>OY740790.1:72536735-74936735 GCA_963514005.1 Raja brachyura
CTCAATCACAAGGATGTCCTTCCTCAAATTCGGAGACCAAAACTGGACACAATACTCCAGATGTGGTCTTACCAGAGCCCTATACAACTGCAGAAGAACTTCTTTACTCCTATACTGAAATCCTCTTGTTATGAAGGCCAACATTCCATTAGCTTTCTTCACTGCCTTCTGTGCCTGCACGCCAACTTTCAGTGACTGGTAAACAAGGATGCCCGGGTCTCGCTGCACCTCCCTCTTGCCTAACCTAACCCCATTGAGATAATAATCTGCCCCCTTGTTTTTGCTGCCGAAGTGGATAACCTCACATTTATCTATATTACTGGACCAAGTGCAGACCCGTTGGGTCTGTTCCCCCAACGCGTGGTTGCGTGGGAGGGGGGCTGGGGGGGGGGGGGGGGGGGGGCGACGGCATGCGGCGTCACACACACTAACTACCCCCCCGCACACACGCTAACAACCCCCCTTGATATTATATTAATATTGCTAATTTGCTCCTTTAACCCCATAACTGCCCTATCCACTGACCCATAGCCTCCAACTCGCAGGCACGTCTGTGGGGGGGGGGGTAGAGAGTGAGAGCAGAGAGAGAATGGGGAGCGACAAAGAGAAATGGGCAGAGACAGAAGGGCAAGAGACAGAGGGAGAGGGGGTGGGTGAGGGAGGGTGAGTGAGGGAGGGTGAGTGGGGGAGGGTGAGTGGGTGGGGGAGATGGGAGGAGGGAGGGGGAAGGAGGGCAGGAGGGAGATGGGGTAGGGGAGAGAGGGGGAAGAGTGTGGAGGGGGAGAGAGGGGGAAGAGTGGGGAGGGAGGAGGAGATGGGGTCGGGGAGGGAGGGTGAGAGGGGTAAGAATGGGTGGGGAGGGGGTGGGACGGGTGGGGGCATTTCATCTATTCCCCACTCCCTATCACCCCCACTCTATTCCCACACTCTCCCTCCTCACCTCCCCCTCCTCACCCCCCCCCATTCCCCCCTCTCCCTCCCTACTCCCTCCTCTCCCTCAATCCCCCGACTCCCCCTCTTCACCTCCTCAGCTCCGGGCCTTTACCCCGCCTGCCCGTCGCCTTATTTCTTCTCCCGATCTGCAGAGCATGCCGACGTGAAAGTGGATATTGTAAATAGCTGGGGTCCTAGCACTGAGCCTTGCGGTACCCCACTACTCACTGTCTGCCATTCTGAAAAGGACCCGTTTACTCTTACTTTTTGCTCCCTGTCTTCCAGCCAGTTCTCTTTCAATATTGAACCACCAATACCGTGTGCTTTAAGTTTATATACTAATCTCTTATGAGGGACCTTGTCGAAAGCCTTCTGAAAGTCCAGATCTAACACATCCACTGGTTCTCCCTTATCCACTCGACTAGTTACATCCTCGAAAAATTCTATAAGATTCGTCAGCAAAGTATCAAAGCAAAGGATGATGTGTACAAAGTAGCCAGAAAAAGCAGCATACCAGGGGACTGGGAGAAATTCAGAGACCAGCAGAGGAGGACAAAGGGCTTAATTAGGAAAGGAAAAATAGATTATGAAAGAAAACTGCCAGGGAACATAAAAACTGACTGCAAATGTTTTTATAAATATGTGAAGAGAAAGAGATTAGTTAAAACAAATGTAGGTCCCTTGCAGTCAGAAACAGGTGAGTTGATCATGGGGAACAAGGATATGGCGGACCAATTGAATAACTACTTTGGTTCCGTCTTCACTAAGGAAGACATAAATAATCTGCCGGAAATAGCAGGGGACTGCGGGTCAAAGGAGGAATTGAGTGAAATCCAGGTTAGTCGGGAAGTGGTGTTGGGTAAATTGAATGGATTAAAGGCCGATAAATCCCCAGAGCCAGATAGGCTGCATCCCAGAGTACTTAATGAAGTATCTCCGGAAATAGTGGATACATTAGTGATAATCTTTCAAAACATTTTTGATTCTGGAGTAGTACCTGAGGATTGGCGGGTAGCAATCCTCAGGTACTTTTTAAGAAGGGAGGGAGAGAGAAAACGGGGAATTACAGACCAGTTAGTCTAACATCGGTAGTGGGGAAACTGCTAGAGTCAGTTATTAAAGATGGGATAGCAGCACATTTGGAAAGTGGGGAAATCATTCGACAAAGTCAACAAGGATTTACGAAACGTAAATCATGTCTGACGAATCTTGTGGAATTTTTCGAGGATGTAACTAATAGCATGGATAGGGGAGAACCAGTGGATTGTGGTGTATCTGGACTTCCAGAAGGCTTTTGACAAGGTCCCACATAAGAGATTAGTATACAAACTTAAAGCATACGGCATTGGGGGTTCAGTATTGATGTGGATAGAGAACTGGCTGGCAAACAGGAAGCAAAGAGTAGGAGTAAACGGGTCCTTTTCACAATGGCAGGCAGTGACTAGTGGGGTTCCACAAGGTTCAATTCTGGGACCCCAGCTATTTACAATATACATTAATGATCTGGATGAGGGAATTGAAGGCAATATCTCCAAGTTTGCGGATGACACTAAGCTGGGGGGCAGTGTTAGCTGTGAGGAGGATGCTAGGAGACTGCAAGGTGACTTGGATAGGCTGGGTGAGTGGGCAAATGTTTGGCAGACGCAGTATAATGTGGATAAATGTTAGGTTATCCACTTTGATGGCAAAAACAGGAATGCAGACTATTATCTAAATGGAGGCTGATTAGGAAAAGGGGAGATGCAGCGTAACCTGGGTGTCATGGTACACCAGTCATTGAAAGTAGGCATGCAGATGCAGCAGGCAGTGAAAAAAGCGAATGGTATGTTAGCTTTCATAGTAAAAGGATTTGAGTATAGGAGCAGGGAGGTTCTACTTCAGTTGTATAGGGTCTTGGTAAGACCACACCTGGAGTATTGCGTACAGTCCTGGTCTCCAAATCTGAGGAAAGACATTATTGCCATAGAGGGAGTGCAGAGAAGGTTCACCAGATTGATTCCTGGGATGTCAGGACTGTCTTATGAAGAAAGACTGGATAGACTCGGTTAATACTCTCTAGAACTTAGGAGATTGAGAGGGGATCTAATAGAAACGTACTAAATTCTTAAGGGGTTGGACAGGCTAGATGCAGGAAGATTGTTCCCGATGTTGGGGAGGTTCAGGACAAGGGGTCACAGCTTAAGGATATGGGGGAAATCCTTTAGGACCAAGATGAGAAGGACGTTTTTCACACAGAGAGTGGTGAGTCTCTGGAACTCTCTGCCACAGAGGGTTGTTGAGGCCAGTTCATTGGCTATATTTAAGAGGGAGTTAGATGTGGCCCTTGTGGCTAAGGGGATCGGAGGGTATGAAGAGAAGGCAGGTACGGGATACTGAGTTGGATGATCAGCCATGATCATATTGAATGGCGGTGCAGGCTCGAAGGGCGAATTGCCTACTCCTGCACATAATTTCTATGTTTCCATGTCAGACATGAATTACCTTTTGTAAATCCATGCTGACTTTGTCCAATGATTTCACCACTTTCCAAATGCACTGCTATCCCATCTTTAATAACTGACTTTAGCAGTTTCCCCACTACCGATGTTAGACCAACTGGTCTGTAATTTCCCGCTTTCTCTCTCCCTCCTTTTTAAAAAGTGGGGTTACATCCAAATGTGCCAACACTATTTTTAGGTTCTATTTTCTTAATTCCTCCTGGATGAGTGGGATTACTATAATTATCATTTTGTGGTGTGCAGTACCGAAATCAAGGCGAGAAGCCAGATGTAGGGAAAGTACCTTTATTTGATCTCTTCGTGCTGGTGGTGAAACCACAAGAGAGAGATAGCACCCAACACCCTCACCTTTAAACCCTCTGGTCAAGGGCCGCCTCCGGACCGATCCATTCCCGTGCCGAGGGGTTTGACCCTTAGGATGGCCCGACCCTTGGGAACCGCCACAGGACCCCCCCCCCCCCCCAGAACCCGAGGCACGAAACGCGCCGGTGGGCGCACAACCCGGCCGGACCGCGTGCGGAATTTAGCGGACCGAGGGGCCGGCGGGGGAACAGATGTAGGGACAGGCGGAGGGGGCGGCGGGAGGACTGGTGGAGTGACAGGCGGAGGGAGCCGTGAAGGGGGGCGCCCTCGAGGTCGAGGACGGGCAACCAGCACCGGCTGGTCGATGTCCAGATGTGCCGGCTTCAGCCGGTCAATTGACACGGCCTCCGGCCGGCCCCCCATGTCCAACACAAAGGTCGTCTGCCCGTGTTCGAGCACTCTGAATGGGCCCTCGTACGGCCTCTGGAGTGGTGTCCGGTGGGCATCACGGCACAGGAAAACGTAAGGGCAGTCCCGGAGGGCTGATGGCACATGCGGGCGAAATGTCCCATGGCGGGACGTCGGGACGGGTGCGAGCCTGCCAACTCGCTCGCGAAGGCGCTTTAGGGTGGATGAGGGCGTTCCCTGCTGCCCCGGTGTCGACGGCACGAACTCCCCGGGCACCGTGAGTGGTGACCCGTATACGAGCTCCGCCGATGATGTGGCCAAATCCTCTTTGGGAGCAGTTCGGATGCCCAGCAAGACCCACGGCAACTCGTCCATCCAGTCTGGGCCGGAGAGTCGTGCCTTCAGCGCAGCCTTGAGCTGCCGGTGGAATCTCTCCACTAGTCCGTTGGCTTGCGGGTGATAAGCCGTGGTGTGGTGTAGACGCACCCCCAGCAAGTGAGCCATGGCCGACCACAGCTCGGAGGTGAACTGGGGCCCCCGGTCCGAGGAGATGTGCGACGGCACCCCAAAGCGAGCAATCCAGTGCGCGGACAACGCACGAGCGCACGTAGCCGTTGACGTGTCAGCCAGTGGTATGGCCTCCGGCCACCGCGTGAAGCGGTCCACCATAGTGAGGAGGTGGGTGATGCCTCGGGATGGAGGGAGAGGCCCCACAATGTCCACATGGAGGTGGTCGAACCGCCGGTGAGGTAGAGCGAACTCCTGGAGGGGTGCCCGGACATGTCGCTGAATCTTTGCCGTCTGGCACGGAATGCAAGTTCGAGCCCAGTGGCCAACCTGCTTGCGCAGACCTGTGCCACATGAACCGAGCAGCCACCAGTGCTGTCGTCGCCCGGATTGATGGGTGAGCCAGCCCGTGGATCATGTCGAACACCCTCCGGCGCCAGGCGGCAGGGACGATGGGGCGCGGCTGACCAGACGACACGTCGCACAAGATCGTCGCCCTTCCCGGGCCGAGAGGGACATCCTCGAGGCGAAGGCCGGAGATGGCAGTACGGTAGGCGGGCATCTCAGCGTCCGTGCGCTGCGCATCCGCCAGGGCAGAATAGTCCATTCCGGGTGCCACCGTGAAAACGCCGTCGATGGCGGGGCGGGACAATGCGTCGGCCACCCGGTTCTCCTTCCCCTCGACGTACCGGATGGATGTTGTGTATTCCGATATGTAGGCCAACTGCCGCTGCTGTCGTGCGGACCAGGGGTCAGAAACTTTTGCCAGGGCGAAAGTGAGCGGCTTGTGGTCCGTGTAGGCTGTGAACGGGCGGCCCTCCAGGAAGTATCGGAAATGGCGCACTGCCAGGTACAGAGCCAGGAGCTCGCGGTCGAACGCACTGTACTTGGCCTGAGCACGGTTGAGGTGTCGGCTGAAGAAGGCCAGGGGCCGCCAACGCCCGTCGGTTAGCTGCTCCAGCACGGCGCCGACTGCAGACTCCGAGGCGTCCACCGTGAGGGCTGATGGGGTGTTTTCCCGCGGGTGCACCAGCAGTACGGCACGAGCCAGGGCCTCCTTCGCGCCGTCGAATGCTGCCACCGCTTCGTTGGTCCACAGGACATCCCTATGCGGCCCGCCCGCCAGCTGTTGATATAGTGGCCGCATGATGTGGGCTGCGGATGGCACAAAACGGTGGTAGAACGCCACCATCCCGACGAACTCCTGCAGGCCGCGCACCGAGTGTGGACGGGGAAACCGACGGATGGCGTCGACCCTGTCCGGCAGGGGAACCGCGCCTTGCGGAGTCACGCGGTGGCCGAGGAAGTCAATTTCCGTTACTCCAAAACGGCACTTGGCGAGGTTGACTGCCAAGCCATGGTTGCTGAGCCGCTGACAGAGCTGCCGGAGGTGGGCACAGTGCTCTTGCTGCGAGCGGCTGGCCACCAGGATGTCGTCGAGGTAGACGAACACGAAATCCAGGCCACGACACACCCCGTCCATCAAGCGTTGGAATGCCTGAGCAGCGTTCTTGAGGCCGAACGGCATCTGCACGAATTCATACAGGCCGAACAGCGTGATAATCGCCGTCTTGGGTATGTCCTCCGGGTGGACCGGGATCTGGTTATAACCCCATACCAGATCCACTTTGGAGTATATAGAAGTCCCGGCCAAATGGGCGGTGAAGTCCTGGATGTGGGGTACAGGGTACCGATCTGCGACTGTTGCGGCATTCAGCCGCCGATAATCCCCGCAAGGTCGCCAGCCCCCGTTTGCCTTGGGGACCATGTGGAGTGGGGACGCCCATGGGCTGCTGGAAGGGCGGACAATCCCCAAGGACTCCATTGTGCGGAATTCCTGCCGTGCCAGACGTAGTTTATCCGGCGGCAGTCGGCGTGCTCGTGCATGGAGAGGTAGGCCAGTAGTCGGAATGAAATGCACCACCCCGTGACTGGGGGTTGAGGACCGAAATTGTGGGGTCAGGATGTTGGGAAATGCGGCCAATACCCGGGAAAAACGGGAATCCACTGACGCCAGGGGGCGTCCCACCGGCTTGTCCAATCGCAGCGTGATCGGCTCCATTGTAGCGGCGTTGACCAAACGCTGCCGCCTGACGTCCACTAGGAGGGAATGCGCCCGGAGGAAGCCCGCACCGAGCAACGGCTGGGAGACGTCCGCGATTGTGAACTGCCACGAGCAGTGGCAGGAGCCGAACACGATCGGGACCATTCGAATCCCATAGGTGCGGATGGGGCTGCCATTCGCCGCGGTGAGGATGGGCCCCCGCTTACCGGAACGAATGTCGGTCAGCGAAAGGGGCAGGACACTCAGCTCTGCCCCGGTATCGACGAGGAAGCGGGTCCCGGAGCGCCGATTCCAGGCGAAAAGGCGGTGGATCTGGCCGGCAGCCGTGGGGACTATTGGCAGCCGGCCCAGGCGTTTCCCGGGAACGTGCACGGCTGATAGCATCTCCGTGCTGCAGCGCCCCAGCGCTGGTGGTAATAGCACCAACGCTTCTTGCTGGCTGGGCTTCGAGCTTGCTGGTGCTGGGCTACAGGTGCAGTACCCGCCATGGCCGCGGGGGGCGATCTTCTAGGCCTCCGGGATGCAGCTGTCACTCCGTCCACAGCTCCCCCGCCCCACCGGAGGAAATCGGCTGCCGGAATGACGTCATCGGTGCGCGCCGTCCGCACCGCGTCGCCGTGCCTAGAAACGGCCAGCGTGTTGACGTCATCGGAGCGCGCCGTCCCGAGCGCGTTGACGTCATCGGGGCGCGCCATCCAAAGCGTGTCGGCGCGCCTACCGAGGGCCCTGATGTCTTCGAAGGAGACGTCCGTGAGCTGCAGACGGATGTAGGCCGGCAGCAGGTGCAGGTAGGTGTATTCAAACAATAGGCACGGCGTGTGCCCATCCAAGAGTGCGACCATCTCCTTGAGGAGGCTCGAGGGCCGTCGGTCGCCTAGGCCCTCCATATGAAGGAGCCTGGCAGCGCGCTCCATCCTGCTGAGCCCATAAATTTCCAGCAGGAGCTCCTTAAGGCCATGGTATTTATCGGTAGCCGGGGGGTCTGCAATGAAGTCTGTGACCTCCTCAATCGTGTCCTGGTCAAGGGCCCCCACCAGGTAATAGAAACGGGTGTCATCAACTGTAATGCCCCGCAGGTTGAATTGGGCCTCCGCCTGCTGGAACCAGATGCGTGGCCGGGTGGTCCAGAACGTAGGCAATTTCACCGACACCGCGTCCAGGGACGGGGCTGGGTCGGCATTTGAGAAGGAAGGACGGGCTTTATTCTCCATCGTGACAATAATGGAGCGTCGGGGTCACCAATGTGGTGTGCAGTACCGAAATCAAGGCGAGAAGCCAGATGTAGGGAAAGTACCTTTATTTGATCTCTTCGTGCTGGTGGTGAAACCACAAGAGAGAGATAGCACCCAACACCCTCACCTTTAAACCCTCTGGTCAAGGGCCGCCTCCGGACCGATCCATTCCCGTGCCGAGGGGTTTGACCCTTAGGATGGCCCGACCCTTGGGAACCGCCACAATTTCATCATTAAAAAGCATCAGCATGTTTAAATCTATGTCATGCTTTATTAAGTTTCACTCATCCCTGGTCAATTGATGCAGTGTGCGACGCATGGACTTGTCTCCATGGCATGAAATCACAGAGCTTTGAAATCTTCACGTAGTCACTCATGTGACTCCGAAGTAAAATAGTAAGATCAAACGAGAACATACCAGTTTGAAGTTTGACCTTTATTTTATGAGGAGTTACGATGAGGGATTACGTGCTCTCCACTCCCAACCCTCTCTTATAAAGGTCAGCTGGTAGTTCTAGTTTCTTAAATCTTACTGTATTCAGTTCAACAACTGTTATCTGAGATTTCTGCTTTGAAGATTGACGCGCATGCGGGCTGGCGGGCTCTTCACATAATCCCTCATCGTAACTCCTCATAAAAATAAAGGTCAAACTTCAAACTGCTAAGTTCTCATTCAATCTTACTATTACTATGAACGCCTTACTTAGTTAATGGTTTTGTACTGATGTTTAATTCTTTAAGAGGGAGGATGTAGATCAGTGTCACTCATGTTATGAGTCATACTTTGTAGCTACGCCCACCAGTTTACCAGAAAACTTCCCTGCCTTGTTCCCACACTTTTAGCGTAACATGATAATATGAAGTTACCTATGCTATAAAATTGATAAAGTCTTTGGGCATTTATCACGGTGTGAGACTTTGGTTATTCCAACTGCAGAAACACAGCATCAATCTTCCAGTTTGTCGCGATGTGTGTCTTTATCACCTTGGCTTTGCACCCTGTGAATTTCACTCAGACAGCTCTTCCCCTGCTTGCCCTGTCGCCCGCCTGCATAACGAGCTGGTGAAGGAAGCGATGTGTGTGTGTGTGTGTGTGTGTGTGTGTTCCACTCTGTCAGTCGCCGTTCCAGTCGCCGGTGCTTTTCAGGCGACTGTTGGTGAGTGGACAGTTGCCGGCAGTCACCTGAAAAATCACCTAAGTGGGAAAGCCCCATCAAATATAGCTGTTGGGTCTAAAGGAATCAAGGAATATTGGGTGAAAGCAGGAATGGCGTACTGATTTTAGATGATCAGCCATGATGATAGTGAATGGCAGTGCTGGCTCAAAGGGCCGAATGGCGTACTCCTGCACCTGTTTTTCTGTTTTCTAACTGGATGTCGACCCATTTCTCCCACTTTGCCCCTGTCCCCTTCCCCTGTCCACTTCCACCTATATCCCTTTCTGTGCCTTCACATTATGTGCTTCTTCTACCCCCCCTCACTACAATCAATCTTAACATGGGTACCGACCTGAAACATCACTGACACCGATCCATGTTCTCCAGAGATCCTCCTGTCCTGCTAATTTACTCTAGCACTCTGTGACACATCACCTATTAATGTTTTCCAGAGATACTGCCTCACCCGCTGAGTTACTCCAGCACTCTGTGAAACGTCATCTATCCATGTTCTTCAGAGATACGGCCTGACCCGCTGAGTTACTCCAGCACTCGGTGAAATGTCACCTATACAAGTTTTTCAGAGATGCTGCCTGACCCGCTGAGTTAATACAGCAGTCTTTATCCCTTTCTAGAGTAAATGCTTCAGGTCAGAGAGTACAGCGTAGGTTTACAAGCTTAATTCCTGGGATGGCGGGACTGTCATATGCTGAGAGAATGGAGCGGCTGGGCTTGTATACTCTGGAGTTTAGAAGGATGAGAGGGCATCTCATTGAAACATATAAGATTGTTAAGGGTTTGGACACGCCAGAGGCAGGAAACATGTTCCCGATGTTGGGGGAGTCGAGAACCAAGGGCCACAGTTTAAGAATAAGGAGTAAAACCCCTGTCTCACGGTGCGAGTTGGCCCACGAGTGACCCCGAGTTTTCACTCGTGGTGATCACGTACAGCCAACGTAGCGGGAACGTGGGACCTCGCGCGATCAACTTGTCCACTCGTGGCGTTAACGGCAGGTACCCGCGAAACTTGTGAACTCGTGAAAAAAGTCAAACATGTTTGACTTTTTCCACGAGTCAAATTTACTGTTCAAGTTTAAAATTGAAACATTTAGACTTGTTGTAAGAACGTAGGGCCCGTGCGTTTAACGTAGTGATTCGTGAGTCTACCGTGGGAACTCTTTAAAATATTTCAGTGCCATTCACACTCGAGTCTTAATCACAAAATTTAATTCACCCTAGACTAAATATTCTTTGTTTTTTGATCATTTTCGTCTTATTTTCCCATGTGTACAATTTTATATATAATGTATATCCTAAAAATATGTTAAAAAAAAACTAGGAGTGAAAAAAAAGTTTAATTACCACAGGAGTTGGAAAATCATTCTATTAGAATGATTAAAAAAAAACATTCCAACGTCTAAACACTGGGCTTCAGCCCTATCCTACCCTTTCGGGGGGTGATTACTGCAGTTATTTATTGGAAAATTAGCTATAAAACCATGGAGATGAATCAATGAACATTGGATTTTCCTGACGCGTAGATCTGGTTTTGGGGTCCCGCCAAGAGGAGGTGATGTGGACACGGTTTCAGTTACAGTTCTAGAGGAACATTGCTTCCGATCTAAGTCTCTTATGCACTCCTCAGAAGAACTGGGTGTGCTCTTCACCATTATGGCTCCCAGCCTACAGGTTTCTGATCTGAACAACTAACTTCTTCCCAATTTCTCCTCCACCCACTCCCCCACCCCCACTATTTCCCTCTCCTCCTCGGCGCTCTTGTTCACTCACACCTACCTTCCCTCCCTCCCTCCCTCCCTCCCTCCCTCTCGCAGGGCTTGGTTCAAAGGGGGCAACGAGCCAAGCGGGGTCTGAACCCTTTCTGAAAACGAGCGCAAAGAGTAAAAAGTATTGTCAAGCGCTCCAAACTTCGTTTAAAATAAGT
Organism: Raja brachyura; assembly: GCA_963514005.1. Next base: position 72,547,781 of record OY740790.1, read on the forward strand.
AAATCCGACCTTGGCTAATAATTTAAAAATAAATCCTTATACAAAACCAACACCTTACAAACTCTCTGTCTCTCACGCTGCCTGTTGCCTTGTGGGGGGTGTGTGTCGGAGAGAGGGGGTGTGGGTGTGGAGGGGACCCGATGTGAATGTTACCACTATAGGATGGCGAGCTTGGGCTCTGAGCTGCAGTGATAGAGAGCAGAGAGAGAGAGAGAGAGAGGGAGAGAGAGTGGGTGTGCGCGTCAGCAGCAAAGTTATATACAACGGGGGTACACAAAAGGCTGGAGAAACTCAGCGGGTGCAGCAGCATCTAAGGAGCGAAGGAGTGAAGGAGACAGGTGACGTTTCGGGTCGAGACCCTTATATACAACGGGCTTGTACCCGCTGGCAAGATGGGTTTCCTTTGTTCTCATCCGGGGCTTCAGAGAGATCGGAGAGAATTAAGTCTCCCTTGCACACCACTCCGAACCCAAGGGCCTTGTCACCCCAGACAGATTAATGACGCCCCCCCCCCCCCAACCTCCCTCACACCTGGGCACCAAAGCAGCTCAGGAGGCGAACCCTGAGCTCCGTCTCCCAACAATCTGATGCGCATTTTTCCTCTGTAGGTCATATTAATAGATGTAGCCGCGCTGATTTCTATCTTTAACTCAAAGCCACAGGATGGAGATGTTTTCTTTAACATTGTTGCTTTATTAAAACATACCTTCATTCACGGTTGGCTCAAGTGTAACGGGAGAGGAACTTGGTAACTCGGGAGAGCACCTTGGAACATCGCATAAAGAACATGCCCGTGGGAACTCGGTTAAACACTTGACCATAAACTTTGAATCTCGTGCATAACCACGAGTCCGTTTTTTTTCTTTCACTTGGGGTCACTCTTGGGTGGACTCGCACTGTGAGACAGGGCCTTAAGCCATTTAGAACGGAGGCGAGGAAACACTTTTTCTCACAGAGAGTGGTGAGTCTGTGGAATTCTCTGCCTCAGAGGGTGGTGGAGGCAGGTTCTCTGGATGCTTTCAAGACAAAGCTAGATAGGGCTCTTAAAAATAGCGGAGTCAGGGGATATGGGGTGAAGGCAGGAACGGGGTATTGATTGGGAATGATCAGCCATGATCGTATTGAATGGTGGTGCTGGCTCGAAGGGCCGAATGGATTACTCCTGCACCTATTGTGTATTGTCTAGATCAGAGACCCTTCATCAGAACTAAGTTTCTAAATCATTATCTCTTTTTATTTCAGATTGCTATCTTTGAATCTGATTAGCTTGAGAACTTGAACACTGACAGAAATTCTGCCCAGCTATAGGGAGAGATCAAGCAGGCTAGGATATTGGTGGGATGTATTATTCGGCATGAACGGGTTGGGCCGAAGGTACCTCTCTGCATCATCATCTATATCTCTCGTTTCCCTTTCCCGTGACTTTGTCTGAAGAAGGGTCTCAACATGAAACGTCATCCTTTCCCTTTCTCCAGATATGATGATGCCTGTCCTGCTGAGCTACTCCAGCATATTGTGTCTATCTTCGGTTTAAGCCAGCATCTGCAGCTCCTTCCCACACAGCTTCTTCCAGCTGTTATCGGGCAACTGAACCACCCTATCACCAACTACAGCATGATCCTAACCTCCCATCTATCTCATTGGAGACCTTTGAAATACTTTATTTGGACTTTATCTTGCACTAATCATCGAACCCTTTATCCTGTGTGTGTATAATGTGAACAGCTTGAATGTAATCATGTGTAGTCTTTTCACTGACTGGATAGCATGCAACAAAAAGCTTTTCACTGTCCCTCCTCTGTACACATGACAATAATAAACTAAACTAAACTAAAATTATACAGAAGATAGACACAAAATGCAGGAGTAACTCAGCGGGACTGGCAGCATCTCCGGAGAGAAGGAATGGGTGACTTTTCAGGTTGAGACCCTTCTTCAGACTGGTTAGGAGGAGGAAAACGAGAAATATAGACGATGATGTAGGTAGATAAAGAACAAAGATTGAAAGATATGTAAAAAAATAACGAAGATAAAGGAAACAGGTAATTGCTAATGAGTCGTGGAGCTAAGGGATATGGAGAGAAGGCAGGAAAGGGGTACTGATTGTGGAGACCTAGGACAGAAAGGTCTGTGTAGGAATGGGAAGGAGAATTAAAGTGTCCAGCAACCGGGAGATCAGGTAGGTTCAGGCAGACAGAGCGAAGGTATTCAGTGAAACGATCGCCCAGTTACATTTGGTCTCGTCAATGTATAAGAGTCCACATCTGGAACAATGGATACAGTAGGTGAGGTCAGAGGAGGTGCAAGTGATATCTGCCGAACCTGAAAGGACTGTTGGTGTCCCTGGAGTCGAAGGAGGAGGTATAGCGACAGGTGTTGCATCTCCTGCAGCTGCAGGGGAAGGTTCCTTGGAAGGGGGTTGTTTGAGTGGGAAGGGAAGAGTTACATAGTTATATTGTTTTTATTCAGTGGATAATAATTTCTCCTTTAGACAAAGCACTAATCCCCAGGTCTGCATTAATATTTTAATTGTGTGTGTGTTCAGTGTTAGCTCACTCAAAGCCAGGTTTAATTGCAAAATGTAGTGGTCACATTGATAATAATGCAATGACCGTAAGCTTGGCGTTTCTCTCAGGGAGGGCAGAGAGCGTTCCACATCTCTTCAATTTTCATCGCAGCAATGGGAAGAGAACTGTAGTTGGCAAAATCTGCCTTCCAAATGCCAACGCCTCCCAGCTTGAACTTCTTCACGAAAGTCATCCTCAATGAAATGCTCTCTGGATCGTCGTACCAGACCTCGTGGAACACCTTACCTTTCTGTTGTGGAAGCAAAGAGCGGGCTTAGCTTGGTTCAGTGCAGTGACCGAGAAACACTGCTGGATTTCTTTAACAAAACAGTGCAAAGTCCATGACAAAAAATACACAAGGTGCTGGAGTAACGCAGAGGGTAGGCAACATCCCTGGAGAACATGGATGGGCAACATGTAGGATGGAACTGTAGAAGCTGGTTTAAACTGAAGATAGACACAAAAAGCTGGAGTAACTCAACGGGTCAGACAGCATATCTGGAGAAAAGGAAGAGGTGACATTTGGAGAAGTCTGAAGAAGGGTCTTGTTACGTCCTGCAGTCGGGTTCAGGCGGGGCCTGTCAGGGGCCGGTGGAGCCGGAGCGCTGCCGTGGAATACCACTGCCGTGGCCTACCGCTGCCACACGCTATCATGGCCTACTGCTGCTGCTGCCTACTGCTGCCACTGCCGCTCTCCACCGGCTGCAGGCGGGGGCTGATTGGGGAGGGAGGGAGAGCATCCTGATGCTGGGGTCGGACAGCTTCAGATGGAGGCTGGTGGGTGGCTGGTTGCGGGGGTGGGGGGGGGGGGGGGGGAGAGCGCTCTGCAGCTGACGGAGGGGAGGCTTCAGGCGGTGAAGCATCCTGCAGCCGGGGTGGGGGGATGGCTTCAGTCGGGGGCCAGTTGGTGGGAGTGGGGGGGGGGGCATCCTGTACCCGAGGGAGGGGAAAGGTTTCAGGAGGTGGCCGGTGAAAGAGGGGAGTGTTTCTGGAGGGGTAGTACAGGTGTTGCGGTCTGAAGGGACTGCTTTCCAGAGGGCTAGTATGATATTGTGGGCCGGAGGGTCTTTGAGGAAGGACGTTCTTGCTATTGAGGGAGTGCAGCATAGGTTTACAAGGTTAATTCCTGGGATGGCGGGACTGACATATGCTGAGAGAATGGAGCGGCTGGGCTTGTACACTCTGGAGTTTAGAAAGATGAAAGGGGATCTGCTTGAAACATATAAGAGCGTTAAGGGCTTCGACATGCTAGAGGCAGGAAACATGTTCCCGATTTTGGGGGAGTCCAGAACCAGGGGCCACAGTTTAAGAATAAGGAGTAAGCCATTTAGAACGGAGACGAGGAAACACATTTCTCACAGAGCGTGGTGAGTCTGTGGAATTCTCTGCCTCAGAGGGCAGTGGAGGCAGGTTCTCTGGATGCTTTCAAGAGAGAGCTAGATAGGGCTCTTAATAATAGCGGTGTCAGGGGATATGGAGAGAAGGCAGGAACGGGGTACTGATTGGGGATGATCAGCCGTGATCACATTGAATGCCAGTGCTGGCTCAAAGGGCCAAATGGCCTACTCCTGCCCCTATTGTCTATTGTTTTTTCCGGTAGTTGTGGGCCAGAGGGACAGGTCTCCAGAGGGCTAGTATCGTGGGTGAAGACTTTTCTTGGGCTAGTTCGGGTGTTGTGGGCCGAACACACTGCAGCTGGGGACGGGCACGGCTTCAGGCAGGGGCTGGCAGGAGCGTTCAGTATCCAAGGGACCGGGACGGCTTCATGTGGGGTGCGTCCTGCAGCTAGGGCAGGGGAACGGCTTTAAACGTGGCCTGTCGGGGACTGGTGGGGGTGAGAGAGCGCTGCCGTGGCCTACCATTGCCCTGGCCTACCCCTGCCACTTACCTGGCCTACCACTGCCGACCCCTGCCATAGCATCCTGCAGCTGGGGATGGGGATGGCTTCAAGCGGGGGCCGGTGGAGAGCGTCATGCAGCCGGGGGAGGGGTGCAGCTTTAGACGGGGCCTGTCGGGGACTGGTAGCCTGACGGGGCTGTCGCTGCTGTGGCCTGTCGCTGCCGCTCCCCTCCGGCTTCAGGCGGGGACCTGTGGGGAGCATCCTGTCGTCTGTCGTCGGGGGCGGAGATGGCCTCAGACGGGGCCTGTCGTGGGCCGGTTGGGGGGGGGGGGAGGGGTGCTCTGCCACTGCCCTGGCCTATCTGTGCCTCTGCCTTCCTCTGCTGTGGCCGTGGCCAACCATGGAGCAACCTGCAGCTGGGGACTGGATGCCTTCAGGCGGGGCACCGGGTCCGGCCTCACTCACTAGCTCCCGGTTCCACTCGCCGGCCCCGGCCAGGCTCAGCGACTGCTGCCGCTGCCTACCGCTGCCGTGGCCTATCGTTGCATGTGTTACATGATTATTGTCACGTGGTACAGAGAAAAGCTTTGTTTGGCAGGGTGTTCAATTGGATCAGACAATACTATACATAAATACAACAAAGACAAACTCAAGTACAACAGGTAGAGCAAAGGGGAAGATACAGAGTGTAGAAAATAAATGTCAGCATTGTAGTGCATCAATTCCAGAGACAAAGTCCAATGTCTGCAATGGGTACAGATGAATTGGTCAGTACTCTAGCTTATGGAAGGACCTATCAGAAGCCAGATACTTGTGGGGAAGTAGCTGTTCCTGAGTCTGGTGGTGCAAGATTCTGTATCTTCTGCTCGACTGGGCAGGGAGAAGAAGGAATAACAACGGTGGGACAAGTCTTTGATTATGTTGGCTGCTTTTATGAGGCAGTGTGAAGTGTAGATTAGTTTAGTTTATTATCAAGTGTACCGAGGTACAGTGAAAAGCTTTTGTTGCGTGGTAACCAGTCAGTGGAAAGGCAGCACATGATTACTATCGAGCTATTTACAGTGTACAGATACATGATAAGATACAGAATGGTGTCAATGGTGGGGAGTGTGGTCTGTGTGATGGACTGGGCTACATCCACAATTCTCCGTGATTCTTTGCGGACTTGGGCAGGTCCGTTCATCAACTCAATTGGGAAGTGAATTGACTTGTTAAACTCGACAATGTTACAATAATATAAAACATATTTGGATGTACTGACCGTAGCTGTGTATTCTCCAGTGGTCTTACCTTGTAGACAAAAAATGGGGCTTTCAGGTCGTCATCCCAAATCCTACCGGACATTGACTTGGGCAAAAGTTCCATGATTTCTTTGTGCAGGAGCCTGGGTATTCCGGAATTACTACAGGGCGCGCCTTCAAACGCTATCTTTTCTATTTCACATCTACCTGCCTGAAAATTATAAATGAATGAGGAAGTAGAAAGGGCAGCACGGTGGCGCAGCGGTAGAGTTGCTGCCTCACAACACCAGACACTGGGTTCGTCCTGACTACAGGTGCTGTCTGTACGGAGTTTGTAGGTTCTCTCTGTCACCGTGTGGGTTTTCTCAGGGTGATCCAGTTTCTTCCCACGTTCCAGGTTAATTGGCTGGATATAATTGTAAATTGCCCTGGTGTGTGTAGGATAGTGTTAGTGTGCATGGATTGCTGGTCGGTGGGCCAAAGGGCCTGTTTCCACGCTGTATCTCTAAACTAAAATAAACGTAAAAATGTTAGCTTTGGTAATTTAAAGTTACTGTATGCCCTCTGGTCTTTGACAACTCTGCCCAAAGAGAAAGATTCTGACTGAATGCACCGTCACATTTACTGCTCACAATATTGTCTCTCCTGCTCTGGTGAAGCCACAGGTAGATTGGATGACCACGTTGTTGGGGTGTCCTTTATGTTTACACTACCCCTTCTTGTTAAGCTTCAGTCACCTTAGTTTTAGTTTTTATATAGAGGTCCAGCAAGAAATAGGCCCTTTGGCCCATTAAATCTGTGCTGACCAGTGATCACCTGTAGTTCCAACCTACACAATAGGGACAATTTACAGAAGCCAATTAACCTCCAAACCTGTATGCCTTTGGTGTGTGGGAGGAAACCGGAGCACCTGGAGGAAGTCCACGCGGTCACAGAAAGAACGTACAAACTCCATACAGACAGCACCCGCAGTCAGGATCGAACCCGGGTCTCTGGCTGGGTAAGGCAGCAACTCTACCGCTGCAACACCAAGCCATATTGTTAATTAAAATCTCCACCCCAGACCAGTTCCCATCTCTCTTTGGCCTCTTACCTACTTCAAGATGAACTCGCAGCCGGCACCTCATCTGCTGATGCCATTGAGACAGTAGCACTACCAGCTGTGCCATTATGCTACCCATAGTATAATACTAAAATAAAATGAATATTTCAAATCCTAATGTAAAATGTTATTGAAATAATCTAGAATAAATCCAACCAAAGGTTCATATAATGAGAAGAAGTTGAGTATAAAAAGATGAGGGGCAGCACGGTGGCGCAGCGGTAGAGTTGCTGTCTCACTGCGCCAGAGCCCTGGGTTCGATCCTGACTATGGTGGCTGCCTGTACGGAGTTTGTACGCTCTCCCTGTGACCACATGGTTTTCCTCCCGGTGCTCCAGTTTCCTCCCACACTTCAAAGTCATGCAGGTTTGTGGGTTAATTGGCTTCTGTAAATTGTCCCTAGTGCGAAGGATAGAACTACGGGTGATCATTGGTCACCGTGGACTCGGTGGGACAAAGGGCCTGTTTTCTCGCTATATCTCTAAACTAAACTAAAACAATGGCATGTTTTGTTTCTTATTTAGTGTTAAAGATTCATTTCTCCAGGACACTGCAGTGAAGCAAGTTTAATCTAAAGGATAAAGGTAATCTAAATATTCATAATGTCACAGTCATACAGCATGGAAACAGACCCTTCGGCCCAACTTGTCCAGGTCAACTAAGATGCCGCATCTACACTAGTCCCACTGCTTACATTTGGCCCATATCCTCTAAACCTGTCCTATTGTAAGTACCGGTCACAACTACCTCCTCGCAGCTCGTTCTATACAGCCACCACCCTCTGTTTGAAAATGTTGCCCCTCGGTTTCCAAGTAAATCTTTCCCCTCTCACTTTAAACCTACGTCCTATGGCCCTTGATTCATCCAACTTGGACTCTGTGTGTTCACCCGATCTATTCTCCTGTCCTGGCCTGCAAAACCTCTCCCTAGTTTAGTTTCGGGTTAGTTTATTGTCACGTGTACAGAGGTTCAGTGAAAGGCTTTTGTTGCATACTAACCAGTGAGCGAGAAGACAATACATGATTACAATCGAGCCATTTACAGTGTAAAGATAAATAAGTGAATAATATTTAGTGGAAGGTAAAGCCAGTAAAGTCTGATCAAAGATTGTTTACCCCTATTGCTCAGGCCCTTGAGTCCTGGCAACATCCTGGTAAATCTAGACAAGGGCAACATCTTACCTCAATAAAGTGTTTGCATGTATAATCGTAACCGAACCATGGAACTGTCACTATCATCTTCCTGGATTTAACGCCATTTTTGATATAACTTGCGATTCCTGAAAGGGACGAGAATACTGAGAGCGTTAATATTTAAACTGGGCAAGTGAAGCTTATTATCAATTTGTGTTCTATCAAGATGCCAGTGCCATCTTCTTCACTGTCATGTGCTGGGGCAGCGGGGCGAAGACCACGGATGCTATCAGGATTAACAAGCTCATCAGGAAAGCTGGCTGCTTCCTGGGGGTGGAGTTGCATTCACTGGAGATGGCCTTAAAGGGGAGTAACTCAGCGGGACAGGCAGCATCTCTGGAGAGAAGGAATGGGTGATGTTTGAGGTCGAGACCCTTCTTCAGACTGATGTCAGGAGAGTGGGCAGTACAGAGATAAAATGTAGTTGAAGACAGTTAGACTGGTGGGAGAAATGGTAAGGTGGAGGGGCGGGTGGGGGATAGCGTGAGAGGGAAAGCAAGGGCTACTTGAAATTAGAGAAGTCAATGTTTATATCGCTGGGGGGTAAGCTGCCCAAGAGGAATATGAGGTGCTGTTCCTCGGTTATACAGGAGTCCACACCTGTATCAGCAGATACAGTAGATGAGGTTGGAGGAGGGGCAAGTGAACCTCTGCCTCACCTGAATAAACTGTTGGGGTCCTTGGACGGAGTCGAGGGGGAAGGTAAAGGGACAGGTGTTGCATCTCCTGTGGTTGCAGTGGAAAGTACCTGGTGAGGGGGTGGTTTGGGTGGGAATGGACGAGTTGACCAGGGAGCTGCGGAGGCATTAGTCTCGCGGAAAGGGGTGGAGATGAGTAGACGTGGCTAGTTGTGGGATCCCGTTGGAGGTGGCTTAAATGTCGGAGGATTATGTGCTGCATGAGACGGCTGATGGGGTGGAAGGTGAGGACAAGGGGAACTCTGTCCTTGTTACGAATGGGGGAAGGGGGAGTGTAGATTGGCTCTTGCATGTTAGCCAATCAGAATGTTCAGTAGTAATAACCGCGCCTAGTGCATGCTTTATAGTGTTAAGAACTCGTTTATTATATTCAGTAGATGCAGCAGACTGAACGTACAATGTACTGCAGATCTGACACTGGAATGTTTATTAAAAATGCTTACACCTTCACCTGTGTGCGAGTCAGGTAATTGCATGGTGTCGGAAGAGTGGTTCTAACCCACTCTGTTCGTTTCCCGTGATTTACTTTGGATTTTAACGTTATGGCCAACTCTTGTCGAAAGCCGAGTCCCCTTGTGTTTGACTCCGACATAACCGAGCGATGGCGAATGTTTGAACGTGACTATGCTCACTATACTCGCACCATTCACTGAAATGACCCCGATGATCTGAAGGCATCACTACTGCTTAATCTAGCAGGTCCAAAGACAATGATTCGTGCAGATAACTTCAAGTTTGTCCCAGCAATCAACGATGCTAATGGCCAGGTCCTAGTGCCTGTAGAAACTATCGACAATCCAACTGTTCTACTCAGAAAATTTAGAGAGTTGTGTGACCTGCCCTCGAATCGCATCCTTGAGAAAACAAAGTTTTTTGCTCGTCAGCAGAAGGTCAATGAACCTGTCGAACGCTTCATCAGTGATTTACGACATATGGCTACACGGTGCCGCTTCGGTGAGTTGACTAATGAGTTAGTACGCGATAAGATTGTGGGGGGAATGAGCGATCGCAAGCTAATAGCAGAGCTACTTCGAAACGCTGAATTGACTTTAGATCAAGCTATTCATTCATGTCGCATGGCAGAGGTCACCACCCCACTTGCAGACTCTGATCCTCCCAGCCCGCAACAGCAACATGACGTTAATCTTGTTAACTACTCTCCCTGCAATGTTTCAAATGTGCCTCAGAAAAGATTTAATGTGCCTGCCAAGAGATTCCCCAACTGCAACTATTTCCACTCTAGAGGGTGCCAGTTCTGTGTAGCCCATGGGAAAACATGTCACAATTGCAAGAAGCTTAATCACTTTGCAATGTGTTTTCGGTCTTGTGGGAACCTCAAGGCCAAATCTGCACCTGCTGCAACAAGAACTGTCTGACTCAGAATCACGGGAATGATTCTGATAACACTGACAATGACTCTGCAGTACTCTCTCCTACGTTCTTCAGGCAAACTGCTGGACCCAGCAGTGACCATGGTGATAAACAAAAAGGCCCTGACCGCCAAGGTCGACATGGGTGCAAAGGTCAATGTAATGTCATTAAGTTTGTTCAACAAGATCAGGAGCTCGGAGCGATTGAAAAATAACTCCTCCACACTACATGCTTACGGAGGGGAAGTTTTACACCCACTAGGAAAAGCTGATTTAAAGTCCACTGTCAATGAACAAAAAAGAAGCCTGATGTTCTATATCATTCAACCTAACTCTGAAACCCTGCTTTTCATCAGTGCATGCCATGGACTAGGGCTGGTCTATTTTGGACGTGCTGTCCACAAACTCAGTTTGACAGGGGAGCCTACACAGCAGCTGCTGTCCCTGTTCGACAACAAAGACCTGTTCGTCAACAAAGTTGGCGAGCTGCCCATGACGTACAGGATTGTCGTAGTTCCTGCAGCATGCCTGCAGACATCCACCGACGGCGATGTGATGCCAGTCTCCTATGCATCACAAACCCTAACAGACACTGAACAACGCTATGCTCAAATTGAAAAAGAGCTGCTCGCCGTAGTTTTTGCCTGTTCGAAATTTAAGGACTTCATTTTTGGCAAAACTGTCACTGTTGAGACAGACCACCAACCACTAGTCACGATTCTGAATAAGCCCATCCACGCTGCCCCGGCCCGTCTACAGCTCATGATGATGCAGCTACAGTGTTTCGACTTCTGCATCGTATACAAGAAAGGTAAAGACATGCACATAGCAGACACGCTTTCCAGAGCCCTGCGCACTACCAGCGAACGCCACCCCATCGAACAAAACAAATTCTCAGTCCTGAAGGTCTCGTTCGTGCCCACTGACCGTTTATGTGCCTTGCTGAACACACAGCTGCGGGCAAGACTTCAGGACTGCTATCCACCATCATAAGGAACGGATGGCCCCACAAACAATCAAACACCCTGCTAGAAATACGACTCTACTTCCTGGTTCATGATGAACTAGTGCTACAGGACGGGATAATCGTCAAAGGCCACAAGGCAGTCATCCCTCCCACTACGGGGTGAGTACTATGACGATATCCACAGGAGCCACCCCGGCACGGAGGCCACTCTAAAACGGGCCCAAAACATGTTCTACTGGCCCAGGATGACAAGGTTCATACGTGAAAAGACCGAATTGTGCGCTACCTACAACAGGCTGACACAACACCAGCAGAAGCAACCCCTCCTGCCTCCTTTCCGTGGTCTTCACTGGCCACCGACATCTTTGATTGGCATGGGAAACACTACCTTGTCTTGGTGGACTCCTACTCGAGCTGGTTTGGGATTGACCTGCTTCCAACGACCACCTCCAAGACAGTGATCCAGAAACTACAAACTTCACCTGTCCGTGCATGGGTCACTGTCTGCCTTCAAACTGGCAATGGAAGCCAATTCACCAGTCAGGCATTCAAGAACTTTGCCAAACGATGGAACTTTCAACACATTACCGGCAGTCAGAATACCCACAGTCCAATGGACTTGCTGAGCGTGCCGTTCGGAGCGCTAAACAACTCATATAGCGCCCCTACCTAGCTAAATCCGATGTCTACCTAGACCTACTGAACCTACGGAACATTTCAAGGGACAGCGTTCTCGGCTCCCCTGGCCCAGCGGCTAATCTCTCGCCAGACGCGTCCACCACTACCAGTCTCCCAGCAATAGTTTTACATTTTACGACAAGACAAGCAAGCTGCGTAAACCACTAGTACAAGGACACGTGGTACGCCTACGAACTGACAAAGGACATACCAGGCTAGGGCACATTCATGGCCGCTCAAAGGAACCACGCTCCTACCTGGTCGAAGTAGATGGTGTCCTCTACAGACGCAACCGTCAACATATCCTTCCAGTGAAGGAGCCTCGTCCGACGCCAGTGGGTCCTGATGCCCCACCATTCGTGTTCGCACTGATGCCTATTGCAACCATCCCATCTCCTATTGTGACCAAGACCGCACACTCCCCGCATCGGTCTGCCCCTGTGTCTCCTATTGTAACTGGTGCCCCGGGCTCTCCACGTTGGTCTACCCCGTTTCCCCATGGTGACCTCTCCCTATAGGCCCATCGGGTCACCAGCGGTATCACTACCCCAATCTTTTCGGAAGGAAAGGGGGATGAGGCGGCTACCTACCGCACGAGGGCCGGGCGGGTTAGCAGGCCACCCATTAGATATGGTGATTTTGTTGAACCATACTATATTCCCTCAGCATATTGTTTAAGTGCCGTAGTTGCATTTCATTTCAACGAGAAGAGATCTAGTTTGGCTATTGCATGTTAGCCAATCAGAATGCTTAGTAGTAATAACCCCACCTAGTGCATGCTTTATAGTGTGAAGAACTCTTTATTATATTCAGTAGATGCAGCAGACTGAACGTACAATGTACTGCAGATCTGACACTGGAATGTTTATTAAAAATGCTTATACCTTTACCTGTGTGCGAGTCAGGTAATTACAGGGGGAAAGAGCAGAGCTGCGGAATATCGAGGAGACTTTAGTGAGAGCCTCATCTATAATGGAAGAGGGGAACCTCCATTCCCTTAAGAATTAGGACATCTTCAATGACTTGGTATGGAAAACATCTTCCTGGGCGCAGATACGGTGTAGATGGAGGTAAACAGACTGGTTCCACCAAAATGCAGCACAGTTCGCAACAGGAGATCCTTTTTCTCTGTGGATATCACACTGTACATCTCCTCCCCATTCTGTTGTGGGGTAGACTGACTCCCCTCCCCCCAATCTTTGCACATCCCCAATCCTGGATTTACCACTCTTCACATTCATTTAATGTTTCATGCATCTTTTGTGGACGTAGCCCAGAGCATCACACAAACCAACCTCCCTTCCATTGACTCCATTTATATACCATGCTGCCTCGGCAAGGCTAGCAGCATTATCAAGGACGTGCAGGTTTGCGGGTAAATTGCCCCTAGTGTGTAGGGAGTGAATACGAAAGGCAACCTCTTCAATGGCAACCTCTGTTTCTCTTTCCGCATTTGCTACCTGACCAGCAAATGATTTCTGCCATTTTCTGTTATTTCAGATTTGTGACATCTGCAGGATTTTGCTACTGGCTTATTCCACTTACCTGTCATGGTCTGGTGATAGGGAGCATTTGCCTTTGCAAAGCAATCTGTCCACATATGGTTCTGCACATTAAACGAGATCACATGTACATAATCGGCATATTTGGAAGCTGAGACAAGGTCTGAGCAAACTGTAGTACTGGTGTTACAAATCCAATGAGCGTTAAATGAGATCTGGGGAACAAATGGAAGAAGGTGTTTCAGCTGTTGTGTTTCCTCAGTGGTCCAGCCCTAGTTACACCCATCTTGTTTCCACTCACTCTTCATCCATAACAACAATGTCTCTTTCACACGGTCGAACCAGAGTTTTATAGTCAGTTTTATAGACAGTCAGAACCTTTCTCCCAGAGAGGAAACATCAAACATCTAGATGGCATGGATTTAGGAATGAGAGGGCAATGTTTAAGGAGATGTGTGGGGCTAGTTTTTTAACAGAGGGTGGTGAGTGCCTGGAATGTACTGCCAGGGGTGGTGGTGGAGGCAGAGACTAAATTGCCATTGAAGAGGCTTAACTTGGATTCACCCTCAGCCAGTCGCTTTTGCCCATTTCCCTTCAAACCTTTTCTATCCATGTACCCATCCAAGTCTCATTGAAATGCTGTTCTAGTACCTGCCTCAACACCCTCCTCTGGCAGCTCGTTCCACATACCCACTCTCTAAGTGACTAAGCTGCCCCTCAGTTTCCTATTAAATCTTGCTCCTCTCGCCATAATGCTGCATTCACCCTATCTAGTCTGTGAAATTCTCTGCCTCAGAGGGCAATGGAGGCGAGTTCTCTGGATGCTTTCAAGAGAGAGCTAGTTAGGGCTCTTAAAAATAGCGGAGTCAGGGGATATGGGGTGAAGGCAGGAACGTGGTACTGGTTGGGGGTGATCAGCCATGATCACATTGAATGGTGGTGCTGGCTCAAAGGGTCGTATGGCCTATTCCTGCACCTATTGTCTATGGTCTATTGTCTATATTCAATTCATGATTTTATGCACCTCTATAGGATCACCCCTTAGCCTCCTGCGCTCCAATGAATATTATGTACAAGCAGAGGAGATTGGTTTATCATGTACAAGCAGAGGACATTGGTTTAACGAGGGGGACCAATATCCTGGCGGGGAAATTTGCAAAGGCCACTGGGGAGACTTTAAACTAGAATGGTTGGGGCGAGGGATGCAAATAGCAAAAGCTAGTAGACAGAATGGGAGGCAGGAAGCAGAAAAGGGAAGCACTCGGACACAAGAGGAGAAAGAAAAAAAAGGAAATAAACAGAGAATAAGAGATGGGGGGTTTCTTAAATGTGCATATTTTAATGCTAGGAGCATTGTAAGAAAGGTGGATGAGCTTAGAGTCTGGATAGACACCTGGAAGTATGATGTTGTGGCGATCAGTGAAACATGGTTGCAGGAGGGCTGTGATTGGAAACTAAATATTCCAGGATTTTGTTGCTTCAGGTGTGATAGAATTGGAGGGGCAAGAGGTGGAGGTGTTGCATTGCTAGTCAGGGAAGATATTACAGCAGTGCTTTGGCAGGATAGATTGGAGGGCTCATCTAGGGAGGCTATTTGGGTGGAACCTAGAAGTGGGAAAGGTGTAGCAACACTTATAGGGGTATATTATAGACCGCCAAATGGGGAACGAGAATTGGAAGAGCAAATATGTAAAGAGATAGCAGATATTAGTAGTAAGCACAAGGTAGTGATTGTGGGAGATTTCAACTTTCCACACATAGACTGGGAAACACATTCTGTAAATGGGCTGGATGGTTTGGAGTTTGTAAAATGTGTGCAGGATAGTTTTTTGCAGCAATACATAGAGGTGCCTACTAGAGGAGGGGCAGTGCTGGACCTCCTGTTAGGAAATGAGACGGGACAGGTGGTGGAGGTATGCGTAGGGGAGCACTTCGGGTCCAGTGATCACAATACCATTAGTTTCAATATAATTATGGAGAAGGACAGAACTGGGCCTAGGGTTGAGATTTTTGATTGGAGAAAGGCTAACTTTAACGAGATGCAAGATGATTTAAAAGGAGTGAACTGGGACATTTTGTTTTATGGGAAAGATGTAGAGGAGAAATGGAGGACATTTAAAGGGGAAATTTTAAGAGTACAAAATCTTTATGTTCCTGTTCGGTTGAAAGGAACCAGTAAAAATTGGAAAGAGCCCTGGTTTTCAAGGGAAATTGGACATCTTGTTCGGAAAAAGAGGGAGATCCACAATAATTATAGGCAGCATGAAGTAAATGATGTGCTTGAGGAGTATAAGGAATGTAAAAAGAATCTAAAGAAAGAAATTAGAAAAGCTAAAAGAAGATATGAGGTTGCTTTGGCAAGTAAGGTGAAAGTAAATCCAAAGGGTTTCTACAGCTATGTTAATAGCAAAAGGATAACAAGGGATAAAATTGGTCCATTGGAGAGACCGAGTGGACAGCTATCTGCAGAGCCAAAAGAGATGGGGGAGATATTGAACAATTTCTTTTCTTCGGTATTCACCAAGGAGAAGGATATTGAATTATGTGAGGTAAGGGAAACTAGTAGAGTAGCTATGGATACTATGAGTTTCAAAGTAAAAGAAGTACTGGCACTTTTGAAAAATATAAAAGTGGATAAGTCTCCAGGTCCTGACAGGATATTCCCTCGGACATTGAGGGAAGTTAGTGTAGAAATAGCCGGGGCTATGACAGAAATATTTCAAATGTCATTAGAAACTGGAATAGTCCTCGAGGATTGGCGTACTGCGCATGTTGTTCCATTGTTTAAAAAGGGTTCTAAAAGTAAACCTAGCAATTATAGACCGGTTAGTTTGACTTCAGTGGTGGGCAAATTAATGGAAAAGATACTTAGAGATAATATATATAAGTATCTGGATAAAGAGGGTCTAATTAGGAACAGTCAACATGGATTTATGCCTGGAAGGTCATGTTTGACTAATCTTCTTGAATTTTTTGAAGAGGTTACTAGGGAAATTGAGGAGGGTAAAGCAGTGGATGTTGTCTATATGGACTTCAGTAAGGCCTTTGACAAGGTTCCTCATGGAAGGTTGGTTAAGAAGGTTCAACTGTTGGGTATAAATGCAGGAATAGCAAGATGGATTCAACAGTGGCTGAATGGGAGAAGCCAGAGGGTAATGGTGGATGGCTGTTTGTCGGGTTGGAGGCAGGTGACTAGTGGGGTGCCTCAGGGATCTGTGTTGGGTCCTTTGTTGTTTGTCATGTACATCAATGATCTGGATGAAGGGGTGGTAAATTGGATTAGTAAGTATGCAGATGATACCAAGATAGGGGGTGTTGTGGATAATGAAGAGGATTTCCAAAGTCTACAGAGTGATTTAGGCCAGTTGGAAAAATGGGCTGAAAGATGGCAGATGGAGTTTAATGCTGATAAATGTGAGGTGCTACACCTTGGCAGGACAAATCAAAATAGGACGTACATGGTAAACGCTAGGGAATTGAAGAATACAGCTGATCAGAGGGATCTGGGAATAACCGTGCATAGTTCCTTGAAGGTAGAATCTCATATAGATAGGGTGGTAAAGAAAGCTTTTGGTATGCTAGCCTTTATAAATCAGAGCATTGAGTATAGAAGCTGGGATGTAATGTTAAAATTGTACAAGACGTTGGTGAGACCAAATCTGGAGTATGGTGTACAATTTTGGTCGCCCAATTATAGGAAGGATGTCAACAAAATAGAGAGGGTACAGAGGAGATTTACTAGAATGTTGCCTGGGTTTCAACAGCTAAGTTACAGAGATAGGTTGAATAAGTTAGGTCTTTATTCTCTGGAGCGCAGAAGGTTAAGGGGTGACTTGATAGAGGTCTTTAAAATGATGAGAGGGATAGACAGAGTTAATGTGGACAAGCTTTTCCCTTTGAGAATAGGGAAGATTCAAACAAGAGGACATGACTTTAGAATTAAGGGACAGAGGTTTAGGGGTAACATGAGGGGGAACTTCTTTACTCAGAGAGTGGTAGCGGTGTGGAATGAGCTTCCAGTGGAAGTGGTGGCGGCAGGTTCGTTGGTATCATTTAAAAATAAATTGGATAGGCATATGGATGAGAAGGGTATGGAGGGTTATGGTATGAGTGCAGGCAGGTGGGACTAAGGGAAAAAAGTTGTTCGGCACGGACTTGAAGGGCCGAGATGGCCTGTTTCCGTGCTGTAATTGTTATATGGTTATATGGTTATATGGCATTATTTCTGGCACAGGAACTGTAGGCCGAAAGGCCTGTTCATGTGATGCACCATTCTACTTTACTTCGGAATCACGTGAGTGACTACGTGAAGAAGCCCTGGCACTGCGCATGCTCGTCATTACATCATATGCATTGACAAGCACCAGACTGGCAGGGCAACGCTTCTAAGTTTCAACCTAGAAGGTAAGTGTTTTTTGCTTACCAGCATTGTTTGTTCGAGCAGGAGCCTCTTTTCACAGAGGTTTCCTGTCGGATTTATCCAAAGTCCGATGCCTACCCGGGTCCGACCGCTGAAGCAGATAGCCGGCAAAGATCGGGTTTTGAGATAACAGCCGCTGACAAAGCAGTCAGTGGCTTCCAGCCTGCGGGGATGCCGTTTAAATAATGCTAGTCGCCAACAGTACGGTCAGTGACTCAGACACGCTGTCCCCAGGCATGGAGTAAAATTGGAGGGAGAGAGAACTTGTGCAGCCCTGTTGGGACTCAGGTGAGTCGGGCTGCAAGGGTTCCTCTCCGATAACAAGGGTATTTTCACCCTTCACAAGTCCACACTACCAAATTAGTGAGACTACACTATAATAGCATGGGCCTATGGGACAGGCTGTGCCAGCAGCACCTGGGACAGGGCTGCCTTCATGTGTGAAAGCGCCGGCCTACGGGAGAGCCGCGCCAGCAGTGCCTAGGACAGGGCTGCTTCATGTGAAAAAGCCTCGGCCTCTACGAGATGCGGCGCCAGCAACGCCTAGGACAGGGTTGCTCAAGGTCTCCCTGCTGGAGGGGGAGACCAGGATGGGTCAGTGTGCTACTGACGCCAAATCTATCACAGTGCTGGCCTACGGGAGAGTGGCGCCAGCAGCGCCTGGCATAGGGCTGCTTCATGTGTGAACATGCCGGCCTAAGGGAGAGCCGTGCCAGTAGCGCCTAGGACAGGGCTGCTCAAGGTCTCACTGTTGCAAAGAGCAGACCAGTTTGGGTCAATGGGTTGCTGATACTGAACTTGTCACAGCGCTGGCCTATGGCAAAGCTGCACCAGCAGCACCTGTTGACAGGGCTGTGTGTGTGCCCTCCCGTAAGCAGGAGCCGGGAGAGCCAGGGCAGCATAAATCTGACCCTGAAGTGGTGACCTCCCGTGGGCATCAGCCGGGAGAGCCAGGACATGGGGACCCAGCACAGCAGCACCTCATTAGGGCTGTGTGTGTGACCTCCCGTGAGCATGACCCGGGAGAGCCAGGGCAGTAGAAATCTGACCCTGAAGTTTGGGGACACAACACACCAGCACCTCGTTTAGGGCTGTGTGTGTAACCTGTGCGCATCAGCCGGGAGACCCAGGGCAGGAGGAAGCCGACCTTGAAGTTGGTGTCACTGCTTATGTTCATGCACCAAAGCACATGAGCCATGCTCCAGATGTGCCGGATGTGGTTAGCAATTTACCATACAGGCGGGAACTGGTGAAGCCAGGGATGACAATCAGGCCAGCAAATTAATGGCCTCTCACCAGTTCCAGGACTTAATAATGGAGGAAACTTCACATTAAATACCTGTTAACTGTGCATCGCTCTAAAGGAGCGCATCATGAGGGCGCATGAATTAAGGCTGCAGAAGTCTTAAAAAATGGTTGAGGCAGGAATAATGGCGTTTGGGCAAATGGCAAGGCCACTATCTAAACACAGCAGGATATGGACCCTGCTGTGTAATGCCCATTTGTTAGTTTATTATTTATGAATAACTATCCAGCCTACGCTCAACCCACGGTTCACAGCCTTGCGCAGATCCTCTAGTACCCTGGGGAAGACCCGGACGATGAGACTAAAACTGAGACCAGGATGCCACCTCAAATACCATACCCTTTCAGATTAGGAAGAGGTAAGTAAATATTGGACTGTATCCGGGGATCTCGAATAGGTATCTCAGAAATACATCCACCCGTACAAAATACACATAGTTGGGTATTGGGGTTCAATACCACTACCTCTACAGGTGGATGATGCATATCAGCCTTAACAATTGTGTCCAATTCCCCAGCCAAAAGGACGATGGTGGGTGTCGAGTCATTCTGGGCCGAAACATACTTAACCCTTAAGGTCCAGTATGAAAGGTTTTAAATAAAAATTTCAGTATTGTAACTGGGATAAAAAGGGTGTTCTATGGCAGCCATAGATCTGAAAGATAATATTCAGCTACCACACACCTGTTGAGAGGTTAGGTCCTCACCCATCTAATTAAACTTAGATTAGTACCATTTAGAATGATTGGCTATTTGAGGTCATCATTGGTTAATTAACATGGCAGTACTTTGCCTACGGCCAAAATTGTAACTAATGTCTCGCGATGTATTAGAGACATTCTAACTCAATAACCTTTAGTGTACAAGCTGATGTGAGCTTCAGGATGATGAGCCAATGTGGCTCATCATCAGGTCTGGCTGTGGCGGCAGATAAAATGTGAAAGAAGCATTAGCCCTGCAGCGGCATGGGGTAAACTGTGTAGAATTGCTGGGTTCTATGGCCTAAAGAATTCTGCTCAACAATGCATGATTTGCATGTGCAGCTTCAGATTGATAATACCACAGCTGTTGCATATCAATCACATGGGTAGAATGAGGTCATTATTCTGTGGCAATCTGCCTAGCCTCATCTGGCACTGGTGCATTACAAGGAACATCTGGGTCTCAGGTATCTACCTATCAGGTAGTGATAATGCAAAAGTTGCAGACATCAGGTCATGAAAATTCCATTACAAACAAAAAATGAATGATGAATCGAAAAGTTTCAAAAAGATTGTTAGCCGGTATGGATTGCCAGACATAGATCTGTTGCATCTGGGTTACATTACGAGTACCTATATTCGGAATGGGAACCAAATCTAGGGGCAGTAGCGGAGGATACATTCTCACTACATTG
Source organism: Raja brachyura (assembly GCA_963514005.1). Next base: position 72,568,060 of record OY740790.1, read on the forward strand.
GGTACGTACGTTCTTACGCTTTCCCCATTTCTGCCTCATTTAATCAATGTCTCACCAAAATAGAGTATGACTACACTTAGGCGTTTGGTAGTTCCTAAACTGGTCCACAAAGCATGGTCCCATTGGTTCTGAGATGGATAGCATAGCATTCATGATCATCCCAATTACAGCAACTTGTTGGTTCACACTGGGACAGGAGGAAAGTTCGCCTTTACATGTGCGTATTAATCTATTGATTTGTATCTTCTGACCAGACTGTTCCAGGGACTCGGACTATCGAGTAGGACCATTGATATGATTACGATGGCCTAGAGAGATAGAACTAAAAAACGATATGTATCTTATATTAAGTAATGGGAGATGTCCTGTTTACAGTCAAATATATCTTAAGTTGCAGGCATACCGGATGTATTGGAGTTCCTGGCTACATTGCATTATGATGAACAGTTAAGCTATAGTGCCATTTATAGTGCTAGAAGTACTTTGTCCTCCTACTTAGGGCAAGGGTCTGCACAACACTCTGTCAGATCTCATCTGTTGGTGGCCCGATTCATAGGAGGTATTTTTAACAAAACCCTCCCAGGCGTACATATTCAGAAATCTGGGATGTGAGCATAGTTCTCACACTGCTTTGGCAATGGGCTCCAATTACATCTCTGCCTTTCAGGAAGTTAATGCTCAAAGTTGTCATGTTCATGGCGCTAGTGGCAGCACTATGGGTCCAAATATTGCAAAAGTTATGACCGGACAGCATGCATTCTTCTGTGGATGAAATTGTGTTTTATGCATATGATCTAATCAAACAGAGTAGGCCAGGGATGGCTGGAACCAAAATAAGCTTAAAATATACCCATTGATCTAAGACTATATGTAATTACGCATCCGAGCTAATAATATCAAGGCCATCAAGAGTCTCAGAGGCTCTGAAACAGTGATGGTCATCAGCCACATAAAATAGTAAGATTAAACGAGAACTTACCAGTTTGAAGTTTGATCTTGATTTTATGAGGAGTTACATTGGTGATTACGTGAAGAAGGCCCGCCAGGCCGCATGCGCAGCAAACTTCAAAGCAGCGGTATGAAATCACAAATAAACTACACCGAAGTAACCAGTAATATCAGTGACTCGAGAACTATCAGATGATCTTTTATGCGAGAGGGTTGGGCGTGGTGGGCACGTAATCACCAACATAACTCCTCATAAAATCAAGATCAAACCTCAAACTGGTAAGTTCTCGTTTAATCTTACTATTTTACTTCAGAGTCACGTGAGTGATTCCGTGAAGAGTTCAAAGCTTTGTGATTTCATGCCGCAGATTACAATCTCGGCATCCCACTGCATTTGATTGACTTGAAAGAGAAATAAATGCATTAGTAATAACATTGTATTCAATGTAATGATAGGCTTTATTTAACAATGTAAACAAACAACAGTACCCCTAAAATTTAGGTACTTAAAATGTCATTGGCAAACAGCCCTTGATTGACAATTGGCCGATGATAAAATTCTTAAACATCAGCTCATTTGCCCATCCAACGGCCGCTAAAATTTAGTCGAAGGACACATCCTTGGCTGCCAACATAGCTGCTGCCCTAGTATAATGAGATGTAAACACACTATCTAAATGATATACTGACGTTGATGCTGACCTGGTGGAATGAGACATACAATCGTCAATGTTAATACCTGTTGCAGCCACCTTGAAATAGTCTGAACCGACCTTCTCTTGTGTAATTGTTGAATAACTAATACACAGTGCTGAATCCATACTTCTGAGGATTCTGGGGGCCTTGATAATATGTATATTCACTCAAAACCTTACTCAATGGTGCATTTAGTGTATATATTTATTTGATACTAACAACTGAAGAACCAGACTGATTCCTGGGATGTCAGGACTTTCATATGAGGAAAGACTGGATAGACTCGGCTTGTACTCGCTGGAATTTAGAAGATTGAGGGGGGATCTTATAGAAACTTACAAAATTCTTAAGGGGTTGGACAAGCTAGATGCTGGAAGATTGTTCCCGATGTTGGGGGAGTCCAGAACAAGGGGTCACAGTCTAAGGATAAGGGGGAATTCCTTTAGGACCGAGATGAGGAAAACATTTTTTACACAGAGAGTGGTGAGTCTCTGGAATTCTCTGCCACAGAAGGTAGTTGAGGTCAGTTCATTGGCTATATTTAAGAGGGCGTTAGATGTGGCACTTGTGGCTAAAGGGATCAGGGGATATGGAAAGAAGGCAGGTACGGGATACTGAGGTGGATGATCAGCCATGATACATTGAATGGCGGTGCAGGCTCGAAGGGCCGAATGGCCTACTCCTGCACCTATTTTTCTATGTTTCTGACATAAAAATTAGACCGTGGGGTATTCGAAATGATCTTAAAAATCATGCCAGCCCTGGTCTGCTCTGCTAGTGGAGACCAGAATGTAAAATGTAATGGCATGAATTGCCAATTCCATCCTTTCCAGCCACAGCATTTGCAATGTTTTGCCGTCGTTGTGCTGAAATTAGAGTCATGACTAAGGATGTAGCTGGAACCCCTTGGTGAAGTAATGTATACACGTTTACAATAACCAACTGCATAATCTTGTGATGTGAGTACTTGTATCAAGATCTTTTTAACAACTTGATATCTGGGTTGGACCCGACAATGTAGTTCCCTTATGTTACCACTGTAATTTCTCTATAACTGAACTATTGTCAATATCACTTAAAATGAACAGGAAATTACAGTAATTTGTATCGTATCAAATGTGTCATTAATATTTAACAAACATTTCTGATCCCCTCAATAGAGATGTACTGCTTTTTTGGATGCTATCCATGCATACTGTAGTGAACACCCTCATGGCTAAATGTGATAACCTGAGGCATAAGTCAATCCATTGAAAATGTGTAATTCAATAATCGTTTTACTGTGCAAAGACCAGTCTCCTGAACCACAGTTTAAAACAGCAAGTCCTTGACTGTTTTAAGACCCAGCTAATGAGGAAGACATAAAGTCCATTACTCCTATTGAAGCGAGAATGTATTTCTCCACACTGTTGTTTCACATATTTTTGCCAACAGTGAAACATGCATAAACATGACGATCATTTGATGAAGTATTGAATCGTGCTTTCATCATACTTTGAGATCCAACACTTATTCTGTGTTATCATCAATCTAAACTGGATGATGCACCAGTGACAAGGAGATTAATTACAGGATATTCTTCCTAATTACCATGAGACTAACATATGTCACCATTGTAGAGTAGCAACTTAAATTTTGTGCATGAATAAAATGTATATTCACTTAAAACCTTACTCAACGGTGCATTTAGTGTATATATTTATTTGATACTAAAAACTGAAGAATTGGTAACTCATGCAATCTCCACTACCTTTGAGTAGGTGATGGTATTTGGAACTTCTCATCTTAGAGTTCTAAACATCAGTTCATAATAACTGAATTCAACCGACCACACTACTGTAGGGAGTTTTACGTTCAAGGAGTTATTGTCATGTTCAGCAATGCTGAATATTGTTACTTCATCATTGTGGCTGAAGTATCCTCAGCTGACAATAGCACAAGGTTGTTAGCAACGATCTAATTGCTACTTACACAATATCAGTTCCCTGATTCGCTCAGCTGCAACACAGCTGCTATATTGCCAATTACTCTTAATGAAAATAACTCAGTTTTGTAACAGATTGCTGTAACCCCAATCTCTTGCCACAAGGCGGAGACAAGGCTAATAATAATTAAAGGTAAATCCCAATGACCAACAAACAGTTTATCCCATACTGCAATGCTTTACTGTTATAGTACAGTTATATTGTATTTGATAACATTTGTAATGAGATTAGTATAACATGTATCTCTTACCTTATGAATCTGAAGTCAGAAATAAGTTTTTACATTCGGAAAGTTCATATGCCCGACACTCCATTTTTCATAATAACATGCCAATCCTGCCTTATTGCATGGGTGGTTTGCATGAGAACTTCTGCCCAATTTCCAAACCCTGGCCATAATCCAACTTACTTGGAATGCTCCGGCTGTGCCTCAACCAAATATTTTTACCCTTTGTGTGATGTACAAACAAATGTAAATATTACAACTTGTGAACGGTGCACTACCAAAATTTTGGAAGTGCTAGACACATTTAGTTGAGCATGATTGGAAGGTGCATGGAATTTCTGAGCTATCATGCTGCCCCCACCTCCAGTGAACCGCTACTGCCGATGAGCACCTGGGGTGCATTCTGAACGATGACTTTTGCCCATTGTTGGCCAAATTAATTAATCTGCCAGGCTTCTTCCCCTGTTATTCTACCTGAATAACTGATTCAGCGGCTGGCTCTCACATCCCACTGTTGGTGTTGTTCTCTGCCATGCTTGAGTCTGTTCTATTGACATCTTTAGAGCCCGGAGTCATCTTGACCTTTTGCTCTTCCCTCCTCAGGGAGGGTCATTCGTAGGCAACTCTAACAGGCACTGCCGCAGGCTGTAGGATACAAATACTGATACGAACCCATTGGCCTTAACCCAATAGAATATTTTACTGGGATGGCAACTTTATTATCAGGAAAAGTACCTCGGAAATGTGCCCTTAATCCCTTTGGGTATGCCCCACGGCCATACCCTGAGACTCAGTGTCAGCAGGATACTGACCCATCTTGGTCTCTGCCTCCGAGAGGAAGACCTTTGCAGCACTGTATACAACAGTTGCTGTATTTAGGATAGTCGTTTCAACGCACTATCCAGCCCCGGTGAGGAATTCATCCCCCAACTCCGTGGGCCTTGCTCTCTAGCCTCGGTGGAGAAGCATCTCCTGACTCTGTGGGCGAGCAGATATGTGTGAATTTGAGCAACCCTGTCCCAGGCATTGCTGGCACCACCTTTCATAAAGGCCAGCGCTGTCCCGTGTTCACACATGAAGTAGCCCTGTCAGGCGCTCCTGGCATGGCTCTCCCATAGGCCGGTAATGTCACAAATGAAACAGCTCTGTATCAGGTGCTGCTGGCACGGCTCTCCCATAGGCCGGCACTTGCATATATGAAGCAGCCCTGTCAGGCGCTGCTGGCGCGGCCTGTCCCATAGGCCCGCGCTATTGCTGTGTAAGCTCACTAAATCAACATTTAGTGTACAGCTTTACCTGTGAAGGGTAAAAATAAATCATAGCAATCTGTGCTTAAACAATTATAACATTGTCAGAACATATAAAAATAACCTTTTACTTTGCCTTTAGGTTTTACTTAAAGAAAAAACACTATAAAATACATACTTTTTATTATAAGGAGAAACACTTTATAGCCCGACTCACCTGAGTCCAAATAGGGCTGAATGAGTCCCAGTAATTTCTTGACTGGGAACCAACGTCTGTGAGCCACTGACCCCACTGTCAGTGGCTCCAGCATTGCTTCCTTGCCGTTCCAACGGCATCCCACAGGCTGGGAGCCACTGACCCCCCCTGTCAGTGACTCTGCTTCAATTTCCTTCCGTTTTTACGGCATCCCTGCAGGCTGGGGAGTCGCTAACTGCACTGTTAGCGGCTCCTTATCTTGCAAACCGATCAATTTTGCCGGTGTATCCGCATTTGCGGTCGGACTGGAATTTCCCCACATTCCATAACTGGCAACTTGTTGGGCTGCGAAACTTGCAGGAAAAACCTCTGTAAAAAGAGGCTCCTGCCTAAACCCCCTGGTAAGTAAAAAAACAAACTTACCTTTTAAGTTTAACTTACCACCGGCAGGAGCTCTGTCCTGCTAGACTGGTGCTTGCGCCAATGCGGCTGACGTAATGCTGCGCATGCGGCCAGGTGGGCCTTCTTCACGGAATCACTCACACTCACATCACTCCGAAGTAAAACCTCATACAAAGGTGTCAGTACAAGCTATTTCTATATGTCCAAAACAGGTTTGAATTATGTTGGAGTAGACACTGATGTGTTTAATCACTCCACCAGGGCGGTGTCAACGTACGCAGCAAAGGGACAGGATGTGCCATTGGACCAAATCCTCACATAGTCTAGTTAAGGAACCTTTTAGGGTTTATGACAAACCTCTCCTCGCAATGCAAAGACTTGGGCAAGCTGTTTTGGGTTCTGTTTGAGTTCTCCTTTGTAATTTCCCCTGCGAAACAGGGGTTATTACTGTTCATTTATTGTTTAAGACATTCAGTTTATAATTTAAACATTGTTTGATACATTATTTGGTTATCCTGTGTCAACCAAGGCAGTGTGTCGTATGGAACTGTATCTACGGCATGAAATCACAGAGCTTTGAAATCTTCACGTAGTCACTCACGTGACTCCGAAGTAAAATAGTAAGATTAAACGAGCTTACCAGTTTGAAGTTTTTATCTTTATTTTATGAAAAAACACTATAAAATACATACTTTTTATTATAAGGAGAAACACTTTATAGCCCGACTCACCTGAGTCCAAATAGGGCTGAATGAGTCCCAGTAATTTCTTGACTGGGAACCAACGTCTGTGAGCCACTGACCCCACTGTCAGTGGCTCCAGCATTGCTTCCTTGCCGTTCCAACGGCATCCCACAGGCTGGGAGCCACTGACCCCCCCTGTCAGTGACTCTGCTTCAATTTCCTTCCGTTTTTACGGCATCCCTGCAGGCTGGGGAGTCGCTAACTGCACTGTTAGCGGCTCCTTATCTTGCAAACCGATCAATTTTGCCGGTGTATCCGCATTTGCGGTCGGACTGGAATTTCCCCACATTCCATAACTGGCAACTTGTTGGGCTGCGAAACTTGCAGGAAAAACCTCTGTAAAAAGAGGCTCCTGCCTAAACCCCCTGGTAAGTAAAAAAACAAACTTACCTTTTAAGTTTAACTTACCACCGGCAGGAGCTCTGTCCTGCTAGACTGGTGCTTGCGCCAATGCGGCTGACGTAATGCTGCGCATGCGGCCAGGTGGGCCTTCTTCACGGAATCACTCACACTCACATCACTCCGAAGTAAAACCTCATACAAAGGTGTCAGTACAAGCTATTTCTATATGTCCAAAACAGGTTTGAATTATGTTGGAGTAGACACTGATGTGTTTAATCACTCCACCAGGGCGGTGTCAACGTACGCAGCAAAGGGACAGGATGTGCCATTGGACCAAATCCTCACATAGTCTAGTTAAGGAACCTTTTAGGGTTTATGACAAACCTCTCCTCGCAATGCAAAGACTTGGGCAAGCTGTTTTGGGTTCTGTTTGAGTTCTCCTTTGTAATTTCCCCTGCGAAACAGGGGTTATTACTGTTCATTTATTGTTTAAGACATTCAGTTTATAATTTAAACATTGTTTGATACATTATTTGGTTATCCTGTGTCAACCAAGGCAGTGTGTCGTATGGAACTGTATCTACGGCATGAAATCACAGAGCTTTGAAATCTTCACGTAGTCACTCACGTGACTCCGAAGTAAAATAGTAAGATTAAACGAGCTTACCAGTTTGAAGTTTTTATCTTTATTTTATGAAAAAACACTATAAAATACATACTTTTTATTATAAGGAGAAACACTTTATAGCCCGACTCACCTGAGTCCAAATAGGGCTGAATGAGTCCCAGTAATTTCTTGACTGGGAACCAACGTCTGTGAGCCACTGACCCCACTGTCAGTGGCTCCAGCATTGCTTCCTTGCCGTTCCAACGGCATCCCACAGGCTGGGAGCCACTGACCCCCCCTGTCAGTGACTCTGCTTCAATTTCCTTCCGTTTTTACGGCATCCCTGCAGGCTGGGGAGTCGCTAACTGCACTGTTAGCGGCTCCTTATCTTGCAAACCGATCAATTTTGCCGGTGTATCCGCATTTGCGGTCGGACTGGAATTTCCCCACATTCCATAACTGGCAACTTGTTGGGCTGCGAAACTTGCAGGAAAAACCTCTGTAAAAAGAGGCTCCTGCCTAAACCCCCTGGTAAGTAAAAAAACAAACTTACCTTTTAAGTTTAACTTACCACCGGCAGGAGCTCTGTCCTGCTAGACTGGTGCTTGCGCCAATGCGGCTGACGTAATGCTGCGCATGCGGCCAGGTGGGCCTTCTTCACGGAATCACTCACACTCACATCACTCCGAAGTAAAACCTCATACAAAGGTGTCAGTACAAGCTATTTCTATATGTCCAAAACAGGTTTGAATTATGTTGGAGTAGACACTGATGTGTTTAATCACTCCACCAGGGCGGTGTCAACGTACGCAGCAAAGGGACAGGATGTGCCATTGGACCAAATCCTCACATAGTCTAGTTAAGGAACCTTTTAGGGTTTATGACAAACCTCTCCTCGCAATGCAAAGACTTGGGCAAGCTGTTTTGGGTTCTGTTTGAGTTCTCCTTTGTAATTTCCCCTGCGAAACAGGGGTTATTACTGTTCATTTATTGTTTAAGACATTCAGTTTATAATTTAAACATTGTTTGATACATTATTTGGTTATCCTGTGTCAACCAAGGCAGTGTGTCGTATGGAACTGTATCTACGGCATGAAATCACAGAGCTTTGAAATCTTCACGTAGTCACTCACGTGACTCCGAAGTAAAATAGTAAGATTAAACGAGCTTACCAGTTTGAAGTTTTTATCTTTATTTTATGAGGAGTTACGATGAGAGATTACGTGCCTCCGCTCCTGACCCTCATAATCGCAAAGATCATCTGGTAGTTCTAGTCTTCTGAGTCTTACTATATCACGTCGACTGTAGTTACTGTGATTTCACGCCGCTGCTTTGAAGATTGACGAGCATGCGCACTGGCAGGGCTTCTTCATGCAATCCCTCATCGTAACTCCTCATAAAACAAAGATCAAACATCAAACTGGTAAGTTCTCATTTAATCTTACTATTTTCTATGTTCAATGATTTTCTACACAGTGGGGGAAATATTTAACAGGAAACTAAGGGGCAACTTTTTCACACAAAGGATGGTAGGTGTATGGAACGGTCTGCTGGAGAAGGTTGTTGAGGCAGGGACTAAACCAATGTTTAAGGAATATTCAGGCAGGTACATGGTTAGCACAAGTTTAGAGGGATATGGGCAAATCGCAGGCAGGTGGGACTAGAGTAGATGGGACATGTTGGCCAGCATGGTCAAGTTGGAATGAAGGGCCTGTTTCCACGCCCTATCACCAAATGACTCTGAGTTCTTAGCAATTGTAAGAAGATTCAAATTTAAGCCTTCCCATTCCTAGAACTGGGTACTTAATTCACCAGTAAAATTCAGAGCTATGTCATTTTATTTGTGTACCTTCAATAAAACCTATGGTTTGAATGAGAATTCCAGGGAGCCTTGGAGCAGGATGGAGCACCATACTTTACAGCTAAGTATCAAGTACCGAGTTTGAATTGAGTTTCGTTTGGATTAATGTCACATGTACCGATTAATGTCACATGCATTTTGTTCTATGCGAACTAGTCAGCGGAAAAACAATACATGATTACAATCAAGCCATTTACAGTGTACAGATCCATGATGAAGGGAATAACGTGAATAATGTTTAGTGCAAGATAAAGTCAGAAAATTTCAATCAAAGAGAGAGATAGTCCGAGGGTCACCTATGAGGTAGATAGTAGTTCAGGACTGCTAGTTGTAGTCGGATGGTTCAGTTGCCTGATCACAGCTTGGAAGAAACTGTCCCTGCATCAGGAGGTGTGCGTTTTCACACTTCGATACCTTTTGCCAGAGGGGAGAAGTAGGCACTAGGAACTGCAGACGCTGGTTCATCAAGAATAAGAGACTGTGCTGGAATAACTGAGTTGTATACCTAAAATTAGACAACCCAATGTTCTAAATATAATTATTTCATCAGCGCCAAGTGCATCAATGTTACTTTATCATTAACATTGAACAAGTACAGCACAGGAACAGGCTATTTCAGTACACCATGTCTGTGCTGAACATTTTAGTTTAGTTTATTGTTACAGTTTATTGTTTAGTTTATTGAACATGATGCCAAGACCAACTGCTATCTGTCTGCATATAATCTATTTCCCTCCATTACCTACATATCCATATGCCTCTACAAAAGTCTCTTAAATGCCATCGTATCTGCCTCAACCACATGCGGCAACATGTTCCAGGCACCCACATCTTTAAACATTGCCCCTCTCACCTTAAACTTATACCCTCTAATATTAGATTTTTCCAACCTGGGAATAAGGTTCTGACTATCTACCATATCAATGCCTCTCATATAATTATATATACTTCCATCATGTCTCCATGCAACCTTTGGTGATCCAGAGAAAATAATCCAAATCTGTCCAACTTTTGCCTGTAACTAATACCCCTTAATCCAGGCATCGTTCTGGTTAGTCTCCTCTGGACCCTTTCCAAAGCCTCCAACCCCTTCCTGTAACGGAGTGACCAGAACTAACCAAAGTCTCATAAAACTACATCATGACTTCCTGACTCACACGAAGCCCTGACCTCTGAAGGAAAGGATACCATATGCCTTCTGTAGCACTCTATCTACTTGTGTTCTCTCTTTCAGGGAGTCACAGACTTGGACCCCAAAATCCCTCTGAACATTAATGGCGTTAATAGTCTTGCTGTTATTTGTATATTTTCCCCTTACATTCAACCTGCCAAAGTGCAACACCTCACATTTGCTCGGATTAAACTCCATCTGCCATTTCTCCTCCTATTTCTGTAGCTGATCAATAACCCGTATACGTTGACAGCTTATGACACACTCTGTGACCCCAGCAACCTTTGTGTCATCTGCAAACTCACCAGTCACCCCATCTAGGTTTATGTCCAACTTATTTTAGTTCTGTTTTGTTTCGTTTAGAGATACAGCGGGGAAACAGGACCTTCGGCCAAACAGCTCCGTGCCGACTAGCGATCCCTGTACACTAACACTGTCTTACACACACTAGGGACAATTTACAATTATACCAAACCATTTAACCTGCATACCTGCAGCCGTTGGAGTGTGGGAGGGAACCGGAGATTCCGGAGAAAACCCAGGTAGGGCATCGGGACATCGCACAAACAGCATCTGTAGTCAGGATCGAAACCGGGTCTATGGCATCAACTCTATCACTGCGCCATCATGCCGCTCCCATATACATATTAATATTTCATTAAAAGCAGAGATTCCAGCCCAGAACCCCGTGGAACTCCACTACTTACAGCCTTCCATGCTGAATATTGTCCTTCCACCCCCACCACTCCCTTAAGTACCCAGGGATGCAGACCACCAGGCCCTGGGAATTTATCAGCCTTCAGTTCCATCAGTCCACCCAACACCATTTCCTGACTAATGTGAATTTCCTTCAATTCCTCCATCACCCTAGGTCTTCTGTCCCCAAGTAGAGATTGTTTGTCTTCCTTAGTGAACACAGAACCAAAGTCAAAGTACCTGTTCAACTCATCTGGCATTTCCTTGTTCCCCATAATAAATCCACCTGCTTCTGTCTTCAAGGGAATTAACTAATTGGTTGGCTGAACTAATTTTTTCCTCTTCACATACCCAAAGCAGCTTTTACTATTGTCCTTTATATTTTTGGCTAGCTTACCTTCGTACTTCATCTTTTCTCCCCGTATTGCCTTTTTAGTTACCTTCAGTTGATCTTTAAAAGATTCCTAATCCTTCAGCTTCCCACTCATCTTTGCTCTGTTATACGCCTTCTCTTTTATTTTTATACTGCCCTTACCTTACCTTGTCAGCCATGAATGCCTCTTACTCGCCTTAGAATCTTTCTTCCTCTTTGGAATGAAATGATCCTGCATTTTCCAGATTATTCCCTGCTGTTGCTGTTCCACCGTCATCCCTGGCCTAGAATTCCCTAGATTCTCTCCAGTTCCCATCTTAAATTAAGGAACAACATTGGACCTTGCCCATAGCTAGGGAAGACGCAATGATCTTCGTCAAGACTGCCGCCATCTGCTCTCTTGCTTCCGTCAATAATCTGTGATAGATTTTGAGCAGCACAGAGGCGCAGTGCCTGAAACCCAGGTTTGATCCTGACTACAGATGCTGTCTGTACAGCATTTGTATGTTCTCCCTGTGACCTGCGTTGGTTTTCCGGTTTCCTCCCAAAATCCAAAGACGTACATGTTTGTAGGTACATTACCCAGTAAAATAGTAAGATTAAATGAGAATTTACCTGTTCGAAGTTTGATCTTTATTTTATGAGGAGTTACGATAAGGGGTTACGTGAAGAATCCCCACCTTGCGCATGATCGGCATATTTCAAAGCAGTGGCATGAAAAACACAGAACCAATAGCCAGAGTAAGATAGTAAGGCTCACAAAGATTAGAACTACCAGATGATCATTTATATTATGACGGTTGGGAGCAGAGGGCACGTAATCCCTTATCGTAACTCCTCATAAAATAAAGATCAAACTTCGAACAGGTAAGTTCCCGTTTAATCTTACTATTTTACTTCGGAGTCACGTGAGTGACTACGTGAAGATTTTAAAGCTGTGTTTTTTATGTCGCAGATTCCTTCCATACGACAATCTGTTTCAGTCAACACAGTAGTGAGTAAATAATATTTTTTTAAACCTTGTTTCAGTTTATGTAATGTCTTTTAATCATAAAAGAACAAAATTTAATAACCCCTCTATCCCAGGGGAAATTTTACAACAAAAGTGATAATGATATCAAATGATAACATAAATCGATAATATAAAACAAAGCAAACATTCAAGAGATCCCAACACTGCATGTCCAAACCCTGGCACCGTGATGATAGGTTTATCGTAGAACTTTGAAAAAGTTTCTTCTTTACACCACCCTGCGGCCTCTAAAATTTGATCAGTGGTACATCCTGTACCTTAGCCGTGGACGTAGCTGCAGCCCTAGTGGAGTGAGATTTAAACACATCAGTGTCTACTCCTGATAAATCCAAAACCTGTTTTAACCATCTAGAAATGGTTTCAACTGAAACTTTTTTTATGCGTTTTTTTGCGCATAATCAGTAACGCTGTCTCACCACCCCTGAGACTCTTGGTTACTTCAATAAATTGAGTCAAATGTTTAACTACACACAATGTTTGATCAACAGGGTATGCTTTAAACATTACCTTGGTTCCATTTTTTTCTGGTCTGCTTTGTTTGATTAGATCATAAACATAAAAAACAATGTTCTCTGAAGCCACATACATACAATCCAAATGTAACATTTGCAATGTTTTGTACTTTTTGTGCTGACACTAATGCCATTAGCATTACTACCTTAAATGTTAACTTCTGCAAAGACATTGACGTAATTGGAACCCATTGCCTAAGCAAAGTAAGAACAATGCTAACATCCCAAATTTCTGTATATCTCAGTTTGGGAGGATTTTTATTAAAAAATCATTTGATAAACAGGGATATTAATGGATGAAACCCGATTGATTCTTGATCAGAAATTTGTCCTAAATAAGACGACAAAGCACTACGAGCACCGATTTGGAACCACCAAAATGCCCTTGGCAGAGTCTTGCGCTATTTTCCTGAGACATTGCCTAATCGGACAGAATGGGGGAAAAGCATAAAAGAACATATTCCCCCAATGTAGCGAGAATGCATCCACCACTACTGCTCCTGTGTCGTGCTCCCAAGACATGTATTTGGGCAATTGGTGATTTAATGTAGACGCAAACAGATCAATGTCCGGTAATCCATACCGACTGACAATATTTTTGAAAACTTGTGGATTTAACATCCATTCTGTATTGTCTTTAAATTTTTGTGATCTATTGTCTGCCACAATATTGTCTCTCCCTGGGAGATAAATAGCTGAAAGCCAAATATTCTTACCAATACACCAATGCCACATCTGATTTACCAGATAATCACATGATAATGATCTTACTCCACCCATGTGATTGATATATGCCACAGCTGTGGTATTGTCTACTTGTAGTTGGACATGCAAATCCTTCATAGTAGAACAATAAGCTTTTAATCCATAAAATGCCCCCAGTAACTCCAAATAATTTATACCATATGTTTGGAAAACAAATCCTCTTGGACAGTCCATCTGCCACCACAGCTGGTGTTATTATCCGTAGCCCCCCATCCAAGAGCATTTGCATCAGTTTGCAAAATCACTACTGGCTGCTGAACTAATATGTTTTTAGCAGCTTGTGGAACATTCTCAATCCACCATTGTAATTCTGATAAAGCTTCCTTTGGCAATTGCATGGGCCTATCAAAACGGCCTGCTCGCTCTATAAGTGCTTGTGTCTTTGCCCTTTGGAGGTTTTGGTAATGCAGTGGACCAAATTCTACTGCAGGAAATGCTGTTACTAACTTACCAGTAACCTTAGCTACTTCTCGGATGAAGGGATAAGGTTTGTGAATAAGGCAACGACATACATTTGTAATATCAACAACCTTGTCTATTGGTAAAGTTACTAACATAGTAACTGAATTAATCACAAACCCCAAATATTCAATTGTTTGGGATGGCTGTAGCTTAGATTGTGTTTGGATGAATCAGGAAGCCTAGTCTTTCAAACAGACTTGTGGTTGCAGAAACTGATTTTTCAGCTGACTCCTGATTAGCATTGACAATTAAAATATCATCAAGATAAGCCATAACAATGTGTTTTTGTGTCCTTAGCAGTGCAAATGCTGGTTTCAACAATGTTGTGAACAGCCTAGGAGCTGAGCTTAATCCGTTAGGTAATGCTTTATATTGCCATAGCTGTCCCATCCAATTAAATTTCAAATACTTGCGAAAGTTACGATGAATTGGTACTGAATAATATGCATCCTTCAAATCTATCGTAGCCATGTAACAACCTGGGAATGTTCTAGGTTTTTAGACCCATGGTTGATGAATGTCTGGAGCATTTTCTCCATTTGATCCATTCTTAGCCATAAGGCTTTTCTATCTGGAGGACTTTCAGTATCAGAGTCATCAGAAACCACGGGCCTCTCAGATTTCCTTTTACATTTTTTAGTCACTGGAATTTCCTCCATGGCTTCTGCTTGTGGAGCAAGCAAAGGCTCACTAACGGATGTATCAACGGCAACCGGTATCGGAACCGGCTCCACACTAATCTGCTGTCCCAACAGTTTTTCTTTGGCACGGGACGCCCGTTTTACCCGTGATCTTTTCTGACCTTTCTCCATTTTTTTTAAAACTCCTCCTGGCTTTGCCTGCCAGCGTCACGGAGTTTGAAAATACCCTGGAAGTAAAATAAATTCACTTACCTGCGGGCCTGTTCCTTACCGCTGGTGGAGTTGCGCTCTGCAGCTCTTTCCCTACCGACAGCGTCGACGTAATGCCGATCATGTGCCAGGCGGGGCTTCTTCACGTAGTCACTCACATGACTCAAAAGTAAAATTATGAATGTCCCTAGTGTGTAGGAAAGTGTCGCAAGGCCTGTTTCTACAGCTGCATCTCTAAAGTTTAAAGTTGAAAGCTCCCATCAGGTCCTGGGGATTTACTCACTGGTAACAGAATATAACTTTTTTGTAAAGACTTTTACCTGAGATCCTGGTATGCTTTCCGTAAATCTGGTTTTTATCTCTTCAATCAGGCTGGGCAGTTTGGAAGAAAATGCAGCGTCAAGAACAGAATTAAATCTCAAATGAACTCCGTCCAAATATCTTTTTTGAATCAGGAGCAATGTTTTGTTTATCCAAGATGATCTGAGATGAATGTCAGCAATATCATTTTTCCCTATTGCCTCTGGTAAAAAGCAAAGAATTAGAAACATTGTGTCCAGGATTATTCACAAAAACCTTACTTTTCAAGTACCATAATGATATCTCCCTCTGTGATAGGATTTACTTCCATTGGGAAGAGAACGGTTTAATTAGCTCTGAAGAAGGGTCTTGACCCTAAACAACCCCCCCCCCTTCCTTCTCTCCAGAGATGCTACCTGTCCCACTGAGTTACTCCAGAATTTTGTGTCCATTTTTGGGCTAATTAGGGATCGCCAGCTCAGCTTTGTACGTGGCAGGTCATGTCTCGCTAACTTGATTGAGTTTTTTGAGGAGGTGATGAAGGAGATTAATGAAGGCTTTTGATAAGGTCCCTCATGGTAGGCTGATCCAGAAGATTAAAATGTATGGGTTTGACAATGCAATGACTAGCAGGAAAATCAGACTGTTTCTATAAGACGTTGTCTGCATTTATAAATCTATTACAAGGATAAGGTGCAAGAATACCTCAAAAATGTACCGGTGTCGGGTCTTTCGTAAAGGGGGAAGAAAAACTGTCGAGTTGGTAGATTCCTTTTGCGAGATGTTTATAATAAAGAAACTGGCTTTTCTTTTCTCTTTCTCTATTTTTCCCTTTTTCTTTCTTTGTTTTTTCCTCTCCAGGGTCTATCTCTTAATTCCCGTTTCTAACTCATCAAGGGTTTCCTTTCCCCCTGTCGCGCTTTGGCACATCTCTTTTTCACTTTTCTACTTTCTATGCTGCTATTTTTCTCTCTATTCTCTCTTTTCTAAAGCCTTAAAATAAAAAAAAGGGGTACAATGACTGTAATACAATACAAGGGATGTACACTGATGTAACTTACAGTACCGCTAATAAATAAATAAATTTTAAAAAAAATGTATGGGTTTCACAATGCAATGCTATAAGGCATTGGCCAGGGCGTATCTAGGAGAGCAATTCTTGTCTTGTGAGCAATTTTGGGCCCCATATTTGAGGAAGGATGTGCTGTCTCTGGAGAGGCTCCAGAGGAGGTTTACAAGAATGATCCCAGGAATGAGTGGGTTAACATATGATGAGCGTTTGACGGCGATGGGCCTGTACTCGCTGGAGTTTAGAAGCATAAGGTGGGACTTCATTGAAACTTACCGAATAGTGAAAGGTTTGGATTGAGTGGATATGGAGAGGATGTTTTTCCACTAGTGGGAGAGTCTAGGACTAGAGATTATAGCTTCAGAATTAAAGGATGTTCCTTTAGGAAGGTACAAACATAGAACAATAAGGTTTTTCGGCCCTTTGATCCATTCAATATGATCATCCAAAATCAGTACCCCCATTCAGGCTTTTTCCCATATCCCTTGATCCCCTTAGCCCAAAGAGCTAAATCTAACTCTCTCTTGAAAACATCCAGTGAATTGGCCGCCACTACCTTCTGTGGCAGGGAATGTCCCTCCTCAAAAGAATAACATCTCTCCGGGTGAAAATGTTTTCCTCATCTCAGTCCAATATGCCCTACCCCTTATTTTTAAACTGTGACCCCTGGTTCTGGATTGTCAACTTGTCGTGGTGGAGAAGCTTGTGTGGTCCTGAGATCCTGAGAGCGATGCCGTCTGGAGCTATGCTCCTGGTCGGGCCACCCATGGCAGTAAGGTCGAGGGGGAGGACTCTGACAAAGAGAAATCTAACCAAGACCTCAACGGTGGAACAGGTAGAGGATGATGGCTGACCTCAGTGGAGGGTCACAAGGGCTGGGAAGGCGGATGAAGGCTGCAGCAGAAAAGGGTCTCCAGTAGACTCCATGCCACTGGATCCTGACCCAGATATGTCAAGAACCGTGTGGTGGCTTTCTGTGCACCAGTCTCCCCATGTTAAGTAAAGTCAGGCACAGGCGTCCTCCAAACCTGGAGACATCCATGGTCAGCCATGACCGAGGGGCGCCTAAGAAGGTTCTGGACACCCCCACCATCAGGAACATTTTTCCTGCATCCACCCTGTCCAATCCTCCAAGCATTTTATATGCTTTTATAAGATCCCCTCTCGTCCTTCTAAATGCCAGTGAATACAAGCCCAGTTGACCCATTCTTTCATTTGAAAAGACTAGGCTTGTATTTACTGGAGTTTAGAAGGATGAGGGGCTATCTTATAGAAACATATAAAATTATAAGCGGACTGGACAAGCTAGATCCAGGAAAATTGTTCCCAATGTTAGGCGAGTCTAGAACCAGGGGCCACAATCTTAGAATTAAGTGGAGGCCATTTAAGACTAAGGTGAGAAAAAACGTTTTTAGCCAGAGAGTTGTGAATTTGTAGAATTCCATGCTGCAGAGGGCACTGGAGGCCAAATCACTGGATGGATTTAAGAGAGAGTTAGATAGAGCTCTGGGGGCTAGTGGAATCAAGGGATATCGGGAGAAGGCAGGCACGGGTTATTGATTGGGGACGATCAGCCATGATCACAATGAATGGTGGTACTGGCTCGAAGGGCTGAATGGCCTCCCCTTGCACCTATTGTCTATGTTTCTATATGTCAGTCCCGCTATCCCGGGAATTAACCTGGAGAACCTATGCTGCACTCCCTCAATGGCAAGAATGTCCCTCCTCAAATTAGGAGACCACAACTGCACACAATACTCCAGGTGTGGTCTCACCAGGCCCTGTACAAATGCAGTAGGTTCTCCTTTCTCCTAAACTCAAATCCTCTTGCAATGAATGCCAAAATGCCATTAGCTTTCTTCACTGCCTGCTGCACCTGCATGCTTACTTTCAGTGACTGATGTACAAGGACACCCAGGTCTCGTTGCACTTCCTATTTTCCTACCAAGTGCTCTAATTTTGCACACTAATCTGTTGTGTGGGACCTTGTCGAAGGGTTTTTGGAAGTCCAGATACACCATATCCACTGGCTCTCCCTTGTCCATTTTACTTGTTACATCCTCAAAAAATCCCCCAAAATTAGTCAAGCATGACTTCCCTTTCATAAATCCATGCTGACTTTGACCGATCCTGTCACTGCTTTCCAAATACACTGCTATAACATCTTTAATATCGACTCCAGCATCTTCCCCAATAGCGATGTAAGGCTAACTGGTCTATAATTGCCTGTTTTCTCTCTCCCTCCTTTCTTAAAAAAGTGGAGTTACATTGGCTACCCTCCCATCCACAGGAACTGATCCAGTTGAGAGAACATTGGAAGATGATCACCAATGCATCCACGATTTCTAGCGCCACTTCCTTGAGTACTCTGGGATGCAGACCATCAGGCCCTGGGGATTTATCTGCCTTCAGTCCCAACAGTTTTCCCAACACCAAATTCTGACTAATGTGGATTCCTCCCTCCCACTAGATTCTCGGTCCCCTAGTATTTCCGGGAGATTGTTTGTGTTTTGCTTCATGAAGACAGAACCAAAGTATTTGTTTAACTGTTCTGCCATTTCCTTGTTTACCATTATAAATTCACCTGTCCCTGTCTGCAAGGATCTACATTTGTCTTCACTAATCTTTTCAATTTTACATATCTAAAGAAGCTTTGAGTCAGTTTTTATATTCCCCACATTTTTTTTCATGCTTTTCCCCCCAAATCTTAATTAATCCCTTTGTTGAGTTCTAAATTTCTCCCAGTCCTCTGGTTTGCTGCTTCTTCTGGCCAATGTATGTGCCTCTTCCTTGGCCTTAACACTATCCTTGACTTCCCTCGTCAGCCACGGTTAAGCCGCCTTCCCAGTTTTTATTTTGTCGCCAGACAGGGATGAACAATTTCTGGAGTTCATCCATACGGTATTTAAATCTTCACCATTGCATCTCCACTGACAACCTTTTAAGTATAATTTGCCAGTCTATCCTAGCCAATTCCCGTCTCATACCTTCAAAGTCTCCTTTATTCAAGTTCAGGACCCTAGTCTCTGAATTAACTGTGTCACTCTCCATCCTAATACAGAATTCCTCCATATTATGGTCACTGTTGCCCAAGGGGCCTTGCACAACAAGATCGCTAACTAATCCTTCCTCATTACACAATACCCAGTCTAGGATGGCCTGTTGTCTAGTCGATAATGAGGAAGAATTTCTTTAGTCAGAGGGTGGTGAATCTGTGGAATTCTTTACCACAGAAGGCTGTGGAGACCAAGTCAATGGATATTCTTAGAGCAGTGATAGATAGATTCTTGATTAGTACGGGTGTCAGGCGTTATGGGGAGAAGGCAGGAGAATGAGTTTGGAGGGAGAATATATCAGCCATAATTGAATGGCGGAGTAGACTTGATGGAGGTGTGTAACCATTGGTGTTCTGTGGGGATCTGTGCAGGGATCTCTGTTGTTTGTGATATATCAATGACCTAGATGTAAATGTAGATGGATTGGTACATTTGCTGACGACACCAAAATTGGAGAGTCCAGGACATGCATGTTGCTGTTGGAGTGAAGGGCACGGCAAGAGAGTGTAAGTTTGCTTGGATGATAAGGGAAATTGAGGTTCTGGTCTAGGACAGGGAAAGGCATCTGGGCTCACATGTATTCCGGGAAGTGTTTCGTGAACTGAGGAGCAAGCACACAAAGGAAATCGGGAGGGAATGAATGGGCCAGTAGATAGGACTCTGTTGTTGGGATGGGACTGGGACAAAAGTAAGTGGTTTTGCAGATAGTGAAGATGGTTGTGAAAAATTGCAGCAGGATCTTGATCGATTGGCCAGGTGGGCTGACGAATGGTTGATGGAATTTAATACAGAGAAATGTGAGGTGTTGCATTTTGGGAAGTGTATCATGGGCAGGACCTACACAGTGAATGGTAGGCCGCTGGAGAGTGTTGTAGAGCAGAGGGATCTAGGAGTACAGGTGCATGGTTCCTTGATGGTCGAGTCACAGGTAGATAAGGTGGTCCAAAAGGCTTTTGGTTCATTGGCCTTCATCAGAGTATTGAGTATAGAAGTTGGGAGGTCATGTTGCAGTTGCACAAGATGTTGGTGAGACTGCATCTAGAGTATTTTGTACAGATCTGGGCACCATGTCATAGGAAAGATTTTGTCAACCTGGAAAGGGTACAGAGAAGATTTACGAGGATGTTGCCAGAACTAGAGGGTCTGAGCTACTCAAAGGTTGAGTAGGCAGGGGTTCTATTCTCTGGAGCACAGGATGATGAGGGATGATCTTATAGAGATGTGTAAGATCATGAGAGGAGTAGATTGGGTACATGCGCTGTCTCTCACCCAGAGTAGGTGAATCGAGGACCAGAGGACATAGTTTTAAGGTATATTTTTACACAAAGGGTGGTGGTCTATGGAACAAGCTGCCAGAGGAGGCAGGGACTATCCCAACATTAAAGAAACAGTTAGACAGGTACATGGATAGGACAGGTTTGGAGGGATATGGGCCAAACACGGGCAGGTGGGACTAGTGTAGATGGGACAAGGTGGTCAGTGTGGCCAAGATGGGCCAAAGAGCCTGTTTCCATGCTGTATCACTCTATGACTCGGTGGTCTTTACATCACTGAAGAATGAATTCATGCCAATGCTCTTGGTGAGTTGATGTTCCTGTTCTCTCTCCATCCACCATTTGTGCCATGGGGTAGCAAGAGTGGTGCAGCAGGTAGACCTGCTGCCTCACAGCGCCAGATACCTGGGTTCAATCCTGAGCTGGGGTTCTGTCTGTGTGTGTGGAGTTTGCATCTTCCCCCTGTGACCACGCAAGTTTTCTCCCAGGTACTCCGATAGTGAGGAGCTTGTTCTGCGTGCAAACCGGTCAAATCAGACGGTACAGAGTACAATAGATACTCTTCTGGAACAAAGCACAGATAGTCGCCACGTTCTGGCAAAGCACTGGAGGAGCTCAATGGGTCAGGCAGTATCTGTGGAGGGAATGGGCAGGTGCCATTTTGGGCTGGTCCGTTCTTCCGTCTGATTGTAGTGGGAGGGCTGAGAAATCTCGAAAAGGGAGGAGGGTGCAGGGCAAAGCTTTCCTAGTCCCTATTTCTTCATCTATTCCTTCTCTCCGGAAATGCTGCCTGACCCGTTGAGTTACTCCAGCATTTTGTGTCTAGTTTTGGTGTAAACCAACATCTGCACTTCCTTCCTACCCCTTACTAGTATTTGTCCGGTCAGATTCTGTGCTGCACTCTGCCTGCAACAGTGTACATTTTTGTGTGATGCGCAATAATCAGGATTGAGTAATTAAGTAGTAAGTTTATGGGCCAAGTAATCACACACAAGGAATTTGCCTTGGTGCTCCGCCCACAAGTAACAGCATGACATACAGTGACAGTTACGAATGACTCAGAAAACACTATACATTAATAATAATAAAACATTAATGATAAAACACCATTGATCAAGCATGTGAACCAACAAAATACCAGATCAAAGATTAACTAACAGATCAAAGAATTAGAAAAGGGAAATCAGTTACCTTCCATGACAACTCGAGCGTTGTGTGCGTGAGCATGGCACAGAAGTTCAGGGTTATATATTGTACCGGTTACAACAGTCGTGATCTTTGACCAGGCGTAATGCTTCCATACCTTTCTTCCACCGTGAAATGCAAACAGCTGGGAGAGAAGTGGAACAGTCATTTGCAAAAAAATGAAATGGAAGCAAATTATCTTAAAATGATTTTTCTAGGCAGAACAAGTTCATTTACGCACCAAGACCAGGAGGTGCATGTGAACAGATCAAACCTGCAGCTTATTTTGAAGGCAGCTGTGTGATTACTGTTCTACCCACACATATAACCATATAACCATATAACAATTACAGCACGGAAACAGGCCTTCTCGGCCCTTCCAGTCCGTGCCGACCATTTATTTTCCCCTAGTCCCATCAACTTGCTCTCAGACCATACCCCTCCATTCCCTTCCCATCCATATACCTATCCACTTTACTTTTAAATGTTAAAATCGATCCTGCATCCACCACTTCTGAAGGAAGATCAATCCACACAGCCACCACTCTCTGAGTAAAGAAGTTCCCCCTCATGTTACCCCTAAACTTCTGTCCCCTAATTCTCCTTGAAACACAGAGGACATACAGCATAGTAACAAATTATTTTACTTCGGAGTCACGTGAGTGATTCCGTGAAGAAGTCCCGCCAGTCCGCATGCACGTCATTACGTCTGATGCATGGCGCACTGATGAGCTGGCAGGCGCATAGCCCCACCAGCGGTAAGTTAAAAACCCTGAGCTAAGTTTTTAAAACTTAGCTTAGGTCTTTTCTGTGGTCCATGAATCTTGTTTACAGGAAACAAGTCGACCATGGAAAAAATGATCAAGGGAAGGTCGAGGCGGTCAGCTGCGAAAACAGCTACGGAAGACCACGGGAGTGCGGGTAGCAGGCGGCCGTCCATTTCCCCTGCAGAGTCACTGGCGGCACGGCCAGTGGCTTCTGACTTGGTGCCGGTGGAAGGCACCATGGCTACTCCGGTGGGCTGGAAAGCCACCAAAATGTCGATGCGGCCCGTAGACTCTGATGAGTCGGGCCACGAGGGAATCCCTCCTATGATGGGGCGGCTGTCCAGAATGAAGCTCCTCATGGAGAGGATGCTCCATGCCAATATGCTCGAGGAAGACGAGCTTTATATTCGCGGGTCTCCTCGGGGGCCCGTGGTTACAGTGCCTGTAGAAGGACTGCTTATTGTACCGCTCATGGAGGAGGAGAGTACAAGGAGTCAGTTTTGTTCTGACTCCGAGGTCGGGGGTATAGCCAGTGAGCATACCTCCAGACAGGGAGACCAGGAATATGGGGTGCCAAGCCTGGCACCCAAATTTGCTATTCCGGCTGGAACTGGGGGACCATTGAACGAGGATTTGACCAGGACCATTAATTACATGGTCCCTCATCAACTGCAAGACCTCATGATGGAGGGCACCAAGAAATATCAAACACCCACAAATTGTGCGTCCCTCAGAGTTCCAACGGTGAACCACCCAATCTGGGGGTCACATGGGTGCGGGGATCAGAGCCCAAGAATTGAGGCTCCAAAAGATTCTGAAGCAGCTTGCCTCAGGAATCACGGCATTTGCCAGGTCTGTTGATGATGGGGCTCTCTCTGAGGAGCAACAGGATGCACTTGCTCTCATGTGCAATGCACATTTTGAGATCAACTGTTTCAGGAAGAGTGCAGTCCACCCCATGCTAAATCCTAAATTTGCTGCACTATGCAAGAAGCAATGTGCAGCCACCGAATTTACTGTTCGGGGCTGACCTGTCCTAACAGGTCTGTGAATTGGATGATGAGGCAAAATCAGTTGGCCTCATACAAGCCCAACCGGCCAGCAAAAATCCTCCCCGGCGGCAGCACCAACGGTTCACTGCAATGGCTTCAGGCTAAGGCGGACCCAGCCAACTATGCGCAATTGGCGTACACCAACATTCTCCTCAAAAACACAGGGGCATAAGTATATAACACCAACTATGGAGGTAGGTGGATCTGGTTCTTTTCAGAAATGTATGAGCCAGTCACAGGTTGGTGGGAGGTTACATTTGTTTTTCAATGAATGGAGTTGCATAACCTCAGACCTATTTATACTGAACAGTATACTAGGTTTCCAAATTTAATTCATTTTCAAATTATGTCCACCCACACAGCATACACCTCAACAGACATACTGTTTTTTTCACAACAGTCTTTAGATGTACAAGCTGAAATTTAAACGCTAGCTAAAAAAGGAGTAATAGAGAAATCTTTTCATCAATCTCACCAATTTGTGTCTAATGTATTCCCTAGACAAAACAAATATGGTGGGTGTCGCATCATTCTTGATCTAACTCGACTTAACACCTTTGTGCAGTATAAACTTTTCAAAATGGAAACTTTTGTTACTGTCAAACAACTGGTTTCCAATGGATGCTATATCGCACACATGGATCTCAAAGATGCATACTATTCAGTACCCATTCATCGTTATCACCATAGATATTTGAAATTTAGCTGGATGAAGCAATTATGGCAGTTTAAGGCATTGACTAATGGATTAACCTCGGATCCTAGGCTATTTACAAAATTGTTAAAACCAGTGTTGGGTCTACTCCACGCTCAGAATCATATTGTCATGGCCTATTTGGATGATATCCTAATCATAGGCAAGACTAAGCAGTCAGCTGAATTATCTGTTTCCGCTACCAAACTCATGTTTGAGAGATTGGGATTTATTTTCCATCCAGTTAAATCCAAATTGATACCATCCAGAGTCATTTATTATTTGGGATTCATCATTAATTCAACTCACATGTCTGTGACTCTGCCTCCAGGCAAGAGGTCAGAGGTCAGAAGCTTGTAACAACCTCATTGATGAGCAACAATCTTCTATTCGGTATGTGGCTAGTATAATTGGCAAATTAGTAACTGCGTTTCCAGGTTGGACCATAACATGATCAAAATTTGCAACGTGCAAAGGAGCAGGCACTCATAAATGCATGCAGGTCATTTTGATAGACCTATGCAATTACCAGCTGAAGCTGTTGCTGGGTTGCAATGGCGGATAACAAATATTTGGCAATGCTCCAATAAAATTTGTATTGATACACCTTCAGTAATTTTACAAACTGATGTTAGTTTTCGAGGATGGGGAGCTACTGATACCATCCAAGAAATGGGATGTGTTCTGCTTGCAGTTGAACATTTCATATCATATCACAAGCGTACCTGACGTGTTGGAATTTCTTTCCATGCGATATTTTGGTGAGCGACTTAGCTGTTTTAGCTGACTTAGCTGATAGTGCCATCAGTAGTGCCAGAAGTGCCTTATCGTCCTACCTATGGCAAGGATGGGAACAACACTGTTGGGTCTCACCCTTTAATATCTCGGTTTATAAAGGGTATTTTTAACTGTAATCCCCCCCCCCCCCCACAGGCCCAGGTACACGGAAATCTGGGATGTGAGTGTGGTTCCGTTGCTTCATCAATGGGTCCCAGTAACATCTCTGTCATTACCCAGACTCACTCTTAAAGTGGTTATGCTCATGGCGCTGGTTTCAGCGCAACGCGCCCAGATATTGCAGAAGCTTCGACTGGACAGGATGGTTTCATCTATCAACAACATAACCTTTCATGTTTATGATTTACTTTAACAGAGCAGGCCGGGGATGTCAGGGCTTAAACTTGATTTTACTTCGGAGTCACGTGAGTGACTTCGTGAAGACCCCGCCAGCACGTATGCGTGACATATCGTCGCTCGCATTTGCTAACGGCATGCTGGGAGGGGGGAGTGCGCTTCCCCAACAGCTCCTTCAAAAAGAGGGTCTCGACCCGAAACGTCGCCTATCTCCTTCGCTCCTTAGATGCTGCTGCACCCGCTGAGTTTCTCCAGCTTTTTGTGTAACCCCCAAGCTCCTTCAAAAAGACGGCTAAAGGTAAGTTAACTAACCTTGAGCTGGTTCTCTGCGATATTTTGATATTACAGGATGATGAAGGGGAAAGGTAAACTTTCCAAATGTCGCGGACAGTGGCCAACGTCCTCGGAGCTGCCCGAAACACCGGCAGCACCCGTGTTACAGCGGGGGGGAAGATGTGGAAGTCAGTGAGCCCTATGGAGTCGGTTGGGACCGACTCGCCTCCACTTCAAGTTGGATGGGACTCCGCACAGGAGCAGGGCATTGCGGACCCTGACTTCATCCCACCATCGCCCAAAGTCAGGGCTGGTGGAAAAAAGGTACAAACTAATGTGCCTCTTCTGTTTTACAGGTCCCTCGAGGGCAGACCCGGGGAAGAGCCGCGCTGAAGTCGAGCCCTGCAGCTGCGGTGGGCGTCGACAAGCCGCAGGTGAAACCTGCTAGATTGCAGGCCGGCGGCAGTACTGCTGGAGAGTCGGGAAGCCCTGCAGGAGCAGGAGGTACCGGCAATCCACCGGAACAGGCTGCCAGAGCACAGACCGGTGGCAGCAGTTTTCGGTGAGGCACCCCCGTTGCGACGGGTATAGCCGACTATGCGCCGTCATGGACCTGTGTGGTCAAGGGTAACGGCAAGCCTGCACGGACAACGGGGAGCCAGGCTATGGGAGCCGGCACCGACTCATTCCCTCTGCCTTCCCACCAGGCAGAGGGGCCGCTAATGTCCAAACGACGGCGGACCAGCGCTATGTCCGTGCGGGAGTCGTACAGCCCGGCAGGAGCGGTTGCTGACGACGACCTATCAGCGCACTTCGATGAGGTGCGACCCAATGGTAGAAGCCCCAGTGTCTCAGGAGAGCCTGGGGAAGTTGGCCTGTTGTCCGCGTGTAGCGGCAGCGGTCGCATGGCCAGAATGGAGCAGATGGTGGAGGTGTTGTACCAACGGGATCTGGAACGGCAAGAGCGGGAGTCTCAGCGGTCTGGGAGCCAGATCAGGCCGTCGCTTTCGATTTCACCGTCGTCTATTGCCAGCAGACAGAGTCAACATATGGTTGATTTTGAAGACATAGCGGCAGGAGACGAGCCCGCTGCTTCAGATGCCGAAGAAATGCTGGACGCAGTCTCAAAGTTTGGGAAGCCAACAAATGCAGGGGAACCCCTGCATCCCAAACTTGCGGCAAGTATTAACTTTTTAACAACTCACCAGCTCCAAGATCAGGTGGTCGCTGAGACCATGGAAAAGTATAAGGCTCCAGCAAATTGTATTTTCCTCAACGTGCCGAAAGTTAATTAGCCGATCTGGGGGAACATCAGCAACAACACCAGAACACAGGAGGGTAAGCTTCAGAGGATCCTGAAGCTGCTAACATCGGGTATGACGACGTTCACCAGGACCCTTGATGGAGCGGATGTATCTGAGGAGCAACAGGATGCACTAGCCCTCCTGTGCAATACTCAATTTGAAATCAATTGCTTCCGTAAAAGCTCCATTTGGCCCAACCTCAATCCAAAGTTTGCTGGGTTGTGTCGCACCACACCACCACCAAGACAGCTGTTTGGGGAGGACCTGCCGAAGCAGGTCAAGGAATTAGATGAAAAAGCTAAAACAGTGGGGCTCATGAAGCCACCTTCGTCTTCGAAAGGCCAGGCTTACCGAAGACACCAGCCTTGTCCCCCCTCTAAGCCTAGGGGGCAGCCGGATAGATACCAGAGAACCTATCCACCACGAACATATCCACCACCAGCTCCCCAACAGCAACAGTCTTTTTTAGGGCAGGGCCCTCAGAAGCCCGCATGGAAGATGTGGCAACAGACTTATCCGGCAACACAAAGACCACAAACGTCACAACACCCCAGACCCCTGCGTTAACCATGGTGGTAAGGGGGTTTGGTTCTTTCCAGAAAGTAGCAGTTGTAACTTCACAAGTTGGAGGACGGTTGCGGGAGTTTTGGGGTGCATGGGGAGCGGTAACCTCAGACCCCTTTATTCTACAAAGTATTCATGGTTATGTAATAGAGTTTATTAAGGATAAAATTCCCCCTACGCAGCATGTACCTCATCGCAAATTTGCGCTCTCTCAAAAAGAGATAAAGGTAGGACATGCGGAAATTTTAAGATTAGAAGCTAAAGGGGTGATAGAGAAAACGACACATGAACCATTAGAGTTTGTGTCCAACATCTTTACAAGAGCTAAAAAAGATGGTGGATGTCGTATTATCATTGACCTAACCCATTTGAATACGTTTGTACAATACACCCATTTCAAAAAGGAGACATTTGAGACGGCTAAACAATTAGTTAGCCAAGGGTGCTTGATGGCCTGCATTGATTTAAAAGATGCATACTATACAGTCCCTATCATAAAAATCACAGGAAATTCTTGAAATTTGTCTGGAAGTATCAATTGTGGCAATGCAAAGCTTTACCCAATGGAATTACAACAGCGCCTAGGCTATTTACAAAAAATATTAAACCTATTCTGGCATGCCTCAGGAAACAAAATCATATCGTCATGGCATATTTGGACGATATATTAATAGTGGGGAAAACTTTAGAATTGGCTCAGCTGGCAGTTGCAGCTACCATATCATTATTTGAGAAGGTAGGGTTTGTCATCCATCCAGACAAATCTAAATTCAATCCATCACAGGTCATGGATTATCTGGGATTCACTATTAACACCAATCAGATGATTGTCACTATCCCAGCTGGTAAAGTAGCTGATATTCAAGAGACATGCAACAGCCTTGCTTGCACTAGGGTGCTGACTATTAGACATGCTGCTAAGGTAATTGGGAAACTTGTAGCTACATTTCCAGCTGCACAATTTGGACCATTACATTATCAAAATTTACAAAGAGCTAACATTTCAGTGTTAAAATCAAATGCAGGACATTTTGACAGACCTATGCAGCTGCCGATCAAGGCAAAAATTGAGCTAAAATGGTGGAGTAACAATATTAGTGTCTGTTATAAACCCATCATTGTCTCCAACCCATCAGTCGTATTACAAACAGATGCAAGCACCCAAGGTTGGGGAGCGACTGACACCGTGTCCAGTTGTGGTGGCAGATGGGATGCTCATGAGTTTACTCTAATACAGTCACAAGGGATAAACTATTTGGAGATGCTAGGAGTTTTCCATGGGCTACGGGCATATTGCACAAACTTACATCATATACATGTCCGTCTTCAAATAGATAATACCACGGTGGTAGCCTACATAAATTATAAGGGTGGTATCAGGTCAGTATCTTGTGATGAATTAGTTAACACAATTTGGTGTATTGAAAGGAATATTCGGAACCTATCTTCCAGAGTCTGAAGAAGGGTCTCGACCCGAAACGTCGCCTATCTCCTTCGCTCCTTAGATGCTGCTGCACCCGCTGAGTTTCTCCAGCTTTTTGTGTAACCCCCTATCTTCCAGGGAAGCTTAATACAGTGGCGGACACCAGGTCATGAGTATTCAATGATAACATCGAGTGGATGTTGAATCCGCAAATATTTGCTGAAATAATAGCTAAGTTCGGTACACCAGATATTGACCTTTTTGCGTCTAGGTTGAATCATCAGATACCAACATATGTGTCTTGGGAACCAGACCCTGGGGCAGTAGCAATGGATGCATTTTCTCTCCATTGGGGAAATGGTTCTGCTAAGCATTTCCCCCATTCTGCCCCATCAGTCGGGTATTGCAGAAAATCAAGTTGTATGCTGCTTCAGGTATACTGATTATACCCAACTGACCTACTCAACCATGGTACCCGGTGGTCCTCCAGATGGTAAAAATTCCATGGGTTCAAATTTCGAAAAGCCCTAATTTGGTCACTAACCCCATTACTGGGGAAATTCATCCGTGTCATGGTCATTTAAACCTGTTGGCTTGCAGGTTCTAAGGAGACCACTTCTGGAGGCTGGTATATCACCGAGGGCCATGGATCTAATCACAGCATCGTGCAGAGTATCTACAAGGAAGCAGTATCTCACCCAGGTCAGGAAATGGGAATCCTACTGCACACGGACTAACATAACATACAACTCTGCTACGATTCCTGACGTCCTGGAATTCCTGGCGGGCCTTCATTACGATGAGGGTCTCAGCTACAGTGCCATCAATAGCGAAAAGGAGCGCGCTATCCTCATACCTCAACATAGGTGTGGGGTCAAACCAGCTGGTGTCTAAATTTATGAAGGGAGTGTTTAATACCAACCCTCCACGCCCCAGATATAACATCACATGGGATGTAGGGGTAGTGTTGACCCTACTGAGAAGCTGGTCTCCCATGACAGGGTTACCGCTTACTAGACTCACCCTCAAAGTGGTAATGTTGATGGCACTAACAATGGCACAGCGGGTGCAGACCTTACAAAAACTGCATCTCGACAGGATGATCTCTACCCCTAAAAAAGTAACCTTCTTTATCAAAGAGTTACTTTAGCAGCATAGACCAGGATCTACAGGGCTGCAGCTGAAATTCCGGGCGTATCCCACTAACGCCATCCTCTGCATAGTCACCCATCTTCGATATTATATTATGTACCATTAGGAAGATGAAGCACGGACTACTCATCAGCCATAAGAAACCACATCACCGGGTGACAGTGCCGACTATCGCCAGGTGGCTCAGGGAGGTGTTGGATGCAGCAGGTATAGATACTAACATTTTAAAATCTCATTCTACCAGGGCTGCATCCACATCAGCGGCGAGGACCATGGAGGTGCCCATGGATCATGTCCTCGCTACTGCGGGATGGGCCAGTGAAACCACTTTTCAGTGGTTCTACAACAAGCCGGTGGCCACCCCTGCAACGTTTGCGGAAGCTGTGCTGAGAGCTGCTCCGTAATTTCATTTGTCCCCGAGTTAGGGTTTTTTTATTATTTGTGTTAATAAATATTCATTTACTTTTCAGCCTGTCCAGTCTGGAATGTATTAACAAACTTCCTCCATCAGTATTGCGGCAGTGTGACAGCATGGACGTGGTCCAGGGCATGAAATCACAGAGCTTTGAAATCTTCACGAAGTCACTCACGCGACTCCGAAGTAAAATAGTACTTTACCGTGAAATTGAAAGCTCGTTGCTTACACCCACCACCCTTTGTGTGAGAAAGGAGCTTCTCAGAGCTATGTCCCCTAGTTCTTGATTCCCCATCGCTGGGTGAAAGACTCTGTGTAAATTTAAGGTGAAGGGGAAAAGATTTAACAGGAATGTGAGGGGTAACTTTTTCACACAAAGGGTGGTGGGTGTAAGCAACGAGCTGCTGGAGGAGGTAATTGAGGTCATCCAGTTTGGTGGCAAGAACAAGAAGGCAGATTATTAGGGGTACACAAAAGGCTGGAGAAACTCAGCGGGTGCAGCAGCATCTAAGGAGCGAAGGAGATAGGCAACGTTTTGGGTCGAGACCCTTCTTCAGACTGATGTGAGGGGGGGGTGGGAAGAAGAAAGGAAAAGGTGGGGGAGCCTGCCTTCTCCCCATATCCCTTGATCTCTATCTAACAACAGAGGCACTGCCAGTGTGGAGTTTGCACGTTCTTCCTGTGACCACGTGGGTTTTCTCGGGGTGCTCCGGTTTCCTCCCATATCCCAAAGAAACATATAAGATTATTAAGGGTTAAAGAAGGAACTGCAGATGCTGGAGAATCGAGGGTGCACAAAACGCCTCCTCCCCTTCCCACCTCTCCCACAGCCCTCGGGTCGTGGGTCCTGATAGGTCTCCCCATCTCTCCCCCACCCAAGTCGCACCAGCCTCCCATTTTCACACCACAAACAGCTCAAAATGGCCTGTTTCCTTTATCATCGATACCCCCCTGCATATCTTTCATTCATTGCTCTTTATCTCTCCACATCACCGTCCAGATCTCTTGTTTCCCTAATCCCTAACCAGTCTGAAGAAGGGGGGTACACAAAAGGCTGGAGAAACTCAGCAGGTGCAGCAGCATCTAAGGAGCAAAGGAGATAGGCGACGTTTCGGGTCGAGACCCTTCTTCAGACTGGTTAGGAACCAGGGAAACGAGAGATATAGACGGTGTTGTGGAGTGATAAAGAACATTGAATGAAAGACACGCAAAAAAGTATCGATTACAAAGGAAACAGGCCACTGCAAGATGTTTACAGTGGGAAAATGAGAAGCTAGTGCGACCTGGGTGGGGGAGAGACAGAGAGAGAGGGAATGCCAGGGCCCGAGGGCTGAGGGAGAGGTGGGAAGGGGAGGAGGCAGCAAGGGTTAACAGAATTGGGAAAATTCAATGTTTAAGCCCAGAGGATGCAGACTCCCCAAGCGGAATATGAGGTGCTGTTCCTCCAACTTGCGGTGTTGCTCACTCTGGCCGTGGAGCAGGCCCAGGACCGAGATGTCGGATACGGAATGGAAGGGGGAGTTGAAGTGCTGAGCCACCGGGAGGTCGGGTTGGTTATTGCGGACCGAGCGGAGGTGTTCAGCAAAACGATCGGTCCGCTTGGTCTCACCGATATAGATCAGCTGGCATCTGGAGCAACGGATGCAGTAGATGAGGTTGGAGGAGGTGCAGGTGAACCTCTGTCGGACCTGGAAGGACTGCTTGGGTCCCTGAAAGGAGTGAAGGAGGGAGGTGAAGGGACAAGTGTAGCATCTCTTGCGGTTGCAAGGGAAAGTTCCCGGGAAAGGGGTGAAGCGGAAGGGAAGGGTGAGAATTGACAAGGGAGTTGCGGAGGGAGCGGTCTTTGCGGAAGGCAGACAGGGGGGGAGATGGGAACATGTGGCGAGTGGTGGGGTCACATTGGAGGTGGCGAAACTGGCGGAGGACTATGTGTTGTATGTGCCGGCTGGTGGGGTGAAAGGTGAGGACCAGGGGGACTCTGCCCTTGTTGCGAGTGGGGGAATGGGGAGAGAGGGCAGTGTTGCGGGGTATGGAGGAGACCCTGGTGCGAGCCTCATCTATAGTGGGGGAGGGGAATCCCCGTTCTCTGAAGAATGAGGACATTTGTGATGACCTGGTGTGGAACACCTCATTCTGGGAGCAGATGCGGCGTAGACGGAGGAATTGGGAATAGGGGCTGGAGTCCTTACAGGAAACAGGGTGGGAGGAAGAGTCGTCCAGGTAGCTGTGGGAGTCAGTTGGTTTGTAGTGGATGTCGGTCTGGAGTGTATCACCTGCAATAGAGATGGTGAGTTCAAGGAATGCTGGGGAAATGTCGGAAATGGTCCAAGTGTATTTGAGTGCCGGATGGAAGTTGGTGGTGAAATGGATGAAGTCAGTCAGTTGTATGTGGGTGCAGGAGGTGACACCAAAGCAGTCGTCGATGTAATGGAGGTAGAGGTCGGGGATGGGGCCCTGGTACGCCTCGAACACGGATTGTTCGATGTACCCGACAAAGAGGCAAGCATAGCTGGGGCCCATGCGTGTGCCCATAGCTACGCCTTGTGTTTGGAGGAAATGGGAGGAGTCAAAAGAGAAGTTATTGAGGGTAAGGACCAACTCCGCTAGGCGGAGGAGGGTGTCAGTGGATGGGTATGGGTTGCTCCTCTTGTCGAGGCAGAGCCGGAGGGCTTTGAGACCATCCTGGTGGGGGATGGACGTGCAGAGTGAGATTATTATCTGAGTCTGAGGAAGGGTTTCGGCCCGAAACGTTGCCTCTTTCTCCAGCACTTTTGTCTACTATTATCTGAATGGTGTCAGATTCAACAAAGGGGAGTTGCAACGAGACCGGGGTGTGCTTGTACATCAGTCACTGAAAGTAAGCATGCAGGTACAGCAGGCAGTGAAGAAAGCTAATGGCATGTAAGCATTCATTGCGTGAGAATTTGAGTTTAGGAGCTAGGAGATCCTACTGCAGTTGTACAGGGTCCTGGTGAGACCACACCTGGAGTATAGTGTGCAGTTTTGGTCCCCTAATTTGCGGAAGGATCTTCTTGCCATTGAATGCAGCGTAGGTTCACCAAGTTAAAACCCGGGATTGCAGGACTGACATATGATGAAAGAATGGATCGACTGGGTATGTGTTCACTGGAATTTTGAAGCATAAGAGGCGATCTTATAGAAACATAGATTTCTCAAGGGATTGCTCAGGTTATTATCAATAGACAATAGGTGCACACTTAGGCCATTTGGCCCTTCATACCAGTACCACCATTCAATGTGATCATGGCTGATCATCCCCAATCAGTACCCCATTCCTGCCTTCTCCCCATATCCGTTGATTCCGCTATATTTAAGAGCCCTATCTAGCTCTCTCTTGAAAGTATCCGGAGAACCAGCCTCCACCACCCTCTGAGGCAGAGAATTCCACAGACTCACAACTGTAAAAAAGTGTATCCTCACCTCCGTTCCAAATAGCTTACCCCTTATTCTTAAACTGTGGCCCCAGGTTCTGGACTCCCCCAACATCGGGTTAGGTGCAGTAAAAAAAAAACAGATGTTGGGGGAGTTCAGAACCAGGGGTAACAGTTTAAGAATAAGGGGTGGGCCCTTTATAACTGAGATGAGGAAAAATGTTTTCACCCAGAGAGTGGAATTCTCTGCCACAGGTTCTGCAGTATAATATAGATAAATATAGATAAATGTGAGGTTATCCACTTTGGCGGCAAAAACAAGAGGCAGATTATTATCTCAATGGAATTAGGTTAGGTAAGGGGCAGGTGCAGCGAGACCTGAGTGTCCTTGTACACCAGTCACTGAAAGTTGGCGTGCTGGTACAGCAGTCAGTGAAGAAATCTGAGGGAATGTTGGCCTTCATAACAAGAGGATTTCAGCATAGGAGTAAAGAGGTTCTTCTGCAGTTGTTTGGGCTCTGGTGAGACCACATTTGGAGTATTGTGTGCAGTTTTGGTCTCCTAATTTGAGGAAGGACATCTTTGCGATTGAGGCAGTACAGCGTAGGTTCACGAGATTGATCCCTAGGATGGCGGGACTGTCATATGAGGAAAGAATGAAAAGACTAGGCTTGTATTCACTGGAGTTTAGAAGGATCAGGGAGGATCTTATAGAAAAATATAAAATTATAAAAGGACTGGCAAAGCTAGATGCAGGAAAAATGTTCTCAATGTTGGTCAAGTCCAGAACCAGGGGCCATAGTCTTAGAATAAAGGGGAGGCCATTTAAGACTGAGGTGAGAAAAAAACTTTTTCACCCAGAGATGTGAATTTGTGGAATTCCCTGCCACACAGGGCAGTGGAGGCCAAGTCACTGGATGGATTGAAGAGAGAGTTAGATAGAGCTTTAGGGGCTAATAGAATCAAGGGATATGGGGAGAAGGCAGGGACGGGTTATTGATTGGGGACGATCAGCCATGATCACATGAATGGCGGTGCTAGCTTGAAGGCACCAACACAATCATCCCTCAGCACCTGATAAGCAAACTGGGTCCATTGGGCCTCAGCATCCCCATGTGTAACTGGCTACTGGACTTCTTCACTGACAGACCCCAGTCAGTGAGGGTTGGAAACAACACCTCTAACATCATCTCCCTGAGCACCGGGTCCCCTCAGGGCTGTGTCCTGAGTCCACTGTTGTTTACCCTGATGACCCACGATTGTTGTGCCAGGTTTAGTACAAAGCACATCATGAAGTACGCAGATGACACAACAGTGGTGGGCCTCATCCGGGACGTCAATGAGCTGGCTTACTGGTGGACTGGTGTAATACGAACAGCCTGATCCTGAATGTTGAAAAAACAAAGGAGGTCATCTTCGACTTCAGGAAAAACCGGCATAGTCCCACACCACTTCACATCAATGACAGCGATGTGGAGTTGGTCAGTAGCACTAAGTTCATGGGGGTGCAGATCACTAACAGTTTGGCCTGGTCAAATAACACCTCATCAACAGTTAAGAGAGCGCAGCAGCGGTTGCACTTTCTGCGCCGGATGAGAAGAGCTCACCTCCCCCATCCCAAGGACAAATTGTTGGAGATTCCACGCAGTATCAAGTCTGCTCTGCCATTCAATCATGGTTGATCTATCACACCCTCTCAACCCTATTCTCCTGCCTTCTCCCCATAACACCTGACACCCGTACTAATCAATAATCTGTCAATCTCTGCCTTAAAAATATCCACTGACATGGCCTCCACAGCTGTCTGTGGCAATGAATTCCACAAATTCACCACCCTCTGCCTAAAGAAATTCCTCCCCATCTCCTTTCTAAAAGTACATCCTTTTATTCTAAGGCAGTGCCCTCTTGCCCTGGACTCTCCCACCAGTGGAAACGTCCTCCCACACCCTATCCAGGTCTATCACTGTTCGGAAAGTTTGGACTCACCTCCACTGGGTAGCGTGTACTTGCGGACAGAGGCAGGCAAAGGGTAGGTTCCCGGCAGTGACAATTGTTTTTACAGGAACTGCTTGTGACCCATAGAGCAAGCACAGCCAGAGACAAGAGTCCTGCCACACTCCTGCACATCTTCTCTTCCGAGTCTTGCTGGATACATCCCACAATGGACACAGCACGGCTACTTATGTACCGAGCGGCAACACAACGTGACGTCTCCTTGGTCTATTCATATCTTGACGATGTTGCAATTGTGAAATGCTGACGTGAGCTTCACGTTGTCAAATGTAACTTTGTCTATAACCCTCCTATATGTATCTCCTGGGCAACGTTTAGTCTTGACCTTCTGTATAAATTAGAGTCACGGATCAGTGGGGATTTCTGAGGCGTGGCTGCAGGAGGATCGGGCCTGGGACTTACTATCCAGGGTTATACATCCTATAGATTGGACAGCCAGGGGGCAGAGGATGGGGGGTTGCTCTGCTGGTGAGGGATGGAATTCAGTCCCTTGCGAAGGAAGACATAGGGACTGACGAGGTAGAGTCACTGTGGGTTGAATTGAGGAATTGTAAAGGCAAGAAGACACTAATTGGTGTTATCTACGACCCCCAAATAGTAGCCCGGATGTAGGGTGTAAGTTGCAGCAGGAGTTAAAACTGGCATGTAACAAAGGTAATGCCACTGTGGTGATGGGGGATTTCAATATGCAGGTGGACTGGAAAAATCAATTTGGTTCAGGACCCAAAGAAAGAGAGTTTGTAGAGTGTCTCTGAGATGGATTCTCAGAGCAGCTTGTAGTGCAGCCGACCAGAGAAAAGGCAATTCTGGATTTAGTGTTGTCTAATGAACCAGATTTGTAAAGAGAACTCGAGGTAAAGGAACCGCTTGGAGGTAGTGATCATAATATAATTAGTTTTAATCTGTAATTTGAGAAGGAGAAGGTTAAATTGGAAGTGTCAGTGATGTAGTTGAACAAAGGGGACTATGAAGGCATGAGAGGGGAACTGGCCAAGGTAGACTGGAAAGGGATCCTAGCAGGAATGATGGTGGAACAGCAATGGCAGGAATTTCTGGGCATAATCCGGAAGACGCAGGATTATTTAATTCCAAAAAGTAAAAAAGATTCCAAGGAGGCAATCATGGCCTACAAGAGAAGTTAGAGATAGAATAAAACTAAAACAAAAGATGTGTAACACAGCAAAGAGTAGCCGGAAGCCAGGGGATTGGGAAACTTTCATAGGACAACAGAAGGAAACAAAAGAGACAACACGGGCTGAAAAGATGAAGTATGAAGGGAAGCTGGCCAGGAATATAAAGGACAGTAAAAGCTTATTTAGATATGTTATGGGAAAAAGAGTAGAAAAGTCAAATGTGGGTCCCTTGAAGGTGGTCACGGGTGAAATTAGTATGGGTAACAAGGAAATGGCAGAAGAGTAGAACAGGTACTTTGGATCTGTCTTCACTAAGGAAGACACAGACAATCTCCCAGATGTACTGGAGGACAGAGAATCTAAGGGGGTAGAGGAGCTGAAATAAATTTTCATTAGGCTAGAAATAATATTGGGTAGGCCAATGGGACTGAAGGATGATAAATCCCCTGGGCCAGATGGTCTGCATCCCAGGGTCCTCAGGGAGGTGGCTCTAGAAATAGTGGACGCGTTAGTGAGTCAGTGAGTAGTTAGTCCTGGAGCCGTGAGTTAATGAGTAGTGAGTCCAAAAGCCGTGAGTCAGTGAGTAGTGAGTAAGTGAATAATTAGTCCAGAAGCCATGAGTCAGTGATTAGTGAATCCAGGAGCCAGGGGTGAGTGAGCAGCAAGTCCAGAAGCCTTGAGTCAGCGTGCAGTGAGTCCAGGAGCCATGAGTCAGTGAGTTGTGAGTCTGGAAGCCGTGAGTAGTGAGTCCAGAAGCCGTGAGTCAATGAGTAGTGAGTCCTGAACCCATGAGTAGTGAGTCCAGAAGCTGCGAGTCAGTGAGTAGTGAGTCCAGAAGCCGTGAATAGTGAGTCCAGCATCCGTGAGTCAGTGAGTAGTGAGTAGAGAAGTCGTGAGTGTCAGAACTGAACGAGGAGGAGGACACTAATGCAGGCTCAGACACAGGGCAGATCCGTATTCAGAGTTTAATTGGCCCAAGTCGGTACACAGGTAAGCAAGCACAGAAGCAACAGTATAATCTAGGAGCAGGCAAAAACAGTGGTCGAAAAACAGGCAATGGTCGAGCTCACAAAGTCACAAGATTTCTAGAGCTGGAACGTAGCATACACAACGAACTGGCAATGAGAACTAAAACACAAAGGGCTAAAATACAGACTTAACAGGGGATAACGAGACACAGGTGAAACACATCAGGGTGGGGCCAACAATCGCACGAGGGTAAACGACATGACAGGAAATGGGACCTGAAACAAGAGGAGATGTGAGACACCAAAATAAAACAAGAATGCAAACTCTAATACTAAAAACCAAATAACTAGAAACTAGATCAAACGTGAGACCTGAGACAGTGAGTCAGTGATTAGTGAATCTAGAAGCCGTGACTAGTGAGTTCAGAAGCCACAAGTCCATGAGTAGTGAATCCAGAAGCTGTGAGTCAGTGAGTAGTGAGTCCAGATGGCACGAGTCAGTGAGTACTGAGTCCAGGAGCCGTGCGTCAGCGAGCAGGGAGTCCAGAAGCCGCAATTCAATGAAGAATAGGGAGTCAGTGATTAGTGAGTCCGGAAGCCGTGAGTCAGTGAGTAGTGAGTACAGAAGCCGAGAGTCAGTGAGTAGTGAGTACAGAAGCCGTAGGTCAGTGAGTGAGTCCAGATGCCATGAGTAGTGAGTCCAGAAGCCGAGAGTCAATAGGCAATAGACAGTAGATGCAGGAGTAGGCTTTTTTGGGTACGGTGTTTGCGGGGACGGGCACTGTGTTCACCCCGTTACCCCCACAACACCCCTCTGGACTCACAGTTCACTCACTCGCGGCTTGTGGACTCACGGTTCACTCACTCACAGCTTGTGGACTCACAGTTCACTCACTCACGGCTTGTGAACTCACAGTTCACTCGCTCACAGCTTGTGGACTCATAGTTCACTCGCTTACGGCATGTGGATTCACAGTTCATTCACTCACAGCTTGTGGACTCACAGTTCACTCACTCACGTCTTGTGGACTCACAGTTCACTCACTCATGTCTTGTGGACTCACAGTTCACTCACTCACAGCGTGAGGACTCACAGTACACTCACGGCTTCTGGGCTCGCAGTTCACTCACTCACAGTTTGCGGACTCACAGTTCACTCACACGGATTGTGGACTCAGAGTTCACTCACTCACGGCTTGTGGACTCCCAATTCATTCACACACGGCTTGTGAACTCACAGTTCACTCACTCATGGCTTGTGGACTTACAGTTCACTCACTCACGACTTGTGGACTCACAGTTCACTCACCCACGGCTTGTGAACTCACAGTTCACTCACACGCGGCTTGTGGACTCACAGTTCAATCACTCGCGGCTTGTGGACTCATAGTTCACTCTATCTGGACACAACTCTCATGACATCCGGGCTGACTGACTCATGCCCGGCCTCCGGAGCTTTATTCTCGTCGTCCCCAGAAGGGGCATTGCCTTCATGGTGATTGATAGCCGAGAAGACAAATCAGCTGATCTCATGATTTTTTAAACCTGCATAACTTTTGTAACATTCCACCGATCGGAACAAAATTTTGTGCACTTGGAGCAGAACAGAACTGTGAGTAAGGTGGCGAAAATATTCTAGCGATTACTGTACCGATTGTCCTGCAATTTTAAAAACAACGCAGACCGGAACGGGTCAAAATTAGAGTCTTAGTAATATTATAGATATATTCACAAGTTATTCGTAATTAAGGTTTTAAAAATGCCAACTTTCACAAGAGTTTTACATATTATAATTCACATTTCCCCCCTCTAGGCAGTGATTACCTTCACTGAACATTTTATGCTTTATTTCTCACTTATTGCTGATTAAAGTTTTAAAAAAATCAAAAGACCTTGAATTTAAAAAGGAATCAATTGATTACAATGGCTCGGCTAGCAGTGACCAGCTTGGTCAAGTACTTGGTCAAGAACTTTGATCTTGTTTGTGTGTATATATTTGCATATATTCAAGTTCAATTTCAAGTTTACATTTATTTTCACTGTACCAATTGGTGTGTATATCTTTACATCTTCACAAAAACACAGCGCAGTAATGATAACATTTTTACATAATCTGATTCCCATTTGTCCCCTCTAGCCAGAGATCACCACCACTGAACATCTTATGCTTCATCTCTCGCCCTAGTACTGATTAAAGTTTAAAAACGTCAAAAGACTTTGACTATAAAATGACCAGCTTTCATTGATGACGTCACAATGGCTCGGCTTGGAGTCGTCTCACACACAGAATCTTCCACGCGCATTGAGTGATGTGACCCCCCCACCCCAGGTTATTAACACCCCCTGCACCGCCGACAGAGACGCTGCCGATGGAACAAAGATGAAGGCGGGGTCTGGCCGGAGATAAAGTCGGGGCCTGGACTGGAGATTGCGGCGGCCGAACAGACAGGGAAGAATCAGAAACCGCAGCTCAAAAAGCCAGCGATCACACCCCGGGTTATTCACATTCTCCCCCCCTCCATGGGTTAATCACCCCCCCCCCGGATTATTCACAATCTCCCCCCACCCCACGGGTAGTTCACACCCCCGCCGGGTCATTCACCCCCCGTTATTCATTCACCACCATGTTATTACACCACCCACACCGCCAAAAAAGACGCCGCTGATGGAACAAAGATGAAGTCGTAGCCTGCCCGCAGATGAAAGGAGAAAGATTGAATCTGAATCTAAGGGGAACTTTAAAATGTAGAATGATATGGGCAGACACAGGCAAATAGGAAAACATCAGATGGGTATTTTGGACGAGTACACAAGTTCTAGGAAAGATTTAGGCCATTTGGCCCATCAATCATGGCAGATCTATTATTCTCTCTCAACCCCACTCTCCTGTCTTCTCTCCATAACCCCAGACACCCGTACTAATCAAGAATCTTCATTGACGTGGCCTCCACAGATTCATCTAGATGTCCCATCAAAATGTTCCATTTGCCTGTTTCTGGCTCATATCCCTCTCCCTCTTGATTCGGACCGGTGTCAGGGATAATGTGGAGATAGAAGGAGAATGGGGTTATAAGGAAGAAATAAATCAGCCATGGTTGAGTGGCAAAGTAGACTTGATGGGCTGAATGGCCTAATTCTGTTTCTATCACTTATGAACTACTGAATATCTAAAAGACACAAGGCGTGTGTCCATGATCTGTGACTAATTAATACAGAAGGTCAAGACTAAATGTTGCCCAGGAGATACATTTAGGAAGGTTATAGACAAAGTTACATTTGCCAACGTGAAGCGCACATCAGCATTTCAAAATTGCAACACTGATAAGATATGAATAGACCGAGGAGACGTCATCTTGTGTTGCCGCTCGGTACATAAGTAGCCGTGCTGCGACCATTGTGGGTTGTATCCAGCAAGGCTCGGAAGAGAGGATGTGCAGGAGTGTGGCAGGACTCCTGTCTCTGGCTGTGCTTGCACTATGGGTCACAAGCGGATCCTGTATCGGAGATTGTTCCTGCTCGGAAATTATCCATTGCCGGCCTCTGTCCGCAAGAACACGCCACCCAGTGCAGGTGAGTCCAAATGTATTGAATAGCGAAAGGTCTGGATAGAGTGGGTATGGGAGGATATTTCCTCTGGTGGGAGAGTCCAGGGCCAGAGGGCACTGCCTTAGAATAAAAGGATGGACTTTTAGAAAGGAGATGAGGAGGACTTTGTTTAGTCAGATGATGATCAGTCTGGATCATTGGAACCTCTTTTGGGGAAGGAGTGACCTGTATAAAAAGGACGGGTTGCACTTGAACCTGAGGGGGACCAGTATCCTGGTGGGGAAGTTTGCAAAGGCTACTGGGGGGACTTTAAACTAGAACGGTTGGGGGGAGGGACTCAAATAGAGAAAGCTAGTAGACAGGCTCTAAGACAGGGGGCAGAGAAGGGAAGCACTGTGACCCAACATGTAGGGGGGAAAGAAGGAAAAAATAATAAGCAGAGAACAAGAGGTGGTGGGTTTCATAAATGTGTGAGCAGAGAGAAAGAGGGGTATAAAATTAGGGTAGAAGCAATCGGTAGCAAGGTGAAAATTAATAGTGGCAGGCAGACAAATCCAGGGCAAAAATCAAAAGGGGCCACTTGTCAACATAATTGTATGAGGAGTAAGAGTGCTGTAAAAACAAGCCTGAAGGCTTTGTGTCTCAATCCGAGGAGCATTCGTAATAAGGTGGATGAGTTGAATGTGCAGATAGCTATTAATGACTGTGCTATAGTTGGGATCACGGAGACATGGCGCCAGGGGAACCAAGGCTGGGAGCTGAACATCCAGGGATATTCAATATTCAGGAGGGATAGACAGAAAGGAAAAGGAAGTGGGGTAGCGTTCCTGGTGAGAGAGGAGATTAATGCAATAGAAAGGAAGGACATTAGCTTGGAGGATGTGGAATCGATATGGGTAGAGCTGCAAAACTCTGAGGGGCAGAAAACGCTAGTGGGAGTTGTGCACAGGCCACCTAACAGTAGTAGTGGAGTTGGGGATGGCATCAAACAGTAAATTAGAAATGCGTGCAACAAGGTAAAACAGTTATAATGGGTGACTTCAATCTACATATAGATTGGGTGAATCAAATGGGCAGGGGTGCTGAGGAAGAGAATTTCTTGGAATGTATGCCGGATAGTTTTCTAAACTAACATGTAGAGGAACCAACGAGAGAGCAGGCTATTCTGGACTGGGTTATTGTGTAATGATGAAGGGTTAGTTAGCAGTCTTGTTGTGCGTGGCCCCTTGGGTGACCAAGAGTGACCATAAGGATGGAGAGTGACATAATTAAGTCAGAAGCAAGGGTTCTGAACGTAAACAAAGGTAACTTTGAAGGTATGAGACGTGGATTGGCCAAGATAGACTGGCAAATTATGCTTAAAGGGTTGACAGTGGATGTGCAATGGAAGGTGTTTAAAAACTGCAAGGATGAACAACAAAAATTGTTCATACCAGTTTGGCAAAATAATAAATCAGGGAACGTAGTGCATCCATTGATAACAAGGGAAATCAGGGATAGTATAAAAACAAAAGATGAAGCATACAAATTAGCCAGAAAAAACAGCCTAGCATAGGACTGGGAGAAGTTCAGAGTCCAGCAGAGGAGGACAAAGGGCTTAATTAGGAAAGGGAAAATAGATTATGAAAGAAAACTGTCAGGGAACATAAAAACTGACAGCAAATTTTTTTATAGATATGTGAAGAGAAAGAGATTAGTTAGAACAAATGTAGGTCCCTTGCAGTCAGAAACAGGTGAATTGATCATGGGGAACAAGGACATGGCACCAATTGAATAACTACTTTGGTTCTGTCTTCACTAAGGAAGACATAAATAATCTGCCGGAAATAGCAGTGGACCGGGGGTCAAATACAATGGAGGGACTGAGTGAAATCCAGGTTAGCTGGGAAGTGATGTTGGGTAAATTGAACGGATGAAAGGCCGATAAATCCCCAGGGCCAGATAGTCTGCATCACAGAGTACTCAAGGAAGTAGCCACAAAAATAGTGGATACATTAGTGATAATTTTTCAAAACTCCTTAGATTCTGGAGTAATTCCTGAGGATTAGAGGGTAGCTAATGTAACCCCACTTTTTAAAAAAGGAGGGAGAGAGAAAAATGGGGAATTACAGGCCAGTTAGTCTAACATCGGTAGTGAGGAATCTGCTAGAGTCAGTTATTAAAGATGGGATAGCAGCACATTTGGAAAGTGGTGAAATCATTGGACAAAGTCAGCATGGATTTACACAAGGTAAATCATGTCTGACGAATCTCATAGAATTTCTCGAGGATG
This sequence comes from Raja brachyura, assembly GCA_963514005.1. The sequence goes on from OY740790.1 coordinate 72,612,162, forward strand.
TAGCTAGTAGAGTGGATAAGGGAGAACCAGTGGATGAGTTATATTTAGACTTTCAGAAGGCTTTCGACAAAGTCCCACATAAGAGATTAGTATACAAAATTAAAGCGCACAGTATTGGGGGTTCAGTATTGATGTGGATAGAGAACTGGCTGGCAGACAGGAAGCAAAGGGTAGGATTAAATGGGTCCTTTTCAGAATGGCAGGCAGTGACTAGTGGGGTACCGCAAGGCTCAGTGCTGGGACTCCAGCTATATACAATATATATTAATGATTTGGACGAGGTAATTGAATGCAACATCTCCAAGTTTGCGGATGACACTAAGCTGGGGGGTAGTGTTAGGTGTGAGGAGGATGCTAGGAGGCTGGAAGGTGACTTGGATAGGCTGGGTGAGTGGGCAAGTGCATGGCAGATGCAGTATAATGTGGATAAATGTGAGGTTATCCACTTTGGTGGCAAAAACAGGAGGGTAGATTATTATCTGAATGGTGGCAGATTAGGAAAAGGGGAGATAGGAAACGAGAGCTGGGTGTCATGGTACACCAATCATTGAAAGTGGGCATGGAGGTGCAGCAGGCAGTGAAGAAGGCAAATGGTATATTAGCATTCAAAGCAAAAGGATTTGAGTATAGGAGCAGGGAGGTACTACTGCAGTTGTACAGGGTTTTGGTGAGACCACACCTGGAGTATTGCCTACAGTTTTGGTCACCATTCTTCAGAGACTCGGCTTGTACTCGCTAGAGTTTAGAAGATTGTGGGGGGATCTTATAGAAACTTACAAAATTCTTAAGGGATGGGACAGGCTAGATGCAGGAAGGTTGTTCTCGATGTTGGGGAGGTCCAGAACAAGGGGTCACAGTCTAAGGATAAGGGTGAATTCCTTTAGGACCAAGATGAGGAAAACATTTTTCACACAGAGAGTGGTGAGTCTCTGGAATTCTCTGACACAGAAGGTAGTTGAGGGCAGTTCGTTGGCTATATTTAAGAGGGAGTTAGATGTGGCCCTAGTGGCTAAAGGGATCAAGGGGTATGGAGAGAAGGCAGATACAGGATACTGAGTTGGATGATCAGCCATGATCATATTGAATTGTGGTGCAGGCTCAAAGGGCCAAATGGCCTCCTACTGCACCTATTTTCTATGTTTCTATGGTGAATCCAGGGAATTCATTGCCACAGATTGCTGTGGAGGCCAAGTCAGTGGATATTTTTAAGGCAGAGATAGATTATTGATTAGTATGGGTCGGGTGTTATGGGGAGAAGGCAGGAGAATGGGGTTGAGAGGGAGTGATAGATCTGCCATGATTGAATGGCAGAGCAGACTTGATACTGCATGGAATCTCCAACATTTTGTCCTTGAGCAAAATCACAAAGTGCTGGAGGAACGCACGGGCCAGGCAGCATCTGTTGAGGCAAATGGATAGGCCTTAATTTGAGGTGACTCGGTGGCACAGCAGTAGAGTTGCTGCCTTACAGCGCCAGAGTCCTGGGTTCGGTCCTGACCACAGGTGCTGTCTGTATGGAGATAATCGAAACTAAAATAAATTAAGTTATATTGCTGAATTATTGTGGAGATGAGTCATTAAGTCTATTATTATCAATGTCAGACCACTGAGCATTATAGGAACAAAGCAAATAAACATAGGAGTAGGCCATTCCACCCTTCAAGCCAACACCGCTCTTCAATATGATCATGGCTGATCATCCAAAATCAGTACTGCGTTCCTGCATTCTCCCCGTATCCCTTGATTCTGTTAGCCCGAAGAACTAAATATAACTCTCTCTTGAACATCCAGTGAATTGCCGTCCACTGACTTCTGTGGCATAGAATTCCACAGATTCACAACTCTCTGGGTGAAAACATTTTTCCTCATCTCAGTCATAAATGGCCTACCCCTTATTCTTAAATTGTGACCCCCTGGTTCTGAACTCCCCAAACATCTGGAGGTTTTTTTTGCATCTAACCTGTCAAATCCCTTGAGAATTTTATATGTTTCTGTAAAATTTCCTCTCATCCTTCTAAATTCCAGTGAATATAAGCCTTGTTCATCCTTTCTTTCATCATATGTCAGTCCTGCTATCCCGGGTATTAACCTGGTGAACGTACACTGCACTCCCTCAAATGTTCTTCCTCAAATTACGAAACCAAACTGCGCACAAGACTCCAGATGTGCTCTCACCAGGGCCCTGTGCAACTACAGTAGGATCTCCTTGCTCCTAAACTCAAATTAGCTCGCTATGAAGGCCAACACGCCATCAGCTTTCTTCACTGACTGCTGTACCTGCATGCTTACTTTCAGTGTACAAGCACACCCAGGTCTCGTTGCACTTCCCGTATTCTGAATCTGACACCATTCAGATGATAATCTGCCTCCCTGTTCTTCCCACCAAAGTGGATAACCTCACATTTATCCACTATAAACTGCATCTGCCATGCCTGCCCACTCACCCAACCTATCCTATCCTAATTCAGAAATATGGCAAATATCGTAGTAGAGGCGCACCAGTCATTAAAAGATGCACTTGAATTGAGTAGATTCATAGTCACACAACATGAAAACTGGCTCTATGGCCCAACTTGACAATGCTGACCAAAATGCCCCATCTACACTAATCCCACCTGCCTGCATTTGTCCCATATCTCTCTAAACTGATCCTCTTCATGTAACTGTCTAAATGCTTCTTAAACATTGTGATAGTTCCTGCCTCAACTAACTCTTCCGGCAGCCCGTTCCTTACACCCACCACCCTTTGTGTGAAACAGTTACCCCTCACTTTCCTATTACATTTTTCCCCCCTCACCATAAATTTACACAGAGTCTTTCACTCGGCGATGGGGAATCAAGAACTAGGGGACATAGCCCTGAGAAGCTCGTCTCTCACACAAAGGGTGGTGTGTGTATGAAAGGGTTGGTGCCTGGCCTCACTCAGGTGGGTGTATGGAACGAGCTGCCAGAGGAGGTAGTTGAGGCAGGTGCTATAACAACATTTATAAGACACTTGGGCAGGTACGTGGATAGGAGAGGTATTGAGGGATATTGGTGAACACGGACAGTTGGGTCTAGTGCAGATGGGGCATCTTGGACATCACTGGCAGGTTGGGTAGAACAGTAATCACACAGCTGCCTTCAAAATGAGCTGCAGGTTTGATCTGTTCACCCGCACTTCCTGGTCTTGAGGTGGAAGCTGGAAGTGAAGTTGTTCTGCCGAGAAAAATCATTTTAAGAGAATTTGCTTCCTGTTTCATTTTTTTTGCAAATTACTGTTTCACTTCTCTCCCAGCTCTTTGCATTTCACAGTGCAGGAAAAGATTGGAAGCATTACGACTGGTCAAAGATCACTACTGTTGTAACCAGTGGAGTTTATGACGCTGAGCTTCTGTGTCATGCTCACGCACACAACGTTCGAGTTGTCATGGAAGGTAACTGATGTCTCTTTTCTAATTCAATCTTGATTAACGCAAGTCACAGAAAGATGTACAGTGTAGCAGGCAGAGTGCAGCACAGAATCTGACCGGACAAATACTAGGAAGAGGCAGGAAGGAACTGCAGATGTTGGTTTACACCAAAGATAGACTCAAAATGCTGGAGTAACTCAGTGGGTCAGGCAGCATCTCCGGATAGAAGGAATAGTTGAAGGAATAGGGACCAGGAAGGCTTTGCCTTGCACCCACCTCACTTTTCCAGATTTGTCAGCCCTCCCACTACAATCAGACCGAAGAACAGACACGACCTAAAATGGCGTCTGTCCATTCCCTCCACAGATGCTGCCTGACCCGTTGCGTTTCTCCAGCACTTTGCCAGAACGTGGCGACTCTCTGCGTTCTGTTCCAGAAGAGGATCTCTTGTACCATCTGATTTGACCGGTTTGCAAGCAGGACAAGCTCCTCACTATCGGAGTACCTGGGAGAAAACCCACACGGTCAGAGGGAGAAGATGCAAACTGCACACACACAGACAGCACCCGAGCTCAGGATTGAACCCAGGTCTCTGGCTGTGAGGCAGTAGGTCTACCTGCTGCACCACTCTTGCTACAAATGGTGGATGGAGAGAGAACAGGAACATCTACTCACCAAGAGCACTGGCATGAATTCATTCTTCGGTGGTGTAAAGACCATTGAGTCATAGAGTGATACAGCATGGAAAAAGACTCTTCGGCCCATCTTGGCCACAGTGGCCAACATGTCCCATCGACACTAATCCCACCTGCTCGCGTTCGGCCCGTATCCCTCCAAACCTGTCTTATCCATGTACCTCTCTAACTGTTGCTTAAATGTTGGGATAGTCCCTGCCTCAACAACCTCCCCTCGCAGCTTGTTCCATACACCCACCACCCCTTGTGTTAAAATCTTTCTCCTTTCATCTTAAGCCTATGTCCTCTCGTCCTTGATTCACCTACTCTGGGCAAGAGACTGTGCATCTAGAAACATAGAACATAGAAATTAGGTGCAGGAGTAGGCCATTCGGCCTTTTGAGCCTGCACCGCCATTCAATATGATCATGGCTGATCATCCAACTCAGTATCCCGTACCTGCCTTCTCTCCATACCCTCTGATCCCCTTAGCCACAAGGGCCACATCTAACTACCTCTTAAATATAACCAATGAACTGGCCTCAACTACCCTCTGTGGCAGAGAGTTCCAGAGACCCACCACTCTCTGTGTGAAAAAAGTCCTTCTCATCTCGGTCCTAAAGGATTTCCCCCTTATCCTTAAGCTGTGACCCCTTGTCCTGGACCTCCCCAACATCGGGAACAATCTTCCTGCATCTAGCCTGTCCAATCCCTTAAGAATTTTGTAAGTTTCTATACGATCCCCTCTCAATCTCCTAAATTCTAGAGAGTATGAACCGAGTCTATGCAGTCTTTGTTCATAAGACAGTCCTGACATCCCAGGAATCAGTCTGGTGAACCTTCTCTGCACTCCCTCTATGGCAATAATGTCCTTCCTCAGATTTGGAGACCAGAACTGTACGCAATACTCCAGGTGTGGTCTCACCAAGACCCTATACAACTGAAGTAGAACCTCCCTGCTGCTATACTCAAATCCTTTTGCTATGAATACATCTACCCGACGTATTCCTCTCATGGTCTTTTGCATCTCGATAAGATCACCCCTCATCATCCTGCGCTCCAGAGAATAGAATCACTGCCTACTCAACTTTCTCTAAGCTCAGACCCTCAAGTCCTGGCAACATCCTCGTAAATCTTCTCTGTACCCTTTCCAGCTTGACAAAATCTTTCCTATAACATGGTGCCCAGAAATGAGCAAAGTACTCTAAATGGAGTCCCACCAACATCTTATACAACTGCAACATTACCTCCCAACTTCTATACTCAATGCTCTGATAAAGGCCAAGTACCAAAATACTTTTTGACCACCTTATCTACCTGCGACTTGACCATCAAGGAACCATGTGCCTATACTACAAGATCCCTCTGCTCTATAACACTCTCCAGAGGCCCAGGAGCCGTCGGTGAGGGAGGAACCAAAATCTGTAACGTTCTAAATCTGTAACGTTACCATTCAATTGAGTGGGCTTGAGGAAGCCGCTGATTGGTGGAAGTGGACTAGAGTGAGCAGCTGATTGGCAGTCAGACCCCTGCTGATTTCTTTCGGCAATTTGTATTATATTGTATTGTATTTTGTATTGTATCCAGGGTAAGGGGGATTATGAGGCCCAGGGCAGTTTACTGTCAGATGTGGGAGGTCAATAAGTACTCCTGCTTGAGTACTGTTGCGGGGGACAGCCTACCTGGAGGTAGCAACAGCGACCGGTCCTCCGGGACAGAGACCGACCCTGTTGCTCAGAACGGTAAGGAAAAGAAGAGGAGGGCAATAGTAATAGGGGACTCTATAGTTAGGGGGTCAGATGGGCGATTCTGTAGACACTGTCTGGAGACCCGGATGGTAGTTTGCCTCCCTGGTGCCAGAGTCTGGGATGTGTCTGAACGTGTCCAAGATATCCTGAAAAGGGAGGGAGAGGAGCCTGAGGTCGTGGTGCATATTGGTACCAATGACATAGGTAGAAAAAGAGAAGAGGTCCTGAAAGGAGAATTTAGGGAGTTAGGAAGAGTGTTAAGGAGAAGGACCGCAAAGGTAACAATCTCAGGATTACTGCCTGTGCCACGCGACAGTGAGAGTAGGAATGGAGCGAGGTGGAGGATAAATGCGTGGCTGAAGGACTGGTGCAGAGGGCAGGGATTCAAGTTTCTGGCTCATTGGCATTTATTTTGGGGAAGGAGTGACATGTATAAAAAGGACGGGTTGCACTTGAACCTGAGGGGGACCAGTATCCTGGCAGGGAAATTTGCAAAGGCTACTGGGGAGACTTTAAACTAGAACAGTTGCGGGGAGGGACTCAAATGGAGAAAGCTAGTAGACAGTGTGTGAGGCAGGAGGCAGGGTAGGGAAGCACTCAGACACAACATGTAGGGGGAAAGAAGAAAATAATAATAAACAGAAAATAAGAGTTGGTGGGTTTCATAAATGTGTGAGCAGAGAGAAAGAGGGGTATAAAATTAGGGTAGAAGCAATTGGTAGCAAGGTGAAAAGTAAAAGTGGCAGGCAGACAAATACAGGGCAAAAATCAAAAAGGGCCACTTTTCAACATAATTGTATAAGGAGTAAGAGAGTGTTGTAAAAACAAGCCTGAAGGCCTTGTGTCTCAATGCGAGTAGCATTCGTAATAGGGTTGGTGAGATAAATGTGCAGATGTGCAGAACATCCAGGGATATTCAATATTCTGAAGCGATAGACAGAAAGGTAAAGGAGGAGGGGTAGCGTTGCTGGTTAGAGAGGAGATTAATGCAAAAAAAAGGAAGGACATTAGCTTGGAGGATGTGGAATCGATATGGGTAGAGCTGCAAAACACTAAGGGGCAGAAAGCGCTAGTGGGATTTGTATACAGGCCACCTAACAGTAGTAGTGGAGTTGGGGATGGCATCAAACAGAAAATTAGAAATGCGTGCAACAAAGGTAAAACAGTTGTAATGGGTGACTTCAATCTACATATTGATTGGGTGAATCAAATTAGCAGGGATGCTGAGGAAGAGGATTTCTTGGAATGTATGCGGAATAGTTTTCTAAACCAACATGTAGAGGAACCAACGAGAGAGCAGGCTATTCTAGACTGTGTATTGAGTAATGAGGAAGGGTTAGTTAGCAGTATTGTTGTGCATGGCCCCTTGGGCAAGAGTGACCATAATATGGTTGAGTTCTTCACTAGGATGGAGAGTGACATAATTAATTCAGAAACAATGGTTCTGAACTTAAAGAAAGGTAACTTTGAAGGTATGAGACATGAATTGGATAAGATAGACTGGCAATTGATCCTTAAAGGGTTGACAGTGGATGTGCAAAGGAAAGCATTTAAAGACTGCATGGATGAACTACAACAATTGTTCATCCCAGCTTGGCAAAATAATAAATCAGGGAAGGTAGTGCATCTATGGATAACAAGGGAAATCAGGGATAGTATCAAAACAAAAGATACAAATTAACCAGAAAAAGCAACCTACCAGAGGACTGGGAGAAATTCAGAGTCCAACAGGGGAGGACAAAGGGCTTAATTGGGAAAGGGACAATAGATTATGAAAGAAAACTGGCAGGGAACATAAAACCTCACTGCAAAAGTTTTTATAGATATGTGAAGAGAAAAAGATTAGTTAAAACGAATGTTGGTTCCTTGCAGTCAGAAACAGGTGAATTTATCATGGGGAACAAGGACATGGCAGACCAATTGAATAACTACTTTGGTTCTGTCTTCACTAAGGAAGACATAAATAATTTGCCGGAAAAAAGAGGGGACCGTGGGTCAAATAAGATGGAGGAACTGAGTGAAATCCAGGTTAGCTGGGAAGTGGTGTTGGGTAAATTGAATGGATTAAACGCCGATAAATCCCCAGGGCCAGATAGGCTGCATCCCAGAGTACTCAAGAAACTAGCCACAGAAATAGTGGATGGATTAGTGATAATTTTTCAAAACTCTTTAGATTCTGGAGTAGTACTTGTGGGTAGCTAATGTAACCCCACTATAAATTACAGACCAGTTAGTCTAACATCGGAAGTGGGGAAACTGCTAGAGTCAGTTATTAAAGATGGGATAGCAGCACATTTGGAAAGTGGTGAAATCATTGGACAAAGTCAGCATGGATTTACGAAAGGTAAATCATGTCTGACGAATCTTACAGAATTTTTATAGGATGTAACTAGTAAAGTAGATAAGGGAGAACCAGTGGATGTGTTACATATGGACTTTCAGAAGGCTTTCGACAAGGTCCCACATAAGAGATTAGTATACAAACTTTAAGCACACGGTATTGGGGGTTCAGTATTGATGTGGATAGAGAACTGGCTGGCAGACAGGAAGCAAAGGGTAGGAGTAAATGGGTCCTTTTCAGAATGGCAGGCAGTGACTAGTGGGGTACCGCTCAGTGCTGGGACCCCAGCTATTTACAATATATATTAATGAATTGGACGAGGGAACTGAATGCAACATCCCCAAGTTTGCGGATGACATGAAGCTGGAGGGCAGTGTTAGGTGTGAGGAAGATGCTAGGAGGCTGCAAGGTGACTTGGATAGGCTGGGTGAGTGGGCAAATGCATGGCAGATGCAGTATAATGTGGATAAATGTGAAGTTATCCACTTTGGTGGCAAAAACAGGGTAGACTATTATCTCAATGGTGGCCGATTAGGAAAAGGGGAGATGCAACGAGACCTGGGTGTCATGGTACACCAGTCATTGAAAGTAGGCATGCAGGTGCAGCAGGCAGTGAAGAAAGCGAATGGTATGTTAGCATTCATAGCAAAAGGAATTGCGTATAGTAGCAGGGAGGTTCTACTGCAGTTGTTACAGGGTTTTGGTGAGACCACACCTGGAGTATTGCGTGCAGTTTTGGTCACCAAATCTGAGGAAAGACATGCTTGCCATAGAGGAGGTATAGAGAAGGTTCACCAGACTGATTCCTGGGATGTCAGGACTTTCATATGAGGAATGACTGAATAGACTCGGCTTGCACTCGCTAGAATTTAGAAGATTGAGGGGGGATCTTATAGAAACTTACAAAATTCTTAAGGGGTTGGACAGACTAAATGCAGGAAGATTGTTCCCGATTTTGGGGAGGTCCAGAACACGAGGTCAAAGTTTAAAGATAAAGGGGAATTCCTTTAGGACCGAGATGAGGAAAACATTTTTCACCCAGAGAATGGTGAGTCTCCGGAATTCTCTGCCGCAGAAGCTAGTTGAGGCCAGTTCATTGGCTATATTTAAGAGGGAGTTAGATGTGGCCTTTGTGGCTAAAGGGATCAGGGGGTATGGAGAGAAGGCAGGTACAGGGTATTGAGTTGAATGATCAGCCATGATCATATTGAATGGCGGTGCAGGCTCGAAGGGCCGAATGGCCTACTCCTGCACCTATTTTCTATGTTTCTATGTTCTATTCACTGTGTTGGTCCTGCCCATATTAGACTTCCCTAAATGCAACACCTCACATTTCTCGGTATTAAATTCCACCAACCATCGTCAGCCCACCTGACCAACCGATCAATATCCTGCTGCAATTTTTCGCAACCATCTTCACTATCTGCAAAACCACTTACGTTTGTCCCAGAGTCCCAGAGTCCCATCCCGGCAACAGAGTCCTATCTCCTGGCCCCATCATGGCCTCCCGATTTCCTTTTTTAGCTTGCTCCTCAGTTCCCAAAACACTTCCCGGAATACATGTGAGCCCAGATGCTTTTCCTGTCCCGTACCTCCATCTTATTTTTGACCAGAGCTTTAATTTCCCTTATCATCCAAGCATCCTTATGCTCACCTGCCTCGCCCTTCACTCTAACAGGAACATGCATGTCTTGGACTCTCCAATTTTGGTGTTGTCAGCAAACGTAACCAATCCATCTACATTTACATCGTGGTCATTGATACATCACAAATAACAGAGATCCCAGCACAGATCCCTATGGAACTCCACTGGTTGCCCACCTCCATCAAGTCTACTCCGCCTTTCAATCATGGCTAATCTATTCTCCCTCCTAACCCCATTCTTCTGCCTTCGGCCTATAACCCCTGAAACCCGAAATAATCAAGAATCTATCTATCTCTGCCTTAAAAATATCAATTGACCATCCTTTATCCTTTATCCATTGGATAAAGGTTTTGTGCAATGGAAAAATTACGGAATTGAAAAGGTGGGACATCTTTACAGAAAAGGTATTTTTCTTTCATTTCAGGAGTTACAACAGAATTATGGACTACATTCAAATAATTTTTTCAGATATTTACAACTTAGTGATTATGTTAAATCACATACATAAGAATATAGAACTAGGGAGCCAGAGACCCTTGATGAATGTTTGAATAAACATCCTAACACAGATAAATTAATATCTCACATTTATAATATTCTTTTAGATAGTGAGGTCCCGTTGACGGAATTATATAGACAAGCATGGGAAAATAAACTAGCTCAACCTATAATGAAAGATATTTGGGATGAAAGTCTACAACATATACATCAATGCTCATTAAATGCCAGACATTCGTTAATACAATTTAAAGCACTGCATAGACTGCACTACTCTAAAACAAAATTAAATAGAATTTTTACAAATATTTCCCCTATCTGTGGCAAATGTCAATATTCAGAAGCCAATTTCTCATACATTTGTAAATTGTATAAAAATTAAAATTTCTGGACGGATATTTTTAAAATTATTTCTGAAGTTATTAATATCCATTTGTATCCTGATCCAAAAAGAATAATATTAGGAATATCAGAACAAAGCCTAAAACTTTCAACCCAAAGACATTTTGTTGATTATAGTATAATCATTGAGAAAAAAAAGAAAAAAACAATTTGGAAAAACCCAACAACCCCCACAATTAAAATGTGGATTATGGAGATGGCTGAGACCTTATACTTGGAAAGAACTAGACTTCTCTTAATTGACAAACCAGAATTATTTGCCAGAATATGGTCTCTATTTATTGATTTTCTGAAAGGGTAAATTGTACCAGCCCCACAGAAATTTGACTGAAACTTGAATCCAGGGTTGGATGAATAGTTACACTTTATAATCTACGGACCTATCTCCAAAATTGTATTACTGGTAATTTATCCTATTTTTTTCTTCTCTCTCTCCCTCCCTTCTTTCTATCTATAAAAAACAAAAAACAAATAGAAGCTGTGTTAATATGTAATTGATAAACGAGGACCCCAGCTACTTTGATAGCTGGGATCCCAGCTATTAACAATGTGTAATTGATAAACAAATTGTGTTTTTACTACGATATGTATATGCTTCTAATAAAAATATTATATGAAAAATATATATATATCCATTGACTTGGCCCCCACAGCCTTCTGTGGCAAAGAATTCCACAGATTCACCACCCTCTGACTAAAGAAATTCTTCCTCATTGCCGACTGGACAACAGGCCATCCTAGACTGAGTATTGTGTAATGAGGAAGGATTAGTTAGCGATCTTGTTGCGCAAGGCCCCTTAGGCAACAGTGACCATAATATGGTGGAATTCTGCATTAGGATGGAGAGTGACACGGTTAATTCAGAGACTAGGGTCCTGAACTTGAATAAAGGAGACATTGAAGATATGAGATGGGAATTGGCTAGGATAGACTGGCAAATTATGCTTAAAAGATTGTCAATGTGGATGCAATGGTGAAGATGTAAACACCGCATGGATTAACTCCAGAAATTGTTCACCCCTGTCTGGAGAAAAATTTAAACCGGGAAGGCGGCTCAACAGTGGCTGATGAGGGAAGTCAAGGATAGTGTTAAATCCAAGGAAGAGGCACATACATTGGCCAGAAGAAGCAGCAAACCAGAGGGCTGGGAGAAATTTAGAACTCAACAGAGGAGGACAAAGGGTTGATTGAGATTTTGGGGGAAAAGCATGAAAGAAAGCTTGTGGGGAATATAAAAACTGACTAAAACCTTCTTTAGATATGAAAAGATTAGCAAAGACAAATGTAGGTCCCTTACAGTCAGAGACAGGTAAATTTATAATGGGAAACAAGGAAATGGCAGAACAGTTAAACAAATACTTTGGTTCTGTCTTCACTAGGGAAAACACAAACAATCTCCAGGAAATACTAAGGGACCGAGGAGCCAGTGGGAGGGAGGAATTGAAGGGAATCCACATTAGTCAGAATATGGTGTTAGGTAAACTGTTGGGACTGAAAGTAGATAAATCCCCTGGGCCTGATGGTCTGCATCCCAGAGTACTCAAGGAGGTGGCCCTACAAATAGTGGATGCATTGATGATCATTTTCCAATGCTTTCTCGACTGGATCAGTTCCTGTGGATGGGAGGGTAGCCAAAGTAACAGCACCTTTTAAGAATGGAGGAAGAGAGGCAATTATAGACCAGTTTCCCTTACATCGGTAGTGGGGAAGATACTGGAGTCGATATTAAAGATGTTATAGCAGCGTGATTGGAAAGCAGTGAGAGGATCGGTCAAAGTCAGCTTGGATTTATGAAGGGGAAGTCATGTTTGACTAATCTTTTGGTATTTTTTGAGGATGTAACAAGTAGAATGGATAAGGGAGAACCAGCAGATGTTGTGTATCTGGACTTCCAAAAAGCCTTTGACAATGTCCCACACAAGAAATTAGTTTGCAAGATTAGAGCACCTGGTATTGGGGGTAAGGTATTGACATGGATAGAAACCTGGTTGGCAGACAGGAAGCAAAGAGTAGGATTTAACGGGTCCTTTTCAGAATGGCAGCCAGTGATTAGTGGTGTTCCGCAAGGCTCGATGATGGGACCCAAGTTGTTTACAAGATATATTAATGATTTAGACAAGGGAATTAGATGCACCATCTCTATGTTTGCAGATGACACAAAGCTGGGTGGCAGTGTGACCTACGAGGTGCATGCTATTAGGCTGCAGGTTGACTTGGATAGGTTGGGCGCGTGGGCAGAAGAATGGCAGGTGCAGCATAATGTGGATAAATGTTTGGTTATCCACTTTGGTGGTAAGAACAGGAAGGCACTTAACAGGAAGAACAGATTTATATCTGAATTGTGTCAGGTTAGGAAAAGGGGAAGTACAACGATACCTGGGTGTCATTGCACATCAGTCACTGAAAGTAAGCAGGGTTACACAAAAAGCTGGAGAAACTCAGCGGGTGCAGCAGCATCTAAGCAGCGAAGGAGGTACGTTCCTTCGCTGCATGAAAGTAAGCATGCAGGTACAGCAGGCAGTGAAGAAAGCTAATGGCATGTTGGCCTTCATTGTGAGAGGATTGGAGTTTAGGAGCAAGGAGGTCCGACTAAGGAGATTGTACTGGGCCCTGTTGAGACCACACCTAGACTATTGTGTGCAGTTTTGATCACATAATTGAGGAAGAACATTCTTAACATTGGGGTAGTGCAGCATAGGTTCACCAGATTCATTCCGGGGATAGCAGGACGGACATATGTTGAAAGAATGGGTCGACTGGGATTGTATTCACTGGAATTTAGAAGAATCTTATAGAAACATATAAAGTTCTTAGATGATTGGACAGGGCAGATGGTAGACAACCTCAGATATGGGGCCCAAAATTGCTCACAATACTCCAGATGTGACCTGACCAGCTCAGCATTGCATTGTCAAACCTCTACATCTTAATCTTCTGGATCAGCCTACCATGAGGGACCTTATCAAACACCTTACTAAGATACACGCATACAACACCCACTGCACTACCTTAATTAATCACCTTCACCACCTCCTCAAAAAACTCAATCAAGTTATCGAGACATGACCTGCCATGTACAAAGCTGTGCTGGCTATTCCTAATTAGCCCAAAGGTACACACAAAATGCTGGAATAACTCAGTTGGACAGGCAGCATCTCTGGAGAGAAGGAAAGGGTGATGTTTCGGGTCGAGACCCTTCTTCAGACCTAATTAGACCATTCTATTTCCAATGGGAGTAAATCCTATCACAGTGGGAGATATCAATTAAGCTACTTGAAAAGTATGTTTTTGTGAATAATCCTGGACACAGTGTATCTATTTCTTTGCTTTTTGCCAGAGAAAATAAGGAAAAATGACTCTTTCATCAAAAAATCTTGGATCGACAACAGATTGCACATGATTCAACAAAAAAACTTGGACGGAGTTCATTTGAGATTTGCTTCTGCTCTTGACGCTACATTTTCTGCCAAACTGCCCAGCCTGGTTGAAGAGATCAAAACCAAGTTCATGCAAAGAATAGCAGGATCTCAGGTAAAATTATTTGCAAAAACGTTAGATTCTGTTATCCAGTGAGTAAATCCCCAGGACCTGATGGGATCTTTCAACTTTAGACTTTGGAGATGCAGCTGTGGAAACAGGCCCTGCAACACTTTCCTACATACTGGGGACATTCACAATTTTACAGGGTAATGTACCTACAAACCTGTATGTCTTTGGATTGTGGGTGGAATCCAGAGCGCCCGGAGAAAGCCCACGCAGGTCACAGGGTGAACGTAAAAACAGACAGCATCTGTAGTCAGGGTCAAACCCGGGTCTCTGGCGCTGCGCCTCTGTGCCGCTCAAAATCTATCCCAGATTATTGAGAGAGACAAGAGAGGAGATGGAGGCAGTCTTGATGAAGATCATTGTGTCTTCTCTAGCTATAGGTGAAGTCCAATATTGTTCCTTCATTTAAGAAGGGAACTGGAGAGAATCGAGGGAATTCTAGGCCCGGGATTGTGGTGGAACAGCAACGGCAGGTATTTCTGGGAATAACCTGGAAGATGAACGAACATTTCATTCCAAAGAGGACGAAAGATTCTAAGGGGAGTAAGAGGTGACCGTGGCTGACAAGGGAAGGCAAGGACTGTATAAAAATAAAATAAAAGACGTATAACTTTGCAAAGATGAGTAGGAAGCCAGAGGTTTGGGAAGCGTTTAAAGATCTACAGAAAGTAACTAAAAAGGCAATACGGGGAGAAAAGATGCAGTATGAAGGTAAGCTAGCCAAGAATATAAAGGAGGATAGTAAAAGCTTCTATAGGTATGTGAAGAGAAAAAATAGTTAAGCCAACTAATTAGTTAAGTCCCTTGAAAACAGAAACAGGTGAATTTATTATGAGGAACAAGAAAATGGCAGATGAGTTGAACAGGTACTTTGGTTCTGTCTTCACTAAGGAAGACACAAACAATCTTCCTGATGTACCAGGGTGATGGAGGAAATGAAGGAAATTCATATGTCAGGAAATTATGTTGCGTAGACCGATGGGACTGAAGGCTGATAAATCCACTGAGCCTGCTGGTCTGCATCCCAGAGTTATCAAGGAGGTGGCCCTACAAATTGTGGATGCATTGGTGATCATTTTCCAATGTTTTCTCGACTGGATCAGTTCCTGTGGATGGGAGGGTAGCCAATGTAACTGCACTTTTTAAGAATGGAGGAAGAGAGAAAACAGGCGATTATAGACCAGTTAGCCTTACATCGTAGTGGAGAAGATGCTGGAGTCGATATTAAAGATGTCATAGCAGTGTGTTTGGAAAGCAGTGACAGGATCGGCCAAAGTCAGCTTGGATTTATGAAGGGGAAGTCATGTTTGACTAATCTTTTGGTATTTTTTGAGGATGTAACAAGTATAATGGATAAGGGTGAGCCAGCAGATGTGGTGTATCTGGACTTTCAAAAAACCTTTGACAATGTCCCACACAAGAGATTAGTATGCAAAATTAGAGCACATGGTATTGGGGGTTAGGTATTGACATGGATAGAAACCTGGATGGCAGACAGGAGGCAAAGAGTAGGATTTAACGGGTCCTTTTCAGAATGGCAGCCAATGACTAGTGGTGTACCGCAAGGCTCGATGCTGGGACCCCAGTTGTTTACAAGATATATTAATTATTTAGACAAGTGAAATAGATGTACCATTTCTATGTTTGCAGATGACACAAAGCTGGGTGGCAGTGTGACCTACGAGGAGGATGCTATTAGGGTGCAGGTTGACTTGGATAGGTTGGGCGAGTGGGCAGAAGCATGGCAGATGCAGTATAATGTGGATAAACTTTGGTGGTAAGAACAGGAAGGCACTTCCTGTAGGTAATATTATGCCATTTTTTAAGAATGGAGGGAGAGAGAAAGCAAGGAATTATAGACCACATAGCCTGATATTGGTGGTGGGGAAGATGCTGGAGTCGATTATTACAAATGTAATAATGGCACATTTGGATAGCAGTAACAGCATCGATCCGAGTCAGCATGGATTTACGAAGGGGAAATCATTCTTGACAAATCTTCTGTGGACAAGGGAGAGCCAGCTGACGTAGTGTACTTGGATTTTCAGAAAGCCTTTGATGAGGGTGCCGCAAGGCTCGGTACTATTTACAAAATACATTAATGATTTAGACGAAGGAATTAAAAGTAACATTTGCAAATTTGCAGATGACACAAAGCTGGGTGACAGTGTCAATTGTGAAGAGGATGCTATGAGGATGCGGGGTGACTTGGACAGGTTAGGTGAGTGGGCAGATACATGGCAGATGCAGTTTAATGTGGATAAATGTGAGGTTTTCCACTTCCGTTGCAAGAGCAGGAAGGCAGATTATTATCTGAATGGTGTCAGGTTAGGAAAAGGGGAAGTACAACAAGACCTGAGTGTACTTGTACATCAGTCACTGAAAGTAATTCAGGTACAGTGGGCAGTGAAGAAAGCTAATGGCATGTTGGCCTTCATAACGAGAGGAGTTGAGTATAGGATCAAAGAGATCTCCTAATTCGAGGAAGGACATTGTTGCTATTGAGGGAGTGCAACGTAGGATCACAAGATTAATTCCCGGGATGGTGGGACTGTCATATGATGAAAGAATGGAGCGACTGGGCTGGTATTCATTGAAATTTTGAAGGTTGTGAGGGGATCTTATAGTAACATAGAAAATTATTAAGGGATTGGACACGCCAGAGGCAGGTAAAATGTTCCTGATGTTGGGGGAGTCCAGAATCAGGGTCCACAGTTTGAGAATAAGTGGTCGGCCATTTAGAACAAAGATGAGGAAAAACTTTTTCACCCAGAGAGTTGTGAATTTGTGGAATTCTCTGCTCGAGAAGGCAGTGGAGGCCAATTCACTCGATGCATTCAAAAGAAAGTTTGATTGAAGTCTCAGTGCTATCGGAATCAAGGGGTATGGGGAGAAGACAGGAATGGGGTACTGATTGTGGATGATCAGACATGATCACATTGAATGGCGGCGCTGGCTCGAAGGGCCGAATGGCCTACTACTGCACCTATTATCTATGTATCTGCAATATGTGAGCCTCACATCAATGGTAGTCGGGAAGCTATTGGAGAGGATTCCTCTGGATAGGATTTACTCCTATTTGGAAAAGAATGGGTTAATTAGGGATACTTAGCATGACTTTATACAGGCAGGTTGTGTCTTATTAAGTTAATTGGAGGTGGTGATTGATGAGGCTAGGTTGGTGGATACTGTCTACATGGATTTTAGTAAGGCATTCGTTAAAGTCCTCTTTGGGCCATGGTTGGATGCATGGATTTCTCAGTGACTTGGTTGTATGGATTCAAAGCTGGCTGACTGATAGAAGACAGCGGCTGGTGGTGGAAGGACAATATTCGGCATGGAGGGCTGTGAGTTGTGGACTTTCACAGGGTTTTGGCCTGGGACCACTGCTTTTAGTGAAATACTAGATCAAGTGTGACCCGTTGGGTCCCATCCCCTCCATGCGCGGTTGCGGGGGCAGGGGGGGGGTGCGGTAGTTGGGATGGCAGTGGGAAAGGCGGCCTGCGGCGGCAAACACACTCACTAACCACCACACACACACACACACACACACACACACACACACACACACACACACACACACACACACACACACATTAACCCCCCCCCCAGATTTTATATTAATATTATTCATTCGCTCCTTTTCGCACATCCCCTACCTTATCCACTCGCGCATAGCCCCCAACTGCGCAGGCATGGCTAGAGAGGGAGAGGGAGATGGAGGGGAGTAGAGAGGGAGAGGGGTAGAGATTGAGGGGTAGTGGGGTGCGTGTGGTGTCACGGGGAGGCGTAGAGGGGGAAGGCGTAGAGAGGGAGGAGGTGGAGAGGGAGAGGAAGGGGAGTAGATAGGGAGGGTAGAGGGAGAAGGGCAGAGAGGGAGGTGGTAGAAACCCTACCCCATCTCCCTCTTCCTCATTTCCCTCATCCTCCTCTCCTCACTTCCATTCCATGCTGCAGCATCTCCCCAGGTTGTGGAGCAGCGCCAGGGCCTGGACCATGGTCTGGTTCTCGTACTCGGCCCGGCCCCTGTCTGTACACTCCAGCTGACAGCTCGGCAGCAGCCTGGTCTGCAGTCCAGGCATCGACTTCATCATCGGGCTAGTCCATGACCCCAGATCGTCCTTGGTTCCACCAGCGGCCTTTTGTTTTGGCGCCGGTCACGGCCCCATTCCAAGCCCCGAGCTCAACCTCACTCCAGCTCCAGGCTCTGGTCCAGCCCAGGCCCAGTTGCTGGGCTTGACCCGCAGCAGCAGCCCCCCCACCAGGCACCGGGCGGGCATCGACTCAAGAATCCGACTTGCGAGTGGATTGATGTTTTTGTGGTTTGAGCGCTTGAGTGCCCCTCCCGCGCGGAGTGTCCCGTCGTGCCTTGGGAGTTGATTGTGATATCAGTCGGAAATTTTTTCTTCAAAATAAGAACATTGAAAACTTTTATATTTTGAAGCTGTTTTTTAAAAGGTTAATTACTTGAGAAATAGAGGTTGAAACATGACGAGAAGATATGTATCCGGTAGGGGGAGAAAACGTGAGTAGCATGTGTGAAAATGGAAAGGCTGTGGCCTAGTGTTTGGAAGAAAATACAAATTAAGGAGATTAAAAGAAAACCAACACAACCCTGGGTCACACAGACATTTAGAATGTTAAGAACAAAGGGACGAGTTTTACTATAATAGAAATATATATAAATATGAATATGGGAGCGGCATGGTGGCGCAGGGGTAGAGTTGCTGCCGTACGCTTGGTGTGAGTCAGGAAGTCATGATGCGGTTTTATGAGATTTTGGTTAGTTCTGGTCACTCCGTCACAGGAAGAGGTTGTCGGCTTTGGAAAGGGTGCAGAGGAGATTAACCAGACTGATGCCTGGATTAAGGGGTATTGGTTACAGGCAGAAGTTGGACAGACTTGGATTCTTTTCTCTGGAACACCAAAGGTTGCTTGGAGACATGATGGATGTACATATCATATATGAGCGGCATTGATATGGTAGACAGTCAGAACCTTATTCCCAGGAGGGAAAAATCAAATACCAGAAGGCATACGTTTAAGGTGAGAGGTGCACAGTTTAAAGGAGATGATGGTGTCTGGAACACGTTGCTGGGGGTGGTGGTTGAGGCAGATACGATGGCATTTAAGAAACTTTTGTGGAGGCATATGAATAAGCAGGAAATTGATGGTTCTGGATTATGTGCAGGCAGATAACAGTTGGTCTTGGCATCATGTTCAATAAACTAAACAATAAATTGTGATAATGAACTAAACTAAAATGTTCAGCACAGACATGGTGTACCGAAAGAGCCTGTTCCTGTGCTGTACTTGTTCTATGTTAATGATAAAGTAACATTGATGCACTTGTATCTGATGAAATAATGATATTTAGAACATTGGGTTGTCCAATGTTAGGTAAAAAACTCCCCCCCCCCCCCCCCCTCTCTCCACTTCCTCTTCCCTGTTCCCCACCAAGGTTCACGCCATTTTCTCCTTTACCCCCACCCCACCCCCATTCCCTTCTACCTTCCACCTGTATTCCTTCACAATTCACGCCACCTCTATCCTTACCTCACATGTTTTTGTTTTCATCTCTGGCCTTTACCAAACCACCTGCCAATCAACCCCCCTCCCCACTGCTCTCAAACTGTATCCCCCTAACACTTGCGTGGAAAGGAACGGCAGATGCTGGTTTACACCAAAGATAGGCACAAAATGCTGGAGTAACTCAGTGTGTCAAGCAGCAATTGAACTCTGAAGAGGAGTCTGGACCTGAAACGTCTCCTTTCCATGTTCTCCAGAGATGCTGCCTGACCCGCTGAGTTACTCCAGCACATTCTGTTCTTCTTGATGAACCAGCGTCTGCTGTTCCTTGTGTCTATTTCTCCCCTCTCCAATCGGGCGAAAGGTATAGAAGTGTGAAAACGCACACCTCCAAATGCAGGGACAGTTTCTACCCAGCCGTGATCAGGCAACTGAACCATCCTACCACATCTAGAGAACAGTCCTAAACTACTATCTACCTAATTGGTGACCCTCGGACTATCTCTATCTTTGATTGGAATTTTCTGACTTTATCTTGCACTAAACATCATTCACGTTATTCCCTTTATCATGTATCTGTACACTGTAAATGGCTCAATTGCAATCATGTATTGTGTGGAATGAGACTCCACACAGCAAGATGGAGTGCTATACGTTACAGCTATCAAGTACCAAGTTTGAGTTTAGTTTAGTTTAACAAGCTGCCAGAAGAGGGAGTTGAGGCAGGTACTAGAACAGCATTTAAATGAGATTTGGATTGGTACATGGATAGGAAAGGTTTGGAGGGATATGGGCAAAAGGGACTGGATGAGTTGGTGCATCCAACTTAAGTGTCATCAATGGCAATTTAGTCTCTGCCTCCACCACCACCCCTGGCAGTACATTCCAGTCACTTATCACCCTCTGTTAAAAAACTAGCCCCACACATCCTCTTAAATATTGCCCTCTCATTCCTAAATTCATGCCATCTGGATGTTCGATGTTTCCTCTCTGGGAGAAAGGTTCTGACTGTCTATAAAACTCTGGTGCGACCGTGTGAAAGAGACATTGCTGTTATGGATGAAGAGTGAATGGAAAGAAGATGGGTGTAACTAGGGCTGGACCACTGAGGAAACACAACAGCTGAAACACCTTCTTCCATTTGTTCCCCAGATCTCATTTTACGTTCCTTGGATTTGTAACACCAGTACTACAGTTTGCTCTGACCTTGTCTCAGCTTCCAAATATGCCGATTATGTACATGTGACCTCGTTTGACGTGCAGAACCATATGTGGACAGATTGCTTTGCAAAGGCAAATGCTCCCTATCACCAGACCCTGACAGGTAAGTGGAATAAGCCAGAAGCAAAAGGCTGCAGATGTCACAAATCTGAAACAGAACAGAAAATAGGAGATTTCATTTGCTGGCCAGGTCGCAAATGCAGAAAGAGAAACAGAGGTTGCCATTAAAGGGGCTTAACTGACTAAGATGCCTCATCTAACAGAGGTAATGATGTTCAAAACATTGGGTTGTCCAATTTTAGGTAAACAACTCCCCCCCCCCCCCCCCCCCCCCCCCCCAACCCCGTCATCGAGTCCACGCTGGCCATCAATCAGCCCTTCACACTAGCTCTATGATATCCCACTTTTGTATCCACTCCCTACACACTAGGGGCAATTCACCCACAAACCTGCACATCCTTGATATTGCTGCTGGCCTTGCCGAGGCAGCATGGGAATAAATGGCGTAAATGAAAAGGAGGTTGGTTTGTGTGATGGCCTGGGCTACGTCAACACAAGATGTATGAAACATTAAATTTTATATCGAAGTCTCGTGAGAGACTGTGTGAAGAACCTGCCAGCCCGCATGTGCATCAATACGTCGACTCGTGGTGCGGGATTCAGAGCAGTTCGAAACTGCTCCAGCAGGTAAGACAATTTTATTTCAGGAACGGGCCACCACTCCAAAAATAGGTGCAATGGGACTGGTGAAGCTGACGGGCACGGCCCGTGCAGCTACCGCCGTTGGAGGTTCCGGAAAGGAGCAATCGGGAGTCACTAGCTGGCCCCGCAAGAGCAGCCTGTTGAACCGGGCTTGCAGTACTGGCAGGCATGACCTGTCCAGTGGGCCGGCCGGACACGAGAAGCTGACGAGCACGGCCCGTAACAGCTACAGTAGGTGAGGCGGGTCAGACACAACTTGAAACAGCTACCGCCTTCAGGCTCTGAAAGGGAGCAGGCGGTTGAACATGGAGAAGCTGATGGGTGCGACCCATACAGCTACCTCCGTGGAGGCTCCG
Organism: Raja brachyura; assembly: GCA_963514005.1. Next base: position 72,634,216 of record OY740790.1, read on the forward strand.
AAAGGGAGCAGGCGGTGGAACGTGGAGAAGCTGACGGGCGCGACCCGTACAGTTACCTCCGTTGAATCTCCAGAAAGGAGCAGTCAGGAGTCACTAGCTGGCCCCGCAAGAGCAGCCTGTTGAACCAGGCTTGCAGTACTGGCAGGCATGACCTGTCCAGAGAGCCCCGCTGAGGCTCTGAAGGAGCAGCTGGACAAAGGAGCAGCCTGCCGAATCAGGCTCGGTGTACTGGCAGGTGCGGCCTGTTCACTGAGCTCAGCTAAAGCTCCGAATGAGCAGAAAGGCCGCAGGAGCTGCCTGCCGAATCAGGCTCGGAGTACTGGCAGGTGCGGTCTGTTCAGGGAGCTCCGGTGAGACTCCAAAGGTGCAGAAGGGCTGCAGGAACAGCCTGTCAAACCAGGCTGAGAGTAACTGGCAATGCTATCTGCACAGTAAGCTCCTGTACAGCTCCGAAGAGGCAGAAGGCCGAAGGAGCGGTCTATCCCACTGGGCTCAGAGATGCTGGCAAGTGCGCCTGGCACAGCGATGTCTTTTAAAACTCCGAAAAGGAGCTGTTTGGCAAGCATGGGGCTGAAGTTGTGGTCAGACATGGCCTGAAAAGGAACTTCGCTGAAGTTCAAACAAGGAGGTCGACCTGGGCTCGGAGACACTGGCAGGTAAGGTCTCTTTACTAACCTCCGTAAAAGCTCTGAAATGGAGCAGCCTGTCGACCTGGGTTTGGAAATACTGGCGGCAAAGTTTGTCTAGTACCCTTCACTGCCTCTGGAGAAGAGCAGATTGATGCAGAGACACTGGCAGAGTGCCCTGCACAGCAACCTCTGTAAGTTCCAAGAAGGAAGAGCTTGTCTGCCCTGGTTCAGGGTAGGCAAACTTGAAACTGGCCGTCCATTAGATCATATTGGCCAGGGAAGCACTGCCTCAACATGTATGATTGAGGTTATCAGGCTGCCCAGTACAGTGAGGTAGTTTGAGAATTCCCTCAACACATGGTTATTCTTTCAGCTCGGCTAAAGAGTTGCCAGCCTGCTGGAACATCATTTGCCATCCTCTGAGGGATAGGTAACTAACTAGCAAAAGGCCAATCGGGCATGTAGCATATTTTATCTGATTTGCAAGTTCAGGTTGTAAAAAGTAAAAATATATATAATGTATAATATATAATATATAAATTATAAAAGCAAAAACGCCGTAAGGGATCTGCTAGCACTTGTGACTAAATTTACCATCCCTTCGGGGATAGGCGAATTGTGAGAGATAAAACTGGGAAGTAGCATTGGTTATTTGACTTTTCATCAGTTGATTGAAAAGATTATGCAGGACACTGCTGGATATTATGTATGTTCTGATTCTGCCAGACACTGCAGGTTCATAGGTTAATGCCACCAGTTGAGGCTCTATGAAGGGCAAATCAAAGTCAAATGGCATTAACCCCCAAAAAGTCAGATATTCTTAGGGAAGGATTCGGCTTTGCATGGTCAGTAGAGGGAGTTCAGCTGTCTGAATTTCATTAGACGCCTTAGCACTTTTGTTTAATGCGCAGCCTAAACTCAATTGTGTTAGGAGGATAGTGGCCTGAGGTCAACCCAATTTATGTTAACTTTGTGCTAAGTGCAGTCTGCTGGTATCTTTTTGGAAAAGACTTGGGCAATCAAGTTAAGACTCGCACGAGAATTTCAAGGTTGCGGAGGGTGTGGTAAATACACCCTTTGTGGGTAAGACCCCTGTTTACCTGCACAAATATCATCTCTACCAATTGAGTGGCATATACCGCTACACTGAGGCTGGTTGGAGCACCAGGCCTACACAATTAACCAAGCCAGAGGGCTTTTTATTCACAAGTTTCAGCGCTCAACATGGATGCAGCCCTCTCCACATATTCAGTATTTACCCCACGTGGCCATGATACCTGAGCAAGGGGGCAGAGCAAAGTCTAGGATCAGTTGACTATTAGTCATCCGTCTGAGGCCATTTTTGGGGGTGTCAGTCTCAGCGATTGATGGATCTTGGTGGCAGGGGGGTGATAATCACGTTTTATCTATTATTTTATTGGAAGCATTGGTGGTTTTATAGCAAGGGCTTTCTCAGAAACTGCCTTGATCACATCTACAATCACCGTCTGTCTTGTCATGGACAGCAAAGCGACAATGAGGTGGAGGCGGGTGAGTTGTGCAAATGTTATTCATCAGTCGCATGAGAGATGCTGTCGATATTCAAGTCGGAGATAGGTGAGATGGTTCGAAAAACAGGTGGGGACAGATAACCCCCGATTTTTCCATTTTACAAATCATAAAGGGTTACAAGATTCAATTTCTGGCTGATTATTTCCTCCGCGATAGAGACGCCTAGATTTCCGTACTTATGGTTAAAAGAGGAAACTATGGCTATCCAAGTTGAAACGGAGACATCTCACAAAGGATGTGCGTCTGCCAAAGTACAAGAGAGGTATATTTCTTGTATTTTCTCAAGGTTGGAGAAAGTGACGGATGTCAAATAATTCTAGGATTTGTCTAGTCTGATCATGTGCTTGGTACAACAAGTTTAAGATGGATAATTGTCATTCAGCAATTTAGCTGATTTCAGAGGATTTACGGCCTCAATTGATCTTGAAGAAGCATTATTTTCCATATCAATGCACGAGAGTGAATGCCGCCCTACTCCGATCTAAAGGGAATTTTGTTATGGAGTTTATAGACGACATGATTATTGTAGGAAGGAGATAAGGTGTCTCAGAGTTAGCTGTTTCAGCAACCAAGGCTCTCCTAGAAGTTCTAGGTTTTGTTATTCATCCAGGAAGTCCATCCTGGAGCCGGCATTATCTATTACATATTTGGGGGGTTTGTCTCGGACCCTACCCACAGATAAGACTTGGGGTTTTTATCAATAGATGCTTCCTACAATAATTCAAGATGAGGCAACATGATTATAGTAGTCCCAAATTTACCTACTAAACCAGGGATTCCGTTGTAAATATGTCTGCTGAAAGATGAGGGTAAAGCAGTGGATGTTGTCTATATGGATTTCACTAAGGCCTTTAACAAGGTTCCCCATGGAAGGTTGGTTAAGAAGGTTCAATCTTTGGGTGTTAATGGCGGATTAGCAAGATGGATTCAACAGTGGCTGAATGGGAGATGCCAGAGAGTAATGGTGGATGGCTGTTTGTCAGGTTGGAAGCCGGTGACCAGTGGGGTACCTCAGGGATCTGTGCTGGGTCCACTGTTGTTTGTCATGTACATCAATGACCTAGATAATGGGGTGGAAAATTGGATAAGTAAGTATGCAGATGATACTAAGATAGGTGGTGCTGTGGATAATGAAGTAGATTTTCAATGTCTACAGAGAGATTTGGGCCATTTGGAAGAGTGGGCTGAAAGATGGCAGATGGAGTTTAATGCTGATAAGTGTGAGGTGCTACATCTTGGCAGGACAAATCAAAATAGGACGTACATGGTAAATGGTAGGAAATTGATGAATGCTGTGGAACAGAGGGATCTATGAATAACTGTGCATAGTTCCCTGAAGGTGTAATCGTATGTAGATAGGGTGGTAAAGAAAGCTTTTGGTGTGCTGGCCTTTATAAATCAGAGCATTGAATATAGGAGTAGGGAAGTAATGTTAAAATTGTACAAGGCATTGGTGAGACCAATTCTGGAGTATGGTGTATTAATTCTGGTCGCCTAATTATAGGAAGGATGTCAACAAAATAGAGAGGGTACAGAGGAGATTTATTAGAATGTTGCCTGGGTTCCAGCAACTAAGTAACAGAGAAAGGTTGAACAAGTTAGGTCTTTATTCTTTGGAGCGCAGAAGGTTAAGGGGGGGACTTGAATGAGGTCTTTAAAATGATGAAAGGGATAGACAGAGTTGACGTGGATAAGCTTTTCCCATTGAGGGTAGGGAAGAATCAAACAAGAGGGCATGACATGAGAATTAAGGGACAGAAGTTTAGGGGTAACATGAGGGGGAACTTCTTTACTCAGAGAGTGGTGGCTGTGTGGAATGATCTTCCAGCAGAAGTGGTGGAGGCAGGATCAATTTTAACATTTAAAAGTAAAGTGGATAGGTATATGGACGGGAAGGGAATTGAAGGGTATGGTCTGAGCGCAGGTAGATGGGACTTGGGGAAAATAAATGGTCGGCACGGACTGGAAGGGCCGAGAAGGCCTGTTTCCGTGCTGTAATTGTTATATGGTTATATGGTTAAGAAGCTCCTATAATTGCTCGAAGACACGAGCGGTGACAAGTTCACCCTATTTCTCGTGCATCTATCACTGCATGGTGCAATGGAAGTTTTGTGAAGAGATACATGTGAGCTACTTTTAAACAAAAGTAGAAGAGGTTTGTGGCTTCTCTCAGTTTGGGGTTAAGTGAAGCGAGTATGTCTTAGCGTAATTGACACTGCTCGTGTATCTAGTACTATAAATGGGACAATAAATGATTGGTTATTCACCCACTGTTGACTAAGGTTATGGATGGATCTTTTATATGTGCACTCTAAAACCTAGATATTAAGTAGTGTGGAATATGTAACAGTGTAAAGTATTATGCAGCTTATCATCAACTGTATTCCTAATGTGAAAGCAGTATCTTTTAAGTTATGCTCATGATGACTGATTTTAGCACAAAGAGCACAATCTTTACTCAATTTCTGTCTGAATCTCGGTCATATCTGACATAAGGGTGACTTTTTATGGGAATGTACTCATAAAGCAAATCGGGCATGGTTGGGTACAAGTTGGAGTTGACAGCATACCCACCAGATCGGAGATTGCCGTTGTTTTGTAAAAAGGTACACAAAGGTTCTAAGTAACTATGAGATGGAGGATAGTTTCTTCATGGTTATTTAACAGTTTCACAAGAGATTGTTGGTGAAGGCTATTTAAAGATAGATAGAGTTTAAGCAGCTAAAATCAGGAGTGAATTCAAATACTTTCAAGTCTCACTCTACCAGGAAGGGGAGGGGGATGGAGGGGGGGGGGGGGTATTGCTCATTAGCAGCCAATAGCATGGATTTTCCCATTTTGTCATCTTCTTGCAACAGCAGGAGGCTCAGATAAGCGCACTTTCAGAAGTTATAACATTTCGTTGAACAGGTCTGGATGGTTGCAGATAGAATTCTGAACAGTGCTGCATGAGCTATTGTCCGAACCAAAATCAATTGGGACTGTGGGCCAATTAAGGACAATGTACATGTATGTAAGTTAGCATCATGTTGCTAATGGCCCATGTCTTTTCTCCCATTTATGGTTTATCTGTTTAGTGTTTTCACATACAGATTGGTTTACTTCATGAAACCACAGAGCTTCGAAGGCTTCATGCAGTCTCTCACTAGACTGCGATATAAAATAGAAAGATTAAACGAGAACTTACCATTTGAAGTTTGATATTTATTTTACTTCGGAGTCATGTGAGTGACTACATGAAGAAGCCCCACCAGGCGCATGCGCGTCATTACGTCCGAGGCATGGCGCACTGACGGGCTGGAGAGTTCAGCTCCACCAGCGGTAAATAGTAACCCGCAGGTAAGTCAATGTTAAACCTTCCCTGCGAGTATTTTTTAAAACTGTAATTCTGGCTCGTAGAGCCAGCTAGAGTTACTAATATGGAGGTATAAAAAAAATGAACTGCTATAGTGGAGCAGAACACGCGGGGACCGTGGTTACCGCTTATAGATCGGGTTGGGAGATAACTGCTGTGCTAAAGCCGGCTCCGCGATTACTGCTATTTAGATCGGGTTTGGAGATAACGGCTGCGCTAATGCCGGCTCCCATACTGGCTATTGTTTCGATTGGCAGCTCAACTGCCTCCATCAATTTCCAGTCAAAATAAAGTACTCTCAGGCTCATTTGTCTCATGAGTCTGATGATGTGGAAGACTCCCTCCTTTTAATTTTAAGGTATGGGGATGGCTCACCCAAATGGGAAAATGCTCCAAATTTAAAGAGCCATGGAAGATTTCAATTGGGGTCGAATGCCCCTAGGATTCCCCACACAGCCTCTCGCAGAGGTCCATACCGCGAAGAAGAAAACACCGCTTATAGATAACAGTGAGAAATCATCCTCTCCAGCACCTTGTTTAGGGCTGGAAGAGACCTCCCTAGAGCAAGACTCGGGAGAAGCCAGGGCAGGAGGAATCTGACCCTGAAGCTGGTGTCGCTGCTTTTGTGCACACACCAGAGCACACGTGCCATGCTCCAGGTGTCACGGATGTAGCGTTAAACTTCTCTAAACTCGGAAGGGACTGGTGAGGCCATTGAGAAAACCCTAGCCGCCAATGTGAATTACATGGCTTCTCACCAGCTCCAGGAGAGGAGACTGCCACACGTTACAAAACACCTGTAAACTGTGTGTCACTCAAAATGCCCACCGTGAACTCGGCAAGGGCACAAATGAGTGCAACGATGCGGGGACAAGAAGTGAGATTTTAGCGCGTCCTCAAGTTGATGGCAGCAGGCACCAACTTTGGAAAAATAGTCCAAAGGTGATGGATCCAGGGGCAGGGCCAAGCAGAGTGGGGCCAGTGGGACGAGGATATTACTCGCCTGTGTTTCCCAGCTACAATCCCAATATGGGAAGAAGGACTTCAAGTCCAACTGTAGAGGTACAGGTGATTCATTCTGTCCAGGATGAGATTTCTGGTGATCAACCTCCGGTTGGGTGCAGGTTGCAATTGGTATGATGAATGGTGCTGCATAACATCTCATCGTTTTTTATTGGACACTGTGTCAGGCTCGAATAAAGTTTTTGTCAGGAATTGATCTGCCTGTACACAATGTGCCTAATAGAGTATTGGGTTTTTTTTGCACCACAAACTCAGCAGGTAAAAGAAGAAATTACGGTTTTGTCCCGAAAAAGGGGTAATTGAGAGGACGACAAACCATCCTCAACAATTTGAGTCCAATATATTCCCCAGACAGAGAAAAAATGGGGGATGAAGAGTCATTCTGGACGGAAACCGGTTAAATTCCTATGTTCAGTATAGGGATTTTAAAATGGACACCTTCAATACTGCGAAACCGCTGTTATCACAAGGCTGTTATATGGCAACTATAGATCAGAAAGATGCATATTATTCAGTACCAATTCATCATCAGTTTTGGAGATACTTCAAATTTAGTTGGATGGGACAGCTGTAGCAATTTAAAGCATTACCAAATGAATTAGCCTCAGCTCCTAGGCTGTTCAAGAAATTGTTGAAACCAGTGCTGGCGCTACGTCGGGCCCAGAATCACATGATAATGGTTTATCTAGATGATATTTTAATCATAAGCAACACTCAGGAGACTGCTGAGGAATCGGTTTCAGCAACCAAATACCTGTTTGAAAGGCTAGGGTTCCTGGTCCATCCAACCAAATCCAAGTTAGAACCATCCTAAAAAACTGATTATTGGGATGTGTCATTGATTCAAGTTGATATGTCAGTGACTTTGCCTACAGCCAAGGCTGTGGAGATCAGAGAGGTCTGTACTAGTCTCGCTGAAATACAATATCCCTCCATCCAGGAAGTAGCCAGTAAATTGGTGGCAGCTTTCCCTGCAGTGCAGTTTGTACCACTGCACTATCAAAGTCTGCAACGGGCTAGAGAACTAGCACTTAAAGACATGCAGGTCATTTTGATAGACCTATGCAGTTACCAACCAGAGCCATAGCTCAATTACAATGGTGGATTATCAATATTGTACAAACTACCAAAAACATTTTGGTTCAGCAACCTTTAGTGCTTTTACAGACAGGTGTGAGTGCTGCTGGATGGGGAGCTACAGACAGCGAGTCTAGCTGTGGTGCTACTTGGAGTGTGCAAGAGGATTTAATCCTGCCCATGTGATATTCTGGCTAACATCATGTAGCACTGGTGTATTTCCAAAAACACCTGGGTCTCAGCTATCTACCTACCAGGTAGAGACAATGCGGTGGCAGACAACAGGTCACGAAAGTTCAATGACAACATAGAATGGATGATTAAATCCTGAAGTTTTAAAATGATTGTCAGCCGCTATGGCTTGCCAGAAATGGATCTGTTTGCATCCAGGAAAAATCACCAGTTGCCTAAATATGTTTCATGGGAACCGGATCCAGGAGCAGAAGCGGTGGATTCATTTTCGCTACATTGGGGAAATACATTCTTTTATGCTTTTCCCCCATTCTGCCTGATTAGGCAATGTCTCACCAAAATAGAGCAGGACTCCGCCTCTGGCGTTTTGGTGGTTCCGGACTAGCCTACACAACCATGGTTCCCATTGGTGCTCAGAATGATGACTCGGCCATTCTTGACTGTCCCAACTGCAGTAATTTGTTGGTGCATCCAGTAGCAGGAGAAAGTCATTGGGTACTAATGATCGTATTAATTTGTTGATCTGCAGGTTCTGACCAGACCGTTCCAAAGCTTTGGACGGTCGAATAGGACCATGGATGTCATAACTGCAGCTTGGAGAGACAGCACTAAGAAACAATATGTGTCTCATATTAAGAAATGGGAAATGTGTTGTTTACAGTCAGTTATTTCTTATTATACTGTAAGCATACTGGATGTATTGGAGTTCCTTGCTATGTTGCATTTTTGATGAACACTTGAGTTATAGTGCCATTAATAGTGCTCGGAGTGCTTTGTCCTCCTATTTAGGGCAGTTTCAGAACAAAAACCTATCGGGTCTCATCCATTAGTGTCCCGATTTATGAGAGGAATCTTTTCACAAAAATCATTCTAAACCTAGATATACAGAAATCTGGGATGTCAGTATAGTTCTGACACTGCTTCAGCAATGGGCTCCAATTAAGTCATTGTCTTTTCAAAAGTTAACACTTAAAGTGGTTAATCTCATGGCGCTAGTATCAGCGCAAAGAGTGCAAACATCGCCGAAGTTACGACTAGATAGCATGTATTCTTCTGCAGATAAGATTACATTTTATGTGTATCATTTAATCAAACAAAGCCAGGAATGGCCGGAACCAAAGTAAGTTTTAAAGCATACCCTGTTGACCATACGTTATGTGTAGTTAAGCACCCGAGTCATTATCGAGGTAACTAAGAGTCTCAGAGGCTCTGAGACAGCAATGCTCATCAGTTACAAAAAACCTCATAAAAAGGTGTTAGTATAAACTATTTCTAGATGGTAAACCAGGTTTTGGATTTAGCTGGAGTAGACACTCGTGTGTGTACATCTCACTCCACCAGGGCGGCATCAACATCCGCAGTGAGGCCGCAGGATGGTCTAAGGAATCAAATATTTATGGTAAACCTGTCCTGACAGTGCCAGGGTTTGGGCATCCTGAGTTTGGTCCATTTGATTTGATTTGCTTTGTCTTTATAAATTTCATTTGTAATTTCCCCTGGGATAGAGGGGTTATTACTGTTTTATTTAAAAAATGATTATTGGATAATTCAAAGCAATGTTCAATACATTATTTATTCACTACTGCGTCAACTGAAGCAGTGTGTCGTATGGAATGGATCTACGGCATGAAATCACAGAGCGTTGAAATCTTCACGTAGTCACACACGTGACACCGAAGTAAAATAGTAAGATTAAACGAGAACTTACCAGTTTGAAGTTTGATCTTTATTTTATGAGGAGTTACGATGAGGGATTATGTGCCCTCCGCTCCCAGCCCTCATAATCGCACAGATCATCTGGTAGATCTAGTCTTCTCAGCCTTACTATATCACTTTGGCTATTGTTTCTGTGTTTTCAAGCCGTTGCTTTGAAATATGACGTGCATGCGCCTGGCGGGGCTTCTTCACGTATCCCTCATTGTAACTCCTCATAAAAATAAAGATCAAACTTCAAACTGGTAAGTTCTCATTTAATCTTACTATTAAACATCATTGCTGCCATTCTGTATGAACATGTGACTACGTTTCCAAAATACAACAAAATAAGCGGTATGTCTTCATTCATTAAAGTGTTAGCAAAGGGAGAGCCAAGTATCTGCTGTATACTTCACTTTGTAACCCCAGGCACTCTCGCCATAAAGATCAAACTTCAAACAGTAAGTTCTCGTTCAATCTTTCTATTAAAGCGAAGAATAGTAAGTCCAGGATTGGGGATGTGCAAAAATTGAGGGAAGGGGAGTCAGTCCACCACACAACAGAGAAGGAAGGACTTGTATTGTTTGATAGCCACAGGGAAAAGGGATCTCCTCTGACTATCTGCGCTGCATCTTGGTGGAACCAGTCTGTTGACCTCCGTGTCTGCACCAAGGAAGAGGTTTTCCATACCAGCTCATCGGAGATGTCCTAATCTTAAGGAAATTATTCCATTATAGAAGAGGCTCTCACTATGGTCTCCTCAGATATTCAGCAGCTCCGCTCTTGCTTCCCCTTCCCCCTTTCATAACAAGGACAGAGTTCCCCTTGTCCTCACCTTCCACCCCATCAGCCGTCGCAGATAGTACATAATCCTCCGACATTTACGCCACCTCCAACGGGATCCCACTACTGGCCACATCTATTCATCTCCACCCCTTTCCGCAGAGACTATTCCTTCCGCAACTCCCTGGGCAACTCGTCCCTTCCCACCCATACCACAACCTCATATTCCGCTTGGGCAGCTTACACCACAGCGATATGAACATTGACTTCTCTAATTTCAAGTAGCCCTTGCTTTCCATCTCTGTCCGTCCATCCCCCTCCCCACCCTCCCACTTCTCAGTTCTGACACGGACTACATTTTATCTCTGTACTGCCCACACATCAGTCTGAAGAAGGGTCTCAACCTGAAAAGTCACCCTTTCCTTATCGTTAGTGATGCTGCCTGTCCCGCTGAGTTACTCCCAGCATTTTGTGTCTACCTTCAATTTAAACCAGCATCTGCAGTTCTTTCCAACGCTTGTTAATCCTCATGGCGTCTGTGGCCTTCGCCCCGCTGCCCCAGCACATGACAGTGAAGAGGATGGCACTGGCATCTAGATGGAACACTGATTGATAATACGCTTCACTTGCCCAGTTTAAATATTAACGCTGTCATTATTTTCTGTCCCTTTCAGGAATCTCCAGTTATATCAAAAAGGGCATTAATTCCAAGAAGATAATATTGATTGTTCCATGGTTCGGTTACGATTATACTTGCTATCGCTTTATTGAGGTAAGATGTTGCCCTTGTCTAGATTTACCAGGACGTTGCCAGGACTCGAGGGCCTGAGCAATAGGGTGTAAACAATCTTTGATCAGACTTTACTGGCTTTACCTTCCACTAAACGTTATTCCCTTATCATTTATCTATACACTGTAAATGGCTCGATTGTAATCATGTCTTGTCTTTCCGCTGACTGGTTAGCACGCAACAAAAGCATTTTACCGAACCTCGGTACACGTGACAATAAACTAAACTGAAACTAAACTAGGGAGAGGTTTTGCAGGCTAGGATTTTATTCTTTGGAGAGCAGGAGGCTGAGGGGTGATCTTATAGAGGTGGACACAATCATGAGGAGAATAGATCGGGTGAACACACAGAGTCCAAGGTAGATGAATCAAGGACCTGAGCACGTAGGTTTAAAGTGAGAGGGGAAAGATTTACTAGGAAACTAAGGGGCACCATTTTCACACAGAGGGTGGTGGGTGTGTGGATCGAGCTGCAGGAGGCAGTTGAGACCGGTACCAACAACTACATAGATAGGACAGGTTTAGAGGTATATGGGTCAAATGCAATCAGGTAGGACTAGTGTAGATCAGTACCTGGATGTGGCGTCGAAGGACGAGAAGCCGAAAAGCCAACTAACCAAAAGGCTGCGTCGCCTACAAGCCAACTCACCGAATGGCCGCTGTGCTGAAAAGTCAAATAACGGACATGACGTCGCTGGGGGAGGGGAGACTTGTCAGCGATTGTCCATCACATCACTGGCTGATGGAGACGGGAGGGTGGGGGTCATTTTCCCACACAAGCCATAGGTGACTTGGCACTCTGAACCCGAGTACCAAGTTGTAAGCTGCCGAAGGAGCGCATTCCTTGGGACAGCCCCCACACTCCCATGGCCACGGTCGCCCTCCGCCTCGTCTCCCCCATGCGGCTGCGCTATGATTGGCTGTGTTGGCAGCGCCAGGTGGAGCAGAGGTGTGGGATAGGCTGGTCCCTAAAACATGAGGGGGGACAAATTCCCTGGCGGGCCTATGACAAGTGAGCATGACAACAAACAATTTTATCTCCTCCCACTCCCCCCCCCCCCCCCCCCCCCCCCCTCCCCCGGCAACAAGAAGCACGTTTTATTCATTGTTTAAACGCAATAATACCGTCTGGTTGCCTGTGTAACGCACACAAGCTCAAACGCACAAAACACCAGATAATCTGTACTTTGTTTTTACCGAAGATGGACATAAAAATCTTGGGTAACTCAGCGGGACAGGCAGCATCTCTGGAGAGAAGGAATGGGTGATGTTTCGGGTCGAGACAATTATTCAGACCTGAAGACTGAAGGGTCTTGACCTGAAACGCCACCCATTCCTTCCCCCCCAGAGATGCTGCCTGCCGCACTGAGTCACTCCAGCATTTTGTGTCTATCTTTGGTGCGACAGTTATCACATTTCATCGGCTTCATCTATTGCACGCATGGAAGAGACGCTTTGCATGCTGCTTGCATCTATTCATCCAAGTGTGCTCTTAATGAAATCTCACATCTTTGCGAGGGAGGAGTGGAATGGATGTAACCACCAGCGAAAACATAGAAACATAGAAAATAGGTGCAGGAGTAGGCCATTCGTCCCTTAGAGCCTGCACCGCCATTCAATATGACCATTGCTAATCATCCAACTCAGTATCCTGTACCTGCCTTCTCTCCATACCCCCTGATCCCTTTTGCCACATGGGCCACATCTAATTCCCTCTTAAATAGTACCAATGAACTGTCCTCAACTACCTTCTGTGGCAGAGAATTCCGCAGATTCACCACCAGATGTGAAAAATGATTTTCTCATTTTGTTCCTAAAAGACTTCACCCTTATCCTTAAACTATTACCCCTTGTTCTGGACGTCCCCAACATCGGAAACAATCTTCCTGCATCTAGCCTGTCCAACCCCTTAAGAATTTTATAAGTCTCTATATCCCCCCTCAATCTTCTATATTCCAGCGAGTACAAGCCGAGTCTATCCAGTCTTTCTTCATAGGGAAGTCCTGCCATCCCAGGAATCAGTCTGGTGAACCTTCTCTGTACTCCCTCTATGGCAAGAATGTCTTTCCTCAGATTAGGAGACCAAAACTGTACGCAATACTCCAGGTGTGGCCTCACCAAGACCCTGTACAACTGCAGTAGAACCTCCCTACTCTTGTACTCAAAGTTCTCTTGTACTCTTGTAGTTAGGTCAGGGAAATAATTCCACCACTTAATGAACCACGTTCCTGAATGTAAGAACTATTTATACATGCAACATTAAAAAAAAAATTAGTAACTCGCTTTTGCATTTTAATGCCGACCCCATCCTGTGGGAAGGGGTTGCGGCAGCTCATTACATAGTGCCTTCATTTTTGGTAGGTGCTGATTTTTCCAGTGCCAGCTTTCCAACCTTCATAGCCGCTCTGCATTAGTGGAGTCAGACGTGAATCCGCTCTATGATCTTTGGCAATGATTCGTCCGTGCTGCAATTGCTACAGAGGCTTTTCAACGTCATTTTCGTTGCCCATCAGATTTTAAGCTGAAAAACAATCTGACGCCGTGAGGACATGACGTCAAAAAGCTGAACAAAACCCAAAGATACTAGAGCAAGGTCCATGATCTTTGGGGAAAAAAAGATCTTACTTATCTAAATGAAAACAAATATCAATCTCTGACAGAAAAAGAATATTACATATCGAAAAGAAAGGTATTACTGTGTTTAAACAATAAATAAAATGTGCTTCATGTTGTCAAAGATGGGGAGTGGGAGGAGATAAAATTGTTTGTTGTCATGCACACTTGTCATCGTCCCGCCAGGGAATTTCTGTGGTCCCCCCATGTTTTAAATGTCATTTATTTTGGCTGCCAATGGCCCGAGCCATCTGTCCCTATGGCCGGGGTGGGGGGTGAATCACCCGGTGTAGGTGTCGGGGGTGAATCACCCCGTGTGTGGGTCGGGGGTCGGTGGGGGTGAATCACCCTGGTGTGGGTGTTGGGGTCCAATGGCAGTGCATCACGGTCAGTGACTCTGGGTGAGCGGAAGGACCAGCCTCTCCCACACCTCTGCTGTACCCGGCACTGCGAACACACAGCCCGTCACAGTGTGGCTACACAGGGGAGACGAGGCGGAGGGTGGCCATGGCCGTGGGAGAGTGGGGGCTGTCCCGAGGGAATGCGCTCCTTCAGCCGCTTACAGCTTGGTCCTTGGGTTCAGAGTACCCAGTCACCTATGGCTTGTGTGGGAAAATGACCCCCACCCTCCTGTCTCCACCAGGGTTTGATCCTGACTAAGGGTGCTGTATGTACAGAGTATGAACTTTCTTTCTGTTACTGCGTGGGCTTCCTCCGGGTTCTCTGGCTTCCTCCCTCGCTCCAAAGGCGCACAGGTTTGCAGGTTAATTGGCTTCTGTAAATTGTCCCTATTATGTAGGATGGAATTACGGGTGATCACTGGTCAGCAGGGAGTCAGTGGGCCGAAGGGCCTGTTTCTCACTGCATCTCTATAAAAACTAAAACTAAGGTGACTGAAGCTTAACAAAAAGGGGTAGTATAAACGTAAGGGACACCCCAACTACGTAGTCATCCAATCTACCTGTGGCTTCACCAGAGCAGGAGAGACAATATTGTGAGCAGTAAATGTGACGGTGCATTCAATCAGAATCTTTCTCTTTGGGCAGAGTTGTCAAAGACCAGAGGGCATACAGTAACTTTAAATTACCAAAGCAAACATTTTTACGTTTAGTTTAGAAATACAGTGCAGAAACGGGCCCTTTGTCCCACCGACCAGCAATCCATGCACACTAACACTATCCTACACACACGAGGGCTATTTACAATTATATCCCGCCAATTAACCTGGAACGTGGGAAGAAACTGGATTTCGCTGAGAAAACCCACACGGTGACAGAGAGAACCTACAAACTCCGTACAGACAGCACCCGTAGTCAGGACAAACCCAGTGTCTGGTGTTGTGCGGCAGCAACTCTACCGCTGCGTCACCGTGCTGCCCTTTCTACTTTCTCATTCATTTATAATTTTCAGGCAGGTAGATGTGAATTAGAAGAGATAGCTATTGAAGGACCGGCGTGCAGTGAACTGGTAACACCCAGGATCCCGTACAAAGAAATCATGGAACTTTTGCCCAAGTCAATGTCCGGTAGGATTTGGGATGACGACCTGAAAGCCCCATTTTTTGTCTACAAGGTAAGACCACTGGAGAATACACAGCTACGGTCAGTACATCCAAATATGTTTTATATTATGGAAACATTGTCATGTTTAACAAGTCAATTCACTTCCCAATTGAGGTGATGAACGGACCTGCCCAAGTCCACAAAGAGTCGCTGAGACTTGTGGATGTAGCCCAGTCCATCACACAGACCACCATTGACACCGTTCTGTATCTTATCATGTATCTGCACACTGTAAATAGCTCGATACTAATCATGTATTGTGTTTCCGCAGAATGGTTAGCATGCAACAAAAGCTTTTCGTTGTACTCTGTACACTTGACAATAAACTAAACTAATCTACACTTCACACTGCCTCAGAAAAGCAGCCAACATAATCAAAGAGTTGTCCCACCCTGGTCGTTCCTCCTTCTCCCTGCCCATTCCAGCAGGTACAGAAGCTGAAACTGCGCACCACCAGACTGGGGAACCGCTGCTTCCCCTCTATTATCGGGCTTCTGAAGGGTCCTTCCATAAGCTAGAGAATTGTCCATTTCCCCTATACCCCATTGCAAACATTGGACTTTGTCTCTGGAACTGATGCTACAATGCTGAGAACTATTTTCTGCGCTCTGTATCTTCCCCTTTACTATACCTGTTGTAGAAACATAGAAACATAGAAAATAGGTGCAGGAGGAGACCGTTCGGCCCTTCGAGCCAGCACTGCCATTCATTGTGATCATGGCTGATCGTACCCTATCAATAATCCGTGCCTGCCTTCTCCCCATATCCCTTGACTCCACTAACCCCTAGAGCTCTATCTAACTCTCACTTAAATCCATCCAGTGACTAGGCCTCCACTGCCCTCTGTGGCAGGGAATTTCATAAATTCACAACTCTCTGGGTGAAAAAGTTTTTTCTCACCTCAGTCTTAAATGACCTTCCCTTTATTCTAAAACTGTGGCCCCTGGTTCTGGACTCATCCAACATTGGGAACATTTTTCCTGCATCTAGCTTGTCCAGTCCATTTATAATTTTACATGTTTTTATAAGATACCCCCTCATCCTTCTAAACTCCAGTGAATACAAGCCAAGTCTTTTCAATCTTTCCTCATATGACAGTCCCGTCATCCCAGGGATCAATCTCGTGAGTCTACCTCAATCACAAGGATGTCCTTCCTCAAACTAGGAGACCAAAACTGTACATAATACTCCAGATGTGGTCTCACCAGAGCCCTATACAACTGCAGAAGAACCCCTTTACTCCTATACTGAAATCCTCTTGTTATGAAGGCCAACATTCCATTAGCTTTCTTCGCTGCCTGCTGTACCTGTGAGCCAACTTTCAGTGACCGGTGTACAAGGACACCCAGGTTTCGCTGTACCTCCCCCTTACCTAACCTAACCCCATTGAGATAATAATCTGACCCCTTGTTTTTGCCGCCAAAGTGGATAACCTCACATTTATCTATATTATACTGCATCTGCCACGCATCTGCCCACTCACTCAACCTGTCCAGTTCACCCTGCAACCTCCTAACATCCTTTTCACAGTTCACACTGCCACCCAGCTTTGTTTCATCCGCAAACTTGCTAGTATTGCTCCAAATTACCTCTTCCAAATCATTAATATATATGGTAAACAGCTGCTGCCCCAACACCGAGCCTTGCGGCACTCCACTTGCCACTGCCTGCCATTCTGAAAAGGACCCGTTCACCGTTCAACCAATTTTCTATCCATGTCAACACCCTATCACCCTTAGTGATAATCTTTCAAAACTCTTTAGATTCTGGAGTAGTTCCTGAGGATTGGCGGGTAGCAAACGTAACCCCTCTTTTTAAGAAGGGGGGGATAGAGAAAACGGGGAATTACAGACCAGTTAGTCTAACATCGGTAGTGGGGAAACTGCTATAGTCAGTTATTAAAGATGGGATAGCAGCACGTTTGGAAAGTGGTGAAATCATTGGACAAAGTCAGCATGGATTTACGAAAGGTAAATCATGTCTGACGAATCTTGTGGAATTTTTCGAGGATGTAACTAGTAGCGTGGATAGGGGAGAACAAGTGGATGTGGTGTATCTGGACTTACAGAAGGCTTTCGACAAGGTCCCACGTAAGAGATTAGTATGTAAACTTAAAGCATACGGCATTGGGTGTTCAGTATTGATGTGGATAGAGAACTGGCTGGCAAACAGGAAGCAAAGAGTAGGAGTAAACGGGTCGTTTTCACAATGGCAGGCAGTGACTAGTGGGGTACCGCAAGGCTCAGTGCTGGGAACCCAGCTATTTACAATATACATAAATGATCTGGATGAGGGAATTGAAGGCAATATCTCCAAGTTTGCGGATGACACTAAGCTGGGGGGCAGTGTTAGCTGTGAGGAGGATGCTAGGAGACTGCAAGGTGACTTGGATAGGCTGGGTGAGTGGGCAAATGTTTGGCAGATGCAGTATAATGTGGATAAATGTGAAGTTATCCACTTTGGTGGCAAAAATAGGAAAACAGACTATTATCTAAATGGAGGCCGATTAGGAAAAGGGGAGATGCAGCGCGATCTGGATGTCATGGTACACCAGTCATTGAAAGTAGGTCTGAAGAAGGGTCTCGACCCGAAACGTCGCCTATCTCCTTCGCTCCTTAGATGCTGCTGCACCCGCTGAGTTTCTCCAGCTTTTTGTGTAACCATTGAAAGTAGACATGCAGGTACAGCAGGCAGTGAAGAAAGCGAATGGTATGTTAGCTTTCATAGTAAAAGGATTTGAGTATAGGAGCAGGGAGGTTCTACTTCAGTTGTATAGGGTCTTGGTGAGGCCACACCTGGAGTATTGCGTACAGTTCTGGTCTCCAAATCTGAGGAAGGACATTATTGCCATAGAGGGAGTGCAGAGAAGGTTCACCAGACTGATTCCTGGGATGTCAGGACTGTCTTATGAACAAAGACTGCATAGACTCGGTTTATACTCTCTAGAATTTAGGAGATTGAGAGGGGATCTTATAGAAACTTACAAAATTCTTAAGGGGTTGGACAGGCTAGATGCAGGAAGATTGTTCCTGATTTTGGGGAGGTCCAGGACAAGGGGTCACAGCTTAAGGATAAGGGGGAAATCCTTTAGGACCGAGATGAGAAGGAATTTATTCACACAGAGAGTGGTGGGTCTCTGGAACTCTCTGCCACAGAGGGTAGTTGAGGCCAGTTCATTGGCTATATTTAAGAGGGAGTTAGATGTGGCCCTTGTGGCTAAGGGGATCAGAGGGTATGGAGAGAAGGCAGGTACGGGATACTGAGTTGGATGATCAGCCATGATCATATTGAATGGCGGTGCAGGCTCGAAGGGTCGAATGGCCTACTCCTGCACCTAATTTCTATGTTTCTATCCCCAATACCATGTGCTCTAATTTTAGTCACCAGTCTCCCGTGCAGAACCTTATCAAAGGCTTTCTGAAAGTCTAGATACACTACATCCACTGGCACACCTTCATCCATTTTACTTGTCACATCCACAAAAAATTCTGGAAGATTAGTTAAGCATGATTTCCCTTTCATAAATCCATGTAATTCCCTGTTTTCTCTCTCGCTCCTTTCTTGAAAAGTGGGATAACATTAGCTATCCTCCAATCCACAGGAACTGATCCTGAATCTATTGAAAATGATCACCAATGCGTCCACTATTTCTAGAGCCACCTCCCTGAGGACCCTGGGATGCAGACCATCAGGCCCAAGGGATTTATCATCCTTCAGTCCCATTAACCTACCCAACACTATTTCTCGCCTAATGAAAATTTCTTTAAGTTCCTCTACCGCCTTAGATTCTCTGTCCTCCAGTACATCTGGGAGATTGTTTGTGTCTTCCTTAGTGAAGACTGATCCGAAGTACCTATTCAACTCTCTGCCATTTCCTTGATGCCCATAATAATTTCACCCATGTCAACCTTCAAGGGACCCACATTTTACTTTGCTACTCTATTTTCCCCTAACATATCCGAAGATGCTTTTACTGTCCTTCTTTATATTCCTGGCCAGCTTCCCTTCGTACATCATCTTTTCAGCCCGTATTGCCCATTTTGTTTCCTTCTGTTGTCCTATGAAAGTTTCCCAATCCTCTGGCATCCGGCTACTCTTTGCTGTGTTATATATCTTTTCTTTTAGTTTTATTCTATCCCTAACTTCTCTTGTCAGCCACGGTTGCCTCCTACATCCCTTAGAATCTTTCTTCCTTTTTGGAATGAAATGATCCTACGTTTTCCGGATTATGCCCAGAAATTCCTGCCATTGCTGTTCCACCATCATTCCTGCTAGGATCCCGTTCCAGTTTACCTTGGCCAGCCTACTGTTCCTCTCATGCCTTAAAACTAATCATATTATGATCACTACCTCCAAGTGGTTCTTTTACCTCGAGTTCTCTTATCATATCTGGTTCATTGGACAACACTGAATCCCGAATTGCCTTTTCTCTGGTCTGCTCCATTACAAGCTGCTCTAAGAATCCACCTCAAAGGCTCTTTCCTGGGGTCCTGAACCAACCTGATTTTCCAAATCTACCTGTATATTGAAATCCCCCATCACCATAGTGGCATTACCTTTGTTACATGCCAGTTTTAACTCCTGCTGCAACTTACACCCTATATCCGGACTACTATTTGGGGGTCTGTAGATAACACCAATTAGTGTCTTCTTGCCTTTACAATTCCTCAACTCAATCCACAGTGACTCTACCTCATCAGTCCGTATGTCTTCCCTCACAAGGGATTGAATTCCATCGCTCACCAGCAGAGCTACCCCCCTCCTCTGCCCACCTGCCTGTCCTTTCTATAGGATGTATATCCCTGAATGTTGTTCCCAGGCCCGATCCTCATGCAGCCACGTCTCAGTAATCCCCACAATGTCATATCTACCAACCTCTAACTGAGCCTCAAGCTCATCTACGTTACTTCTAATACTTCGTGCATTCAAATACAATACTTTTAATTCCTTACACGTCTCACCTTTCACATCGATCCCTATTACACTTGGCCATACTTTCCTATTCTTTTGTGAGCTTCCTTTCCTGTTAATTCTGGGGTCATTAACCATCCTTTTACTCTCTTTCCCATTAACTCCATCCTCGACTATCCCATTTGCCACCCCACCCCCCCTTATTCAGTTTAAAACCACCCGTGTAGCAGTGGCAAACCTGCCTGCCAGAATGCTGGTCCCCCACCTGTTAAGATGCAATCGGTCCCTTTTGTTCAGTTCCCCCTTACTCCAAAACAGATCCCAGTGATCTAAGAATCTAAATCCCTGCCCCCTGCACCAGTTCCTCAGCCATACATTCAAGTCCAGTATCTCCCTGTTCCTGCTCTCGCCAGCACGAGGAACTGAAAGCAAACTGGAGATAACAACCCTGGAGGTCCTGCTTTTCAGCATTTTTCCCGGCTCTCTAAAATCACGCTGCAGAATATTCATCCCCTTCTTTCCGACATCGTTTGTGCCGACATGCACTACCATGTCCGACTGTTCACCTTCGCCCTTCGCCTCTGCACTCTGTCCATGACATCCTGGATCCTGGCATCAGGAAGGCAGCACACCATCCTGGAATCCCGTCTGTTGCCGCAGAAACCCCTGCCCGTACCTCTCACAATGGAGTCTCCAACTACAATGGTGTTGCCTGATGTTGGCCTCTTTAGTTTTGGCTCAACAGCCCTTTTTGCTTTGCAACCCAGTCTGCTGCTCAGTGTGATAACGTCTTCTGTCCCGACAGCTTCTAAGTGGGTGAACCTGTTCACAAGAGGTACAACACCCGGGGATATTTGCATTCCATGTTTCCCTCCCTTTCTCACCGTCACCCACCTTCTTTGTTACAGTACGTTAGGTGTAACAATCTTACTGTAGGACTTGTCGAGGAACGACTCAGTTTCTGGGACAAACCCGAGGTCATCCACTTGCTTCTACATGGTCCTTCAGGAGCTGTACCTGGATACACTTCTCACATTTGTAGCAGCCAGAGGCACCAGCAGTGTCCTTGACCTCCCACATACTGCAAGCATCACACTGACATCTTCTTTTGTCTCTCCCTCTCCAGCGTTTTGCGTAGCCTCCTCTCCTCAGCCTCCTCGCCGATGATTCTCGAGCCAAAGACTCGCACTTTTCTCATAAGGCCGTTCCCTCACTGCCGCTCCCTAAGAGCTGTCCTGCTTCTATTGACAGATAAATTGCATAATTTACTATTTACAAACCAAATTCCTCAGTTTTCAACTGTTTTCCCCCTCCTACTCACTGCAAACTCTTCTCCCACTCGGGCTAGAGCCAATCAGTGCTTTTTCCTGCTTCTCTTTGTTGCTGTTTCTTCCAAATCCATGGAAGCTCCGAGTTGCTTGAGTCTTTGTTATATTTACGTATATTATTGTCTGATCTGATTGAATACCCTGTGAAACAAAGCTTTTCACTGTACCATGGTACATATGACAATAATTATCATAAAGCTATAAAATAAACCTAGGCCTCTCATACATGTTAACAATGTATTCCAGGTCCTCCAGTCTACCCCATTGTGGCTCTTGCACTTTAAAACAATAGAATATAGAACATTGTAAAAAGAATATGATGTATAAATGCATACAAATTATCTAGATTATAAGAGAGTAAATATTCTGCCAGACATTTATATTTTAATCTTTATTTCAAAGATAAGTTATGGAACAAGCTTCCAGAGGAGGTAGTTGAAGCATGGACTATCCCAACATTTAAGAAACAGTCAGACAGATGCATGGATAGGACATATTTGGAGGGATATGGACCAAATGCATGCAAGTGAGACTAGTGTAGCTGGGACCTGTTGGCTGGTGTGGGCAAGTTGGGTCGGACGGTCTGTTTCCACGCTGTATCACTATGACTAAGAAATTCAATTTTAAGATGTAAAAACAAGGAACCGCAGATACTGGTTTACAAAATAAGGGGACAAAGTGTTGGAGTGACTCAATGGGTCAGGCTGAATATCTGGAGAATATGGATGGGTGACATTTTTCAGACACTTTGAATAGGGCACTGTCCTTTCTGTGTTCGTACAGCCTAGCGTGGCCCGTCCCACTTTGATCGCCGGAGCTGTATGGAGTTGTGCAGGGCTGGTCCGGACATCGCACGGGACTCCGAAAAACTGACACTGTTCAAAAATTCTGCGCGGCAAAGGCCTGTCGGCCCGCAGCCGCATTGAGGGCGCACGCAGCACCATACGCAGCATGTTGACGCCCTGCGCCTAGTGCGTGACGTTGCGTCCTCGAACTCCGCGATGTGATCCGGTTGCAGGTCGGGTGGGGGTGAGCTGCGCGGAGCGGCAGGGCAGAGTTCTGACAACGGGACCATACGACCGCCACACACATAAACGATAAAGGAGAACGCGCACAGGAAATCAGCCCTCAAGATCAGCTGGGCAACGTTAGCGACGATGAACTTCCACCTGTACGGGTGGGAGTCGAAAGTGAGATTAAGGGTCCTCGTAACATACATTCGAATGTCGCTCTTGTTGACGGCCGAGCATATCTTACCAGCATGGGTATCGCGGCCGGTCAGGGGAAGGATGCTGACGATGACACCAGAGTCCACGAAGAATTGGTGGCCAGTGTGGTGGTCACTGACGTAGAGGCGTTCGTTCGGGCCGTCCGCAGTAGCCTCTACAGGCGATCGGCCAAGGCATTTCCCTGAACTGAAAGGGAACTCGGCAGTGTCGAGCCTCCACGCCAAAAAGGTGGTGATAGTAGCACCAGTGGCGACCACTACAGGTCTCAGAGAATTGTGGCAGCTCCTCAGAGGGGGTCACTGGCGCTCCTCACGTAGCCGCCGTAACGGTAGTCGAGCCGGTGCTGCCGGGGGGTTGAAAATGCAGACCTCCTGGTGCTGTGTCATCCACAGTTCGTCGGCACTCTCCTCAGGCTGCTGAGCGTCATTGAAGTCGGCGCCGGCGAGCATTAGGCGGACATCATCTGGCATCTGCTCAAGGAAGGCCTGCTCAAAAACTGTTTGGTTGAAAGGAAATGGTAAAAATCAGAAAGAGCCATGGTTTTCAAGGGAAATTGTACACTTGGTTTGTAAAAAGAGAGATATCTACAATAATTTTAGGAGGCATGGAGTAAATGAGGTGCTAGACGAGTATAAAGAATGTAAAAAGAATCTTGAGAAAGAAATAAGAAAAGCTAAAAGAAGATATGAGGTTGCTTTGGCAAGAAAGGTGAAAATAAATCCAAAGGGTTTGTACAGCTATATTAATAGTAAAAGAATAACAAGGGATAAAATTGGACCATCAGAGAGCCAGAATGGACAGCTATCAGCAGAGCCAAAAGAGATGGGGGAGATATTGAACAATTTATTTTCTTCGGTATTCTCCAAGGAGAAGGATATTGAACTCTGTGATTTAAGGGGAAAAAAGTAGAGTAGCTATGGAAACTATGAGATTCAAAGAGGAGGAAGTACTGACACTTTTGAAAAATATAAAAGTGGATAAGTCTCCAGATCATGACAGGATATTCTCTAGGACATTGAGGGAAGTTAGTGTAGAAATAGCAGGGGCTATGACAGGTATATTTCAAATGTCATTAGAAACAGGAATAGTGCCGGAGGATTGGTGTACTGTGCATGTTGTTCCATTGTTTAAAAAGGGTTCAAACTATAAACCTAGCAATTATAGACCTGTTAGTTTGATGTCAGTGGTGGGCAAATTAATGGAAAGGATACTTAGAGATAACATATATAAGCATCTGGATAAACAGGGTCTGATCAAGAACAGTCAACATGGATTTGTGCCTGGAAGGTCATGTTTGACAAACCTTCTTGAATTTTTTAAAGAGGTTACTAGGGATATTGATGAGGGTAAGGCAGTGGATGTTGTCTATATGGATTTCACTAAGGCCTTTGACAAGGTTCCCCATGGAAGGTTGGTTAAGAAGGTTCAATCTTTGGGTGTTAATGGCGGAGTAGCAAGATGGATTCAACAGTGGCTGAATGGGAGATGCAAGAGAGTAATGGTGGATGGCTGTTTGTCAGGTTGGAAGCCGGTGACCAGTAGGGTGCCTCAGGGATCTGTGTTGGGTCCACTGTTGTTTGTTATGTACTTCAATGATCTAGATGATGGGATGGAAAATTGGATAAGTAAGTATGCAGATGATACTAAGATAGGTGGTGCTGTGGATAATGAAGTAGATTTTCAAAGTCTACAGAGAGATTTGGGCCATTTGGAAAAGTGGGCTGAAAGATGGCAGATGGAGTTTAATGCTGATAAGTGTGAGGTGCTACATCTTGGCAGGACAAATCAAAATAGGACATACATGGTAAATGGTAGGGAATTAAGGAATGCTGTGGAACAGAGGGATCTTGGAATAACTGTGCATGGTTCCCTGAAGGTGGAATCGCATGTAGATAGGGTGGTAAAGAAAGCTTTTGGTGTGCTGGCCTTTATAAATTAGAGCATTGAATATAGGAGTATGGAAGTAATGTTAAAAATGTACAAGGCATGGGTGAGACCAATTCTGGAGTATGGTGTACAATTTTGGTCGCCTAGTTATAGGAAGGATGTCAACAAAATAGAGAGAGTACAGAGGAGATTTACTAGAATGTTGCCTGGGTTCCAGCAACTAAGTTACAAAGAAAGGTTGAACAAGTTAGGTCTTTATTCTTTGGAGCGCAGAAGGTTAAGGGGGGACTTGATTGAGGTCTTTAAAATGATGAAAGGGATAGACAGAGTTGACGTGGATAAGCTTTTCCCATTGAGGGTAGGGAAGATTCAAACAAGAGGGCATGACATGAGAATTAAGGGACAGAAGTTTTGGGGTAACATGAGGGGGAACTTCTTTACTCAGAGAGTGGTGGCTGTGTGGAATGATCTTCCAGCAGAAGTGGTAGAGGCAGGATTGATTTTAACATTTAAAAGTAAAGTGGATAGGTATATGGACGGGAAGGGAATGGAGGGGTATTGCCTGAGTGCAGGTAGATGGGACTAGGGGAAAATAAATGGTCGGCACGGACTGGAAGGGCTGAGAAGGCCTGTTTCCATGCTGTAATTGTTATATGGTTAGAAAAAGCA
This sequence comes from Raja brachyura, assembly GCA_963514005.1. The sequence goes on from OY740790.1 coordinate 72,659,509, forward strand.
GGCAGGGGCGGTGCCCATCCATCAAAGCCAGCATCCGGGCCATCAGGGCGGAGGGTCTTAGATCGCCCATGCCACCCATGTGAAGGATCCTTGCGGCGCGGTCACGACGACTGAGCCCGAATGTGTGCAGCAACAGAGCCTTGAGGTCATCGTACTTGGCCGTTGCAGGCGGGTCCCTCAGGTAGGGCACCAACCGGGAGGCAGACTCCGATGGCAGGGCCCCCACCACGTGGAAATATCTCATCTCATCAACGACAATGTGGCGCAGGTGGAATTGCGTCTCCACGTGCGCTAACTATACCTGGGACTGATCGGGCCAAAACGGGGGCAATCTGAGTCTGACCGTGTCCTGCTAGGTGCTCACGGCGCAGACTGGAAGGTAATTATCCTGCATGTTCTTACTGTCTAACTCCTGTTAGACGAGTCGGGGTCACCAATTTGGCGGATCAACAGACGGTTGATTTGAATCAAATTTATTCACAATGTGATTCACCGATCGCGGTCTTGACAATTGCCGCGGAAAACACAACTGACCACAACGGTGGTCTCACAATGACTGAAGGGCAGAGCCCTGAAAACCGTGCGAAACCACGACCCATCCCAGAGTCACGTGCGCGCGGATTCCGACCGCAGGGTTCGGTACTTGCGAGCACCAGTAGGTGCCGCTACAATGTGACATTTCAGGTCAAGACCCTTCTTCAGTCTTCTCCAAATGTCACCTATTCCTTCTATCCACATATGCTGCCTGACCCGTTGAGTCACTCCAGCTTTTTGTGTCTATCTTCGGTTGAAACCAGCATCTGCAGTTGCTTCCTTCATGCCGCCTAACCATGTTCTCCAGAGATATTGCCATACCCTCTGGGTTACTCCAGCACTTTTTGTTTTTATTGTCATGGACTTTGCACTGTTTTGTTAAAGAAATCCAGCAGTGTTTCTCGGTCAGTGCACTGAACCAAGCTAAGACCACTCTTTGCTTCCATAACAGAAAGGTAAGGCGTTCCATGAGGTCTGGTACGATGATCCAGAGAGCATTTCATTGAGGACGACTTTCTTGAAGAAGTTGAAGCTGGGAGGCATTGGCATGTTGAATGCAAATTATGCCAACTATAGTTCTGGTCCCATTGCTGCGATGAAAACTGAAGAGATGTGGAACGCTCTCTGTCCTCCCTGAGAGAAATGCCAAGCTTACGGTCATTGCATTGTTATCAATGTGACCATTACATTTTGCAATTAAACCTGGCTTTGAGTGAGCTAACACTGAACACACACACACAATTAAAATATTAAAGCCGATCTGGGGATTAGTGCTTTGTCTGAAGAAGGAATTGTTATTCACTGAATAAAAACAATATAACTATACAACTCATCCCTTCCCACCCAAACCACACTTTCCCAAGGAACCTTCCCCTGCAGCTGCAGGAAATACAACACGTGTCACTATACCTCCTCCTTTGACTCTGTCCAGGGACCACGACAGTCCTCTCGGGTTAGGCAAAGATTCACTTGCACCACCTCTGACCTCATCCACTTGTATCCGTTGTTCCACATGTCTCGTTATACAATGACGAGACCAAACGTAGACTGGGCGATCGTTTCACTGAACACCTTCACTCTGCCTGAACCTACCTGATCTCCTGGTTGCTAGACACTTTAATTATCCTTCCCATTCTCTCCTAGGTCTCCTCCATTGTCAGAGTGGGGATAATCATGATAATTGCTCATTTCTAAGCTATCCCTCAGTCTAGTTTCACTGAAAACTGAATCAAGCACTTGAATAACCAAACTGTATTTCACCAAAAGCATGTCACAGATCACACACTGTACATATCCCCACCGCGGGTTTGATCCCGTGTCTATGTGTTCAAGCCCTCTAGGCCTTGTGCAGACAGAGACACTCCAGAAGAGTACGCGGTCCTGATTGTTCCTCTAGTGGAGCGACCCTGAGCCACATGATCACGGCCTTTTATATGCCCCGCAAATCTGAGGGCCGAACCACACGGGGGTTGTCTGTTAATCACCAAATTACAAATATCGATTAACCCCATACATAACAGACATTTCCCTAACCCAATGATATAACAGTTCAATACATTGTATATCAATGGACTTCGAATGAAGTCAACTTAGCAACATTTACCCATAGGGAACCTCTAGGAACTGCACGGAAACCTTGGGTGGGGCGCAAACTCTCCAGAGGTTTCCATTAAGGTTTCCTAAGTGGGACAGGGGCATTAGCGATCGTTTCGTCGAACACCTCAGCTCGGTCTGCATTAGCCAACCTGATCTCTCCATGGCTCAGCACTTCAACTCCCCCTCCCATTCTGAATCAGACCTTACTATCCTGGACTTCCACCATTGCCAGAGTGAGCACCACTGGAAACTGGAGGAGCAACATTTACCCTGATTACCAGAACTCTCAGACGAGGGTTAACACCCCATCCAATAGACATTCAGCAGAGTCAGATTCTGCAACATTATTTACAAGCTATTTACAAAGTGTACGTCTGGTTTGCAGTTACCCAATCCATTCTATGCATTTTGTATCGGATTGACAAGGCTTGCCAGGCTTCCTATTCTTTGCTTGCAAATTGTATCTAAGCTCCAGACTCTCTGGCACCTCTCACAGCCTGTCCCAGCTCTGCAAAGAGCAATCCCATTTTGACCAAATTTCCCAGCAAACCCTGAAACGTAACCCCATTTTGAAGTACTGACTGGTCCAATTTAGCCAAGATTAACATTCCTTCCTTTTGTCATTATGATAACCCATCATAAATGATAACTAAAGTGACTTAGTAATCAGCTAACCAGACAAACATCTGTGTGCTGTACATTTCCCATCCATCAGTAACACAAGATGATGTTGTTTCTTCTCAGAATCTTATAAAGCGTCCTGAGTTTGCATGGACATGACTTCACAAGTCCTGTCTGAGGAGTCTTCACCTCCTGTGTTTTCGTGGTCGCGAATTCCCTTCATCCGTGTTCCTGCCCAGTCTTCCATCACCTTCCACAGTCGAACCTAAACCCGAGAAAAACCCCAAGAAACTTGGGACAAAGCAAGTTACCATTATGAACTCATGCTTTCCCACACATTCACTATTCCCATTGAACCTAACCCTATTCTATTATCTATATTTCTCTCTGTTCCCAAACCTACTATCTATTATTCTTGGATCGACATGGAATCTCCTTCTTTATCACACAATGTTACTATGTATGTCTGGTGACAGGAAATCATATAAATTTCATCTGGGTTCAGTCTAGATTCCCCTAAAAGCGTAACTTTAATTTGAATTAATTTGAAGATAATAAATGTTCCAATTTAACCAAATTCAGTCTCAGCCTTCAATTTACCACTTTGAATTTCAATGCCAATTTCTTCTTATGGCCATCTCAATGCCCATCTCTTCTTCAATGCCCACGCTGCCTGCCCGAGTCCCGCGATGTCATCTTGGCAACGAGGAGCAGCCCCAGTACATACTTGGACGCCGCCTTCGCCGACCTCCATGTCGATGCTGCCGCCAACCTTCTGCCTACCGATGATGCCCAGCCTCGCTGCTTCAACGGTAACTCGGACTTTCTCCCCCTCGCCACCTCACTGTGCCCATTAAACACCGCCGCTGAACCGGACCCATCTAACATTGCCGTCGCACTGGACCCACCGAACATGGCCGCCACACCGAACCCATCGAACCTCGCCTCCCCACCGACCATCCTCCCACCGGGATCTCCCACACATCGCCCGCCGACCCGGGCTCTACTGCCCGCGGACTCCCGCCATCGATTTCGCCAGCCCTTGCCCTCCAGCAGCCCGCAGTCATCACCTTACCTGCAGCCTGGACTCAGCACTGGGCCTGAAGTTACCACTCTGCAGATTCCCACTCCCGCGGGCTTGGCTGCACTGGGTCCTAGTGTTAGTCCCCTAACTCTGGTAACCTCAGTGGCTGTTCCACTGCATCTTCCTCATTCCCCTCATACTGTGACCCCCCTTCCCCACCCACACTACAGTCTTCATGCCCCCCCCCCCCCCTGACCATCCACCAGACATCGCCTCGTCCTCAGTCCACTTACCTGCCTTCCTCTGGGCACAACCCCCATCCCTGCTGTGTGTTCACCATCCCCCTTGACCTCCCACTCTCTGATACCGAACGGTCGGTCCACAGCAGAGGCCTCAACTTTGTCCGCCTCCGTCCCCACCTCAATGAGTTCCACGCCCACCACGACTCGGAGCTCTTCTACCATCGCCTTCGCCCCGCAGTGTTCTTCCATGGGAACGAGTCCATGCTCCCCACTGTTGATCCCTTGTCCCATCTCCAACAGACCCCTTAATCGTCGGCCCCCCTCACGGTCTTCCGGCTTTAGAACTTTTTATTCAAAACAGCCGGCGGGACAGCAATCGCCTCAACTTCTCCACTCCCCTGTCTCACTCTAACCTCTCCCCTCCCATATGCACTGCCATCGACTCACTCCGCAACAACCCAGACTGGGTTATGAAACCCGCCGACAAGGGAGGGGCTGTGGTAGTCTGGCCCGTTGATCTCTGCAAAGCTGAGGCCACACAACAACTCTCAGATCCGTCCTCCTACTTACCCTGGACCATGACCCCACTGACGAGCACCAGGCCACCATCTCTAGCACCATCACTGACTTCATCAACTCCAGCTCCCTGCCCCCCCCAAACCTCCAACCTCATCGTTGCAAAGCCCCGCACGGCCCGATTTTACCTTCTCCCCAAAATCGACAAAAGCTGATTGTCCTGGTAGACCCATTGTCTCTGCCTGTTCGTGTCCTACCAAACTTATTTCCACATACCTTGACTCCATCCCCCTGGTTAAATCCCTCCCGACCTATGTTCAAGACACCTCAGACACTCTCTGTCGTCTCCAGGCATTCCATTCTCTAGGCCCCCATCCCCTCATCTTCACCATGGACATCCAGTCACTCTACACATAGAAACATAGAAACATAGAAAAATAGGTGCAGGAGTAGGCCATTCGGCCCTTCGAGCCTGCACCGCCATTCAATGTGATCATGGCTGATCATCCAACTCAGTATCCCGTACCTGCCTTCTCTCCATACCCCCTGATCCCTTTAGCCACAAGTGCCACATCTAACGCCCTCTTACATATAGCCAATGAACTGGCCTCAACTACCTTCTGTGGCAGAGAATTCCAGAGACACACCACTCTCTGTGTAAAGAATGTTTTCCTCATCTCGGTCCTAAAGGAATTCCGCCTAATCCTTAGACTGTGACCCCTTGTTCTGGACTCCCCCAACATCGGGAACAAACTTCCAGCATCTAGCTTGTCCAACCCCTTAAGAATTTTGTAAGTTTCTATAAGATCCCCCCTCAATCTTCTAAATTCCAGCGAGTTCAAGCCGAGTCTATCCAATCTTTCCTCATATGAAAGTCCTGACATCCCAGGAATCAGTCTGGTGAATCTTCTCTGTACCCCCTCTATGGCAAGGATGTCTTTCCTCAGATTTGGAGACCAAAACTGTACGCAATACTCCAGGTGTGGCCTCACCAAAACCCTGTACAACTGCAGTAGAACCTCCCTGCTCCTATACTCAAATCCTTTCGCTATGAATGCTAACATACCATTTGCTTTCTTCACTGCCTGCTGCACCTGCATGCCTACTTTCAATGACTGGTGTACCATGACACCCAGGTCTCGTTGCATCTCCCCTTTTCCTAATCTGCCACCATTCAGATAATAGTCTACCCTCATGTTTTTGCCACCAAAGTGGATAACCTCACATTTATCCACATTATACTGCATCTGCCATGCATCTGCCCATTCACTCAGCCTATCCAAATCACCCTGCAGCCTCCAAACATCCTCCTCACGCCTAACTATACCCCCCAGATGTTGCATTGAATTCCCTCGTCCAAATCATTAATATATATTGCAAATAGCTGGGGTCCCAGCACTGAGCCTTGCGGTACCCCACTAGTCACTGCCTGCCATTCTGAAAAGGACCCGTTTACTCCTACCCTTTGCCTCCTGTCTGCTAGCCAGTTCTCTATCCACATCAATACTGAACCCCCAATACCGTGTGCTTTAAGTTTGTATGCTAATCTCTTATGCGGGACCTTGTCGAAAGCCTTCTGAAAGTCTAGATATAACACATCCACTGGTTCTCCCTTATCCACTCTACTAGTTACATCCTCGAAAATTTCTATCAGATTTGTCAGACATGATTTACCTTTCGTAAATCCATGCTGACTTTGTCCAATGATTTCACCACTTTCCAAATGCGCTGCTATCCCATCTTTAATAACTGACTCTAGCAGTTTCCCCACTACCGATGTTAGACTAACTGGTCTGTAATTCTGCCTTCTCTCTCCCTCCTTTTTTAAAAAGTGGGATTACATTAGCTACCCTCCAATCCTCAGGAACTACTCCAGAATCTAAGGAATTTTGAAAAATTATCACTAATGCATCCACTATTTCTGTGGCTACCTCCTTGAGTACTCTGGGCTGCAGACTATCTGGCCCTGGGGATTTATCGGTCTTCAATCCGTTCAATTTACCCAACACCACCTCCCGGCTAACCTGGATTTCACTCAGTTCCTCCATCTTATTTGACACCCGTTCCACTGCTATTTCCGGAAGATTATTTATGTCTTCCTTAGTGAAGACAGAACCAAAGTAGTTATTCAATTGGTCTGCCATGTCCTTGTTCCCCATGATCAATTCACCTGTTTCTGACTGCAAGGGACCAACATTTGTTTTAACTAGTCTCTTTCTCTTCACATATCTATAAAAACTTTTGCAGTCAGTTTTTATGTTCCCTGCCAGCTTCCTTTCATAATCTATTTTCCATTTCCTAATTAAGCCCTTTGTCCTCCTCTGCTGGATTCTAAATTTCTCCCAGTCCTCCAGTAGGCTGCTTTTTCTGGCAAATTTGTATGCCTCATCTTTTGTTTTTATACTATCCCTGATTTCCCTTGTTATCCATGGATGCACCACCTTCCCCGATTTATTCTTTTGCCAAACTGGTATGAACAATTTTTGTACTTCATCCATGCAGTCTTTAAATACCTTCCATTGCACATCCACTGTCAACCCTTTAAGAATCACCTGCCAGTCTATCTTGGTCAATTCACATCTCACATCCATCCCCCACCAGCATGGTCTCAAAGCCCTCCGGTTCTTCCTCGACCGGAGAACCAACCAATACCCATCCACTGATACTCTCCTCTGCCTAGCGGAGTTGGTCCTTACCCTTAATAATTTCTCATTTGACTCCTCCCATTTCCTCCAAACATAAGGTGTAGCTATGAGCACGCGCATGTGCCCCAGCTATGCCTGCTTCTATGTTGGGTACATCGAACAATCCTTCTTCGAGATGTACCAGGGCCCCATCCCCGACCTCTTCCTCCGCTACATCGACGATTGCATTGGTGCTACCTGCTGCATCCACACACAACTCACTAACTTCATCAACGTCGCCATTAACGCCCATCCGGCACTCAAATACACTTGGACCATTTCCGATACTTCCCTACCATTTCTTGACCTCACTATCTCCATCGCAGGTGATAAACTTTTGACCGACATCCACTACAAATCCACTTACTCCCATGGCTATGTAGACTACACTTCTTCCCACCCTGCCTCCTGTAAGGACTCCATTCCCTACTCCTAATTCCTCCGTCTATGCCGCATCTGCTCCCAGGATGAGGTGTTACGCATCAGGACATCGGAAATGTCCTCATTCTTCAGGGAACGTGGGTTCCCCTCCCCTATCTTAGATGAGTCTCTCACCAGGGTCTCTTCAATACCCCGTCACACTGTTCTCTCTCCGCATCCTCCCACTTGGAACAAGGGCAGAGTCCCCCTAGTCCTCACCTTCCACGCCACTAGCCGTCACATATAACAAATAGTCCTCCGACATTTTCGCCACCTTCAACGTGACCCCACCACTCGCCACATCTTCCCCTCTCCCCGCCGTTTGCTTTCCGCAAACACCCCTCCCTCAGTAACTCCCTGGTCAATTCTTCACTTCCCACCCTTCCCACCCCCTCCCTGGGCAGTTTCCCTTGCAACCGCAAGAGATGCTACACGTGTTGCTTTACCTCCCCCGTAGACTCCATTCAAGGACTCAAGCAGTTGTTCCAGGTGTGACAGAGGTTTACCTGCACCTCCTCCAACCTCATCTATTGCATCCACTGCTCTAGATGTCAGCTGATCTACATCGGTGAGACCAAGCATAGGCTAATGTCCCTGTCCCACTTAGGAAACCTGAACGGAAACCTCTGGAGACTTTGTGCCCCACCCAAGGTTTCCGTGCGTTCCCCGAGGTTCCCGGAGGTTGTTTTCAGTTTCGACCATTAGGGAGACTGACAAAAACCTCCGGGAAGCTCCGGGAACCTTTAGGAACTGCACAGAAACCTTGGGTGGGGCGCAAAGTCTCCAGAGGTTTCCATTAAGGTTTCCTAAGTGGGACAGGGGCATTAGCGATCGTTTCGTCGAACACCTCAGCTCGGTCTGCATTGGCCAACCTGATCTCTCCATGGCTCAGCACTTCAACTCCCTCTCCCATTCTGAATCAGACCTTTCTGTCCTGGAGCTCCTCCATTGCCAGAGTGAGCACCACCGGAAACTGGAGGAGCAGCACCTCATATTCCGCTGTGGCAGTCTGCATCTCGGTGGCCTGAACATTGACTTCTCTAATTTCCGGTAGCCCTTGCTGTCACCTCCCTTTCTCAGCTCTCCCTCAGCCCTCTGGCTCCTCCTCTTCCTTTCTTCTTCCTGCCCCCCCCCCCCCCCCTCCCCCACCCTGCATCAGTCTGAAGAAGGACTTTGGCCCAAAACGTTGCTTATTTCCTTCGCTCCATAGATGCTGCCGCACCTGCTGAGTTTCTCCAGCACTTTTGTCTACCTCCCATTTCTTCTTCTTCATTCCACAGCATTGTAGCCAATAATACAATTCCCTTCCATTTCCTGTGGAATTCCCAGCTGTTCAAATTTAAACAAACAATTTATTTTACAATTTCATCCAAAATCCAATCAAAATTGCCAAATCTAGGGACAATTTATTTGATAATACAAGCCACTTTATCATCAAGGGTTAAACAATTCAAATCTATCGGGCGAATACACATCGGCCCTGCTACTCCCAATACAATCCAAGTTTCCCTCCTGCAGTTAACCAAATCTGTCCTTCATTTTCCCTTATTTATCTCTACTATGATAACTAGTTACTATGCTAACTCTCCACCATGCCGGTTCCCTATTCTATTAACTCTTAATATGTTAGCTTCTATTATGTTATTTTTACTTTTACTAAGTTGGCTTCGTTCTCTGTGTAGGGGTTCTCGCTTTTATCCTATTGGCTTTGTTGTCTTTTATTTTATTGCCTTTTTTTTTGAGGGGTTCTTGTTCTTATAATTCCCAACCACTGGATACTGTCTTATTCCAGTCTCTCAAAGAGAAGTCCTGTTGCTCACAGTTCCTCTTTTGACCATATCCAATCATATTCCAATCCATATTTTTATTTTAAGTTCCAATTTTATTCCAATTTTTCACTTCCAATTCTAATTAAACTCTCATATTCCCTCGGGATCTAAGGAGATCTAAGGAGCTAAGGAGCTTGCTGCTGCACCCGCTGAGTTTCTCCTGCTTTTTGTGTAACCCTCGATTCTCCAGCATCTGCAGTTCCTTCTTTAACTCTCATATTCCCTCAGTAATTCCATATTATCAGATCTTTTCAAGTTCCATCCTTCTTGGATCCCTTTGAACAATCTTTTCCATCTTTGTCTGCCTTTCTGTGGACGAGATAATAACAATGTCAATTAGTAATCAAATTCCAATTAGTCCTCAGCCAGATTCCACAAGTCTATTCCAAATTACAATTTTTAAGTCTCTCCAATTCATCGCCACCCAATTTTGAGACCGAATCCAAAATTTATAAATTTATTTCTAAATCCCATAATTTAGATGCAATTCAGGTGTTCTACCCCAGACCACAGAGAAATATTTTCTTCGAAAACAATTCTTCAAAGTGCGGTCTGTCCCAAAAGTCATTGCAAGGTATTGATGTAATTTCCTTTGATGATATTTGAAGTATCTCTCATTCTCTTTTTCTTTATTCTTCCTTTTATCTTTCTAGTAGCCAGGTACTCTGAAGTTAGGCACTGGGGTAGGTCCTTTCCTTCTACTTTTCATAGTTGGGGTCTGTTGCTAGTGAGTGGGGAGTGCTGGCCTCCTCAAGTGTCTTTAAGGGGCCAATTCTTCCCAGATGGTCACCCTTTCCCTGGGGAGCTACATTACCTTCCATTGTTTTCCTCCTGTTCTTAGAGGTCTGTGTGTTCATTTTACCTCACTCCCCAGGCAGTTCCTAGCTGACCCACTGTCATGCAGGCACAAAACTCAGCTACATCAGGGCTCTCACTTAACTTTTTTTCCCTGTTGCCAGCCGGGCACCCTAGGCAGCTTTTTCGGTTGCCAAATGACAGTTTAGGTGGTCATTTATATGCTCGGACGAAGTGCGTAGTTACCAGTCGGAATTATTCTCAATGAAGCATTCACATAGTATTTATGCTTGAAATAAAGTCACAAACTAAACATATTCACCAATCAAGACATGATGTATACCACAACGACATGTAGCAAAATTATAATACAGTATCTCAACTCTTTTTACACATTGCAATTTCTATTATTTCTTTCCACTTCCAAACACAAATGTGGTTGGATTATTCAGCGTATGATCAACCTGTGTCAATAAATCCTGGACCATGGTAACATATATGTTTAACCTTGCACACTACAGATTGATTCAAGCATGTTTTGTGTGAAGGACCGAAAATTATCATGACATGGCCATAGCATGGATAGTTATTGGTATTGGTACGGAAACACTTTCGCTTCCCACATAATTAATCCACAACAAAATATACAGGTTGCAAGAAAAATTCTAAAGGCAATTTATGATAATAGCTGTTAAATACCTGTCAGATGGGTATAGCAACTATACCCATCTGACAGGTTAAAAATTACATGAACTAACAAGAGATGGCCAAAGGACATAACTGCAGCAAATGTTCTTTTGGTAATATGTTTAAAGGTGTCAAAACGCAACATTACCGGACATTCAGATTAGATGTATGTGCTGTCAACGATGACGATACTCAGTTTGTACGCACCAGATTTTTAAAAATTATTGATAAATGCTGTTTCCATCATTCCCACTTCAGAATTAATGTTAGAATTTCAACTGAAATATTTCCTAACCAAATTTGTGATGTATATGACCGACTGTAGAAGTAAAACCTAGGTAAATCCAACGTATAGTTGTGAATGTTGCTCATTAAATAATTACAGTACTGATACTCCATATTAAGAGCATTGATTTGCCATTAAAACAAATTGTGTAATAATGTGTCAACGGTAGCAGTCACAATCGAACACTGTGGTTTTAATGTTTCATGAGCTCACAATTTAATTAATCGATCTATATGGATTAAAACAAATAATAACATTGGGAATGAAAACACATTTGATTGCATTCCGTTATCAAACATGGTCAATGTTCACTCTGAAGACATTTCCAGCAGAGTAGGGTCAGGGGGAGGGGGTGAATCAGTGCGGGATGAGTAGATGGGGGGGGGGGGGGGGGGGGTTGAGAAGGCAATCGGTGCGGAATGGATGGATTGAGGCAGAGGAATTAGTGCGTGTTGGAGTAGGTTAAATTAAGAGGGGAGGGCGTGGGTAATGTCAGAGGGGTTGAATGGGGGGGATTAGTGTGGGATGGATGGAGGGTGGGATCTGCGCGGGATGGATGGGGGGTTCAGTACAGGATGGATGGGGGGGCTCAGTACAGAATGAATGGGAGGATCAGTACAGGATGAATGGAGGTAGACAAAAATGCTAGAGAAACTCAGCGGGTGAGGCAGCATCTATGGAGCAAAGGAAATAGGCAAAGTTTCGGGTTGAGACCTTTCTTCAGACTGATCCCCCCTTTCTTCTTGAATGGGGGGATCAGTACAGGATGAATGGAAGGGGGAATCAGCGCAGGATGAATGGTAGGTTTTGTGCAGGATGAATGGGAGGTCATGACAGGATGAATGGGGGGTTCACTACAGGATGAATGGGGGGATTGCTACAGGATGGATGGGGGATCACTACAGGATGAATGGGTGGTTCGCTACAGGATGAATGGGTGGTCGCAACAGGATGAATGGGAGAATCGCTACAGTTCACACTGCCATCCAGCTTTGAGTCATCTGCAAATTTGCTAATGTAAATGGGTCCTTTTCAGAATGGCAGGTAGTGACTAGTGGGGTGCTGCAAGGCTCGGTGTTGGGTCCCCAGTCATTTACAATATATATTAATGATTTAGACAAGGGAATTAAATTTGACAACTCCTAGATTGCGATTGACACAATGCTGGGTGGGAGTGTGAGTGTGTGAGGAGGATGCTATGAGGTTGCAGGGTGACTTGGATAGGTTGGGTGAGTGGGAAGATGCATGGCAGATGCAGTATAATGTGGATGAATGTGAGGTTATCCACTTTGGTGAGAAGAACAGGAAGGCAGATTAGTATCTGAATGGCATCAGATTATGAAAAGAGGAGGTGCAACGAGACCTGGGTGTGCTTGTACATCAGTCACTGAAAGTAAGCATGTAGGTACAGAAGGCAGTGAAGAAATGTAATGGCATGTTGGCCTTCATTGCGAGAGGATTTGAGTTTATGAGCAAAGAGGTCCAACTACAATTTTATGGGCCCTGGTGAGACTGCATCGTTAGTATTGTGTGCAATTTTGGTCTCATTTGAGGAAGGACATTCTTGCTGTTGAGCAAGTGCAGCATAGGTTCACCGGTAAATTCCCAGGATGGCGGGACTGACATATGATGAAACAACGGGTCTACTGGGTTTGCAGTCAACCTTCACTGCAATTTTGAAGGATGGGAGGAGATCTTATAGAAACATATAATATTCATAAAGGGTTGGACAGGCGAGATGCAGGAAAAATGTTCCCGATGTTGGGGGAGTCCAGAACCAGGGGGTCATAGTGTAAGAATATGGGGTAGGCCATTTAGGACTGAGATGAGGAAAAACTTGTTCACAGAAAGATGTGGGGGTGGAAGATTGCAACCTTCACATGGTCCGCCCTGTTTTGACTAATGCAATCAACTCGACGTGCACAAACAGAAGATCAAATAGAACAAGTGTTAAAGAAGGAACTGCAGATGCTGGAGAATCGAGGGTACACAAAAGGCTGGAGAAACTCAGCGGGTGCAGCAGCATCTAAGGAGCGAAGGAGATAGGCGACGTTTCGGGTCGAGACCCTTCTTCAGACTGGACAGACTGGACAGTCTGAAGAAGGGTCTCGACCCGAAACGTCGCCTATCTCCTTCGCTCCTTAGATGCTGCTGCACCCACTGAGTTTCTCCAGCCTTTTGTGTACCATCAAATAGAACAAGTTGTCCAACAACTTTAGGCTGTGCACGCCACAGAGAAGAAGTAGAGAGATTTGAATCTGTGGAATTCTCTGCCACAGGCATCATTGTTGAAAACATCAATAGATAATAAACAATAGGTGCAGGTGTAGGCCCTTCGAGCCTGCACCGCTATTCAATATGATCATGGCTGATCATCCAACTCAGTATCCCATACCTGCCTTCTCTCCATACCCCCTGACCACATCTAACTCCCTCTTAAATATAGCCAATAAACTGGCCTCAACTACCTTCTGTGGCAGAGAATTCCAGAGATTCACCACTCTCTGTGTGAAAAATGTTTTTCTCATCTCGGTCCTAAAAGAATTTCCCTTTATCCTTAAACTGTGACCCCTTGTTCTGGACTTCCCCAACATCGGGAACAATCTTCCTACATCTAGCCTGTCCAACCCTTTAAGAATTTTGTAGGTTTCTATGAGATCCCCCCTCAATCTTCTAAATTCTAGCGAGTACAAGCCGATTCTATCCAGTCTTTCTTCATATGAAAGTACTGCCATCCCAGGAATCAGTCTGGTGAACATTCTCTGTACTCCCTCTATGGCAAGAATGTCTTTTCCTCAGATTAGGAGACCAAAACTGTATACAATACTCCAGGTGTGGTCTCACCAAAACCCTGTACAACTGCAGTAGAACCTCCCTGCTCCTATACTCAAATCCTTTTGCTATGAATGCTAACATACCATTAGTTTTCTTCACAGCCGGCTGTACCTGCATGCCTACTTTCAGTGACTGGTGTACCATGACACCCAGGTCTCGTTGCATCTCCCCGTTTCCTAATCGGCCACCATTCAGATAATAATCTACCCTCCCGTTTTTGCTGCCAAAGTGGATAACCTCACATTTATCCACATTATGCTGCATCTGCCATGCATTTGCACACTCACCCAACCTATCCAAGTCACCTTGCAGCCTCCTAGCATCCTCCTCAAAGCAAACACTGCCCCCCAGCTTCGTGTCATCCGCAAACTTGAAGATGATGCATTCAATTCCCTCTTCCAAATCTTTAATATATATTGTAAATAGCTGGGGTCCCAGCACTAAGCCTTGCGGTACCCCAATAGTCAACTGCCTGCCATCCTGAAAAGGACCCGTTTACTCCCACTCTTTGCTTCCTGTCTGCCAGCCAGTTCGCTATCCACATCAATGCTGAACCCCCAATACCGTGTGCTTTTAGTTTGCCTACTAATCTCTTATGTGGGACCTTGTCGAAAGCCTTCTGAAAGTCCAGATATAACACATCCACTGGTTCTGCCTTATCCACTCTACTAGTTGCATCTTCGAAAAATTCTATAAGAATCGTCAGACATGATTTACCTTTCATAAAACCATGCTGACTTTGTCCAATCATTTCACCGCTTTCCAAATGTGCTGCTATCCCATCTTTAATAACTGACTCTAGCATTTTCCCCACTACCGATGTTAGACTAACTGGTCTGTAATTCCCCATTTTCTCTCTATCTCCCTTTTTAAAATGTGGGTTTACATCAGCTACCCTCCAATCCTCAGGAACTACTCCAGAATCTAAAGAGTTTTGAAAAATTATCACTAATGCATCCACTATTTCTGTGGCTACTTCCCTAAGTACTCTGGGATGCAGCCTATCTGGCCCTGGGCATTTATCGGCCTTTAATCCATTCAATTTACCTAACACCACTTCCCAGCTATCCTGGATTTCACTCAGTTCCTCCATCTCATTTGACCCCTGGTCCCCTGCTATTTCCGGCAGATTATTTATGGCTTCCTTAGTTAAGACAGAACCAAAGTAGTTATTCAATTGGTCTGCCATGTCCTTGTTCCCCATGATAAATTCACCTGTTTCTGACTGCAAGGAACCAACATTCGTTTTAACTCATCTTTTTCTCTTCACAGATCTATAAAACGTTTGCAATCAGTTTTTATGTTCCCTGCCAGTTTTCTTTCATAACCTATTTTCCCTTTCCTAATTAAACCCTTTGTCCTCCTCTGTTGGACTCTGAATTTCTCCCAGTCCTCTGGTAGGCTGCTTTTTCTGGCTAATTTGTATGATTCATCTTTTGTTTTGATACTATCCATAATTTTCCTTGTTATCCACGGATGTGCTACCTTCCCTGATTTATTATTTTACCAAACTGGGATGAACAATTGTTGTAGTTGTAATTGTAGACCATGCAGTCTTTAAATGCCTTCCATTGCATATCCACCGTCAACCCTTTAAGAATCAATTGCCAGTCTATCTTGGCCAATTAATGGCTCATACCCTCAAAGTTACCTTTCTGTAAGTTCAGAATCCTTGTTCCTGAATTAACAATGTCACATTCCATCCTAATGAAGAACTCAACCATATTATGGTCACTCTTGATCAAGGGGCCACGCACAACAAGACTGCTAACTAACCCTTCCTCATTAGTCAATACCCAGTCTCGAATAGCCTGCTCTAACCATATAACCATATAACAATTACAGCATGGAAACAGGCCATCTCGGTCCTTCAAGTCCGTGCCGAACATCTTTTTTCCCTCACCTGCCTGCACTCATACCATAACCCTCCATATCCTTCTCATCCATATGCCTATCCAATTTATTTTTAAATGATACCAACAAACCTGCCGCCACCACTTCCACTGGAAGCTCATTCCACACCGCTACCACTCTCTGAGTGAAGAAGTTCCCCCTCATGTTACCCCTAAACCTCTGTCCCTTAATTCTAAAGTCATGTCCTCTTGTTTGAATCTTCCCTATTCTCAAAGGGAAATGCTTGTCCACATCAACTCTGTCTATCCCTCTCATCATTTTAAAGACCTCTATCAAGTCCCCCCTTAACCTTCTGCGCTCCAGAGAATAAAGACCTAACTTATTCAACCTATCTCTGTAACTTAGCTGTTGAAACCCAGGCAACATTCTAGTAAATCTCCTCTGTACCCTCTCTATTTTGTTCACATCCTTCCTATAATTGGGCGACCAAAATTGTACACCATACTCCAGATTTGGTCTCACCAATGCCTTGTACAATTTTAACATTACATCCCAGCTTCTATACTCAATGCTCTGATTTATAAAGGCTAGCATAAAGGGCAATGAGCATGCTCTCTCATTGGTTCCTCTACATGGTGGTTTAGAAAACTATCCCGCATACATTCCAAGAAATCCTCTTCCTCAGCACACCTGCCAATTTGATTCACCCATTCTATATGTAGATTGAAGTCACCCATTATAACTGTTTTAACTTTGTTGCACGCATTTCTAATTTCCTGTTTGATGCCATCCCCAACTCCACTACTACTGTTAGGTGGCCTGTACACAACTCCCACTAGCGTTTTCTGCCCCTTAGTGTTTCGCAGCTCTACCCATATCGATTCCACATCCTCCAAGCTAATGTCCTTCCTTTCTATTGCGTTAATCTCCTCTCTAACCAGCAATGTTACCCCTCCTCCTTTTCCTTTCTGTCTATCCCTCCTGAATATTGAATATCCCTGGATGTCCAGCTCCCAGCCTTGGTCTCCGTGATCCCAACTATATCATATTTATTAATAACTATCTGCACATTCAACTCATCCACCTTATTACGAATGCTCCTTGCATTTAGCCTAAAGCTCAATTACATAAAGCCTTCAGGCTTATTTTTACAACACACTTACCCCCTATACAATTATGTTGAAAAGTGGCCCTTTTTGATTTTTGCCCTGGATTTGTCTGCCTGCCACTTTTACTTTTCACCTTGCTACCTATTGCTTCTACCCTCAATTTACACCCCTCTGTCTCTTCACACATTTAAGAAACCCACCACCTCTTATTCTCTGTTTATTGTCTTTTACTTCTTTCTCCCTTACATGTTGGGGCTGAGTGCTTCCCTTCTCTGCCTCCTGCCTCACATACTGTCTACTAGCTTTCTCTATTTGAATCTCTCCCCCCAACCGTTCTAGTATAAAGTCTTCCCAGTAGCCTTTTGAAAATCCCCCCATAAGGATATTGGTCCCCTCAGGTTCAAGTGTAACCAGTCCTTTTTGTACAGGTCACACCTGCCCCAAAAGAGTTCAGTGAGGACTGAATAGAGGCGGGAATGGGGATCAGTGCGGGATGTAGAGGAGTGGTCTCAGGATAAGGGGGGTGGAGGGGGTCATACAAGAGAGAGAGAGGGGGGGAAAGGAAGGTCAGTGCTCATTGGACACGCTGCCTTGGCTGTACCTGTCCACCGCCAAGTGCCGCCGCCAAAGGGGGAGGCAGTTAGGATCTCCTCCGCACCGCCTCCCCTCTTCCGCCAGTCAACAGTAAGAAGCGGGGCCGAGCAGTGCAGCTGCTTCAGACGGCGGAAGGAGGCCTCCCCCTCCCGGCCTCAGCGTGCAGGAGGGTTTGTTTTGAAAGCGGTCATCACCGTTGGCAGGGTGGCACACAGTGGCTGCCACCAGGGCGGTTGGAGTGTGGGAGGAAGAGGAGGTGAAGCTGTTGCTGCTATGCGGGGCACGCCATTCGCTCTTCTAGTATCTTTGCTTGTTACCGCCGCCAACACAAAACGTCACGTTCCTTTTCTCCAGAGATGCTGCCTGACCCGCTGAGTTACTCCAGTTTTTTGTGTCTATCATTGGTATGAACCAGTATCTGCAGTGCCAAGCCGGGCAAAATGACTCGACATTTAGGTTGCCTGGTCATTGGCACCCGGGCAACCGCTAATTTCGAGCCCTGCCAAGATGTTGGTGGGGTGTATTATTCGGCATGAACAGGTTGGGCCGAAGGTATCTCTCTAGATCATCATCTATATCTCTCGTTTCCCTTTCCCATTACTTTGTCTGAAGCAGGGGCAGAAATCCTGGGGGCGTACAGGGGGGCCAGGGGCAACAGTTTAAGAATAAGGGGTAAGCCATTTAGAATGGAGACGAGGAAACACTTTTTCTCACAGAGAGTGGTGAGTCTGTGGAATTCTCTGCCTCTGAGGGTGGTGGAGGCAGGTTCTCTGGATGCTTTCAAGAGAGAGCTAGATAGCGCACTTAAAGATAGCAGAGTCAGGCGATATGGGGAGAAGACAGGAATGGGGTACTGATTGAGGATGATCAGCCATGATCACATTGAATGGCGGTGCTGGCTTGAAGGGCTGAATGGCCTATTCCTGCACCCATTGTCTATTGTCTATTGTACACACAGAAAGAGAGAGGCCACTCGGCCCACGTGTTGCCGCTGCCTCTCAGCGCCAGGGACATGGGTTTAGATCCTGACTCTGGGCGCTGTCTGTGTGGAGTCTTTTTCTCCCCACCACCGCCTTGTCTGATGTTGATCTCACCCTTGCTGCTGAACAGACCGAGCACCTGCACCTCTTCCACCTCTCTCGCTTAAGTTTATTTGACAGTGGGTCTCCATAGGGTCCACGGCTGAAGCTTCCGAAGCCTCACTTGTGTGTATGAGTGTGTGAGTGTGCGCATGTTGTGACACAAAATGCTGGAGTAACTCAGCGGGACAGGCAGCATCTCTGG
This sequence comes from Raja brachyura, assembly GCA_963514005.1. The sequence goes on from OY740790.1 coordinate 72,678,419, forward strand.
AGAGAAGGAATGGATGACCTTTCGGGTTGTGACCCTTCTTCAGACCAGGCACGGAAATTGCTATCAAAACGGGGGGTGGGGAACTGAGACCCTTCTTCAGATTGGTTAAGGATAAGGGAAACGAGAAATATAGATGATGATGTAGGGAGATAAAGAACAATGAATGAAAGATATGCATAAAATACAATGATAAAAGAAACAGGTCATTGTTCACAGGTCCTCCTGCAGTTTGACATGGCCCTGGTGAGACCACACCTTGAGGATTTTGTGCAGTTTTTAACTCCAAACTTGATGATGGACATTATTGTTATTGAGGGAGTGCAGCGGGATGGCGGGACTGTCATATGTTGATAGATTGGAGCGGCTCGGCTTGTATACTTTGGAATTTAGAAGAATGAGAGGGGATCTTATTGAAACATATAAGATTATTAAGAGTCTGTACACGCTGGAGGCAGGAAACATGTTCCCAATGTTGGGGGAGTCCAGAACCAGGGGCCATAGTTTAAAAATAAGTGGTAAGCCATTTAGAACGGAGACGAGGAATAACTTTTTCACACAGAAAGTTGTGAGTGTGTGGAATTCTATGCCTCAGAGGGCGGTGGAGACTGGTTCTCTGGATGCTTTAAAGAGAGTTAGATAGAGCTCTTTGGGAAACGGAGTTAAGAGATATGAAGAGAAGGCAGGAACGGGGTACTGATTGTGGATGATCAGCCATGATCACATTGAATGAATGTGCTGGATCGAATTGCCGAATGGCCTACTCCTGCACCTATTGTCTATTGTTTATTTGTTATGGGTAAATTTGTTACGAGAATCTGGTGCTACTTGGGTGGGGGAGGGATAGAGGGAGAGGGAATGCCGGGGCTACCTGAAGTGAGAGAATTCAATTATCATACCACTGAGCTGTAAGCTGCCCAAGCGAAATATGAGGTGCTGTTCCTCCAATTCGCGATTATCCTCACTCTGACAATCAATTTCAAGTTCGTCAAGTGAGTTTATGGTCATGTGTCCCTGATAGGACAATGAAATTCTTGCTTTGCATCAGCACACAGAATACAGAAGGCATTTACTACGATCAGATCAGTGTGTCCATATACCATATATAAATATATACACACATGAATAAATAAACTAATAGAGTGCAAATAACAGATAATGGGTTATTTTACTTCGGAGTCACGTGACAGTCGGTCAGCGACTCACAGACACGTTGCCCCAGGCATGGAGTACAATTGGAGGGAGAGAGAACTTGTGCAGCCCTATTAGAACTCGGGTGAGTCGGGCTGCATGGGTTCCTCTTCGATAATAAGGGTATTTTCACCTTTTCCAAATTCACACTACTAAATTAGTGAGACTCCACTATAATAGCGCAGGCCTATGGGACAGGCCGCGCCAGCAGCGCCTGGGACAGGGCTGTTTCCTGTGTGAAAGCGCCGGCCTATGGGAGGGCCGCGCCAGCAGCGCCCAGAACAGGGCTGCTTCATGTAAAGAGCGCCGGCCTCTACGAGAGGCGACGCCAGCAACGCCTAGGACAGGGCTGCTTCATGTAAAAAAGCACCGGCCTCTACGAGAGGCGGCACCGGCACCGCCTGGGACAGGGTTGCTCGAGGTCTCCCTGCTGGAGGGTGAGACCAGGACGACTCACTGTTCTACTGACGCCGTATCTGTCACAGCGCTGGCCTGCGGAGAGCCGCGCTAGCAGCGCCTGGGATAGGGCTGCTTCATGTGTGAAAATGCCGGCCTACGGGAGAGCTGTGCCATCAGCGCCTAGGAGAGGGCTACTCAAGGTCTCCCTGTGGTAAAGGGCAGACCAGTTCGGGTCAATGGATTGCTGACACCAAAATTTTCACAGCGCAGGCCTATGGGAGAGCCGCGCCACAAGCACCTGTTGACAGGGCTATGTGTATGACCTCCTGTAAGCAGGAACAGGGCAGTATAAATCTGACCCTGAAGTGGTGACCTCCCGTGAGCATGAGCCGGGAGAGCCACGACATGGGGACCCAGCACAGCAGCACCTTGTTAGGGCTGTGTGTGACCTCCTGTGAGTTTCAGCTGGGAGAGCCAGAGCAGTAGGATGCTGATCCTGAAGTTTGGGGACCCATCACACCAGCACCTCGTTTAGGGCTGTGTGTAACCTCCCGTGAGCATCAGCCAGGAGAGCCAGGGCAGTAGAATGCTGACCCTGAAGCTGGTGTCACTGCTTATGTGCATACACCAAAGCACAAGAGCCACGCTCCAGGTGTGCCGGATGTGGTTAGCAATTTACCATACCGGTGAAGTCACGGATGATAATCTGGCCAGCAAATTAATGGTCCTCACCAGTTCCAGGACTTCATAATGGATGAAATTCACATATCAAACACCTGTTTGCTGTGCATCACTCTAAAGGAGCGCAACATGAAGGCGCATGAATTAAGGCTGCAAAAGTCCTAAAAAACTGGTTGACGCAGGAATTATGGCGTTTGGACAAATGGCAACGCCACTATCTAAACACAGCAGAATAAGGACCCTGCTGTAATGCCCATTTGTTAGTTTAATATTTACGAATAAATGTCCAGCCTATGCTCAACCCACAGTCACAGCCTTGAATCAGATACTCTAGTACCCAGGGGAACACCTGGACGATGAGACTAAAACTGAGACAAGGATGCCACCTCAAAAACCATATCCTTTCGGATTAAGAAACAGTAAGTGAATATTGGACTGTATCCGGGGATCTCGAATAGGTATCTCGGAAATACATCCATCCATACAAAATACACATAGTTGGGTATTGGGGTTCAATACCACTAACTACAGGTGGATGATGCATATCAGCCTTAACAATTGTGTCCAATTCCCCAGCCAAAAGGACGATGGTGGGTGTCGAGTCATTCTGGGCCGAAACATACTTAACCCTTAAGGGCCAGTATAAAAGGATTAAATAAAAATTTCAGTATTGTAACTGGGATAAAAACGGGTGTTATATGGCAGCCATAGATCTGAAAGATAAATGTTCAGCTACCACACACCTGTTGAGAGGTTAGGTCCTCACCCATCTAATTAAACTTAGATTAGTACCATTTAGAATGATTGGCTATATGAGGTCATCATTGGTTAATTAACATGGCAGTACTTTGCCTACGACCAAAATTGTAACTAATGTCTCGCGATGTACTAGAGACATTTTGACTCAATAACCTTTAGTATCCAAGCTGATGTGAGCTTCAGGATGAGGAGCCACTGATATCAAGTCTGGCTGTGGCGGCAGATAAAATGTGAAAGAAGCATTAGCCCTGCAGAGGCATGGGGTAAACTGTGTAAAATTGCTGGGTTCTATGGCCTAATAATTCTGCTCAACAATGCATGAACTGCATGTGCAGCTTCAGATTGATAATACCACAGCTGTTGCATATCAATCACATGGGTAGAATGAGGTCATTATTCTGTGGCAATCTGCCTAGCCTCATCTGGCACTGGTGCATTACAAGGAACATCTGGGTCTCAGGTATCTACCTATCAGGTAGAGATAATGCAAAAGTTGCAGACACCAGGTCATGTAAATTCCATTACAAACAAAACATGAATGATGTAACCAAAAGTTTCAAAAAGATTGTTAGCCGGTATGGATTGCCAGACATAGATCTGTTGCATCTGGGTTAAATTACCAGTACCTATATTCGACATGGGAACCAAATCTAGGGGCAGTAGCGGAGGATACATCCCCACTACATTGGGTACGTACGTTCCTACGCTTTCCCCATTTCTGCCTCATTTAATCAATGTCTCACCAAAATAGAGTACGACTACACTTAGGCATTTGGTAGTTCCTAAACTGGTCCACACAGAATGGTCCCATTGGTTCTGAGATGGATGGCACAGCATTCATGATCATCTCAATTACAGCAACTTGTTGGTTCACACTGGGACAGGAGGAAAGTTCCCCTTTACATGAGCGTATTAATCTATTGATTTGTATCTTCTGACCAGACTGTTCCAGGGACTGGGACTATCGAGTAGGACCGTCGATGTGATTAGAGACATAGAAACATAGAAAAATAGGTGCAGGAGTAGGCCATTCGGCCCTTCGAGCCTGCACCGCCATTCAATATGATCGTGGCTGATCATCCAACTCAGTATCCCGTACCTGCCTTCTCTCCATACCCCCTGATCCCTTTAGCCACAAGTGCCACATCTAACGCCCTCTTAAATATAGCCAATGAACTGGCCTCAACTACCTTCTGTGGCAGAGAATTCCAGAGACTCACCACTCTCTGTGTAAAGAATGTTTTCCTCATCTCGGTCCTAAAGGAATTCCCCCTTATCCTTAGACTGTGACCCCTTGTTCTGGACTCCCCCAACATCGGGAACAATCTTCCAGCATCTAGCTTGTCCAACCCCTTAAGAATTTTGTAAGTTTCTATAAGATCCCCCCTCAATCTTCTAAATTCCAGCGAGTACAAGCCGAGTCTATCCAATCTTTCATCATATGAAAGTCCTGACATCCCAGTAATCAGTCTGGTGAATCTTCTCTGTACCCCCTCTATGGCAAGGATGTCTTTCCTCAGATTTGGAGACCAAAACTGTACGCAATACTCCAGGTGTGGCCTCACCAAAACCCTGTACAACTGCAGTAGAACCTCCCTGCTCCTATACTCAAATCCTTTCGCTATGAATGTTAACATACCATTTGCTTTCTTCACTGCCTGCTGCACCTGCATGCCTACTTTCAATGACTGGTGTACCATGACACCCAGGTCTCGTTGCATCTCCCCTTTTCCTAATCTGCCACCAGTCAGATAATAGTCTACCCTCATGTTTTTGCCACCAAAGTGGATAACCTCACATTTATCCACATTATACTGCATCTGCCATGCATCTGCCCATTCACTCAGCCTATCCAAATCACCCTGCAGCCTCCAAGCATCCTCCTCACACCTAACTATACCCCCCAGCTTGGTGTCATCTGCAAACTTGGAGATGTTGCATTGAATTCCCTCGTCGGCCTAATTACGATGGCCTAGAGAGATAGTACTAAAAAACAAAATGTATCTTATATTAAGAAATGGGAGATGCCCTGTTTACAGTCAAATATATCTTATCGTAAGTTGCAGGCATACCGAATGTGTTGGTGTTCCTGGCTACATTGCATTTTGACGAGCAGTTAAGCTATAGTGCCATTTATAGTGCTAGAAGTACTTTTTCCTCCTACTTAGGGCAAGGGTCTGGACAACACTCTGTCGGATCTCATCTATTGGTGGCCCGATTCGTAGGAGGTATTTTTAACAACACCCTCCCAGACATACATATTCAGAAATCTGGGAAGTGAGCATAGGTCTCACAATGCTTTGGCAATGGGCTCCAATTACATCTCTGCCTTTCCGGAAGTTAATGCTCAAAGTGGTCATGTTCATGGTGCTAGGGGCAGCACTATGGGTCCAAATATTGCAAAAGTTATGACTGGACAGCATGCATTCTTCTGTGGATGATATTGTGTTTTATGCATATGATCTAATCAAACAGAGCAGGCCAGGGATGGCTGGAACCAAAATAAGCTTAAAATATACCCATTGATCTAAGACTATATGTAATTACGCATCTGAGCTAATAATCTCAAGGTCATCAAGAGTCTCAGAGGCTCTGAAACAGCGATGGTCATCAGCCACATAAAATAGTAAGATTAAACGAGAATTTACCAGTTTGAAGTTTGATCTTGATTTTATGAGGAGTTACGTTGGTGATTACGTGAAGAAGGCCCGCCAGGCCGCATGCGCAGCAAACTTCAAAGCAGTGGTATGAAATCACAAATAAACAACACCGAAGTAAACAGTAAGATCAGTGACTCGAGAACTACCAGATGATCTTTTATGAGAGCGGGTTGGGCATGGTGGGCACGTAATCACCAATGTAACTCTTCATAAAATGAAGATCAAACTTCAAACTGGTAAATTCTCGTTTAATCTTACTATTTTACTTTGGAGTCACGTGAGTGATTCCGTGAAGAGTTCAAAGCTTTGTGATTTCATGCCGCAGATTACAATCTCGGCATCCCACTGCATTTGATTGACTCGAAAGAGAAATAAATGCATTAGTAATAACATTGTATTCAATGTAATGATAGGGTTTATTTAACAATGTAAACAAACAGCAGTACACCTAAAATTTAGGTACTTAAAATGTCATTGGCAAACAGCCCTGGATTGACAATTGGCCGATGATAAAATTCTGAAACATCAGCTCATTTGCCCATCCGACGGCCACTAAAATTTGGTTGAAGGACACATCCCTCCCTTTGGCCGCCAACATAGCTGCTGCCCTAGTACAATGAGATGTAAACACACTATCTAAATGATATACTGATGTTGATGCTGACCTGGTGGAATGAGACATACAATCGTCAATGTTAATACCTGTTGCAGCCACCTTGAAATAGTCTGAACCGACATTCTCTTGTGTAATTGTTTATGAACTAATACACAGTGGTGAATCCATACTTCAGATCTTTTTAACAACCTGATATCCGGGTTGGACCCGACAGTGTAGTTCCCTTATGTTACAGCTGTAATTTCTCTATAACTGAACTATTGTCAATATCACTTAAAATGAACTGGAAATGTCAGTAATTTGTATCGTATCAAATATATCACTGATATTTAACAAACATTTCTGATCCCCTCAATAGAGATGTACTGCTTTTTTGGATACTATCCATGCATACTGTAGTGAACACCCTCATGGCTAAATGTGACAACCTGAGGCATAAGTCAATCCATTGAAAATGTGTAAGTCAATAATCGTTTTACTGTGCAAAGACCAGTCTCCTGAACCACAGTTTAAAACAGCAAGTCTTGCTTTTTGGCATAACTGTACCGGTGTGCCATAATGCCTGATGAAGCAGGCTACATGGACGCTTGGCCAGTCCAATAGTATGAATCCAAATGAGGTCTTGCTGAGACCCAGCTAATGAGGTTAAGACCCAGCTAATGAGGAAGACATAAAGTTCATTCCTCCTATTGAAGCGAGAATGTATTTCTCCACACTGTTGTGTCACATATTTTTGAAAACAGTGAAACATGCATAAACAAGATGAACATTTGATGAAGTATTGAATCATGCTTTCATCATACTTTGAGATCCAACACTTATTCTGTGTTATAATCAATCTAAACTGGACGATACACCAGTGGCAAGGACATTAATTACAGGATATTCTTCCTAACTACCATGAGACTAACATATGTCACCATTGTAGAGTAGCAACTTAAATTTTGTGCATGAAGAATATGTATATTTCCTCAAAACCTTACTCAACGGTGCATTTAGTGTATATATTTAGTTGATACTAACAACTGAAGAATTGGTAACTCATGCAATCTCCTCTACCTTTGAGTAGGTGATGGTATTTGGAACTTCTCATCTTAGAGTTCTAAACATCAGTTCATAATAACTGAATTGAACTGACCATACTACTGTAGGGTGTTTCAAGTTCAATGAGTTATTGTCATGTTCAGCAATGCTGAATACTGTTACTTCATCATTGTGGCTGAAGTAGCCTCAGCTGACAATAGCACAAGGTTGTTAGCAACGATCTAATTGCTGCTTACACAATATCAGTTCCTTGATTTGCTCAGCTGCAACACAGCTGCTATATTGCCAATTACTCTTAATGAAAATAACTCAGTTTTGTAACAGATTGCTGCAACCCCAATCTCTTGCCACAAGGCGGAGACAAGGCTAATAATAATTAAAGGTAAATCCCAATGACCAACAAACAGTTTATCCCATACTGCAAAGCTTTACTGTTATAGTACAGTTATATTGTCTTTGATAACGTTTGTAATGGGATTTGTAGAACATGTATCTCTTACCTTATGAATCTGTTGAAGTCAGGAAGAAGGTTTTACATTCGGAAAGTTCATATGCCCGATACTCTCCATTCTTCATAATAACATGCCAATCCTGCCTTATTACATGGGTGGTTTGCATGAGAACTTCTGCCCAATTTCCAAACTCTGGCCATAATCCAACTTACTTGGAACGCTCCGGCTGTGCCTCAACCAAATATTTTTACAGTTTGTGTGCTGTACAAACAAATGTAAATATTACAACTTGTGAACGGTGCACTACCCAAATTTTGGCAGCGCTAGACCCATTTAGTTGAGCATGATTGGAAGGTGCATGTAATTTCTGAGCTATCATGCTGCCACCAGCTCCAGTGAACCACTACTGCCGATGAGCACCTGGGGTGCGTTCTGAACGATGACCTTTGCCCGTTGTTGGCCGAATTAATTCATCTGCCAGGCTTCTTCCCCTGTAGAATAGACCTACCTGAATAACCGGCTGGCTCTCACATCCCCCTGTTGGCGTGGTTCTCTGTGTGCTCGAGTCTGTTCTATTGGCATCTTTGGAGCCCGGAGTCATCTTGACCTTTTGCTCTTCCCTTCTCAGAGAAGGTGATTCGTAGGCAACTCTAACAGGCGCTGCCGCAGGCCGTAGGATACAAATACTGATACAAACCCATTGCCCTTAACACAATATAATATTTTACTGGGATGGCAACTTTATTGTCAGGAAAAGTACCTCTGACACGTGCCCTTCATCCCTTTGGGTATGCCCCACGGCCATACCCTGAGACTCAGTGTCAGCAGGATACTGACCCATCTTGGTCTCTGCCTCCGAGAGGAAGACCTTTGCAGTACTGTATACAATAGTTGCTGTATTTAGGATAGTCGTTTCAATGCACTATCCAGCCCCGGTGAGGAATTCATCATCCGACTCCGTGGGCCTTGCTCTCTAGCCTTGGTGGAGAATCATCTCCCGACTCCGTGGGCGAGCAGATATGTGTGAATTTGAGCAACCCTGTCACAGGCATTGCTGGCGCCGCCTTTCATAAAGGCCGGCGCTTTTTGACATGAACAGCCCTGCATCAGGCGCTGTTGGCACGGGTCTCCCGTAGGCCGGCACTTCACACATGAAGCAGCCCTGTCAGGCGCTCCTGGCATGGCTCTCCCATAGGCCGGTAATGTCACAAATCAAACAGCCCTGTATCAGGTGCTGCTGGCACGGCTCTCCCATAGGCCGGCACTTGCATATATGAAGCAGCCCTGTCAGGCGCTGCTGGCGCGGCCTATCCCATAGACCCGTACATTTTACACATGAAGCAGCCTTGTCAGGTGCTGCTGGCAAAGCCTGTCCCATAGGCCCATACATTTTACACATGAAGCAGCCCTGTCAGGTGCTGCTGGCGCGGCCTGTTCCATTGGCCCGCGCTATTGCTGTGTAAGCTCACTAAATCAACATTTAGTGTACAGCTTTACCTGTGAAGGGTAAAAATAAATCATAGCAACCTGTGCTTAAACAATTAAATCATTGTCAGAACATATAACAATAACTTTTTACTTTGCCTTTAGCTTTTACTTAAAGAAAAAACACTATAAAATACATACTTTTTATTATAAGGAGAAACACTTTATAGCCCGACTCACCTGAGTCCAAATAGGGCTGAATGAGTCCCAGTAATTTATTGACTGGGGACCAACGTCTGTGAACCACTGACCCCCCTGTCAGTGACTCTGCTTAAATTTCTTGCCGTTCCCACGGCATCCCCGCAGGCTGGGGAGCCGCTGACCCCCCTGTCAGCGACTCTGCTTAAATTTCCTGCCGTTTTTACGGCATCCCTGCAGGCTGGGGAGTCGCTAACTGCACTGTTAGCGGCTCCTTATCCCACAACCCGATCAATTTTGCCGGTTTATCCGCATTTGCGGTCGGACTGGAATTTCCCCACAGTCCATAACTGGCAACTTGTCGGGCTGCGAAACAGGCAGGAAAAACTTCTGTAAAAAGAGGCTCCTGCCTAAACCCCCTGGTAAGTAAAAAACCAAACTTACCTTTTAAGTTTAACTTACCACCGGCAGGAGCTCTGTCCTGCTAGACTGGTGCTTGCGCCAATGCAGCTGATGTAATGCTGCGCATGCGGCCTGGCGGGCCTTCTTCATGGAATCACTCGCGTGACTCCGAAGTAAAACCTCATAAAAAGGTGTCAGTACAAGCTATTTGTATATGTCCAAAACAGGTTTGCATTATGCTGGAGTAGACACTGATGTGTTTAATCACTCCACCAGGGCGGTGTCAACGTACACAGCAAAGGGACAGGATGTGCCATTGGACCAAATCCTCACATAGTCCAGTTAAGGAACCTTTTAGGGTTTATGACAAACCTGTCCTCGCAATGCAAAGACTTGGGCAAGCTGTTTTGGGTTCTGTTTGAGTTCTCCTTTGTAATTTCCCCTGCGAAAGAGGGGGTATTACTGTTCATTTATTGTTTAAGACATTCAGTTTATAATTTAAACATTGTTTGATACAATATTTGGTTATCCTGTGTCAACCAAGGCAGTGTGTCGTATGGAACTGTATCTACGGCATGAAATCACAGAGCTTTGAAATCTTCACGTAGTCACTCACGTGACTCCGAAGTAAAATAGTAAGATTAAACGAGAACTTACCAGTTTGAAGTTTTTATCTTTATTTTATGAGGAGTTACAATGAGAGATTACGTGCCCTCCGTTCCCGACCCTCATAATCGCAAAGATCATCTGGCAGTTCTAGCCTTCTGAGTCTTACTATATCACTTCGACTGTAGTTACTGTGATTTCACGCCGCTGCTTTGAAGATTGACGAGCATGTCTGTGCTGAACATTTTACTTTAGTTTATTGTTACAGTTTATTGTTTAGTTTATTGAACATGATGCCAAGACCATCTGCTACCTGCCTGCACATAATCCATATCCCTCCATTACGTGCATATCCATATGCCTCTACAAAAGTCTCTTAAATGCCATCGTATCTGCCTTTACCACATGCGGCAACATGTTCCAGGCAACCACATCTTTAAACACTGCCCCTCTCACCTTAAACTTATACCCTCTAATATTAGAATTTTCCATCCTGGGAATAAGGTTCTGACTATCTACCATATCAATGCCTCTCATATAATTATATATACTTCCATCATGTCTCCATGCAGCCTTTGGTTTTCCAGAGAAAATAATCCAAATCTGTCCAACTAATACCCCTTAATCCAGGCATCGTTCTGGTTAGTCTCCTCTGGACCCTTTCCAAAGCCTCCAACCCCTTCCTGTAACGGAGTGACCAGAACTAACCAAAGTCTCATAAAACTACATCATGACTTCCTGACTCACACCAAGCCCTGACCTCTGAAGGAAAGCATACCATATGCCTTCTGTGGCACTCTATCTACTTGTGTTCTCACTTTCAGGGAGTCACAGACTTGGACCCCAAGATCCCTCTGAACATTAATGGCTTTAATAGTCTTGCTATTTTTTGTATATTTTCCCCTTACATTCAACCTGCCAAAGTGCAACACCTCACACTTGCTCGGATTAAACTCCATCTGCCATTTCTCCTATTTCTGTAGCTGATCAATAACCCGTATACGTTGACAGCTTATGACAAACTCTGTGACCCCAGGAACCTTTGTGTCATCTGCAAACTCATCAATCACCCCACCTAGGTTTATGTCCAACTTATTTTAGTTTAGTTTAGTTTCGTTTAGAGATACAGCGGGGAAACAGGACCTTCGGCCAAACAGCTCCGTGCCGACTAGCGATCCCTGTACACTAACACTGTCCTGCACACACTAGGGACAATTTACAATTATACCAAACCAATTAACCTGCATACCTGCAGCCGTTGGAGTGTGGGAGGGAACCGGAGATTCCGGAGAAAACCCAGGTAGGGCATAGGGACAACGCACAAACAGCATGTGTAGTCAGCATCGAAACCGGGTCTATGGCGTCAACTCTATCGCTGCGCCACCATGCCGCTCCCATATACATATTAATATTTCATTAAAAGCAGAGATTCCAGCCCAGAACCCCGTGGAACTCCACTACTTACAGCCTTCCATGCTGAATATTGTCCTTCCACCCCCACCACTCCCTTAAGTACCCAGGGATGCAGACCACCAGGCCCTGGGAATTTATCAGCCTTCAGTTCCATCAGTCTACCCAGCACCATTTCCTGACTAATGGGAATTTCCTTCAATTCCTCCATCACCCTAGGTCTTCTGTCCCCAAGTAGACTGAGAGATTGTTTGTGTCTTCCTTAGTGAAGACCGAACCAAAGTCAAAGTACCTGTTCAACTCATCTGCCATTTCTTTGTTCCCCATAATAAATCCACCTGCTTCTGTCTTCAAGGGAATTAACTAATTGGTTGGCTGAACTAATTTTTTCCTCTTCACATACCCAAAGCAGCTTTTACTATTGTCCTTTATATTTTTGGCTAGCTTACCTTCGTACTTCATCTTTTCTCCCCGTATTGCCTTTTTAGATACCTTCAGTTGATCTTTAAAAGATTCCCAATCCTCTGGCTTCCTGCTCTTCTTTGCTACGTTTTACGCCTTCTGTTTTATTTTTATACTGTCCTTGCCTTACCTTATCAGCCATGATCGCCTCTTACTCCCCTTAGAATCTTTCTTCCTCTTTGGAATGAAATGATCCTGCATTTTCCACATTATTCCCTGGTGTTGCTGTTCCACTGTCATCCCTGGCCTAGAATTCCCTAGATTCTCTCCAACTCCCATCTTAAATTAAGGAACAACATTGGACCTTGCTAGTGAAGATGCCATGATCTTCGTCAAGACTGCTGCCATCTCCTCTCTTGCTTCTCTCAATAATCTGTGATAGATTTTGAGCGGCACAGAGGCGCAGTGCCTGAGACCCAGGTTTGATCCTGACTACAGATGCTGTCTTTACAGAATTTGTACGTCTCCCTGTCACCTGCGTTGGTTTTCCCCTGGCGCTCCAGTTTCCTCCCAAAATCCAAAGACGTACAGGTTTGTAGGTACATTACCCAGTAAAATAGTAAGATTAAATGAGCTTACCTGTTCGAAGTTTGATCTTTATTTTATGAGGAGTTACGATGAGGGATTACGTGAAGAAGCCCCGCCTGGCGCATGATCGGCATACTCAAAGCAGTGGCATGAAAAACACAGAACCAATAGCCAGAGTAAGATAGTAAGGCTCACAAAGATTAGAACTACCAGATGATCATTTATATTATGAGGGTTGGGAGCGGAGGGCACGTAATCCCTCATCGTAACTCCTCATAAAATAAAGATCAAACTTCGAACAGGTAAGTCCTCGTTTAATCTTACTATTTTACTTCGGAGTCACGTGAGTGACTACGTGAAGATTTTAAAGCTCTCTGTTTTTTATGTAGCAGATTCATTCCATACGACACTCCGTTTCTGTCAACACAGTTGTGAGTAACTAATATATTTTTTTAAACATTGTTTCAGTTTATGTAATAAGTCTTTTAATCATAAAAGAACAACATTTAATAACCCCTCTATCCCAGGGGAAAGTTTACAACAAAAGTGATAATGATATCAAATGATAACATAAATCGATAATATAAATCGATAATATAAAACAAACCAAACATTCAAAGAGATCCCAACACTGCGTGTCCAAACCCTGGCACCGTGACAATAGGTTTATCGTAGAACTTTGAAAAAGTTTCTTCTTTACACCACCCTGCGGCCTCTAAAATTTGATCGAGTGATACGTCCTGTACCTTCGCCGCGGACGTAGCTGCAGCCCTTGTGGAGTGAGATTTAAACACATCAGTGTCTACTCCCGATAAATCCAAAACCTGTTTTAACCATCTAGAAATGGTTTGAACTGAAACTTTTTAATGCGTTTTTTTGTGCGTAATCAGTAACGCTGTCTCACCACCCCTGAGACTCTTGGTTACTTCAATATATTGAGTGAAATGTTTAACTACACACAATGTTTGATCGACAGGGTATGCTTTAAACATTACCTTGGTTCCAGTTTTTCCTGGTCTGCTTTGTTTGATTAGATCATAAACATAAAAAACAATGTTATCTGAAGCCACATGCATACAATCTAAACGTAACATTTGCAATGTTTTGTACTCTTTGTGCTGACACTAATGCCATTAGCATTACTACCTTAAATGTTAACGTCTGCAAAGACATTGACGTAATTGGAACCCATTGCCTAAGCAAAGTAAGAACAATGCTAACATCCCAAATTTCTGTATATCTGGGTTTGGGAGGATTTTTATTAAAAAATTCCTTTCATAAACCGGGATATTAATGGATGAGATCTGATTGATTCTTGATCAGAAATTTGTCCTAAATAAGACGACAAAGCATTACGAGCACTATTAATGGCACTATAACTTAAGTGCTCATCAAAATGTAACACAGCAAGGAACTCCAAAACATTTGATATGTTCGCAGTATGATAAGATATCTCTGACTGCCTACAAAAGACTTCCCATCTCCTTATATGCGACATATCTTGTTTTTTACTGCTATTTCTCCAAGCTGCAGCTATAACATCCATGGTCCTATCCGACAGTCCAAGCCCTTGCAAAGGTCTGATCAGAACCTGCAGATTAACAAATTCATATGATCATGCAATGGATGAATTTCTTTTGTTACTGGTTGTACCAACAAATCACTGCAACTAGGATTCATCATAAATGGGTCAATAATCATTTTAAGCATCAATGGGAACCATGACTGTGTAGGCCAATTTGGAACTACTAAAATGCCCTTGGCAGAGTCTTGCGCTATTTTCCTGAGACATTGCCCAATCAGACAGAATGGGGGAAAAGCATAAAGGAACATATTTCCCCAATGTAGCGAGAATGCATCCACCGCTACTGCTCCTGGGTCGTGCTCCCAAGACACGTATTTGGGCAATTGGTGATTTAATCTAGACGCAACCAGATCAATGTCCGGTAACCCATACCGACTGACAATATTTTTGAAAACTTGTGGATTTAACATCCATTCTGTATTGTCTTTAAATTTTCATGATCTATTGTCTGCCACAATATTGTCTCTCCCTGGGAGATAAATAGCTGAAAGCCAAATGTTCTTACCAATACACCAATGCCACATCTGATTTACCAGATAATCACATGATCATGATCTTACTCCACCCATGTGATTGATATATGCCACAGCTGTGATATTGTCTACTTGTGAATGAATGAATGAATGAATGAATGAATGGCCTTTATTGTCATTCAGACCTTTCAGTCTGAATGAAATTTCCTTTGGCAATTGTAGTTGGACATGCAAATCCTTCATAGTAGAACTATAAGCTTTTAATCCATAAAATGTCCCCAGTAACTCCAGATAATTGATACCATATGTTTGGAGAAACAAATCCTCATGGACAGTCCATCTGTCACCACAGCTGGTCTTATTATCCGTAGCACCCCATCCGAGAGCACTTGCATCAGTTTGCAAAATCACTGCTGGCTGCTGAACTAATATGTTTTTAGCAGCTTGTGGAACATTCTCAATCCACCATTGTAATTCTGATAAGGCTTCCTTTGGCAATTGCATGGCCCTATCAAAATGGCCTGCTCGCTCTATAACTGCTTGTGTCTTTGCCCTTTGCAGGTTTTGGTAATGCAGTGGACCAAATTCTACTGCAGGAAATGCTGCTACTAACTTACCAATAACCTTAGCTACTTCTTGGATGGAGGGATAAGGTTTGTGAATAAGGCAATGACATACATTTGTAATATCAACAACCTTGTCTATTGGTAAAGTTACTAACATAGTAACTGAATTAATCACAAACCCCAAATATTCAATTGTTTGGGATGGCTGTAGCTTAGATTTTGTTGGATGAATCAGGAAACCTAGCCTTTCAAACAGACTTGTAGTTGCTGAAACTGATTTTTCAGCTGACTCCTGATTAGCATTGACAATTAAAATGTCATCAAGATAAGCCATAACAATGTGTTTATGTGCCCTTAGCAGTGCAAGTGCTGGTTTCAACAATGTTGTGAACAGCCTAGGAGCTGAGCTTAATCCATTAGGCAATGCTTTATATTGCCACAGCTGTCCCATCCAATTAAATTTCAAATACCTGCGAAAGTGACGCTGAATTGGTACTGAATAATATGCATCCTTCAAATCTATCGTAGCCATGTAACAACCTGTTGATAACAGCTGCATTGCAGTGTTGAAGGTATCCATTTTGAAATGTTTATACTGGACAAAAGTATTAAAATGTGTGAGGTCTAAAATGATTCTACAACCCCCGTCTTTCTTAGGTCTGGGAAAAATATTTGATACAAATTGTTGTGGATCCTCAACTGATTTCTCAATAACTCTTTTTTTAAACAAATGTTTTACCTCTTTTTTAATTTGAGATTTTTCAGATGTAGAAAACATCAAAATACGATTAGGTTTATTCTGTCCAGGTGGATCAATACCTTCTACAAATTCAATTGTAGATCCTGACACAGTATCTAATATAACCCAGTCAGGTGTTACGCTGTCCCATTCATCATAAAACAATTGTAATCTACCACCAATCTGAAGTTCATCCAAAGAATCTTCTGTGATAGGATAAAGTTTTGGTACCTCTCCAAATGCATGTGGTGGTCTCCTTCTCCCAACATATGGGTGAACATTCGGCTGTGCTGGATGGTAATACTTCCTCACCATACTCCTGCCTCGGCTTGATCCAGCTCCAAAATCAAATCCCCTTTTCATTTGACCGGCCCTTCTTTGGCCAAAAATGAAGGGTTTCATGACGCTGATAGTCTTTGCCTCTTCATCAATATCTTTAATTTGTTTAGACAGATTTTCTCCGAACAGATAACCAGGAGTTTGAACATTGCTTGATCTGCACAGACCTGCAAATCTTGGATGCAAAATGGGCCGAATGGCAATTTTCCTCATACAATTGATCTCAAAAAATGAGTTCCAGAACAATGCCAACATATCCTTTCGAACTTTGGTCATTCCACAACCTTCCACTTACTTCCCAAAAGCAGTGATACCAGCCGAAATCAGTTTGAGGACTCTTTGAAATCGTATTTCCTGCGCCCGCATAATTGAAGACATGGGCGTCCAAATAGTTGGATTCACCGTAGGTACCCTCAGTGAGGCACAATTAACAGGTGTTTTATATAATTCTGCAGTTTCAACCATAACAGCTTCCTGAAGCTGGTGAGAGACCAAATAATCAATGTTGGCCGCCAGGTTTTCTTCCATGGCCTCACCGCTTCCTTCAAGTATAGCAAAACATTGTGCCACATCAGGCACACCTGGAATAATATTTTTGTATTGTGGTGGGTACTCATGACCAAAATCATCACCTTCAGGATCAGTCTCTTGCTGCCCTGGTACTCCTGTGACTTGCTCAAAGGAGATTTCCTCCAGCCCAATCCCAGGCTCTGGAGTTTCAAATTCCCAATTCGGTATGGCACCATATTCATGATTTGGAAACCCCTCAGGGCCTGCCTGGGAATGTTCTGGGTTTTTAGACCCTTGGTCCATGAATGTCTGGAGCATTTTCTCCATTTGATCCATTCTTAGCCATAAGGCTTTTCTATCTGGAGGACTTTCAGTATCAGAGTCATCAGAAACCACGGGCCTCTCAGATTTTCTTTTACATTTTTTAGTCACTGGAATTTCCTCCGTGGCTTCTGCTTGTGGAGCAACCAAAGGCTCACTAACGGGTATATCAACGGCCACCGGTATCGGAACCGGCTCTGCACTAATCTGCTGTCCCAACTGTTTTTCTTCGCCCCGGGACACCCGTTTTTCCCACGATTTTTTCGGACCTATCTCCATTTTATTTTTTAAACTCCTCCTGGCTTTGCCCGCCAGCGTCACGGAGTTTTAAAATGCCCTGGAAGTAAAATAAATTAACTTACCTGCGGGCCTGTTCCTTACCGCTGATGGAGTTGCGCTCTGCAGCTCTTTCCCTACCGACAGCGTCGACGTAATGCCGATCATGTGCCAGGCGGGGCTTCTTCACGTAGTCACTCACGTGACTCCAAAGTAAAATTGTGAAAGTCCCTAGTGTGTAGGAAAGTGTCGCAAGGCTTGTTTCTACAGCTGCATCTCTAAAGTTTAAAGTTGAAAGCTCCCATCAGGTCCTGGGGATTTACTCACTGGATAATAGAATATATCTTTTTTGTAAAGACTTTTACCTGAGATCCTGGTATGCTTTGCGTAAATCTGGTTTTCATCTCTTCAATCAGGCTGGGCAGTTTGGAAGGAAATGCAGCATCAAGAACAGAATTAAATCTCAAATGAACTCCGTCCAAATATCTTTTTTGAATCACGTACAATGTTTTGTGTATCCAAGATGATCTGTGATGAATGTCAGCAATATCATTTTTCCCTATTGGCTCTGGTAAGAAGCAAAGAAATAGAAACATTATGTCCAGGATTATTCACAAAAACCTTACTTTTCAAGTACCATAATTGATATCTCCCTCTGTGATAGGATTTACTTCCATTGGGAAGAGAACGGTTTAATTAGGTCTGAAGAAGGGTCTTGATCCGAAACATACCCCCTTCCTTCTCTCCAGAGATGCTGCCTGTCCCACTGAGTTACTCCAGAATTTTGTGTCCACCTTTGGGGTAATTAGGGATCGCCAGTACAGCTTTGTACGTGGCAGGTCATGTCTCGCTAACTTATTTGAGTTTTTTGAGGAGGTGATGAAGGAGATTAATGAAGGCAGAGCAGTGGGTGTTGTTTACATGGAACTTAGTAAGGCTTTTGATAAGGTCCCTCATGGTAGGCTGATCCAGAAGATTAAAATGCATGGCTTTGACAATGCAATGCTGTGACTAGCAGAAAAATCAGACTGTTTCTATAAGACGTTGTCTGCATTTATAAATCTATTACAAGGATAAGGTGCAAGAATACCTCAAAAAAGTACCAGTGTCGGGTCTTGGTAAAGGGGGAAGGAAAACTGTCGAGTTGGTAGATTCCTTTTGCGAGATGTTTATAATAAAGTAACTGGTTTTTCTTTTCTCTTTCTCTATTTTTCCCTTTTTCTTTTTTTTTCCTCTCCAGGGAAATTAAGGGTCTCTTAATTCCCGTTTCTAACTCATCAAGGGTTTCCTTTCCCCCTGTCACGCTTTGGCACTTTCACATCTCTTTTTCACTCTTCTACTTTCTATGCTGCTATTTTTCTCTCTATTCTCTCTTTTCTAAAGCCTTAAAATAAAAAAAATAAGCGGTACAATGACTGTAATACAATACAAGGGATGTACACTGATGTAACTTACAGTACCACTAATAAATACATTAAATTTTTTTTTTTTAATATATGGGTTTCACAATGCAATGTTATAAGGCATTGGCCAGGGCGTATCTGGGATAGCAATTCTTGTCTTGTGAGCAATTTTGGGCCCCATATCTGAGGAAGGATGTGGTGGCTCTGGAGAGGGTCCAGAGGAGGTTTACAAGAATGATCCCAGGAATGAGTGGGTTAACATATGATGAGCGTTTGACGGCGATGGGTCTGTACTCGCTGAAGTTTAGAAGCATAAGGTGGGACCTCATTGAAACTTACCGAATAGTGAAAGGTTTGGATAGAGTGGAAGTGGAGAGGATGTTTTTCCACTAGTGGGAGAGTCTAGGACTAGAGATTATAGCTTCAGAATTAAAGGATATTCCTTTAGGAAGGTACAAACATAGAACAATAAGGTTTTTCGGCCCTTTGATCCAGCATCGCCATTCAATATGATCATCCAAAATCAGTACCCCCGTTCAGGCTTTTTCCCATATTCCTTGATCCCCTTAGCCCAAAGAGCTAAATCTAACTCTCTCTTGAAAATATCCGGTGAATTGGCCGCCGCTGCCTTCTGTAGTAGGGAATGTCCCTCCTCAAAAGAATAACATCTCTCTGGGTGAAAATGTTTTCCTCATCTCAGTCCAATATGCCCTACCCCTTATTTTTAAACTGTGACCCCTGGTTCTGGATTGTCACCTTGACGTGGTGGAGAAGCTTGTGTGGTCCTGAGATCCCGAGAACGATGCCGTCTGGAGCTATGCTCCTGGTAGGGGCACCCATGGCAGTAAGGCCGAGGGGGAGGAGTCTGACAAAGACCAATCCAACCAAGACCTCAACGGTGGAACAGGTGGAGGATGATGGCTGACCACAGTGGAGCGTCACAAGGGCTGGGAAGGCGGATGAAGGCAGCAGCAGAAAAGGGTCTCCAGTAGACTTGGACTTCATGCCACTGGATCCTGACCCAGATATGTCAAGAACCGTGTGGTGGCTTTCTGTGCACCAGTCTCCCCATGTTAAGTAAAGTCAGGCACAGGCGTCCTCCAAACTTGGAGACATCCATGGTCAGCCATGACCGAGGGGTGCCTAAGAAGGTTCTGGACACCCCCACCATCAGGAACATTTTTCCTGCAACCACCCTGTCCAATCCTCTAAGCATTTTATATGCTTTTATACGATTCCCTCTCATCCTTCTAAATGCCAGTGAATACAAGCCCAGTTGACCCATTCTTTCATTTGAAAAGGCTAGTCTTATATTCACTGGAGTTTAGAAGGATGAGGGGGGTCTTATAGAAACATATAAAAGTATAAAAGGACTGGACAAGCTAGATGCAGGAAAATTGTTCCCAATGTTAGGCGAGTCTAGAACCAGGGGCCACAGTCTTAGAATAAAGTGGAGGCCATTTAAGACTGAGGTGACAAAATTAGTCAAGCATGACTTCCCCTTCATAAATCCATGCTGACTTTGACTGATCCTGTCACTGCTTTCCAAATAAACTGCTATAACATCTTTAATATCGACTCCAGCATCTTCCCCAATAGCGATGTAAGGCTAACTGGTCTATAATTGCCTGTTTTCTCTCTCCCTCCTTTCTTAAAAAAGTGGAGTTACATTGGCTACCCTCCCATCCACAGGAACTGATCCAGTCGAGAGAACATTGGAAGATGATCACCAATGCATCCACGATTTCTAGCGCCACTTCCCTGAGGACTCTGGGATGCAGACCATCAGGCCCTGGGGATTTATCTGCCTTCAGTCCCAACAGTTTACCCAACACCATATTCTGACTAATGTGGATTCCTCCCTCCCACTAGATTTTCGGTCCCCTAGTATTTCCGGGACATTGTTTGTGTCTTCCTTCCTGAAGACAGAACCAATGTATTTGTTTAACTGTTCTGCCAATTCCTTGTTTCCCATTATAAATTCACCTGTCCCTAACTGCAAGGGACCTACATTTGATTTCACTAATCTTTTCCTTTTTACATACCTAAAGAAGCTTTGAGTCAGTTTTTATATTCCCCACAAGTTTTTTTTCATGCTCTTCCCCCCAAACCTTAATTAATCCCTTTGTCCTACTCTGTTGAGTTCTAAATTTCTCCCAGCCCTCTGGTTTGCGCGCGGTCCGTAGTGCTAAAGGATTGCTGGAACGTTGTCGCTTGTCTCGCTCCGACATTTACCTTGCCCTCCTGAACCTCTGCAAAATCTTCCGCGACCATACCCTGGGTTCCCCAGCTCAGCGCCTCATGTCCCGTGTTACAAGGCCTCCGATCCCTGTGACACAGCAGTCGCTTGCTCCCTCCATCCTTAAACCTGCCACGGTCCGGAAGCGCATCGCCCACAAACACCGTATCCAGAAGCGCTCCCATGACAAGTCCTGCCGTGTCCTCCGTCCTCTCTTTCCTGGCCAGGTCGTCCACATGCGGTCTGCCTCCGGCCACTCCAGGCTCGCCATTGTTGTCGGTTCTGCTGGTTCCCCTTGTTCGTACCTGGTCAACCACGATGGTATGAACTACCGGAGGTCTCGTCAACACCTCCGGCTTGTGAATAAGCCTCGTCCCTCTCCAGCTGCTCCGTATGCCCCCCCGTGCCGCCCTTGCCGCCTCATCCCGTGCCCACCTTGCCCAGTCCTCCTCCCTCTCGGCCCTCTCCGGTGCATCCTCCCGCTGTGCTCCCTGGTTCTCCGGCCTTCTCGTCTCCCCCCTCTCCATCCTCTCCGCTGCCTCCGTCACCCCAGGGTTCTCCTGTCAGGGGCTCCCCTCCTGCCCGGGCGCCGGTCCCTCTCGTTCCCGTTGGGGGAGGATGTGATGGCGAGGTTCGGACCCAGTCTGGTCGCGTTGTCAAGCCGCCAGATCGTTATGGTGATTACGTGTGATTTTGAGTTCCTGTATTACTGCTGTTTACTCACCCTTAGCGCATGAGACGTGGTCGCCCTGTCACTGCTCATTGTTTTGTTTTTATAGAGGAAGGATGTAGATGATATGTGTGTACACCTTTAACAGTAGTGACGCAGCCCTTGCTAACCACTAGCCCATCATCTAGTATAACTGTGACCTTCCCACCCATATCTCTCTCTCTAGTGTCCGTGACAGACCACGTACAGCTAGGGCCGTGATGTGTGTGTTTAATTAATAAAGTAGTAGTAAAGATTCATCTGCGTATGCGCATATTCTTTACACGTCTGATGCATGGCGCACTGATGGGCTGTCAGGCGTTTAGCCCCACCAGTGATAAGTTAAAAACCCTGAGCTAAGTTTTTAAAACTTAGCTTAGGTCTTTTCTGTGGTCCGTGAATCTTGTTTACAGGAAACAAGTTGACCATGGAAAAAATGATCAAGGGAAGGTCGAGGCGGTCCGCTGCGAAAACAGCTACGGAAGACCACGGGAGTGTGGGTAGCAGGCGGCCGTCCATTTCCCCTGCAGAGTCATTGGTGGCACGGCCAGTGGCTTGTGACTTGGTGCTGATGGAAGGCACCATGGCTACTCCGGTTGGCCAGAAAGCCACCAAAAAGTCGATGCGGCCCGTAGACTCTGATGAGTCGGGCCAGGAGGAAATCCCTCTTATGATGGGGCGGCTGTCCAGAATGGAGCTCCTCATGGAGAGGATGCTCCATGCCAATATGCTTGAGGAAGACGAGCTTTATATTCGAGGCTCTCCTCGGGGGCCCGTGGCAGCAGTGCCTGTAGAAGGGCTGCTTAATGTACCCCTCATGGAGGAGGAGAGTACAAGGAGTCAGTTTTGTTCTGACTCCGAGGTCGGGGGTATAGCCAGTGAGCATACTTCCAGAAAAGGAAACCAGGAATATGGGATGCCAAGCCTGGCACCCAAATTTGCTATTCTGGCTGGAACTGGGGGTCCGTTGAACGAGGATTTGGCCAGGACCATTAATTACATGGTCCCTCATCAACTGCAAGACCTCATGATGGAGGACACCTCCAAGAAATATCAAACACCCACAAATTGTGCCTCCCTCAGAGTTCCAACGGTGAACCACCCAATCTGGGGTCACATGGGTGCGGGGATCAGAGCCCAAGAATTGAGGCTCCAAAAGATTCTGAAGCAACTTGCCTCAGGAATCACAGCATTTGCCAGGTATGTTGATGACGGGGCTCTCTCTGAGGAGCAACAGCATGCACTTAGAAACATAGAAACATAGAAATTAGGTGCAGGAGTAGGCCATTCAGCCCTTCGAGCCTGCACCGCCATTCAATATGATCATGGCTGATCATCCAACTCAGTATCCCGTACCTGCCTTCTCTCCATACCCTCTGATCCCCTTAGCCACAAGGGCCACATCTAACTCCCTCTTAAATATAGCCAATGAACTGGCCTCAACTACCCTCTGTGGCAGAGAGTTCCAGAGACCCACCACTCTCTGTGTGAAAAAAGTCATTCTCATCTCGGTCCTAAAGGATTTACCCCTTATCCTTAAGCTGTGACCCCTTGTCCTGGACCTCCCCAACATCGGGAACAATCTTCCTGCATCTAGCCTGTCCAACCCCTTAAGAATTTTGTAAGTTTCTATAAGATCGCCTCTCAATTTCCTAAATTCTAGAGAGTATAAACTGAGTCTATGCAGCCTTTGTTCATAAGACAGTCCTGACATCCAAGGAATCAGTCTGGTGAACCTTCTCTGCACTCCCTCTATGGCAATAATGTCCTTCCTCAGATTTGGAGACCAGAACTGTACGCAATACTCCAGGTGTGGTCTCACCAAGACCCTATACAACTGAAGTAGAACCTCCCTGCTCCTATACTCAAATCCTTTTGCTATGAAAGCTAACATACCATTCGCTTTCTTCACTGCCTGCTGCACCTGCATGCCTACTTTCAATGACTGGTGTACCATGACACCCAGGTCGCACTGCATCTCCCCTTTTCAGAGACCAGCAGAGAAGGACAAAGGGCTTGATTAGGAAAGGAAAAATAGATTATGAAAGAAAACTGGCAGGGAACATAAAAACTGACTGTAAAAGTTTTTATAGATATGTGAAGAGAAATAGATTAGTTAAAACAAATGTAGGTCCCTTGCAGTCAGAAACAGGTGAGTTGATCATGGGGAATAAGGATATGGCGGACCAATTGAATAACTACTTTAGTTCCGTCTTCACTAAGGAAGACATAAATAATCTGCCGGAAATAGCAGAAAACCGCAGGTCAGAGGAGGACTTGAGTGAAATCCAGGTTAGTCCAGGAAGTGGTGTTGGGTAAATTGAATGAATTAAAGGCCGATAAATCCCCAGGGCCAGATAGGCTGCATCCCAGAGTACTTAAGGAAGTAGCTCCGGAAATAGTGGATGCATTAGTGATAATCTTTCAAAACTCTTTAGATTCTGGAGTAGTTCCTGAGGATTGGCGGGTAGCAAACGTAACCCCTCTTTTTAAGAAGGGGGGGAGACAGAAAACGGGGAATTACAGACCAGTTATTCTAACATCGGTAGTGGGGAAACTGCTAGAGTCAGTTATTAAAGATGGGATAGCAGCACATTTGGAAAGTGGTGAAATAATTGGACAAAGTCAGCATGGATTTACGAAAGGTAAATCATGTCTGACGAGTCTTGTGGAATTTTTCGAGGATGTAACTAGTAGCGTGGATAGGGGAGAACCAGTGGATGTGGTGTATCTGGACTTCCAGAAGGCTTTCGACAAGGTCCCACACAAGAGATTCCATAGAAACATAGAAACATAGAAAATAGGTGCAGGAGTAGGCCATTCGGCCCTTCGAGCCTGCACCGCCAATCAATGTGATCATAGCTGATCATCCAACTCAGTATCCCGTACCTGCCTTCTCTCCATACCCCCTGATCCCTTTAGCCACAAGTGCCACATCTAACGCCCTCTTAAATATAGCCAATGAACTGGCCTCAACTACCTTCTGTGGCAGAGAATTCCAGAGACTCACCACTCTCTGTGTAAAGAATGTTTTCCTCATCTCGGTCCTAAAGGAATTCCCCCTTATCCTTAGACTGTGACCCCTTGTTCTGGACTCCCCCAACATCGGGAACAATCTTCCTGCATCTAGCTTGTCCAACCCCTTAAGAATTTTGTAAGTTTCTAAAAGATCCCCCCTCAATCTTCTAAATTCCAGCGAGTACAAGCCGAGTTTATCCAATCTTTCCTCATATGAAAGTCCTGACATCCCAGAAATTAGTCTGGTGAATCTTCTCTGTACCCCCGCTATGGCAAGGATGTCTTTCCTCAGATTTGGAGACCAAAACTGTACGCAATACTCCAGGTGTGGCCTCACCAAAACCCTGTACAACTGCAGTAGAACCTCCCTGCTCCTATACTCAAATCCTTTCGCTATGAATGCTAACATACCATTTGCTTTCTTCACTGCCTGCTGCACCTGCATGCCTACTTTCAATGACTGGTGTACCATGACACCCAGGTCTCATTGCATCTCCCCCTTTCCTAATCTGCCACCATTCAGATAATAGTCTACCCTCATGTTTTTGCCACCAAAGTGGATAACCTCACATTTATCCACATTATACTGCATCTGCCATGCATCTGCCCATTCACTCAGCCTATCCAAATCACCCTGCAGCCTCCAAGCATCCTCCTCACACCTAACTATACCCCCCAGCTTGGTATCATCTGCAAATTTGGAGATGTTGCATTGAATTCCCTCGTCCAAATCATTAATATATATTGTAAATAGCTGGGGTCCCAGCACTGAGCCTTGCGGCACCCCACTAGTCACTGCCTGCCATTCTGAAAAGGACCCGTTTACTCCTACCCTTTGCTTCCTGTCTGCTAGCCAGTTCTCTATCCACATCAATACTGAACCCCCAATACCGTGTGCTTTAAGTTTGTATGCTAATCTCTTATGCGGGACCTTGTCGAAAGCCTTCTGAAAGTCTAGATATAACACATCCACTGGTTCTCCCTTATCCACTCTACTAGTTACATCCTCGATTAGTATATAAACTTAAAGCATATGGCATTGGGGGTTCAGTATTGATGTGGATAGAGAACTGGCTGGCAAACAGGAAGCAAAGAGTAGGAGTGAATTATCTGTTTCCGCTACCAAACTCATGTTTGAGAGATTGGGATTTATTTTCCATCCAGTTAAATCCAAATTGATACCATCCAGAGTAATTTATTATTTGGGGTTCACCATTAATTCAACTCACATGTCTGTGACTCTGCCTCCAGGCAAGAGGTCAGAATTAATAGAAGCTTGTAACAACCTCATTGATGAGCAACAATCTTCTATTTGGTATGTGGCTAGTATAATTGGCAAATTAGTAGCTGCGTTTCCAGGTTGGACCCTTACATGATCAAAATTTGCAGCGCGCAAAGGAGCAGGCACTCATAAACGCATGCAGGTCATTTTGATAGACCTATGCAATTACCAGCTGAAGCTGTTGCTGAGTTACAATGGCGGATAATGAATATTTGGCACTGCTCCAGTAAAATTCGGATTGATACACCTTCAGTAATTTTACAAACTGATGTTAGTGCTCGAGGATGGGGAGCTACTGTTACCATCTCCAGCTGTGGTGCCAGATGGAATATGCATGAGGCATTAATCCTTCAATCCCGTGGCATTAACTATTTAGAGTTGTTGGGAGCACTCTATGGTTTAAAGGAATATTTTCATGAGGGAGTTAGATGTGGCCCTTGTGGCTAAGGGGATCAGAGGGTATGGAAAGAAGGCAGGTACGGGATACTGAGTTGGATGATCAGCCATGATCATATTGAATGGCGGTGCTGGCTCGAAGGGCCGAATGGCCTACTCCTGCACCTAGTTTCTATGTTTCTATGTAAAAGCGTATTGTACTAGCATGCATGATTTGCATGTGCAGCTTCAGATTGACAACACTACAGCAGTAACCTATGTTAATCACATGGGTGGAATCAAGTCGGTATCATGTGATAAGTTGACTGACCTTATCTGGCACTGGTGTGAAGAAAGCAAATGGTATGTTAGCATTCATAGCAAAAGGATTTGAGTATAGGAGCAGGAAGGTTCTACTGCAGTTGTACAGGGTTTTGGTGAGACCACACCTGGAGTATTGCGTACAGTTTTGGTCTCCAAATCTGAGGAAAGACATTCTTTCCATAGAGGGGATTCAGAGGAGGTTCACCAGACTGATTCCTGGAATGTTGGGACTTCATATGAAGAAATACTGGATAGACTTGGCTTGTACTCACTGGAATTTAGAAGATTGAGGGGGGATCTTATAGAAACTTACAAAATTCTTAAGGGGTTGGACAAGCTAGATTTTGGCAGAGTCCAGAACAAGGGGTCACAGTCTAAGGATAAGGGGGAATTCCTTTAGGACCAAGATGAGGAAAACATTCTTTACACAGACAGTGGTGAGTCTCTGGAATTCTCTGCCACAGAAGTGTAAGTTATTGGGGCAAATCCTCCAAAATTATGGAAGAACTCGGTTAAGAACATGGATATTTAAAAAAAAGACAAATTTGCTGGCTGCGACGAGAAAACCCCAATCCGCAGAAAGAATCAGTTTCAAGTTTCAAACCTGTCTGGCCTGTGGACTTGGGCATCACACAACGGTGTGGGCAAAATAGGCTGAGACGGAGATAACAAGATTATCTTGGATACACAAAGGAAGGAACCAAGCCTCAGCAGACGGTGGTAAACAGGCCAGCAACAAGCATCGGGGATGACCCATCCATCGAGACAATAGGAGCTCATCCAGGCGATGGGATAACGATCAGGCTGAGGGATCATGACATCAGCAAACCCCTTATCATCGGAAGCCCATTGTTCTGCCAGATCGAAACTGGGAATCATCAAAAGAACCCTTTTATCCAGAGGATCATCTGGGGGTTTCAAAGGAAACTCAGGTATAAAAGCCGGAGTCAAGCCAGAACTCGCTCTCTTTCTGCTCTGCTGGACAGTATGTGGGCCTGCATCGACCTAGCTGTGAGTATCCCCGTGACCTGGTGAAGTTCCCGAAATCGGATAGAGGTTGAGGGAAGAAGGGGAAAAGGGGTGAACTGTAAGAACAATTGTGTAAAGTAAGTTTTACGACGTGCCCGATAGTTTTCCGTCCATAGTCTTAGTTTTATGTAGTGTTGGTGAGATTCGATTTCTCATTGTTTAATAAAGCCTGTAAATTTAGACTTGCTTTTTAGGCCATCTTGGTTTCTGTTTTCTCTCATCAGCACATGCTGGTCAATTCAACCTTTTTATCATATCCCACCATAATTCCGAGGTCTAGAACCTAGGGGAATCCCGTGGAGTAAAGGGACACTAAACCCCTACAGAAGGTAATTGAGGCCAGTTCATTGGCTATATTCAAGAGGGAGTTGGATGTGGCTCTTGTGGCTAAAGGGATCAGAGGGTATGGAGAGAAGGCAGGTACGGGGTACTGAGTTGGATGAACAGCCATGATCATATTGAATGGCGGTGCAGGCTCGAAGGACCGATTGGCCTACTCCTGCACCTATTTTTCCATGTTTCTATGTTTCTATGTATTACAAGAAACATCTGGATTTCAGCAACCTACTTACCTATTTGACGTGGTGGCAGACACCAGATCACGAAAATTGAATGAAAACACAGAATGGATGTTGAATCGTGAAATATTCAATGATATTGTCGCACAGTATGGCGTACCAGAGATTGAATCACTAGTTACCAAAGTATGTTTCATGGGAACCAGACCCTGAGGCAGTGGCGGTAGATGCATTCTCGCCAAACTGGGGTGGAATGTTTTTATATGCATTTCCCCCATTTTGCCTCATCAGCCGGTGCTTGACTAAGATCGAGCAGGACTTGGCCTCAGGCATTTTGGTAGTTCCTGACTGGCCTACACCACCATAGTTTCCACCAGTTCCGAGACTAATAACACAGCCTTTTATGGCAATCCCCAAAAGCAGTATTCTGCTTGTTCATCCTGTAACTGTGGAGAATCATCCATTACATGATCGTAATAATCTATTGATTTGCCGATTCTGAGGGGCCCGTTCCTGGGGCTTGGACTATCAGGACGTACAGTGGATGTGATTACTGCGGCCTGGAGGGATAGTACTATAAAACAATATATTTCTCATATCAAGAAATGGGAGGTGTTCTGCTTACAGTCGAACATTTCATATCATACGGCAAGCATACCTGACGTGTTGGAATTTCTTTCCATGCTATATTTCGATGAGCGACTTAGCTATAGTGCCAGAAGTGCCTTATCGTCCTACCTATGGCAAGGATGGGGACAACACTCTGTTGGGTCTCACCCTTTAATATAGAAACATAGAACATAGAAAAATAGGTGCAGGAGTAGGCCATTCGGCCCTTCGAGCCTGCACCGCCATTCAATGTGATCATGGCTGATCATCCAACTCAGTATCCCGTACCTGCCTTCTCTCCATACGCCCTGATCCCTTTAGCCACAAGTGCCACATCTAACGCTCTCTTAAATATAGCCAATGAACTGGCCTCAACTACCTTCTGTGACAGAAAATTCCAGAGACTCACCACTCTCTGTGTAAAGAATGTTTTCCTCATCTCGGTCCTAAAGGAATTCCCACTTATCCTTAGACTGTGACCCCTTGTTCTGGACTCCCCCAACATCGGGAACAATCTTCCAGCATCTAGCTTGTCCAACCCCTTAAGAATTTTGTAAGTTTCTATAAGATCCCCCCTCAATCTTCTAAATTCCAGCGAGTACAAGCCGAGTCTATCCAATCTTTTCTCATATGAAAGTCCTGACATCCCAGGAATCAGTCTGGTGAATCTTCTCTGTACCCCCTCTATGGCAAGGATGTCCTTCCTCAGATTTGGAGACCAAAACTGTACGCAATACTCCAGGTGTGGCCTCACCAAAACCCTGTACAACTGCAGTAGAACCTCCCTGCTCCTATACTCAAATCCTTTTGCTATGAATGCTAACATACCATTTGCTTTCTTCACTGCCTGCTGCACCTGCATGCCTACTTTCAATGACTGGTGTACCATGACACCCAGGTCTCGTTGCATCTCCCCTTTTCCTAATCTGCCACCATTCAGATAATAGTCTACCCTCATGTTTTTGCCACCAAAGTGGATAACCTCACATTTATCCACATTATACTGCATCTGCCATGCATCTGCCCATTCACTCAGCCCATCCAAATCACCCTGCAGCCTCCAAGCATCCTCCTCACACCTAACTATACCCCCCAGCTTGGAGTAATCTGCAAATTTGGAGATGTTGCATTGAATTCCCTCGTCCAAATCATTAATATATATTGTAAATAACTGGGGTCCCAGCACTGAGCCTTGCGGCACCCCACTAGTCACTGCCTTCCATTCTGAAAAGGACCCGTTTACTCCTACCCTTTGCCTCCTGTCTGCTAGCCAGTTCTCTATCCACATCAATACTGAACCCCCAATACCGTGTGCTTTAAGTTTGTATGCTAATCTCTTATGCGGGACCTTGTCGAAAGCCTTCTGAAAGTCTAGATATAACACATCCACTGGTTCTCCCTTATCCACTCTACTAGTTACATCCTCGAAAAATTCTATCAGATTTGTCAGACATGATTTACCTTTCGTAAATCCATGCTGACTTTGTCCAATGATTTCACCACTTTCCAAATGCGCTGCTATCCCATCTTTAATAACTGACTCTAGCAGTTTCCCCACTACCGATTGTAAAGAGCGTACACTCACACGGAGTTTCTTTACTAAGCTTTATTGATCACATATATACTGGTGCCCTAGCTGTACATGGTCTGCACGTTTTACTAGAGGAGGAACTAGGGGATGGAGAGACATTAATATACTTGATAAGAGGGGAGTGGTTAGTAAGGCTACACAACCGAAAATTAAAGGGACATGCACTAATCATCTACATCCTTCCTCTTACAAAGAAAGGAACGTGACGGCTGACCATGTCTCATGCACTAGGGCGCTGGAAATGAACAGACAATAAAATAGCAGCAATCACATATAATCGCCGTAACGGTCAGGCGCGCGTACAATACGGCCCGAGCGGGTGCGAATCCCGCTCACACCCCCTCCCCCCAAAGGAACAGGACCCGGGGAGGACACCCCGACAGGATAGCCGCGAGGCGGGGACAAGCGCGGTGACAAAGGGATGGAAGGCGAGCGACTAGGCGACGTGGGAGAAACGGGCGGAGGCACGGGAACAGGCACAGGGAGAAGGACCGGGACAGGCCGAGCAGGCGCGGGTTTAGTGACCGCAGCAGGCGGGAGAGCAGACAGAGGGGAAGCATGGGGAACAGCAGGAGGAGGAGGAGGCTCATTCACCAGGCGGAGGTGCTGACGGGACCGACGGTAAACAGTGCCATCGAGGTTGACCAGATAGGAGCGAGGAGAAGTGGCAGTCCCGACAACAATCGCAAGGCCAGGGCGACCGGAGGTGGAACGCATGCGGACAACCTGACCAGGGGAAAGAGGAGGTAGTGCACGGCAGGACCTATCATGGGAGCGCTTCTGAATGGACTGCTTGGCAGCGATGCGCTCACGGACCATGGCAGGTTTCAATACTGCAGGGGCAAGAGTTTGCTGGGCCACCGGGATGGGAGGGCGAGTGACCCGGGACATGAGGCGCTGCGCCGGGGACCCCAAGACGCTGTCACGGGAGATGTTTCGGAGGTTGAGGAGAGCGAGGTAAATGTCAGATTTGGATGCACGGCAGCGTTCCAATAAGTCCTTCGTGCTGCGAACAGCACGCTCGGCCAGGCCGTTGCTCTGGGGGTATTCGGGGCTGCTGGTGTAATGCCTGAAGTTCCAGCTGTCAGCAAAGTCCTTGAATTCCGCGCTGGTAAACTGGCTGCCGTTGTCGGACTGCAGGCTCGCTGGAGAACCAAAGGTCGCGAAATGGCGGCGCAGCTTCGCAATTACAGCAGAAGAGGAGAGAGAGAACAGCTGGTCGACCTCAAACCAGTTAGAGTAGGAGTCGACAAGCACCAAGAAGTGCTTGCCGTGCCACTCAAAAATGTCTGTTGCCAGCGCCGACCATGGCAGGTCTGGTGCGGGCTGCTGCAGAAGGAGCTGCCGCTGCTGCTTCGGTGCGAGACTGTTGCAGGTTGGGCAAGATGACACCTGGTCCCGGAAGTATGCAGCCATATCAGGCCAGTAAAACTGGCTTTGGGCGATGGAGAGAGTGGCCTCGGCCCCTGGATGGCCACGATGAGCAGTGTCGAAATACAGTTGCCAAAGAGCCTCAGGCACCACAACCTTGTGACCCTTAACGATAACGCCATCTCGCAGCACCAGCTCGTCACGGACCAGGAAGTAAGGCACAGCCGCGGCAGGTAGGGAAGAGCGTCGTTCGGGCCAACCCCGTTGAATGACTGCAGCCAACTGTTGGAGAGAGGCGTCAGCAGCAGTGTGTTTGACCAGGGACTGTAGCTGTTTCGAAGGCACAAAGTTGACGTTCATGACAATCATACTGGAAGCCTCGTAAGGGTGACGAGTGGTCGAAGCCAGAGGAGCCCGAGACAACGTGTCAGCAATAAACATGTCCTTGCCTTTACGGTACACCACGGAGAAGGTAAAACATTGTAATTGAAGCATCATCCGTTGTAACCTGGAGGAGGCAGCGTGAATCGGCTTGCCGAGGATGGTGACCAGGGGCTGGTGGTCAGTTTCAATAGAAAATTCGGTGCCAGGATGTAGTCTTTAAACTTTGAACAGGCAAACACGACAGCCAGCAGCTCCTTCTCAATCTGGGCATAGCGCTGCTCAGCTGGAGTCATCGTGCGGGACGCGAAAGACACAGGCAACTGTACCCCATCATGGATTTGCAAACAGGCAGCACCCAGCCCGAACTTGGAGGCATCGCAAGTGATGACGATCGGACGTTTCAAGTCGAAATACCTCAGCGTCGGAGTGCAGATGAGTTTAGAACGCAGC
The DNA here is from genome assembly GCA_963514005.1 of Raja brachyura. Next base: position 72,711,360 of record OY740790.1, read on the forward strand.
ACATCGAAAGCAGCCTGGTGCTGCGGGAACCAGGACCACGCAGTATCTTTCTTCACCAAGTCTCTCAAGGGAGCACTCAACTCACTCAAATCGGGGATGAACTTTCCCAGGTAATTGACCATGCCAAGGAAGCGCTGGAGGCTAGGCACATCCACAGGAGCAGGCATCTCAGAAATAGCAGCGGTCTTCTGTGGGTCGGGCTTCAGCCCGGACGCTGTGAAAACGTGTCCCACATAGGTGACCTCCGGGACGCGGAACCGGCATTTACTGGGGTTGAGCTTCAAATTCACCTCCCGAGCTCGATCCAAAACCAGTCGGAGGTTGTGGTCGTGCTGTCCTACATCTTTTCCATACACCAAGATGTCGTCGACGATGATAGCGCACGGGAGCCCCGCGAATAGCTGTTCCATCGTCCTCTGGAAAACTTCACTAGCGGAGCTGATCCCGAACGGCATGCGCAGGAATCGGAACCTCCCAAAGGGAGTGGCGAAAGTCGTCAGGTAAGATGATCGTTCATCTAACGGTATCTGCCAGAACGAGCTCTTTGCATCCAGCACTGAACACAAAGTGGCTGGGCCGACCTGTGCAGCAACATCCTCGACAGTACGCATAGGGTAGTGTGGGCGCTTGATGGCCAAGTTCAAATCTTTAAGGTTGATGCAGATCCGCAGCTCACTTTTGTCCTTCTTGGCAGCAACAACCATGGTGGAGGCCCACTGAGTTGGCTCGCTCACCTCCTTCAGAATGCCCGTAGCCACCATGTCACGAAGGGTGGACTCGACCCTGTCCTTCATCGCAAAGGAGACCCGGTGGGGTGGTCGTAGAACCGGATCCACATCAGGATTAAGAGAGATCTTATAGTTGCAGGGAAGCATCCCCAGCGAATTGTCAAACCGATCAGGGTATTCGGCTAGCGGGTCCAGAGGTCGCTGAACCAAACGGATGTCCCGGTGGAAATTGACCAACCCAAGGTCCTGGCATGCCTGAACACCAAGCAGTGGAACACATTTTTCGCCTACCAGAAAGAAAGAGAGGGGCCGAACGGTATTCAGCACTTTACAGTTCAGGGTAGCTTTCCCCACAGGGACGAGCAGACCTCCCCCATAGGCTCGAAGGACAGAGCGCTCAGTGGTAATCCGCTCATTATTCCTTATCTTTTTGAAAAGGCTTGTTGACATTACGTTTGTTGCGGCCCCAGTGTCGACCTTGGCAGAGAAAGTCGCACCATTAACAGTAACTTGCACAGTCGGGTCCGTTATCCGGGCAGGTGTCTTCCTAACTGAAAACACGCTGAGCTCACTCCGGGAAGAGTCCGAATCAGACAGTGGGAGGTTGTCAGGAGGTTGATAAGAACCAGGCACAGTATCATCCCGTGCCAGGTAATTGGAGGGCTTACGCTGTTGCTGGGCAGGATTCCTGCAAAATCGACAGGCTGCTGAGAAATGGTTGAGTTTGTTGCAGAAATTACATGTCTTTCCCAACGCAGGGCACACATTGTAACGATGAGCCACAAAATTACAGTTCGGGCAGCGCTGTTCTGACTTAGAACTGGAGCCAGAGCTGGCCCCACGGCGAGCTTGCTGAGCAGGACGGCGGGTGGCGACGGTAGCTGACCGAACCTCATGATCAGAGGGGGGCGCAGCAGAGGTGACAGCCTCCGCCATTCTGGAGGCATGCAGAGCATCGTGGAGGGTCAGGTCCGGCTTACACAGGAGCTCCGACCGCAGCTTCTCATTCCGTAGACCGTACACCAAGACATCTCTGGTGAGGGTATCTGGGGTCGCGTCACCCAGGTGGCATCGTCTAGCTAGATGCCGTAGGGCAACATAAAAATTACCGACAGACTCACCGGGGCTCTGACGACGTCCAAAGAACTTAAAACGCTCCAGAATAGAGTTTGTGGGAACGTCGCACATTTCAGTGAACTTTCCGAGTAGGCAATCAAGGTCTCTGGGATCTTCATTCACCCCGTACTCAAACGACTCAGAGCACTCCAGAGCCTCGGAGCCGGCTAGATTCAAGAGCAGTGACGCTTTAACTGCAGTGGAAGCAGCTGGGTGTACGATAGTAACATAATGCTGAAAGTCCCGACGGAACACATTCCACCGGTGAGCGATGTCATCGTCAAAGACAAGAGGTTCTGGCTTGCGGCAGGAGGAAGCCATGACCAGGCAGGGAAGGGCAACTGGGACAAATAAAAACTGAACCCGATAAACAGGAGACGCGTGATTCGAAACGACTGACACCATGTAAAGAGCGTACACTCACACAGAGTTTCTTTACTAAGCTTTATTGATCACATATATACTGGTGCCCTAGCTGTACATGGTCTGCACGTTTTACTAGAGGAGGAACTAGGGGATGGAGAGACATTAATATACTTGATAAGAGGGGAGTGGTTAGTAAGGCTACACAACCTATAATTAAAGGGACATGCACTAATCATCTACACAGATGTTAGACTAACTGGTCTGTAATTCCCCGCTTTCTCTCTCCCTCCTTTTTTAAAAAGTGGGATTACATTAGCTACCCTCCAATCCTCAGGAACTACTCCAGAATCTAAGGACTTTTGAAAAATTATCACTAATGCATCCACTATTTCTGTGGCTACCTCCTTGAGTACTCTGGGATGCAGACTATCTGGCCCTGGGGATTTATCGGCCTTCAATCCGTTCAATTTACCCAACACCACCTCCCGGCTAACCTGGATTTCACTCAGTTCCTCCATCTTATTTGACCCCGTTCCACTGCTATTTCCGGCAGATTATTTATGTCTTCCTTAGTGAAGACAGAACCAAAGTAGTTATTCAATTGGTCTGCCATGTCCTTGTTCCCCATGATCAATTCACCTGTTTCTGACTGCAAGAGACCAACATTTGTTTTAACTAGTCTCTTTCTCTTCACATATCTATAAAAACTTTTGCAGTCAGTTTTTATGTTCCCTGCCAGTTTCCTTTCATAATCTATTTTCCCTTTCCTAATTAAGCCCTTTGTCCTCCTCTGCTGGAATCTGAATTTCTCCTAGTCCTCCGGTAGGCTGCTTTTTCTGGCAAATTTGTATGCCTCATCTTTTGTTTTTATACTATCCCTGATTTCCCTTGTTATCCATGGATGCACCACCTTCCCCGATTTATTCTTTTGCCAAACTGGTATGAACACTTTTTTTACTTCATCCATGCAGTCTTTAAATACCTTCCATTGCACATCCACTGTCAACCCTTTAAGAATCACCTGCCAGTCTATATAACCATATAACAATTACAGCACGGAAACAGGCCATCTCGGCCCTTCGAGTCCGTGCCGAACAACTTTTTTCCCTCACCTGCCTGCACTCATACCATAACCCTCCATACCCTTCTCATCCATATGCCTATCCAATTTATTTTTAAATGATACCAACGAACCTGCCGCCACCACTTCCACTGGAAGCTCATTCCACACCGCTACAACTCTCTGAGTAAAGAAGTTCCCCCTCATGTTACCCCTAAAACTCTGTCCCTTAATTCTAAAGTCATGTCCTCTTGTTTGAATCTTCCCTATTCTCGAAGGGAAATGCTTGTCCACATCAACTCTGTCTATCCCTCTCATCATTTTAAAGACCTCTATCAAGTCCCCCCCTTAACCTTCTGCGCTCCAGAGAATAAAGACCTAACTTATTCAACCTATCTCTGTAACTTAGCTGTTGAAACCCAGGCAACATTCTAGTAAATCTCCTCTGTACCCTCTCTATTTTATTGACATCCTTCCTATAATTGGGCGACCAAAATTGTACACCATACTCCAGACTTGCATACACCATACACCTATCTTGGCCAATTCACATCTCATACCTTCAAAGTTACCTTTGTTCAAGTTCAGAACCCTTGTTTCTGACTTAATTTTGTCACTCTCCATCCTAATGAAGAACTCAACCATATTATGGTCACTCTTGCCCAAGGGGCCACGCACAACAAGACTGCTAACTAACCCTTCCTCATTACTCAATACCCAGTCTAGAATAGCCTGCTCTCTCGTTGGTTCCTCCACATGTTGGTTGAGAAAACTATCCCGCATACATTCCAAGAAATCCTCTTCCTCAGCACCCCTGCCAATTTGATTCACCCAATCTACATGCAGATTGAAGTTACCCATTATAACCGTGTTACCCTTGTTGCACGCATTTCTAATTTCCTGTTTGATGCCATCCCCAACTCCAATACTACTGTTAGGTGGCCTGTACACAGCTCCCACTAGCGTTTTCTGCCCCTTAGAGTTTCGCAGCTCTACCCATATCGATTCCACATCCTCCACGCTAATGTCCTTCCTTTCTATTGCATTAATCTCCTCTCTCACCAGCAATGCTACCCCACCTCCTTTTCCTTTTCGTCTATCCCTCCTGAATATTGAATATCCCTGGGTGTTCAGCTCCCAGCCTTGGTCACCCTGGAGTCATGTTTCCGTGATCCCAACTATAGCATAGTCATTAATCGCTATCTGCACCTTCAACTCATCCACCTTATTACGAATGCTCCTCGCATTGAGACACAAAGCCTTCAGGCTTGTTTTTACAACACTCTTGCTCCTTATACAATTATGTTGACAAGTGGCCCCTTTCACATCGATCCCTATTACACTTGGCCATACTCTCCTATCCCTTTGTGAGCTTTCTTTCCCGTTAATTCTGGGGTCATTAACCATCCCTTTACTCTCTTTCCCTTTAACTCCGCCCTCGACTATCCCATTTGACACCCCACCCCCCTTATTCAGTTTAAAACCATCTGTGTAGCAGTGGCAAACCTGCCGGCCAGAATGCTGGTCCCCCACCTGTTAAGATGCAATCCGTCCCTTTTGTACAGTTCCCCCTTACTCCAAAACAGATCCCAGTGATCTAAGAATCTAAATCCCTGCCCCCTGCACCAGTTCCTCAGCCACACATTCAGGTCCCATATCTCCCTGTTCCTGCTCTCGCCAGCACGAGGAACTGGAAGAAAACCGGAGATAACAACCCTGGAAGTCCTGCTTTTCAGCAATTTTCCGAGCTCTCTGAAGTCCCGCTGCAAAATATTCATCCCCTTCTTTCCAACATCATTTGTTCCAACATGCACGACCACTTCTGGCTGTTCACCTTCGCCCTTGAGGATTGTCTGCACTCTGTCTGTGACATCCTGGATCCTGGCACCAGGAAGGCAGCACACCATCCTCGAATCCCGTCTGTTGCCGCAAAAACCCCTGTCCGTACCTCTCACAATGGAGTCTCTAACTACAATGGCGTTGCCCGACTTTGGCCTCTTTGGTTTTGGCTCAACAGCCCTCTTTGTTTTGCAAGCCAGTCCGCCGCTCAGTGAGATACCGTCTTCTGTCCCGGCAGCTTCCACGTGGGTGAACCTGTTCACAAGAGGTACAACACCCGGGGGCCTTTGCATTCCATGTTTTCCTCCCTTTATCACCGTCACCCACCTTCTCTCTTCTAGTGCCTTGGGTGTAACAATCTTACTGAAGGACTTGTCGAGGAACGACTCAGTTTCTCGGATGAATCTGAGGTCATCCACTTGTTTCTCCAGTTCCCCAACACGGTCCAACCTATCTCGGTTCATAAAGGGTATTTTTAACTGTAATCCCCCCCCCCAGGCCCAGGTACACGGAAATCTGGGACGTGAGTGTGGTTCTCGTGTTGCTTCGTCAATGGGCCCAGTAACATCTCTGTCATTGCCCAGACTCACTGTTAAAGTGGTTATGCTCATGGCGCTGGTTTCAGTGCAACGCGTCCAGACATTACAGAAGCTTCGACTGGACAGGATGGTTTCTTCTGTCAACAACATAACCTTTTATGTTTATGATTTACTTTAACAGAGCAGGCCAGGAATGTCAGGGCATAAACTTGATTTTATGGCACACCCCATAGATCTTCGCCTATGTGTAGTTACGTACTTACGGTGGTATATTGAGGTCACCAAGTGCCTCAGAGGCCCCGAATTGGCGTTATTTATCAGTCACTAAAAGCCTCATAAAAAGGTGTCGGTACAGACCATCTCAAGGTGGCTGAAACAGGTTCTGGCTTCCGCCGGAGTTGATATTGATATTTTTAAATCTCACTCCACCAGGGCGGCATTAACGTCAGCAGCGAGAACACTGGACGTTCCTCTCGACCAAATCCTCGCAGCCGCAGGATGGTCCAAAGAAATGACTTTTGAAAGGTTCTATCACAAACCTCTTGCCACATCAGGGGTGTATGTCCATTCTATTCTGAGTTCTGTTTTGTAGCTTTCCCCTGGGAGAGAGGGGTCACTATTGGTTTTTCTTGTGTTAAATAAAGCATTAACGTTTTTAATTCTGTATCATGTTTGAATGCATTATTTGTTATTACTCATCCTGTGTCAACCGAGGCAGTGTGTCGTATGGACTCGTATCCGTGGCATGAAATCACAGAGCTTTGAAGTCTTCATGGAATCACTCACATGACTCAGAAGTAAAACGGTAAGATTAAATGACAACTTACCAGTTTGAAATTTGATCTTTATTTTATGAGGAGTTATGATGAGCGATTAAGTGCCCAACCTTCATATCACAAAGGTCATCTGGTAGTTTATAGGTTTTCTAATCTTACCATGTTACTTCAATTAACGTTATCTGTGATTTCACACCGCTGCTTTGAAGATTGATGCGCATGCGGTCTGGCAGGACTTCTTCACGCAATCGCTCATCGTAACTCCTCATAAAATAAAGATCAAACTTCAAACTGGTACCTTCTTGTTTAATCTTACTATTCTACATAACCAAACTGTGTTGCCATTTGGGCTCAGTCATAGAGTCACTCAGCACGGAAACAAGTCCTTTGGCCCAACCTGCCCATGATGACCAAGATGCCCCATCTACACTAGACCCACCTGCGCGTGTTCACCAATATCCCTCAAAACCTCTCCTATCCACGTACCTGTCCAAGTATCTTATAAATGTTGTTATAGCACCTGCCTCAACTACCTCCTCTGGCAGCTCATTCCATACACCCACCTGAGTTATGCCAGGCACCAACCCTTCCACACACACACCACCCTTTGTGTGAGACAGGAGCTTCACAGGGCTATGTCCCCTAGTTCTTGATTCCCCATTGCTGGGTGAAAGACTGCGTAAATTTAAGGTGAAGGGGAAATGATTTAACAGGAATGTGAGGGGTAACTTTTTTACACAAAGGGTGGTGGGTGTAAGCAACGAGCTGCTGGAGGAGGTAGTTGAGGTGATCCAGTTTGGTGGCAAGAACAAGAAGGCAGATTATTATCTGAGTCTGAGGAAGGGTTTCGGCCCCAAATGTTGCCTCTTTCCTTCGCTCCATAGATGCTGCTGCACCCGCTGAGTTTCTCCAGCACTTTTGTCTACCATTATCTGAATGGTGTCAGATTCAACAAAGGGAAGTTGCAATGAGACCTGGGTGTGCTTGTACATCAGTCACTGAAAGTTAGCATGCAGGTAAAGCAGGCAGTGAAGAAAGCTAATGGCATGTAAGCCTTCATTGCGATATTTTTTAGGAGCTCGGAGATCCTACTGCAGTTGAACAGGGCCCTGGTGAGACCACACCTGGAGTATAGTGTGCAGTTTTGGTCCTCTAATATGCAGTAGGATCTTGTTGCCATTGAATGCAGCTAAAACCCGGGATTGCAGGACTGACATATGAAAGAATGGATCGACTGGGTATGTGTTCACTGGAATTTAGAAGCATGAGAGGCGATCTTATAGAAACATAGATTTCTCAAGGGATTGGACAGGTTATAGTCAATAGACAATAAGTGCACGCTTAGGCCATTTGGCCCTTTGTACCAGTACCACCATTCAATGTGATCATGGCTGATCATCCCCAATCAGTACCCCATTCCTGCCTTCTCCCCATATCCGTTGATTCCGCTATCTTTAAGAGCCCTATCTAGCTCTCTCTTGAAAGTATCCAGAGAACCAGCCTCCACCACCCTCTGAGGCAGAGAATTCCAGACTCACAACTCCGTGTGAAAAAGTGTTTCCTCACCTCCGCTCCAGTCACTGAAAGTTGGCGTGCTGGTACAGCAGTCAGTGAAGAAGTCTAAGGGAATGTTGGCCTTCATAACAAGAGGATTTCAACATAGGAGTAAAGAGGTTCTTCAGCAGTTGTTTGGGCTCTGGTAAGACCACATTTGGAGTATTGTGTACAGTTTTGGTCTCCTAATTTGAGGAAGGATATCCTTGCGATTGAGGCAATGCAGCGTAGGTTCATGAGATTGATCCCTTAGATGGCGGGACTGTCATATGAGGAAAAAATGAAAAGACTAGGCTTGTATTCACTGGAGTTTGGAAGGATGAGGGAGGATCTTATAGAAACATATAAAGTTATAAAAGGACTGGACAAGCTAGATGCAGGAAAAATGTTCTCAATGTTGGGCAAGTCCAGAACCAGGGGCCATAGTCTTAGAATAAAGGGGAGGCCATTTAAGACTGAGCTGAGAAAAAAACTTTTTCACCCAGAGATGTGAATTTGTGGAATTCCCTGCCACACAGGGCAGTGGAGGCCAAGTCACTGGATGGATTGAAGAGAGAGTTAGATAGAGCTTTAGGGGCTAATAGAATCAAGGGATATGGGGAGAAGGCAGGCACGGGTTATTGATTGGGGACGATCAGCCATGATCACATGAATGGCGGTGCTAGCTTGAAGGCACCAACACAATCATCCCTCAGCACCTGATAAGCAAACTGGGTCCATTGTGCCTCAGCATCCCCATGTGTAACTGGCTACTGGACTTCTTCACTGACAGACCCCAGTCAGTGAGGGTTGGAAACAACACCTCTAACATCATCTCTCTGAGCACAGGGTCCCCTCAGGGCTGTGTCCTGAGTCCACTGCTGTTTACCCTGATGACCCACGACTGTTGTGCTAGGTTTAGTACAAACCACATCATGAAGTACGCAGATGACACAACAGTGGTGGGCCTCATCCGGGACGTCAATGAGCTGGCTTACTGGTGGACTGGTGTAATACGAACAACCTGATCCTGAATGTTGAAAAAACAAAGGAGGTCATCTTCGACTTCAGGAAAAACCGGCATAGTCCCACACCACTTCACATCAATAACAGCGATGTGGAGTTGGTCAGTAGCACTAAGTTCCTGGGGGTGCAGATCACTAACAGTTTGACCTGGTCAAATAACACCTCATCAACAGTTGAGAGAGCGCAGCAGCGGTTGCACTTTCTGCACCGGATGAGATGAGCTCACCTCCCCCATCCCATCCTCACCACTTTCGACAGGGGCACCATAGAGAGTATTTTGACCAGCTGTATCTCTGTCTGGTTTGGGGATTGTAAAGCCTCCGACTGGAAGTCTGTGCAGAGAGTGGTGAGGACAGCTGGAAAAATCATCGGGACTACTCTCCCCTCAATCGGGGATATTGCGACCAAATGTTGCGTGTCTAAGGCCAGCAGTATTATAAAGGACACCACACATCTCCATCACGTACTATTCACTCTGCTGCTCTCGGGCAAAAGATATCGTAACATAAGGAGCAGAACATCAAGGTTTTGCAACAGCGTCTGCCCACGAGCCATCAGGCTCCTGAATGCCATGTAATGGGCTGCCACCATTGTCTATTTTATCCTTTTATCCATTTTATCCTTTTATCCTTCTGTTTATTATCGTGTTGCACGGGGAGCCAAATGCAACGGAATTTCGTTTGGAATTGCATATATCGATGTATTTCTAAATGACAATAAAGTTTTTTTTTACTTTTGTTCGACTTGAAGGGCCGAATGGCTTCCTACTGCACCTATTTTCTATGTATCTATCTGTCTATCTATCTATCGAGAAGGCAGTGGAGGACAATTCACTGGTTGTCTTCAAGAGAGAGTTAGATTTAGCTCTTAGGGCTAACAGAATCAAGGGATATGGGGAGAAAGCAGGAAAGCAGTACTGATTTTGGATGATCAGCCATGATCATATCCAATGAAAGGTGGAATGGCCCTAGTCCTACACATAATTACTATGTTCCTATTATGCTCAGTGGTTTGACATTGATATTAATAGACTTAATGACTCATCTCCATAATAATGAGCCAATACAGATTTATTTATTTTATTTTAGAGAATCTCCATACAGACAGCACCCATGGTCAGGACCGATCCCGAGTCTCTGGCGCTGTAAGCAGCAACTCTACTGCTGCGCCACCGTGCCACCTCAAATCATGGCCTATCCATTTGCCTCCAAAGATGCTGCTTGGCCCGTGAGTTCCTCCAGCAATTTGTGCTTTTGCTCAAGGACAAATTGTTGGAGATTCCACGCAGTATCAAGTCTGCTCTGCCCTTCAATCATGGTTGATCTATCACTCCCTCTCAACCCCATTCTCCTGCCTTCTCCCCATATCACCTGACACCCGTACTAATCAAGAATCTGTCTATCTCTGCCTTAAAAATATCCACTGACATGGCGTCCACAGCCGTCTGTGGCAATGAATTCCACAGATTCACCACCCTCTGCCTAAAGAAATTCCTCCCCATCTCCTTTCTAAAAGTACATCCTTTTATTCTGAGGCAGTACCCTCTGGCCCTGGACTCTCCCACCAGTGGAAAAGTCCTCCCACACCCTATCCAGGCCTATCACTGTTCGGAACGTTTGGCCTCACCTCCACTGGGTAGCGTTTTCTTGCGGGCAGAGGCAGGCAAAGGGTAGGTTCCCGGGCAGTGACAATCTTCGATACAAGAACTGCTTGTGACCCATAGAGCAAGCACAGCCAGAGACAAGAGTCCTGCCACACTCCTGCACATCCTCTCTTCGAGTCTTGCTGGATACATCCCACAATGGACACAGCACGGCTACTTATGTACCGAGCGGCAACACAACGTGACGTCTCCTTGGTCTATTCATATCTTGACGATGTTGCAATTGTGAAATGCTGACGTGAGCTTCACGTTGTCAAATGTAACTTTGTCTATAACCCTCCTATATGTATCTCCTGGGCAACGTTTAGAAACATAGAAACATAGAAAATAGGTGCAAGAGTAGGCCATTCGGCCCTTCGAGCCTGCACCGCCATTCAATGTGATCATGGCTGATCATCCAACTCAGTATCCCGTACCTGCCTTCTCTCCATACCCCCTGATCCCTTTAGCCACAAGTGCCACATCTAACGCCCTCTTAAATATAGCCAATGAACTGGCCTCAACTACCTTCTGTGGCAGAGAATTCCAGAGACTCACCACTCTCTTGACCTTCTGTATAAAGGTCAAGTTTAGTCTTGACCTTCTGTATAAATTAGAGTCACGGATCAGTGGGGATTTCTGAGACGTGGCTGCAGGAAGATTGGGCCTGGGACTTACTATTCAGGGTTATACATCCTATAGATTGGACAGCCAGGGGGCAGAGGATGGGGGGTTGCTCTGCTGGTGAGGGATGGAATTCAGTCCCTTGCGAAGGAAGACATAGGGACTGACGAGGTAGAGTCACTGTGGATTGAGTTGAGGAATTGTAAAGGCAAGAAGACACTAATTGGTGTTATGTACAGACCCCCAAATAGTAGCCCGGATGTAGGGTGTAAGTTGCAGCAGGAGTTAAAACTGGCATGTAACAAAGGTAATGCCACTGTGGTGATGGGGGATTTCAATATGCAGGTGGACTGGAAAAATCAAGTTGGTTCAGGACCCAAAGAAAGAGAGTTTGTAGAGTGTCTCTGAGATGGATTCTTAGAGCAGCTTGTAGTGGAGCCGACCAGAGAAAAGGCAATTCTGGATTTAGTGTTGTCTAATGAACCAGATTTGTTAAGAGAACTCGAGGTAAAGGAACCGCTTGGAGGTGGTGATCATAATATAATTAGTTTTAATCTGTAATTTGAGAAGGAGAAGGTTAAATCGGAAGTGTCAGTGATGTAGTTGAACAAAGGGGACTATGAAGGCATGAGAGGGGAGCTGGCCAAGGTAGACTGGAAAGGGATCCTAGCAGGAATGATGGTAGAACAGCAATGGCAGGAATTTCTGGGCATAATCCGGAAGACGCAGGATTATTTAATTCCAAAAAGTAAAAAAGATTCTAAGGAGGCAATCGTTGCCTACAAGAGAAGTTAGAGATAGAATAAAACTAAAAGAAAAGATGTGTAACACAGCAAAGAGTAGCCGGAAGCCAGGGGATTGGGAAACTTTCATAGGACAACAGAAGGAAACAAAAGAGACAACATGAGCTGAAAAGATGAAGTATGAAGGGAAGCTGGCCAGGAATATAAAGGACAGTAAAAGCTTATTTAGATATGTTATGGGAAAAAGAGTAGCAAAGTCAAATGTGGGTCCCTTGAAGGTAGACACGGGTGAAATTATTATGGGTAACAAGGAAATGGCAGAAGAGTAGAACAGGTACTTTGGATCTGTCTTCACTAGGAAGACACAAACAATCTCACAGATGTACTGGAGGACAGAGGATCTAAGGGGGTAGAGGAGCTTAAATAAATGTTCATTAGGCTAGAAATAATATTGGGTAGGCTAATGGGACTGAAGGATGATAAATCCCCTGGGCCTGATGGTCTGCATCCCAGGGTCCTCAGGGAGGTAGCTCTAGAAATAGTGGACGCATTGGTGAGTCAGTGAGTAGTTAGTCCTGGAGCCGTGAGTTAATGAGTAGTGAGTCCAAAAGCCGTGAGTCAGTGAGTAGTGAGTAAGTGAATAATTAGTCCAGAAGCCATGAGTCAGTGATTAGTGAATCCAGGAGCCAGGGGTGAGTGAGCAGCAAGTCCAGAAGCCTTGAGTCAGCATGTAGTGAGTCCAGGAGCCATGATTCAGTGAGTTGTGAGTCTGGAAGCCGTGAGTAGTGAGACCAGAAGTCGTGAGACAGTGATTAGTGAGTCCAGGAGCCGTGAGTCAGTGAGCAGTGAGTCCAGGAGCCGTGAGTCCAGAATCCGCGAGTCAATGATTAGTGAGTCCTGAACCCATGAGCAGTGAGTCCAGAAGCCGTGATTCAATGATTAGTGAGTCCTGAACCCATGAGCAGGGAGTCCAGAAGCCGCGATTCAAGGAAGAATAGGGAGTCAGTGATTAGTGAGTCCGGAAGCCGTGAGTCAGTGAGTAGTGAGTGCAGAAACTGTGAGTCAGTGAGTAGTGAGTACAGAAGCCGTGTCAGTGAGTGAGTCCAGAAGCCGTGAGTAGTGAGTCCAGAAGCCGAGAGTCAATAGACAATAGACAGTAGGTGCAGGAGTAGGCCATTTTGGGTGCGGTGTTTGCGGGGGTGGGCACTGTGTTTGCGCACAGGGGCATTGTGTTCATGGACAGGGGTGCTGTATTCATGGGAAACCCCATTCACCCCATTACCCCCACAACACCCCTCTGGACTCACAGTTCACTCACGCGCGGCTGGTGGACTCACAGTTCACTCACTCACAGCGTGAGGACTCACAGTACACACACGGCATCTGGACTCGCAGTTCACTCACTCACGGTTTGCGGACTCACAGTTCACTCACACGGATTGTGGACTCAGAGTTCACTCACTCACGGCTTGTGGACTCACAATTCATTCGCACACGGCTTGTGAACTCACAGTTCACTCACTCATGGCTTGTGGACTTACAGTTCACTCACTCACGACTTGTGGACTCACAGTTCACTCACCCACGGCTTGTGGACTCACAGTTCACTCACTCGCGGCTTGTGGACTCACAGTTCAATCACTTGCGGCTTGTGGACTCACAATTCACTCTATCTGGACACAACACTCATGATATCCGGGCTGACTGACTCATGCCCGGCCTCCGGAGCTTTATTCTCGTCGTCCCCGGAAGGGGCGTTGCCTTCATGGTGATTGATAACCGAGAAGACAAATCAGCTGATCTCATGATTTTTTAAACCTTAATAACTTTTGTAATATTCCACCGATCGGAACAAAATTTTGTGCACTTGGAGCAGAACAGAACTGTGAGTAAGGTGGCGAAAATATTCTAGTAATTACTGTACCGATTTCCCGCAAATTTAAAAACAGCGCAGACCGGAAGTGGTCAAAATTAGAGTTTTAGTAATATTATAGATATATTCACAAGTTATTCGCAATTAAGGTTTTAAAAATGGCAACTTTCACAAGAGTTTTACATATTATAATTCACATTTCCCCCCTCTCAGCAGTGATTACCTTCACTGAACATTTTATGCTTTATTTCTCACTTATTGCTGATTAAAGTTTTAAAAAAATCAAAAGACCTTGAATTTAAAAAGGAATCAATTGATTACAATGGCTCGGCTAGCAGTGACCAGCTTGATCAAGTACTTGGTCAAGAACTTTGATCTTGTTTGTGTGTATATATTTGCATATATTGAAGTTCAAGTTTACATTTATTGTCACTGTACCAATTGGTGTGTATATCTTTACATCTTCACAAAAACACTGCGCGGTAATGATAACATTTTTACATATTCTGATTCCCATTTGTTTCCTCTAGGCTGAGATCACCACCACTGAACATCTTATGCTTCATCTCTTGCCCTAGTACTGATTAAATTTTTTTATTTAAAAAAAAAATTATTTATTCGAGGTAAATACATCAATGTACACATATATACTGTTACAATCATTGTACCCCATAGTTTTATGGCTTTTAAAGAAAAAGAATAGAGAGAAAGAGAGTGAAATGTGAAAAGAGTTATGATAGTGAAAGAGCGTGCCAAAGGGGAGAAGAAACCCTTGGTCAAAGAATTAGAAAAGGGGGTTAAAAGATAGACCCTAAAAAAAGAAAAGGAAAACGAAAAAAAAAGAAAAAATGCCAGTTATTCTGTGATATATATCAAACAAAGGGAATCCACCAAGTCGATAGTTTTTCATCCCCCCCTACCAAGGCCCAAGGTACTCCTGCACCCTATCTTTGTAGTAATTCTATAAATGCAGACCACGTCTGATAGAAGCGTTCTGATCTTCCTTCCAGACGGAGTCTCATATCTTCCAGATGTAGTGTTTCAAACATAGTTGAAATCCACATATTTAATGTTGGTATAGGAGCATTTTTCCAAAGTTTTAAGATTCGTTTTTTTCCTATTATTAAGCCGTAATCAAATAAATTATTTTGATACACATTTAGTTCCGAACTACCTTCTGTCATTCCGAAAATAATCCATTCTGGCTTTGGTGTCATTTTTATTTTAAACAGTTTTGTGAAAATTTCAAAGATTTTAATCCAAAACCTTTGAATTTTTGTACAAAAGATGAATGAGTGTGCTATAGTAGCTTCTTGACACTGGCATTTATCACAAATTGGTGAAACGTTAGGGAAACATTTATTTAATTTACTTTTTGAGTAGTATAATCTGTGTATTATTTTAAATAGTATTAAAGTGTGTCTTGCGTTAATTGAGCATTTGAGCACATTTAATAAGTATTCTTTCCACCTTACATTGGAAATTTTAATGCTTAGTTCATTTTCCCATTCACCTCTAATACCTTCCGTTGTTGGTATTACTGCATTTAGTATAATATTATATATATGTGAAATCAGGACTTTCATATGAGGAAAGAGTGGATAGACTCGGCTTGTACTCGCTGGAATTTAGAAGATTGAGGGGGGATCTTATAGAAACTTACAAAATTCTTAAGGGGTTGGACAAGCTAGATGTTGGAAGATTATTCCCGATGTTGGGGGAGTCCAGAACAAGGGGTCACAGTCTAAGGATAAGGGGGAATTCCTTTAGGACCAAGATGAGGAAAACATTCTTTAAACAGAGTGGTGAGTCTCTGGAATTCTCTGTCACAGAAGGTAGTTGAGGCCAGTTCATTGGCTATATTTAAGAGGGCGTTAGATGTGGCACTTGTGGCTAAAGGGATCAGGGGCTATGGAGAGAAGGCAGGTACGGGATACTGAATTGGATGATCAGCCATGATCACATTGAATGGCGGTGCAGGCTCGAAAGGCCGAATGGCCTACTCATGCACCTATTTTTCTATGTTTCTATGTTCTAAATTTGCTGATTCCGCCTTTGTATTCATTACTTCATCTAGTAAGTCTAATGCCATTTTGTGAAATTCATGGGCATGTTTTTTCAAATAATCACATATTTGGAAATATTTAAAATACTGATTGTTACCCAGATTGTATTTTAGTTGTAATTGTTTAAATGATAATAATTTTCCCATATCATGCAGATCTCCCAAAGTTTTAATTCCTGCTCTTTCCCATTGTATAAATGCTTTGTTTATAATTGAGGGTTTAAACAGGGGGGTTTTAGCAATAGGAGATAGGAGAGGTAAGTTTCTTAATTTTAAATTGTATTTTATTTGTTTCCAAATTCTAATTGTACTATGTATAATTGGGTTTTTGTTGTAGTTTGTATTATTCACCGTCTTTGGTGAAAGAAGGATCGCACCAATATTAAAGGGGGAGCAGTCCTCTTTCTCCATAATGATCCATTCTGGTTGATGAAGAGAATTATCCAACAATTGAATCATATTTCTAATATTTACCGACCAATAATAATACATAAAATTAGGAGTGCTAATCCCCCTACTACTTTGGTTTAATTCAGGTGTGGTCTTTGTATTCTATGGGTCTTATAATCCCAAATAAAATTTGTTATATCTGAGTCCAATTTTTTTACAAACTTTTTGGGTAGATATAGTGGAATTGATTGGAACAAGTATAGAATTTGTGGTAGAAAAATCATTTTTATGGCATTTATTCGACCTATTAAGGACATCGGAAGCGTTTTCCAGAATTTAATTAAATTATGTAGTTTCTTAAGTACAGGGTTATAGTTTGCTTTAACCATGTCTTGATATCTTCTAGTAATTTCAATACCCAAGTATTTAACTTTTTCCACAGCTATTTTAAAAGGAAATTGTACGAGATGTGTAGAATCTTTTGGTTTTATTGACATGATTTCACTTTTATTCCAATTTATTCTATAACCTGAAAATGAACCGAAATCCTAAATTAAATTTAAAATGTTGGGTATAGTGATATGAGGCTTTGTGATGTACAAAAGTACATCATCAGCGTATAATGATATTTTATTGTTTGCATATTTTGTCTTATATCCGTGGATATTCGGATAAGTTCTAATTCTTTCCGCTAGTGGTTCAAATATGAGGGCAAATAACAATGGTGATAATGAACAACTTTGTCTATTACCCCTTGAGAATTGAAATTTCGTGGATAAAATATTATTAGTTAATATTCTGGCCGTTGGCTTATTATATATTAATTTAATCCATTGAATGAAATTCTCTCCCAGTTGAAATGTTTGCAATACCTTAACCATACACTTCCATTGAACCTGATCGAATGCTTTCTCTGCATCCAGCGAAATAATTGCGAGATTTGGATCTTTAGTTTGGTGTGAGTGCATTATGTTTAGCAGACGTCTCAAATTGTTGAATGAATGTCTCTTAGGGATAAACGCCGTTTGATCCGGATGTATTAGTTTAATGGCGTACTTACTTAATCTTCTTGCTAATATTTTTGTTAATATTTTTTGATCTGTATTTAACAACGCGATAGCTCTATAAGATTCAGGTTCTTCCTCATCTTTATCTTTCTTAAGTATTAGTGTAATCGTAGATTCTGCTAATGTATCAGGTAATATTTGTTCTCTGAAAGCATGTGTGTACATTTTCTGTAGACGAGGACTACATATATCTTAAAAACTTTTATAGAACTCATTACTAAATCCGTCGGGACCTGGTGTTTTTCCATTTTCTAATGAGAGTATTGTTTCTTCTATTTCCTTATTTGAGATTTGTGCTCCCAATTCCTCTTTTTCCTGCAATTCTTGTTTGGGAAGATTGCAATTATCCAGAAACTCAGTGACTGTGTTGATGTCCGTTGTCGTTTTGGATGTATACAAATTCTCATAAAATTGCATAAATCTTTTATTAATTTCATTCGGTAATGTTAATACTTCCCCTCTGTCTGATTTAATCTTTGAAATCGTGTGTTCCTTTTCTCGTTTTTTTAATTGGCGTGCGAGATGTTTATGAGGCTTCTCCCCAAATTCAAACTGTTCCTGTCTTGTAAGTTGGAGTAATCTTATAACTTTCTCTGATAGTAATTTATTTAATTTGAATTTTAGTATTAATATTTGATTATGTTTATCCATGGACGGGTCTTTAGCATTATTTATATCCAATTGTCTAATTTGTTCCTCTAGCTGCCGTTGTTCAATCTTATTTTTTTTATTCTGAAAGGCTTGGTATGAGATTATAACACCTCGAATAAAAGCTTTGAAAGCTTCCCATAATAAAGTAGTTGGTGTGGCTGGCGTATCATTTATTTCGAAAAAAAGATCAATTTGCTGTCTTAGATATATACTCCCTTCTGAGTCTTTTAAAATTTGGGGGTTATACCTCCAGAACGATGTATCTTTGACATACTTCTATTTTTAAAAAAAAAGTTAGAGGGGAATGATCTGAAATCGTATTTGTATGGTATTTTCGGTTAAGAGTATACGGAATTAATTTTGTGTCTACCAGGAAATAATCTATACGTCTTGTGTACCGATGAATGAAATGAATATTACTTGCCTGTTGGATTTGCAATCCTCCAAACATCGGTTATATTTGTATTTTTTATATATGTGTTTAAAAGTTCACTAGTTTTAGATTTGGTATCACCTCGTTGTTTTTGACTGGATTTATCTAAATAAGGATCTAAGACACAGTTAAAGTCTCCCCCAATTATAACATTCTGGTAATTATATTCTGCAATTATATTCAAAATTTTATTTTAAAAATGCGGATTATCAAAGTTAGGCGCATATATATTTACCAATGTGATTGGGATTGCATGGATCTCAACGGTAACTATCAAATGTCTCCCATCCTTATCTGTTAAGGTATTTTTCTGTTTAATTGGTATACCTTTGCGAATCATGATTGACGTGCCTCTGGATTTTGACGTGTATGACGAATGAAAAGTTTGACCTATCCAGTTGGCCCTCAATCTAACTTGATTATGAACTTTAAGATGCGTTTCTTGGAGGAAGATAACATCTGATTTAAATGCCTTCAGCTGTGCTAAAATCTTACCCCTTTTAATACGTTCGTTAGCCCCCCTAATATTCCAACTGCAAAATGAGATTCCTCCCGATTTATTTTGTTTAGTGTCTTGCATTTTGGCTAGGTTTAGTACCTATGTATCTTACGGTGCATCCATACCTCAGGTCTTTAAGCAATGGGGGAACAGTCAACCTACCAAGTTCAATTTGTGGATTCCCTTTGCGATTATCATTGAATTAAAAAAAACACATGTGATTAATTGTGATATTAAAAAAAATATAGTAAAAGTGAAAATACAGTGACCGAGCTTGTCGGCACTGTAATAAGTGGCCCACCTGTTGGTGGGAGAAAACATTATAACGACTTCCGTTGTCGATGTTAATAAACAAATAGCTCCGTTCCCTCAATAAGTCATAACATATCCATACTAGAACCAAGCCAATTCCAATTCAACTATATAATACCTAATTGCAGTACATATATCCATTTCATATGTATTCCCAAATATATCTAACTGTTATATCTACAGAGTGTTAAGCATCAGTTTTTACCTCGATATTAATCAGCTATTGGTTGAAGGGGCCACCGAGGGCAGGCTTCTGGATCTGAGCCAGGAGCCCGTCATCCCCCTCACAACCCGGTTATAAATCTGCTTAAAACTTATTAAGATATTAAGTTATAGATGTTAGTTTGTAAATCAGCCCCTTATTACCGATCTGGTTAGTATTCATTACAATTTCTATAATAGTATTCTATATTTTAAGTGTTAAAAGTGTTACTTCTATAACATTAGGTTGTTCAGTTAAATTTTTAAACCACGGTAATTGCTCTGTTCAGATTATATTGCAAAGCTCTGTATTCAATGTTTCTCTTTTTCCGCTTATTTGGAGCCCAGTATGTCCTTGAATTAACATTCCTCGATAAGCCGTCGAGTCAAAGCACAGCGAGTGTTCCATCTTCTGTGGAACACATTTCATGGTGAAATAATAAGAGAATGAATATCCATACAGTTCAGCTTTTAAAGTTACTGATTCTCTTCCACGATGGTTAAGGCATATTTATATGCGCTCTCAGGATTTGTAAACGATTTTTGCTGATCCTTGTAAGAAATACGCATTCTCGCGGGAAAGTAGACTCCATATCTGACACCCTTCACGCCTTCCCACTTCACCTTATAGCACTGATTTCTTTTCTGGACAACTTCATAGGGATAATCTCTAAATATTTTGAAGGTTGTCTGCTCGTATTTCAGTGGTATTCCGTATTTAATATTGTTCATAACCTCTTCCACGCCAGAAATGTCCCGGAATTTCACAATGATCTAACGTGTTTATTCTGAGCCTGTTTGGGATTTTTGTTTGAATCTCGGAATTCGATGCGTTGCTTCAATTTTCGGAAGGTTAGGAAGATTGAGAGCTTCTTTAATTAGATCCGCAGCAAACTCCCGAGGGTTATCTCCCTCGGCTTCCTCGGGTACTCCTACTAGCCTTAGATTAAAGCGTCTCGAATGAGTTTCCAAGTCTAAGCACTTATCCGAACATTTTGCCAGCTGTTTTGCAGTGAGGTCGTGCTATGTCTTTATTTTCTGCATATGCTCGGCCATTCGTCCCATCTCTTTCTCCATCTCTTTCATTGTTTTCACATATGAGGAGACAGTCTCATGCACTGCAGCAAACTTCTTATTAGTGTCCTCTTCCCCCTTGTTCATTCGCTCCAATAGTTCAACTCTCACATCTTCAATTCTTTTATTTACAGTGTTGATCGAATCCTGCACAGACTCAATAACTTTCAAATTGTCCGTATTCGTATTCAGCATTAGCTTATCTGTCATGTCTTTCATCATTTTTTCCATGTGCGTTCCGTCCACCTTTTTATCTTTCAGTTCTCTTACCATTTGCTTCAAGTCCTCCAAGTCTTTCTCCTTATCTGCCTTATCTGCCTTGGCTCTTGTAGACATTTCGGAAGGCAGTTTTCCTTCAAGAGCACATTCAAAAGTCGATTCTTCAAGCTCTTCAGGCTCTTTCCCCGTGCTGCAGTATATTTTTGAAATGCTTCTCTGAGGACTCTGAGCAAAAATCGGATTCTGCATTTAAAGGGTAAAATCCAGAGTTTACTGCACAGCACTTACTGATAACACCATCAGCAGAGCATTCAAAGGCTCCGATAACTTTTATTAATTGGTCCCGATCTGTAGATCCAGTTTTAATGCGAAAAATCGCAAATTTTCGGGAGTGGAGCTATGTGTGGCGACTGTTACCAAAACATGGTGCCACCGGAAGTCCTGATTAAATTTTAAAACCGTCAAAAGACTTTGACTGTAAAATGACCAGCTTTCACTGATGACGTCATAATGGCTGGGCTTGGAGTCGTCTCACACACAGAATCTTTCACGCGCATTGAGTGATGTGACCCCTCCGAACCCTCCCCCCTGGGTTATTCACAATCCCCCCCACCCCCCACCCCCCACCCCAGGTTATCAACACTCCCTGCACCGCCGACAGAGACGCCACCGATGGAACAAAGATGAAGGCGGGGTCTGGAAGAATCGGAAACCGCAGCTCAAAAAGCCAGCGATCACACCCCGGGTTATTCACATTCCCCCCCTCCATGGGTTAATCACCCCCTCCCCCCCGGGTTATTCACAATCTCCCCCCACCCCACGGGTAGTTCACACCCCCGCCGGGTCATCCACCCCCCCCCCCCCCCCCCACGTTATTACACCACCACACCGCCAAAAAAGACGCCGCTGATGGAACAAAGATGAAGTCGTAGCCTGCCCGCAGATGAAAGGAGAAAGATTGAATCTGAATCTAAGGGGAACTTTAAAATGTAGAATGATATGGGCAGACACAGGCAAATAGGAAAACATCAGATGGGTATTTTGGACGAGTACATAAGTTCTAGGAAAGATTTAGGCCATTTGGCCCATCAATCATGGCAGATCTATTATTCCCTCTCAACCCCATTCTCCTGTCTTCTCTCCGTAACCCCAGACACCCGTACTAATCAAGAATGTTCATTGACGTGGCCTCCACAGATTCTCCAAGATGTCCCACCAAAATGTTCCATTTGCCTGTTTCTGGCTCATATCCCTCTCCCTCTTGATTCGGACAGGCGTCAGGGATAATGTGGAGATAGAAGGAGAATGGGGTTATAAGGAAGAAATAAATCAGCCATGGTTGAGTGGCAAAGTAGACTTGATGGGCTGAATGGCCTAATTCTGTTCCTAGCACTTATGAACTACTGAATATCTAAAATACACAAGGCGTGTGTCCATGATCTGTGACTCTAATTAATACAGAAGGTCAAGACTAAATGTTGCCCAAGAGATACATTTAGGAGGGTTATAGACAAAGTTACATTTGCCAATGTGAAGCACACATCAGCATTTCAAAATTGCAACACTGATAAGATATGAATAGACCGAGGAAACGTCATCTTGTGTTGCCGCTCGGTACATAAGTAGCCGTGCTGTGTCCATTGTGGGTTGTACCCAGCAAGACTCAGAAGAGAGGATGTGCAGGAGTGTGGCAGAATTTCTGTCTCTGGCTGTGCTTGCACTATGGGTCACAAGCGGATCCTGTATCGAAGATTGTCCCTGCACGGAAACTACCTATTGCCGGCCTCTGTCCGCAAGAAAACGCTACCCAGTGCAGGTGAGTCCAAATGTATTGAATAGCGAAAGGTCTGGATAGAGTGGGTATGGGAGGATATTTCCTCTGGTGGCAGAGTCCAGGGCCAGAGGGCACTGCCTTAGAATAAAAGGATGAACTTTTAGAAAGGAGATGAGGAGGACTTTGTTTAGTCATATGATGATCAGTCTGGATCATTGGAACCTCTTTTGGGGAAGGAGTGACCTGTATAAAAAGGACGGGTTGCACTTGAACCCGAGGGGGAGCAGTATCCTGGTGGGGAAATTTGCAAAGGCTACTGGAGGGACTTTAAACTAGAACCTTTTGGGGGAGGGACTCAAATAGAGAAAGCTAGTAGACAGGCTCTGAGACAGGGGGCAGAGAAGGGAAACACTCTGACCCAACATGTAGGGGGGAAAGAAGGAAAAAATAATAAGCAGAGAACAAGAGATGGTGGGTTTCATAAATGTGTGAGCAGAGAGAAAGAGGGGTATAAAATGAGGGTAGAAGCAATCGGTAGCAAGGTGAAAATTAATAGTGGCAGGCAGACAAATTCAGGGCAAAAATCAAAAGGGGCCACTTGTCAACATAATTGTATGAGGAGTAAGAGTGCTGTAAAAACAAGCCTGAAGGCTTTGTGTCTCAATGCGAGGAGCATTCGTAATAAGGTGGACGAGTTGAATGTGCAGATAGCTATTAATGACTGTGCTATAGTTGGGATCACGGAGACATGGCTCCAGGGTGACTAAGGCTGGGAGCTGAACATCCAGGGAGATTCAATATTCAGGAGGGATCGACAGAAAGCTAAAGGAGATGGGGTAGCATTGCTGGTGAGAGAGGAGATTAATGCAATAGAAAGGAAGGACATTAGCTTGAAGGATGTGGAATTGATATGGGTAGAGCTGCGAAACACTAAGGGGCAGAAAACGCTAGTGGGAGTTGTGTACAGGCCACCTAACGGTAGTAGTGGAGTTGGGGATGGCATCAAACAGTAAATGAGAAATGCGTGCAACAAGGGAAAACAGTTATAATGGGTGACTTCAATCAACATATAGATTGGGTGAATCAAATGGGCAGGGGTGCTGAGGAAGAGAATTTCTTGGAATGTATGCCGGATAGTTTTCTAAGCCAACATGTAGAGGAACCAACGCGAGAGCAGGCTATTCTAGACTGGGTATTGAGTAATGAGGAAGGGTTAGTTAGCAGTATTGTTGTGCGTGGCTCCTTGGGCAAGAGTGACCATAAAAATGGTTGGGTTCTTCATTAGGATGGAGAGTGACATAATTAAGTCAGAAACAAGGTTTCTGAACTTAAACAAAGGTAACTTTGAAGGTATGAGACGTGGATAGGCCAAGATAGACTGGCAAATTATGCTTAAAGGGTAGACAGTGGATGTGCAATGGAAGGTATTTAAAAACTGCAAGGATGAACAACAACAATTGTTCATCCCAGTTTGGCAAAAAAATAAATCAGGGAAGGTAGTGCATCCATGGATAACAAGGGAAATCAGGGATAGTATAAAAACAAAAGTTGAAGCATACAAATTAGCCAGAAAAAGCGGCCTAGCATAGGACTGGTAGAAATTCATAGTCCAGCAGAGGAGGACAAAGGGCTTAATTAGGAAAGGGAAAATAGATTATGAAAGAAAACTGGCAGGGAACATAAAAACTGACAGCAATTTTTTTTATAGATATGTGAAGAGAAAGAGATTAGTTAAAACAAATGTAGGTCCCTTGCAGTCAGAAACAGATGAATTGATCATGGGGAACAAGGACATGGCACCAATTGAATTATTTTGGTTCTGTCTTCACTAAGGAAGACACAAATAATCTGCTGGAAATAGCAGTGGACAGGGGGTCAAATACAATAGAGGGACTGAGTGAAATCCAGGTTAGCCAGGAAGTGATGTTGGGTAAATTGAACGGATTAAAGGCCGATAAATCCCCAGGGCCAGATAGTCTGCATCCCAGAGTACTCAAGGAAGTAGCCACAAAAATAGTGGATGCATTAGTGATAATTTTTCAAAACTCCTTAGATTCTGGAGTAATTCCTGAGGATTGGAGGGTAGCTAAGGTAACCCCACTTTTTAAAAAAGGAGGAAGAGAGAGAAAATGAGGAATTACAGACCAGTTAGTCTAACATCGGTAGTGGGGAAACTGCTAGAGTCAATTATTAAAGATGGGATAGCAGCACATTTGGAAAGTGGTGAAATCATTGGGCAAAGTCAGCATGGATTTACAAAAGGTAAATCATGTCTGACGAATCTCATAGAATTTCTCGAGGATGTAGCTAGTAGAGTGGATAGGGAGAACCAGTGGATGAGTTATATCTAGACTTTCAGAAGGCTTTCGACAAAGTCCCACATAAGAGATTAGTATACAAAATTAAAGCACACGGTATTGGGGGTTCAGTATTGATGTGGATAGAGAACTGGCTGTCAGACGGGAAGCAAAGGGTAGGAGTAAACAGGTCCTTTACAGAATGGCAGGCAGTGTGTAGTGGGGTACCGCAAGGCTCAATGCTGGGACCCCAGCTATATACAATACATATTAATGATTTGGACGAGGTAATTGAATGCAACATCTCCAAGGTTGCGGATGACACTAAGCTGGGGGGTAGTGTTAGGTGTGAGGAGGATGCTAGGAGGCTGCAAGGTGACTTGGATAGGCTGGATGAGTGGGCAAGTGCATGGCAGATGCAGTATAATGTGGATAAATGTGAGGTTATCCACTTTGGTGGCAAAAACAGGAGGGTAGATTATTATCTGAATGGTGGCAGAATAGGAAAAGGGGAGATGCAACGAGAGCTGGGTGTCATGTTACACCAATCATTGAAAGTGGGCATGGAGGTGCAGCAGGCAGTGAAGAAGGCAAATGGTATGTTAGCATTCAAAGCAAAAGGATTTGAGTATAGGAGCAGGGAGGTTCTACTGCAGTTGTACAGGGTTTTGGTGAGACCACACCTGGAGTATTGCGTACAGTTTTGGTCACCAAATCTGAGGAAAGACATTCTTGCGATAGAGGGGGTACAGAGAAGGTTCACCAGACTGATTCCTGGATGTCAGGACTTTCATATAAAGACTGGATAATCTCGGCTTGTACTCGCTAGAATTTAGAAGATTGTGGGGGGATCTTATAGAAACTTACAAAATTCTTAGGGGATTGGACAGTCTAGATGCAGGAAGATTGTTCCCGATGTTGGGGAGGTCCAGAACAAGGGGGTCACAGTCTAAGGATAAGGGTGAATTCCTTTAGGACCGAGATGAGGAAAACATTTTTCACACAGAGAGTGGTGATTCTCTGGAATTCTCTGACACAGAAGGTAGTTGAGGGCAGTTCGTTGGCTATATTTAAGAGGGAGTTAGATGTGGCCGTTGTGGCTAAAGGGATCAGGTGGTATGGAGAGAAGGCAGGTGCAGGATACCAGGTGCAGGAGTTGGATGATCAGCCATGATCATATTGAATGGTGGTGCGGGCTCAAAGGGCCAAATAGCCTACTCTTGCACCTATTTTCTATGTTTCTATGGT
Source organism: Raja brachyura (assembly GCA_963514005.1). The sequence goes on from OY740790.1 coordinate 72,737,455, forward strand.
GAATCCAGGGAATTCATTCCACAGATTGCTGTGGAGGCCAAGTCAGTGGATATTTTTAAGGCAGAGATAGATTATTGATTAGTATGGGTTGGGTGTTATGGGGAGAAGGCAGGAGAATGGGGTTGAGAGGGAGTGATAGATCTGCCATGATTGAATGGTAGAGCAGACTTGATACTGCAAAGAATCTCCAACATTTTGTCCTTGAGCAGCATCTGTTGAGGCAAATGGATAGGGCATGATTTGAGGTGACACGGTGGCACAGCAGTAGAGTTGCTGCCTAACAGCGCCAGAGACCTGGGTTCGGTCCTGACCACAGGTGCTGTCTGTATGGAGATACTCGAAACTAAAATAAATAAAGTTGTATTGCTGAATTATTGTGGAGATGAGTCATTAAGTCTATTATTATCAATGTCAGACCACTGAGCATTATAGGAACAAAGCAAATAAGCATCGGAGTAGGCCATTCCACCCTTCAAGCCAACACCGCTCTTCAATATGATCATGGCTGATCATCCAAAATCAGTACAGCCTTCCTGCTTTCTCCCCGTATCCCTTGATTCTGTTAGCCCGAAGAACTAAATATAACTCTCTCTTGAACATCCTGTGAATTGCCGTCCACTGACTTCTGTGGCAGAGAATTCCACAGATTCACAACTCTCTGGGTGAAAACATTTTTCCTCATCTCAGTCATAAATGGCCTACCCCTTATTCTTAAATTGTGACCCCTGGTTCTGAACTCCCCAAACATTTGCAGTTTTTTTATTGCATCTAACCTGTCAAATCCCTTGAGAATTTTATATGTTTCTGTAAAATTGCTTCTCACCCTTCTAAATTCCAGTGATTATAAGCCTTGTTCATCCTTTCTTTCATCATATGTCAGTCCTGCTATCCCGGGTATTAACCTGATGAACGTACACTGCACTCCCTCAAATGTCCTTCCTCAAATTACGAAACCAAACTGAGCACAAGACGCCAGATGTGGTCTCACCAGGGCCCTGTGCAACTACAGTAGGATCTCCTTGCTCCTAAACTCAAATTAGCTCGCAATGAAGGCCAACATGCCATCAGCTTTCTTCACTGACTGCTGTACCTGCATGCTTACTTTCAGTGACTGGTGTGTGCAAGCACACCCACGTCTCGTTGCACTTCCTGTATTCTGAATCTGACACCATTCAGATGATAATCTGCCTCCCTGTTCTTCCCACCAAAGTGGATAACCTCACATTTATCCACTATACACTGCATCTGCCATGCCTGCCCACTCACCCAACCTATCCTATCCTAATTCAGAAATATGGCAAATATCGGAGTAGACACGCACCAGCCGTTAAAAGATGCACATGAATTGAGTAGATTCATAGAGTCACACAACATGAAAACTGGATCGATGGCCCAACTTGACAATGCTGACCAAAATGCCCCATCTACACTAATCCCACCTGCCTGCATTTGTCCCATATCTCTCTAAACTGATCCTCTTCATGTAACTGTCTAAATGCTTCTTAAACGTTGCGATAGTTCCTGCCTGAACTACCTCCTCTGGCAGCTCGTTCCTTACACACACCACCCTTTGTGTGAAACAGTTACCCCTCACTTTCCTATTAAATTTTTCCCCCCTCACCATAAATTTACAAAGAGTGTTTCACTCGGCGATGGGGAATCAAGAACTAGGGGACATAGCCCTGAGAAGCTCGTCTCTCACACAAAGAGTGGTGTGTGTATGAAAGGGATGGTGCCTGGACTCACCCAGGTGGGTGTATGGAACGAGCTGCCAGAGGAGGTAGTTGAGGCAGGTGCTATAACAACATTTATAAGACACTTGGGCAGGTACGTGGATAGGAGAGGTAGTGAGGGATATTGGTGAAGACGGACAGTTGGGTCTAGTGTAGATGGGGCATCTTGATCATCACGGGCAGGATGGGTAGAACAGTAATCACACAGCTGCCTTCAAAATAAGCTGCAGGTTTGATCTGTTCACCTGCACTTCCTAGTCTTGAGGTGGAAGCTGGAAGTGAAGATGTTCTGCCGAGAAAAATCATTTTAAGAGAATTTGCTTCCTGTTTCATTTTTTTTGCAAATTACTGTTTCACTTCTCTCCCAGGTCTTTGCATTTCACAGTGGAGGAAAAGATTGGAAGCATTACGACTGGTCAAAGATCACTACTATTGTAGACAGTGGAGTTTATGACGCTGAGCTTCTGTGTCATGCTCACGCACACAACGCTCGAGTTGTCAAGGAAGGTAACTGATGTCTCTTTTCTAATTCAATCTTGATTATTGCAAGTCACACAAAGATGTACAGTGCAGCAGGCAGAGTGCAGCACAGAATCTGACCGGACAAATACTAGGAAGCGGCAGGAAGGAACTGCAGATGTTGGTTTACACCAAAGATAGACTCAAAATGCTGGAGTAACTCAGTGGGTCAGGCAGTATCTCCGGAGAGGAGGAATAGTTGAAGGAATTGGATGAGTTGGATGATCAGCCATTATCATATTGAATGGCGGTGCAGGCTCCAAGGGCCGAATGGCCTACTCCTGCACCTAATTTCTATGTTTCTAATAGGGACCAGGAAGGCTTTGCCCTGCACCCTCCTCCCTTTTCCAGATTTCTCAGCCCTTCCACTACAATCAGACTGAAGAACGGACCCGACCCAAAACGGCGTCTGTCCTTTCCCCCCACAGATGCTGCCTGACCCGTTGAGTTTCTCCAGCACTTTGCCAGAACGTGGCGACTCTCTGCGTTCTGTTCCAGAAGAGGATCTATTGTACTCTTGTACCGTCTGATTTGACTGGTTTGCACGCAGGACAAGCTCCTCACTATCGGAGTACCTGGAAGAAAACCCACATGGTCACAGGGAGAAAATGCAAACTGCACACACACAGACAGAACCCCAGCTCAGGATTGAACCCAGGTCTCTAGCACTGTGAGGCAGCAGGTCTACCTGCTGCACCACTCTTGTTACAAATGGTGGATGGAGAGAGAACAGGGGCATCAACTCACCAAGAGCATTGGCATGAATTCATTCTTCAGTGGTGTAAAGACCATTGAGTCATAGAGTGATACAGCACGGAAACAGACTCTTCGGCCCATCTTGGCCACACTGGCCAACACGTCCCATCGACACTAATCCCACCTGCCCGCGTTCGGCCCGTATCCCTCCAAACCTGTCTTATCCATGTACCTCTCTAACTGTTGTTTAAATGTTGGGATAGTACCTGCCTCAACAACCTCCCCTCGCAGCTTGTTCCATACACCCACCACCCTTTGTGTGAAAATCTTTCTCCTTTCATCTGAAGCCTATGTCCTCTCGCCCTTGATTCACCTACTCTGGGCAAGAGACTGTGCATCTACCCGACGTATTCCTCTCATGGTCTTTTGCATCTCGATAAGATTACCCCTCATCATCCTGCGCTCCAGCGAATAGAATCCCTGCCTACTCAACTTTCCCGATAGCTCAGACCCTCAAGTCCTGGCAAAATCCTTGTAAATCTTCTCTGTACCCTTTCCAGCTTGACAAAATCTTTCCTATAAGATGGTGCCCAGAACTGAACAAAGTACTCTAAATGGAATCCCACCAACATCTTATACAACTGTAACATTACCTCCCAACTTCTATACTCAATACTCTGATGAAGGCCAAGTACCAAAATACTTTTTGACCACCTTATCTACCTGCGACTTGACCATCAAGGAACCATGTGCCTATACTACGAGATCCCTCTGCTCTACAACACTCTCAAGAGGCCCAGGAGCCGTTGGTGAGGGAGGAACCAAAATCTGTAACATTCTAAATCTGTAACGTTACCATTCAATTGAGTGGCCTTGAGGAAGCCGCTGATTGGTGGAAGTGGACTAGAGTGAGCAGCTGATTGGCAGTCAGACCCCTGTTGATTTCTTCCGGCAGTTTGTATTGTATTGTATTGTATTTTGTATTGTATCCAGGGTAAGGGGGATTATGAGGCCCAGGGCAGTTTACTGTCAGATGTGGGAGGTCATGGAGTCGGATAGCCCTCCAGACGTCCACATCTGCGCCAGGTGTGTCGAGATGGGACTTCTAAGGGACTGTATTAGGAACCTGGAGCAGCAGCTCGATGACCTCCGTTTGGTCACGGAGAGTGGGAAGGTCATAGAGACGAGTTACAGAGAGGTAGTCACTCCAAAACCACAGGAGGCAGACAAGTGGGTCACGGTTAGGAGGGGCAAGGGGCAGAGGCAGGGACTAGAGAGTACCCCGGTGGCTTTACACCTTGACAATAAGTACTCCTGCTTGAGTACTGTTGGGGGGGACAGCCTACCGGGGGGTAGCCACAGCGACCGGGCCTCTGGGACAGAGACCGGTCCTGTTGCTCAGAAGGGTAAGGAAAAGAAGAGGAGGGCAATAGTAATAGGGGACTCTATAGTTAGGGGGTCAGATGGGCGATTCTGTAGACACTCTCCGGAGACCCAGATGGTAGTTTGCCTCCCTGGTGCCAGGGGCTGGGATGTGGCTGAACATGTCCAAGATATCCTGAAAAGGGAGGGAGAGGTGCATATTGGTACCAATTGCATAGATAGAAAAAGAGAAGAGGTCCTGAAAGGAGAATTTAGGGAGTTAGGAAGAGAGTTAAGGAGAAGGACCGCAAAGGTAACAATCTCAGGATTACTACCTGTGCCACGCGACAGTGAGAGTAGGAATGGAGCGAGGTGGAGGATAAATGCATGGCTGAAGGACTGGTACAGAGGGCAGGGATTCAAGTTTCTGGATCATTGGAACTTCTTTTGGGGAAGGAGTGATATGTATAAAAAGGACGGTTTGCACTTGAACCCGAGGGGGACCAGTATCCTGGCAGGGACATTTGCAAAGGCTACTGGGGAGACTTTAAACTAGAACCGTTGGGGGGAGGGACTCAAATGGAGAAAGCTAGTAGACAATGTCTGAGGCAGGAGGCAGAGAAGGGAAGCACTCAGACACAACATGTAGGGGGGAAAGAAGAAAAAACTAATAAACAGAAAATAAGAGATGGTGGGTTTCATAAATGTGTGAGCAGAGAGGAAGAGGGGTATAAAATGAGGGTAGAAGCAATTGGTATCAAGGTGAAAAGTAAAAGTGGCAGGCAGACAAATACAGGGCAAAAATCAAAAAGGGCCACTTTTCAACATAATTGTATAAGGAGTAAGAGAGTGTTGTAAAAACAAGCCTGAAGGCCTTGTGTCTCAATGCGAGTAGCATTCGTAATAAGGTTGATGAGTTAAATGTGCCGATAGCTATTAATGACTATGATATAGTTTGGATCATGGAGATATGGCTCCAGGGTGACTAAGGCTGGGAGCTGAACATCCAGGGATATTCAATATTCTGGAGAGATAGACAGAAAGGAAAAGGAGGAGGGGTAGCATTGCTGGTTAGAGAGGAGATTTACGCAATAAAAAGGAAGGACATTAACTTGGAGGATGTGGAATCGATATGGGTAGAGCTGCGAAACACTAAGGGGCAGAAAAAGCTAGTGGGATTTGTATACTGGCCACCTAACAGTAGTAGTGGAGTTGGGGAATGCATCAAACAGGAAATTAGAAATGCGTGCAACAAAGGTAAAACAGTTATAATGGGTGACTTCAATCTACATATTGATTGGGTGAATCAAATTGGCAGGGATGCTGAGGATGAGGATTTGTTGGAATATATGTGGAATAGTTTTCTAAACCAACATGTAGAGGAACCAACGAGAGAGCAGGCTATTCTAGACTGTGTATTGAGTAACGAGGAAGGGTTAGTTAGCAGTATTGTTGTGCATGGCCCCTTGGGTAAGAGTGACATTAATATGGTTGAGTTCTTCATTAGGATGGAGAGTGACATAATTAATTCAGAAACAAGGGTTCTGAACTTAAAGAAGGGTAACTTTGAAGGTATGAGACGTGAATTGGATAAGATAGACTGGCAATTGATTCTTAAAGGGTTGACAGTGGATGTGCAAAGGAAAGCATTTAAAGACTGCATGGATGAACTACAACAATTGTTCATCCCAGGGAAGGTAGTGCATCCGTGGATAACAAGGGAAATCAGGGATAGTATCAAAACAAAAGATACAAATTAGCCAGAAAAAACAACCTACCAGAGGACTGGGAGAAATTCAGAGTCCAGCAGGGGAGGACAAAGGGCTTAATTAGGAAAGGGAAAATAGATTATGGAAGAAAACTGGCAGGGAACATAAAAACTCACTGCAAATGTTTTTGTAGAGATGTGAAGAGAAAAAGATTAGTTAAAACGAATGTTGGTTCCTTGCAGTCAGAAACAGGTAAATTTATCATGGGGAACAAGGACATGGCAGACCAATTGAATAACTACTTTGGTTCTGTCTTCACTAAGGAAGACATAAATAATCTGCCGGAAAAAGGAGGGGACCGTGGGTCAAATAGGATGGAGGAACTGAGTGAAATCCAGGTTAGCCGGGATGTGGTGTTGGGTAAATTGAATGGATTAAAGGCCGATAAATCCCCAGGGCCAGATAGGCTGCATCACAGAGTACTCAAGGAACTTGCCACAGAAATAGTGGATGGATTAGTGATAATTTTTCAAAACTCTTTAGATTCTGGAGTAGTTCTTGTGGGTAGCTAATGTAACCCCACTTTTTGAAAAAGGAGGGAGAGAGAAAACTGGGAATTATAGACCAGTTAGTCTAACATCAGAAGTGGGGACACTGCTAGAGTCAGTTATTAAAGATGGGATAGCAGCACATTTGGAAAGTGGTGAAATCATTGGACAAAGTCAGCATGGATTTACGAAAGGTAAATCATGTCTGACGAATCTTATAGAATTTTTCGAGGATGTGACTAGTAAAGTAGATAAGGGAGAACCAGTGGATGTGTTATATCTGGACTTTCAGAAGGCTTTCAACAAGGTACCACATAAGAGATTAGTATACAAACTTTAAGCACACGGTATTGGGTGTTCAGTATTGATGTGGATAGAGAACTGGCTGATAGACAGGGTAGGAGTAAATGGGTAGGAGTAAATGGGTCCTTTTCAGAATGGCAGGCAGTGACTAGTGGGGTACCGCTCAGTGCTGGGACCCCAGCTATTTACAATATATATTAATGATTTGGACATGAATGCAACATCTCCAAGTTTGTGGATGACACGAAGCTGGGGGGGCAGTGTTAGGTGTGAGGAGGATGATAGGAGGCTGCAACATGACTTGGATAGGCTGGGTGAGTGGGAAAATGCATGGCAGATGCAGTATAATGTGGATAAATGTGAAGTTATCCACTTTGGTGGCAAAAACAGGATGGTAGACTATTATCTCAATGGTGGCCGATTAGGAAAAAGGGAGATGCAACGAGACCTGGGTGCCATGGTACACCAGTCATTGAAAGTAGGCATGCAGGTGCAGCAGGCAGTGAAGAAAGCGAATGGTATGTTAGCATTCATAGCAAAAGGATTTGAGTATAGTAGCAGGGAGGTTCTACTGCAGTTGTACAGGGTTTTTGTGAGACCATAACTGGAGTATTGCGTGCACTTTTGGTCTCCAAATCTGAGGAAAGACATTCTTGACATAGAGGGGGGTACAGAGAAGGTTCACCAGACTGATTCCCGGGATGTCAGGACTTTCATATGAGGAATGACTGGATAGACTCGGCTTGTACTCGCTAGAATTTAGAAGATTGTGGGGGGATCTTATAGAAACTTACAAAATTCTTAAGGGGTTGGACAGACTAGATGCAGGAAGATTGTTCCCGATGTTGGGGAGGTCCAGAACAAGGGGTCACAGTCTAAGGATAAGGGGGAATTCCTTTAGGACCGAGATGAGGAAAACATTCTTTACACAGAGAGTGGTGAGTCTCTGGAATTCTCTGCCACAGAAGGTAGTTGAGGCCAGTTCATTGGCTATATTTAAGAGAGCGTTAGATGTGGCACTTGTGGCTAAAGGGATCAGGGGGTATGGAGAGAAGGCAGGTATGGGATACTGAGTTGGATGATCTGCCTTGATCACATTGAATGGCGGTGCAGGCTCGAAGGGCCGAATGGCTTACTCCTGCACCTATTTTTCTATGTTTCTATGTTTCTATGAGGAAAACATTTTTCACCCAGACAATGGCGAGTCTCTGGAATTCTCTGCCACAGAAGCTAGTTGAAGCCTGTTCATTGGCTATATTTAAGATGGTGTTAGATGTGGCCCTTGTGGCTAAAGGGATCAGGGGGTATGGAGAGAAGGCAGGTACAGGATACTGAGTTGAATGATCAGCCATGATCGTATTGAATGGCGGTGCAGGCTCAAAGGGCCGAATGGCCTACTCCTGCACCTATTTTCGATGTTTATCTGTCATAGAAACATAGAATCATAGAAATTAGGTGCAGGAGTAGGCCATGCACCGCCATTCAATATTATCATGGCTGATCATCCAACTCAGTATCCCGTACCTGCCTTCTCTCCATACCTTCTGATCCCCTTAGCCACAAGGGCCACATCTAACTCCCTCTTAAATATAGCCAGTGAACTGGCCTGAACTACTCTCTGTGGCAGAGAGTTCCAGAGACCCACCACTCTCTGTGTGAAAAAAGTCCTTCTCATCTCCGTCCTAAAGGATTTCCCCCTTATCCTTAAGCTGTGACCCCTTGTCCTGGACCTCCCCAACATCGGGAACAATCTTCCTGCATCTAGCCTGTCCAACCCCTTAAGAATTTTGTAAGTTTCTATAAGATCGCCTCTCAATCTCCTAAATTCTAGAGAGTATAAACCGAGTCTATGTAGTCTTTGTTCATAAGACAGTCCTGACATCCCAGGAATCAGTCTGGTGAACCTTCTCTGCACTCCCTCTATGGCAATAATGTCCTTCCTCAGATTTGGAGACCAGAACTGTACGCAATACTCCAGGTGTGGTCTCACCAAGACCCTATACAACTGAAGTAGAACCTCCCTGCTCCTATACTCAAATCCTTTTGCTATGAAAGTTAACATACCATTCACTTTCTTCACTGCCTGCTGCACCTGCATGCCTACTTTCAATAATTGGTGTACCATGACACCCAGGTCACGCTGTATCTCCCCTTTTCCTAATCGGCCTACATTTAGATAATAGTCCTATTCACTGTGTTGGTCCTGCCCATATTAGACTTCCCGAAATGCAACACCTCACATTTCTCGGTATTAAATTCCACCAACCATTCGTCAGCCCACCTGACCAACCGATCAATATCCTGCTGAAATTTTTCACAACCATCTTCACTATCTGCAAAACCACTTACACTTGTCCCAGAGTCCCAGAGTCCCATCCCGGCAACAGTGTCCTATCTCCTGGCAACATCATGCTCTCCCGATTTCCTTTTTTAGCTTGCTCCTCAGTTCCCAAAACACTTCCCGGAATACATGTGAGCCCAGATGCTTTTCCCTATCCCTTACCTCCATCTTATTTTTGACCAGAGCTTCAATTTCCCTTATCATCCAAGCATCCTTATGCTCACTTGTCTCGCCCTTCACTCTAACAGGAACATGCATGTCTTGGACTCTCCAATTTTGGTGTTGTCAGCAAACGTAACCAATCTATCTACATTGACATCGAGGTCATTGATACATCACAAATAACAGGTATCCCAGCACAGATCCCTACGGAACTCCACTGGTTGCCCACCCCCATCAAGTCTACTCCACCTTTCAATCATGGCTAATCTATTCTCCCTCCTAACCCCATTCTTCTGCCTTCGGCCTATAACCCCTGAAACCCGAAATAATCAAGAATCTATCTATCTCTGCCTTAAAAATATCAATTGACCATCCTTTATCCTTTATCCATTGGATAAAGGTTTTGTGCAATGGACAAATTATGGAATTAAAAATGTAGGACATCTTTACAGAAAAGGTATTTTTCTTTCATTTCAGGAGTTACAACAGAATTATGGACTACATTCAAATAATTTTTTCAGATATTTACAACTTAGTGATTATGTTAAATCACATACATAAGAATATAGAACTAGGGAGCCAGAGACCCTTAATGAATGTTTGAATAAACATCCTAACACAGATAAATTAATATCTCACATTTATAATATTCTTTTAGATAGTGAGGTCCCGTCGACAGAATTATATAGACAAGCATGGGAAAATGAACTAGCTCAACCTATAATGAAAGATACTTGGGATGAAAGTCTATAACATATATATTAATGCTCGTTAAATGCCAGACATTCGTTAATACAGTTTAAAGTACTGCATGGACTGCACTACTCTAAAACAAAATTAAATAGAATTTTTACAAATATTCCCCCTATCTGTGGCAAATGTCAATATTCAGAAGCCAATTTCTCTTTTGTAAATTGTATAAAAATTAAAATTTCTGGACGGATATTTTTTAAATTATTTCTGAAGTTGTTAATATCCATTTGGATCCTGATCCAAAAATAATAATATTAGGAATATCAGAACAAAGCCTAAAACTTTCAACCCAAAGAAATTTCCTTGATTATAGTATAATAATTGAGAAAAAAAAAATAATATTTTGGAAAAACCCAACAACCCCCGCAATTTAAATTTGGATTATGGAGATGGCTGAGACCTTATACTTGGAAAGAACTAGACTTCTCTTAATTGACAAACCAGAATTATTTGCCAGAATATGGTCGCTATTTATTGATTTTCTGAAAGGGTAAATTGTACCAGCCCCACAGAAACTTGACTGAAACTTGAATCCAGGGTTGGATGAATAGTTACACTTTATAATCTACGGACCTATCTCCAAAATTGTATTACTGGTAAATTATCCTATTTTTTTCTTCTCTCTCTCCCTCCCTTCTTTCTATCTATAAAAAACAAAAAACAAATAGAAGCTGTGTTAATATGTAATTGATAAACGAGGACCCCAGCTACTTTGATAGCTGGGATCCCAGCTATTAACAATATGTAATTGATAAACAAATTGTGTTTTGACTATGATATGTATATGCTTCTAATAAAAATATTATATGAAAAATATATATATATATCCATTGACTTGGCCCCCACAGCCTTCTGTGGCAAAGAATTCCACAGATTCACCACCCTCTGACTAAAGAAATTCTTCCTCATTGCCGACTAGACAACAGGCCATCCTAGACTGGGTATTGTGTAATGAGGAAGGATTAGTTAGCGATCTTGTTGCGCAAGGCCCCTTAGGCAACAGTGACCATAATATGGTGGAATTCTGCATTAGGATGGAGAGTGACACGGTTAATTCAGAGACTAGGGTCCCGAACTTGAATAAAGGAGACTTTGAAGATATGAGACGGGAATTGGCTAGGATAGACTGGCAAATTATACTTAAAAGATTGTCAATGTGGATGCAATGGTGAAGATGTAAACATCGCATGGATTAACTCCAGAAATTGTTCACCCCTGTCTGGAGAAAAATTTAAACTGGGAAGGCGGCTCAACAGTGGCTGATGAGGGAAGTCAAGGATAGTGTTAAATCCAAGGAAGAGGCACATACATTGGCCAGAAGAAGCAGCAAACCAGAGGACTGAGAGAAATTTAGAACAAAGGGTTGATTGAGATTTTGGGGGAAAAGCATGAAAGAAAGCTTGTGGGGAATATAAAAGCTGACTAAAACCTTCTTTAGATATGTAAAAATGAAAAGATTAGCAAAGCCAAATGTAGGTCCCTTACAGTCAGAGACAGGTGAATTTATAATGGGAAACAAGGAAATGGCAGAACAGTTAAACAAATACTTTGGTTCTGTCTTCACTATCAATCTCCCGGAAATACTAAGGGACCAAGGAGCCAGTGGGAGGGAGGAATTGAAGGGAATCCACATTCATCAGAATATGGTGTTAGGTAAACTGTTGGGACTGAAGGTAGATAAATCCCCAGGGCCTGATGGTCTGCATCCCAGAGTACTCAAGGAGGTGGCCCTACAAATAGTGGATGCATTGGTGATCATTTTCCAATGTTTTCTCAACTGGATCAGTTCCTGTGGATGGGAGGGTAGCCAACGTAACAGCACTTTTTAAGAATGGAGGAAGAGAGGCAATTATAGACCAGTTTGCCTTACATCGGTAGTGGGGAAGATACTGGAGTCGATATTAAAGATGTTATAGCAGCGTGTTTGGAAAGCAGTGACAGGATCGGTCAAAGTCAGCTTGGATTTATGAAGGGGAAGTCATGTTTGACTAATCTTGTGGTATTTTTTGAGGATGTAACAAGTAGAATGGATAAGGGAGAACCAGCAGATGTGGTGTATCTGGACTTCCAAAAAGCCTTTGACAATGTCCCACACAAGAGATTAGTTTGCAAAATTAGAGCACCTGGTATTGGGGGTAAGGTATTGATATGGATAGAAACCTGGTTGGCAGACAGGAAGCAAAGAGTAGGATTTAACGGGTCCTTTTCAGAATGATTAGTGGTGTTCCGCAAGGCTCGATGCTGGGACCCAAGTTGTTTACAAGATATATTAATGATTTAGACAAGGGAATTAGATGCACCATCTCTATGTTTGCAGATGACACAAAGCTGGGTGGCAGTGTGACCTACGAGGAGGATGCTATTAGGCTGCAGGTTGACTTGGATAGGTTGGGCGAGTGGGCAGAAGCATGGCAGGTGCAGTATAATGTGGATAAATGTTTGGTTATCCACTTTGGTGGGAAGTACAGGAAGGCACTTAACAGGATTTATATCTGAATTGTGTCAGGTTAGGAAAAGGGGAAGTACAACGAGACCTGGGTGTCATTGCACATCAGTCACTGAAAGTAAGCATGCAGGTACAGCAGGCAGTGAAGAAAGCTAATAGCATGTTGGCCTTCATTGTGAGAGGATTGGAGTTTAGGAGCAAGGAGGTCCGACTAAGGAGATTGTACTGGGCCCTGTTGAGACCACACCTAGACTATTGTTTGCAGTTTTGATCACATAATTGAGGAAGAACATTCTTAACACTGTGGTAGTGCAGCATAGGTTCACCAGATTCATTCCGGGGATAGCAGGACGGACATATGTTGAAAGAATGGGTCGACTGGGCTTGTATTCACTGGAATTTAGAAGAATCTTATAGAAACATATAAAGTTCTTAGATGATGGCACTTTGGTGGCAAAAACATGAGGGTAGACTATTATCTGAATGGTGGCAGATTAGGAAAGGGGGAGATGCAACGAGACCTGGGTGTCATGGTACACCAGTCATTGAAAGTAGGCATGCAGGTGCAGCAGGCAGTGAAGAAAGCAAATGGTATGTTAGCATTCATAGCGAAAGGATTTGAGTATAGGAGCAGGGAGGTTCTACTGCAGTTGTACAGGGTTTTGGTGAGGCCACACCTGGAGTATTGCGTACAGTTTTGGTCTCCAAATCTGAGGAAAGACATCCTTGCCATAGAGGGGGTACAGAGAAGATTCACCAGACTGATTCCTGGGATGTCAGGAAAGATTGGATAGACTCGGCTTGTACTCGCTGGAATTTAGAAGATTGAGGGGGGATCTTATAGAAACTTACAAAATTCTTAAGGGGTTGGACAAGCTAGATGCTGGAAGATTGTTCCCGATGTTGGGGGAGTCCAGAACAAGGGGTCACAGTCTAAGGATAAGGGGGAATTCCTTTAGGACCGAAATGAGGAAAACATTCTTTACACAGAGAGTCGTGAGTCTCTGGAATTCTCTGCCACAGAAGGTAGTTGAGGCCAGTTCATTAGCTATATTTAAGAGGGCGTTAGATGTGGCACTTGTGGCTAAAGGGATCAGGGGGTATGGAGAGAAGGCAGGTACGGGATACTGAGTTGGATGATCAGCCATGATCACATTGAATGGCGGTGCAGGCTCGAAGGGCCGAATGGCCTACTCCTGCACCTATTTTCTATGTTTCTATGTTTCTATGATTGGACAGGGCAGATGGTAGACAACCTCAGATATGGGGCCCAAAATTGGTCACAATATTCCAGATGTGGCCTGACCAGCTCAGCATTGCATTGTCAAACCTCTACATCTTAATCTTCTGGATCAGCCTACCATGAGGGACCTTATCAAATGCCTTACTAAGATACACGCATACAACACCCACTGCACTACCTTAATTAATCACGTTCACCACCTCCTCAAAAAACTCAATCAAGTTATCGAGACATGACCTGCCATGTACAAAGCTGTGCTGGCTATTCCTAATTAGCCCAAAGGTACACACAAAATGCTGGAATAACTCAGTAGGACAGGCAGCATCTCTGGAGAGAAGGAAGGGGTGATGTTTCGGGTCGAGACCCTTCTTCTGACCTAATTAGACCATTCTATTTCCAATGGGAGTAAATCCTATCACAGTGAGAGATATCAATTAAGCTACTTGAAAAGTATGTTTTTGTGAATAATCCTAGACACAATGTATCTATTTCTTTGCTTTTTGCCAGAGGAAATATGGAAAATTGACGTTTTTAACCAATTTAACAAAAAAAATTGGATCGACAAAAGATTGCGCTTGATTCAAAAAAGATACTTGGACGGAATTCATTTGAGATTTGGTTCTGCTCTTGACGCTACATTTTCTGCCAAACTGCCCAGCCTGGTTGAAGAGATCAAAACCAAGTTCATGCAAAAAATAGCAGGATCTCAGGTAAACTTATTTGCAAAAACGGTAGATTCTGTTATCCAGTGAGTAAATCCCCAGGACCTGATGGGATCTTTCAACTTTAGACTTTGGAGATGCAGCTGTGGAAACAGGCCCTGCGACACTTTCTTACATACTGGGGACATTCACAATTTTACAGGGTAATGTACCTACAAACCTGTATGTCTTTGGATTGTGGGTGGAATCCAGAGCGCCCGGAGAAAGCCCACGCAGGTCACAGGGTGAACGTAAAAACAGACAGCATCTGTAGTCAGGGTCAAACCCGGGGCTCTGGCGCTGCGCCTCTGTGCCGCTCAAAATAGATCCCAAATTATTGAGAGAGACAAGAGAGGAGATGGAGGCAGTCTTGACGAAGATCATTGCATCTTCTCCAGCTATAGGTGAAGTCCAATATTGTTCATTCATTTAAGAAGGGAACTGGAGAGAATCGAGGGAATTCTAGGCCCGGGATGGTGGTGGAACAGCAACGGCAGGTATTTCTGGGAATAACCTGGAAGATGAAAGAACATTTCATTCCAAAGAGGACGAAAGATTCTAAGGGGAGTAAGAGGCGACCGTGGCTGACAAGGGAAGGCAAGGACTGTATAAAAAGAAAAGAAAAGACGTATAACTTTGCAAAGATGAGTAGGAAGCCAGAGGTTTGGGAAGCGTTTAAAGATCTACAGAAAGTAACTAAAAAGGCAATACGGGGAGAAAAGATGCAGTATGAAGGTAAGCTAGCCAAGAATATAAAGGAGGATAGTAAAAGCTTCTATAGGTATGTGAAGAGCAAAAATAGTTAAGCCAACTGATTAGTTAAGTCCCTTGAAAACAGAAACAGGTGAATTTATTATGAGGAACAAGGAAATGGCAGATGAGTTGAACAGGTACTTTGGTTCTGTCTTCACTAAGGAAGACACAAACAATCTTCCTGATGTATCAGGGTGATGGAGGAAATGAAGGAAATTCATATGTCAGGAAATTATGTTGCGTAGACTGATGGGACTGAAGTCTGATAAATCCCCTGGGCCTGCTGGTCTGCATCCCAGAGTTATCAAGGAGGTGGCCCTACAAATTGTGGATGCATTGGTGATCATTTTCCAATGTTTTCTCGACTGGATCAGTTCCTGTGGATGGGAGGGTAGCCAATGTAACTGCACTTTTTAAGAATGGAGGAAGAGAGAAAACAGGCGATTATAGACCAGTTAGCCTTACATCGTAGTGGAGAAGATGCTGGAGTCGATATTAAAGATGTCATGACAGTGTGTTTGGAAAGCAGTGACAGGATCGGCCAGTCAGCTTTTATTTATGAAGGAGAAGTCATGTTTGACTCATTTTTCGGTATTTTTTGAGGATGTAACAAGTATAATGGATAAGGGTGAGCCAGCAGATGTGGTGTATCTGGACTTTCAAAAAAACCTTGACAATGTCCCACACAAGAGATTAGTATGCAAAATTAGAGCACCTGGTATTGGGGGTTAGGTGTTGACATGGTTAGAAACCTGGTTGGCAGACAGGAAGCAAAGAGTAGGATTTAACGCGTCCTTTTCAGAATGGCAGTCAGTGACTAGTGGTGTACCGCAAGGCTCGATGCTGGGACCCCAGTTGTTTACAAGATATATTAATGATTTAGACAAGGGAAATAGATGTACCATTTCTATGTTTGCAGATGACACAAAGCTGGGTGGCAGTGTGACCTACGAGGAGGATGCTATTAGGCTGCAGGTTGACTTGGATAGGTTGGGCAAGTGGGCAGAAGCATGGCAGGTGCAGTATAATGTGGATAAATGTTTGGTGGTAAGAACAGGAAGGCACTTCCTGTAGCTAACGTTATGCCATTTTTTTAAAATGGAGGGAGAGAGAAAGCAGGGAATTATAGACCACTTAGCCTGACATTGGTGGTGGGGAAGATGCTCGAGTCGATTATTAAAAATGTAATAATGGCACATTTGGATAGCAGTAACAGCATCGATCCGAGTCAGCATGGATTTACGAAGGGGAAATCATTCTTGACAAATCTTCTATGGACAAGGGAGAGCCAGCTGACGTAGTGTACCTGGATTTTCAGAAAGCCTTTGATGAAGGTGCCGCAAGGCTCGGTACTATTTACAAAATACATTAATGATTTAGACGAAGGAATTAAAAGTAACATTAGCAAATTTGCAGATGACACAAAGCTGGGTGGCAGTGTCAACTGTGAAGAGGATGCTATGAGGATGCGGGGTGACTTGGACAGGTTAGGTGAGTGGGCAGATACATGGCAGATGCAGTTTAATATGGATAAATGTGAGGTTTTCCACTTCCGTTGCAAGAACAGGAAGGCAGATTATTATCTGAATGGTGTCAGGTTAGGAAAAGGGGAAGTACAACAAGATCTGAGTGTACTTGTACATCAGTCACTGAAAGTAATTCAGGTACAGTGGGCATTGAAGAAAGCTAATGGCATGTTGGCCTTCATAACGAGAGGAGTTGAGTATAGGATCAAAGAGGTCTCCTAATTCGAGGAAGGACATTGTTGCTATTGAGGGAGTGCAACGTAGGTTCACAAGGTTAATTCCCGGGATGGTGGGACTGTCATATGATGAAAGAATGGAGCGACTGGGCCAGTATTCACTGACATTTTGAAGGTTGTGAGGGGATCTTATAGTAACATAGAAAATTATTAAGGGATTGGACACGCCAGAGGTAGGTAAAACATTCCTGATGTTGGGGGAGTCCAGAATCAGGGTCCACAGTTTGAGAATAAGTGGTCGGCCATTTAGAATTAAGATGAGGAAAAACTATTTCACTCAGAGAGTTGTGAATTTGTGGAATTCTCTGCTCGAGAAGGCAGTGGAGGCCAATTCACTCGATGCACTCAAAAGATAGTTAGATTGAAGTCTCAGTGCTAGCGGAATCAAGGGATATGGGGAGAAGACAGGAATGGGGTACTGATTGTGGATGATCAGACATGATCACATTGAATGGCGGCGCTGGCTCGAAGGGCCGAATGGCCTACTACTGCACCTATTATCTATGTATCTACAGTATGTGAGCCTCACATCAATGGCAGTCGGGAAGCTATTGGAGAGGATTCCTCTGGATAGGATTTACTCCTATTTGGAAAAGAATGGGTTAATTAGGGATACTTAGCATGACTTTATACAGACAGGTTGTGTCTTATTAACTTAATTGGAGGTGGTGATTGATGAGGCTAGGGTGGTGGATACTGTCTACATGGATTTTAGTAAGGCATTTTGTTAAAGTCCTCTATGGGCCATGGTTGGATGCATGGATTTCTCAGTGACTTGGTCGTATGGATTCAAAGCTGGCTGACTGATAGAAGACTGCGGCTGGTGGTGGAAGGACAATATTCGGCATGGAGGGCTGTGAGTTGTGGACTTTCACAGGGTTTTGGCCTGGGACCACTGCTTTTAGTGAAATACTAGATCAAGTGTGACCCGTTGGGTCCCATCCCCTCCATGCGCGGGGGCAGGCGGGGGGGGGGGGGGGGGTGCGGTAGTTGGGAGGGCAGCGGGGAAGGCGGCCTGCGGCGGCAAACACACACACTAACCACCACACCACACACACACACACACACACACACACACACACACACACACACACACACACACACACACACACACTAACCACCCCACCACACACACACACTAACCACCACACACACACACACACACACACACACACACTAACCACCCCACCACACACACACACACACACACACACACACACACACACACATTAACGCCCCCCCCTGGATATTATATTAATATTATTCATTCGCTCCGCTTCCCACATCCCCTCCCCTATCCACTCGCGCATAGCCCCCAACTGCGCAGGCATGGCTAGAGAGGGAGAGGGAGATGGAGGGGAGTAGAGAGGGAGAGGGGTAGAGATTGAGGGGTAGTGGGGTGCTTGTGGTGTCACGGGGAGGGCTGGTCCCTGAACGCAATGCTCCCCCACTCACCCATAGGTCCCAATACTCACCACTCCCCAGGGAGGGGTGGGGGGTATAGAGGTAGTGGTGGTAGGAAGGAAGGGGGGCTTAGAAAGGGAGAAGGGGGTAGAGAGGGAGGAGGGGGTTAGAGGCAGAGGGGAGGTCAGAGGGGGGATTAAAGAGGGAGGGGCAGAGAGGGAGGGAGAGAGATAGAGGGGGTAGAGATGGGGATGGAGGTGGTAGAGAGGGAGAGGGTAGAGGAGAGGGGTTAGGGATTAGAGGGGGAAGGGGTAGAGAGGGAGGTAGAAACCCTACCCCATCTCCCTCTTCCTCATTTCCCTCATCCTCCTTTCCAATCCATGCTGCAGCATCTCCCCAGGTTGTGGAGCAGCGTCAGGGCCTGGAACGTGGTCTGGTTCTCGTACTCAGCCCAGCCCCTGTGTGTACACTCCAGCTGACAGCTCGGCAGCAGCCTGGTCTGCAGTCCAGGCATCGACTTCATCATCGGGCTAGTCCCTGACCCCAGATCGTCCTTGGTTCCACCAATGGCCTTTTGTTTTGGCGCCGGTCACAGCCCCATTCCAAGCCCCGACCTCACCCTCACTCCAGCTCCAGGCTCTGGTCCAGCCCAGGCCCAGTTGCTGGGCTTGACCCGCAGCAGCAGCCCCCCCACCAGGCACTGGGCGGGCATCGACTCAAGAATCCGACTTGCGAGTGGATTGATGTTTTTGTGGTTTGAGCGCTTGAGTGCCCCTCCCGCGCGGAGTGTCCCGTCGTGCCTTGGGAGTTGATTGTGATATCAGTCGGAAATTTTTTCTTCAAAATAAGAACATTGAAAACTTATATATTTTGAAGCTGCTTTTTAAAAGGTTAATTTCATTGAGAAATAGAGGTTGAAACATGACGAGAAGATATGTATCCGGTAGGGGGAGAAAACGTGAGTAGCATGTGTGAAAATGGAAAGGCTGTGGCCTAGTGTTTGGAAGAAAATACAAATTAAGGAGATTAAAAGAAAACCAACACAACCCTGGGTCACACAGACATTTAGAATGTTAAGAACAAAGGGACGAGTTTTACTATAATAGAAATATATATAAATATGAATATGGGAGCGGCATGGTGGCGCAGGGGTAGAGTTGCTGCCGTACGCTTGGTGTGAGTCAGGAAGTCATGATGCGGTTTTATGAGACTTTGTTTAGCTCTGGTCACTCCGTCACAGGAAGAGGTTGGAGGCTTTGGAAAGGGTGTAGAGGAGATTAACCAGACCGATGCCTGGATTAAGGTGTATTGGTTACAGGCAGAAGTTGGACAGACTTGGATTCTTTTCTCTGGAACACCAAAGGTTACATGGAGACATGATGGATTATATATAATTATATGAGAGGCATTGATATGGTAGACAGTCAGAACCTTATTCCCAGGAGGGAAAAAAATCAAATACCAGAAGGCATACGTTTAAGGTGAGAGGGGCAAAGTTTAAAGGAGATGATGGTGCCTGGAACACGTTGCCGAGGGTGGTGGTTGAGGCAGATACGATGGCATTTAAGAGAGTTTTGTGGAGGCATATGAATAAGCAGGAAATGGATGGTTCTGGATTATGTGCAGGCAGATAACAGTTGGTCTTGGCATCATGTTCAATAAACTAAACAATAAACTGTGATAATGAACTAAACTAAAATGTTCAGCACAGACATAGTGTACTAAAAGAGCCTGTTCCTGTGCTGTACTTGTTCTATGTTAATGATAAAGTAACATTGATGCACTTGTATCTGATGAAATAATGATATTTAGAACATTGGGTTGTCCAATTTTAGGTAAAAAACTCCCCCCCCCCCCCCCCCATCACCTCCCCCTCTCTCCACTTCCTCCTCCCTGTTCCCCACCAAGGTTCACGCCATTTTCTCCTTTACCCCCACCCCAAACCCCCATTCCCTTCTACCACCACCTGTATTCCTTCACAATTCACGCCACCTCTATCCTTACCTCACACGTTTTTCTTTTCATCTCTGGCCTTAACCAAACCACCTGCCAATCAAACCCCCTCCCCACCGCTCTCAAACTGTATCCCCCTAACACTTGCATGGAAAGGAACTGCAGATGCTGGTTTACACCAAAGATAGGCACAAAATGCTGGAGTAACTGAATGGGTCAAGCAGCAATTGAACTCTGAAGAGGAGTCTGGACCTGAAACGTCTCCTTTCCATGTTCTCCAAAGATGCTGCCTGACCCGCTGAGTTACTCCAGCACATTCTGTTCTTCGTGATGAACCAGCGTCTGCTGTTCCTTGTGTCTATTTCTCCCCTCTCCAATCGGGCGAAAGGTATAGAAGTGTGAAAACGCACACCTCCAGATGCAGGGACAGTTTCTTCCCAGCCGTGATCAGGCAACTGAACCATCCTACCACATCTAGAGAACAGTCCTAAACTACTATCTACCTCATTGGTGACCCTCGGACTATCTCTATCTTTGATTGGAATTTTCTGACTTTATCTTGAACTAAACGTCATTCACGTTATTCCCTTTATCATGTATCTGTACACTGTAAATGGCTCAATTGCAATCATGTATTGTGTGGAATGAGACTCCACACAGCAAGATGGAGTGCTATACGTTACAGCTATCAAGTACCAAGTTTGAGTTTAGTTTAACAAGCTGCCAGAAGAGGGAGTTGTGGCAGGTACTAGAACAGCATTTAAATGAGATTTGGATTGGCACATGGGAAAGGTTTGCAGGGATATGGGCAAAAGGGACTGGATCAGTTGGTGCATCCAAGTTAAGTGTCATCAATGGCAATTTAG
Source organism: Raja brachyura (assembly GCA_963514005.1). The sequence goes on from OY740790.1 coordinate 72,758,709, forward strand.
TCTCTCCCTCCACCACCACCCCTGGCAGTACATTCCAGGCACTCACCACCCTCTGTTAAAAAACTAGCCCCACACATCTCCTTAAATATTGCCCTCTCATTCCTAAATCCATGCCATCTAGATGTTTGATGTTTCCTCTCTGGGAGAAAGATTCTGACTATCTATAAAACTGACTATAAAACTCTGAAGGAGACGTTGTTGTTATGGATGAAGAGTGAATGGAAACAAGATGTGGTGTAACTAGGGCTGGACCACTGAGGAAACGCAACAGCTGAAACACCTTCTTCCATTTGTTCCCCAGATCTCATTTTACGTTCCTTGGATTTGTAACACCAGTACTGCAGCTTGCTCTAACCTTGTCTCAGCTTCCAAATATGCCGATTATATACATGTGACCTCGTTTGACGTGCAGAACCATATGTGGACAGATTGCTTTGCAAAGGCAAATGCTCCCTATCACCAGACCATGACAGGTAAGTGGAATAAGCCAGAAGCAAAAGGCTGCAGATGTCACTAATCTGAAACAGAACAGAAAATGGGAGATTTCATTTGCTGGCCAGGTCGCAAATGCAGAAAGAGAAACAGAGGTTGCCATTAAAGGGGCTTAACTGACTAAGATGCCCCATCTAACAGAGGTAATGATGTTCAAAACATTGGGTAGTCCAATTTTAGGTAAACAACTCTCCCCCCCCCCCCCCCCCCCCCCCCCCCCCCCCCCCATGTCATCAAGTCCACGCCGGCCATCAATCAGCCCTTCACACTAGCTCTATGATATCCCACTTTTGTATCCACTCCCTACAAACTAGGGGCAATTTACCCCCAAACCTGCACGTCCTTGATAATGCTGCTGGCCTTGCCGAGGCAGCATGGGAATAAATGGCGTAAATGGAAAGGAGGTTGGTTTGTGTGATGGCCTGGGCTACGTCCACACAAGATGCATGAAACATTAAATTTTATATCGAAGTCTCATGAGAGGCTGCGTGAAGAACCTGCCAGCCCGCATGTGTATCAATACGTCGACTCGTGGCGCAGGATTCAGAGCAGTTCAAAACTGCTCCGGCAGGTAAGACAATTTTATTTCAGGAATAGGCCACTGCTCGAAAAATAGGTGCAACTGGCCTGGTGAAGCTGACGGGCATGGCCCGTGCAGCTACCACCGTTGGAGGTTCCTGAAAGGAGCAGTCGGGAGTCACTAGCTGGCCTCGCATGAGCAGCCTGTTGAACCAGGCTTGCAGTACTGGCAGGCATGACCTGTCCAGTGAGCCCCGCTGAGGCTCTGAAGGAGCAACTGGACAAAGGAGCAGCCTGCCGAATCGGGTTCGGAGTACTGGCAGGTGCGGCCTGTTCACTGAGCTCAGCTAAAGGTCCGAATGAGCAGAAAGGCCGCAGGAGCTGCCTGCCGAATCAGGCTCGGAGTACTGGCAGGTGCGGCCTGTTCAGGGAGCTCCGGTGAGGCTCCAAATGTACAGAAGGGCTGCAAGAGCAGCCTGTCAAACCAGGCTGAGAGTAACTGGCAATGCTATCTGCACAGTAAGCTCCTGTACGGCTCTGAAGAGGCAGAAGGCCGAAGGAGCGGTCTATCCCACCGGGCTCAGAGATGCTGGCAAGTGCGCCTGCACAGCGATGTCTTTTAAAACTTCGAAAAGGAGCTGTTTGGCAAGCATGGGGCTGAAGATGTGGTCAGACATGGCCTGAAAAGGAACTTCGCTGAAGCTCAAACAAGGAGGTCGACCTGGGCTCGGAGACACTGGCAGGTAAGGTCTCCTTACTAACCTCCGTAAAAGCTCTGAAATGGAGCAGCCTGTCAACTCGGGTTTGGAAATACTGGCGGCATAGTCTGTCTAGTACCCTTCACTGCCTCTGGAGAAGAGCAGGTTGATGCAGAGACACTGGCAGGGTGCCCTGCACAGCAACCTCTGTAACTTCCAAGAAGGAAGAGCTTGTCTGCCCTGGTTCAGGGTAGACAAACTTGAAACTGGCCGTCCATTAGATCATATTGGCCAGGGAAGCAATGCCTCAACATCTAAGATTGAGGTTATCCAGGCTGCCCAGTACAGTGAGGTAGTTTGAGGATTCCCTCAACACATGGTTATTCTTTCAGGTCGGCTAAAGAGTTGCCAGCTTGCTGGAACATCATTTGCCATCCTCTGAGGGATAGGTAACTAACTAGCAAAAGGCCGATTAGGCATATAGCATTTTTTATCTGATTTGCAAGTATAGGTTGTAAAAAGTTTAAAAAATATATATATTTTGTGTATATGTATGTATAAATGTATGTATATGTGTATGTATGTATATGTATATGTGTGTATATATGTATGTGTATATGTGTGTATATATATCTTTGGGGATAGCAGAATTGTGAGAGATAAAACTGGCAAGTGGCATTGGTTATTTGACTTTTCATCAGTTGATTGAAAAGATTATGCAGGACACTGCTGGATATTATGTATGTTCTGATTCTGCCAGACACTGGAGGTTCATAGGTTAATGAGGTATGCATTGGTGAGCACATCCGGACCAGCGATCACAATACCATTAGTTTCAATATAATTATGGAGAGGGTCAGAACTGGACCTAGGGTTGAGATTTTTGATTGGAGAAAGGCTAACTTTGAGGGAATGCGTAAGGATTTAAAATCAGTGAATTGGGACATTTTTGTTTTATTGGAAGGATGTAGAAGAGAAATGGAGGACATTTAAAGGGGAAATTGTAAGAGTTCAGAATCTTTATGTCCCTGTTCGGTTCAAAGGAAATAGTAAAAATTGGAAAGAGCCATGGTTTTCAAGGGAAATTGGACACTTGTTTTGAAAAAAGAGAGATATCTACAATAATTATATGAGGCATGGACTAAATGAGGTGCTAGAGGAGTATAAAGAATGTAAAAAGAATCTTAAGAAAGAAATTAGCAAGGTTAAAAGAAGATATGAGGTTGCTTTGGCAAGAAATGTGAAAGTAAATCCAAAGGGTTTCTGCAGCTATATTAATAGCAAAAGGATAACGAGGGATAACATTGGACCATTAGAGAGCCAAAATGGACAGCTATCTGCAGAGCCAAAAGAGATGGGGGAGATATTGAACAATTTATTTTCTTTGGTATTCACCAAGGAGAAGGATATTGAACTCTGTGAGGTAAGGGAAAAAAGTAGAGTAGCTATGGAAACTATGAGATTCTTAGAGGAGGAAGTACTGACACTTTTGAAAAATATAAAAGTGGATAAGTCTCCAGGTGAGGGTAAAGCAGTGGATGTTGTCTATATGGATTTCAGTAAGGCCTTTGACAAGGTTCCCCATGGAAGGTTGGTTAAGAAGGTTCAATCTTTGGATGTTAATGGCGGAGTAGCAAGATGGATTCATCAGTGGCTGAATGGGAGATGCCAGAGAGTAATGGTGGATGGCTGTTTGTCAGGTTGGAAGCTGGTGACCAGTGGGGTGCCTCAGGGATCTGTGTTGGGTCCACTGTTGTTTGTCATGTACATCAATGATCTAGATGATGGGGTGGAAAATTGGATAAGTAAGTATGCAGATGATACTAAGATATGTGGTGCTGTGGATAATGAAGAAGATTTTCAAAGTCTACAGAGAGATTTGGGCCATTTGGAAAAGTGGGCTGAAAGATGGCAGATGGAGTTTAATGCTGATAAATGTGAGGTGCTACATCTTGGCAGGACAAATCAAAATAGGACGTAAATGGTAGGAAATTGATGAATGCTGTGGAACAGAGAGATCTAGGAATAACTGTGCATGGTTCCCTGAAGGTGGAATTGCATGTAGATAGGGTGGTAAAGAAAGCTTTTGGTGTGCTGGCCTTTATAAATCATAGCATTGAATATAGGAGTATGGAAGTAATGTTAAAATTGTACAAGGCATTGGTGAGACCAATTCTGGAGTAATTCTGGTGGCCTAATTATAGGAAGGATGTCAACAAAATAGAGAGAGTACAGAGGAGATTTACTAGAATGTTGCCTGGGTTCCAGCAACTAAGTAACAGAGAAAGGTTGAACAAGTTAGGTCTTTATTCTTTGGAGCGCAGAAGGTTAAGAGGGGACTTGAATGAGGTCTTTAAAATGATGAAAGGGATAGACAGAGTTGATGTGGAAAAGCTTTTCCCATTGAGGGTAGGGAAGATTCAAACAAGAGGGCATGACATGAGAATTAAGGGACAGAAGTTTAGGGGTAACATGAGGGGGAACTTCTTTACTCAGAGAGTGGTGGCTGTGTGGAATGATCTTCCAGAAGAAGTGGTGGAGGCAGGATCGATTTTAACATTTAAAAGTAAAGTGGATAGGTATATGGACGGGAAGGGAATTGAAGGGTATGGACTGAGCGCAGGTAGATGGGACTAGGGGAAAATAAATGGTCGGCACGGACTGGAAGGGCCGAGAAGGCCTGTTTCCGTGCTGTAATTGTTATATGGTTATATGGTTAAGAAGCTCCTATAATTGCTCGAAGGCACGAGCGGTGACAAGTCCACCCTATTTCTCGTGCATCTATCACTGCATGGTGCAATGGAAGTTTTGTGAAGAGATACATGTGAGCTACTTTTAAACAAAAGTAGAAGATGTTTGTGGCTTCTCTCAGTTTGGGGTTAAGTGAAGCGACTATGTCTTAGCGTAATTGACACTGCTCGTGTATCTAGTACTATAAATGGGACAATAAATGATTGGTTATTCACCCACTGTTGACTAAGGTTATGGATGGGTCTTTTATATGTGCACTCTAAAACCTAGATATTAAGTAGTGTGGAATATGTAACAGTGTAAAGTATTATGCAGCTTATCATCAACTGTATTCCTAATGTGAAAGCAGTATCTTTTAAGTTATGCTCATGATGACTGATTTTAGCACAAAGAGCACAGTCTTTACTCAATCTCTGTCTGTATCTCGGTCATATCTGACATAAGGGTAGCTTTTTATGGGAATGTACTCATAAAGCAAATCGGGCATGTTTGGGTACAAGTTGGAGTTGACAACATACCCACCAGATCGGAGATTGCCGTTGTTTTGTAAAAAGGTACACAAAGGTTCTAAGTAACTATGAGATGGAGGATAGTTTCTTCATGGTTATTTAACAGTTTCACAAGAGATTGTTGGTGAAGACTATTTAAAGATAGATAGAGTTTAAGCAGCTAAAATCAGGAGTGAATTCAAATACTTTCAAGTCTCACTCTACCAGGAAGGGGAGGGGGATGGAGGGGGGGTTATTGCTCATTAACAGCCAATAGCATGGATTTTCCCATTTTGTCATCTTCTTGCAACAGCAGCAGGCTCAGATAAGCGCACTTTCAGAAGTTATAACATTTTGTTGCATAGGCCTAGATGGTTGCAGATAAAATTCTGAACTGTGTTGCATGAGCTATTGTCCGAACCAAAATCAATTGGGACTGTGGGCCAATTAAGGACAATGTACATGTATGTAAGTTAGCATCATGTTGCTAATGGCCCATGTCTTTTCTCCCATTTATGGTTTATCTGTTTAGTGTTTTCACATACAGATTGGTTTACTTCATGAAACCACAGAGCTTCGAAGGCTTCATGCAGTCTCTCACGAGACTTCGATATAAAATAGAAAGATTAAACGAGAACTTACCATTTGAAGTTTGATATTTATTTTACTTCGGAGCTATGTGAATGACTACACGAAGAAGCCCCGCCAGGCGAATGCGCGTCATTACGTCCGAGGCATGGTGCACCGACGGGCTGGAGAGCTCAGCTACACCAGCGGTAAGTAGTAACCCACAGGTAAGTCAATGTTAAACCTTCCCTGCGAGTATTTTTTAAAACTCTGTAATTCTGGCTCGTAGAGCCAGCTAGAGTTACTAATATGGAGGTATTAAAAAAATGAACTGCTATAGTGGAGCAGAACACACGGGGACTGCGGTTACCGCTTATAGATCGGGTTGGGAGATAACTGCTGTGCTAAAGCCGGCTCCATGATTACTGCTATTTAGATCGGGTTTGGAGATAACGACTGCGCTAATGCCGGCTCCAATACTGGCTATTGTTTCTACTGGCAGCTCAACTGCCTCCATCAATTTCCAGTACTTCAGGGCACTCGGAAATGCCAAAATAAAGTACTCTCAGGCTCATTTGTCTCATGAGTCTGATGATGTGGAAGACTCCCTCCTTTTAATTTTAAGGTATGGGGATGGCTCATCCAAATGGGAAAATGCTCCAAATTTAAAGAGCCATGGAAAATTTCAATTGTGGTTGAATGCCCCTAGGATTCCCCACACAGCCTCTTGCAGAGGTCCATACCGTGAAGAAGAAAACACCGCTTATGGATAACAGTGAGAAATCATCCTCTCCAGCACCTTGTTTAGGGCTGGAAGAGACCTCCCTAGAGCAAGACTTGGGAGAAGCCAGGGCAGGAGGAATCTGACCCTGAAGCTGGTGTCACTGCTTTTGTGCACACACCACATCACACGAGCCATGCTCCATGTGTTACGGATGTAGCGTTAAACTTCGCTAAATTCGGAAGGGACTGGTGAGGCCATCGAGAAAACTCTAGCCGCCTATGTGAATTACATGGCTTCTCACCAGCTCCAGGAGAGGAGACTGCCTCACATTACAAAACACCTGTAAACTGTGCGTCACTCAAAATGCCCACCGTGAACTTGGCAAGGGCACAAATGAGTGCAACGATGTGGGGACAAGAAGTGAGATTTTAGCGCGTCCTCAAGTTGATGGCAGCAGGCGCCAACTTTGGAAAAATGGTCCAGGGGGCACCGATGTCTGGTACTCAACAAGATGTGCTAGCTCTGTTCTGCAACGCCTACTTCGAGGTCAATTGCATCAGGAATATAGCCATCAAACCGACGTTGAAACCCGAAGTTTGCAGCTCTATGTAGGTCTACAAACGTTCAAACCCAGATTCTTTATTTGGGGTGGACATCATCAAACAAGTCAAGGACCTGGAGAAAGATGCCAAAACAATCCGTCTCATGAAGACATACATCACTTCTCCCAGGATACCACCTCACATGTCGTTTTCAGCGCGAAAGGTGATGGATCCAGGGTCAGGGCCAAGCAGAGTGGGGCCAGTGGGATGAGGATATTACTCACCTGTGTATCCCAGCTACAACCCCAATATGGGAAGAAGGAGGACTTCAATGCTGACTGTAGAGGTACAGGTGATTCATTCTGTCCAGGATAAGATTTCTGGGGATCAACCTCCGGTTGGGGGTAGGTTGCAATCGGTATGATGAATGGTGCTGCATAACATCTCATCGGTTTATACTCGACACTGTGTCAGGCTCGAATAGAGTTTATGTCAGGAATTGATCCACCTGTACACAATATGCCTAATAGAGCATTGCGTTTTTTTCTGCACCACAAACTCAGCAGGTAAAAGAAGAAATTACGGTTTTGTCCCGAAAAAGGGGTAATTGAGAGGATGACAAACCATCCTCAACAATTTGAGTCCAATATATTCCCCAGACAGAGAAAAGATGGGGGATGTACAATCATTCTGGACCGAAACCGGTTAAATTCCTATGTTCAGTATAGGATTTTAAAATGGACACCTTAAATACTGCGAACGAGCTGTTATCACAAGGCTGTTATATGGCAACTATAGATCGGAAAGTCAAAGTCAAGTCAAGTCAAGTCAAACAAACTTTATTGTCATTTAGAAATACATTGATATATGCAGTTCCAAACGAAATTACGTTGCATTTGGCTCCCTGTGCAACACAATAAATTAACCGAAGGATAGGTATGTATGAAAAGGATAAATAGACAATAGTGGCAGCCCATTTACATGCCATTCAGGAGTCTGATGGCTCGTGGGAAGAAGCTGTTGCGGAACCTTGATGTTCTGCTCCTCATGCTGCGGTATCTTTTTCCCGAGGGCAGCAGAGTGAACAGTCCGTGATGGAGATGTGTGGGGTCCTTTATGATACTGCTGGCCTTAGACACACAGCGTTTGGTCGCAATATCCCCGATTGAGGGGAGAGAGGTCCCGATGATTTTTTCCGCTGTCCTCACCACTCTCTGCACAGACTTCCAGTCGGAGGCTCTACAGTCCCCAAACCAGACAGAGATACAGCTGGTCAGAATACTCTCTATGGTGCCCCTGTAGAAAGTAGTGAGGATGGGATGGGGGAGATGAGCTCTTCTCATCCGGCGCAGAAAGTGCAACCGCTGCTGCGCTCTCTTAACAGTTGATGAGATGTTAGTCGACCAGGTCAGACTGTTAGTGACCTGCACCCCCAGGAACTTTGTGCTACTGACCACCTCCACATCGCTGTCATTGATGTGAAGTGGTGTGGGACTGTGCCGGGTTTTCCTGAAGTCGACGATAATCTCCTTTGTTTTCTCGACATTCAGGATCAGGTTGTTCGTATTGCACCAGTCCACCAGTTGTTTCACCTCCTCCCTGTAAGCCAGCTCATTGTCGTCCCTGATGAGGCCCACCACTGTTGTGTCATCTGCGTACTTCATGATGTGGTTTGTACTAAACCTGGCACAACAGTCGTGAGTCATCAGGGTGAACAGCAGTGGACTCAGGACACAGCCCTGAGGGGAGCCGGTGCTTAGAGAGATGGTATTGGAGGTGTTATTTCCAACCCTCACAGACTGAGGTCTGTCAGTGAGGAAGTCCAGTAGCCAGTTACACATGGGGGTGCCGAGGCCCAATGGAACCAGTTTGCTTATCAGGTGCTGGGGGATAATGGTGTTGAATGCTGAACTGAAATCCACGAACAGCATTCGCACATAGGTGTTTTTCTCCTCTAAATGTTCCAGGCTCAGATGGAGCACGGAGGATATAGCGTCCTCTGTGGAGCGGTTTGGCCTGTAAGCAAACTGGTATGGGTCGAGTGTGGAGGGGAGTCTGGAGGTGATGTGGTCCCTGACCAGCCTCTCGAAAGATGCATATTCTTCATCATCAGTTTCAGAGATACTTCAAATTTAGTTGGATGGGAGAGCTGTGGCAATTTAAAGCATTACCAAATGAATTAACCTTAGCTCCTAGGCTGTTCAAGAAATTGTTGAAACCGGTGCTGGCGTTACTTCGGGCCCAGGATCACATGATCATGGTTTATCTCGATGATATTTTAATCGTAAGCAACACTCAGGAGACAGCTGAGGAAATGGTTTCAGTAACCAAATACCTGTTTGAAAGGTTAGGGTTCCTGGTCCATCCAACCAAATCCAAGTTAGAACCATCCTAAAAAAACTTATTATTGGGACGTGTCATTGATTCAAGTTGATATGTCAGTGACTTTGCCTACAGCCAAGGCTGTGGAGATCAGAGAGGTCTGTACTAGTCTCGTTGAAAAACAATATCCCTCCATCCAGGAAGTAGTCAGTGTTATTGGTAAATTGGTGGCAGCTTTCCCTGCAGTGCAGTTTGTACCACTGCACTATCAAAGTCTGCAATGATCTAGAGAACTAGCACTTAAAGAACATGCAGGTCATTTTGATAGACCTATGCAGTTACCAACCAGAGCCATAGCTCAATTACAATGGTGGATTATCAATATTGTACAAACTACCAAAAACATTTTGGTTCAGCAACCTTTAATGCTTTTACAGACAGGTGTCAGTGCTGCTGGATGGGGAGCTACAGACAGCGAGTCTAGCTGTGGTGGTAGAAGGAATGTGCAAGAGGATTTAATCCTGCACATGTGATAATCTGGCTAACCTCATGTAGCACTGGTGTATTTCCAAAAACATCTGGATCTCAGCTATCTACCCACCAGGTAGAGACAATGTGGTGGCAGACAACAGGAAACAAAAGTTAAATGAAAAATTAGAATGGATGATTACATCCTGAAGTTTTACAATGATTGTCAGCCGCTATGGTTTGCCAGAAATGGATCTGTTTCCATCCAGACAAAATCACCAGTTGCCTAAATATGTTTCATGGAAACCGGATCCAGGAGCAGTAGTGGTGGATTCATTTTTGCTACATTGGGGACGTACATTCTTTTATACTTTTCCCCCATTCTGCCTGATTAGGCAATGTCTCACCAAAATAGAGCAGGACTCCGCCTCTGGCATTTTGGTGGTTCCGGACTGGCCTACACAACCATGGTTCCCATTGGTGCTCAGAATAATGACTCAGCCATTCATGACTGTCCCAACTACAGTAATTTGTTGGTCCATCCAGTAGCAGGAGAAAGTCATTGGTTACATGATTGTATTAATTTGTTGATCTGCAGATTCTGACCAGACCATTCCAAAGCTTTGGACTGTCGAATAGGACCATGAATGTCATAACTGCAGCTTGGAGAGATAGCGCTAAGAAACAATATGTGTCTCATATTAAGAAATGGGAAATGTGTTGTTTACAGTCAGATATATCTTATTATACTGCAAGTGTACTGGATGTATTGGAGTTCCTTGCTATGTTGCATTTTTGATGAACACTTGAGTTATAGTGCCATTAATAGTGCTCGGAGTGCTTTGTCCTCCTACTTAGGGCAGTTTCAGAACAAAAACCTATCGGGTCTCATCCATTAGTGTCCTGATTCATGAGAGGAATTTTTTAACAAAAATCATTCTAAACCTAGATATACAGAAATCTGGGATGTCAGTATAGTTCTCACACTTCTTCAGCAATGGGCTCCAATTACGTCATTGTCTTTTCAGAAGTTAACACTTAAAGTGGTTAAGCTCGTGGCGCTAGTATCAGCGCAAAGAGTGCAAACATTGCCAAAGTTACGACTAGATAGCATGTATTCTTCTGGAGATAACACTACATTTTATGTGTATCATTTAATCAAACAAAGCCAGGAATGGCCGGAACCAAAATAAGTTTTAAAGCATACCATGTTGACCATACGTTATGTGTAGTTAAGCACCTGAGTCAATATCGATGTAACTAAGAGTCTCAGAGGCTCTGAGACAGCAATGCCCATCAGTCATAAAAAACTCATAAAAAGGCGTCAGTATAAACTATTTCTAGATGGTAAACCTGGTTTTGGATTCTGCTGGAGTAGACACTCGTGTGTGTACATCTCACTCCACCAGGGCGGCATCAACATCCGCAGTGAGGCCGAAGGATGGTCTAGGGAATCAAATATTTATGATAAAACTGTCCTGACAGTGCCAGGGTTTGGGCATGCTGTGTTGGGTCTGTTTGATTTGATTTGCTTTGTCTTTATAAATTTCATTTGTAATTTCCCCTGGGATAGAGGGGTTATTACTGTTTTATTTAAAAAATGATTATTGGATAATTCAAAGCAATGTTCAATACATTATTTATTCACTACTGCGTCAACTGAAGCAGTGTGTTGTATGGAATGGATCTACATGGCATGAAATCACAGAGCGTTGAAATCTTCACATAGTCACACACGTGACACCGAAGTAAAATAGTAAGATTAAACAAGCACTTACCAGTTTGAAGTTTGATCTTTATTTTATGAGGAGTTACGATGAGGGATTACGTGCCCTCCGCTCCCGGTCCTCATAATAGCACAGATCATCTGGTAGTTCTAGTCTTCTCAGCCTTACTATATCACTTTGGCTATTGTTTCTGTGTTTTCACGCCGCTGCTTTGAAGTATGACGTGCATGCGCCTGGCGGGGCTTCTTCACGTATCCCTCATTGTAACTCCTCATAAAAGTAAAGGTCAAACTTCAAACTGGTAAGTTCTCTTTTAATCTTACTATTAAACATCATTGCTGCCATTTTGTATGAACATGTGACTATGTTTCCAAAATACAACAAAATAAGCTGTATGTCTTCATTCATTAGAGTGTTAGCACAGGGAGAGCCAAGTATCTGCTGTATACTTGACTTTGTAACCCCAGACACTCTCGCCATCAAGATCAAACTTCAAACAGTAAATTCTCGTTCAATCTTTCTATTAAAGCGAAGAATGGTAAGTCCAGGATTGGGGATGTACAAAAATTGGGGGAAGGGGAGTCAGTCCACCATACAACAGAGAGGGGAGGACTTGTATTGTTTGATAGCCACAGGGAAAAAGGATCTCCTCTGGCGATCTGCACTGCACCTTGGTGGAACCAGTCTGTTGACCTCCGTCTCTGCCGTATCTGTACCAAGGAAGAGGTTTTCCATACCAGCTCATCTTAAGGAAATTATTCCATTATAGAAGAGGCTCTCACTATGGTCTCCTCAGATATTCAGCAGCTCCGCTCTTGCTTCCCCTTCCCCCTTTCGTAACAAGGACAGAGTTCCCCTTGTCCTCATCTTCCACCCCATCAGCCGTCGCATACAGCACATAATCCTCCGACATTTACGCCACCTCCAACGGGGTCCCACAACTAGCCACATCTACTCATCTCCACCCCTTTCTGCAGAGACTGTTCCTTCCGCAACGCCCTGGTCAACTCGTCCCTTACCACCCATACCACGACCTCGTATTCCGCTTGGGCAGCTTACACCCCAGTGATATGAACATTGACTTCTCTAATTTCAAGTAGCCCTTGCTTTCCATCTCTGTCCGTCCCTCCCCCTCCCCACCTTCCCACTTCTCAGTTCTGACAGTACTGTCACGGACTACATTTTATCTCTGTACTGCCCACACATCAGTCTGAAGAAGGGTCTCAACCTGAAAAGTCACCCTTTCCTTATCGTTGGAGATGCTGCCTTTCCCGCTGAGTTACTCCCAGCATTTTGTGTCTACCTTCAATTTAAACCAGCATCTGCAGTTCTTTCCAACACTGTTGCTGAAGGGGCTCCTTGGGTTGAGGTGCATCCTCCCCTCTAAGACCATCTCCAGTGAATCCAACTCCACCCCCAGGAAGAAGCCAGCCTTCCTGATGAGCTTGTTAATCCTCATGGCGTCCGTGGTCTTCGCCCCGCGGCCCCAGCACATGACAGTGAAGAAAATGGCACTGGCATCTTGATAGAACACTGATTGATAATACGCTTCACTTGCCCAGTTTAAATATTAATGCTGTCATTATTTTCTGTCCCTTTCAGGAATCTCCAGTTATATCAAAAAGGGCATTAATTCCAAGAAGATAATATTGATTGTTCCATGGTTCGGTTATGATTATCATTGCAATCGCTTTATTGAGGTAAGATGTTGCCCTTGTCTAGATACACCAGGATGTTGCCAGGATTCGAGGGCCTGAGCAATAGGGTGTAAACAATCTTTGATCAGACTTTACTGGCTTTACCTTCCATTAAATATTATTCACTTATCATTTATCTATACACTGTAAATGGCTCGATTGTAATCATGTCTTGTCTTTCCGCTGACTGGTTAGCATGCAACAAAAGCCTTTCACTGAACCTCGGTACACGTGACAATAAACTAAACTGAAACTAAACTAGGGACAGGTTTTGAAGGCTAGGATGTTATTCTTTGGAGAGCAGGAGACTGGGGGGTGATCTTATAGAGGTGGGCACAATCATGAGGAGAATAGATCGGGTGAACAAACAGAGTCCAAGATAGATGAATCAAGGACCTGAGGACGTAGGTTTAAAGTGAGAGGGGAAAGATTTAGTAGGAAACTAAGGGGCACCATTTTCACACAGAGGGTGGTGGGTGTGTGGATTGAGCTGCAGGAGGCAGTTGAGACCGGTACTAACAACTACATAGATAGGACAGGTTTAGAGGTATATGGGTCAAATGCAATCAGGTAGGACTAGTGTAGATCAGTATCTAGACGTGGTGTCGAAGGACGAGAAGCCGAAAAGCAAACTAACCAAAAGGCTGAGTCGCCTACAAGCCAACTCACCGAATGGCCGCTGTGCTGAAAAGTCAAATAACGGACATGTCGTCGCTGGGGGAGGGGAGACTTGTCAGCGATTGTCCATCACATCACTGGCCGATGGAGACGGGAGGGTGGGGGCCATTTTCCCACACAAGCCATAGGTGACTTGGCACTCTGAACCCGAGCACCAAGTTGTAAGCTGCCGAAGGAGTGCATCCCTCGGGACAGCCCCCACACTCCCATGGCCACAGCCGCCCTCCGCCTCGTCTCCCCCATGTGGCTGCTCTATGATTGGCTGTGTCAGCAGCACCAGGTGGAGCAGAGGTGTGGGATAGGCTGGTCCCAAAAACATGACGGGGGCCAAATTCCCTAGCGGGCCTATGACAAGTGAGCATGACAACAAACAATTTTATCTCCTCCCACTCCCCCCCCCCCCCCCCCCCGACAACAAGAAGCACGTTTTATTCATTGTTTAAACGCAATAATACCGTCTGGTTGCCTGTGTAACGCACACAAGCTCCCACGCACAAAACACCAGATAATCTGTACTTTGTTTTTACATAAAAATCTGGGGTAACTCAGCGGGACAGGCAGCATCTCTGGAGAGAAGGAATGGGTGATGTTTCGGGTCGAGACAATTATTCAGACCTGAAGACTGAAGGGTCTTGACCTGAAACGCCACCCATTCCTTCCCCCCCAGAGATGCTGCCTGTCCCACTGAGTCACTCCAGCATTTTGTGTCTATCTTTGGTGTGACAGTTGTCACATTTCATCGGCTTCATCTATTGCACGCATGGAAGAGACGCTTTGCATGCCGCTTGTATCTATTCATCCAAGTGTGCTCTTAATGAAATTTCACGTCTTTGCGAGGGAGGAGTGGAATGGATGTAACCACCAGCGAAAACATAGAAACATAGAAAATAGGTGCAGGAGTAGGCCATTCGTCCCTTTGAGCCTGCACCGCCATTCAATATGACCATGGCTAATCATCCAACTCAGTATCCTGTACCTGCCTTCTCTCCATACCTCCGATCCCTTTTGCCACAAGGGCCACATCTAATTCCCTCTTAAATATTACCAATGAACTGTCCTCAACTACCTTCTGTGGCAGAGAATTCCGCAGATTCACCACTCTGTGTGAAAAATGATTTTCTCATCTCGTTCCTAAAAGACTTCCCCCTTATCCTTAAACTATTACCCCTTGTTCTGGACGTCCCCAACATCGGGAACAATCTTCCTGCATCTAGCCTGTCCAACCCCTTAAGAATTTTATAAGTCTCTATATGATCCCCCCTCAATCTTCTATATTCCAGCGAGTACAAGCCGAGTCTATCCAGTCTTTCTTCACAGGGAAGTCCTGCCATCCCAGGAATCAGTCTGGTGAACCTTCTCTGTACTCCCTCTATGGCAAGAATGTCTTTCCTCAGATTAGGAGACCAAAACTGTACGCAATACTCCAGGTGTGGCCTCACCAAGACCCTGTACAACTGCAGTAGAACCTCCCTGCTCTTGTACTCAAATCCTTTTGCTATGAAGGTCAGGCATAGTTAGGTCAGGGAAATAATTCCACCACTTAATGAACCATGTTCCTGAATGTAAGAACTATTTATACATGCAACATTAAAAAAAAATAGTAACTCTCATTTGCATTTTTATGCCGACCCCGTCCTGTGGGAAGGGGTTGCGGCAGCTGATTACATAGTGCCTTCATTTTTGGTAGGTGCTGATTTTTCACATGGACCGCTGTCAGTGCCAGCTTTCCAACCTCCATAGCCGCTCTGCGTTAGTGGAGTCCGACGTGAATCCGCTCTATGATCTTTGGCAGCGATTCGTCCGTGCTGCTATTGCTTCAGAGGCTTTCCAACGTCATTTTCGTTGCCCATCATATTTTAAGCTGAAAAACAATCTGACGCCGTGAGGACATGACGTCAAAAAGCTGAAAAAAACCCAAAGATACTAGAGCAAGGTCCATGATCTTTGGAAACAAAATCTTACTTATCTAAATGAAAGCAAATATCAATCTCTTTGAATCGCTGACATCGAGAAGCTGAAAAAGAATATTACATATCGAAAAGGAAGGTATTACTGTGTTTAAACAATAAATAAAAAGTGCTTCATGTTGACAAAGAGGGGGAGTGGGAGGACATAAAATTGTTTGTTGTCATGCACACTTGTCATCGTCCCGCCAGGGAATTTGTGTCCCCCCCCCCCCATGTTTTAAAAGTGACTTACTATGGCTGCCAATGCCCGAGCCATCTGTCCCTGCGGCCGGGGTGGGGGGTGAATCACCCGGTGTGGGTGTCGGGGGTGAATCACCCTGTGTGTGGGTCGGGGTCCGGGGGTCAGGGTTTGAATCACCCTGGTGTGGGTGTTGGGGTCCAATGGCAGTGCATCACAGTCAGTGACTCTGGGTGGGCGGAAGGACCAGCCTCTCCCATACCTCTGCTGTACCCGGCACTGCCAACACAGCCCGTCACAGTGCGGCCACACTAGGGACACGAGGCGGAGGGTGGCCATGGCCGTGGGAGAGTGGGGGCTGTCCCGAGGGAATGCGCTCCTTCAGCCGCTTACAGCTTGGTGCTTGGGTTCAGAGTGCCCAGTCACCTATGGCTTGGTAGGAAAATGACCCCCACCCTCCTAACTCCACAAGCCAGTAATGTGATGGACATGGGGGTCTGAACCAATTGCTGACAAGATCCCACCGTGCACCGTGATCCCAGTGATCACCCGTAGTTCTATCCTTCACACTAGGGACAATTTACAGAAGCCAATTAACCTACAAACCTGCCTGACTTTGATCGGAACACCTGGAGAAAAACCATGTGGTCACAGGGAGAGCGTACAAACTCCGTACAGGCAGCAGCAGTAGTCGGGATCGAACCCGGGTCTCCGCACAGTGAGGCAGCAACTCTACCGCTGCTCCACCATGCGCCCCTCTTTTTTTATACTCAATTTCTCATTATATGAACGCTAAGTTGGATTTATTCTAGATTATTTCAATAACTTTTTACATTGGGAATTGAAATATTCATTTTATTTTGGTTTGATACTGTGGGTAGCATAATGGCACCTCTGGTAGTGTTACTGTCCCAATGCATCTGCAGATGAGGTGCCAGCCACTAGTTCATCTTGAAGAAGGTAAGAGGCCAAAGACAAAGATGGGAACTGTTCTGAGGTGGAGATTTAAATTGACAATATGGCATGGTGTCACAGAGGTAGAGTTGCTGTCTTACCGTGCCAGAGACCTAGGTTTGATCCTGACTAAGGGTGCTGTATGTACAGAGTATGAACTTTCTTTCTGTTACCGCGTGGGCTTCCTCTGGGTGCTCTGGCTTCCTCCCTCGCTCCAAAGGCGCACAGGTGTGCAGGTTAATTGGCTTCTGTAAATTGTCCCTATTGTGTAGGATGGAACTACGGGTGATCACTGGTCAGCAGGGAGTCAGTGGGCCGAAGGGCCTGTTTCTCACTGCATCTCTATAAAAAAAATAAAACTAAGGTGACTAAAGCTAAACAAGAAGGGGTAGTGTAAACGTAAGGGACATCCCAACTACGTAGTCATCCAATCTACCTGTGGCTTCACCAGAGCAGGAGAGACAATATTGTGAGCAGTAAATGTGACGGTGCATTCAGTCAGAAGCTTTCTCTTTGGGCAGAGTTGTCAAAGACCAGAGGGCATACAGTACCAAATTACCAAAGCAAACATTTTTACATTTAGTTTAGAGATACAGCGCAGAAACAGGCCCTTTGACCCACCGACCAGCAATCCATGCACACTAACACTATCCTACACACACTAGGGCTATTTACAATTTTACTTCGGCGTCACGTGAGTGACTACGTGAAGACCCCGCCAGCACGCATGCGCGACATATCGTCGTACGCATGCGGAAGCGACGGTCGGGAGGAGCGGGGCTCCTCCAGCGCAAGTTAAATAGCTTGCGCCAGGTAAGTCTCACCGGAGGAGTGAGTCGTCGACACAGAGAGAGATGGAAGCACGAAAATCAAAAAGAGCTGCGGCCAAAGCAACTGCAAAAGAAAGCAGCCAGCAGAGAGCCGCCTCTCCAGAGCTACAGGTTCTACCTGCAGCTCCCGACTTTTCGCCATTTGGGACCGTTGGTACGCCACGGTCAGGCGGGAAAGCCACCCGGAAGTCGGCCGGGGCCGACTCAGCGGAGTCCGGTCCCGAGGACACCCCGTTCGCGGACAGCGATGGAGGTCGTCTTTCCCGCATGGAGCGGATGTTGCTCCAACGTGACCTGCTAATGCAGGGGCAGGATCACAGTAGGCCTACCAGTAGGCCCACGGCAGGTTCCTTCAGGGGACTGCCTAATGTCTCCCCCTCTATACAGGGGAGCATTGAGGGTCAGAACTGGGCTGACCCAGAAGAAGGGGAGTTGGCTGAATCACCGACCGTGTCAGGGGTGTGTGAAGGCTTTATGGATGTGGTGAACAAGCATGCCATGCCCGAACAGAAGGGCTTACCCATCCACCCCAAACTGGCTGCCAGTATTGACTACATGGCAACAAACCAGCTGCAGGAACAGGCCATAAATGCTACGGCAGATAAATACATGGCACCAGAAAACTGCAATTCACTAAATGTCCCTGCGGTAAACAACCCTATTTGGGGGAATATGAGTCCATCGAGCAGAGGACAGGAGATTAAACTTCAGAGGATCCTGAAGCTCCTAACCGCGGGAATTACGGCAGTGGCAAGAACTGCAGTGGGTGTAGATATGCCGGAGGAACTACAAGATGCATTGGCTCTGCTGTGCAACACACAGTACGAGATTAACAACTTTCGGAAAAGCCGGCGCTTAACCCCAAATTTGCGGGGTTGTGTAAGCCTGGGAAGACTCAGCCTCCTAGCCTGCTGTTCGGGGAAGATCTTCCTAAGCAGGTCAAAGACCTGGATGAGGAGGCAAAGGCTTTGGGCCTTATAAAGATACCGGGTTTCCCTAAACCCCACTACCCGCAAAGACAGCACCCCTACACATCCACCAGGCAGAGTTACCATTCCAGGTCTGCAGGTGGTGAAAGCTCGAAGGCTGGCAATCCTGCACAAAGGTCTTTTTTAGGCCATGGCCCAGGCCGGCCTTCTTGGAAGATGCGCCACTCCCAGAACACTCCCAACCAGCCAAGGAAGCAAGGGCAGAGACCTCAACACCGGCAGTAACCATGGAGGTAGGTGGGTCTGGAGTCCCCAGGAACACATCTTGTCTAAATTCACTGTATGTGGGGGGCAGGTTGCACTTGTTCTACGAGAATTGGCTCACTGTTACCTCTGATCCTTATATACTCAGGAGTATTCAGGGCTACAAAATTGAATTTATTCACGAACTCCCTACCCCGGTTCAGCATGTTCCTAGCCGGAAATTTATCCTTTCTCAACAAGAGAAGGCAGCAGGACATGCAGAGCTTCATAGGTTAATAGAGAAAGGGGTAGTGGAGAAAGCCACTAAGGAACCCCGGGAGTTCGTGTCCAATATATTCACCAAAAATAAAAAAGATGGCGGTTGCCGCATCATTATTGACTTAACTGAACTGAATACTTCTGTCCAGTATATTCATTTCAAAATGGACACTTTCGACACTGCTATACAGTTAATAGGTCATGGGTACTACATGGCATGCATTGACCTCAAGGATGCATATTATTCAGTACCCATACACAAGGATCATAGGAGATATTTAAAATTTATCTGGATGGGACAATTATGGCAATACAAAGCCTTGCCTAATGGGTTATCATCAGCACCCAGATTGTTTACCAAAATATTGAAACCAGCTTTGGCCCGTTTAAGGAAACAGAACCATACTGTTATGGCTTATCTAGACGACATCCTCATTGTGGGGGAAAATTTGGAAACGGCCACTTTGGCGGTAACAGCCACTAAACAGCTTTTTCAGAAGCTGGGTTTCATTATACATCCAGATAAATCTATATTGGAACCCTCTACCACCATGAAGTACTTAGGGTTCATCATCAACTCTGAGCAAATGTCTATCACATTGCCACCAAGCAAGGTGGAGGACCTGATAGAGGCTTGCAGGGGCCTCTTTGGCACTAAGGATCCATCCATTCGACGGGTGGCCAGGGTGATTGGGAAGATAGTAGCTGCATTTCCGGGAGCTCAGTTTGGGCCTTTACATTACCAAAACTTACAAAGAGCAAAAATTACAGCGCTCAAAAATCAGGCTGGCCATTTTGATAGGCCAATGAAAATACCGGAGAAGGCAAAAGCCGAACTATATTGGTGGATGGGCAATGCCCAAAACTGCTCTAAACCAATCACTATCATCAATCCCTCGGTCACCTTACAAACAGATGCTAGTGCCAAAGGGTGGGGAGCTACTAACACTACCTCTAGTTGTGGAGGTAGATGGAGTGCACAAGAGTTAACCCAATTCAAAAACTTGGGGATTAACTATTCAGAAATGCTGGCAGCATTTCACGGCCTTAAAGCATACTGCACTAATATGCACAAAGTCCATATAAGGATACAAATTGACAACACCACGGTGGTAGCCTATATTAACCACATGGGCGGTATTAAGTTGATATCATGTGATGAATTGGCAAACAATATCTGGCACTGGTGTCTGCAAAGAGAAATCTGGATATCAGCTACTTACCTTCCAGGTAAGCTAAACACAGTGGCAGACACCAGATCACGTAAATTCAACAACAACATAGAATGGATGTTGGATCGGAGTGTGTTTTCAGATATTGTGGAACAGTATGGAACACCAGATATCGACCTTTTCGCGTCCAGGCTTAATCACCAACTACCAACATATGTTGCTTGGGAACCAGACCCGGGGGCAGTAGCGATGGATGCATTCTCGCTACATTGGGGAGATCTTTTTTGCTACGCTTTTCCCCCTTTCTGCCTAATCAGTCGGGTCTTGCAGAAAATTAAGCAAGACTCCGCATCGGGAATTTTGGTGGTGCCCGATTGGCCTACCCAACCATGGTTCCCTATGGTACGGAAGATGGCCACAGAACCCTGCATCAGGGTGAACAAAAGACCTAGTCTGCTCATTCACCCTGTTACAGGGGAACATCATCCATGTCATGATCGCATGGATCTATTAATTTGCAGATTCTAAAACGGCCACTTCATGGATACGGACTCTCCAACAGGACCATTGACACCATCACAGGAGCCTGCAGAGAGTCCACAAGGAAGCAGTATCTGACCTACATCAGAAAATGGGAAGGATTCTGCGTCTCAGCCAACACCACTTATGAAACTGCCACTATCACGGAAGTGCTGGAATTTTTGGCTACCCTTCATTTCGATGAGGGTTTGAGTTACAGTGCCATCAACTGTGCCAGGAGTGCCCTATCATCCTACCTGGGCCAGGGAAGTGACCAATTGGGCATTGGATCACATCCCCTAGTGTCCAAATTTATGAGGGGAATATTCAATTCCAATCCCCCCAGGCCTAGATTCAGCCATACTTGGGATATTAGCACGGTCTTGACCATGCTACGAGGATGGACGCCTATCACGGGACTCCCTTTGGCCAAACTCACGTACAAAATGGTCATGATTATGGCACTTATCACGGCACAACGGGTCCAGTCCCTGCACAAACTCAATTTGGATGCAATGACCTCCACCGGTGATAAAGTCACTTTTTATGTGCAGGGACTATTGAAACAAGATCGTCCCGGAGTGTCTGGTCATACATTAGAGTTTCTGGCTTACCCAACAGATTCTCGCCTCTGTATCGTTACATTAATTTTACGATACATTTCAGTTACTAAAAATCTAAGGGGCACGGAGACAGCATTGCTCATCAGTCACAAGAAACCCCATCATAGAGTCACGGTGCAAACCATTTCCAGATGGTTAAGGGTGGTATTGGATGCGGCGGGGGTGGATACTAACATTTATAAATCTCACTCCACCAGGGCAGCATCCACCTCGGCGGCCAGAAGGATGGAAGTACCTCTGGATCACATTCTGGCCACAGCGGGTTGGAGTAACGAAAAGACATTCCACCGCTTTTACTTTAAACCCGTGACCTCCCCTGATACTTTTGCAGGGAGGATTTTAAGTACTGCCAGATAGTACCCTTTTGGGACTATATTGTTTTGGTATGAATAAATACCTGTTTTTGTTTTTCAGCCAGTGTCTTGTCTGAATTACGTTCATCCTCTTATCCCAACTTTAGCGGTGTGTGAGCATGGAGCTTCCAGGGCATGAAATCACAGAGCTTTGAAATCTTCACGTAGTCACTCACGTGACTCCGAAGTAAAATAGTAAGATTAAACGAGAACTTACCTGTTTGAAGTTTGATCTTTATTTTATGAGGAGTTACGATGAGGGATTACGTGCCCTCCGCTCCCAACCCTCTATTATAAAGATCACCTGGTATGAAAGTTCTCTTTTTTATCTTACTATATTAGTCATTGTGACTGTTTGTTCTGTGATTTCACACCACTGCTTTGAAGAATGTCGCGCATGCGTGCTGGCGGGGTCTTCACGTAATCCCTCATCGTAACTCCTCATAAAATAAAGATCAAACTTCAAACTGGTAAGTTCTCGTTTAATCTTACTATTATATCCCGCCAATTAACCTGGAACGTGGGAAGAAACCGGATCAGGCTGAGAAAACCCACACGGTGACAGAGAGAACCTACAAACTCCGTACAAACAGCACCCGTAGTCAGGACGAACCCAGTGTCTGGTGTTGTGCGGCAGCAACTCTACCGCTGCGCCACTGCCCTTTCTACTTTCTCATTCATTTATCATTTTCAGGCAGGTAGATGTGAATTAGAAGAGATAGCTATTGAAGGACCGGCGTGCAGTGAACTGGTAACACCCAGGATCCCGTACAGAGAAATCATGGAACTTTTGCCCAAGTCAATGTCCGGTAGGATTTGGGATGACGACCTGAAAGCCCCATTTTTTGTCTACAAGGTAAGACCACTGGAGAATACACAGCTACGGTCAGTACATCCAAATATGGTTTATATTATGGAAACATTGTCGTGTTTAACAAGTCAATTCACTTCCCAATTGAGGTGATGAACGGACCTACCCAAGTCCACCAAGAGTCGCTGAGACTTGTGGATGTAGCCCAGTCCGTCACACAGACCACCATTGACACCGTTCTGTATCTTATCATGTATCTGCACACTGTAAATAGCTCAATACTAATCATGTATTGTCTTTCCGCAGAATGGTTAGCATGCAACAAAAGCTTTTCATTGTACCTCTGTACACTTGACAATAAACTAAACTAATCTACACTTCACATTGCCTCAGAAAAGCAGCCAACATAATCAAAGGGTTGTCCCACCCTGGTCGTTCCTCCTTCTCCCTGCCCATTCCAGCAGGTACAGAAGCTGAAACTGCGCACCACCAGACTGGGGAACCGCTGCTTCCCCTCTATTATCGGGCTTCTGAAAGGTCCTTCCATAAGCTAGAGAAGTGTCCAATTCCCCTCTACCCCATTGCAAACATTGGACTTTGTCTCTGGAACTGAGGCACTACAATGGTGAGAACTATTTTCTGCGCTCTGTATCTTCCCCTTTACTCTACCTGTTGTAGAAACATAGAAACATAGAAAATAGGTGCAGGAGGAGGCCATTCGGCCCTTCGAGCCAGCACTGCCATTCATTGCGGGTGGCCAATAGCCAGCAAAGCAGTAGGCAGGAGGTGCAGGAGTCCCCTGCGGTCATCTCCCTACTAAACAGGTGTACCATTTTGGATACTGTTGAGGGAGATGGCTCATCAGGAGAATGCAGCAGCAGCCAAGTTCATGGCACCATGGGTGGCTCTGCAGCACATGATGTGGGAAAAAAGAGGGGAAGGGCAATAGTAATAGGGGTTTCAATTGTCAGGGGAATAGATAGGCGTTTCTGCAGCCGCAAACGAGACACCAGGATGGTATGTTGCCTCCCTGGTGCAAAGGTCAGGGATGTCACTGAACAGCTGCAGAACATTTTTTTTTTTCACACAGAGAGTGGTGGGTCTCTGGAACTCTCTGCCACAGAGGGTAGTTGAGGCCAGTTCATTGGCTATATTTAAGAGGGAGTTAGAGGGAGTTAGATGTGGCCCTTGTGGATAAGGGGATCAGAGGGTATGGAGAGAAGGCAGGTACGGGATACTGAGTTGGATGATCAGCCGTGATCATATTGAATGGCGGTGCAGGCTCGAAGGGCCGAATGGCCTACTCCTGCCCTAATTTCTATGTTTCTATTCTGGAGGGGGAGGGTGAACAGCCAGTTGTCGTGGTGCATATTGGCACCAACGATATAGGTAAAAAAAGGGATGAAGTCCTACAAGGTGAATTTAGGGAGCTAGGAGATAAACTTAAGTAGGACCTCAAAGGTAATAATCTCTGGATTATTACCAGTACCACGGACCAGTCAGAGTAGAAATAGGAGGATATTGCAGATGAATACGTGGCTTGAAAAATGGTGCAAGGGGGAAGGATTCAAATTTTTAGGGCACTGGAACCATTTCTGGGGGAGGTGGGACCAGTACAAACAGGACGGTCTGCACCTGGGCTGGAATGGAACCAATGTCCTTGGGGGAGTGTTTGCTAGTGCTGTCGGGGAGGATTTAAATGAATGTGGCAGGAGGATTGAGTATAGGAGCAGGGAGGTTCTACTTCAGTTGTATAGGGTCTTGGTGAGACCACACCTGGAGTACTGCATACAGTTCTGGTCTCCAAATCTGAGGAAGGACATTATTGCCATAGAGGGAGTGCAGAGAAGGTTCACCAGACTGATTCCTGGGATGTCAGGACTGTCTTATGAACAAAGACTGCATAGACTCGGTTTATACTCTCTAGAAATTAGGAGATTGAAAGGGGATCTTATAGAAACGTACAAAATTCTTAAGGGGTTGGACAGGCTAGATGCAGGAAGATTGTTCCCGATGTTGGGGAGGTCCAGGACAAGGGGTCACAGCTTAAGGATAAGGGGGAAATCCTTTAGGACCGAGATGAGTAGGACTTTTTTCACAGAGAGTGGTGGGTCTATGGAACTCTCTGCCACAGAGGGTAGTTGAGGCCAGTTCATTGGCTATATTTAAGAGGGCCCTTGTGGCTAAGGGGATCAGAGGGTATGGAGAGAAGGCAGGTACGGGATACTGAGTTGGATGATCAGCCATGATCATATTGAATGGCGGTGCAGGCTCAAAGGGCCGAATGGCCTACTCCTGCACCTAATTTCTATGTTTCTATTGTGATCATGGCTGATCGTACCCTATCAATAATCCGTGCCTGCCTTCTCCCCATATCCCTTGACTCCACTAACCCCTAGAGCTCTATCTAACTCTCACTTAAATCCATCCAGTGACTTGGCCTCCACTGCCCTCTGTGGCAGGGAATTCCATAAATTCACAACTCTCTGGGTGAAAAAGTTTTTTCTCACCTCAGTCGTAAATGATCTTCCCTTTATTCTAAGACTGTGGCCCCTGGTTCTGGACTCATCCAACATTGGGAACATTTTTCCTGCATCTAGCTTGTCCAGTCCATTTATAATTTTACATGTTTTTATAAGATACCCCCTCATCCTTCTGAACTCCAGTGAATACAAGCCAAGTCTTTTCAATCTTTCCTCATATGACAGTCCCATCATCCCTGGGATCAATCTCGTGAACCTACGCTGCACTGCCTCAATCACAAGGATGTCCTTCCTCAAACTAGGAGACCAAACCTGTACACAATACTCCAGATGTGGTCTCACCAGAGCCCTATACAACTGCAGAAGAACCTCTTTACTCCTATACTGAAATCCTCTTGTTATGAAGGCCACCATTCCATTAGCTTTCTTCACTGCCTGCTGTACCTGTGAGCCAACTTTCAATGACCGGTGTACAAGGACACCCAGGTTTCGCTGTACCTCCCCCTTACCTAACCTAACCCCATTGAGATAATAATCTGACCCCTTGTTTTTGCCGCCAAAGTGGATAACCTCACATTTATCTATATTATACTGCATCTGCCACACATCTGCCCACTCACTCAACCTGTCCAGGTCACCCTGCAACCTCCTAACATCCTTTTCACAGTTCACACTGCCACCCAGCTTTGTTTCATCCACAAACTTGCTAGTATTGCTCCTAATTACCTCTTCCAAACCATTAATATATATGGTAAACAGCGGCCCCAATACCGAGCCTTGCGGCACTCCACTCGCCACAGCCTGCCATTCTGAAAAGGACCCGTTCACCGTTCAACCAATTTTCTATCCATGTCAACACCCTATCCCCAATACCATGTGCTCTAATTTTAGTCACCAGTCTCCCGTGCGGGACCTTATCAAAGGCTTTCTGAAAGTCTAGATACACTACATCCACTCATCCATTTTACTTGTCGCATCCACAAAAAATTCCGGAAGATTAGTTAAGCATGATTTCCCTTTCATAAATTCTTGTAATTCCCCATTTTCTCTCTCGCTCCTTTCTTGAAAAGTGGGATAACATTAGCTATCCTCCAATCCACAGGAACTGACCCTGAATCTATTGAACATTGGAAAATGATCACCGATGCGTCCACTATTTCTAGAGCCACCTCCCTGAGGACCCTGGGATGCAGACCATCAGGCCCAGGGGATTTATCATCCTTCAGTCCCATTAGCCTACCCAACACTATTTCTCGCCTAATGAAAATTTCTTTAAGTTCCTCTACCCCCTTAGATCCTCTGTCCTCCAGTACATCTGGGAGATTGTTTGTGTCTTTCTTAGTGAAGACTGATCCGAAGTACCTATTCAACTCTTCTGCCATTTCCTTGATGCCCATAATAATTTCACCCATGTCAACCTTCAAGGGACCCACATTTTACTTTGCTACTCTATTTTCCCCTAACATATCCGAAGATGCTTTTACTGTCCTTCTTTATATTCCTGGCCAGCTTCCCTTCGTACATCATCTTTTCAGCCCGTATTGCCCATTTTGTTTCCTTCTGTTGTCCTATGAAAGTTTCCCAATCCTCTGGCATCCGGCTACTCTTTGCTGTGTTATATATCTTTTCTTTTAGTTTTATTCTATCCCTAACTTCTCTTGTCAGCCACGGTTGCCTCCTACATCCCTTAGAATCTTTCTTCCTTTTTGGAATGAAATGATCCTACGTTTTCCGGATTATGCCCAGAAATTCCTGCCATTGCTGTTCCACCATCATTCCTGCTAGGATCCCGTTCCAGTTTACCTTGGCCAGCCTACCGTTCCTCTCATGCCTTAAAACTAATCATATTATCATCACTACCTCCAAGCAGTTCTTTTACCTTGAGTTCTCTTTATCATATCCTTTGTTACATGCCAGTTTTAACTCCTGCTGCAACTTACACCCTATATCCGGACTACTATTTGGTGGTCTGTAGATAACACCAATTAGTGTCTTCTTGCCTTTACAATTCCGCAACTCAATCCACAGTGACTCTACCTCATCAGTCCCTATGTCTTCCCTCACAAGGGATTGAATTCCATCCCTCACCAGCAGAGCTACCCCCCCTCCCCTGCCCACCTGCCTGTCCTTTCTATAGGATGTATATCCCTGAATGTTGTTCCCAGGCCCGATCCTCATGCAGCCACATCTCAGTAATCCCCACAATGTCATATCTACCAACTTCTAACTGAGCCTCAAGCTCATCTACTTTACTTATACTTCGTGCATTCAAATACAATACTTTTAATTCCTTCCGCGTCTCACCTTTCACATCGATCCCTATTACACTTGGCCATACTTTCCTATTCTTTTGTGAGCTTCCTTTCCTGTTAATTCTGGGGTCATTAACCATCCCTTTACTCTCTTTCCCTTTAACTCCATCCTCGACTATCCCATTTGCCACCCCACCCCCCCTTATTCAGTTTAAAACCACCCGTGTAGCAGTGGCAAACCTGCCTGCCAGAATGCTGGTCCCCCACCTGTTAAAATGCAATCCGTCCCTTTTGTTCAGTTCCTCCTTACTCCAAAACAGATCCCAGTGATCTAAGAATCTAAATCCCTGCCCCCTGCACCAGTTCCTCAGCCATACATTCAAGTCCAGTATCTCAATGTTCCTGCTCTCGCCAGCATGAGGAACTGAAAGCAAACTGGAGATAACAACCCTGGAGGTCCTGCTTTTCAGCATTTTTCCCAGCTCTCTAAAATCACGCTGCAGAATATTCATCCCCTTCTTTCCAACATCGTTTGTGCCGACATGCACTACCATGTCCGGCTGTTCACCTTCGTACTTGAGGATTTTCTGCACTCTGTCCATGACATCCGGGATCCTGGCATCAGGAAGGCAGCACACCATCCTCAAATCCCGTCTGTTCCTGCAGAAACCCCTGTCCGTACCTCTCACAATGGAGTCTCCAACTACAATGGTGTTGCCTGATGTTGGCCTCTTTAGTTTTGGCTCAACAGCCCTTTTTGCTTTGCAAGCCAGTCTGCCGCTCAGTGTGATAACGTCTTCTGTCCCGACAGCTTCTAAGTGGGTGAACCTGTTCACAAGAGGTACAACACCCGGGGATATTTGCATTCCATGTTTCCCTCCCTTTCTCACCGTCACCCACCTTCTTTGTTCCAGTATCTTAGGTGTAACAATCTTACTGTAGGACTTGTCGAGGAACGACTCAGTTTCTGGGACAAACCCAAGGTCATCCACTTGCTTCTACATGGTCCTTCAGGAGCTGTACCTGGATGCACTTCTCACATTTGTAGCAGCCAGAGGCACCAGTAGTGTCCTTGACCTCCCACATACCGCAAGCATCACACTGACATCTCCTTCTTTCGTCTCTCCCTCTCCAGCATTTTGCGTAGCTTCCTTTCCTCAGCCTCCTCGCCGATGATTCTCGAGCCAAAGACTCGCACTTTTCTCATAAGGCCGTTGCCTCACTGCCGCTCCCTAAGAGCCGTCCTGCTTCTATTGACAGATAAATTGCCTAATTTACTATTTACAAACCAAATTCCTCAGTTTTCAACTGTTTTCCCCCTCTGACTCACTGCTAACTCCTCCCACTCGGGCTAGAGCCAATCAGTGCTTTTTCCTGCTTCTCTTTGTTGCTGTTTCTTCCAAATCCATGGGTGCTCCGAGTTGCTTGAGTTTATTATATTTACGTATATTATTGTCTGATCTGATTGAATACCCTGTGAAACAAAGCTTTTCACTGTACCTTGGTACATATGACAATAATTATCATAAAGCTATAAAATAAACCTAGACCTCTCATACATGTTAACAATGTATTCCAGGTCCTCCAGTCTACCCCATTGTGGTTCATGCACTTTAAAAAAATTGAATATAGAACATTGTAAATAGAGTATGATGTATAAATACATACAAATTATCTAGATTATAAGAGAATAAATATTCTGCCAGATGTTTATATTTTAATCTTTATTTCAAAGATAACTTATGGAACAAGCTTCCATATAACAATTACAGCACGGAAATAGGCCTTCTCGGTCCTTCCAGTCCGTGCCGACCATTTATTTTCCCCTAGTCCTATCTACCTGCACTCAGACCATACC
Organism: Raja brachyura; assembly: GCA_963514005.1. Next base: position 72,787,833 of record OY740790.1, read on the forward strand.
CCTCAATTCCCTTCCCGTCCATATACCTATCGACTTTACTTTTAAATGTTGCAATCGATCCTGCCTCGACCACTTCTGCTGGAAGATCATTCCACACAGCCACCACTCTCTGAGTAAAGAAGTTCCCCCTCATGTTAGCCCAAAACTTCTGTCCCTTAATTCTCATGTCATGCCCTCTTGTTTGAATCTTCCCTACCCTCAATGGGAAAAGCTTAACCATGTCAACTCTGTCTATCCCTTTCATCATTTTAAAGACCTCAATCAAGTCCCCCCTTAACCTTCTGCGCTCCAAAGAATAAAGACCCAACTTGTTCAACCTTTCTCTGTAACTTAGTTGCTGGAACCCAGGCGACATACTAGTAAACCTCCTCTGTACTCTCTCTATTTTGTTGACATCCTTCCAATAATTAGGCGACCAAAAGTGTACACCATACTCCAGAACTGGTCTCACCAATGCCTTGTACAATTTTAACATTACTTCCCTACTCCTATATTCAATGCTCTGATTTATAAAGGCCAGCACACCAAAAGCTTTCTTTACCACCCTATCTACATCCGATTAAGGGAACTATGCACAATTATTCCTAGATCCCTCTGTTCCACAGCATTCCTCAATTCCCTACCATTTACCATGTACGTCCTATTTTGATTTGTCCTGCCAAGATGTTGCACCTCACACTTATCAGCATTAAACTCCATCTGCCATCTTTCAGCCCACTCTTCCAAATGGCCCAAATCTCTCTGTAGACTTTGAAAATCTACCTTATTATCCACAGCACCACCTATCTTAGTAACATCTGCGTACTTACTTATCCAATTTTCCACCCCATCATCTAGATCATTGATGTACATGACAAACAACAGTGGACCCAACACAAATCCCCGAGGCACCCCACTGGTCACTGGCTTCTAACCTGACAAACAGCCATCCACCATTACTCTCTGGCATCTCCCATTCAGCCACTGTTGAATCTATCTTGCTACTCTGCCATTAACACCCAAAGATTGAGCCTTCTTAACCAACCTCCCATGGGGAACCTTGTCAAAGGCCTTACTGAAATCCATATAGACAACATCCACTGCTTTACCCTCATCAATTTCCCTAGTAACCTTTTCAAAAAATTCAATAAGGTTTGTCAAACATGACCTTCCAGGCACAAATCCATGTTCACTGTTCTTGATCAGACCCTGTTTATCCAGATGCTTATATATGTTATCTCTAAGTATCCTTTCCATTAATTTTCCCACCTCTGACATCAAACTAACAGGTCTATAATTGCTAGGTTTATTCTTTGAACCCTTTTTAAACAATGGAACAACATGCGCAGTACGCCAATCCTCCGGCACTATTCCCGTTTCTAATGACATTTGAAATATTTCTGTCATAGCCCCTGCTATTTCTACACTAACGTCCCTCAATGTCCTAGGGAATATCCTGTCAGGACCTGGAGACTTATCCAGTTTTATATTTTTCAAAAGTGTCAGTACTTCCTCCTCTTTAAATCTCATAGTTTCCATAGCTACTCTACTTTTTTCCCTTACATAGAAACATAGAAAATAGGTGCAGGAGTAGGCCATTCGGCCCTTCGAGCCTGCACCGCCATTCAATGTGATCATGGCTGATCATCCAACTCAGTATCCCGTACCTGCCTTCTCTCCATACCCCCTGATCCCTTTAGCCACAAGTGCCACATCTAACGCCCTCTTAAATATAGCCAATGAACTGGCCTCAACTACCTTCTGTGGCAGAGAATTCCAGAGACTCACCACTCTCTGTGTAAAGAATGTTTTCCTCATTTCGGTCCTAAAGGAATTCCCCCTTATCCTTAGACTGTGACCCCTTGTTCTGGACTCCCCCAACATCGGGAACAATCTTCCAGCATCTAGCTTGTCCAACCCCTTAAGAATTTTGTAGGTTTCTATAAGATCCCCCCTCAATCTTCTAAATTCCATCGAGTACAAACCGAGTCTATCCAATCTTTCCTCATATGAAAGTCCTGACATCCCAGGAATCAGTCTGGTGAATCTTCTCTGTACCCCCTCTATGGCAAGGATGTCTTTCCTCAGATTTGGAGACCAAAACTCTACGCAGTACTCCAGGTGTGGCCTCACCAAAACCCTGTACAACTGCAGTAGAACCTCCCTGCTCCTATACTCAAATCCTTTCGCTATGAATGCTAACATACCATTTGCTTTCTTCACTGCCTGCTGCACCTGCATGCCTACTTTCAATGACTGGTGTACCATGACACCCAGGTCTCGTTGCATCTCCCCCTTACCTAATCTGCCACCATTCAGATAATAGTCTACCCTCATGTTTTTGCCACCAAAGTGGATAACCTCACATTTATCCACATTGTGCTGCATCTGCCATGCATCTGCCCATTCACTCAGCCTATCCAAATCACCCTGCAGCCTCCAAGCATCCTCCTCACACCTAACTATACCCCCCAGCTTGGTATCATCTGCAAATTTGGAGATGTTGCATTGAATTCCCTCGTCCAAATCATTAATATATATTGTAAATAGCTGGGGTCCCAGCACTGAGCCTTGCGGCACCCCACTAGTCACTGCCTGCCATTCTGAAAAGGACCCGTTTACTCCTACCCTTTGCCTCCTGTCTGCTAGCCAGTTCTCTATCCACATCAATACTGAACCCCCAATACCGTGTGCTTTAAGTTTGTTTACCTCACAGAGTTCAATATCCTTCTCCTTGATGAATACTGAAGAAAATAAATTGTTCAATATCTCCCCCATCTCTTTTGGCTCTGCAGATAGCTGTCCATTCTGGCTCTCTAATGGTCCAATTTGATCCCTTGTAATCCTTTTGCTATTAATATAGCTGTAGAAACCCTTTGGATTTACTTTCACCTTTCTTGCCAAAGCAACCTCATATCTTCTTTTAGCTTTCCTTATTTCTTTCTTAAGATTCTTTTTACATTCTTTATACTCCTCTAGCACCTCATTTACTCCATGTCTCCTATAAAATTGTAGATATCTCTTTTTTCGAACCAAGTGTCCAATTTCCCTTGAAAACCATGGCTCTTTCCGATTTTTACTATTTCCTTTCAACTGAACAGGAACATAAAGATTCTGTACTCTTACAATTTCCCCTTTAAATGTCCTCCATTTCTCTTCTACATCCTTCCCATAAAACAAAATGTCCCAATTCACTCCTTTTAAATCTTTACGCATTCCCTCAAAGTTAGCCTTTCTCCAATCAAAAATCTCAACCCTAGGTCCAGTTCTGACTCTCTCCATAATTATATTGAAACTAATGGTATTGTGATCACTGGTCCCGAAGTGCTCACCAACGCATACCTCCATCACCTGACCTGCCTCATTTCCTAACAGGAGCTCCAGCACTGCCCTTCTCTGGTCGATACCTCTACGTATTGCTGCAAAAAACTATCCTGCACACATTTAACAAACTCCAAACCATCCAGCCCATTTACAGAATGTGTTTCCCAGTCTATTTTTGGAAAATTGATATCTCCCGCAATCGCTACCTTGTGCTTACTACTAATATCTGCTATCTCCTTACATATTAGCTCTTCCAATTCTCGCTCCCCATTTGGCGGTCTATAATACACCCCTAAAAGTGTTGCTACACCGTTCCCACTTCTCAGTTCCACCCAAATAGCCTCCCTAGACGAGCCCTCTAATCTATCCTGCCAAAGCACTGCTGTAATATCTTCTGACAGGCAATGCAACACCTCCACCTCTGGTCCCACAAATACTATCACACCTGAAGCAACGAAATCCTGGAATATTTAGGTTCCAATCACAACCCTCCCGCAACCATGTTTCACTGATTGCCACAACATCATATTTCCTGGTGTCAATCCAGGCTCTAAGTTCATCCACCTTTCTTACAATGCTCCTAGCATTAAAATATACACATTTTAGAAACCCACCATCCCTTACTCTCTGTTTATAATATTTTTCCTCTTTCTCGCCTACATTTTGGGTCCAAGTGCTTCCCTTCTCTGCCTCTTGCCCCTCACCCTGTCCCCTAGCCTCCTCTACCCGAGTCCCTCCCCCCAGCCTTTCTAGTTTAAAGTCTCCTTTGCAAATATCCCCGCCAGGATATTGGTTCCCCTCAGGTTCAAGTGCAACCTGTCCTTTTTATACAGATCATGCCTTCCCCAAAAGAGGTCCCAGTGATAGAAACATAGAAACATAGAAAATAGGTGCAGGAGTAGGCCATTCGGCCCTTCGAGCCTGCACCGCCATTCAATGTGATCATGGCTGATCATCCAACTCAGTATCCCGTACCTGCCTTCTCTCCATACCCCCTGATCCCTTTAGCCACAAGTGCCACATCTAACGCCCTCTTAAATATAGCCAATGAACTGGCCTCAACTACCTTCTGTGGCAGAGAATTCCAGAGACTCACCACTCTCTGTGTAAAGAATGTTTTCCTCATTTCGGTCCTAAAGGAATTCCCCCTTATCCTTAGACTGTGACCCCTTGTTCTGGACTCCCCCAACATCGGGAACAATCTCCCAGCATCTAGCTTGTCCAACCCCTTAAGAATTTTGTAGGTTTCTATAAGATCCCCCCTCAATCTTCTAAATTCCATCGAGTACAAACCGAGTCTATCCAATCTTTCCTCATATGAAAGTCCTGACATCCCAGGAATCAGTCTGGTGAATCTTCTCTGTACCCCCTCTATGGCAAGGAGATCAAGAAACTTGAATCCCTGTCCACTGCACCAGTCCCTCAACCAAGCATTTATCCTCCACCTCATTCCATTTCTATTCTCACTGTCACGTGGCACAGGCAGTAATCCTGAAATTGTTACTCTTTTGGTCCTTCTCCTTAACTTTCCCCCCAACTCCCTAAATTCTCCTTTCAGGACCTCTTCTCTTTTTCTGCCTATGTCATTGGTACCTATGTGTACCACAACATCAGGCTCCTCTCCCTCCCTTTTCAGAATCTTTTCGACACGTTCCGACACATCCGAGACCCTGGCACCAGAGAGGCAAACTACCATCTGGGTCTCCCGACTGCGTCCACAGAATCGCCAATCTGACCACCTAACTATGGAGTCCCCTATTACAATTGCCCTCCTCTTTTTGCTACCCTTCTGAGCATCAGGGCCGTTCTCTGTGCCGGAGGCCCGGCCGCTGTTGCTGCCCCCAGGTAGGCTGTCCGCTCCAATCGAACTCAAACATGAGTACCTATTTTCCAGGTGTACAGCCACCGGGGTACTCTCTAGTCCCTGCCTCTGCCCCTTGCCCTTCCTAACAGTGACCCACTTGTCTGCCTCCCGTGGTCTGGGAGTGACCACCTCCCTGTAACTCCTGTCTATGACCTCCTCATTCTCCCTGACCAGACGGAGGTCCTCGAGCTGTTGCTCCAGGTTCCTAACACAGTCCTTTAGGAGCCCCATCTCGACACACCTGGCGCAGATGTGGACGTCTGGAGGGCTATCAGCTTCCCTGACCTCCCACATCTGACATCCACAACAGTACACTGCCCTGGCCTTCATTCTTCCCCCTTACACTGGATACAATCTCAGCACAATATAAAAATACACTACAAACTGCTGGAATCTGACTGCCAATCAGCTGCTTAACCTAGTCCACTTCCCACCAATCAGCGGCTTCCTCAAAAAAAACCACTTCTCCGAATGGAACGTTATGGATTTCGATAAAAAAGCCCGCGCTGGATTTTTAACCTTACCGGTCGGGGTGTTGCTACTCCTCCTCCTTCTCTTCCAACGGCTCCTGTGGGCCTTCCAGAGGAGGTAGTTGAGGCATGGACTATCCCAACATTTAAGAAACAGTCAGGCAGATACATGGATAAGACATATTTGGAGGGATATGGACCAAATGCATGCAAGTGGGACTAGTGTAGCTGGGACATGTTGGCTGGTGTGGGCAAGTTGGGTCGGACGGTCTGTTTCCACGTTGTATCACTCTATGACTAAGAAATTCAATTTTAAGATGTAATAACAAGGAACTGCAGATACTGGTTTACAAAATAAGGGTACAAAGTGTTGGAGTAACTCAATGGGTCAGGCTGCATATCTGGAGAATATGGATGGGTGATATTTTTCAGACACTTTGAACAGGGCACTGTGTCCTTTTGAAATTTTTTTTATTGATTTATTTTCGGTGTTGGGGGGATTTAATAGGAACCTGAGGACCAATTATTGTACACAAAGGGTGGTAAGTATATGGAACTGACTAGCAAAGTAAATGAGGCAGGAAGTGAGGCAGGTACTATCACAACCAAAACGTCACCCATCCATAAATCGACACAAAAAGCTAGAGTAAAGGGCCTGTCCCATCAGCATGCGGCTGCATGTGGCGAGCTTAACCCAACATGGTCGCTTGAGCCGTACAGCCTCGTGGGGCCGGTCCCACTTTGATCGCCGGAGCTGTATGGAGTTGTGCAGGGCTGGTCCGGACATTGCACGGGACTCCGAAAAAATGACACTGTTCAAAAATTCTGCGTGGCAACGGCCTGTCGGCCCGCAGCCGCATTGAGGCCGTACACAGAACCTCGGCGTCGTACGTAGCATCTTGACGCCGTGCGCCTCGTGCGTGGTGTTGCGTCCTCGAACTCCGCGATGTCATCCGTTTGCAGGTCGGGTGGCGGTGAGCGGAGCGGCAGGGCAGAGGTCTGACAACGGGACCATATGACCGCCACACACATAAACGATAAAGGAGAACGCGCACAGGAAATCAGCCCTCAAGATCAGCTGGGCAACGTTAGCGACGACGAACTTCCACCTGTACGGGTGGGAGTTGAAAGTGAGATTAAGGGTCCTCGTATCTTACCAGCATGGGTATCGCGGTCGGTCGGGGGAAGGATGCTGACGATGGCACCAGAGTCCACGAAGAATTGGCGGCCAGTGTGGTGGTCACTGACGTAGAGGCGTTCGTTCGGGCCGTCCGCAATAGCCTCTACAGACGATCGGCCAAGGCATTTCCCTGAACTGAAAGGGAACTCGGCAGTGTCGAGCCTCCACGCCAAAAAGGTGGTGATAGTAGCACCAGTGGTGACTACTACGGGTCTCAGAGCATTGTGGTAGCTCCTCAGAGGGGGTCGGTGGCGCTCCTCACGTAGCCGCCGTGCTGTGTCATCCACAGTTCGTCGGCTCTCTCTTCGAGCTGCTGAGCGTCATTGAAGTCAGCGCCGGCGAGCATCAGGCGGACATCATCTGGCATCTGCTCAAGGAAGGCCTGCTCAAAAAGCAGGCAGGGGCGGTGCCCATCCATCAAAGCCAGCATCTGGGCCAACAGGGCGGAGGGTCTTAGATCGCCCATGCCATCCATGTGAAGGATCTTTGCGGCGCGGTCACGACGACTGAGCCCGAATGTGTGCAGCAACAGAGTCTTGAGGTCATCGTACTTGGCCGTTGCAGGCGGGTCTCTCAGGTAGGGCACCAACTGGGAGGCAGACTCCGATGGCAGGGCCCCCACCACGTGGAACTATCTTGTCTCGCCAACGACAATGTGGCGCAGGTGGAATTGCACCTCCACGTGCGCTAACTATACCTGGGACTGATCGGGCCAAAACGGGGGCAATCTGAGGCTGACCGTGTCCTGCTGGGTGCTCATGGCGCTGACTGGAAGGTAATTATCCTGCATGTTCTTACTGTCTAACTCCTGTTAGACGAGTCGGGGTCACCAATTTGGCGGATCAACAGACGGTTGATTTGAATCAAATTTATTCACAATGTGATTCACCGATCGCAGTCTCGACAATTGCCACTGAAAACACAACTGACCACAACGGTGGTCTCACAATGACTGAAGGGCAGAGCCTTGAAAACCGTGCGAAACCACGACTCATCCCAGAGTCACGTGCGCGCGGATTCCGACCGCAGGGTTCGGTACTTGCGAGCACCAGTAGGTGCCGCTACAATGTGACATTTCAGGTCAAGACCCTTCTTCAGTCTTCACCAAATGTCACCTATTCCTTCTATCCACATATGCTGTCTGACCCGTTGAGTCACTCCAGCATTTTGTGTCTATCTTCGGTTGAAACCAGCATCTGCAGTTGCTTCCTTCATGCCGCCTATCCATGTTCTCCAGAGATATTGCTATACCCTCTGGGTTACTCCAGCACTTTTTGTTTTTATTGTCATGGACTTTGCACTGTTTTGTTAAAGAAATCCAGCAGTGTTTCTCGGTCAGTGCACTGAACCAAGCTAAGACCACTCTTTGCTTCCACAACAGAAAGGTAAGGCGTTCCACGAGGTCTGGTACGATGATCCAGAGAGCATTTCATTGAGGACGACTTTCTTGAAGAAGTTGAAGCTGGGAGGCATTGCCATGTTGAGTGCAGATTTTGCCAACTATAGTTCTGATCCCATTGCTGCGATGAAAACTGAAGAGATGTGGAACGCTCTCTGCCCTCCCTGAGAGAAATGCCAAGCTTACGGTCATTGCATTGTTATCAAAGAGACCATTACATTTTGCAATTAAACCTGGCTTTGAGCTAACGCTGAACACACACACACAATTAACATATTAATGCCGATCTGGGGATTAGTGCTTTGTCTAAAGAAGGAATTATTATCCACTGAATAAAAACAATATAACTATACAACTCATCCCTTCCCACCCAAACCACACCATCCCAAGGAACCTTCCCCTGCAGCTGCAGGAAATACAACACGTGTCACTATACCTCCTCCCTGGACTCTGTCCAGGGACCACGACAGTCCTCTCAGGTTAGGCAAAGATTCACTTGCACCACCTCTGACCTCATTCACTTGTATCCGTTGTTCCACATGTGGACTGTTATACAATGACGAGACCAAACGTAGACTGGGCGATCGTTTCACTGAACACCTTCACTCTGTCTGCTGAACCTACCTGATCTCCTGGTTGCTAGACACTTTAGTTATCCTTCCCATTCTCTCCTAGGTCTCCTCCATTGTCAGAGTGGGGATAATCATGATAATTGCTCATTTCTAAGCTATCCCTCAGCCTAGTTTCACTGAAAACACTGAATCAAGCATTTGAATAACCAAACTCTATTTCAACAAAAGCACGTCACAGGTCACACACGGTGCATATCCCCACCGCGGGTTTGATCCCGTGTCGATCTGTTCAAGCCCTCTCGGCCTTGTGCAGACAGAGACACTCCAGAAGAGTACGCGGTCCTGAGCGTTCCTCTGGTGGATCGACCCTGAGCCACATGATCACGGCCTTTTATATGCCCTGCAAACCTGAGGGCCGAACCACACGGGGGTTGTCTCTTAATCACCAAATTACAAATATCAATTAACCCCATACATAACAGACATTTCCCTAACCCAATTATATAACCGTTCAATACATTGTATTCACAATGGTCATCGAATGAAGTCAACTTAGCAACATTTACCCTGATTACCAGAACTCTCAGACAAGGTTTAACACCCCATCCAATAAACATTCAGCACAGTCAGATTCTGCAACATTATTTACAAGCTATTTACAAAGTGTAGGTCTGGTTTGCAGCTACCCAACCCATTCTATGCATTTAGTATCAGATTGACAAGGCTTGCCAGGCTTCCTATTCTTTGCTTGCAAATTGTACCTAAGCTCCAGACTCTCTGGCACCTCTCACAGCCTCTCACAGCTCTGCAAAGAGCAATCCCAATTGGACCAAATTTCCCAGCAAACCCTGAAACGTAACCCCATTTTGAAGTACTGACTGGTCCAATTTAGCCAGGATTAACATTCCTTCCTTTTATCATTATGATAACCCAAATGATAACTAAAGTGACTTAGTAATCAGCTAACCAGACAAACATCTGTGTGCTGTACATTTCCCATCCATCAGTAACACAAGATGATGTTGTTTCTTCTCAGAATCTTATAAAGCGTCCTGAGTTTGCATGGGCCTGACTTCACAAGTCCTGTCTGAGGAGTCTTCACCTCCCGTGTTTTCATAGGCGCGAGTTCCCTCCATCCGTGTTCCTGCCCAGTCTTCCATCACCTTCCACAGTCGAACCTAAACCCGAGAAAAACCCCAAGAAACTTGGGACAAAGCAAGTTACCATTATGAACTCATGCTTTCCCACACATTCACTATTCCCATTGAACTGAACCCTATTCTATTATCTATATTGCTCTCTGTTCCCAAATCTACTATCTATTATTCTAGGATCGACATGGAATCTCCTTCTTTATCACACAATGTTACTATGTATGTCTGGTGACAGGAAATCATATAAATTTCATCTGGGTTCAGTCTAGATTCCCCTAAAAGCGTAACTTTAATTTGATTTAATTTGAAGATAATAAATGTTCCAATTTAACCAAATTCAGTCTCAGCCTTGAATTTACTACTTTGAATTTCAATGCCAATTTCTTCTCACGCCCATCTCAATGCCCATCTCTTCAATGCCCACGCTGCCTGCCCGAGTCCCGCGATGCCATCTTGGCAACGAGGAGCAGACCCAGTACATACCAGGACACCGGCTTCGCCGACCTCCATGTCGATGCTGCCGCCAACCTTCTCCTGCCTACCGATGATGCCCAGCCTCGCTGCTTCAACGGTAACTCGGACTTTCTCCCCCTCGCCGTCCCACTGGACCCATCGAACATGGCCGCCGCACCGAACCCATCAAACCTCGCCTCCCCACCGACCATCCTCCCACCGGGATCTCCCACACATCGCCCGCCGACCCGGACTCTACTGCCCGCGGACTCCCGCCATCGATTCCGCCGACAAGGGAGGGGCTGTGGTAGTCTGGCCCGTTGATCTCTGCAAAGCTGAGGCCACACGCCAACTCTCAGATATGCCCTCCTACCTTCCCTGGACCATGACCCCACTGACGAGCACCAGGCCACCATCTCTAGCACCATCACTGACTTCATCAACTCCGGTTCCCTGCCCCCCCCCCCCCCCCAAACCTCCAACCTCATCGTTCCACAACCCCGCACGGCCCGATTTTACCTTATCCCCAAAATCGACAAACCTGACTGTCCTGGTAGACCCATTGTCTCTGCCTGTTCATGCCCTACCGAACTTACCTCGACTCCATCCCCCTGGTTAAATCCCTCCCGACCTATGTTCAAGGCACCTCAGACACTCTCCGTCTCCAGGCATTCCATTCTCTAGGCCCCCATCCCCTCATCTTCACCATGGACGTCCAGTCACTCTACACATCCATCCCCCACCAGCATGTTCTTCCTCGACCGGAGAACCAACCAATACCCGTCCACTGATACTCTCCTCTGCCTAGCGGAGTTGGTCCTTACCCTTAATAATTTCTCATTTGACTCCTCCCATTTCCTCCAAACACAAGGTGTAGCTATGAGCACACGCATGGGCCCCAGCTATGCCTGCTTCTATGTAGGGTACATTGAACAATCCTTGTTCGAGATGTACCAGGGCCCCATCCCCGACCTCTACCTCCGCAACATCGATGATTGCATTGATGCTACCTCCTGCATCCACACACAACTCATTAACCTCATCAACGTCGCCATTAACTTCCATCCGGCACTCAAATATACCTGGACCATTTCCGATACTTCCTACCATTTCTTGACCTCACTATCTCCATCGCAGGTGATAAACATTTGACCGACGTCCACTATAAATCCACTTGCTCCCATGGCTATGTAGCAGGCACGTGCCGTGAGTAATTACTCTGGGTAGGCACTCAGTCCGCTTTTAAAAAAATGTAAACCGCGCATGCGCAGATTGTTCTCCCCGTTAAATAAATAAATAAATAAAAACCGTGACTTATCACAAAGTGCTGGAAACTTCACTCCCTCACCGCTGCCGCAGCTCTCCGGGTGCGAAGCCACGGACTGTAGCTGGGGATAGAAGCAGCTCGGGGAGCGGCCACCGGGACCCGACAGCTGAACTGGCCGCCGCTTCAGCGCCTTCTGCTGGCCCGCTCACCTTTGGCAGTGCTCTCCGTCTGAACACCTGTCACCTGCCGTTCGCCGACTTCACTCATGTCAGCGGCTTCCTGCAAATCCTTAAATTCCCACAGCCGAGTAACCTCAATCGCGCTGTCGGAATTTAAGGACATGAGTGAGGCCAGCGAGTGGCAGGAGAGAGGTTTTTAGACGGAGAGCTGCCAGAGGTTAGCGGGGACCGGCAGAAGGAGCTAAGGTGGCGGCTGGTTCCGCTGTCCGGCCCGGCGGCCGCTAAGCCACCCGAGCTACTTCTCTCTCTCTCTCTCTCCCCCCCCCCCAGCCTCAGAGCAGTGTCATTCCACGCCCCCTTGCAAAGAACGTCGCAAGTGGATGCTCCCGACCCCTCATTCATAACATTTGTGCCCTCCCCGCAACGTTACCCCGGGCCACACTCCCCAAACGCTGTGAAAGGAGCTCTCTCCCCACTCCGACTCCCACACCCCCCCACACCCCGGCAAATACGGTATTAAAAAAAATAAATCACAAAATGTACTTACCACATCATTGGTACACGTCAAACCATGGCTGCAAACCCGCCAATAAACTTGCGCTGCGCATGCGCAGTAGACTGATGCGCATGCGCAGTGCTACAAAGGCAGGATTTCTGCTGCCTTCAGCCCCGATTAAAATTGACGGCTTCAGGCAGCGCTGACGGCACGGGGGCTGCACAGAGCTTCCCGTGTTACAAGCGCTGCGGGTGAAAGGCACAGGGAATTATGCCTACCTAAGAGATCAATCTCTTACATAGGCATAATTCTCCCATGCCTTTACTATTTATATTTAATAATTCCCATTTCATAATTTTAGTCAGGGTAGGCAGTGCCTACCTTGCCTACACTGACGGCACGTGCCTGCTATGTAGACTACACTTCTTCCCACCCCTGCCTCCTGTAAGGACTTCATCCCCTACTAATTCCTCCGTCTACGCCGCATCGGCTCTCAGGATGAGTGTTAGTTTCTCCAGCACTTTTGTCTACCTCCCATTTCTTCTTCTTCATTCCACAGCATTGTAGCCAATAATACAATTCCCTTCAATTTCCTGTGGAATTCCCAGCTGTTCAAATTCAAACAAACAATTTATTTTACAATTTCATCCAAAGTCCAATCAAAATTGTCAAATCCAGGGACAATTTATTTGATAATACAAGCCACTTTATCATCAAGGGTTAAACAATTCAAATTTATCGGGCAAATACACCGAATCGGCCCTGCTACTCCCAATACAATCCCTTATTTATCTCTACTATGATAACTAGTTACTATACTAACTCTCCACCATGCCGGTTTCCTATTCTATTAACTCTTAATATGTTAGCTTCTATTATGTTATTTTTACTTTTACTAAGTTGGCTTCGTTCGCTGTCTGGGGATTCTTGCTTTTATTCTATTGGCTTTGTTGCCGTTTATTTTATTGGCTTTTTTGTTGAGGGGGTTCTTGTTCTTATAATTCCCAACCACTGGATACTGTCTTATTCCAGTCTCTCAAAGAGAAGTCCTGTTGCTCACAGTTCCTCTTTAAACCATATCCAATCATATTCCAATTCCATATTTTTATTTTAAGTTCCAATTTTATTCCAATTTTTCACTTCCAATTCGAATTAAACTCTCATATTCCCTGAATAATTCCATATTACCAGATCATTTCAAGTTCCATCCTTCTTGGAGCCCTTTGAACAATCTTTTCCATCTTTGTCTGCCTTTCTGAGGACGAGATAAAAACAATGTCAAATAATAATCAAATTCCAATCAGTCCTCAGCCAAATTCCACAAGTCAATTCCAAATTACAAATTTAAAGTCTCTCCAATTCATCACCACCCAATTTTGAGACCGAATCCAAAATTTATAAATTCATTTCTAAATCCCATAATTTAGATGCAATTCAAGTGTTCTGCCCCAGACCACAGGGAAATATTTTCTTCGAAAACAATTCTTCTAAGTGCGGTCTGTCCCAAAATTCATTGCAAGGTATTGATGTAATTTCCTTTGATGATATTTGAAGAATCTCTCATTCTCCTTTTCTTTATCCTTCCTTTGATCTTTCTAGTAGCCAGGTACTCTGAAGTTAGGCACTAGGGTAGGTCCTTTCCTTCTCCTTTTCATCGTTGGGGTCTGTTGCTAGGGAGTGGGGAGTGCTGGCCTCCTCAAGTGTCTTTAAGGGGCCAATTCTTCACAGATTGTCACCCTTTCCTTGGGGAGCTACATTACCTTCCATTGTTTTCCTCCTGTTCTTAGAGGTCTGTGTGTTCATTTTACCTCGCTCCCCAGGCAGTTCCTAGCTGACCCACTGTCATGCAGGCACAAAACTCAGCTATATCAGGGCTCTCACTTAACATTTTTTCCCTGTTGCCAGCCGAGCAACCTAGGCAGCTTTTTCGGTTGCCAAATGACAGTTTAGGTGGTCATTTATATGCTCTGACAAGTGCATAGTTACCAGTCGGAATTATTCTCAAAGAAGCATTCACATATTATTTATGCTTGAAATAAAGTCACAAACTAAACATATTCACCAATCAAGACATGATGTATACCACAACGACATGTAGCAAAATTATAATACAGTATCTCAACTCTTTTTACACATTGCAATTAATGCAATTTCTATTATTTCTTTCCACTTCCAAACAAAAATGTGGTTGGATTATTCAGTATATGATCAACCTGTGTCAATAAATCCTGGACCATGGTAACATAATCTTGCACACTACAGATTGATTCAAGCATGTCTTGTGTGAAGGACCGAAAATTATCATGACATGGTCATAGCATGGATCGTTATTGCTATTGGTACAGAAACACTCTCGCTTCCCACATAACTTATCCACAACAAAATATACAGGTTGCAAGAAACTTTCTAAAGGCAATTTATGATAATAGCTGTTAAAACCGACTATACCCATCTGACAACTTAAAAATTACACAAAATAACAAGAGATGGCCAAAGGACGTAACTGCAGCAAATGTTCTTTTGGTAATATGTTTAGAGGTGTCAAAATGCAACATTACCGGACATTCAGATTAGATGTATGTGCTGTCAACGATGAAGATGCTCAGTTTGTACGCACCAAATTTTTAAAAATTATTGATAAATGCTGTTTCCATCATTTCCACTTCAGAATTAATGTTAGAATTTCAACTGAAATATTTCCTGACCAAATTTGTGATGTATATGACCGACTGTAGAAGTAAAACCTAGGTAAATCCAACGTATAGTTCTGAATGTTGTTCATTAAATAATTACAGTACTGAAACTCCATATTAAGAGCATTGATTTGCCATTAAAATGAATTCTGTAATAATGTGTCAATGGTAGCAGTAACAATCGAACACTGTGGTTTTAATGTTTCATGAGCTCACAATTTAATTAATCCATCTTTATGGATTAAAATAAATAATAACATTGGGAATGAAAACACATTTGATTGCATTCCGTTATCAAACATGGTCATTGTTCACTATGAAGACATTTCCAGCAGAGTAGGGTCAGGGGGAGGGAGTGAATCAGTGCGGTATGAGTAGATGGGGGGTGGGGTGGGGGTTGAGAAGGCAATCGGTGCGGAATGGATGGATTGAGGAAGAGGAATTAGTGCGTGTTGGAGTAGGTTAATTTGTGAGGGGAGAGCGTGGGTAATGTTAGAAGGGTTGAATGGGGGGGATCAGTATGGGATGGATGGAGGGTGGAATCTGTGCAGGATGGATGGGGGGGGTTCAGTACACGATGGATGGGGGGTTCAGTAGAGGATGGATGGGGGGGCTCAGTACAGAATAAATGGGAGGATCAGTACAGGATGAATGAAGGTAGACAAAAATGCTGGAGAAACTCAGCGGGTGAGGCAGCATCTATGGAGCAAAGGAAATAGGCAATGTTTCGGGTCGAGACCTTTCTTCAGACTGATCCCCCCTTTCTTCTTGAATGAGGGGGATCAGTACAGGATAAATGGAAGGGGGGATCAGCGCAGGATGAATGGTGGGTTCAGTACAGGATGAATGGGGGGGGGTCAGAACAGTGTGAATCGGAGGTTCTGTGCAGGATGAATGGAAGGCCATGACAGGATGAATGGGGGGTTCACTACAAGATGAATGGGGGGGGGGGACTTCCGGTGGCGCCATCATGAGGTGAAGACGCCCTGCTAGCCAGCTCCATAAGAAGGTTGAAGAAAATGGGGTAAAAAACGCTGAAAAAAGACTTACTTGCCGTCTGGAGTCTCAGTACTGATCTGGTGAGTGACGCCATCAGCCCTGCGACAGCATGCAACGGACACCCGAAGAAAAAGTGAAATCCCGGCTACCGACCTCCCGGGATCCGGTAGGCCGTTCTGAAGCCCCGGTATCAGGTAGAACCCGATCCCAGGAAGACATTGCAGGAAAAAAACCTTCTGGAGCTGAAGAATTTAAAACAAAGCTGGAGATGGAGGGATTGAAAACTCTTATTGAAAAAAAGATGGCAAGTATCAAAACTGAAATATTGAATTTAAAGAAAGATATGAAAAAGTTGAATATTAAGGAGGAAGTTGAAAGAATGAATGAAGAAGTGAAAGATTTGAAAACTGAAATAAAAAACTTGAAGACTGAAATCACTGAATCTGCTCAAGCACTAAAAAAAGAGATTACGGACAAATTAAAAGAGCATACCAAACAGATGAAAATTAAAATCGAAAGCCTGGTGAAAGACAAGCTGTCTGAAGTGGAAGAAGCATTAAATCTACACTCGACAGATATAAGCATTATTAAAGACTTAGCCGAAACATCGGCTCGGAACTCAGATAGAGATATACAACGCTTATCTGAACTTCTGGACAAGATAACAGAAAAATGCACGGAGTTGGAAGGCCACCAAAGAAGGTCGAACCTTAGGATTGTGGGTATTCCAGAAGGCAAAGAAGGGAATAACCCTCGAGAATTTACAGCAGATTTACTGCAACAAGTTTTAACCTTGGATCAGAAACCGTTACTGGCTCGTGCACATAGAGTGAAGAGGCGCTTTACAGGACTTGGTGCTTCCCCAAGACAAATGATAATAAAGGTACAGCATGATCACGTACTGGAAGAAATGATGGGTAAGATTGTAAGAAGTAAAAATCTTACTTTTGATGGAGCACGGATCAGTATTTACCGAGATTATACTGCTGAGGTTTCCAAGAAACGAAACGCATTCAGGGAGACTAAAAGAATTCTGAGAGAATTGAAGGATGTAAGGTATACCCTGAGATACCCCGCTACCTTGAGGGTGACCCATGACAATCAAGATCACTTCTTCAAGAACCCACAGAATGCACTGGACTTTGTGCAGAGGATTAAGAATCAAGAAGAAGACTGAATAATATTTCACTTCTGAACTATATTAATGAATAAACAGTATGTTTGCATTTGGTTTAAAGGATTACCGGATTATGGACTGGTTATAGTCTGGCTACAATCAAGAAAGATGAAGAAATGAGTGGACTGGGTCCCTACACCAAAGACGTGGACTGGATTTTCTCTTATGGATATTATTAATTAGAATAATAACAATACTAATAGAAATAATTAATACATAATAAAATACTAATATACTAAAACTTAACCCGCAGTATTGTTACTAACTAAAACAATAATAAATACTAATGACTAAGGCTTAAGTATAAGCAAATTCCTTATAACTTCACACATATATATACTTTACTCATCAATAATTAATACTAATTTACGTAAAATATAAATAAATAGTAATTAGTAAATATATTCCCTAAGACCATACATTTGATTATAACTATAATAGTTAAGATTTCCTTGATCTTTGCATTTAAATATGTTATAGGATTGATGAAACATTTTAGAACTATATATTCCCGTTAAAATACCTTTTGTAAGATAATAATTTTAAGAACTTATGGAGCTGGCGAGTTAACATCATCTACACTGGAAGTCCGTAGATGGCTAGCCATGCTAGTATGGCTTTCACTAACTGCACCTACTATAGCTGTAGTTTTTCCCTACTTTTCACAATTTACTAACCCTCTATTCTACTTTCTGTTTTTTTATATTACTTCATGTTATTATCTTTTTATGTCACAGTGGGCTCGCAATCAGAAAAGATATATTCGTGCGAGATATTTGAAAATCTTGAAACTCGTCCATTCGGAGTTCGGGGGTAAGGTTGGGTATGTCGAGCTGAGACACTTGAACCATTATAAACCACCTTAAATAAAATGCAGGACTTAAAAAAGAACTTGGGGAATGAGGGAATAATCTTTGGCAGTTGGAATGTTAAAGGTCTTAATGAACCTATTAAAAGAGGCAAATTATTGGCACATTTGCAAGCACTCAAAATCGACGTCGCGTTCCTTCAAGAGACACATTTAAAAAAAGATGCCGAGCATAGATTAAAGGCTAAATGGATTGACAAAATATATCATTCCTCTTTTACTCATAAATCCAGAGGCGTAGCAATATTGATATGTAAAGGTACTTTATTTAAGCATACATCAACTATAATTGATAAAGATGGAAGATTCATTATTGTAACGGGAGAATTATATGCTCAAAAAGTAATATTAGCCAATATATATGGCCCAAATTTTGACAGTCCAATTTTTTAAAAGAAAATATTTAATACAATTCCTGATCACGCACAACATAATTTAATAATTGGAGGAGATTTAAATTGTACTTTAGATCCTTATTTAGATAGATCGTCAGGACAGAGGAAATTTAAATCACACTCCAGGGATTTAATAAATGCATACATTGATACTAGTAAAGTTAGAGATGTTTGGAGAATTGAACACCCAACAGGACGAGATTACTCATTCTACTCCTCGGTACATAAAACATACTCTAGAATTGACTACTTCCTTGTAGATATAAAGCTTATTCCATACATCTACAACTCTAAATACCACAACATTATTATTTCAGATCACGCTCCATTAACATTTAATCTTAAATTTAATGATAACATGAAAAAACGAGGACAATGGAGACTTAATCCACAAATTTTGAAGGATAAATCAACCAATGAATATATTATAAAGCAGATTAAGACTTTTTTTGAAATAGATGATAAACCAGAAATATCTCCATCCCTACTATGGGAAACTTTCAAGGCTTTTACTCGTGGAATTATGATATCTTCACAAGCATTTTATAATAAAGAAAAGCGGAAGGAACAACATATTCTGGAAATGGAGATAAAACAATTAGATATAGAAAATGCTCTCAACCCTACAATGATAAAACATAATAAAATTACTGCACTAAAATATAAATTAAATAAGATATATGCTGACCAAGTGGTTAAATTATATCAATATACAAAACAAATACAATTTGAATTTGGAGACAAACCACAAAAATTACTGGCTCGCCAATTACGAAAAATAGAGGGAGAAAAAATAATACATCGGATTATATCAGAAAATGGTGAATTCTTAACACAAAATAACGATATTAATGAGAGATTTTTAAAATATTATAAAGATTTATATTCATCCAAAATGACTGAAAATCAGATAGGAATTAATACATTCTTAAACCACTCTAATTTAATAGAATTGGATGCAGATGATACAAAACTATTAAATGCTGAAATAACAGTTAAAGAAATTGAGGATTCTATTAAATTACTAAAAAACGGGAGAACTCCAGGGCCAGATGGTATTGGCTCGGAATTTTATAAATTATACAAGGATCTGATAACACCTTATTTGAAGATACTTTATGAACATATATATGCACAACAGAGTTTACCAGAAACACTAAACGAATCTATTATAACACTCATACCAAAAATGGATAAAGACCTAGATGATCCGGGATCATATAGAGCTATAGCTCTTTTAAATACGGATCAAAAGATATTAACTAAAACATTAGCTAAAAGATTAAGCGTAGTGATTAATAAAATAATACACCCGGATCAAACAGGATTTATACCAAAACGATACTCATCGTATAACTTGCGATGATTGTTTAATATTATATACTCGAAAAGGAGTTATAATAAAGACTTAGTAATAATATCGTTAGATGCAGAGAAAGCTTTTGACCAAGTTGAATGGCCATATTTGTTTGCGGTTATGGAAAAGTTCAATTTGGGAGACAAGTTTATAAAATGGATCAAATTACTATATACCAATCCAACTGCTAGAATCTTAACTAACCAAATGATATCCACCAAATTTAATTTATTTCGAGGATGCAGACAAGGTTGTCCCCTATCATCATTATTATTTGCGTTGGCTATAGAACCATTAGCTACTCGGGTAAGATTACATCCCAAAATTTTTGGATATGAAACTAACGAAACAAGAAATAACATTTCTCTATATCCAGATGACGTATTATTATATATTAAAAAGCCTGAAATTAGCATACCTAATTTATTGAATTTAATAACTCAATTTGGCTCATTTTCTGGATACAGAATCAATTGGAATAAAAGTGAACTTATGCCATTAACACAAGATAATTTAATTGTATTAAAACAATTTCCTTTTAAGATTGTAAATGAACAGATTAAGTATTTAGGAATTCACGTTACAAAAAAATATGATTCTTTATTTAAACATAATTTTTTACCTTTACTACATAAATTATCTAAGAATATCCTATATTGGAGAACTCTACCTATCTCAATGATAGGTAGAATTAACGCGATAAAAATGATTTTTCTCCCACAGTTATTATATTTATTCCAAATGATCCCGATTTATCTTTCTAAGAATTTTTTTAAAAAGGTTGACTCTATAGTCACTAATTTTGTTTGGGACTATAGGAGCCATAGAATAAATAAAAAATATTTATGCAAATCGAAAATTAATGGAGGTCTAACATTACCTAATTTTATATTTTATTACTGGTCAGTTAATATTAAGAATATGAACTTCTGATGGGTGGAACTTGATGAAAACCCAAACTGGTTACTTATGGAAAAGAAAGACTGCTTACCGTATGAAATCAGTTCCATATTATTCTCTGTAGATGGTTTTGCATGCAACCAATAACATAGTTACCTCAGTACCATTAACCCCGCCTAGTCAACATCAATCATAACGCCCTCCCCTTCCTGGGTACGGTTCACTAGAAGAATGTAGCCAGTACTTGAGGATGTATGTAATACCTTGTGCTATCATTAAAATGTGTTGAACACTCTTAGAGTTTGTAAATTGCTTATTTACATGGTGTCGGAGCTGGAAGATACTTGCGCCCACCTGTCTATCGGGTTTTATTTCTTTTTTTTTGATTTGTGCCTTTGTGCTTTATCTCTCTGACCATGGCATCCTCGTGCAGAAAGCCCGCGCGGCTTGTCTTTGATGCTGATATTTCTGAGCGCTGGGCTACGTTAGAAATTGACTTCACCCACTTTGTCAACGTCGCTCACCGCAATGATCCTGATTCCCTCAATGCCTCCCGCACCATGACGGACACCGAGCAGCGGTACGCTCAAATCGAGAAGGAGCTGCTCGCGGTGGTGTTTGCCTGCTCCAAGTTCAGAGACTTCCTGTTTGGCAGCAGATTTACAGTCGAAACCGACCACCAACCACTGGTGACAATCCTGAACAAGCCGATTCACGCTGCCCCTGCCAGGCTGCAGCGTATGATGCTGCAGCTCCAGCGCTTTGATTTCGACGTCGTCTACAAGAAAGGCACCGAGATGCACATTGCGGACACCTTATCGCGCGCCCCGCGGGCCTGCTGTGCTCGCCACCCCTACAAAACAGGGGAACCCGAGACAGTAGGGGAACCAGGGAAGGGCGGTGGGGTTGGAGGAACAGCGGAGGGAGAACCGCGACCGGCAACAGGTGACCCGCGTAGAGGGGAACCGGGTGCTCGATATGGGGAACGAGGCATGCAGGGAACGCTGGCTGGGACAGGAGCCGGCTGCTGGTATGAGAGCGGCGGGGCATAGGGGCCCGGGGCCTGCGGCTTCGGCTCATTAACCGCAAGCAGGTGTTGTCGGCTCCTACGGTAGATGGTTCCCACATAGTCGACCAGATACGAACGAGGTGAGCCGGCCACCCCAACCACGGTAGCCAGACGGGAGTGACCACTGGCGGTTTGCAATCGAACAACCTGTCCAGGCAACAGAGGATCGAGTGGTCTGCACGACCGATCGTGGGAACGCCGCTGGCTGTCATGTTTCTCTTGAATGCGCCTCTGCACGGAGGCAGGCTCCAGCACCCGAGGTTTCAGCTGGCGCTGGGCAATCGGGATGGTAGATCTGGTTGTTCTGGACATTAGACGCTGAGCAGGGGACCCCATGGCCGGATCCCTGGAAACATTCCTGAGGTTCAGGAGATCCAAATACAAATCAGAGTTAGACAGTCTCGCCTGTTCCATCAGAAGCTTGGCGCTGCGGACGGCCCGTTCAGCAAGGCCGTTGCTCTGTGGGTACTCCGGGCTGCAGACTGACAATGGCAGGCAGTTTACCAGCCGAGAGTTCAAGAGTTTTGCCGACAAATGGAATTTTGTGCATTTCACCAGCAGCCCGGAGTACCCACAGAGCAACGGCCTTGCTGAACGGGCCGTCCGCAGCGCCAAGCTTCTGATGGAACAGGCGAGACTGTCTAACTCTGATTTGTATTTGGATCTCCTGAACCTCAGGAATGTTTCCAGGGATCCGGCCATGGGGTCCCCTGCTCAGCGTCTAATGTCCAGAACAACCAGATCTACCATCCCGATTGCCCAGCGCCAGCTGAAACCTCGGGTGCTGGAGCCTGCCTCCGTGCAGAGGCGCATTCAAGAGAAACATGACAGCCAGCGGCGTTCCCACGATCGGTCGTGCAGACCACTCGATCCTCTGTTGCCTGGACAGGTTGTTCGATTGCAAACCGCCAGTGGTCACTCCCGTCTGGCTACCGTGGTTGGGGTGGCCGACTCACCTCGTTCGTATCTGGTCGACTATGAGGGAACCATCTACCGTAGGAGCCGACAACACCTGCTTGTGGTTAATGAGCCGAAGCCGCAGGCCCCGGGCCCCTATGCCCCGCCGCTCTCATACTAGCAGCCGGCTCCTGTCCCAGCCAGCGTTCCCTGCATGCCTCGTTCCCCATATCGAGCACCCGGTTCCCCTCTGCGCGGGTCACCTGTTGCCGGTCGCGGTTTTCCCTCCGCTGTTCCTCCAACCCCACCGCCCTTCCCTGGTTCCCCTACTGTCTCGGGTTCCCCTGTTTTTTCTGCTCCTCCGGGGGAAGGGGGAGGCATCCGTACGCGCTCGGGCTGGATCAGCAAGCCACCTGTTCGTTATGGCGATTCTGTTTAATTCTGTTTAATTCTGTTGTAGTGACAACGGTCTGTTTTTTTTAATTTTCGAAGGGGAAGGATGTAGATGGTTTTGCATGCAACCAATAACATAGTTACCTCAGTACCATTAACCCCGCCTAGTCAACATCAATCATAACGCCCTCCCCTTCCTGGGTACGGTTCACTAGAAGAATGTAGCCAGTACTTGAGGATGTATGTAATACCTTGTGCTATCATTAAAATGTGTTGAACACTCTTAGAGTTTGTAAATTGCTTATTTACATTCTCTAAAACTAAAATATTTAAGAAAACTTATCGAGAAAGCCCAATAATCAATAGTGGAATTAATATTTGGAAACAGTTAAACAGAACGTTAAAACTAGAAGATATCCCATTAGTTCTTTCCATTGTTAATAATGTAAGTTTTAGACCATCCCTGGAAAATTCAGGATTTTTACAATGGAAAAATCAAGGAATTAATAAGATCAGTGACCTTTACAGGGACAATCTTTATCTTTCATTTAAAGAAATACAGGAAATATATGGACTACACTCTAAACACTACTTCAGATATCTACAAATAACAGACTACATTAAAACAACTACACAGGAATATAAAAAGAGAAAGACGGGAATTCTAGATGAATGCTTAAATAAACACCCAAACACGGAAAAATTAATATCATACATTTATAATATTTTATTAGAAAATGATATACCCAATACGGAAAAGTACAGACAACCATGGGAAAATGAAATAGGTAAAACAATTGAATCTGATATCTGGGATGAAAGTTTACGATATATACATAACTGTTGATTAAATTCTAGACATTCTCTGATACAATTCAAAGTTTTACATAGATTGCATTTTTCAAAATCTAAATTACATAGAATGTTTTCTAATGTATCTCCTATATGTGACAAATGCCAATACCCAGAAGCTAATTTAACACATTCTTTTACAACTTGTATAAAAATTACGAATTTTTGGTTGGAAATATTTAAGGTAATCTCGAATGTTGTAAATAAGAATCTAAATCCAGATCCAAAATTAATAGTATTGGGAATATTAGAAAAGGATCAATTATTCACGACAGCACAAAGAACTTTTATAGATTATAGTTTAATAATTGGTAAAAAATTAATTTTACAATTTTGGAAAGGCCCCATACCCCCTACAATCAGATTGTGGATTTCAGGAATGGCGGAGACTTTACACTTGGAAAGAATAAGACTTGCACTTTTAGGCAAGTTAGACCAATTTAATGTGATTTGGTCTCCATTCCTTGAATATCTTAAGGGATCAATATGACTCGGTTTGAGGACCTGACCGAGACCTGAACGAAGGATTGGACGAAGAATAATACATTATTGATCATGGATATATTAATATATAAATAATGTTTGTATAATATACCACTGTTATTTTATTTACTTTTTTCTTTTCGTTATTTTATAACTATCTTTATGTTAATCATTTTTCACATTTTCCTACTTTTCACTATAAAAAAACTATAATAAAATATTTAGAAGTATATATAAGAAAAGATAGTAATTACTACCGATCTCTTTATCAAGAACGTTGTTTTAATATGTACTTATACTTGTACTTATACTTGTACTTATACTTCTAATAAAAAATATTCAAAATAAATAAATAAATAAAAAAAATGTGCACAAACAGAAGATCAAATAGAACAAGTTTTCCAACAACTTTAGGCTGTGCACGTCACACGAAAGATGAAGAGAAGAAGAAGGGAGATTTGAATCTGTGGAATTCTCTGCCACAGGCATCATCATTGAAAACATCAATAGATAATAAACAATAGGTGCAAGTGTAGGCCATTCGGCCCTTCGAGCCTGCACCGCCATTCAATATGATCATGGCTGATCATCCAACTCAGTATCCCGTACCTGCCTTCTCTCCATACCACCTGACCACATCTAACTCCCTCTTAAATATAGCCAATGAACTGGCCTCAACTACCTTCTGTGGCAGAGAATTCCAGAGATTCACCACTCTGTGTGTGAAAAATGTTTTTCTCATCTCAGTCCTAAAAGAAATACCCCTTATCCTTCAACTGTGACCCCTTGTTCTGGACTTCCCCAACATCGGGAACAATCTTCCTACATCTAGCCTGTCCGACCCCTTAAGAATTTTGTAGGTTTCTATTGGATCCCCCCTCAATCTTCTAAATTCTAGCCAGTACAAGCCGAGTCTATCCAGTCTTTCTTCATATGAAAGTCCTGCCATCCCAGGAATCAGTCTGGTGAACATTCTCTGTACTCCCTCTATGCCAAGAATGTCTTTCCTCAGATTAGGAGACCAAAACTGTATGCAATACTCCAGGTGTGGTCTCACCAAGACCCTGTACAACTGCAGTAGAATCTCCCTGCTCTTATACTCAAATCCTTTTGCTATGAATGCTAACATACCATTCATTTTCTTCACAGCCTGCTGCACCTGCATGCCTACTTTCAATGACTGGTGTACCATGACACCCAGGATTAATTGCATCTCCCCTTTTCCTAAAAGGCCACCATTCAGATAATAGTCTACTTTCCTGTTTTAGCCACCGAAGTGGATAAGTTCACATTTATCCACATTATACTGCATCTGCCATGCATTTGCCCACTCACCCAACCTATCCAGGTCACCTTGCACCTCCTAGCATCCTCCTCACAGCTAACACTGCCCCCTAGCTTCGTGTCATCCACAAACTTGAAGATGATGCATTCAATTCCCTCTTCCAAATCATTAATATATATTGTAAATAGCTGGGGTCCCAGCACCAAGCCTTGCGGTACCCCAATAGTCACTGCCTGCCATTCTGAAAAGGACCCATTTACTCCTACTCTTTGCTTCCTTTCTGCCAACCAATTCTCTATCCACATCAATGCTGAACCCCCAATACCGTGTGCTTTAAGTTTGCATACTAATCTCTTATGTGGGACCTTGTCGAAAGCCTTCTGAAAGTCCAGATATAACATCCGCTGGTTCTCCCTTATCCACTCCACTAGTTACATCCTCAAAAAATTCTATAAGATTCGTCAGACATGATTTACCTTTCATAAAGCCATGCAGACTTTGTCCAATGATTTCACCACTTTCCAAATGTGCGGCTATCCCATCTTTAATAACTGACTCTAGCAGTTTCCCCACTACCGATGTTGGACTAACTGGTCTGTAATTCCCCGTTTTCTCTCTATCTCCCTTTTTTAAAATGTGAGGTTACATTAGCTACCCTCCAATCCTCAGGAACTACTCCAGAATCTAAAGAGTTTTGAAAAATTATCACTAATGCATCCACTATTTCTGGGGCTACTTCCATGAGTACTCTGGGATGCAGCCGTGGGGATTTATCAGCCTTTAATCCATTCAATTTACCTAACACCATTTCCCAGCTAACCTGGATTTCACTCAGTTCCTCCATCTCATTTGACCCCCGGTCCCCTGCTATTTCCGGCAGATTATTTATGTCTTCCTTAGTGAAGACAGAACCAAAGTAGTTATTCAATTGGTCTGCCATGTCCTTGTTCCCCAAGATCAATTTACCTGTTTCTGACTGCAAGGGACTTGCATTTGTTTTAACTAATCTTTTTCTCTTCACAGATCTATAAAACTTTTGCAGTCCATTTTTATGTTCCCTGACAGTTTTCTTTCATAACCTATTTTCCCTTTCCTAATTAAACCATTTGTCCTCCTCTGTTGGACTCTGAATTCCTCCCAGTCCTCTGGTAGGCTGCTTTTTCTGGCTAATTTGTATGCTTCATCTTTTGTTTTGACATTATCCATAATTTCTCTTGTTATCCACGGATGCGCTACCTTCCCTGATTTATTATTTTGCCAAATTGGGATGAACAATTTTTGTAGTTCATCCATGCAGTCTTTAAATGCCTTCCATTGCATATCCACAGTCGACCCTTTAAGAATCAATTGCCAGACATGAATCTTGGCCAATTCATGTCTCATACCCTCAAAAGTTACCTTCATGGGACCACACAGAACAAGACTGCGAACTAACCCTTCCTCATTTCTTAGTCGTGGCGACTAAGAAAAACAAAGACAAGATACGTATCTGCAGCAATCCCAGGGATCTGAATACTGCAATGAAGTGCCCACACTACCCGATGAGGACCATAGAAGTCGTCGCTGCGCAGATTGGAAACGGAACTTGTTATCGATGGATGCACTACCTTCCCTGATTTATTATTTTGCCAAACTGGGATGAACAATTGTTGTAGCTCATTCATGCAGTCTTTAAATGCCTTCCATTACATATCCACAGTCGACCCTTTAAGAATCAATTGCCAGACATGAATCTTGGCCAATTCATGTCTCATACCCTCAAAAGTTACCTTTCTGTAAGTTCAGAATCCTTGTTTCTGAATTAACAATGTCACTCTCCATCCTAATGAAGAACTCAACCATATTATGGTCACTCTTGCCCAAGGGACCACGCACAACAAGACTGCTAACTAACCCTTCCTCATTACTCAATACCAATCTAGAATAGCCTGCTCTCGCGTTGGTTCCTCAACATGTTGGTCGTGGCGACTAAGAAAAACAAAGACAAGATAAGTATCTGCATCAATCCCAGGGATCTGAATACTGCAATGAAGTGCCCACACTACCCGATGAGGACCACAGAAGTCGTCGCTGTGCAGATTGGAAACGGAACTTATTATCGATGGATGCACTACCTTCCTTGATTTATTATTTTGCCAAACTGGGATGAACAATTGTTGTAGCTCATTCATGCAGTCTTTAAATGCCTTCCATTGCCTATCCACCATCATTGCACTCTCCAGAATCAATTGCCAGTCTACCTTGGCCAATTCATGTTGCATACCCTCAAAGTTACCTTTCTTGATGGATGGGTGGGCGAGACCATGCGTCGGCAACGTCCACGATGTGGGCAGCCGGCAAGACTGCGCGGGCCCCAGGCAGCCATGCTTCGGCTGGTGCCGACACCCCGCCGCGAGTGCCCTTAGTGGCAGCGGCTTCAGCTCTCGCTAAACGGAGGCGATTGAACACGCCCGCGCAGGAATCGCGCAGTTTCGCCTCGGCGGCTGTTAGCGACAACTACCGGCACCGGCAGGGCCTCGACGAGGTGTGGGCCGATGACGGGAGCCCGGTTTTCTTTTCAGAGCCGGAGGACTCCGACCACCTGAGTGTTCAGGGTGAAGGGCGTATTGACCGTATGGAGCGGCTGCTGGAGCTCCTGCTTCAACGTCAACAACAGCAGGGCAGCAACAGGCACAGGGCGTCTTCACCAACATCTACTATCAGCCTGGAGCAGCAGGAGGAGGAGGTTCTGGTGGATCCCGTACCACCTCCGTTGGAGGTGCCAGCGGAGGAACTCTTGGATGTGGCGACCAAATTCGCGGCCCCACATACGGCTGGTCTTCCTCTAAATACAAAGCTGGCAGCCACAGTGGACTTTCTTACTAATCAGGTGCTGCAGGAAGAAGTCCTCATCCAGGCTATAAGCCGTCACAAGGCTCCATCAAACTGCAACTCCCTCAACGTGCCTGTGGTCAATACGCCAATATGGGGCGACATCAGGGCGGCTATCCGTCAACAGGAGGTAAAACTGCAGCGGATCCTGAAGCTCCTCACGGCCGGTATTACCGCCTTTGTGCGGTCGGTGGACGGGGACGAATTGAATTTGGACCAGGGAGATGCCCTGGCCCTCCTGTGCGCGACCCAGCACGAAATTAACGGGTTTCGCAAAACCAGCATCCGCCCAGCGCTCAATCCAAAGTTTGCAGCAGTGTGCAAACCACCGCCGCCGCCCCCGCCCCGTCAGCTCTTTGGGAAGGACCTCTCGAAGAGAGTCAAAGAGCTTGACGAGCAAGCCAAAACGGTGGGGATCATGCGCCCTCAGAGTGCCCCCACACCGTCAGGCTCAAAGTCTCCATATATTCGATCACGAGGGTCTGCCAGTACCTCGACGAGGACCCACCCTCAAGCTCCACAACGACAGCAACATCAGACCCAGCACCAGGGGTCTTTTTTAGGACAGGGTCGGCAGAGACCCTGGTGGAAAACGAAGACGCCGCGCCCTCAAGCCAACCCAGCACCTCCACGTCCACACACGCGTGTCAAGGACCGCCGGTAACCACGGAGGTGAGGGGGTCTGGTTCTCTCTTTTCTCTCTGTTTAACTTCACATGTTGGTGGTCACCTTCGGTGTTTTTTTGGGTGCATGAGGTAATTTCACTGGTGACGAGTATGTGTTGCAGAATATTCAGGGGCATAAAATTGAGTTATTAATGGCGACATTCCTCCATCCCAGCACATGCCCGCTCGAACATTTAAAATTATCTGCTGCAGAACAGGCAGCCGGCTATAAGGAATTGTTAAGTCTTGAGCAAAGGAGTGATTAAGAGAGTGGTGCATGAGCCAGTTGAATTTGTTTCGAACATATTCACCAGACCTAAGAAGGATGGAAGTTGTCGTGTCATTATTGATCTAACCCGTTTGAATACTTTTGTAACATATTCTCATTTTAAAATGGATACGTTGAAACAACCAAATCATTGATTTCTCATGGTTGCTTTATGGCATGCATCGATTTAAAAGACGCATATTATTCCGTATCCGTCCAGAAATGTGACAGAAGGTTTTAAAATTCATCTGGATGGGGCAACTGGCAGTACAAGGCTTTGCCTAATGGGCTCACCACAGCCCTAGATTGTTCACTAAATTAGTGAAGCCAATTATGGCTTATTTGAGACAACGACACCATATAGTATGGCCTATTTAGATGATGTCTTAATTGTGGGCCACACCCTGGAATTGGCTGAACAGGGTGTTGCAGCTGCTGTCAATATATTTCAACAATTGGGGTTTATTGTCCATCCAGAGAAATCAAAGTTCTACCCTGCCCAGGTGATTAATTACCTAGGGTTCACGGTGAACTCTATAAGCATGAGGGTTACCATTCCAATTAACAAGATTGAGGAGGTTACCCAGGTGTGTCAAGATTTAATCCGCACCAATATACCATCGATTCGGCACTTAGCTACAATAATTGGGAAGCTGGTAGCTTTGTTTTCGGCAGCGCGATATGGACCTTTGCATTATCAGAATTTGCAAAGAGCTAAAATTGCTGCGTTAAAACAGAACGCTGGTCATTATGATCGGTCCATGCAGCTGCTGCCCGAAGCGATAAATGAGTTGCAATGGTGGGTGTGTCACATTAGCAACTCATTCAAGCTTATTAGGGAGGCTAATCCGGTGGTATATTTGCAAACTGATGCAAGCTCCAATGGTTGGGGATCCACGAATAATTGCTCTAGTTGTGGTGGCAGATGGGACACCCTTGAATCAACGATGTTGTTAACTCAAGGGATTAACTATTTGGAGTTGCTGGCAGCATTCCATGGACTCCGTGCGTATTGTTCTAAGCTTGCTGGAGCACATGTCCGTCTCCAAATAGACAACACCACAGCAGTAGCATATTTAAACCATATGGGTGGTACCAGGCCAGTTTCGTGTGACAAATTGGCAAACTCAATTTGGCTCTGGTGTGTTCAAAGAGACATTTGGATTTCAGCTACCTATTTGCCAGGTGAGCTTAATACGGTGGCGGACACCAGGTCACGCAAATTTAATGACAATATTGAATGGATGTTGCATCCTGAGATCTTTTCTAAAGTCACAGCCAAATTTGGTAAACCGGACATTGACCTCTTTGCGTCACGGTGGAACCATCAGGTACCAACCTACGTTTCATGGGAACCAGATCCTGGGGCAATAGCGCTAGATGCATTCTCGCTGGACTGGGGGAAGTGGTTTTTCTATGCCTTCCCCCCATTTTGCCTCATCAGTCGGGTATTGGGAAAGATTCAGGCAGATGCTGCCAAGGGCATCCTTATTATACCCGACTGGCCCACACAGCCTTGGTATCCGGTGGTCTTTGACATGCTCAACGAACCTTGGGTCCTTTTGAAGGGTTGCCCACAATTGGTTACTCACCCTGTCTCAGGGGAGCCGCATCCCTGCCATGGCTATTTAAATTTGTTGGCTTGCAGGGTCTGAACAGGCCGTTAGTCCAATACGGCCTCTCGGCTCGGACCATGGATACCACCGGGGCGTCGTGTCGAGAGTCTACAAGGCGAAGATACCGCTCGCATATTAAGAAGTGGGAAGCCTACTGCAGCCGCTCTCGCATCACGTACGATGACGTGACAACAACCGACGTCCTGGAATTCCTAGCGGGTTTGCACAATGATGAACACTTAAGTACAGTGCCATCAACAGCGCCAGAAGTGCGCTATCATTCTACCTCAGTTTGGAGGTAGGATCCAACAGGCTAGTGTCCAGACTCATGCGGGGTATATTCAATATGAATTCGCCTACACCACGCTATAATATCACCTGGGATGTCAGGGACGTATTAACCCTGCTCAGGACGTGGTCACCCATGGAAGGGCTCCAACTGGACCAACGCACCATGAAGCTGGTGATGTTACTAGCGCTGAC
This sequence comes from Raja brachyura, assembly GCA_963514005.1. The sequence goes on from OY740790.1 coordinate 72,819,441, forward strand.
TTCAGCTCAGAGGGTACAGACACTACACAAACTTCGTGTCGACAGAATGACGTCTACCCCCACAGAAGTAGTCTTTTTCATTGACGAGCTACTAAAGCAGCATAGACCTGGGTGCACAGGGCTGCAGCTGAAGTTCCCGGCATACCCCGCAGATGCTAGGCTATGTGTAGCCTCACATATCCGCCACTATGTCAAGGTGACGGCACGCATCAGAGGAATGGAGAGATACCTGCTTGTCACTCATAAGAGACCTCATCATCGAGTGACAATCCAGATGATGTCCATGTGGCTTCCAGTCGTTTTGGGTAAGTCAGGTATCGACACTAATGTGTTCAAGTCTCTTTCCAACAGGGCTGCATCGACGTCAACGGCGAGGGTCATGGAGGTGCCCATGGACCAAATTCTCGCCACCGCAGGATGGGCTAATGAAGCTGTGTTCCAGCGTTTTTATAACAAGCCTGTTGCTGCTCCTCTACAGTTTGCAGAAGCCGTGCTGAATGCAGGTCACGAACGTGGAGATGTCCCCGCATGAGGGGTTTTGATTTGTTATTAATAACTCTGCTCTTGTTTTGCAGTATGAACTATTGAGCAAGTTTGTTCCTCCCATCCATCCCTGGTAGTGGTGTGTCAGCATGGACGTGGTCCAGGGCGTGTAATCACAGAAGCTTTGAAGTCTTCACGAAGTCACTCACGTGACTCCGAAATGAAATAGTAAGATTGAACGAGAACTTACCAGTTCGAAGGTTGATCTTTATTTTATGAGGAGTCGAAGTGAGGGATTTCGTGCCCTCCTCGCCCAACCCTCAATCACCTTCATCTGGTAATCTTAGTCACTTCAATCTTACTATGCGAAGTCATTTCTTTGTTGGTTTCTGTGATTCCACGCCGCTACTTTGAAGTATGTCGAGCATGCGCGCCGGCGGGCTCTTCACGAAATCCCTCACTTCGACTCCTCATAAAATAAAGATCAACCTTCGAACTGGTAAGTTCTCGTTCAATCTTACTATTCTATGCCTCAGAGGGCGGTAGAGACTGGTTCTCTGGATGCTTTCAAGAGAGTTAGATAGATCTCTTTGGGAAACAGAGTTAAGAGATATGAAGAGAAGGCAGGAACAGGGTACTGATTGTGGATGATCAGCCATGATCACATTGAATGGCGGTGCTGGCTCGAATTGCCGAATGGCCCACTCCTGCACCTACTGTCTATTGTTTATTTGTTATGGGTAAAAACGAGAATCTGGTGCTACTTGGGTGGGGGAGGGATAGAGGGAAAGGGAATGCCGGGGCTACCTGAAGTGAGAGAAATCAATTATCATACCACTGAGCTGTAAGCTGCCCAAGGGAAATATGAGGTGCTGTTCCTCCAATTTGCGATTATCCTCACTCTGACAATTAATTTCAAGTTCAAGTCAAGTGAGTTTATTGTCATGTGTCCCTGATAGGACAATGAAATTCTTGCTTTGCATCAGCACACAGAACGTAGAAGGAATTTACTACAAAACGGATCAGTGTGTCCACATACTAGGTATGTTACAATACCTACCTTTAGCAGCGCTGCAGTTCTGCCGCTCCCTGTGTGCGCGACTTTGGCGCCTTTCAGAGGGGGGGCGGGTTTAAAACGCCGATTTTTTCTAGGCAGGCCAAATCAATCCATGGCGATTTCGTGGCGAAAGAGAAATCGCTCCGACGTTTCATTCATAAAGGTATTTTTAAACTACGCTAGATTATTTATTAACTAGAGTAATTTAAAAATCATCTTCTAAAGCTCTGAACGGTGACAGCGGAACGGACCTAAGGTAGGCGATAAAAGAAGCTACACAGTTTATTTTTACATAAAAACATGGTTTTTAGGAAGGCTTTAATCACATTTTCATGTTGTGAAAAGGGGACAAAAAAAATGTATGAACCGGCTGTATTTTTCACACCGACTTCACCCCAAACCACAATGTTCCAATCCACCGCATTCCACCAAAACCCACTCGCTAGTTGATTTAAATGGCCATTAATTTACATGCATTAAACACTAAATTCCTTCCATTTGGCCTATAAATTCATGAAAATTAGATTTAAAAATTATGTTATATTGTGGATTATTGTGTGAATGTTATTTGGACACTTAGGCAATTTTAAAAAAGTGTATCTTTTCTTAATAAATGGATAGATGTTTAGATCTACTCATTGAATTTTGTAATTAGCTACAATTAGATAACTAACTAATTATATGCTTTAATTTCAGGTCATCCAAGTAAGATCGTTTCATATTTGTTTCAGAATGCTTCAATCTATAATAACTGAAAATTTCATTGAGCTCTCTTAATTTTTTTAAAAGTTATGGGCTTTTGACTATTCTAGATCACAGCTTTTGAGTTAAGTCAATTGAAAGGCAATGGGGAACAATATGCTAATTTCCGAGTATGAAAATGGTCATAACTTTTTTAATACTGAAGATATGAAAGTGAATTAGGTGTCAAATTAAACTTCTTTTTATGCTTTATCTGATGGGATAAACTGCAGACTTGATTTTTAAAATCTCAAAATTTTGTAACTTTGCTATAATTTGGGTCAATGGGTTGCTGACACCGAACCTTTCACAGCGCAGGCCCACGGGAGAGCCACGCCACAAGCACCTGTTGACAGGGCTACGTGTATGACCTCCTGTAAACAGGAGTAGGGCAGTATAAATCTGACCCTGAAGTGGTGACCTCCCGTGAGCATCAGCCGGGAGAGCCACGACATGGGGACCCAGCACAGCAGCACCTTGTTAGGGATGTGTGTGTGACCTCCTGTGAGCTTCAGCCGGGAGAGCCAGGGCAGTAGGATGCTGACCCTGAAGTTTGGGGACCCATCACACCAGCACCTCGTTTAGGGCTCTGTGTGACCTCCCGTGAGCATCAGCCAGGAGAGCCAGGGCAGTAGAATGCTGACCCTGAAGTTGGTGTCACTGCTTATGTGCATACACCAAAGCACAAGAGCCAAGCTCCAGGTGTGCCGGATGTGGTTAGCAATTTACCATACCGGTGAAGTCAGGGATGACAATCTGGCCAGCAAATTAATGGTCCTCACCAGTTCCAGGACTTCATAATGGAAGAAATTCACATATCAAACACTTGTTTGCTGTGCATCGCTCTAAAGGAGCGCATCATGAAGGCGCATGAATTAAGGCTGCAAAAGTCCTAAAAAACTGGTTGAAGCAGGAATTATGGTGTTTGGACAAATGGCAAGGCCACTATCTAAACACAGCAGGATAAGGACCCTGCTGTGTAATGCCCATTTGTTAGTTTAATATTTACGAATAAATGTCCAGCCTACGCTCAACCCACAGTCACAGCCTTGAATCAGATCCTCTAGTACCCAGGGGAACAACTGGACGATGAGACTAAAACTGAGTCAAGGATGCCACCTCAAAAACCATATCCTGTTATTACTGTTGTGTTAAATTTTATTGTTTAAGACATTATATAAATTAAACAATGTTTGATACATTATTTGGTTATCCTGTGTCAACCAAGGCAGTGTGTCATATGGAACTGTATCTACGGCATGAAATCACAGAGCTTTGAAATCTTCACGTAATCACTCACGTGACTCCGAACTAAAATAGTAAGATTAAACTAGAACTTATCAGTTTGATCCTTATTTTATGAGGAGTTACGCTGAGGGATTACGTGCCCTCTGCTCCCACCCTCATAATCTAAAAGATCATCTGGTAGTTCTGGTCTTCTAAAAGCCTTACTATGTTACTTCGGCTATTGGGTTTCTGTGTTTTCATGCCGCGGCTTTGAAGTATGACAAGCATGCGCTCTGGCGGGGCTTCTTCACGTAATCCCTCATCGTAACGCCTCATAAAATAAGGATCAAACTTCAAACAGGTATGTTCTCATTTAATCTTACTATTAGTTATCAGAGTTTTGTTCGAGCCAGGTTTAATAGCCTGATGGCTGTGGGGAAGTAGCTATTCCTGAACCTGGTCGTTGCAGTCTTCAGGCTCCTGTACCTTCTACCTGAAGGTAGCAGGGAGATGAGTGTGTGGCCAGGATGGTGTGGATCTTTGATGATACTGCCAGCTTTTTTGAGGCAGTGACTGCGGTAAATCCCCTCGATGGAAGGAAGCTCAGAGCCGATGATGGACTGGGCAGTGCTTACTAATTTTTGTAGTCTTTTCCTCTCTAGAATACCTAGGATGGAACCTAGAATGGAGGATACATAGGATAGAAAGGTCTTTGTAGGAATGGGAAGGAGAATTAAAGTGTTCAGCAACCGGGAGATCAGGAAGGTTCAGGCAAATTGAGTGAAGGTGTTCGGCGAAACGATCGCCCAGTCTACGTTTGGTCTCGTCAATGTATAAGAGTCTACATCTGGAACAACGGATACAGTAGATGAGGTCAGAGGAGGTGCAAGTGAATCTTTGCCTAACCTGAAAGGACTGTCGGGGTCCCTGGACAGAGTCGAGGGAGGAGGTATAGCGACAGGTGTTGTATCTCCTGCAGTTGTAGGGGAAGGTTCCTTGGGAGGGGTTGTTTGGGTGGGAAGGGATGAGTTATATAGTTATATTGTTTTTATTCAGTGGATAATAATTCCTTCTTTAGACAAAGCACTGATCCCAAGATCTGCATTAATATTTTAATTCTGTGTGTGTTCAGTGTTAGCTCACTCAAAGCCAAGTTTAATTGTAAAATGTAATGGTCACATTGATGACAATGCAATGACTGTAAGCTTGATGTTTCTCTCAGGGAGGACAGAGAGCGTTCCACATCTCTTCAGTTTTCATCGCAGCAATGGGATCAGAACTATAGTTGGCAAAATCTGCATTCCACATGGCAATGCCTCCCAGCTTGAACTTCGTCAAGAAAGTCGTCCTCAATGAAATGCTTAGTGGTCTTAGATTGGTTCAGTGCACTGACCGAGAAACACTGCTGGATTTCTTTAACAAAACAGTGCAAAGTCCATGACAATAAAAACACAAGGTGCTGGAGTAACTCAGAGGGTCGGCAACATCTCTGGAGAACATGAATGGGCGACATGAAGGTAGCAACTGCAGATGCTGGTTTAAACCGAAGATAGACATAAAAGGCTGGAGTGACTCAGCGGGTCAGACAGCATATCTGGAGAAACGGAATAGGTGACATTTCGAAACATCTGAAGAAGGGTCTTAACCTGAAATGTCACCTATTCCTTTTCTCCAGAGATGCTGTCTGACCTGCTGAGTTACTCCAGCTTTTTGTGTCTATTTATGGATGGGTGACGTTTTGGTTGTGATAGTACCTGCCTCATCTACCTCTCTGCCAATCCGTTCCTATACCTACTGTAAATAAGCAAACTCTAAGAGTGTTCAACACATTTTAATGATAGCACAAGGTATTACATACATCCTCAAGTACTGGCTACATTCTTCTAGTGAACCGTACCCAGGAAGGGGAGGGCGTTATGATTGATGTTGACTAGGCGGGGTTAATGGTACTGAGGTAACTATGTTATTGGTTGCATGCAAAACCATCTACACCTACCACCCTTTGTGTAAAATAGTTGGTCCTCAGGTTCCTATTAAATCTCCCCCCTCCACACCTGAAATAAATCAATTAAAAAGTCTCAAAAGGACACAAAGTTTCCTATTCAAAGTGTCCAAAAAATGTCACCTACCCATATTCTTCAGATATGCTGCCTGACCCACTGTGCTACTGTAACACTTTCTACTCTTATTTTGTAAACCAGTATCTGCAGTTCTTTGTTTTTACATCCTAAAATGGAATTTCTTAGAGTCATTGAGTGATACAGCGTGGAAACAGACCATCCGACCCAACTATCTCCTCTGGAAGCCTGTTACATAATGTATCTTTGAAATAAAGAATTAGAATATAAATCTCTGCCAGCATATTTATTCTCTTATAATCTATATAATGCGTATGCTTTTATACATCATACTCTATTGACAATGTTCTACATTCCATATTTAAAAAATGCAATAACCACAACGGGGTAGACTGGAGTACCTGGAATACATCGTTAACATATTATGAGTACTCTAGGTTTATTTTATAGCTTTATGATAATTATTGTCGCGTGTACTGAGGTACAGTGAAAAGCTTTGTTTTGCAGGGTGTTCAATCAGATCAAACACTACTATACGTAAATACAACAAAGACAAACTCAAGTACAACAGGTAGAGCAAAAGGGAAGATTCGGAGTGCAGAAAGTAGTTCTCAGCATTGTAGTGCATCAGTTCTAGAGACAAAGTCCAATGTCTGCAATGGGGTAGAGGTGATTTGGACAGTACTCTAGCTAATGGAAGGACCGTTCAGAAGCCCGATAATAGAGGGGAAGTAGTTGTTCCTGAATCTGGTGGTGCGCAGTTTCAAGCTTCTGTATCTTCTGCTTGAATGGGCAGGGAGAAGAAGGAATTACTAAGGTGAGACAAGCCTTTGATTATGTTGGCTGCTTTTCTGAGGCAGTGTGAAGTGTAAATTAGGTTTGTTTATTGTCACGTGCACCGGGGTACAGTGAAAAGCTTTTGTTGCGTGCTAACCAGTCAGCGGAAAGGCAACACATGATTACTATTGAGCTATTTCCAGTGTACAGATACATGATAAGATGCAGAACGGTGTCAATGGTGGGGAGTGTGGTCTGTGTGATCGACTGGGCTACATCCACTGCGTCCTGACTACGGGTGCTGTCTGTACGGAGTTTGTACGTTCTTTATGTCAATGTGTGGGTTTTCTCCGGGCGATCCAGTTTCTTCCAACGTTCCAGGTTAATTGGCTTAATATAATTGTAAATTGCCCTAGTTTGTGTAGGATAGTGTTAGTGTGCGGGGATCGCTGGTCGGTGGGCCAAAGTGCCTGTTTCCGCACTGTATCTCTAAACTAAACTAAACTAAACGTAAAATGGGACACCATGCCAAATTGTTAATTTAAATCTCCACCTCAGCCCAGTTCCCATCTCTGTCTTTGGCCTCTTACCTTCTTCAAGATGAACTTGCGGCTGGCACCTCATCAGCTGATGCATTGAGACTGTGGCACTACCAGCTGCGCCATTATGCTACCCACAGTATAATACTAAAATAAAATGAATAATTCAAATACTAATGTAAAAAGTTATTGGAATAATCTGGAATAAATCAAATCAAAGGTTCATATAATGAGAAGATGTTGAGCATAAAAATATGAGGGGCAGCACGGTGGCGCAGCGGTGCCAGAGACCTGGGTTCGATCCTGACTACGGGTGCTGCCTGTACGGAGTTTGAACGCTCTCCCTGTGACCACATGGTTTTCCTCCCGGTGCTCCGGTTTCCTCCCACACTTCAAAGTCAGGCAGGTTTGTAGGTTAATTGGCTTCTGTAAATTGTCCCTAGTGTGAAAGATAGAACTAGGGGTGATCATTGGTCACCGTGGACTCGGTGGGACAAAGGGCCTGTTTTCTCGCTGTATCTCTAAACTGAAACAATGATATGTCAATTTTCTTATTTAGTGTTAATGATTCATTTCTCCAGGACACTGCAGTGAGGCAACTTTTTTCTAAAGGATAAAGGTAATCTGAACTAAGTTACAGTGAAAGGTTGAACAAGTTAGGTCTTTATTCTTTGTAGCACAGAAGGTTAAGGGGGGACTTGATTGAAGTCTTTAAAATGATGAAAGGGATAGACAGAGTTGACGTGGATAAGCTTTTCCCATTGAGGGTAGGAAAGATTCAAACAAGAGGGCATGTCATGAGAATTAAGGGACAGAAGTTTGGGGTAACATGAGGGGGAACTTCTTTACTCAGAGAGTGGTGGCTGTGTGGAATGATCTTCCTGCAGAAGTGGTGGAGGCAAGATCGATTTTAACATTTAAAAGTAAAGTGGATAGGTATATGGACGGGAAGGGAATGGAGGGGTATGGTCTGAGTGCAGGTAGATGGGACTAGGGGAAAATAAATGGTCGGCATGGACTGAAAGGGCCGAGAAGGCCTGTTTCCGTGCTGTAATTGTTATATGGTTATATGAATAGAGTCATAAATCAATAGTCACACAGCGTGGAAGTAGAACCTTCGGTCCAACTTGCCCAGGCCAACCAAGATGCCCGTCTACACCGTGTGCGGACGTGATGTCGAAGGACGAGAAGCCGAAGCAATGAAGTGGAAGCCAAATAACCGAACGGAAACGAAACCGAAAAGCCAATTAAACCGAAAGCGTACAAAGCCGAAACGCCAACTAAATGAAAGGTCGGGACTTGTCAGTGATTCGTCCAGACCCCCGCGTCCATCACATCACTTGCCGATGGAGACGGGAGGCAGCGGGTCATTTTCCCTCACAAGCCATAGGTGACTGGGCACCCTGAATCCAAGCACCAAGTTGTAAGCGGCCGAAGGAGCGCATCCCTCGGGACAGCCCCCACTCTCCAATGGCAACCGCCGCCCTCCGGCTCGTCTCCCCTGTTCAGCCGCACATAACGGGTTGTGTGTTGGCAGTGCCGGGTAGAGCAGCGGTGTGGGACAGGCTGGTCCCTCCACCCACCCAGAATCACTGACCATGATGCACTGCCATTGGACCCCAACCCCCACACCAGGGTGATTCACCCGACCCCCAGACCCCGACCCACATACGGGCTGATTCACCCCTGACGTGCACAATGGGTGATTCACCCCCCCACTCCGGCCGCGGGGACAGACGTCTCGGGGCATTGGCAGCCATAGTAAATCACTTTTAAAACATGGGGGGGGTGACACAAATTTCCTTGACAAGTGTGCATGACAACGAACAATTTTGTGTGTCCTCCCCTACTCTCCCCCCGGCGACGTCATGTCTGTTATTTGACTTTTCGGCAGAGCGGCCATTCAGTGAGTTGGCTTGTAGGCGATGCAGCCTTTTTGTGAATTGGCGTGTCGGCAGAGCGGCCTTTCGGTGAGTTTGCTTTCAGGCGTCCTACCCTTTCGGTTAGTTGGCATTTTGGATTTGTACTCTTTCGGTTATTTGGTTTCTTATTTGCTTCTGCATCTCGTCCTTCAACACCACCTCCAGGTACTGATCTACACTAGCCCACCTGCTTGCGTTTGACCCACATCCCTCTAAACCTGTCCTATCTATGTAGTTGTTAGTATCTGTCTCAACTATCTCCTGGCAGCTCGTTCCACACACCCACAACCAAATGTTTGAAAATGTTGCCCCACAGTTTCCTAGTAAATCTTTCCCCTCTCACTTTAAACCTACTTCTTCTGGTCCTTGATTCATCTACCTTGGACTTGTGTGTTCACCCGATCTATTCTCCGAAGTCCAGGGCTTCAAACCTCTCCCAAGTTTAGGTTCGGTTTAGTTTATTGTCACGTGTACAGAGGTACAGTGAAAGGCTTTTGTTGCGTGCTAACCAGTCAGCGGAAAGACAATGATTACAATCGAGCCATTCGCAATGTAAGATAAAAGTTAAGGGATTAACTTTTAGTGGAAGGTAAAGCTAGTAAAGTCCGATCAAAGATTGCTTACGCCCTATTGCTCAGGCCCTCGAGTCCTGGCAACATCCCGGTAAATCTAGACAAGGGTAACATCTTACCTCAATAAAATGATTGAAACATAGAAACATAGAAAATAGGTGCAGGAGGAAGCCATTCGGCCCTTCGAACCAGCACCGCCACTCAATATGACCATGGCTGATCGTCCGCTATCAATAACCCGTGCCTGCCTTCTCCCCATATCCCTTGACTCCACTAGCCCCTAGAACTCTATCCGACTCTCTCTTAAATCCATCCAGTGATTTGGCCTCCACTGCCGTCTGTGGCAGGAAATTCCATAAATTCACAACTCTCTGGGTAAAAAAGTTTTTTCTCAGCTCAGTCTTAAATGACCTCCCCTTTATTCGAAGACTGTGTTCCCTGGTTCTGGACTCACCCAACATTGGGTACATTTTTCCTGCATCTAGCTTGTCCAGTCCTTTTATAATTGTATATGATTCTATTAGATCTCCCCTCATCCTTCTCAACTCCAGTGAATTCAAGATTGCAGGTATAATCATAACCGAACCATGGAATGATCAATATTATCTTCTTGGAATTAAGGCCCTTTATGATATAACTGGAAGTGAAGCATATTATCTATCGGTGTTCTATCAAGATGCCAGTGCCATCTTCTTCACTGTCATGTGCTGGGGCAGCGGGGCGAAGGCCACAGACGCCACAGACAGCTCATCAGGAAGGCTGGCTGCTTCCTGAGGGTGGAGTTGGATTCATTGGAGATGGTCTTGGAGGGGAGGATGCACCTCAAACTGCCGAGCATCCTGGACAACACAGCTCACCCCCTCCGTGACACACTGGTCAACCTGAGGAGCACCTTCAGCAACAGTGTAGGAAAGAACTGCAGATGCTGGTTTAAATTGAAGGAAGACACAAAATGCGGGATAGGCAGCATCTCTGGCTAGAAGGAATGAGTGACGTTTCAGGTCGAGACCCTTCTTCAGACTGATGTCAGGGCAGTGGGCAGTACAGAGATAAAATGTAGTCGGATACAGTAAGTGGTGGGAGAACTGGGAAGGGGAGGGGGGGGATAGAGAGCGAGGGAAATTAGGGAAGTCAATGTTCATATCGCTGGGGTGTAAGCTGCCCAAGTGGAATATGAGGCGCTGTTCCTCGGATATACAGGAGTCCACACCTGGTTCTGCGGATACAGTCGACGAGGTTGGAGGAAGTGCAAGTGAACCTCTGCCTTGCCTAAAAAAACTGTTGGGATCCTTGGACGGAGTCAAGAGGGGAGGTAAAGTGGCAGGTGTTGCATCGCCTGTAGTTTCATGGGAAAGTACCTGGTGACGGGGTGGTGTGGGTAGGAAGGGACGAGTTGACAGGGAGTTGTGGATGGAACAGTCTCTGCGGAAAGTGGAAAGGGGTGGAGATGAGTGGAGGTGGCGTAAATGTCGGAGGATTATGTGCTGTATGCGATGGCTGATGGGGTGGAAGGTGAGGACAAGGGGAACTTTGTCCTTGTTATAAATGGGGGAAGGGAGAGCAAGAGCAGAGCTGCGGAATATCGAGGAGACCCTCGTGAGAGCCTCATCTATAATGGAAGAGGGAAACCCCCATTTCCTTAAGAATGAGGACATCTCCAATGACTGGGTATGGAAAACCGCTTGTTGGGCGCAGATAAGGCATAAATGGAGGCCAACAGACTGGTTTCACCAAGATGCAGCGCAGATCGTCTGCGGAGATCATTTTTCCCTTCTGGCGATCAAGCTATACAACTCCTCCCCCTTCTGTTGTGGGGTAGACTGACTCCCCTCTCCCCCAATCTTTGCACATCCCCAATCCTTACCACTACACTTCACTTTAATAGTAAGATTAAACGAGAACTTACCAGTTTGAAGTTTGATCTTTATTTTATGAGGAGTTACGATGAGGGATTACGTGAAGACCCCGCCAGCACGCATGCGCGACATCTCTTCAAAGCAGTGGTGTGAAATCACAGAAAAACATAGTCACAATGACTAATATAGTAAGATAACAAGAGAACTTTCATACCAGGTGATCTTTATAATAGAGGGTTGGGAGCGGAGGGCACGTAATCCCTCATCGTAACTCCTCATAAAATAAAGATCAAACTTCAAACTGGTAAGTTCTCGTTTAATCTTACTATTTTACTTCGGAGTCACGTGAGTGACTACGTGAAGATTTCAAAGCTTCTGTGATTTCATGCCCTGGAAGCTCCATGCTCACACACCGCTAAAGCTGGGATGAGAGGATGGACGGAATTCAGACAAGACACTGGCTGAAAAACAAAATCAGGTATTTATTCATACCAAAACAAAGTAGCATCCCTAAAGGGTAGGCTATTTGGCAGCACTCAAAATCCTCCCTGCATAAGTATCAGAGGAGGTCACGGGTTTATAATAAAAGCGGTGGAAGGTCTTCTCATTACTCCACCCCGCTGTAGCCAGGATGTGATCCATAGGTACCTCCATCCTTCTAGCCGCCGAGGTGGATGCTGCCCTGGTGGAGTGAGATTTAAATTTATTAGTATCCACCCCTGCTGCATCCAGTACCACCCTTAACCATCTGGATATGGTTTGCACCGTGACTCTATGATGGGGCTTCTTGTGACTAATAAGTAAAGCCGTTTCCGTGCCCCTAAGATTTTTGGTGACTGCAATGTATCGCAAAATTAATGATACAATACAAAGTCGAGGTTCTGCTGGATAAGCCAGAAACTCCAAGTAATGTCCAGACACTCCAGGTCGATCTTGTTTCAGCAGTCCCTGCACATAGAAAATAATTTTGTCACTGGTGAGTGCCATATCATCCAGGCTAAGCTTGTGCAGGAACTGGACCCGCTGTGCCGTGATCAGTGCCATAATCATGACCATTTTATAGGTGAGTTTTGCCAATGGGAGTCCCGTGTTAGGTGTCCATCCTCGCAGCATAGTCAATACTGTGCTGATATCCCAAACATGGCTATATCGAGCCCTAGGGGGATTAGTATTAAATATTCCCCTCATAAACTTAGACACTAGAGGATGTGACCCAATTCCCAATTGTTCACTCCCCTTGCCCAAGTAGGATGATAGGGCACTCCTGGCACAGTTAATGGCACTGTAACTAAGACCCTCATCGAAATGAAGGGTAGCCAAGAATTCCAACACTTCCGAAATGGTGGCGGTTTCATATGTTGTGTTGGTAGTGACGCAGTATCCTTCCCATTTCCTGATGTAGGTCAGGTACTGCTTCCTCGTGGACTCTCTGCAGGCCGCTGTGATGGTATCAATGGTCCTGTTGGAGAGTCCGAATCCGCGAAGTGGCCGTTTTAGAATCTGCAAATTAACAAGTCCATGCGGTCATGACACGGATGACTTGCTCCCGTAACAGGATGAACGAGCAGGCTAGGTATTTTGTTCACCCTGATACAGGGTTCCGTGGCCATCTTCCGTACCATAGGGAACCATGGTTGGGTAGGCCAGTCGGGCACCACCAAAATACCCGATGCAGAGTCTTGCTTAATTTTCTGCAAGACCCGACTGATGAGGCAGAAAGGGGGGAATACGTAACAAAATAGATCCCCCCAATGTAGCGTGAATGCATCCATCGCTACTGCCCCCGGGTCTGGTTCCCAAGCAACATATGTTGGTAATTGGTGATTTAGCCTGGACGCGAAAAGGTCGATATCTGGTGTTCCATAACGTTCCACAATATCTGAAAACACCCTCCGATCCAACATCCATTCTATGTTGTCGTTGAATTTACGTGATCTGGTGTCTGCCACTATATTTAGCTTACCTGGAAGGTAAGTAGCTGAGATCCAGATTTCTCTTTGCAGACACCAGTGCCAGATATTGTTAGCCAATTCGTCACATGATATCGACTTAATACCGCCCATATGGTTAATATATGCTACCACCGTAGTGTTATCAATTTGTAATTTAACATGAACTTTGTGCATATAAGTGCAGTATGCTTTAAGGCCATGAAATGCTGCCAGCATTTCCGAATAGTTAATCCCCAAGTTTTTGTATAGGGTTAACTCTGGTGCACTCCATCTACCTCCACAACTAGAGGTAGTGTTAGTAGCTCCCCACCCTTCGGCACTGGCATCCGTTTGTAGGATGACCGAGGGATTGATAATATTGATAGGTTTGGAACAATTTTGGGCATTCCCCATCCACCAATATAATTCGGCTTTCGCCTTCCCCGAAATTTCCATAGGCCTGTCGAAATGGCCTGTATGTTTTTTGAGCGCTATAATTTTCGCTCTTTGTAAGTTTTGGTAATGTAAGGGCCCAAATTGTGCTGCAGGGAATGCCGCTACTATCTTCCCAATCACTCTGGCCACCTGCCGAATGGATGGGACCTTAGCGCCAATAAGGCTCCTGCAAGCCTCTATCAGGTTGTCCACCTTACTTGGTGGCAACGTAACAGACATTTGCACTGAGTCAATGATGAACCCCAGATATTTCATGGTGGTAGCGGGTTCCAATATTGATTTATCTGGATGTATTGTAAACCCCAGCTTCTGGAAAAGATGTTTTGTGGCTGTAACTGCCAAAGTAGCCATTTCCAAATTTTCCCCCACTATGAGGATGTCATCAAGATAGGCCATAACAGTATGATTCTGTTTCCTTAAGTAGGCCAAAGCTGGTTTTAATATCTTAGTAAACAGTCTGGGTGCTGACGATAACCCATTAGGCAAAGCTTTGTATTGCCATAATTGTCCCATCCAGACAAACTTTAAGTATTTCCTATGATCCTTGTGAATGGGTACTGAATAATATGCATCCTTGAGGTCAATGCATGCCATGTAGTACCCATTGGCTATTAACTGTATAGCAGTATTGAAGGTGTCCATTTTAAAATGTATATACTCAACAGAAGTATTCAGATCAGTTAGATCAATGATGATGCGGCACCCGCCATCTTTTTTATTTTTGGTGAAAATATTGGACACGAACTCCTGAGATTCTCTGATGGCTTTCTCAACTACCCCTTTCTGTACTAATCTCTGTAGTTCAGCATGCCCTGCTGCCCTATCTTTAAGTGAAAGGACGAATTTCCGGCTAGGTGCATGTTGTACCGGGGTAGGGAGTTCGTGAACAAATTCAATTTTATATCCCTGAATACTTCTGAGTATATAAGGATCAGAGGTAAAAGTGAGCCAATTCTCAATGAACATGTGCAACCTGCCCCCTACACAAAGTGAATTTAGACCAGATGTGTTTCTGGGGACCCCAGACCCACCTACCTCCATGGTTACTGCCGGTGTGGTGGTTTCTGTCCTTGCTTCCTCGGTTGGTTGCGTGTGTTCTGGGAGTGGCGCATTTTCCAAGAAGGCCGGTCTGGGCCTAGGCCTAAAAAAGACCGCTGTGCAGGATACCCGGCCTTCGAGCTTTCACCACCGGCAGACCTGTTAAGGTAACTCTGCCCGGTGGATGTGTAGGGGTGCTGTCTGTGTGGGTGTGGCTTAGTGTAGCCCGGTTTTATAAGGCCCAAAGCCTTAGCCTCCTCGTCAAGATCTTTAACTTGCTTAGGGAGATCTTCCCCAAACAGCAGGCTAGGAGGCTGAGTCTTCCCAGGCTTGCACAACCCCGCAAACTTGGGGTGAAGCGCCGGCTTGATGATGTTCTTCCTGAACGTATTAATTTCGTATTGAGTATTGCAGAGCAGTGCTAGAGCATCCTGCAATTCTTCCGGCATCTCTAACCCCACTGCAGTTCTTGCTACCGCCGTTATCCCTGCAGTTAGGAGCTTCAGAATCCTCTGAAGTTTTATCTCCTGCCCTCTACTAGAGGGGCTCATATTTCCCCAAATAGGGTTATTCGCCGCTGGCACATTCAATGAATTGCAGTTTTCTGGTGCCATATACTTATCTGCCGTAGCATTGATGGCCTGTTCCTGCAATTGGTTGGTTGCCATGTAATTAATACTGGCAGCCAGCTTGGGGTGGATAGGCAAGCCTTTTTTATTAGGCATGGCGTGCCTGCTCACCATATCCAAATAGTCTTCACAGCCCCCTGACACCTTCGTTGATTCAGCCAACTCCCCTTCTTCTGGGTCAGCCCAGTTCTGACCCTCAACGCTCCCTTGTACAGAGGGGGAGACGTTGGGCAGTCCTCTATAGGAACCTGCCGTGGGCCTGCCAGGGGTCCCACTGTGACCTTGCCCCTGCATTAGCAAGTCACGTTGGAGCATTTGCTCCATCAACCGCTCCATGCGGTTTAGACGACCACCGTCGCTATCTGCGAACGGGGTGTCCTCGGGACCGGACTCCGCTGAGTCGGCCCCGGCCGACTTCCGGGTGGTCTTCCCTGACCGTGGTGTACCAACGGTCGCAAAGGGCGAGAAGTCGGGAGCTGCAGGCAATGCCTGTAGCTCAGGAGAGGCGGCTCGCTGCTGGCTACTCTCCTTGGCAGCTGCTCTGGCCGCTGTTCGCTTCGATTTTCTGTCCATTGTAAATTCACTGTCGTCGACTCACTACCTCCGGTGAGACTTACCTGGCGTAAGCTATTTAAACTTACGCTAGAGGAGCCCCGCTCCTCCCGACCGTCGCTTCCGCATGCGTACGACGATATGTGTGCGCATGCGTGCTGGCGGGGTCTTCACGTAGTCACTCACGTGACTCCGAAGTAAAATTTGTTTCATGCATCTTGTTTGGATGCATGAAATGCATGAAGGCCATCACACAAAACAGCCTCCATTCCATTGATTCCATTTATTCCCATGTTGCTTCGGCAAGGCCAGCAGCATTATCAAGGACGTGCAGGTTTGTGGGTAAATTGGCCCTAGTGTGTAGGGAGTGAATATGAAAGTGGGATAACATGGAGCTAGTGTGAAGGGCTGAATGATGGTCAGTGTGGACTCGATGGGAAGGGGGGGTTGGATGGGGAGTTGTTTACCTAAAATTGGACAACCCAATGTTCTAAATATCATTACCTCTGTTAGATGGGGCATCTTAGTGGAAGAGTTAAGCCTCTTTAATGGCAACCTCGGTTTCTCTTTCCGCATTTGTGACCTTACCAGCAAATGATTTCTTCCATTTTAAGTTCTGTTTCAGATTTGTGACATCTGCAGCCTTTTGCTTCTGGCTTATTCCACTTACCTGTCAGGGTCTGGTGATAGGGACCATTTGCCTTTGCAAAGCAATCTGTCGACATATGCACCTGCATGTCAAATGTGATCATATGTATATAATGCCGCAGAGGGCAGTGGAGGCAGATTCTCTGGATGCTTTCAAGAGAGAGCTAGATAGGGCTCTTAAAAATAGCAGATTCAGGGGATATGGGGAGAAGGCAGGAGCGTGGTACTGATTGGGGATGATCAGCCATGATCACATTGAATGGCGGTGCTGGCTCGAAGGGCCAAATGGCCTACTCCTGCACCTATTGTCTATAATCGGCATATTTGGAAGCAGAGACAAGGTCAAAGCAAGCTGTAGTACTGGTGTTACAAATCCAAGGAGCGTAAAATGAGACCTGGGGAACAAATGGAAGGAGGTGTTTCATCTGTTGTGTTTCCTCAGTGGTCCAGCCCTAGTTACACCCATCTTGTTTCCATTCACTCTTCATCCATAACAACAATGTCTCTTTCACACGGTCAAACCAGAGTTTTGATAGTCAGTTTTATAGACAGTCAGAACCTTTCTCCCAGAGAGGAAACATCAAACATTTAGATGGCATGGATTTAGGAATGAGACGGCAACAGGGGGTGGTGAGTGCCTGGAATGTACTGCCAGGGGTGGTGGTGGAGGCAGAGACTAAATTGCCATTGATGAGGCTAAACTTGGATTCACAATCTCAGCCAGTGCCTTTTGCCCATATCCCTCCAAACCTTTCCTATCCATGTTCCCATCCAAATCTCATTGAAATGCTGTTCTAGTACCTGCCTCAACTCCCCCCTCTGGCAGCTCGTTCCACATACCCACTCTCTCTGTGACTAAACTGCCTCTTAGGTTCCTATTAAACCTTGCTCCTCTCGCCGTAATGCTGCTGTAATTACCAGACACGTACAAGGGTAGAGGTATAAGCATCTTTAACATCCGCAGTGTCAGATATGCAGTACATTTTACATTCAGTCTGCTGCATCTACTAAATGTAATAAAGAGTTCATAACACTATAAAGCATGCACTAGGTGGGGTTATTACTACTAAGCATTCTGATTGGCTAACATGCAATAGCCAATCTACATCTCTGCTCGTAGGAAATGAAATGCAACTATGGCACTTAAACAATATGCTGGGGGAAAATAGTAGAGTTAAACAAAGTTGCCGTATCTAGTGGGTGGCCTACTAATCTGCCCAGCGGTTGGAGGCAGCCTCACCCCCCTTTTCGGAAGAAGATGGGGACTAGGATTGGTGGCACCGCTGGTAACCCGTTGGGCTTGTAGGGAGAGCCCGCCATGGGGGAACCGGGGGTAGACCGACGCGGGAAGCCCGGTGGCACAGGTTACAACGGGAGACGTAGGGGCGGACTGACGTGTGGAGTGTATGGTATTAGTCGCAACAGGTGATAGGACGGCTGCAACAGGCGTCGGTGCAAACACAAATGGTGGGGCATCAGGACCCGCAGGCGCCGGACGCGGTTCCTTCACTGGAAGATGTTGACGGTTGCGTCCGTGGAGGACACCATCCACTTCGACCAGGTAGGAACGTGGTTCATTTGAAGGGCCATGAATGTGCCCTCGTCTGGTAAGTCCTTTGTCGCTTTGTAGGCGTGCCACTTGTCCTTGTACTAGTGGTTTAAGCGCTTGCTGGTCTTGTCATGAAAACGCTTTTGCGTGTCGCGCTTAAATTGCACTCACTTTGGTATTGCGGTGGGAGAGCGGACGTGTGGCTGCAGCTGTTGCTGGGAGACGGGCAGTGGTGGACGTGTCCGGCGAGACATTAGCCGCTGGGCGGGGGAGCCAAGAACGCTGGCCCGTGAAATGTTCCGTAGGTTGAGCAGGTCCAGGTAGATGTCGGATTTTGCTAGGTAGGAGCACTCCATGAGTTGTTTAACGCTCCGAACAGCACGCTTACAAGTGCGTTGGCTGCGGGTATTCTGGGCTGCTGGTGGCGTGTTGAAAGTTCCATCATTTGGCAAAGTTCTCAAATGCCTAACTGGTGAATTGCCTTCCATTGTCAGTTTGAAGCCAGACAGGTGATCCATGTACGGACAGGTGGATTTGTAGTTTCTGGATCACTGTCTTGGTGGAGATCGTTTGAAGCAGGTCTATTTTGAATCAGCCCGAGTAGGAGTCCACCAAGACAAGGTAGTGTTTCCCATGCCAATCAAAGATGTTGGCGGCCAGTGAAGACCACGGAAGGGAGGCAGGAGGGGTTGCTTCTGCTGGTGTTGTGTCAGCCTGTTGTAGATAGCGCACAATTCGGTCTTTTCACGTATGAATGTTGTCATCCCGGGCCAGTAGAACTTGCTTTTGGCCCGTTTTAGAGTGGCCTCCATGCCGGGGTGGCCTCTGTGAATGTCTTCGTAGTACTCACCCCGTAAAGAGGGAGGGATGACTGCCTTGTGGCCTTTGACGATTATCCCGTCCTGTAGCACTAGTTCGTCACGAACCAGGAAGTAGAGTCGTATTTCGAGCGGGGTGTTTAACTGTTTGTGGGGCCATCCATTCGTTATGACAGTAGTTAGAAATTGCGAAGTCTTGTCCGCAGCTGTGTGTTCAGCAAGGCGACATAAACGGTCAGTGGGCACGAACGAGACCTTTAGATCAGAGAATTTGTCTTGTTCGATAGGGTGGTGTTCACTGGTAGTGCGCAGGGCTCTGGAAAGCGTGTCTGCTATGTGCATGTCTTTACCTTTCTTGTATACGATGCCAAAGTCGAAACACTGCAGCTGCATCATCATGAGCTGTAGACGGGCTGGGGCAGCGTGGATGGGCTTATTCAGAATCATGACCAGTGGCTGATGGTCAGGCTTAACAGTGATAGTTTTGCCAAATTTTGCCAAGTTTTGCCAAAAAAAGGCCACCTTGAATTTCGGACAGGCAAAAACTACGTCAAGCAGCTCCTTTTCGATTTGTTCAGAGTCTGTCTGTGTTCGTGATGCATAGGAGACAGGCATCATGTTGCCGTCAGTGGTTGTGTGTAGGCATGCTGTGCCTAGCCCGTACTGGGACGCATCGCAGGTGATGGTGATCGCCAGCTTTAGGTTGAAATACGGCAGTGTTGGTGCGCTGGCTAGCTGAAGCTTGAGCGTGTCGAAGACCCATTGGTGCTATGGGTACAGGATCATGCTCTGTCGTTGCAAGTCAGTTGTCGCAGGGGGCTGACAGGTCGCTGAGGTTGGGAATAAATTAGCCTAGATAGTTCACCATACCGAGGAATCGCTGCAAACTGATGACGTCAGTGGAAATCGGCAGTTTGTTGATGGCTGCAGTCTTTAGTGGACCAGGTTTCAAACCATTACTGGCGAAAACATGGCTGGCGTAGGTGACCTCCGGAACCCGGAACCTGCACTTAAGTGGGTTGAGTTTGAGGTTAATGTCTCTGGCACGGTTTAGTATTTTCTTCAAGTTGGCGTCATGCTCGACTAAATCATGGCCGTAGACGAGGATATAATCGACAATGATGGCACATGGGTATTCTGCAAACAACTGCTCCATCGCGCGTTGAAAAGCTTTGCTGGCTGAGTTGATGCCGAATGGCATCCTTAACAATTTGTAGCGGCCAAATGGTGTTGCAAAAGTCGTCAAAGCAGATGATGCACATTCCAGTGGTATTTGCCAGAAGGAGCTTTTAGTATCTAGAACCGAGAATACCGCTGCGTTTCCAATCTGTGCAGCCACATCCTCTGTGGTTCTCAACGGGTAGTGCGGGTGTTTAATTGCTGTGTCTGGGGTTGATGCAGACGTGTATCTCATCTTTGTTTTTCTTAGTGGCTATGACCATAGTGGAAACCCAGTCAGCGGGGTCGCTCACGTTGGCAATAACTCCGATGGAGACCATGCGTTTGAGTTAAGTATGTATTATTTCCCGCATGGCATGGGGAAGGCGATGTGGTGCGTGGACCACGGGTGTAACTGTAGAAGCCACGGCAATCCTGTGCGTTGTGGGAAGCTCGCCAAGTTTATCGTCGAACACGTCTTTCTACTGGGATAGCAGCTTTTGTGTTGGCTCTTCTATTAAACAAAGTTTGTGGACAGCACATCCAAAATATACCAGCCCCAGATCATGGCATGCACTGATGCCAAGCAAGGTTTCAGAGTTGGATTGAACGATATAAAACATCAGGTTTCTTGTTTGGTCGTCTACAGTGTACTTTAAATCAGCTTTCCCTAGTGGATGCAGGACTTCACCTCAGTAAGCATGTAGTGTGGAGGAGTCCTGTTTCATTCGCTCAGAACTCCTGATCTTGTTAAACTCCCTTAATGACATCACGTTGACCTTTGCACCTGCATCGACTTTAGCGGTCAATATCTTGTTGTTTATGACCATGGTCACTGCTGGATCAAGCAGTTTGCCGGAGGAGCGGAGGAGGGAATGCACTGATGAGTTGTTGGTGTTATCAGAATCGTTCTCGTGGGAAGCATCGTCGTGTTCTTGGGAATCAGAGTCAGACAGGTCTTGTTGTAACAGGTGCAGATTTGTCCTTGAGGTAGTGTTCCCACGAGACCGACAACACATCGCAATGTGATTAAGCATCTTGCAGTGGTGACAAGCTTTCCCACTGGCTATGCAGAACTGGCGCCCTCTAGAGTGGAAATAGTTGCAGTAGAGCCATCGCATGGCAGACAGATTAGAACATTTCCGAGGAACATTTGAAGTGTTATGGGGAGAGTAGTTAGCAAGATTAGCGTTACATTGCTGATGTGGTCTGGGAGGTGCAGAGTCTGCGAGTGGGGCAATGACCTCTGCCATGCAACATGAATGAATAGCTTGATCTAAAGTCAATTCAGGGTTTCGAAGGAGATCAGCCCTTAGCTTGAGATTGCTCATTCCCCCCACAATCTTATCACGCACTAGTTCTTTAGTCAACTCACCGAAGCGGCACCGTGTAGCCATATGTCGTAAATCACTGATGAAACGTTCGACAGGTTCATCGACCTGTTGCTGACGGGCGAAAACGTTGTTCTTTCAAGGATGCGATTCGAAGGCAGGTCACAAAACTCTCTAAATGTTCTGAGTAGAACAGTTGGATTGTTGATAGTTTCTGCAGGCACTAGGACCTGGTCATGAGCATCATTGATAGCTGGGGCAAACTCAAAGTTGTCTGCATGAATCATTGACTCTGGACCTGCTCGCTTGAGCAGTAGCGATGCCTTCAGATCATCGGGGTCATTTCGGTGAATGATGCGAATATAGTGAGCATAGTCACGTTCAAACATACACCATCGCTCGGCTATGTCAGAGTCAAAAACAAGGGGACTTGGCTTTCGACAGGAGTTGGGCATAACGGTGAAAAATCGCAAAATAAAACTGATAAAGAAAAGCGGTAAACAAACGGAGTAGGTTAGACCACTTCTTTTGACACCATGTAATTACCTGACTCGTACACGGGTAGAGGTATAAGCATCTTTAATAGACTCCTCAGTGTCAGATATGCAGTACATTAAACGTCTAGGATGCTGCATCTACTAAATGTAATAAACGAGTTATTAACACTATAAAGCATGCACTATACAAGGTTATTAATAATAAGCATTCTGATTGGGTAAGATGCAATAGCCAATCTACAGCTGCATTCACCCCATCTATTCACCTCATGATTTTATGCACCTCCATAGGATCACCCCTCAGCTCTTGCGCTCCAACAAATATCATGTACACGCAGAGGAGATTGGTTTAACTTGGCATCATTTCTGGCACAGGAACTGTAGGCCGAAAGGCCTGTTCATGTGGTGCACCATTCTTTCTCCTATGTTCAATGACTTTATACACAGTGGTGGAAATATTTAATAGGACCCTGAGGGGCAACTTTTACACACAAAGGATGGTAGATGTATGGAACAAAAGCTGCCGGAGGATGTTGTTGAGGCAGGGTCTATTGCAATATTTAAGAAACATTCAGCCAGGTACATGGATAGGACAGGTTTAGAGGGATATGGGCCAAACGCAGGCAGGTGGGACATGTTGGCCGGCATGGGCATGTTGGAATGAAGGGCCTGTTTCCATCTGTATTAGGCAATGACAGACTTCAGAGGGGGGGAGGGGGAAGAGGAGAAAATTGTGTGAATCTTGGAGGGGAATGGGGAGGAGAAAGAGGAGGGAGAAGGGGGGGGGGGGGGGTGGTGTTGTTTACCTAAAATTGGACAACCCAATGTTTAAAATATCGTTATTACATCAGTTACATGTGCATCAATGTAACTTTATCATTAACATAGAACAAGTACAGCACAGGAACGGGCTCTTTCGGTACACCATGTCTGTGCTGAACATTTTAGTTTAATTTAGTTTATTGTCACAGTTTATTGTTTAGTTTAATGAACATGATGCCAAGACCAACTGCTATCTGCCTGCACATAATCCATATCCCTCCATTTCCTGTATATCCATATACCTCTACAAAAGTCTCTTAAATGCCATCTTATCTGCCTCAACCACCACCCCTGGCAACATGTTCCAGGCACCCACACCTGCTTTAAACTTTGCCCCTCTCACCTTAAACGTATGCCCTCTAGACTTTTCCCTCCTGAGAATAAGGTTCTGACTGTCTACCATATCAATGCCTCTCATATAATTATATATACTTCCATCCTGTCTCCATGCAACCTTTAATATTCCAGAGAAAATAATCCAAGTCTGTCCAACTTCTGCCTGTAACCAATACCCCTTAATCCAGGCATCGTTCTGGTTAATCTCTGCTCCCTTTCCAAAGCCACCAACCCCTTCCTGTAACGGAGTGACCAGAACTAACCAAAGTCTCATAAAACTACATCATGACTTCCTGACTCACACCAAGCCCTGACCTATGAAAGAAAGCATACCATATGCCTTCTGTACCACTCTATCTACTTGTGCTCTCACTTTCAGGGAGTCATAGACTTGGACCCCAAGATCCCTCTGAACATTAATGGTGTTAAGGGTCTTGCGTAGACTGGGCCTGGGCTGGACCAGAGCCTGGAGCTGGAGTGAGGATGAGCTCGGGGCTTGGGATGGGGCCATGAACGGTGCCGAGAAAGAAGCCGCCGGTGGAACCAAGGACGAGCCGGGGTCAGGATCGAGCCCGGAGATTAAGTCGTGG
Organism: Raja brachyura; assembly: GCA_963514005.1. Next base: position 72,843,048 of record OY740790.1, read on the forward strand.
AGTTGGAGACCAGGCAGTGGCCAATCTGACGGCTGAAGTCTACAGCAGGGGCTGGGCTGAGTACAAGTACCAGACCGTATTCCAGGCACTTGCGCTGCTGTGCGACCTGGGGGCGTGCTGCGGCAGAGAATGGCAGTGAGGAGAGGAGGATGAGAGGAACGAGGAGGAGATGGGATAGGGTCTCTACCTCCTCCCTCTCTGCCCTTCTCCCTCTACCCTCCCTATCTACTCCCATCCCTCTCCCTCTCGACCTCCTCCACCTCCCTCTCTAACCCCTCCCTCTCTACCCGTTCCCTCTCTACCCCCCCCTCCCTCTCTACCCGCTCCTTCTCTAACCCCTCCCCCTCTAACCCTGCCCCCTCCCTCTCTACAACCTCCCCCTCTCTACCACCTCCTCCTTCATCTCTACCCCCTCTCTCTTCCCCTCCTTCCTCTCTGCCCCCATCTATCTCCGCTCCCCCTCTTTTTCCTCCTCCCTCTCTGCACCACCTCCCTCTATAACCCCCTCCATATCTAACCGCCCCTACCTATCTAACAAGCCCTCCCTATCTACATCCCTCACTCTCTATCCCTGCGCCCCCCCCCCCCCTTCCACTCTATCACCACTCCCTCTCCACCCACACTCCCTCTATAGAAGGTGGTGAGTATTAGGACCTATGGGGTATTATGTTCGGGGACAAGCCTTCCCCTGTTACACCGCATGCACCCTCTCTACCCCTCAATCTCTAGCCCCCTCCCTCTCCCTCTCTAGCCACGCCCGCGCAGTTGGGGGCTATGCGTGAGTGGATAAGGCGGGGGATGTGGGAAAAGTAGCGAATTAATAATATTAATATAATATCATGGGGAGGGTTAGTGTGTGTGTGTGTGTGTGTGTGTGTGTGTGTGTGTGTGTGTGTGTGTGTGGGGGGGGGGGGTTGTGGGAGGGGGCTAGTGTGTGTGACGCTGCTTGCCCTAAGACTTTAATCTAACTCTCTTTTGAATGCATCCAGTGAATTGGCCTCCACTGCCTTTGAAGGCAGAGAATTCCACAAATTCACAAATCTCTGGGTGGAAAAGTTTTTCCTCATCTCAGTTCAAAATGGCCTACGACTTATTCTTAAACTGTGACCCCTGATTCTGGACTCCTCCAAAATTGGGAACATTTTACCTGCCTTTAGCGTGTCCAATCCCTTAATAATTTTCTATGTTACTATCAGATCCCCTCACATGCTTCAAAATTTCAGTGAATACCAGACCAGTCGCTCCATTCTTTCATCATATGACAGTCCCGCCATCCCGGGAATTAACCTTGTGATCCAACGCTGCACTCCCTCAATAGCAACAAAGTCCTTCCTCAAATTAGGAGACCTCTTTGCTCCTATACTCAACTCCTCTCGTTATGAAGGCCAACATGCCATTAGCTTTCTTCACTGCCCACTGTACCTGCATGCTTACTTTCAGTGACTGATGTACAAGTACACCCAGGTCTTGTTGTACTTCCCCTTTTCCTAACCTGGCACCATTCAGATAATAATCTGCCTTCCTGTTCTTCCAACGAAAGTGGAAAACCTCACATTTATCCACATTAAACTGCATCTGCCATTTATCTGCCCACTCACCTAACCTGTCCAAGTCACCCCGCATCCTCTTCACAGTTCACACTGCCACCCAGCTTTGTGTCATCTGCAAATTTGCTAATGATACTTTTAATTCCTTCATCTAAATCATTAATGTATATTGTAAATAGGTATGGTCCCAGCACCGAGCCTTGCGGCACCTCTCTAGTCATTGCCTGCCATTCTGAAAGGGACCCGTTAATTCCTTATCAAAGGCTTTCTGAAAGTCCAGGTACAATACGTCCGGTGGCTCTCCCTTGTCCATTTTACATGTTACATCCTCAAAAAATTCTAGAAGATTTGTCAACAATGATTGCCCCTTCGCATATCCATGCTGACTCGGATCGATCCTGCGACTGCTACACAAATGTGCCGCTATTACATGTTTAATAATCGACTCCAGAATCTTCCCCACCACCGATGTCAGGCTGACTGGGCTATAATTCCCTGTTTTTTTCTTTCCCTCCTTTCTTAAAAAGTGGGATAACATTAGCTACCCTCCAATCCACAGGAACTGTTGCTGAATCTATAGAACATTGGAAAATGATCACCAATGTGTCCACGGTTTCTAGAGCCACTTCCTTAAGTACCCTGGGATGCAGACCATCAGGCCCAGGGAATTTATCAGCCTTCAGTCCCATCAATCTACCCAACACCTTTTCCTGACTAATGTGAATTTCCTTCAGTTCCTCCATCACCCTAGGTCTTCTGTCCCCTAGTGCACCTGAAAGATTGTTTGTGTCTTCCTTAGTGAAGACAGAACCAAACTACTTGTTGAACTCATCTGCCATTTCCTTGTCCCCACAATAAGTTCACCTGTTTCTGTCTTCAAGGGACTTAATTAATTATTTGGCTTAACTATTTTTTTCTTCTTCATATACCTAAACCTTCATATTTTTGGCTAGCTTACCTTTCGTACTGCATATTGTCTCCCCGTATTGGCTTTTTAGTAACCTTCTGTTGATCTTTAAATGCTTCCCAATCCTCTGGCTTCCCACTCATCTTTGAAATGTTATATGTCTTTTATTTCATTTCGGAGTCACGTGAGTGCCTTCGTGAAGAACCCGCCAGCACGCATGCGTGACATATCGTCGCAACGCATTGCTGCCGACGGCTGGCGGTGGAGCGCGGCTCCCCACCAGCCCTTCATAAGGAGCCACTAAGGTAAGTGAAACTAACCTTGAGTTGGTTGGTTCCTGTGGGGAGAGTGTTTTCTTTCAGCAGGGACATGGACGGGAGAAACAAAGGCCATAGGACGTCCGCTCGGAGTCGCCGGCCACCCGTCCCGGAGCCCTCATCAACGGCTGCACCTGCGAGTCAGGCCGGGAAGAAGGCGAGGAAGAAGTCCCGCCGATACACCGGAGCTCCAGTGACGATTCCGAGGAGCAGGATTTCGGTGTACCACCGGAGCAGGTAGACCCTGACTCCAAATCGAGGTCGCCAACGGGCTCGTTGGTCGACCTGGGCAAGGGCTCGCGTGCTGCTGCATGGCCCTTCTCCCTGAGCCCTCGGAGGAGAGGGAGGGATGGAGCCCATAAGCCTAGCCCTTCAGGGGCAAAGGCATCAGCTGCCGCTAGAATGCGGACTGGTGAAATGGCGGGACTCAAGTCCACTGGGAGACCTGCAAGGACCAGTGTCGACTCCCCAACCACCAAGACCAGGAAGAGTCACTCGGGTGGAGTCCCGCCACGGTCACCGTGCCCCCCGTGGATGGGAGGAATGGACTGTACGTCAGCTAGGCCCAGGATGTGGGCAGCCGGCAAGCCCCGCGGATGTCGGGTCACCACGCCGAGGCGTTGGGTGCCGACTCTCCACCGCGTTTGCCCTCCGAGGCAGCGGGATCGAGCTCCGCCAAAAGGAGGCGTTTGAGCGTACCCGCGCGGGAATCGCTCAGCTTTGCTGCGGCGGCTGGTAGCGACAGCTTCCAGCACCGGGTTTCACCATCATCAGCAGGCAGCCTGAGGCAGCCAGAGGGTGAGGACATTTTGGGCCATACACCAGCTACATCGGAGGCCCCTCAGGAAGAACTCCTCGATGTAGCGACAAAATTTGCATCATCAGAGATATCGGGACTACCCCTCAACCCCAAACTGGCTGCCACCGTGGACTTCCTGACCAACCATCAGCTCCAGGAGGAGGTCCTGTCGGAGGTCCTGTCGGAGGCCATAAACAGGCACAAGGCCCCAGCCAACTGCAACTCCCTCAACGTGCCCATAGTCAATACGCCAATCTGGGGCAACATCGGCACAGCAATCAGGACCCAGGAGATGAAGCTCCAGCGGATCCTGAAGCTGCTTGCTGCTGGGATTATCGCGTTTGCGCGGTCGGTGGACGGGGAGGATCTGAGCACGGAGCAGGAGGATGCTCTGGCTCTACTGTGTGCCTCACAGCATGAGATCAACTCCTTCCGGAAGAGCGTCATCCGACCCACGCTGAACCGGAAATTTGCGGGGTTGTGTAAAGCACCTCCTACGCCACCACCCAGACAGTTGTTCGGGGAAGACCTCCCGAAGAGGGTCAAGGAGCTGGATGACCACGCCAAAACGGTGGGACTGATGCGGTCACAAATCTCGTCCAGGCAGGCGGCCAAGAAAGGGCCATTTTTCAGGCCACGAGGCCCTGCCATCAGACCGGCAAGAACCTACACTCCAGCTCTGCCTCAATTTCAACAGCCTCAACAACCGCGGCCTTTTTTAGGGCTAGGCCCCCAGCGGCCACCATGGAAGATGCGGACGCCACATCATCAGCCCAACCCAGCACCTCCACGTCCCGCCAAACATGTCAAGGACCGCCGGTAACCATGGAGGTAAGGCGGTCTGGTTTTCATGCACCTGCGTGCTTAACTTCACATGTTGGTGGGCGACTACGGTTCTTCACGGTGGCATGGGGAACTATCACTTCTGATGAGTTTATCTTACAAAGTATTCAAGGCCATGAGATTGAATTCATCAATGGCAACATCCCTCCATCCCAGCATATGCCAGATCGGAAATTTACGCTGTCTAGCAACAAAATGGCAGCAGGCTATGCTGAAACCTTAAGGTTCCAAGAAAAAGGCGTATAGAAAGAACTATACACGAACCAATTGAATTTGTATCCAACATATTCACTAGGCCCAAGAAGGATGGAGGATGTCGGGTTATTATTGATCTGACCCATTTGAATACCTTTGTAAAATATGCCCATTTCAAAATGGACACGTTCGAAACAGCCAAGTCATTGATTTCTCATGACTGCTTTATGGCATGCATTGATTTAAAAGATGCATACTATTCTGTATCCATTCGGAAACACCACATGAAGTTCTTAAAATTTACCTGGATGGATCAGCTCTGGCAATACAGGGCTTTGCCAAATGGGCTTACCACGGCCCCTAGATTATTTACTAAATTACTCAAACCTATTCTGGCCACGCTACGGAGACAAAATCATATAGTAATGGCCTATCTGGATGATATCTTGATTGTTGGAAACACCCTGGAATCAGCTGAACTGGCAGTTTCAGCCACCGTGGCAATTTTTCAGGAAATAGGGTTCATTATCCATCCAGATAAGTCAAAGTTCTGCCCTTCACAGGTCATGGATTATCTGGGGTTCACGGTGGATTCCAATCGCATGAGGGCCACCATACCAGCTAACAAAGTTGGGGATGTCACCCAAGTATGTAAAGATTTAGTCTGGGCCAGTATACCATCAATTAGACAAACTGCTAAGGTGATTTGCAAGATCGTAGCACTTTTTCCAGGTGCTCAATATGGACCTTTGCATTATCAAAATTTGCAGAGAGCCAAGATCTCAGCGTTAAAACTGAACGCTGGACATTTCGACAGACCAATGCAGCTGCCTCTTAAGGCTAAGATTGAGTTACAATGGTGGGTGGACAATATTTGTGACTCATTTAAACCCATCATTTTGCCCAATCCGATGGTATACTTACAAACAGACGCAGCTCCCATGGCTGGGGAGCTACGGACAACTACTCTAGTTGCAGGGGCAGATGGGACACCCTTGAATCTACTCTGTTATTGTCGCAAGGGATAAACTATTTGGAGATGCTTGGAGCATTTCACGGACTTCGAGCTTATTGTTCTAATCTTACTGACGCTCATGTCTGTCTCCAAATAGACAATACCGCTGCGGTGGCATATTTAAACCATATGGGCGGTACCAGGTCAATTTCATGTGATGAATTGGCAAATACAATTTGGCTCTGGTGTATTCAACGGAATATTTGGATTTCAGCTACCTATTTACCAGATGAGCTCAATACTGTGGCGGACACCAGGTCACGCAAATTTAATGACAACATCGAGTGGATGTTGAATCCTCAAATCTTCGCTAAAGTTACAGCCAAATTTGGTAAACCGGATATCGACCTCTTTGCGTTGCGGTTGAACCATCAGGTACCAACATACGTTTTGTGGGAACCAGATCCTGGGGCAATGGCGATGGATGCGTTCTCGCTGGACTGGGGGAAATGGTTCTTCTATGCATTTCCTCCATTTTGCCTCATCAGTCGGGTATTGCGGAAAATCCAGACAGATGCTGCCAAGGGCATTCTTATCATACCCGACTGGCCTACGCAGCCATGGTATCCGGTGGTCCTTGATATGATCAGTCAACCTTGGGTCCTCTTAGAGGGTTGCCCATGATTGGTAACTAACCCTGTGTCAGGGGAACCACACCCCTGCCACAGCTATCTAAACTTGTTGGCTTGCAGGTTCTGAACAGGCCATTACTGCGGTATGGCCTATCACCCAGAACCATGGATACCATCGGAGCGTCATGCCGGGAGTCCACCAGGCGGCAATACCTCTCTCACATCCGGAAATGGGAAACCTACTGCGGCCGCTCCCACATTGCATATGACGCTGTAACCATAACCGACGTATTGGAATTCCTGGCGGGGTTGCACCATGATGAACACCTGAGCTACAGTGCCATCAACAGCGCCAGGAGTGCACTGTCATTCTACCTCAATATTGAGGTAGGATCCAACAGGCTGGTGTCCAGACTCATGCGGGGAATATTCAATGAGAATCCGCCCAGACCACGCTATAATATCACCTGGGATATCGGGAAGGTATTAACCCTGCTCAGGACGTGGTCGCCCATAGGATCCAACAGGCTGGACAAACTCACCCTGAAGCTGGTGATGTTACTGGCACTGACTTCAGCGCAGAGGGTACAGACACTCCACAAAACCGGATCAACAGGATGATCTCTACCCCTGCAGAAGTAGTCTTCTTCATAGACGAACTACTCAAGCAGCATAGACCTGGGTTCACAGGGCTGCAGCTGAAGTTCCCGGCATACCCCGCTGATGCAAGGCTATGTTTAGCTGCCCATATCCGTCACTATGTGAAAGTGACGAGAAAACTGAGGGGAATGGAAAAATACTTGCTTATCACCCACAAGAAACCTCACCATAGTGTGACGGTCCAGATGATATCCAGGTGGCTCAGGATCGTCTTGGGTAAGTCAGGTATTGACACTAATGTCTTCAAATCCCATTCCACCAGGGCTGCATCAACGTCGGTGGCAAGGGTCATGGAAGTGCCCATGGACCATATTCTTGCCACAGCAGGATGGGCGAATGAAGCCATCTTCCAGCGGTTCTACAACAAACCTGTTGCCGCTCCTCTACAGTTCGTGGAGGCCGTGCTGAATGCAGGTCAAGAACGTGGAGATGTCCCCGAATTAGGGTTTTTTTCTTTGTTGTTAATAAATATGATTCCTATTTTTCAGTACAAGCAGTCTGGAAAGTTGTTTACTCCCATCCATCCTTAATAGTGGTGTGTGACAGCATGGACGTTGTCCAGGGCATGGAATCACAGAGCTTTGAAGTCTTCACGAAGTCACTCACGTGACTCCGAAATGAAGTAGTAAGATTAAACGAGAACTTATCAGTTCGAAGGTTGATCTTTATTTTATGAGGAGTTGCGATGAGGGATTTCGTGCCCTCCGCTCCCAACCCTCGATCATAATCAACTGGTAATTAGAGTCTCTTCAATCTTACTATACCAAGTCATTTCTCTGTTGTTGTTTCTGTGATTCCACACCGCTACTTTGAAGAATGTCGCGCATGCGTGCTGGCGGGTTCTTCACGAAATCCCTCATCGCAACTCTTCATAAAATAAAGATCAACCTTCGAACTGGTAAGTTCTCGTTTAATCTTACTATTTTATTTTTATACAGCCCTTGCCTTCCCTTATCAGCCACGGTCGCCTCTTACCCCCCTTAGAATCTTTCTTGCTCTTTGGAATGAAATGATCCTGCATCTTCCAGATTATTCCCAGAAATACCTGCCATTGCTGTTCCACCATCATCCCAGGCCTAGTATTCCCTAGATTCTCTCCAGTTCCCGTCTTAAATGAAGGAACAACATTGGACCTTGCCAATGCAATGATCTTTGTCAAGACCGCCGCCATCTCCTCTCTTGCCTCTCTCAATAATCTGGGATAGATTTTGAGCGGCACAGAGGTACAGCGCCAGAGACCCGGGTTTGATCCTGACTACAGATGCTGTCTGTACAGAGTTTCTACGTTCTCCCTGTGACCTGCGTGGGTTTTCTCCGGGCGCTCCAGTTTCCTCCCACAATCCAAAGACATTCAGGTTTGTACTTACGTTACGTGAAGAAGCCCTGCCAGGCGCATGTGAGTCATTCTTCAAAGCAACACCGTGAAAACACAGAAAACAAATAGCTGAAGTAACATAGTAAGGCTTTAAAAAGACTAGAACTACCAGATGATCTATTAGATTATGAGGGTGGGAGCGGAGGGCACATAATCCCTCAACGTAACTCCTCATAAAATAAGGATTAAACTTCGAACTGGTAAGTTCTCATTTAATCTTACTATTTTACTTTGGTGTCACGTGAGTGACTACATGAAGATTTCAAAGCTCTGTGTTTTCATGCCGTAGATGCACTCCATACAACAAACTGCTTCGGTTGACACAGTAGTGAATAAATAATACATTGAACATGGCTTCAAATATTCAATAACTATTTTAAATAATAATAACAAAAATCAGTAATAACCCCTCTATCCCATGGGGAAATTACAAACAATTATATAAAACAAAGCAAATTAAGTAAATGGAACCCAAAAACAGCATGCCCAAACCGTGGCACTGTCTGTACAGGTTTGTCATAAAATTGTGAGAATGTCGATTCCCTAGACCATCCTGCGGCCGCGAGGATTTGGTCTAGCGGCACATCCTGAGCCTTCGCCACAGATGTTGAAGCCGCCCTGGTGGAGTGAGATTTAAATACATGAGTGACGACTCCAGCATAATTGAGAACCTGTTTCAACCATCTAGAAATAGTTTGTACTGACACTCTTTATATGGCTTTTTGTGACTAATGAGCAGTGTTGTCTCAGAACCTCTGAGACTCCTTGTTAACTCAAGATATTGGCTTAAGTGTTTAACTACACAAAACATTTGGTCAACAGGATATGCTTTAAACGTCACCTTGGTTCCTGCCATAGTTGGCCTGCTTTGTTTGATTAAATCATAGACATAAAACGTGATGTCATCTACAGACAAATGCATACAATCCATTTGTAACAATTGTAATGTTTGTACACGTTGTGCTGAAACCAGCGCCATTAGCATAACCACTTTCAGAGTTAATCTCTGCATAGACAATGACGTAATTGGAGCCCATTGCCGAAGCAGTGTGAGAACTATACTGATATCCCAGATTTCTGTATATCTAGGTTTAGGAGGGTTTTTAAATTCCTCTCACAAACCAGTATACTAACGGATGAGCCCCGATAGGTTGTTGTCCTGAGGACTGCCCTAAATAGGAGGACAAAGCCCTCCGAGCACTGTTAATAGCACTATAACAAGTGCTCATCAAAATGCAATTTAGCAAGGAACTCCAACACATCACTTATGCTTGCAGTATGGTAAGATATATTTGATTGTACACAGAACATCTCACATTTCTTTATATGAAGCACATATTGTTTTTTTTAATACTATTCCTCCAGGCTGCAGTGAAAACCTCCATGGTCCTGTTCGACAATCCAAGGCCTTGGAATGGTCTGTTCAGAACCTGCAGACCAACAAATTGATACGGTCATGTAATGGGTGATTTTCTCCTGTAACCGGATGCATCAACAAATTACTGCAGCTGGGAATCATCATGAATGGCTGAACCATCATTCTGAGTACCAATGGGAACCATGGTTGTGTTGGCCAATCTGGGACCACCAAAACTCCTGTGGCGGAGTCACGCTCTATTTTGGTTAGACATTTCGTAATCAGACAAAATGGAGGAAAAGCATAAAAGAATGAGCACCCCCAATGTAACAAAAATGCATCCACAGCTACTGCTTCTGGATCTGGCTCCCATGAAACATATTTAGGCAACTGGCCATTCAATCTGGATGGAAACATATCAATATCTGGCAACCAAAATCGAGTGACAATTGTTTGAAAAACTTTAGAATTCAACCCTAACCCTAACCCTAACCCTAACCCATTATGTCATTAAAATTTTGTGACCTATGGTCTGCCACCACATTGTCTACCCCTGGTAGATAGATGGCTGAAACCCAGATGTTTCTTGAAATACACTAATGCCATATGAGATTAGCCATGCTATCACATGAAACTGATCTTGCTCCTCCCATATGATTAATATATGCCACTGCTGTGGTGTTATCAATCTGGAGTTGAACGTGTAAATTATTCATTGTGGAGCAATATGCCTTTAACCCATAAAATGCCCCCAATAATTCCAAATAATTTATCCCTTGTGTGTGTAGAATCAAACCTTCTTGTTCACTCCATCTAACTCCACAGCTAGACTCAATGCCCATAGACCCCCATCCGAGAGCACTTACATCAGTCTGTAAAACCATTGAAGGTTCCTGCACCAAAATGTTATTGTTAGCTTGACTAACATTAACAATCCACCACCGCAATTCTGCTAGAGCTGTGGTTGGCAACTGCAAAACCCGATCAAAATGGCCTACATGCTCTTTTAGTGCTTGTTCTGTTGCTCTTTGCAAATGTTGATAATGCAAAGGACCGAACTGTACTGCAGGGAAAGCTGCTACCAATTTCCCAATGACCTTAGCGACTTCTCGGATGGAGGTATAAAGTTTTTGTGTGAGGCAAGTACAGACATCAGCAATATCCACAACCTTGGCTGTTGGTAATGTTACTGTCATATCAACTGAATCAATAAGAAATCCCAAACACTCAATATATTTGTGGTGGCTGTAATTTAGACAAAAACCCTAATGTTTCAAACACATTTTTGGTTACTGCAACCAACTCCTCAGCTGATTCTTTAGTGTTGCTGATTAAGATATCATCTAAATAAGCCATGACAATGTGATTATGGGCCCTCAATAGCCCCAGCTCAGGTTTTAACAATTTAGTAAATAGCCTAGGTGCTGAACTAAATCAATTAGGCAATGCTTTGTATTGCCACATCTGTCCCATCCAATTAAATTTCAAGTACCTGCGATAATGAGCATGAATTGGCACTGAATAATATGCATCTTGCAAATTAATAGTTGCCATATAACAACCCTGTGAGACCAGTTGTTTAGCAGTAACGAAGGTGTCCATTTTAAAATGCCTACAGAGAACTGAAGAATTTAAGTGAGTGAGGTCCAGAATTACTCTACAACCCCCATCTTTTTTAGGTCTGGGGAATATATTAGACACAAATTGTTGAGGATGAGTAATGGCTTTCTCAATCACTCCTTTTTGGCATAAATTAGTCGATCGAATTAGTGAATCCGCATCACTGGACCCACACTTGGAGCGAACTTTCCTACCTGACCGCTCCATACCACCAACTCCTACTGACTGCTCGAGCAAGCTTTGCCGAGTTAAAACCTCCCAGGCAAAGTTTTCAAAACCACTTACCTGCGAGTTTACTACTTACCGCTGGTGGAGCTGCGCCCTCCAGCCCATTCAGTGCAACATGCGCGGACGTAATGATGCGCATGCGCCTGGCGGGGCTTCTTCACGTAGTCACTCACGTGACTCCGAAGTAAAATTAGAATAGCAAGTGAAACATTTGAATGAAATTCGAACTTAAAATAAAAAGTGGAATTGGAATATGATTGGATATGGTCAAAAGAGGAACTGTGAGCAACAGGAGTTCCCTTTGAGAGACTGGAATAAGACAGTATCCAGTGGTTGGGAATTATAAGAACAAGAACCCCTAAACAAAAAAGCCAATAAAATAAAAGACAATGAAGCCAATAGAATAAAAGCGAGAACCCCTAGACAGAGAACAAAGCCAACTTAGTAAAAGTAAAAATTACACAATAGAAGCTAACGTAATAAGAGTTAATAGAATAGGTAACTGGCATGGTGGAGAGTTAGCATAGTAACTAGTTATGATAGTAGAGAGTACATAAATAAGGGATAATGAAGGACAGACTTGGTTAACTGCAGTGGGAGACTTGGATTGTATTTGGAGTAGCAGGGCTGATGTATATTCGCCCGATAAATTTGAATTACTTAACCCTTGATGGTAAAGAGGCTTATATTATCAAGGTTAAAAATAATAAAGCATTAATAAGCACTAAAATTTAACGCCCCACCCCTAAATATATTGCCCTTAAGGTATTTACGGAGCTGGAATTATAAACATCCTTTTTTTTACTAACGGAAGTCTATAAATTAATAGCCACGCTAGTGTGGCTTACACTAACCGCACTCAATTTAGTTGTAGTCACCTTTTTATTCTGCACCTCTCTATTAACACAACTAACATTTTTTATTTTGTTTTTTATATTTCATATACTGTACTATATTATTTTAGTTATGAATGGTATTATACGGTAGATTTGAAGAGATATGCATGTAAGAAAAAGTTATTAGTATTAATATTCATCGGTCAGAAACAAGGGTATGAAATTGGGATGAATATGCTGAGGCATCTACCTCATTATAACCCACCTTAATATTAGAATGCAAAACATTAATATGAAAAATGGGAGTGATGGAATCACCTTCTGTAGTTGGAATGTAAAGGGAATTAACAAACCAATTAAAAGAGGTAAGGTTTTGGCCCAGTTAAATAGAATTAAATCAGATATAATTTTTCTTCAAGAGATTTATCTTAAAAAGGATGCACAATATAGACTAACAGCAAAATTGATTTCTAGAGTGTATCACTCTTCAATTACACAGAAGTCCAGAGGGGTTGCAATACTTATTCGTAAAGGTATTCCATTTAAACATAGCTCAATAATAGAAGATCCTGAAGGTAGATACATAATAGTTACGGGTGAATTATACTCAAAGAAGGTCCTTCTTATGAATATATATGGACCCAATTTTGATAATCCGTTGTTTTTTAAGAAAATATTTAACACTATTCCTATAGTCACACAACATAATTTAATAATCGGGAGTGATTTAAATTGTACTTTGGATAATTATTTAGATAGATCATCAACCAAAAGGAAGGCTATATCTAAATCAAGCTAATTCATAAATTATTTTATCAGTTCCGCAAATGTCAAGGATGTTTGGAGAAATGATAACCCCACTGGTCGGGAATACTCATTCTACTCTCCGGTATTCGGAACCTATTCTAGGATAGATTATTTTTTAATAGATTCAAAGCTAATCCCATTTACATATGACTCAAAATATCATAATATTATTATTTCGGATCATGCCCCATTAACATTCAAGATTAATTTAAAGGGTATAACTAATAGATATTCTCAATGGAGACTTAACCCTCAAATATTAAATTATAAGGCTTGTTATGATTATCTGGTTAAACAGATTAAACTGTTTTTTGAGACTAATGATAAACCTGGAATTTCCTCATCACTTCTATGGGACACAATTAAAGCCTTTATACGTGGTGCTATAATATCTGCGCAAGCACACCTTAATAAGGACAACCAAAAGATTCAACAGAATTTGGAAAATGAAATAAAGCAATTACACATTGAAAATGCTATATCACCATCTAGGGTGATATATAATAAAATCGCAACATTAAAATACAAGCTAAATGAGATACATTCAAATTACGTTATTAAACTTTTCCAACAGACTAAACAACTACATTTTGAAATCGGGGATAAACCACATAAACTTTTATCTTGCCAACTTAGAAAATCAGATGAAGAAAAAATGATATATAAAGTCAGATCTGAACAAGGAGGAATACTAACTTTACCAAAAGATATTAATGATAGATTCCAGCATTACTATCAAAAACTTTATTCAACCAAACTGACGGGTCAATCTGATGGAATGGAAACATTCCTACATGAATGTCATATTCATGGATTGGATCAGGAAGGAAGAGACTTGCTAGATGCTGAAATATCAGTAAAAGATATTGAGGAATCAATCAGATCATTGAAAAATGGTAAAGCTGCTGGCCCCGACGGTTTAGGTGTTGAATTTTATAAGAAGTTTCACGATTTGATTTCCCCACGTTTACAAACAATATATAAAGATGCCTATGAACAAGAACAGTTACCAGAAACCTTAAATAAGTCTACAATTACACTAATTCCTAAAGCAGATAAGGATCTGGAAGATCCAGGATCATATAGAGCAATTGCTCTTCTAAATACGGATCAAAAAATATTAACTAAAATTTTATCTCAAAGGTTAGGTTTAGTGATCAATAAATTAATACATCATGATCAAACAGGCTTTATCCCTAAACGTTACTCTACTTATAATTTGAGACGTCTATTCAATATCATATATTCAAAAAGAATTAATGATATTGAATTAGCTGTTATATCCCTGGACGCAGAAAAAGCATTCGACCAGGTTGAATGGCCTTATCTATTTAGGATAATGCAGAAATTTCAACTGGGGGACAGATTTTGTAAATATAAAATTCTAACCCAACAGCAAGAATCTTAACAAATCAAATGTTATCAGCCAAATTTAATCTCTCTAGGGGTTGTAGACAAGGATGTCCGTTATCACCTTTATTATTCGATCTTGCAATAGAATTGTTAGCCGAAAGGATTAGATCGGAACCAGAAATTTATGGATATAACACCAATGCCACAATGAATAAAATATCTTTATACGCAGATGATGTCTTAATCTATATTACGAAACCAGATATTAGTATTCCTAAGTTACTTAATGTTATAACTGAATTTAGTATGTTCTCAGGATATAGAATTAATTGGAATAAAAGTGAAATTATGCCTATAACAGGAATAAAATTAAATAAATTACAAAAATTTCCATTCAAAATAGTTACGGACAAAATTAAATATCTAGGCGTTAATGTATCTAAATCTTATAATTCTCTATTTAAATCAAATTACCCCCAATTATTGAATAAACTAAAAAATAATATTCTATATTGGAAAACATTACGAATATCAATGATCAACAGAATAAATGCCATAAATGCCAGAATAAATGATTTTTTTACCACAACTATTATATTTATTTCAAGCTATCCCGCTAAATCTTCCTAAAACTTTTTTTTTAATTTGATTTTATTGTTAATAGCTTTATTTGGGATTTAAAAAAATCACAGAATAAGTAAAAAACATTTATGTAAATCTAAGATAAATGGTGGATTAACACTACCTAATTTTTTATATTATTTCTGGGCGGTTCAGATTAAGAATATGAATTTTTGGTTGGTAAATATGGATCAGGAACCAGCTTGGTTAAAAATGGAAAAGGAAGATTGTTTACCTTTCGATATAAGTACGATGCTCCTTGCTCCAAGTGGTACAAAAAAAATTTATAGGGAAAATCCTATAATATTTAGCAATAGACGTATTTGGAAACAAATAGTTAAGACTTTACATTTAGAAAATATGTCGCTTTGCTTACCAATTATGAATAACCCTTTGTTTAAGCCCTCTTTATTGGAAGGGGGGTTTGGACAATGGAAACATTTAGGAATTATAAGGATAGAACATCTTTATAGGAAAGGGAAATTTCTCTCATTTCAAGAGTTGAAAGAAATTTATGGATTGCACCCAAATAACTTAATTAGAGATTATGTCAAATCAAACATGCAAGATTATAAAAATAGAGAACCAGGATTATTGATTGATGTGCTCAATAAGCACCCAAATACAGAAAAATGAATAGCATACATATATAATATCCTTTTGGACAGGGAAATACCAACAACAGAATCACTTCGACAACTATGGGAAAATGAAACAGGTTTATCTATATTAAAAGACTTCTGGGAAGAAAGTCTACAACGTATGCACCGTTGTTCGTTAAATGCCAGACATACCTTGATACAATTCAAAGTATTACATAAATTACATTATTCAAAAATGAAATTAAATAGAATTTTTCCTAACATATCTCCTATGTGTGATAAATGTCAGTACATAGAATCTAATTTAATGCATAGAACATGCATGCACAAAACTTAATAGTTATTGGACTGAAATTTTTAAAATCATCTATATAGTTCTTAAGATTATATTGAATCCTGACCCAAAGTTAATAATAATTGGTGTTTTAGATTCAAATCAAACATTAACAGTAAATCAAAGAAATTTTCTTGATTATTGTTTAATAATTGGAAAAAAATTAATATTAAAATTCTGGAAGGGACCATTATCCCCTACAATTAAAATGTGGACAGTGGAAATGTTGGAGATGTTGCAATTGGAGAGAATTAGGTTTGTCCTAATGGACAAATATGAACTTTTTGAACAAATATGGTCTCCATTCACTGACTATATGAAGGGGTAGCTGGGCTCAGCATTGTAACTCAATAAGTACCCGGTGGTAGGATCAGATGAAAAGATCTAACCTGAGACTTGTATACTCGTCTCTATATATATTGTTATTTGAAATTGTTCCATTCATTGTTAAGATGTATACTTCAATTTTTCTTTTTTTTAGTATAATAATTGTTTGCTAGTATTATTTTTATTTTTTATTATTTTTATTTATTTATTTTTTTCTCACATATAATCAAAATCATAATCAATATTATTTAATCACGCTTTTATGATTAAACATCTATTATTTCTTTACTCTTTTCACTTTCAAAACAAAAATAGAAGCTTATATATATTACTTTGTAATACTTGTATAACGTTGGAAACATGTAAAATGTATATTTGAAAAACTGTTATATTATTAGCAATATGTATGGCTTCTAATAAATATATTATATAAAAAAAAATAGGGTTAGGTTCAACTTTTTTCACACAGAGAGTGGTGAGTCTCTGGAATTCTCTGCCACAGAGGGTAGTTGAGGCCAGTTCATTGGCTATATTTAAGAGGGAGTTAGATGTGTCCCTTGAGGCTAAAGGGATCAGAGGGTATGGAGAGAAGGCAGGTACGGGATACTGAGTTGGATGATCAGCCATGATCATATTGAATGGCGGTGCAGGCTCAAAGGGCTGACTGGCCTACTCCTGCACCTAATTTCTATGTTTCTATGTTTCAATGGGAATAGTGAGTGTGTGGGAAAGCATGAGTTCATAATGGTAACTTGCTTTGTCCCAAGTTTCTTGGGGTTTTTCTCGGGTTTAGGTTCGACTGTGGAAGGTGATGGAAGACTGGGCAGGAACACGGATGAAGGGAATTCGCGCCCACGAAAACACGGGAGGTGAAGACTCCTCAGACAGGACTTGTGAAGTCATGCCCATGCAAACTCAGGACGCTTTATAAGATTCTGAGAAGAAACAACATCATCTTGTGTTACTGATGGATGGGAAATGTGCAGCACACAGATGTTTGTCTGGTTAGCTGATTACTAAGTCACTTTAGTTATCATTTGGGTTATCATAATGACAAAAGGAAGGAATGTTAATCCTGGCTAAATTGGACCAGTCAGTACTTCAAAATGGGGTTATGTTTCAGGGTTTGCAGGGAGATTTGGTCAAATTGGGATTGCTCTTTGCAGAGCTGGGACAGGCTGTGAGAGGTGCCAGAGAGTCTGGTGCTTAGATACAATTTGCAAGCAAAGAATAGGAAGCCTGGCAAGCCTTGTCAATCTGATACTAAATGCATAGAATGGATTGGGTAGCTGCAATCCAGACCTACACTTTGTAAATAGCTTGTAAATAATGTTGCAGAATCTGACTCTGTGGAATGTTTATAGGGTGGGGTGTTGAGCCATGTCTGAGAGTTCTTGTACATTTTGGTTCATTTCGCTAAGTAGACTTCATTCGAAGTCCATTGTTAATACAATGTATTGAACTGTTATATCATTGGGTTAGGGAAATGTCTGTTATGTATGGGGTTAATCGATATTTGTAATTTGGTGATTAACAGACAACCCCCATGTGGTTCGGCCCCCAGGTTCACGAGGCATATAAAAGGCCGTGATCATGTGGCTCAGGGTCGATCCACTAGAGGAACGCTCAGGACCACATACTCTTCTGGAGTGTCTCTGTCTGCACAAGGCCGAGAGGGCTTGAACAGATAGACACAGGATTGAACTCTCACTGGGGATAGGTACAGTGTGTGATCTGTGACGTGCGTTTGGTAAAATAAAGTTTGGTTATTCAAGTGCTTGATTCAGTATTTTTACTGAAACTTGACTGGGGGAAGCTTAGAAGCAAGCAATTATCATGATTATCCACACACTGACCATGGAGGAAACCTAGGATAGAAAGGTCTGTGTAGGAATAGGAAGCAGAATGATAGTGTCTAGCAACCAGGAGATCAGGTAGGTTCAGGCAGACAGAGCGAACGTGTTCAGCGAAAAGTTCACCCAGTCTACGTTTGGTCTCGTCATTGTATAAGAGTCCACATCTGGAACAACGGATGCAGTGGATGAGGTCAGAGGAGGTGCAACTGAAAATTTGCCAAACCTGAGAGGACTGTCGTGGTCCCTGCACAGCATCGAGGGAGGAGGTAAAGTGACAGGTGTTGCATCTCCTGCAGCTGCAGGGGGAGGTTCCTTGGAAGGGGGTTGTTTGGGTGGGAAGGGATGAGTTATATAGTTATATTGTTTTTATTCAGTAGATAATAATTCCTTCTTTAGGCAAAGCACTAATCCCCAGATCGGCATTAATATTTTAAATGTGTGTGTGTTCAGTGCTAGCTCACTCAAAGCCAGGTTTAATTGCAAAGTGTAATGGTCACATTTGATGACAATGAAATGACCGTAAGCTTGGCGTTTCTCTCAGGGAGGGCAGAGAGCGTTCCACATCTCTTCAGTTTTCATCGCAGCAATGGGATCAGAACTATAGTTGGCAAAATTTGCATTCAACATGCCAATGCCTCCCAGGTTGAACCTCTTCAAGAAAGTCGTCCTCAATGAAATGCTCTCTGGATTGTCGTACCAGACCTCGTGGAACGCCTTATCCTTCTGTTGTGGAAGCAAAGAGTGGGCTTAGCTTGGTTCAGTGCACTGACCGAGAAACACTGCTGGATTTCTTCAACAAAACAGTGCAAAGTCCATGACAATAAAAACACAAAGTGCTGGAGTAACTCAGAGGGCAAGGCAACATCTCTGGAGAACATGGATAGGCGGCATGAAGGAAGCAACTGCAGATGCTGGTTTAAACCAAAGATAGACACAATAAGCTGGAGTGACTCAATGGGTCAGACAGCATATGTGGAGAAAAGGAATAGGTGACATTTGGAGAAGTCTGAAGAAGGGGCTTGGCCTGAATTGTCACCTAATCCTTTTCTCCAGAGATGCTATCTGATCTGCTGAGTTACTCCAGCTTTTTGTGTCTATTTATGGATGGGTGACGTTTTGGTTGTGCTAATACCTGCCTCATCTACTTCTCTGCCAATCCGTTCTATATACCTATCACCCTTTGTGTAAAATAGTTGGTCCTCAGGCTCCTATTAAATCTTCCCCTCCCTCCACACGTAAAATAAACCAATACAAAATCTCAAAAGAACACAAAGTGCCCTATTCAAAATGTCTGAAATGTGGCACCTATCCATTTTCTCCAGTTATGCTGCCTGACCCACTGAGTCACTCTAACACTTTGTACCATTATTTTGTAAACGAGTAAACGAGTCCCTTGTTTTTACATCTTAAAACAGAATTTCTTAGAGTCATAGCGTGGAAACAGACCGTCCGACCCAACTTGCCCACACCAACCAACATGTCCCAGCTACACTAGTCCCACCTGCATGCATTTGGTCAATATCCAAATATGTCCTATCCATGTATCTGTCCGACTGTATCTTAAATGTTGGGGTAGTGCATGCCTCAACTATCTCCTCTGGAAGCTTGTTCCATAACCTACCTTTGAAATAAAGAATTAGAATATAAATCTCTGCCAGCATATTTATTCTCTTATAATCCAGATAATGTGTATGTATTTATACATCATACTCTATTTACAATGTTCTTTATCTATTTTTTAAAAAGTACAAGAACCACAATGGAGTAGACAGGAGGACCTGGAAGACCAGGAATACATCGTTAACATATATGAGAGGTCTAGGTTTATTTTACTTCGGAGTCACGTGAGTGAGTCCGTGAACAACCCCGCCAGTGCGCATGCGCGTCATTACGCCATTTCGCATGGCTCAGCGACTGACTGCAGGCACACGTCCTGCTAGCGGTAAGTTTAGACATGCAGGTAAGTTTTCTATTTCTTACCAGGTTCTGTTTTCTCTTGCAGGGACTTCTTCTTAATCCGGTGAAGCCGCAGGGAAACCGGCTTGGGCTGAGTGGAGACTCCAGTCCAAACCACGGAATCGCAGGAGCCTGTGGCCATCGGGTTCATGACTCTAGTCGCTGACAATGCGGTCAACAGCTTCCAGACCACTGTGGTTCCCGTGGAGGGGTAAATCCAGGAGGCGGTATCACTGCCAGAGTCGCTGACTATACGGTCAGCGGCTCCCACACCACTGTTGTCCCCCGGACATAGGGCATAACCAACCATAAAACGGTCAGGCCTATGGACTTGGGACGAGTCAGCCGGGAGGGTTCCCCTCCGGTGATAATTAACAGTTTGGGTTAACTGGATGGAACTCCTTGATGTTCCACCAAGACACACTCCAACAGGAGGAGTAGTGTCAGCGTCGGCCTACGGGAGAGCCCGCGCCAGCAGCGCCTATTCAGGGCTGCTGAATTGGACGGTTGTCCAGGATGGAGCTCTGGAGAGGATGTTCCACCAAGACACACTCCAACAGGAGGAGTAGTGTCAACGCTGGCCTATGGGAGTGCCCGCGCCAGCAGCGCCTATTCAGGGGTGCTTAATGTCTCCCTCTTGGAGGAGGAGACCATGGGGGGCAGAATTATTCTACCGCCGAGTATGTTCCATTCTGGTATAGGTCTGTTGGGAGGCCATATCAGCGCAGATACCCTCAGGGGCCTGAGCCAGCACCGGTTCAGGGCTGCCTAAGATCTCCCCCTTTATGGAATGGAGTTCGAATGGTCAGTAGGTAACTGACTTCAAATTCTAAAGTATGTCCGTGGAACATACGGGATCACATGTATATGGGTTCAAGGCAATCCTCGCAGACGAAGGTGTTGCTGCCAGAAGAATTGGTTACCAGCCGTTGGCAGAATACCTGGAAGGGGTCAGAGTTCTCCTCACGCAACAAGTGCCGGCAATGAACAGAGCTCTAGCCGCCGAATCTTCTATTCAGGTAAGACCTATTCAACAGGGAAAACCTGGATGAGGAAGCAAAAGCTGTTGGACCAATCAAGGTACGAACAACAAGCAAAGCTTCATCCGTTCGGCGACAACACACCCCACGCCTCCATTGACAGTGAGCGGTTCACTGAAGCTATGGCAGTGTAAAAACTGGACAGACGTTCCATGCACCCTACCAGTCCTACTCTATAACCAGGCATGGGGTAAGTGGACCACTTACAAGTTGGTAATTTTACACTTGTATGTACAACACGTATGGTTAAGGCATTGTCACCTAACCATGTAAAACTGCCCAATACTAATATTCCAAGCAGGTTTGGAATTAGGGCTAGTATTGTCTTTTAAGGCAGGCTCTATATTATGGCCAGGATCGCTTCGAGACAGGATCGAAATATGGCCAGAGTTGTTTTTCAGTTGCCTTTAGAGGCAGCTTCGGAATTATGAGGTAGGCTCATTTTTAAGGCCAGGATTGTCTTCCAAGACAGACTCGGTAATCGGGCCAGAGTTGTCGTTCCAGGCAGGCATGGAATAATGGCAGACGTGGCCGTTTATTGTTACGATGGAGAAGGTAGTGTAACGCGTATGTGCAGTATAAACTTTCCGAATAGGGAACTTCGTTACTGACTAACAACTGATTTTCATGAGGATCTCAAAGATACATTCTATTTAGTTCCCATTTACAGGGATCACCAGAGACAATTGAAATTATCAGGAGAATCATAACAGGAATGATAATTTGCTAATGATGAGGCAATGATTACAGTAATAATAAGTAAAACATTGCAAGATGGGCTAAATTATTTACCCAGGTATTTACCAAATTACTAAAATCAGTGCTTCGTCTTTGAGTCTAAACTTATTATGTCTAGTCTGAATGATATTCTAATGCTCTATTTTGCAAAAATCAATTGTTCAGCTTCAAACTATATTTGAGAAATTCAAAGATGGGAAGGGCTTTGAAGGATCCCTCATCCATCCAGTTAAAATTAAGTAGTTACCAATAAACTTGTTGGTCATTGGGATTTATCTTCATCTATTAATTAGCCTGTGACTCCACCCTGGGACAAGAGATTGGAGTTAATGGGAACTTGTAACAACCTTGTTGTTACAAGCAGTCGTCTATTCTTCAAGAGTAATTGGCAACATAGTAACTGTGTTTCAGCTGTGAAGTAGCAACCTCTCAAGGGTCGACTAGGTCATTGTTAACAGACCTATGCTAATACCAGCTGAAGCTAATAAAGTCATAATGATGGACGAACACTATTCAGCATTGCTTCACTAGTTTGGTCAGTAAAAACTCATGTATATTACAAACTGATGCTAAGTGCTCTAAGGTGGAAAATTGCGAATGTCACCTCTAGTTTGGAGGTGGAGCAGATTTATATAATTTGCTAATTCTTCAGTTATTGTTATCAACTATCTATAAACCCTAGGTGCATTATATGGGAAAAGGGTTATGGACCAAATATGCATAATCTGCATGCTCAACCAGGTTGATACACAATGGTGGTGGCATATGTTAGTCACATGGGTGCAATCAAGTAAAAGCATCCTATACTAATTTACATAATCTCATTTGCCACTGGTGTATCATCAAGTACAGATCAATGACAATACATAATGAGTGTTGGATCACAAAGTATTTATGAAATTATGGTTCAATGGAACACCAAATGTTGATGTGATGTTTCATGCTTATTCACGGCTGCAAAACTATGTGGCATAACAGTGGCGAGAGATACATTATCGCTACAAGAAGGAGGAACGTTCGTTATGTCTTTCTCCATTTTGCCCATCAGTTGGATCTTGAAATAAGGTAGCTTAGGCTTTTGTACTGGCTGACTGGACTATGCAGCCTTGATTCCTGTTTGTCAGGAATATTAATACAACCATATACGGTTATTCTACACGTAAAGCTTTGCTGGTCAGCCTGTGGCTCGGAAAACCAGCCTCTGCATGATAAAATCAATTTATTATTTTGCAGATTCTGAGTAGATGGCTCCTGTGGCTTGGGTTGCCACACCGTTCCATGTATGTACTCATTGCAGAGGGCAGGGATAGCATCCCAAAAAAACAGTACAGTTTTCTCCAGGAGATGGGAAGAGCTTTGTTTAATGCTATGTTACATTTAATACGGTACAGATACTGACGACTTGAAGTTCATTTTACAATAGGTCTTTGACAATAATTGAGTTATAGGGCCATTAACTGTGCTTAATGTGCCTTCCCATCATATTTGTTGCAGCGAATTGGATCCACTCTGTCGGGCTCACCCCGGATATCGAGTTTGTAAAGGATCATTAGCACAAGTTGCCCCAGGACAAGAACAGGGCAGTACGGATACTGACATTGTGCTGGCACTGTTTTGCCGGGGGCTCCAACTAAATCCTAGCTTTGGCTGTCTCATACGGTGGTTATCCTCATGGCTTTGGTCTCATAGAAACATAGAAACATAGGAAAATAGGTGCAGGAGTAGGCTACACCGCCATTCAATGTGATCATGGCTGATCATCCAACTCAGTATCCCGTACCTGCCTTCTCTCCATACCCCCTGATCCCTTTAGCCACAAGTGCCACATCTAACGGCCTCTTAAATATAGCCAATGAACTGGCCTCAACTACCTTCTGTGGCAGAGAATTCCAGAGACTCACCACTCTCTGTGTAAAGAATGTTTTCCTCATCTCGGTCCTAAAGGAATTCCCCTTAATCCTTAGACTGTGACCCCTTGTTCTGGACTCCCCCAACATCGGGAACAATCTTCCAGCATCTAGCTTGTCCAACCCCTTAAGAATTTTGTAAGTTTCTATAAGATCCCCCCTCAATCTTCTAAATTCCAGCGAGTACAAGCCGAGTCTATCCAATCTTTCCTCATATGAAAGTCCTGACATCCCAGGAATCAGTCTGTTGTATAGTCTCAGGAATCAGTCTCAGCGCAACAGGTCCAGTCACTACATAATTGTGACTGGACAAGATGGTTACATCTGCAAATAATATTATATTTTATGTTTTAGTTAAGCAGAGCAGAAGGGGAGTCAGGTCCCAAACTAATTTCATGACATATTCAGGGACCTTCAGTTATGTGAGGTCACACATTTACAACAATATGTCAAGGTCACCAAGAGCCTACAGGCTCTGAGCTAGCAATGTTGTTAGTTCCAAAGCTTTATAAGAAGGTGTCAGTTCAGACCATCCCCAGGCGGTGAAACGGGGTTTGCTTTACATGGTAGATACGAATTAAATCACTCCACCAGATCTGCTACAGCATCAGTAGCAAGGGTTATTTACGTTCCACTGGACCACATCCGAGCAGCTGCAGGACGGTCAAATGAGCGAACCTTCCAAACACTTATAATAACCCATTGTCATACCATGAGTTTTGCCAACTCTATTATTTATTCATTATGAATGTTTCCCTCTTCTGTCAATGAAGCAGCTGTGGTTTTGTAGACTCGTTTCTCACAGCATGAAATCCCAGATCCTTGAAATCTTCACGGAATTACTCACGTGACTCCGAAGTAAAATAGTCAGATTAAACGAGAACTTACTAGTTTGAAGTTTGATCTTTATTTAATGAGGAGTAACGATGAGGGGTTACGTGCCCTCCGCTCCCAACCCTCATATCACAAAGGTCATCTGATAGTTCTAGCATTATAATCTTACTATGTCACTTCAATTACTGTTATCTGTGATTTCACACTGTTGCTATGAAGATTGACGCGCATGCGCACTGGCGGGGTGCTCCACGTAAACCCTCATTGCGTGCCAACCAGTCAGCAGAAAGGCAACACATGATTACTATCGAGCTACTTACAGTGTACAGATACATGATAAGATACAGAATGGTGTCAATGGCGGGGAGTGTGGTCTGTGTGATGGACTGGGCTACATCCACAATTCTCTGTGATTCTTTGCGGACTTGTGCAAGTTCGTTCATCAACTCAATTGGGAAGTGAATTGACTTGTTAAACACGACAATGTTACCATAATATAAAACATATTTGGATGTACTGACCGTAGCTGTGTATTCTCCAGTGGTCTTACCTTGTAGACAAAAAATGGGGCTTTCAGGTCGTCATCCCATATCCTACCGGAAATTGACTTGGGCAATAGTTTCATGATATCGCTGTATGGGATCCCGGAGGCTCTGGCAGCACTGCACGGCGCTCCATCAAACGCTATCTTTTCTATTTCACATCTACCTGCCTGAAAATTATAAATGAATGAGAAAGTAGAAAGGGCAGCATGGTGACGCAGCGGTAGAATTGCTACCTCACAACACCAGACACTGGTTTCGTCCTGACTACGGGTGCTGTCTGTATGGAGTTTGTAGGTTCTCTCTGTCACTGTGTGGGTTTTCTCAGGGTGATCCGGTTTCTTCCCATTTAAAGTAATTTAAAGTTACTGTATGCCCTCTGGTCTTTGACAACTCTGCCCCAAGAGAAAGCTTCTGACTGAATGCACCATCACATTTACTGCTCATAATATTGTCTCTCCTACTCTGGTGAAGCCACAGGTAGATTGGATGACTATGTAGTTGGGGTGTCCCTTACGTTTAAACTACCCCTTCCCGTTAAGCTTCAGTTACCTTAGTTTTAGTTTTTATAGAAATACAGCGAGAAACAGGCCCTTCAGCCCACTGAATCCCTGCTGACCAGTGATCATCCGTAATTCCATCCTACACAATAGGGACAATTTACAGAAGCCAATTAACCTGCAAACCTGTGCGCCTTTGGAGGGCGGGAAGAAACCAGAGCACCCGGAGGAAGCCCACACGGTAACAGAAAGAACTTACAAGCTCCGTACATACAGCACCCGTAGTGAGGATCGAACCCGGGTCGCCGGCACGGTAAAGCAGCAAATCTACCGCTGTGACACCATGCCATATTGTCAATTTAAATCTCCATCTCAGCCCAGTTCCCATCTCTGTCTTTGGCCTCTTACCTTCTTCAAGATGAACTAGCGGCTGGCACCTCATCTGCTGATGCCTTGAGACAGTGGTATTACCAGAGGCCCCATTATGCTACCCGAAACGAATATTTCAAATCCTAATGTAAAAAGTTATTGAAGTAATCTAGAATAAATCCAATCAAAGGTTCATACAATGAAAAGAAGTTGAGTATAAAAAGATATTGATATCTTGCGAACCCTGGGCCAGGAGAGAGATTTGAAGATTGAAAAACTGGAACGGAGAATGAATGAAAATACTCGAGCACTTCGGCAATACAAGACTAAAAATATGGACCTGGAAAACAGAAGCCGTCGTTTGAATTTACGGATTGTTGGTTTGCCGGAAGGTGAAGATGGAGACAACGTTATAAAATATGCTTCTAAAATGATAAAGGAAACTTTCAACATTGAGCACAATGAAAACCTTCCGTTTTTGGATAACACACACAGGATTGGGAAGAAATCTGGTAATAAACCAAGACACTTGGTTATTTGGTTTCACTTTTTGCAAATGAAGGAGAATATTCTCCATGCAGCAAAAAAGTTGGGCGTGGTTGAATATGAAGGATGCAAGTTTCGGTTTGTTCCTGATTATAGTTTTGAGCTTCTGGAAATAAGAATGTCCTTTCATAATGTAACGTCTGATTTGTTCAAGACAAAGCTGCCCCCAGTCTTTCTATACCCAGCTAGATTGCGTATTCGATTGTTCAACGGTAATACTCGATTTTTTAACAATCCTCAAGACGCTTCCAGCTTTTTGTAGAGTTACGAGGGGGAAGGGGAGTAATTGATAGCTGAATATGTTATAATTGGAGATTTACTGTTCCTATTTTGACAACATATCGTTTGGTAATGATTAAGAATTTAACTGGATGAGTTGTTTTTCATTTATATATACTAACGTTTAAGAATTTCTTTGTTAATTCATGTTCCCCTGATTAAGAATTTAACTGGACCAGTTGTTTTTCTTTTATATATACTAACTTTTAAAAATTTCTTTGTTAATTCTTGTTCCCCTGTTGTTATACAAACTAAGAGAACACTGTTCTTGTTTTTCATATCTTGACCTTGGATAATAATATGTAGCATTCGCTCTTTAACTCCATTGCCAGCCTGTATTTTTATCTCTCTCTTTCAAATGATAACAATGACCGTGTTAACATGATTTTCTTAATGTAGGGTGCGGTCGCTAGGAGAGATGGGGTCAGGGCTGGGATTAGGTAGCTTACTGACTATCTATTGGTCAGTTTGGGGCATTACAGGGGTGGCAGTGGTTTTTTGTTCCTTATTTACTGTCCTTCATTTGTGCAAATCCTGAACTACAAAAATGTCTGTAATGTCGTCACTTCTGGCTCCGCCCTAGATTTTTCTTCTTCCAGTATCATGAACTATTAGGCTTTAAGAAATTAACCCTTTACATCCCACATGATTTTTACAAGCAATATGGATAAAGTTATTAACTTCCTATCATGGAATGTGAATGGCTTGAACCATCCCATTAATAGGACTTAAAAAAAAAAAGTTATTCGCAGACTAAATGCTCAGATTATCTTTGTTCAGGAAACTCATGTAAGGCAAGATGTCAAATTACGATTCTTCAGGTTTTGGAGAGGACAGCAGTTTCATTCAAATTCACGGGCTAATGTGAAAGGAGTCTCTATTTATATTGACTCCGCAATTTCGTTTGTTCACTATGATACAATTTCTAATCCATCTGGCAGATTTTTGGTGATTACTGATGTTCTTTATAGGCAAAAAGTTGCTATGGTGAATGTCTACGCACCAAATATTGATCACCCTGAGTTTTTTAAACAGTTAATTGGAACCATAAGCCACCGCTATTATGGATTCTCCTAATATTTTCGGGATTGTCCGCGGGAATAAGACACATAAGCTCTCTCTTTATGCAGATGATCTGTTATTATTCATTTCTAACCCTGAGAAATCTATTCCGGTAATAGTAGCATTAGTTAATCAATTTAGTAGTTTTTCTGGTTATAAACTAAATCTTAGTAAAAGTGAGCTTTTTCCATTAAATAATCTAGTTTCAAATTATGGACAGTTTCCACTACGAATTATGGACAGTTGACTACGGAAGGTTTTACTTATTTAGGTAATAATATCACCAAGAAACATGAGGATTTATTTAAATTTAATTTTATGCCTTTAATTGACCATATTAAACATCAGTTTACTAAATGGTCACCAATGTCCTTATCTTTAATCGGCTGAATCAATGATGTTAAAATGTTCATTTTACCTAAATTTCTGTATTTATTTCAGCTGATACCAATTTTTATTGCCAAATCTTTCTTTGATATTATAGATTCCAAAATTTCTTCATATATATGGCAGAATAAAAATTCCAGACTAAGTAAAAAATATTTACAGAAATCGAAAAAAGATGGTGGTTTGGCATTGCCGAACCATAGATTCTACTATTAGGCAGTCAATGTTCGTTATTTAACATTTAGACAAATATTTAGAAGATACCCAATGCCCAGGATGGATAAACCTTGAACGTGATTCCTTACAAGGGCTATCGTTGGCTTCTATTCTAGGTGCCTCGTTACCTTTTACAATTACAAGATTGAATAAATATACGACTAACCCAATAATAAGACATATGTTCTGAATATGGTTTCAATTTTGTACATTTTTTGGACTAAATAATTTTATATTATTGAGTCCTATCTTATCCAATTTTCTCTTCCAACCTTCCAGCACTGATCAAGTATTTTTGTTATGGAAGAGGAGAGGACTAGTAGCTTTTCGTGATTTGTTTTTGCAGGGTTGTTTTATGTCTTTCGAACAACTCTCCAAAAAATATAATTTACCTAATTCACACTTTTTTAGATATTTCCAAAATAGACATTTTTTAAGGCAACTCTACCCTTTTTTCCACTGCCACATCAAGCCGAAATTTTTGAAAATGTTTTACATTTGAACCCTTATCAGAAAGGATTAATAACAACTATTTATGAGTTGATTTTGAAATTACAAATATATAGATTTGATAACGTTAAGAATGACTGGGAAAGAGAATTCCAAATGTCTTTATCTATAGAGAAATGGGAGAGGATTCTTCAATTAGTCAATGCCTCTTCAATATTTGCAAGACACGCTCTGATACCATATAACCATATAACAATTACAGCACGGAAACAGGCCATCTCGGCCCTTCAAGTCCACGCCGAACAACTTTTTTCCCTTAGTCCCACCTGCCTGCACTCATACCATAACCCTCCATACCCTTCTCATCCATATGCCTATCCAATTTATTTTTAAATGATACCAACGAACTTGCCGCCACCACTTCCACTGGAAGCTCATTCCACACCGCTACCACTCTCTGAGTAAAGAAGTTCCCCCTCATGTTACCCCTAAACCTCTGTCCCTTAATTCTAAAGTCATGTCCTCTTGTTTGAATCTTCACTATTCTCATAGGGAAAAGCTTGTCCACATCAACTCTGTCCATCCCTTTCATCATTTTAAAGACCTCTATCAAGTCCCCCCTTAACCTTCTGCGCTCCAGAGAATAAAGACCTAACTTATTCAACCTGTCTCTGTAACTTAGCTGTTGAAACCCAGGCAACATTCTAGTAAATCTCCTCTGTACCCTCTCTATTTTGTTGACATCCTTCCTATAATTGGGCGACCAAAATTGTACACCATACTCCAGATTTGGTCTCACCAATGCCTTGTACAATTTTAACATTACATCCCAGCTTCTATACTCAATGCTCTGATTTATAAAGGCTAGCATACCAAAAGCTTTCTTTACCACCCTATCTATATGAGATTCCACCTTCAAGGAACTATGCACGGTTATTCCCAGATCCCTCTGTTCAACTGTATTCTTCAATTCCCTACCGTTTACCATGTACGTCCTATTTTGATTTGTCCTGCCAAGGTGTAGCACCTCACATTTATCAGCATTAAACTCCATCTGCCATCTTTCAGCCCATTTTTCCAACTGGCCTAAATCACTCTGTAGACTTTGGAAATCCTCTTCATTATCCACAACACCCCCTATCTTGGTATCATCTGCATACTTACTAATCCAATTTACCACCCCTTCATCCAGATCATTGATGTACATTACAAACAACAAAGGACCCAACACAGATCCCTGAGGCACCCCACTAGTTACCTGCCTCCAACCCGACAAACAGCCATCCACCATTACCCTCTGGCTTCTCCCATTCAGCCACTGTTGAATCCATCTTGCTATTCCTGCATTTATACCCAACAGTTGAACCTTCTTAACCAACCTTCCATGAGGAACCTTGTCAAAGGCCTTACTGAAGTCCATAAAGACAACATCCACTGCTTTTCCCTCGTCAATTTCCCTAGTAACCTCTTCAAAAATTCAAGAAGATTAGTCAAACATGACCTTCCAGGCATAAATCCATGTTGACTGTTCCTAATTAGACCCTCTTTATCCAGATACTTATATATATTATCTCTAAGTATCTTTTCCATTAATTTGCCCACCACTGAAGTCAAACTAACTGGTCTATAATTGCTAGGTTTACTTTTAGAACCCTTTTTAAACAATGGAACAACATGCGCATTACGCCAATCCAGGGGGACTATTCCTGTTTCTAATGACATTTGAAATATTTCTGTCATTGCCCCGGCTATTTCTACACTAACTTCCCTCAATGTCCTAGGGAATATCCTGTCAGGACCTGGAGACTTATCCACTTTTATATTTTTCAAAAGCGTCAGTACTTCTTTTACTTTGAAACATAGTATCCATAGCTACTCTACTAGTTTCCCTTACCTCACATAATTCAATATCCTTCTCCTTGGTGAATACCAAAGAAAAGAAATAGTTCAATATCTCCCCCATCTCTTTTGGCTCTGCAGATAGCTGTCCACTCGGTCTCTCCAATGGACGAATTTTATCCCTTGTTATCATTTTGCTATTAATATAGCTGTAGAAACCCTTAGGATTTACTTTCACCTTACTTGCCAAAGCAACCTCATATCTTCTTTTAGCTTTTCTAATTTCTTTCTTAAGGTTCTTTTTACATTCCTTATACTCCTCAAGCACCTCATTTACTTCATGCTGCCTATAATTATTGTAGATCTCCCTCTTTTTCCGAACAAGATGTCCAATTTCCCTTGAAAACCAGGGCTCTTTCCAATTTTTACTGGTTCCTTTCAACCGAACAGGAACATAAAGATTCTGTACTCTTAAAATTTCCCTTTTTAAATGTCCTCCATTTCTCCTCTACATCTTTCCCATAAAACAAAATGTCCCAGTTCACTCCTTTTAAATCATCTCGCATCTCGTTAAAGTTAGCCTTTCGCCAATCAAAAATCTCAACCCTAGGCCCAGTTCTGTCCTTCTCCATAATTATATTGAAACTAATGGTATTGTGATCACTGGACCCGAAGTGCTCCCCGACGCATACCTCCACCACCTGTCCCGTCTCATTTCCTAACAGGAGGTCCAGCACTGCCCCTCCTCTAGTAGGCATCTCTATGTATTGCTGCAAAAAACTATTCTGCACACATTTTACAAACTCCAAACCATCCAGCCCATTTACAGAATGTGTTTCCCAGTCTATGTGTGGAAAGTTGAAATCTCCCACAATCATTACCTTGTGCTTACTACTAATATCTGCTATCTCTTTACATATTTGCTCTTCCAATTCTCGTTCCCCATTTTGCGGTCTATAATATACCCCTATAAGTGTTGCTACACCTTTCCCACTTCTCAGTTCCACCCAAATAGCCTCCCTAGATGAGCCCTCCAATCTATCCTGCCAAAGCACTGCTGTAATATCTTCCCTGACTAGCAATGCAACACCTCCACCTCTTGCCCCTCCAATTCTATCACACCTGAAGCAACGAAATCCTGGAATATTTAGTTTCCAATCACAGCCCTCCTGCAACCATGTTTCACTGATCGCCACAACATCATACTTCCAGGTGTCTATCCAGACTCTAAGCTCATCCACCTTTCTTACAATGCTCCTAGCATTAAAATATGCACATTTAAGAAACCCCCCATCTCTTATTCTCTGTGTATTTCCTTTTTTTTCTTTCTCCTCTTGTGTCCGAGTGCTTCCCTTTTCTGCTTCCTGCCTCCCATTCTGTCTACTAGCTTTTGCTATTTGCATCCCTCGCCCCAACCATTCTAGTTTAAAGTCTCCCCAGTGGCCTTTGATACAATTCAAGGTTGTTCACAGAGCTCATATGTCAAAAGATAAGTTGGCTCGTTTTTATGGTCATATAAATCCTACCTGTGACAGATGTAACTCTGAAGTGGCCTCATTGACCCATATTTTTTGGTCCTGCCCACTTTTGGAAAAATATTGGAAATACATTTTTGATACTATTTCTGTAGTTTTAGGTATTGATTTACAACCTCATCCTATTACTGCAATGTTTGGGTTACCAATGGTAGATATTATTCATTTGTCCCGCTCCGCCCATCGGTTGATTGCTTTTACCAAATTAATTGCCTGAAGATCTATTTTATTTAAATGGAAAGACTCCAACTCTCCGACCACACTCCAGTGGTATTCTGAAATGATATCATGTTTAAATTTAGAAAAAAATCAGGAGTGACATTGTTGAACCCTTGGTTAAATTTAATAAGACTTGGGGAAAATTTATTCAACACTTTCATCCAACATAAGCTGCTCCCTCTTTAACTGTTATAAAAACTATTTTACCTTTATATGGTGGAACGGACTTGACGTCAAATAGACTTAAATTGTTGAAATTCTCAGTTCGGATTCTGTTTTGCTTTGCTTTGTTTTGGGTTTAGTTTTGTTTTTGTTTTTATTTATTTATTTATTTTCATTTCTTTTTTTTCTTTAGTTTAGGGTGGATTTATTTTTCCTTTTTTCCTTTACTTTTTGTCTTTTTATCTTGGTGTTTTTTTTTCTACATTTAGGTTTTCTTTTAAAGACAACTATATTTACAGAGAGGCCGAGGAGGTCCATATTCAATGTGTATTTTGACACTGGTCTCATATTAGGTTATACCTGTTATTAATGTAATCCTGCTCCCTATGTATCAATATCATTGTTATGTTTATCATTATTCTTTTTGCTCTGTTTTTTATGTTTTGTCTTTTTTTTTGGAAAGAAAAACCAATAAAAAGAATTTAATAGAAAATAAAGAAAAAGATGAGGGGCAGCATGGTGGCGCAGTGGTAGAGTTGCTGCCTCACTGCGCCAGAGACCCGGGTTAGTCCTGACTACGGGTGCTGCCTGTACGGAGTTTGTATGTTCTCCCTGAGACCACATGGGTTTCCTTCAGATGTTCCGGTTTCCTCCAACACTTCAAAGTCAGGCAAGTTTCTAGGCCTCTGTAAATTGTCCCCAGTGTGTAGGATAGAACTACAGGTGATCATTGGTCACCGTGGACTCGGTGGGCCAAAGGGCCTGTTTTCTCGCTGTATCTCCAAACTATCTCCAAAACAATGACATGTCAATTTACTGCATTGAGGCAACTTTATTCCAAAGGATAAAGGTAATCTAAATAAATAAGTTATACAGCCATAGTCATACAGCGTGGAAACAGACCCTTCGGCCCAACTTACCCAGGCTAACCACGATGCCCCACGTACACCGTGTGCGGATGTGGCGTCAAAGGACGAGATGCCGAAACAAAGAAATGGAAGCCAAATAACCAAACGGAAATAAAGCCAAAATGCCAAATAACCGAAAGCGTACGAAGCCGAAACGGCAACTAACCGAAAGGGTGGGACACCTGAAAGCAAATTCACCGAAAGGCCGCTCTGCCGAAATGCCAACACAGCGAAAGGCTGTGACGCCTACAAGCCAACTCTCCGAATGGCCGTTCTGCTGAAAAGTCGAATAGCAGACCTGACGTCGCCGGAGGGCGGGACTTAGTCAGCAATTGGTCCAGACCCCCACGTCCATCACATCACTGGCTGGTGGAGATGGGAAGGTGGGGGTCATTTTCCTACACAAGCCATAGGTGACTGTGCACTCTGAACCCGAGCACCAAGTTGTAAGTGGGCGAAGAAGCGCATCCCACGGGACAGCACCCACTCTCCCACGGCCACGGCCGCCCTCCGCCTCGTCTCCCCAGTGCGGCCGCACTGTGATGGGCTGTGCGTTGGCAGTGCCGGGTACAGCAGAGGTGTGGGAGAGGATGGTCCCTCCGCCCACCCAGAGTCACTGACTGTGATGCACTGCCATTGGACCCCAACACCCACACCAGGGTGATTCACCACCTGACCCCCGGACCCCAACCCACACACACACGGGGTGATTCACCTCCGACACACACAACGGGTGATTCACCCCCAACCCCAGCGGTGGGGACAGATGGCTCGGGGCATTGGCAGCCATAGTAAATCACTTTTAAAACATGGGGGGGGGGGACACACACAAATTCCCAGGCGGGACGATGTCAAGTGTCCAGTGTGCGCCTCAGCTCTACCCAGCGCTGCCGACACACAGCCGGTCACAGTGCTGCAGCATTGTGGAGACGAGGCGGAGGGTGGGGGCTGTCCCGAGGGATACACTCCTTCGGCCGCTTACAACTTAGTGCTTGGGTTCAGAGTGCCCAGTCATCCCTGGCTTGTGTGGAAAAATGACCCTCGCCCTCCCATCTGCATTGGCCAGTGATGCGATGGATGCGGGGGTCTGGACCAATTGCTGACAAGTCCCCCGTCTCCACTCCCCCCCCCCCACCCCCCCCCTCCGGCAACATCATGTCGGTTATTTGACTTTTCGGCAGAACGGCCATTCGGTGAGTTGGCTTTTCGGCAGAGCGGCCTTTCAGTGAGTTTGTTTTTAGGTGTCCCACCCTTTCACTTAGTTGGCTTCCAGGTGTCCCACCCTTTCGGGTTATTTGGTGTTTCGGCTTTGTTTCCGTTCGGTTATTTGGCTTTGGCTTCTTTGCTTCGGCACCTCGTCCATCAACACCACGTCCGGGTACTGATCTACACTAGTCCCACCTGCTTGCATTTGACCCATGTCCCTCTAAACCTGTTCTATCTATGTAGTTGTTAGTACCGGTCTCAAATCCTCCTGTTAGCTCCTCCCACACACCCACCACCTTCTGTGTGAAAATGTTGCCCCTCAGTTTCCGAGTAAATCTTTCCCCTCTCACTGTAACCCTACTTCTTCTGGTACTTGATTCATCTACCTTGGCCTCTGTGTGTTCACCTGATCTATTCTCTTCATGATTTTGTCCACTTCTGTAAAAAACCTTCTGCCTCCTGCTCTCCAAGGATTAAAGTCTGAGCCTGCAAAACCTCTCGCTAGTTTGGTTCTGGTTTAGTTTATTGTCACATGTACAGAGGTACAGTGAAATGCTTTTGTTGCGTGCTAACCAGTCAGCGAAAAGACAACACATGATTACAATCGAACCATTTACTAGGTATGTTACAAAACTTACCTTGAGCAGCGCTGCAGTTCTGCCACTCCCCGTGTGCGCGACTTTGGCGCCTTTCAGAGGGGGGTGGGCTTAAAGTGCCGTTTTTCCACAGGCAGGGCAAATCGATCAAGGTCGGGCGATTTTGTTGCGGAACAAAAATCGCTCCGACATTTCGTTCATGAAGGTATTTTTAAATTACGCTAAATTATTTATTAACTAGAGTAATTTAAAAATCACCTTCAAAAGCCGTGAGCACCGACAACTGGAAGGATTTTGCGTAGGGGAGAAAAAAAGGTAAATAGTTTATTTTTATATTAAAAGTTGGTTTTTCGGGAGGCTTTAATAACATTTTCATGTTGCGAAATGGGGTCCAAAAGAATGTATGAACAAACAATATTTTTCCTCCCGACTTCACCGCTAAACGCAATGTTCCAATCCACCGCATTCCACTAAAACCCACTCGCAAGTTGATTTAAATGGCCATTAATTTACAGTCATAAAACACTAAATTCCTTCCATTTGGCCCAGAAATTCATGAAAATTAGATTTAAAAATTATGTTATATTGTGGATTATTGTGTGAATATTATTTGGACACTTAGGCAATTAAAAAAAAGTTTATATTTTCTTAAGAAACGGATAGATGTTTAGATCTACTCATGGAATTTTGTAATTAGCTACAATTAGATAACTAACTAATTATATGCTTTAATTTCAGGTCATCCAAGTAAGATTGTTTCATATTTGTTTCAGAATGCTTCAATCTATAATAACTGAACATTTCATTGAGTTCTCTTAATTTTTAAGAAAGTTATGGGCTTTTAACTGTTCCAGATCACAGCTTTTGAGTTAAGTCAATTGAAAAGCAATGGGGAACAAGATGCTAATTTCCGAGTATGAAAATGGCCATAACTTTCTTAATACTGAAGATATGAAAGTGAATTAGGTGTCAAATTAAACTTATTTTTATGCTTTATCTGATGGGATAAATTGCAGACTTGATTTTTAAAATCTCAACATTTTGTAACATTGCTACAATAACATTTAGTGGAAGGTAAAGCCAGTAAAGTCTGATCAAAGATTGTTTATGCCCTATTGCTCAGGCCCTCAAGTCCTGGCAACATCCTGGTAAATCTAGACAAGTGTAACATCTTACCTCAATAAAGCGCTTGCAAGTATAATCGTAACCGAACCATGGAACGGTTAATATCACCTTCTTGGATTTAACACCATTTTTGATATAACTGGCGATTCCTGAAAGGGACAGAAAATAATGACAGCATTAATATTTAAACTGGACAAGTGAAGCTTATTATCAATCAGTGTTCTATCAAGATGCCAGTGCCATCTTCTTCACTGTCATGTGCTGGGGCAGCGGGGCGAAGGCCGCAGATGCTATCAGGATTAATAAGCTCATCAGGAAGGCTGGCTGCTTCCTGGGGGTGGAGTTGAATTCACTGTAGATGGTCTTGGAGGGGAGGATGCACCTCAAATAATGGAGCATCCTGGACAACACAGCTCACCCCCTCCATGACACACTGGTGAACCTGAGGAGCACCTTCAGCAACAGTGCAGGAAAGGACTGCAGATGCTGGTTTAAATTGTAGACAGACACAAAATGCTGGAGTAACTCAGCAGGACAGGCAGCATCTCTGGCGAGAAGGAATGGGTGACTTTTCAAGTCGAGACCCTTCTTCAGACTGATGACAGGGCAGTGGGCAGAGGTAAAATGTAGTCGGAGACAGTAAGACTGGTGGGAGAACTGGGAAAGGGGGGGATGGGGAGAGAGGGAAAGCAAGGGCTACTTGAAATTAGAGGTCAATGTTCATATCGCTGGGGTTTAAGCTGGCCAAGCGGAATATGATGTGCTGTTCCTCATACATACAGGTGTCCACACCTAGAAAAGCAGATACAGTCAATGAGGTTGGAGGAGGTGCAAGTGAACATCTGCCTCACCTAAAAAACTGTTGAGGTCCTTGGACGGTCGAGGGGGGAGGTAAAGTGACAGGTGTTGCATCTCTTGTGGTTGCAGGGGAAAGAACCTGGTGAGGGGGTGGTTTGGGTGCGAAGGGACGAGTTGACCAGGGAGCTGCGGAGGGAACATTCTCTGCGGAAAGCAGAAAGGGGTGGAGATGAGTATACGTGGGTAGTTGTGGGATCCCGTTTGAGGTGGCGTAAATGTTGGAGGATTATGTGCTGTATGCGACTGCTGATGGGGTGGAAGGTGAGGACATGGGACTCTGTCCTTGTTACGAATGGGGGAAGGGGAACAAGAGCGGAGCTGCTGAATATCGAGGAGACCATAGTGAGCGCCTTATCTATAATGGAATAATTTCCTCAAGAATGAGGACATCTCCAATGACCGGGTATGGAAAACCTCTTCCTGGGCGCAGATGCGGCATAGACGGAGGTCAACAGACTGGTTCCATCAAGGTGCAGCACAGATCGCCAGAGGAGATCCTTTTTCCATGAGAATATCAAACTGTACAACTCCTCCCTCTCTATTGTGGGGTAGACTGACTCCCCTCCCCCAATCGTTGCACATCCCCAATCCTGGATTTACCACTCTTCACTTTAATTTAATGTTTCATGCATCTTGTATGGATTTAGCCCAGGCCATCACACAAACCAACATCCCTTACATTGACTCCATCTATTCCCATGCTGCCTCGGCAAGGCCAGCAGCATTATCAAGGATGTGCAGGTTTGTGGATAAATTGCCCCTAATCTGTGGAATTCTCTGCCTCAGAGGACAGTGGAGGCCGGTTCATTGGATATTTCGAGAGAAAGCTAGATAGGGCTCTTAAAGATAGCACAGTCGGGATATGGCGAGAAGTCAGGAACGGGGTACTGATTGGGCATGATCAGCCATGACCATATTGAATGGCTGGTACTGGCTCGAACGGCCGAATGTCCTATTCCTGCACCTATTGTCTATTGTCTATTTTCTGTTATGTTTCAAATTTGTGACATCTGCAGCATTTTGCTTGTCTTATTCCACTTACCTGTCCGGGTCTGGTGATACGGAGCATTTGCCTTTGCAAAGCAATCCGTCCACATATGCAGCTGCACGTCAAATGAGATCACATGTACATAATCGGCATATTTGGAAGCTGAGACAAGGTCAGAGCAAACTGTAGTACTGGTGTTACAAATCCAAGGAACGCGAAATGAGATCTGGGGAACAAATGGAAGAAGGTGTTTCAGCTGTTGTGTTTCCTCAGTGGTCCAGCCCTAGTTACACCCATCTTGTTTCCACTCACTCTTCATCCATAACATATGTCTCTTTCACACGTTCGAACCAGAGTTTTATAGTCAGTTTTATAGACAGTTAGAACCTTTCTCCCAGAGAGGAAACATTAAACATCTAGATGGCATGGATTTAGGAGTGAGACAGCATCGTTTAAGGAGATGTGTGGGGCTAGTATTATAACAGGGGGTGGTGAGTGCCTGGAATGTGCTGCCAGGGGTGGTGGTGGAGGCAGAGGCTAAATTGCCATTGAAGACGCTTAACTTGGAAGCACCATCTCAGCCAGTTCCTTTAGCCCATATCCCTTCAAACCTTTCCTATCCATGTACCCATCCAAGTCTCATTTAAATGCTGTTCTGGTACCTGTAAAAACTTCCTCGTCTGGCAGCTTGTTCTACATACCCACTCTCTAAGTGACTAAGCTGCCTCTCAGGTTCCTATTAAATCTTGTTCCTCTCGCCATAACGCTGCATTCACCCTATCTATTCACCTTATGATATTATGCACCTCTGTAGGATCACCCCTCAGCTCTTGAGCTCCAACGAATATCATGTACAAGCAGAGGAGATTGGTTTAACTTGGCATCTTTTCTGACACTGGAACTGTAGGCCGAAAGGCCTGTTCATGTGGTGCACCATTCTGTCTTCTATGTTCAATGATTTTGTACACAGTGGCAGAAAGATTTAATAGGAACCTGAGGGGCAACTTTTTCACACAAAGGATGGTAGGTGTATGGAACGAGCTGCCGGAGGAGGTAGTTGAGGCAGGGACTATCGCAATGTTTAAGAACCATTCAGGCAGGTACATGGATCAGACAGGTTTAGAGGGAAGGTAGACAAAAGTGCCAGAGAAACTCAGCGGGTGCAGCAGCATCTGTGGGGCGAAGGAAATAGGCAACGTTTGGGGCCGAAACCCTTCTTCAAACTGAATTTGTCGCTGAATTTCTCCAGCACTTTTGTCTTCCTTTGATTATTCCAGCATCTGCAGTTCCTTCTTAAACAGGTTTAGAGGGATATGGGCCAATTGCAGACAGGTGGGACTAGAGTAGATGGGACAGGTTGGCCGGCATGGGCAAGTTGGAATGAAGGGCCTGTTTCCTCGCCTATCGGGCTATGACTCTGACTTCTGAGCAATTGTATGAAGATTCAAATTTAAGCCTTCCCATTCCAGGAAATGGGCTTACTCACCAGTAAAATTCACAGCTATGTCATTTGGTTGTGTCTAATTTACCCTCGATAGAACCTATGGTTCGAATGAGAATTCCAGGGAGCCTTGAGGCAAGATGGAGCGCTATACGTTACAGCTATCAAGTATCGAGTTTGAGTTTCTTTTGGTTTATTGTCATGTGTACTGAGGTATAGTGAAAACCTTTTGTTGCGTGCTAACCAGTCAGCAGAAAGACAATGCATGATTCCAATTGAGATATTTACAGTGTACAGATACATGATAAAGGGAATAACGTGAATAATGTTTAGTGCAAGATAAAGTCAGAAAATTCCAATCATAGGTAGAGATAGTCCGAGGGTCACCAATGAGGTAGATAGAAGTTCAGTACTGCTCTCTAGTTATGGTCGGATGGTTCAGTTGCCTGAGCTGGGAAGAAACTGTCCCCTGCATCTGGAGTACACAAGTGCGTTCTCACACCTATACCTTTTGCCCGATGGGAGAGGGGAGAAGTAGACACAAGGAACTGCAGACGCTGGTTCACCAAGAAGAAGAGAATGTGCTGGACTATCTCAGTGGGTCAGGCAGCATTTCTGGAGAACGTGAATAAGTGACGTTTCAGGCCCAGACTCTTCTTCAAATGCTGCCTGACCCGTTGAGTTACTCCAGCATTTTGTGCCTATCTTTGGTGTAAACCAGCATCTGCAGTTCCTTTCTACGCAAGTGATAGGGGGATACAGTTTGAGAGCGGTGGGGAGGGGGGTTGATTGGCAGGTGGTTTGGTAAAGGCCAGAGATGAAAAGAAAAACTTGTGAGGTAAGGATAGAGGTGGCGTGAAGTGTGAAGGAATACAGGTGGAATGTAGAAGGGAATGGGGGTGGGGGAGGGGGAGGGGAAGAAGAGAAAATGGTGTGAATCTAGCAGGGGAACGGGGAGAAGGTGGGGGGGAGTTGTTTACCTAAAATTGGACAACCCAATGTTCTAAATATCATCATTTCATCAGCTACAAGTGCATCAATGTTACTTTATCATTAACATAGAACAAGTACAGCACAGGAACAGGCTCTTTCGGTACACCATGTCTGTGTTGAACATTTATAGTTTGGTTTAGTTTATTGTCACAGTTTATTGTTTAGTTTATTGAACATGATGCCAAGACCAACTGTTATCTGCCTGCAAATAATCGAGATCCCTCCATTTCCTGCATAATCCATATGCCTCTACAATCTTAAATGCCATTGTATCTGCCTCAACTACCACCCCCAGCAATGTGTTCCAGGCACACACATCTCCTTTAAACTTTGCCCCTCTCATCTTAAATGTATGCCCTCTGGTATTTGAAGTTTCCATCCTGGGAATAAGGTTCTGATTGTCTACCATATCAATGCCTCTCATATAATTAAATGTTGATCTTTAAACACCAATCCTCTGGCTTCCCGCTCATCTTTGCTAAGTTATATGTCTTTTATTTTATTTTTATACAGCCCTTGCCTTCCCTTGTCAGCCACGGTCACCTCGTACTCCCCTTAGAATCTTTCTTCCTCTTTGGAATGAAATGATGCTGCATCTTCCAGATTATTCCCAGAAATACCTGCCGTTGCTGTTCCACCGTTATCCCTGACCTAGAATTCCCTGGATTTTCTCCAGTTCCCTTCTTAAATGATGGAACAACATTGGACCACGCCTATAGCTTGAGAAGACGCAATGATCTTCGTCAAGACCACCGCCATCTCCTCTCTTGTCTCTCTCAATAATCTGCGATAGTTTTTGAGCGGCACAGAGGTGCAGCGCCAGAGACCCATGTTTGATCCTGACTACAGATGCTGTCTGGACAGAGTTTGTACATTCTCCCTGTGACCTGCATGGTTTTTCTGTGGGCACTCCGGTTTCCTCCCACAATCCAAAGATGTTCAGGTTAGTATGTACATTACCCTGTAAAATTGTGAATGTCCCTAGTGTGTAGGAAAGCGTCGCAGGGCCTGTATCCATGTCTGAAGTTGAAAGCTCCCATCAGGTCCTGGGGATTTACTCACTGGATAACAGAATAGAACTTTTTTGTAAAGACTTTTACCTGAGATCCTGGTATGCTTTTCGTGAACCTGGTTTGCATCTCTTCAATCAGGGTGGGCAGTTTCGAAGAAAATGTAGGGACAAGAGCAGAATTAAATATCAAATAAACTCCGTCCAAATATCTTTCTTGAATCGTGTTCAATTTGTTGCCGATCCAAGAAAATCGGGCCTGATGGTCAAACATGTCATCTTTCCCTATTGACACTGGTAAAAAGTATAGAAATAGAAACATTGTGTCCAGGGTTATTCACAAAAAACATACTTTTAACCATATAACCATATAACAATTACAGCACGGAAACAGGCCTACTCGGCCCTTCCAGTCCGTGCCGACCATTTATTTTCCCCTAGTCCCATCTACCTGCACTCATACCATACCCCTCCATTCCCTTCCCGTCCATATACCTAATCCACCTTTTCATGTACCTTAATTGATATCTCGCCATGATAGGATTTACTCCCATTGGGAAGAGAACGGGCTAATCTGAGGAAGGGTCTCGACCCGAAACATCACCCATTCCTTCTCTCCAGAGATGCTGCCTATCCCACTGAGTTACTCCGGCATTTTGTGTCTACCTTTGGTCTAATTAGGGATAACCAGCACAGCTTTGTATGTGGTAGGTCATGTCCCGCACACTTGATTGAGTTTTTTGAGGCGGTGATGAAGGAGATTAATTAAGTTAGGACAGTGGGTGTTGTATGCATGGATCTTAGTAAGCTTTTGATAAGGTTCCTCATGGTAGGCTGATCCAGATGATTAAGATGTACAGGTTTGGCAATGCAATGCTGAGCTGGTCAGGCCGCATCTGAAGTATTGTGAGCAATTTTGGGCCACATACTGAGGTTGTTTACCATCTGCCCTGTCCAATCATCTAAGGAATGTATATGTTTCGGGCCAACTAAAGGCAGCAGGGAACAGGGAAAGTTAGATGGCCTTCATCAGAGTATTGAGTATAGAAGTTGGGAGGTAATGTTGCAGTTGTATAAGATGTTGGTGGGACTCCATTTAGAGTATTTTGTTCACTCCTGGGTACCACGTTATAGGAAAGATTTTGTCAAGCTAGAAAAAGTACAGAGAGGATTTATGAGGATGTTGCCAGGACTTGAGGGTCTGAGCTATAGGGAAAGTTGAGTATGCTGGAATTCTATTCTTGGAGTGCAGGATGATGAGGGGTGAGCTTATAGAGGTGTGAAAAACCAAGAGAGGAATAGATCAGGTAGATGCATAGCCAGTGTGGCCAAGATGCGTGGGCTGAAGAGCCTGTTTCCATGCTGTATCACTCTATGACTCAATGGTCTTTACACCACTGAAGAATGAATTCATGCCAATGCACTTGGTGAGTTGATGTTCCTGTTCTCTCTCCATCCACCATTTGTGCCATGGGGTAGCAAGAGTGGTGCAGCAGGTAGACCTGCTGCCTCACAGCGCCAGAGACCTGGGTTCAATCCTGAGCTGGGGTGCTGTCTGTGTGGAGTTTGCATCTTCTCCCTTTGACCGCGCGGGTTTCCTCCCAAGCTACTCCGATAGTGAGGAGCTTGTTCTGGGTGAAAACCGGTGAAATCACACGGTACAAGAGTACAATAGATCCTTTTCTGGAACAGAACGCAGAGAGTCGCCACGTTCTGGCAAAGTGCTGGAGAAACGCAACGGGTGAGGCAGCATCTGTGGAGGGAATGGACAGACGCCGTTTTGGGTCGGGTCCGTTCTTCAGTCTGATTGCAGTGGGAGGGCTGAGAAATCTGGAAAAGGGAGGTGGGTGCAGGGCAAAGCCTTCCTGGTCCCTATTCCTTCAACTATTCCTCCTCTCCGGAGATGCTGCCTGAGCCACTGAGTTACTCCAGCATTTTGTGTCTATCTTTCGGGTAAACCAATATCTGCAGTTCCTTCCTACCCCTTCCGAGTATTTGTCCGGTCAGATTCTGTGCTACACTCTACATCTTTGTGTGACTTGAGATAATCAGGATTGAATTAGAAAATGGACATCAGTTACCTTCCATGACAACTCGAATGTCGTGTGCATGAGCATGGCACATAAGCTCAGGGATATATGTTCCACTGGTTACAATAGTCGTGATCTTTGACCAGGCGTAATGCTTCCAATCTTTTCCTCCACCATGAAATGCAAAGAGCTGGGAGAGAAGTGAAACAGTCATTTGCATAAAAATGAAAGGGAAGCAAATTCACTTTAAATGATTTTTCTAGGCAGAACAAGTTCACTTCTGCATCAAGACCAGGAGGTGCAGGTGAACAGATCAAACCAGCAGCTTATTTTGAAGGCAGCTGTGTGATTACTGTTCTACCCACACATAGGAACACAGAGGACATACAGCATAGTAACAAGTCATTCTACATAATCAAACTGTGCAGCCATTTGGGCTCACAGTCATAGAGACACACAGCACGGAAACAGGCCATTCGGCCCAACCTGCCCATGATGACCAAGATGCCCCGTCTACACTAGACCCACCTGCCCGCGTCACCAATATCCCTCAAAACCTCTCCTATCCACGTACCTGTCCAAGTGTCTTATAAATGTTGTTATAGCAC
Organism: Raja brachyura; assembly: GCA_963514005.1. The sequence continues at coordinate 72,887,562 of OY740790.1, forward strand.
CTGCCTCAACTACCTCCTCTGGCAGCTCGTTCCATACACCCACCTGGGTGAGGCCAGGCACCAACCCTTCCATACACACACCACTCTGTGTGTGAGAAAGGAGCTTCTCAGGGCTCTATCCCCTCGTTCTTGATTCCCCTTCGCTGGGTGAAAGACTCTGCATAAATTTATGGTGAAGAGGAAATCATTTAATACGAAAGTGAGGGGTACATTTTTCACACAAAAGGTGGTGCGTGTAAGGAATGATCTGCCTGAGGAGGTAGTTGAGGCAGGAACTATCGCAACGTTTAAGAACCATTGAGGCAGTTACATGGATAGGATTGGTTTAAGAGATATGGGCCAAATGCAGGCAGGTGGGACTAACTTAGATGGAGCATTTTGGTTAGCATTGGCAAGTTGGGTCGTAGGGCCAGTTTCCATGTTGACTCTATTAGTCAAGTGCATCTTTTAATGACTCGTGAGTTTCTACTCTAAGATTGCCATATTTCTGAATTATGATAGGATAGGTTGAGTGAGCGGGCAGATGCATGGCAGATGCAGTAAAAAATAGGGAAATGTGATGTTATCCACTTTGGTGGGAAGAACAAGCAAGCAGATTATTAACTGAATGGTGTCAGATTCAGAAATGGGGAGGTGCAGCAAGACCTGGGTGTGCTTGTACATCAGTCACTGAAAGTGAGCATGCAGGTACAGCAGGCAGTGAAGAATGCTGATGGCATGTTGGCCTTCATAGCGGGAGAATTTGAGTTTAGGAGCAAGGAGATTTTATGCAGTTGTACCGGGCCCTGGTGAGACCACACGTGGAGTACTGTGTGCAGTTTTGGTCTCGTAATTTGAAGAAGGACATTCTTGCCATTGAGGGAGTGCGGTGTAGGTTAACCAGGTTAATACCCGGGATGGCAGTACTGACAAAAGATGAAAGAAAGGATGGGCTGGGCTTATATTCACTGGAATTAAGAAGGATGAGAGGCGATCTTATAGGAACATATAAAATTCACAAGGAGTTGGACAGGCAAGATGCAAGAAAAAATGTCCAGATGTTCGGGGAGTTCAGAACCAGGGGTCACAGTTTAAGAATAAGGGGGAGGCCATTGAAGACTGAGATTAACAAAAATGTTTTCACCCAGATAATTGTGAATCTGTGGAATTCTCTGCCACAGAAGGCATAGGAGGGCAATTCACTGGATGTTCAAGAGAGAGTTATATTTAGTTCTTCGGGCTAACAGAATCAAGGGATACGGGGAGAAAACAAATGACACAGTACTGATTATGGATGGTTACACAAAAAGCTGGAGAAACTCAGCGGGTGCAGCAGCATCTAAGGAGCGAAGGAGATAGGCGACGTTTCGGGTCGAGACCCTTCTTCAGACTGGTCAGGGATCAGGGAAACGAGAGATATAGACGGTGATGTGGAGAGGTAAAGAACAATGAATGAAAGATATGCAAAAAAGTATCGATGATAAAGTAAACAGGCCATTGTAAGCTGTTTGTAGTGTGAAAATGAGAAGCTAGTGCAACTTGGGTGGGGGAGAGATAGAGAGAGAAGGAATGCCAGGGCCCGAGAGCTGAGGGAGAGGTGGGGAGGGGGAGGAGGCAGTCTGGGTTAACAGAATTGAGAAAATTCAATGTTTAAGCCCAGAGGATGCAGACTCCCCAAGCGGAATATGAGGTGCTGTTCCTCCAACTTGCGGTGTTGCTCACTCTGGCCGTGGAGGAGGCACAGGACCGAGAGGTCGGATACGGAATGGGAGGGGGAGTTGAAGTGCTGAGCCACCGGGAGGTTGGGTTGGTTATTGCGGACCGAGCGGAGGTGTTCGGCGAAACGATCGCCCAGCCTCCGCTTGGTCTCACCGATGCAGATCAGCTGGCATCTGGAGCAACGGATGCAGTAGATGAGGTTGGAGGAGGTGCAGGTGAACCTCTGTCGGACTTGAAGGACTGCTTGGGTCCCTGAAAGGACTGGATGGGGGAGGTGAAGGGACAAGTGTAGCATCTCTTGCGGTTGCAAGGGAAAGTGCCCGGGGAAGGAGTGGAGCGGGAGGGAAGGGAAGAATTGACAAGGGAGTTGCGGAGGGAGCGGTCTTTGCAGAAGGCAGACAGCGGGGGAGATGGGAAGATGTGGCGAGTGGAGGGGTCACGTTGGAGGTGGCGAAACTGGCAGAGGACTATCTGTTGTATGCGCTGGCTGGTGGGGTGAAAGGTGAGGACCAGGGGGACTCTGCCCTTGTTGTGAGTGGGGGAATGGGGAGAGAGGGCAGTGTTGCGGGGTATGGAGGAAACCCTGGTGCGAGCCTCATCTATAGTGGGGGAGGGGAAACCCCGTTCTCTGAAGAACGAGGACATTTGTGATGACTTGGTGTGGAACACCTCATCCTGGAGCAGATGCGGCGTAGACGGAGGAATTGGGCATAGGGGATGGAGTCCTTACAGGAAGCAGGGTGGGACGAAGAGTAGTCCAGGTAGCTGTGGGAGTCAGTTGGTTTGTAGTGGATGTCGGTCAGGAGTGTATCACCTGCAATAGAGATGGTGAGGTCAAGGAATGGTAGGGAAATGTCGAAAATGGTCCAAGTGTATTTGGAAGTTGCGGATGGAAGTTGGTGGTGAAATGGATGAAGTCAGTCAGTTGTGTGTGGGTGCAGGAGGTGACACCAAAGCAGTCGTCAATGTAACGGAGGTAAAGGTCGGTAGTGGGGCCCTGGTACGCCGAGAACAAAGATTGTTCGACGTGCCTGACAAAGAGGCAGGCGTAGCTAGGGCCCATGCGTGTGCCCATAGCTACGTCTTGTGTTTGGAGGAAATGGGAGGAGTCAAAAGAGAAGTTATTGAGGGGGGTTATTGAGTTATTTCTCAATTCTGTTAACCCTGGCTGCCTTCTCCCCTTCCCACCTCTCCCTCAGCCCTCGGGCCCTGGCATTCCTTCTCTCTCTATCTCTCCCCCACCCAAGTCGTTCTAGCTTCTCATTTTCACACTACAAACAGCTTACAATGGCCTGTTTCCTTTATCATCGATACTTTTTTGCATATCTTTCATTCATTGTTCTTTATCTCTCCACATCACCGTCTATATCTCTCGTTTCCTTGATCCCTGACCAGTCTGAAGAAGGGTCTCGACCCGAAACGTCGCCTATCTCCTTCGCTCCTTCGATGCTGCTGCACCCGCTGAGTTTCTCCAGCTTTTTGTGTAACCCTCGATTCTCCAGCATCTGCAGTTCCTTCTTTAGCACTGATTTTGGATGATCAGCCATGATCATATTGAAGAGCTGTGTTGTCTTGTAGGGTGGAATGGCCTACTCCTACACATATTTGCTTTGTTTCTATAAAGCTCAGTGGTCTGGCATTGACATCAATAGCCTCAATGACTCATCTCCACAATAATGAACCAATACAAGTTTATTTAGTTTAGTTTAGAGAAACTCTGTACAGACAGCACCCGTGGTCAGGATCGAACCCAGGTCTCTGGCGCTGTGAGCAGCAAATCTGCCGCTGCACCACCGTGTCATCTCAAATCATGGCCTATCCATTTGCCTCCACAGATGCTGCCTGGCCCCGTGAGTTCCTCCAGCAGTTTGTACTTTTGCTCAAGGACAAAATGTTGGAGATTCCACGCAGTATCAAGTCTGCTCTGCCCTTCAATCATTGTTGATTTATCACTCCCTCTCAACCCCATTCTCCTGCCTTCTCCCCAGAACCCCCGACACCCATACTAATCAAGAATCTGTCAATCGCTGCATTAAAAAAATATCCATTGACTTGGCCTCCACAGCTGTCTGTGGCAATGAATTCCATTGATTCACCACCCTCTGACTAAAAAAATCCCTCCTCATCTCCTTTCTAAAAGTACATCAATTTATTGCAAGGCAGTGCCCTCTGGCCCTGGACTCTCCCACCAATGGAAATATCCTCACACACCCACTCAATCCAGGCCTTTCACTTTTTGATACGTTTGGACTCACCTCCACTGGGTTGTGTTTTCTTGTGGACAGAGGATGGCAATGGGTAGTTTCCGGGCAGCGACAATCTTCGATACTGATTGTGACCCATAGTACAAGCACAGCCAGAGACAAGAGTCCTGCCACACTCCAGCACATCCTCTCTTCCGAGCCTTGTTGGATACATCCCACAATGGACACAGCACAGCTACTTATGTACCGAGCGGCAACACAAGATGACGTCTCCTCGGCCTATTCATATCTTAACGATGTTGCAATTGTGAAATGCTGACGTGAGCTTCACGTTGTCAAATGTAACTTTGTCTATAACCCTCCTATATGTATCTCCTGGGCAACGTTTAGTCTAGACCTTCTGTATTAATTAGAGTCACGGATCATGGACACACGCCTTGTGCCTTTTAGACATTCAGAAGATCATAAGTGCTAGGAACAGAATTAGGCCATTCAGCCCATCAAGTCTACTCCACCATTCAACCATGGCTGATCTATCTCTCACTTCTAACCCTATTCACCTCTATCTCCCCATTATCCCTGACACCCGTACTAATCAAGAGGGAGAGGGATGTTGTCCAGAAACAGGCAAATGGGAAGTTCAGATGGGACATCTTGGTGAATCTGTGGAATTCTTTGCTGCAGACGGCTGTGGAGGCCAAGTGAATGAATATGTAAGGAGGAGATTGACGGATTCTTGATTAGTACATGTGCCTGGGGTTTATGGAGAGGGCAGGAGAATGGGGTTGAGAGGGATGATAGATCTGCCATGATTGACTGGCGGAGTGGTCTTGATGGGCCGAATGGCCTAATTCAATTCTAGAACTTATGAACTTGTCCAAAATACCCCATCTAAGCTTTTCCTATTTACCTGTGTCCGGCCCACATCCCTCTACATTTAAGGGTCCCTTAGATTCAGATTAAATCTTTCTCCTTTCGGGAAAGACTTGGATGGAAGTTGGTGCTAAACTCTGTATCCCACCTCAATCTTCATTCCTTATCCGGCCAACATGCCAGTAACAAGAATGTGCAGGTGCTGGTTTACAAATGGCACAAAGTTGCTGGAGTAACTCAGTGGGTCAGGCAGCATCTCTGGAGAGAAGGAACAGATGATGTTTTGGATCGTGACCCTTCATCAGACTGATGTCCGAAGAAGGGCTCAACCCAAAACGTCACTTGTTCCCTCTCTCCAGAGATGCTGCCTGACCCACTGAGTTACTCCAGCATTTTGTGTCTGTCTTCGGTGACTCTGATGAAGTGACTCGACACGAAACATCACCTATTCCTTTTATCCTGTGATGCTGCCTGACCCGCTATGATACTCCAGCATTTTGTGTCTATCTTCGGTGTAAACCAGCATCTGCAGTTCCTTTGTACAGAGGTTTGTAGGTTAATTGGCTTCTGTAAATTATCCCTTTTGTGTGGAGCAGAACTTGTGTATGGGTGATGGGTGTATGGGACTCGGTAGGTTGGAGGGACTGCTTCTACACTGCATCCCTAGACTGAAGTCAACTGGGGATAATCAGCAAACCTAATCTATAAAAGATACTAGACTATAATCACCAGACTCGTACACAACTAAAGATACAACACATCTTTATTAAACTCTTACAGTATTGGATGTACAGTACATTACATGTACAAGCTGCTACATCTACTACCCGTTATAGGCGAGTTCCTAATATTATAAAGTATGTACTAGGAGGGGCTACTACTAACAAACATTGTAATTGGCTTGCATGGAATAGCCAATCTACATCTCTTCTTGTAGACTAAAAGTAACTACGGTGCCTTGAACAATATACCGAGGGGTGCATGCTAGCGGGTTTATACAAAATCACCATATCTAATGGGTGGCGTGCAAGCCCGAGCTTTGTTCACCACCCAGCAGAGCGAGATGTCCGTCGGGGAATGTTGCCGACTGGCCCACTGCAGACTGCAGGAGTACGTACTAAGGGACGCACTGAAGCTCGGTGCAGCCAACGCCAAGGCTCGGTGGGGGAGGGCCACAGTCTAAGGTCCTTCCGCTGCTGGACATGGGGGGCACTGTATGGTGGAGACGCCCCTCAAAATAAGGGAAGGTATCCCATGCCGGGGGGCCACATGAGTGGCACGGGTGGGGGATTAATTAGTAAAATTTGAAAAATGTATATAGACTGCATGGAAGAATTTGTATAGCCTCCGAAAATGTCGGATGGATTTTTCACACGGTTGATGTATTGTAAATATTTATTACTTGAATAAAGTCTATTTTGAAATTAAAAAAAAAAAAAAAAAAAAAGGCGTGCAAACCCGTCCGGCCTCGTGCGGTAGGAGACCGCCTCACCTTCCTTTGTGAGAGAAGAAATGGTAACCGGGAGTGAGGACAGGTGACCGGCGACCCAGCCCGGCCTGGTGGGAGAAGTCGCCACAGGCGAGCCAGGCGTAAACCGACGCGGGGAACACGCGGCAGCAATAACAGCAGGAGGTGGAGTAGCTGGTGGAGTAGCTGGAACAGGCGTTGGAGCAAACACGAGAGGCGGGGCATCAGGACCTATAGGCGCAGGACGTGGTTCATTCACTAGAAGGATATGTTGACGGTTGCGTCTGTAGATGACACCGTCCACTTCGACCAGGTAGGAACGTGGTTCTTTGGAAGGGCCATAAATGTGCCCCTGCACGGTATGTCCTTTGTCAGTTTGCGGACATAGCACTTGTCCACGTGCCAGTGGTTTCAGCGGCTTGCTGGACTTGTCGTAGAAACGTCTTTGTGTGTCGCGTTTAAATTGCAGTTGCTTCTGCACCGCGGGCGGGGAGCGGACACACAGCTTTAGCTGCTGCTGAGAGACAGGCAAGGGTGGGCGCGTCTGCTGGGACATTAGTCGCTGGGCAGGGCAGCCAAGAACGCTGTCCCGTGCAATGTTTCGTAGGTTGAGCTAGTCCAGGTAAAGGTCGGATTTTACCAGGTAGTATATAAAAATTTGTCTGCTAGAATGTGCAATATAATGTGCTATTTTTTATTATCTATTGCTTATTTTATGCATTGATCTTGTAGTAAATGTAAATGTGAGAGTAAATGGTTGTTTGTGTTATTGTGTTTTGTTCTTTTTAATCTTTTTATCCTGTGTCTTTTATTGTTTACCATTGAAGGGGATGCACATGAAATTTCGTTGTACAGTTGATGTGCAATGACAAATAAACGTATTTGATTTTGATTTGATTTGATTTAGGAACGTTCCATGAGTTGTTTAGCATTCCGAATAGTGCGTTCAGCCAGTCTGTTGGACTGCGGGAACTCTGGGCTGCTGGTGACATGTTGGAAGTTCCATCTTTTAACAAAGTTCTTGAATGCTTGGCTGGTACATTGCCTGCCATTGTCAGTCTCAATGCGTACAGGGGAGCCATGTACGGAGAGGTGTCGTTGCAGCTTCTCTATCGCACTCAGAGGAAATGGTTTGTAGTAAGTCAATTTCGAACCATCCCGAGTAAGTCCACAAGAACAAGATAGTGTTTTCCATGCCATTCAGAGATGTCGGCGACCAGTGAGGACCACGGGAGGGAAGGAGCTGGTTGGAGCAGAAGACGCTGCTTCTGCTGGTGTTATAACTACTTTTCGGTCTTTTCACGTATGAATTTTGTAATTCCGGTCCAGTAAAACACACATCTGGGCCCGATGGAGTAGGTATGTTACAATACTTACCTTGAGCGGCGCTGTAGTTCTGCCACTCCCCGGGTGCGCGACTTTGGCACCTTTCTGAGGGGGGCGGGTTTAAAGTGCCGTTTTTCTCCAGACAGTTCAAATCGATCCATCTCAGGGGATTTCATCGCTAAAGAGAAATCGCTCTGACATTTGATTTATGAAGGTATTTTTAAACTGCACTAGATCATTTATTAGCTAGAGTAATTTAAAAGTAATCTTCTAAAGCCGTGAGCGCCGATAACGGGAAGAATTTTATGTAGGGGTGAAAAGAAGGTACACAGTTTATTTTTACATAAAAACGTGCTTCTTAGGAAGCATTTAATAAATTTTCATGTTGCGAAATGGGGACAAAAAATATATACGAACCGCCAGTATTTTTCCTGCTGACTGGGGGTTAAATTCACCGCAACCCGCATCGTTCCAATCCACCGCGTTCCGCTAAAACCCACTCGCAAGTTGATTTAAATGGCCATTAATTTACAGGAATTAAACACTAAATTCCTTCTATTTGGCCTATAAATTCATGAAAATGAGATTTAAAAATCATGTTATGTTGTGAATTATTGTGTGAATGTTATTTGGACACTTGGGCAATTTAAAAATGTTTATCTTTTCTTAAGAAATGGATAGATGTTTAGATATAGTAATTGTATTTTGTAATTAGCTACAATTAGGTTAACTAATTATATGCTTTAATTTCATGTCATCCAAGTAAGGTTGTTTCATATTTGTTTCAGACTGCTTCAATCTATAATATCTGAAAATGTCATTGAGTTCTCTTAATTTTTAAGAAGGTTATGGGCTTTTGACTGTCCTAGATCACAGTTTTTGAGTTAAGTCAATGGAAAGGCAATTGGGAACAAGATGCTAATTACCGAATATGAAAATGGTCATAACCTTTTTAATACTGAAGATATGATAGTGAATTAGGTGTCAAATTGAACTTATTTTTATGCTTTATCTGATTGGATAAATTGCAGACTTGATTTTCAAAATCTCAAAATTTTGTAACATTGATAGATGGAGGGTGGCTTCCATGCCGGGGTGGCTCCTGTGGATGACGTCATAGTACTCACCCCGTAGTGGAGAAGGAACCACTGCCTTGTGGCCTTTGACTATGATTCCGTCCTGCAGCACTAATTCGTCACGAACTAGGAAATATGGTCGTATTTCGAGTGCGGCGTTCGACTGTTTATGGGGCCAATCACTCCGTGTGATGGTGGACAACAATTGTAAAGTTTTGTCCGCAGCCGTGTGTTCAAACGAGACCTTCATGACTGAGAATTTGTCCTGTTCGCTGGTCGTGCGCGGTGCTCTGGAGAGGGTGTCTGCCATGTGCATGTCTTTACCCTTCTTGTTGACAATGTGGAAATCAAAACGCTGCAGCTGCATCGTCATTCGCTGCAGCCGTGCTGGTGCCGCGTGGATCGGCTTGTTCAGAATAGTGACCAATGGTTGATGGTCGGTTTCGATGGTGACGGTTTTACCAAAAATTAAGTATTTGAATTTGGAACAGGTGAAAACCACTGCAGGCAGTTCCTTTTCAATCTGGGCATAATGTTGTTCGGTATCAGTTAGTGTACGGGATGCATATGAGACTGGCTTTTCATCACCATCGGTGGTGGTCTGTAGGTAGCCCGTAATGGGACGCATCGCATGTGATGGTGACCGGTAATTTAAGGTCGAAATATGACAGTGTTGGCGTGCTGGCCAATTGTAGTTTGAGAGTGTCAAAACCCCTTTGGTGCTGTGGGTACCAGGATCATGCCGTGTCCTTATGTGTCAGTTGGTGCAGGGGGGCCGACAGGTCACTGAGGTTGGGAATAAATTTACCCAGGTAGTTTACCATGCCGAGGAATCGTTGCAAACTTGTGACATCGGTAGAAACAGGCAGTTCGTTGATGGCTGCAGTCTTTAGTGGATCAGGCTTTAGGCTGCTGCTGGTAAAAACATGTCCGACATAGGTGACCTCAGGAACCCAAAACCTGCACGTAAGTGGATTAAGTTTGAGATTAATGTCTCTGACACTGTCTAGTATTTTCTTCAGGTTGGCGTCATGCTCAGCCAGATCGTGACAATAGACGAGGATATCATCAACAATGATAGCACACGGGTGTTCTGCAAACATTTGTTCCATTGTGCACTGAAAAACCTCACTGGCAGAGTTGATGCCGAAGGGCATTGTTCAAAATTTATAACGGCCAAAGGGTGTGCAAAAGTCATCAAGTTGGATGATGCAGGGTCAAGTGGTATTTGCCAGAAGGAGCTTTTTGCATCCAGGACTGAGAACACAGTTCCGTTTCCAATCTGTGCAGCGACGTCTTCTGTGGTCCTCATCGGGTAGTGTGGGCACTTAATTGCAGTATTCAGATCCCTGGCGTTGATGCAGATGCGTATCTCGTCTTTGTTTTTCTTAGTTGCCACGACCAACATGTAGAGGAACCAACGAGAGAGCAGGCTATTCTAGACTGGGTATTGAGTAATGAGGAAGGGTTAGTTAGCAGTCTTGTTGTGCGTGGTCCCTTGGGCAAGAGTGACCATAATATGGTTGAGTTCTTCATTAGGATGGAGAGTGACATTGTTAATTCAGAAACAAGGGTTCTGAACTTAAAGAAAGGTAACTTTGAGCTTATGAGACATGAATTGGCCAAGATAGACTGGCAATTGATTCTTAAAGGGTTGACGGTGGATAAGCAATGGAAGGCATTTAAAGACTGCATGGATGAACTACAACAATTGTTCATCCCAGTTTGGCAATATAATAAATCAGGGAATAGTGCATCTGTGCATAACAATGGAAATCATGGAAAGTATCAAAACAAAAGATGAAGCAGATAAATTAGCCAGAAAAAGCAGCCTATCAGAGGACGGGGAGAAATTTCAACAGAGTCCAACAGAGGAGGCAAAGGGTTTAATTAGGAAAGGGAAAATAGGTTATGAAAGACACTGGCAGGGAACATAAAAACTGATTGCAAAAGTTTTATAGATCTGTGAAGAGAAAAAGATTTGTTAAACCAAATGTAAGTCCCTTGCAGTCAAAAACAGGTGAATTGATCATGGGAGAACAAGGACATGGCAGACCAATTGAATAACTACTTTGGTTCTGTCTTCACTAAGGAAGTCGGAAATAGTAGAGGACCGGGGGTCAAATAAGATGGAGGAACTGAGTGAAATCCAGGTTAGGCGGGGAATAGTGTTCGGTAAATTGAATGGATTAAAGGCCGATAAATCCCCAGGACCCGATAGGCTGCATCCCAGAGTACTGAAGGAAGTAGCCCCAGCAATAGTGGTGCATTAGTGATAATTTTTCAAAACTCTTTAGAATCTGGAGTAGTTCCTGAGGATTGGAGGGTAGCTAATGTAACCCCACTTTTCAAAAAGGGAGGGAGAGCGAAAATGGGGAATTACAGACCAGTTGGTCTAACTTCGGTAGTGGGGAAAATGCTAGAGTCAGTTATTAAAGATGGGATAGCGGCACATTTGGAAAGTTGTAAAATCATTGGACAAAGTCAGCATGGATTTATGAAAGGCAAATCATGTCTGACAAATCTTATAGAATTTTTCAAAGATGTAACTAGTAGAGTGGATAAGGGAGAACCACTGGATGTGTTATATCTGGACTTTCAGAAGGCTTTCGACAAAGTCCCACATAAGAGATTAGTAGGCAAACTTAAAGCACACGGTATTGGGGGTTCAGTATTGATATGTATAGAGAATAGTAAGATTGAACGAGAACTTACCAGTTCGAAGGTTGATCTTTATTTCATGAGGAGTCGAAGTGAGGGATTTCGTGAAGAGCCCGCCGGCGCGCATGCTCGACATACTTCAAAGTAGCGGCGTGGAATCACAGAACCAACAATAGAAATGACTTCGCATAGTATGATTGAATTGACTAAGATTACCAGATGAAGGTGATTGAGGGTTGGGCGAGGAGGGCACGAAATCCCTCACTTCGACTCCTCATGAAATAAAGATCAACCTTCGAACTGGTAAGTTCTCGTTCAATCTTACTATTTCATTTCGGAGTCACGTGAGTGACTTCGTGAAGACTTCAAAGCTTCTGTGATGACACGCCCTGGACCACGTCCATGCTGTCACACCACTACCAGGGATGGATGGGAGGAATAACTTGCTGACTAGTCCATACTGCAAAACAAAGCATATTTATTAACAAACAAATCAAAACCCCTCATTCGGGGACATCTCCACGTTCTTGCCCCGCATCTAGCACGGCTTCTGCGAACTGTAGAGGCGCAGCAACGGGCCGGTTGTAGAACCGCTGGAACACCGTCTCATTAGCCCATCCTGCTGTGGCGAGAATATGGTCCATGGGCACCTCCATGACCCTCGCCGCCGACGTCGATGCAGCCCTGGTGGAATGAGATTTGAACACATTAGTGTCGATACCCGACTTACCCAAGACGACTCGAAGCCACCTGGATATCGTCTGTGTTGTCACTCGATGGTGAGGTCTCTTATGAGTGACAAGCAGGTATCTCTCCATTCCTCTGATGCTTGCCGTCACCTTGACGTAGTAACGGATATGGGAGGCTAAGCATAGCCTAGCATCGGCGGGGTATGCCGGGAACTTCAGCTGCAGCCCTGTGCACCCAGGTCTGTGTTGCTTTAGTAGCTCGTCAACAAAGAAAACTACTTCTGTGGGGGTAGACATCATTCTGTCGACACGTAGTTTATGGAGTGTCTGTACCCTCTGTGCTGAAGTCAGCGCTAGTAACATCACCAGCTTCATGGTGAGTTTGTCCAGCTGGAGCCCTTCCATGGGGGACCACGTCCTGAGCAGAGTTAAAACGTCCCTGACATCCCAGGTGATATTGTAACGTGGTGTAGGCGGATTCGTATTGAAAATACCCCGCATGAGCCTGGACACTAGCCTGTTGGATCCCACCTCAATATTGAGGTAGAATGATAGAGCGCTCCTGGCGCTGTTGATGGCACTGTAGCTTAAGTGTTCATCATGGTGCAACCCCACGAGGAATTCCAGGACGTCGGTTATAGTCACGGCATCGTACGTGATGCGAGAGCGGCTGCAGAAGGCTTCCCACTTCCTGATGTGAGAGCGGTATCTTCGCCTTGTAGACTCTCGGCACGACGCCGCAATGGTATCCATGGTCCGGGTAGAAAGGCCGTATTGTTCTAAAGGCCGATTCAGAATCTGCAAGCCAACAAATTTAAATAGCCATGGCAGGGATGTGGCTCCCCTGAAACAGGGTGAGTAACTAATTCTGGGCTACCCTGCAAACGGACCCAAGGTTCACTGAGCGTGTCAAAGACCATCGGATACCATGGCTGTGTAGGCCAGTCGGGTATGATAAGGATGCCCTTGGCACCGTCCATCTGAATTTTACGTAATACCCGACTGATGAGGCAAAACGGGGGGAATGCATAGAAAAAGCAATTCCCCCAGTCTAGCGAGAATGCATCTAACGCTATAGCCCCAGGATCTGGTTCCCACGCGACGTAGGTTGGTACCTGATGGTTCAACCGGGACGCAAAAAGGTCAATGTCCGGTTTCCCAAATTTGGCTGTGATTTTTGCAAAAATTTCAGGATGTAACATCCATTCAATATTATCATTGAACTTGCGTGACCTGGCGTCCGCCACAATATTAAGCTCACCTGGCAAATAGGTAGCTGAAATCCAAATGTCTCTCTTGACACACCAGAGCCAAATTGAATTAGCCAATTTATCACATGAAACTGACCTGGTACCGCCCATGTGGTTTAAATATGCCACCGCTGTGGTATTGTCTATTTGGAGCCGGACATGTGCTCCAATGATCTTGGAACAATATGCACGAAGTCCGTGAAATGCTGCAAGCAGCTCCAAATAGTTGATCCCTTGTGATACCAACATCATATTCTCAAGGGTATCCCATCGGCCCCCACAACTAGAGAATTGATTCGTAGCTCCCCAGCCATCAGAGCTCGCATCAGTTTGTAAGTATATCATCGGTTTCGCCTCAATAATAGTTTTGAACGATTTACTAATGTGGCAAACCCACCATCGTAATTCATCCAATGCTGCAGGCGGCAGCCGCATTGATCGATCATAATGACCAGCATGCCGTCGCAACGCAGCGATCTTGGCTCTCTGCAAGTTTTGATAATGCAGAGGTCCATACCGGGCTGCCGGAAACAAAGCCACAATCTTGCCAATGACAGTAGCTGTGTGACGAATCGATGGTATACGAGTATTAATCAAGTCTGTACACACCTGTGTTACCTCCTCAATTTTGTTAATTGGTATGGTGACTCTCATGCTAATGGAATTCACCTGGAACCCCAGATAATTAATTACCTGGGTGGGGCAGAACTTAGATTTTTCTGGATGAACAATGAACCCAAGCTGTTGGAACAAATTGACCGCAGCTGCCACCCCTTGTTGTGCTAATTCCAAGGTGTGGCCGACAATTAAAATATCATCTAAATAGGCCATAACAATATGATGTCTTTGTCTTAAATAAGCCATAATTGGCTTCACCAATTTAGTAAATAAGCGAGGGGCTGTGGTGAGCCCATTAGGCAACGCCCTATATTGCCACAGCTGATCCATCCAGATAAATTTTAAGAACCTTCTGTAATATTTTTTCATAGGTACGGTATAGTACGCATCCTGTAAATCTATGCATGCCATAAAGCACCCTTGTGAAATCAATGATTTGGCCGTTTCAAACGTGTCCATTTTAAAATGAGTATATGTTACAAAGTTATTCAGAGTGGTTAGATCAATAATGACTCTACAGCCTCCATCCTTCTTAGGTCTAGTGAAAATATTGGAAACAAATTCAACGGGCTCATGAACCGTTCTCTCTATGACCCCTTTCTGTTCCAACCTTAAAATTTCCTTATAGCCTACTGACTGTTCCGCAGCCGTTAGTTTGAAAGTACGACCCGGCCTATGCTGAGGTGGAGGGATGTCCCCATTAATAAACTCAATACTATGGCCCTGAATATTCCGTAACACATACTCATCGCTGGTAATGTCACCCCATGCACCCGCAAACAACTGCAAACGCCCACCAACATGTGGAGTTAAACAAAGAGAAAAAAGAGAACCAGATCGCCTCACCTCTGTGGTTACCGGCGGTCCCTGACACGAGTGGGTGGTCGTGGAGGTGCTGGGTTGGTTTGAGGTCGTGGCGTCCTCATTTTCCACCTCGGCTTCTGCCGAGCCTGTCCTAAAAAAGACCCCTGGGGTTGGGGTGGCTGATATCGGTTTGGAGCTGGAGGGTAATTCCTGGTGGAAGTGCTGACAGACCCTCGTGAACGGCCAAGTGGGGCTTTCGAGCTTGATGGCGTGGGGGCACTGTGAGAGCGCATGAGCCCCACGGTCTTGGCTTGTTCATCCAGCTCTCTGACCCTTTTGGAGAGGTCTTCGCCAAAGAGCTGACGGGGCGGCGGCGGCGGCGGTGGTTTGCACAACCCTGCAAACTTAGGGTTGAGCGCTGGGCGGATGCTGTTCTTCCGAAAGCCGTTTATTTCGTTTTGAGTAGCGCACAGAAGCGCCAGAGCATCCTCCTGGTCCAAATTAAGCTCCTCTCCGTCGACCGACCGCACAAAGGCAGTAATCCCGGCCATGAGGAGTTTCAGGATCCGCTGAATTTTCAGCTCCTGCTGACGGATAGCCGCACTGATGTTGCCCCATATTGGCGTATTGACCACAGGCACGTTGAGGGAATTGCAGTTTGAGGGAGCCTTGTGACGGCTCATGGCTTGTAGTAGGACTTCCTCCTGAAGCTGGTGATTATTTAGGAAGTCCACTGTGGCTGCCAACTTCGTATTGATGGGAAGCCCCAACGAATGAGGGGCTGCAAATTTGGTAGCCACATCGAGGAGGTCCTCCGCCGGTAATTCAGGCGGGGGTGGGATGGGGTCAACCACGGCCTCCTCGTCCTGCTGCTCCAGGCTGGTGTACGAAGCTGGTGATGAAGCCCTGTGCCTGTCGCTGCTGGATGCCTGTTGTTGTTGACCTTGTAGGAGAAGCTCCAGCAGCCGCTCCATCCGGTCAATACGCCCTTCACCCTGAACACTCAGGTGGTCGGAGTCCTCCGGCTCTGAAAATTGGCCGGGGCTCCTGTCATCGGCCCGCACCTCGTCGAGGCCCTGCCGGTGCCGGTAGTTGTCGTCGACAGCCGCCGAGGCGAAACTGCGCGATTCCTGCACGGGCGTGTTCAACCGCCTCCGTTTAGCGGGAGCGGAAGCCGTTGCCTCTATGGACAGATGCGGCATGGTGTCGGCACCAGCCGAAGCCTGGATACCTTGGGCCCGTGCAGGCTTGCCAGCTGCCCACATCGTGGACCTTGCCGACGCATGGTCTCGCCCACCCATCCATGGGGGGCTCGGCGACCGTGACGGGACCCCCAACTGACTCGTCCCGGCGTCGAAAGTTGGGGGGCGACGGCTGGACCTCACAGCTGCCCCGGGTCCCGTCCTGGAACCTGACCCATCCTTGGCGGCAGGCAGAGCCTTAGCCCCGACAGGGTTAGGCTGCTGGGCTCCTGCCCTTCCCCTTCTCAGAGGGCTGCGTGAAACGGGCCGTGCAGCCGCACGGACCCTTCTGCTCGAAGCCGTCAGCAAGCCTGCTGACGACCTGGCTGCCATGGCAGAGTCGTCCTGCTCTGGCGGCACACCACACTCCTCCTCGTCGAACTCCTCCGAGCTGTGGTGTGCGGGCGGGTCCGGACCTGAAAATACAGAGCTCACCGACATCTCCGCCCTCGTTCCGGTCTGCGTTGCAGGTACCCCCGACAACTCTCGCTCCGGAACTGCTGGCCGGCGACTTCTCCTCGAACTCCGGCCTCTCCCATCCATGTTCTTGCTGTGAAACAAACACAACAAGAACCACCAACTTAAGGTAGCATACTTACCTGCGTGGTTCCCTTATGAAGGGCTGGCGAGGAGCTCGCTCCTCCGTCAGCCGTCGCAGCAACGCGATACGACGATATGTCGAGCATGCGCGCCGGCGGGCTCTTCACGAAGTCACTCACGTGACTCCGAAATGAAATTGGCTGGCAGACAGGAAGCAAAGAGTAGGAGTAAATGGGTCCTTTTCAGATTGGCAGGCAGTTACTAGTGGGGTACCGCAAGGCTCTGCTGGGACCCCAGCTATTTACAATATATATTAATGATCTGGACGAGGGAGTTGAATGCAACATCTCCAAGTGTGCGGATGCCATGAAGCTGGGGACAGTGTTAGCAGGATACACAGCGATCCAATACTTTGTGGGCAACTTGTCAAGTCCATCATCAAACAGGTCTTTGTACTGGGATAGCAGCTGCTGTGCTGGCTCGTCTGTTGGACATAGTTTGTGGACGGCATGTCCAAAATACACTAGGCCCAGGTCATGACATGCATTAATACAGAGCAGAGTCTCAGAGTGTGATTGTATGATGTAAAATTGTAGGTTTCTTGTCTGGTTGTCTACCATGCACTTTAAATCAACTTTTCCAAGTGGAGCAAAACCTCATCCCTATCATCCTGAAGTGTGGAGAAGTCCTTTTGCATTTGTTCTGCATTCCGTATTTTGTTAAACTCCCTTATCGACATTATGTTGACCTTTGCACCTGTATCGACTTTGGCTAGCAAAGTCCTATTGTTTATTAACACAATTAATTTAGGGTCGAGTAGCTTGTTAGAGGATCGTCGGAGGAAGTGAATTGCAGAGCTGCTATCAGCATTTTCAGAGTGGTTCTCATGTGAGGCAGTGTCGAGCTCTTGGGATTACCATCTGTGAACTCTTGTAGCAGGTGCAAGTTCATCCTTGAAGTACTGGCAGTCTCACGGGAGCGACAGCATTCCGCAAAGTGATTAAGCTTTCTACAGTGATGGCAGGATTTACCGTCAGCTACACAAAACTGGTGACCCCTCACGTGGAAATTGTTACAGTTCTGACAGCAGGCACATTTGGGCTTTTGCGGGAAGAGTAATTAGTAAGATTGATGTTGTGTTGCTGTCGTGGGCTGAGAGACACAAGGTCTGCAAGTGTTGCAACAAATTCTGACATATTCCATGAATGGATAGCTTGCTCCAAAGTCAATTTGCGGTTGCGAAGGAGCTCAGCCCTCAGTTTATGATCGATCATTCCGCCCACAACCTTATCTCTCACCAGTTCATTCGTCAACTTGAAGTGCGTGGAAGATTCTGCGTGTGAAACGGCTCCGAGCAGAGCCATTGCCACGTCATCAGTGAAAGCTGGACATTTTACATTTGACAGGTCAAAGTCTTTTGACAGTTTTAAAAGTTAATCAGTAATAAGTTGAGAAATAAAGCATTAAATGTTTAGTGAAGGCAATCTCTGCCTAAATGGGATAAATGGTAATCAGAATATGTAAAAATGTTATCATTACCGCGTAGTGTTTTTGCGACGATGTAAAGTCACACACATATATGCACAAATATACACACAAACAAGTTCAGAGTTTTAAGAAGTACTAGACCCAGTGGGACCCATTGGGTCCTGTCCCCTCAACATGCAGTTGAGGAAGGGAGGGAGGGGGCCTGCAGCGTCACACACATACAAACAGCTGTTGGGGGGGGGGGGGTGAAGAGGGGGGGCAGGTGAGGAGGGGGGGGGTGAAGAGGAAGGGGGGGAAGAGGGAGGGGGCGTGAAGAAAGAGGGGGAAGAGGTGAATGTAAATTTGATTTCAAATATTAGCAATTTATCCAGAGGGTACAATCGGAGCGCGAGTAAAAAACAACCCGGGAAATGCTGCACAGAACCTCATTCTGAAAATTGTGCCAAACCCTGGGGCAGGACAAGGCAATCAGGCAGATACCATGCAGATATACGGACCTTGGAAACCACCTGAACAATGTATGATATGAGATAAAGCCTCAAATCACCACACGACCCCTTAGGACTTTGTAGACTACCTCTACAGTAGAGAAGAATATTATCAGGCTACAGACCATGATATTTGGTCCATGACTATGTCGCTTCTGTCACCGGCCGAACAACAGAAGTTGAAGAATACTATGGAACATCAGACATGGCAGGCACTAAAGGGCGTACCAGGGCATTGCAGACCAGGCAGTTTGTGTAAATTTTATGATGACCAATCTGTTTGAATGTTTGAAAAAGCCAATTAACTAGTCTGTGGTCCTCGACTGTAATCCCGGTCCAAAAGAAGGCCCCCCAGTCGTATCTAGATTGTTTCACTATCATCTATGGAACCCATGCAGGAGACCCTGTGTGCAACGCTGGAAACAGCTCCTCAGCTTTTAATGCTCTATTGATGAGTTGTCTCCCCCTGAATGTGCAGGCAATGGTTAAAACAAACTTAAACTGGGCGGACACCGACATAACCCAAATGAGACGTGCAATAACTGCCTTTTGGGCTGATGGTGCCGGAAACACGGCTGCTGCCAGTGCACCCAGAATTAAAACAGAATATTATATGTGGGAACCAGCAGCTGAAGAATGCTCCTATATTCTGGCCATGAGACCAATGAACGGGATGCGCCCTGGTAGAGGAAAGAGTTTTCCGCCTAGACCACAATGGAATGTAGAATTCTGGGGGGGGGGGGGGGGGGGGGAGTGGACAAGGACAAAACCATCCAGAGCAGGGAAGATCCCAAGGTGAGAAAGGAGCTGAAGGAAGCTGTTATAGGTGTGGGAGACAAGGGCATTGGATGAGGGATTGCCCCTCTTGTGACAACGGGGAAGGATGGGGAAGGCAGGCTCCCTACTTTACCAACAATCCATTTTACCAATGACCCACCCACTCCCCTGTAAAACACCTATTCCCACTAATCGCCAACCCCGATGAAGATCCCATAGTAAACATGATGCTGGGGGACACCAGAGTTCCGTTTTTGATTGATACAGGAGCAACCTCATCTACCCTGAATCAGGAGCTTGTGGCATATCTGGGAGTTCCTATGTCAGACCATGTAACACGATTATCAGGATTGGATGGGAAAGTACGGTATTACCCCCCTAACTCAGCCTCTGACTATAATATATGGACAGGAACAGTGCACCCTCTCCTTTTCCGTTACCCCATATCTTGGCTGCAACCTCGCAGGCAGAGACCTATTAATAGGAATAAAACCAGGAATCCCTGCACTAACGAGATAGTTCACCTCCAGACCCAGAAGATGATGCACACACACTTCCACTTCCCAACGCCTCAATGTTGGGCCATTGATCTTTTGTCAGCACCGGTCTTTGGAAATACTCCCAATCCACATGTAACTCTATTTTATGATCCCAAGGTTTGCAACCCTGAACTAGGAGATTACTTTAGGCCACTGATAGGGAAAGCGATCATAGTCTGCTTGAATGGAACAGAGTCAGACGAACCTGGCACTGCCGTGATAGTGCAAGTGGAAGAAGGGTTGTGGAAACAGAATGCTTCCCTAGTGGTGCCGCATGTAACCACCTCAGTGCGGGCAGATCACTCGGCAAAAGAGCTGGGGTACCTCACCCACGAATTATGCAACCAAGCAGATAACATATTGGTTGAGCAATATTTTTCTCAGGGAGTACTGGAAAGAGTGCCAATTTGTAGAAGGAATCATTCAGCACTACCAGGCATCGAAGAACAACATAGACATGCATCAGATTTGGTCGACTTCACCACATGAGGTAGGACTACCTCCTATCGAAAAGACAGACAGGTTGGCAGAGGGGGTGATATTGTCCAGTTGGTGAGGAATGAAATTCAGTCCCTTGCAAGGGGTGATATTAAAACAGGAGATGTGGAGTCAGTATGGATAGACCTAAGGAATTGTAGGGGTAAAAATACCCTAATGGAACTAATCTACAGGCCCCCAAACAGTACCCCAAATTGGAGCCTACCAGGGAGAAGGCAATTCGGGATTTACTGTTATGTAAAGAACTGGATTTGATAAAGGACCTCGAGGTTAATGAGCCATTGGGAGACAGTGGCCATAACATGGTCAGGTTTAATCTACAATTGGAGAGGGAGAAAGGTAGATCAGAGGTGTCAGTGTTGCAGTTGAATAAAGGGGACTATGGGGCCATGAGGGAGGAGCTGGCCAAAGTTGACTGGAAAGATACACGAGCAGGCATGACAATGGAAAAACAAATGGCAGGTGTTTCTAGGAATAAAACAGAAGGTGCAGGATCAGTTCATTCCTAGGAGGAAATAAGATTCCAAGGGGAGAAAGGGACGACAATGGCTGACAAGGGACGTCAGGGACAGTATAAAAATTAAAGCGAAGAAGTACAACGTAGCAAAGATGAGCGGGAGGCAAGAGGATTGGGTAATGTTTAAAGAACAACAGAAGATAACCAAAAAGACAATACGGGGAGAAAAGATAAGGTACGAAGGTAAGCTAGCCAAGAATATAAAGCAAGATAGTAAAAGCTTCTTTAGGTACGTGAAGAGGAAACAATTAGTTAAGACCAAAGTTGGACCCTTGAAGACCGAAAAAGGTGAATTTATTATGGGGAACAAGGAAATGGCAGATGAGTTGAACAGGTACTTGGATCTGTCTTCACTAAGGAGGACACAAACAATCTTCCTGATATAGTAGTAGCCAGAGGATCTGGGGTGACGGAGAAACTGAAGGAAAACACATTAGGCAGGAAATGGGGTTGGATAGACTGATGGGACTGAAGGCTGATAAATCCCCAGGGCCTGATGGTTTGCATCTCAGGGTACTTACGGAAGTGGCTCTAAAAATCGTGGATGCATTGGTGATATTTTTCCAATGTTCTTTAGACTCGGGTTCAGTTCCTGTGGATTGGAGGGTAGCTAATGTTATCCTACTTTTTAAGAAAGGCGGGAGAGAGAAAACAGGGAATTATAGACCAGTTAGCCTGACATTGGTGGTGGAGAAGATGAGATAGCCGAACATTTGGATAGCAGTAACAGAATCGGCCCGAGTCAGCATGGATTTATGAAGGGGAAATCATGCTTGACTAATCTTCTGGAATTATTTGAAGAGTAACTCGGAAAATCGACAAGGGAGAGCCAGAGGATGTGGGTGGGGTACCTGGACTTTCAGAAAACATCTGATAAGGTCCCACATAGGAGATTAGTGGGCAAAAGTAGGGCACATGGTATTGGGGGTAGAGTGCTGACATGGATAGAGAAGTGGTTAGCAGACAGGAAACAAAGAGTAGGGATTAACGGGCCCTTTCAGAATGGCAAGGCTTGGTGCTGGGACCGCAGCTATTTACAATATACATCGATGAGTTGGATGTATGGATTTGAAAGTAGCAGTAGCAAATTTGCAGATGACACAAAGCTGGGTGGCAGTGTGAACTGTGAGGAGGATGCTATGAGAATGCAGGGTGACTTAGAAACATAGACATAGAAAATAGGTGCAGGAGTAGGCCATTCGGCCCTTCGAGCCTGCACCGCCATTCAATGTGATCATGGCTGATCATCCAACTCAGTATCCCGTACCTGCCTTCTCGCCATACCCCCTGATCCCTTTAGCCACAAGTGCCACATCTAACGCCCTCTTAAACATAGCCAATGAACTGGCCTCAACTACCTTCTGTGGCAGAGAATTCCAGAGACTCACCACTCTCTGTGTAAAGAATGTTTTCCTCATTTCGGTCCTAAAGGAATTCCCCCTTATCCTTAGACTGTGACCCCTTGTTCTGGACTCCCCCAACATCGGGAACAATCTTCCAGCATCTAGCCTGTCCAACCCCTTAAGAATTTTGTAAGTTTCTATAAGATCCCCCCTCAATCTTCTAAATTCCAGCGAGTACAAGCCGAGTCTATCCAATCTTTCCTCATATGAAAGTCCTGACATCCCAGGAATCAGTCTGGTATACTTGGACAAGTTGGGGGAGTGGGGGGATGCATGACAGATGACGTTTAATGTGGAGAAATGTGAGGTTACCCACTTTGGTAGCAAAAACAGGAAGGCAGATTACTATCTAGATGGCAGTGAAGAAAGCAAATGGCATATTGGCCTTTATAACAAGAGGAATCGAATATAGGAGCAAAGAGGTCCTTCTGCAGTTGTACAGAGCCCTAGTGAGACCACACCTGGAGTATTATGTACAGTTTTGGTCCCTTAACTTGAGGAAGGACATTCTTGCTATTGAGGGAGTGCAGCGTAGGTTTACAAGGTTAATTCCTGGGATGGCGGGACTGTTAAATGCTGAGAGAATGGAGCAGCTGGGCTTGTACACTCTGGAGTTCAGAAGGATGAGAGAGGTTCTCATTGAAACATATAAGATTGTTGAGGATTTGGACATGCTAGAGGCAGGAAACATGTTCCAGATGTTGGGGGTCCAGAATCTGAGGACACAGTTTAAGAATAAGGAGAAAGCCATTTAGAATGGAGACAAGGAAACACTTTTTCTCGCAGAGAGTGGTGAGTCTGTGAAATTCTCTGCCTCAGAGGGCGGTGGAGGTGGGTTCTCTGGATGCTTTCAAGAGAGAACTAAATAGTGCTCTTAAAAATAGTGGAGTCAGGGGATATGGGGAGAAGGCAGGAATGGGGTACTGATTGGGGATGATCAGACATGATCACATTCAATGGCGGTGCTGGCTCGATGGGCCGAACGGGCTACTACTGCCCCTCTTGTCTATTGTCTATTGACTGACCTATTGTGCTCCTGTAATGATCACAATCAAGCCGGATGTCCGCCTCCCTGTGGTCCACCAATCTATATCATATTGTATAGCATATATCATCATATCATATCATATCATCATAATATAATATAACATATATATATATATAAAACTGTGTGTGTGTCTGCCGACATCCGGCTGCCGGGTCTACGCCCTTTGATTCCCTGCTCCGCCAAAACCGGACCCTCGGACGCCGCCGTTTTTCCCACTTGGCAAGACGTTACGTTACCAAAGGCGCTCCTCGTTACGTTTAGACATCGTTACGTACACCGTTTTTAATAAAACGCCCCACGTTTTCAAAATTCAAACTGCTCTCACCCATAGAATGTTGGTAAACATTCCATCGTGTGATGTCATAATGCCCAATGCTCTCAGATGTCCAATCGGAATGGATCTCATTACATCTGCCCTCGCGCCAGCCCCAGCCTCCCCCCTCCCCCTGATGTTCCAGCATGTTCCATTGTGTGATGTCACAATGCCATCCCTCACAGATGGCCAATCGGAACTGATCTCATTTACATCTGCCTTGGCCCCAGCCCCATCCCCAGCCCCCCCTCCCCCCCACTGCAGCCTGTGTCAAAGTGCTTCATCACGTGTGTGGGAATAGAGAAAGAGGATTGGGGGTGCTAGGGAGTGGGGAATAGATGGACTGCCCCTACCCCGCCCCCTCCCTCTCTACCACCCCACTCTTTCCCCCCTCTCCCCCCACCCCTCTCCCCCCACCCCTCTCCCCCTCCCTCACACTCTTCCCCCTCCCTCCCCTACCCCACTTCCCTCCTCCCCTCCCTCCCCCCTCCCCCACACCTCTCTCACACTTCCCCATCCCTCTCCTCACCCCTCCCCCTCCTCCTCCCACCCCATCCCTCCTTCCCTCTCTTCCCCACCCCCTTCCCTCTTTACCCCCTCCCCTCAAATCAAATCAAATCAAATACGTTTATTTGTCATTGCACATCAACTATACAATGAAATTTCATGTGCATCCCCTTCAATGGTAAACAATAAAAGACACGGGATAAAAAGATTAAAAAGAACAAAACACAATAATACAAACAACCATTTACTCTCACATTTACATTTACTACAAGATCAATGCATAAAATAAGTAATAGATTAAAAAAAAATGCACATTATATTGCACATTCTAGCAGACAAATTTTTATATGCACCCCGAATTGTGTAGTGTTGCCCGTAGTGTTATCTGTTTGAATTAAGTTCTCCAATGGCACGTGGGTAGAAACTGTTAGTTAGTCTGCAAGTGCGGGCCTTCAAAGACCCCTATTGCCACCCAGAGGGCAGCAGAGTGAAAAGGTGGTTGGCAGGGTGGGATGAGTTCTGTGTGATGTTTGTCGCCCGGCGTAAACATCGGGCCTTGTAAATATCTTCCAGGGAGGGTAGTTGAGTGTTTGTGATGCTCTGTGCTGTTATAATAACCCTCTGTAGTGCCTTCCTTCCAGCCACAGTGCAGCTAGCAAACCACACCAGGATGCCATAGGAGAGGATGCTTTCCATGGCGCACCGGCGCACTCTGTCCCTCTTCCACCACTCCCCCTACCCCTCTTCCCCTCCCTCCCTACTCTTTCACTTCTCTCCCCCTTCCCTGCTTAGTGTGTGACTAGAGATTACGCTTTTACATTCACTAATGCACTCCTCTTTACATTTAGACATTTTTACGTACACATTTTTAATAAAATCCTTCCCCCTCCTCCAATATTTCAAAATCTTTAAAAAATCAATCTCCTTTCTCTCTCTCTCTCCATCCCCCACCTCACTCTCTCCACCTCTCCCCTACCCCTCTTTCTCCCCCTGTCCTCTCCCCTCCACCTCCTTTTCCTCCCCTCTTCTCCATAACCCCTCTACTCTCACCTTCCCCTCTCCTCCCTTACCCCACCCCTCTCTACCCCCCTCACCACCCTCAGGGACATGCTGCCCCCCCCTCCCCCCACCCCCCCCCTGCAACCACACATTGGGGGAACAGACCCAACAGGTCTGCACTTGGTCTAGTATATATTAAAACTGTGTGTGTGTCTGCCGATATCCAGCTGCCGCGTTTTCGCTCTTTGATTCCCTGCTCCGCCAAAACCGGACCCTCGGACGTCGCCGTTTTTCCCATTTGGCCAAACGTTACGCTTGTACATTACCAAAGGCGCTCTTCATTACGTTTAGACGTTGTTACGTACACCGTTTTTAATAAAATCCCCCCACTTTTTCAAAATTCAAACTGCTCTCACCCATAGAATGTTGGTAAACAATCCATCGTGCGATGTCACAATGCCCAATGCTCACAGATGTCCAATCAGAACGGATCTCATTTACATCTGCCCTCGCACCAGCCCCAGCACCCCCTTCCCCGCCTGATGTTCCAACACGTTCCATTGTATGATGTCACAAAGCCATCCCTCACAAATGGCCAATCACAATGGATCTCATTTACATCTGCCTTTGCCCCAGCCCCAGAACCAGCAACCTGTGTCGAAGTGTTTGATCACGTGTGTGGGAAGAGAGAAAGAGGATTGGGGGTGATAGGGAGTGGGGAGTAGATGCGGCTTTCATATCCGCGCGAAGGCTTAGGACGTGCCACTAGTCCAAATCCTCGCGGCCGCAGGATGGTCAAGAGAAGCAACTTTCTCACAGTTTTATGATAAACCTGTACAGGCAGTGCCACGGTTTGGGCATGCTGTTTAATTCATTTGCTTTGTTTATATCATTGTTTGTAATTTCCTCCTGGGATAGAGAGGTTATTACTGGTTTTTGTTATTATTGTAGCAATGTTACAAAATTTTGAGATTTTCAAAATCAAGTCTGCAATTTATCCCATCAGATAATCATAAAAAGATGTTTAATTTGACACCTAACTCACCTTCGTATCTTCAGTATTAGAAAAGTTATGGCCATTTTCATACTCGGAAATTAGCATCTTGTTCCCTATTGCTTTTCCATTGACTTAACACAAAAGCTGTGATCGAGGACAGTCAAAAGCCCATAACATTCTTAAAAATTAAGAGAATTGAAAGACATTTTCAATTATTATAGATTGAAGTATTCTGAAACAAATATGAAACAATCTTACTTGGATGACATGAAATTAAAGCATATAATTAGTTAGTAACCCAATTGTAGCTGATTACAAAATTCAATTACTAGATCTAAATATCTATCCATTTCTTAAGGAAAGATTAACATTTTTAAATAGCCTAAGTGTCCAAATAGCATTCACACAAGAATTCACAATATAACATGATTTTTAAATCCCATTGTCATGAATTTATCGGACAAATGGAAGGAATTTAGTATTTAGAATTAATTCCCGTAAGTTAATGCCCATTTAAATCATCTTGCGAGTGGGATTTTGTGGAACGCGATCGATTGGAACGTTGCGGTTGCGGTGAATATAAACCCCATATCGGCAGGAATAACACTGCCGGTTTGTATGGGGCCAAAATCACCTTTTTGCAACGTAAAATTTGGATTAAAGGCATTCTAAGAAGCACGTTTATACGTAAATTATACGGCTTTCCTTTACCTGTCCCGTATGTGAAATCCATCCCCGTTGTTGGTGTTCACGGCATAAGAAGCTGATTTTTATTTTACTCCAGCGCTGAAATTGTCCAGTGATTTAAAATAAAAAATTCACAGAACGGCCGTCAGAACAAATCTTCAGCAAAAGCTTGCACCCCGAGAAAATATAACTCTGGCACACAGGAGAAAAAACGCATTTTAACTCCGGCCCCCCTCAAAGTCACACACACGGCCAGTGACAGAACTGTAGCGCCGCTGAAGGTAAGTTTTGTAACACACCTACCTACTGCCATAAGTTTGGATAATGGTCCCCATTTTATTGCCACTATTCATGAGCGACTATGTGCACATCTTAATATCCAACAGCAATGTCACTGTGTACACCACCCACAGGCATCCAGGATAGTGGAAGGAGCCAATGGGGTGTTGAAAAACAAGATTTCCAAGCTAATGGGAGAAATGGGACTGACATGGATTAAAGTATTACCCGTAGCATTATTTGAAATCCGGGTAACGCCCCACAGTGCTACTAAGCTATCCCCAGCAGAAATTATCTATGGTAAACCTCTACAAACCCCCTGGGGAGCAAGCCTCACTTATGAAGGAACCCTAGATTTACACGCATTAAACGATGAAATGATAACCTATGTTCAGAGGTTCACCCATATTCTGTCAGCATTGCATTCATAGCTAAAGGAGTCCCAGAGGCCGCTACCTGACGGTGACCAGAGCAAATAGTCCAAACAGGGTACTACGTACTTATAAGAAATTGGGACCGTAAGAAACTGGGGGAACGGACCATACCAAGTGTTGCTGACAACATCAACGGCTGTGAAGGTTGAGAACCATCCTCGCTGGATACATCTTACAGGCTGCAAGAAAATTGGACTAGATCCCCACAAAAGTGAGGAAGGCGTACCACTAGTGCCAATACCCTAAATCTAACTGAACAGCCTGCCCTACTCGGTTTTCGCAACGCTACAGTGTCTAGTAGTTGCCGAGTGATCAAGCCATGGGTAAATGGGACCCGTAGGTATGGGGGACTTATGTATGATAATTTTAAAGTTTGGTACACACCCCTGTTTAAACCAGGGTGGAAGGTGAATGAAACAAAGGTATGGAAGATACCCCGGTTGAGAATAATAAGCAATCCTCATCTACCATTAAATACCTCATGACATTGCAACTACACAGAAAAGGGGGGATATTTGGGAAACCGCTCATGCACTACAATCGCTCCTCAGGGACCACCATGATCAGTAAATGGAACATACTTTGTGTGTGGGTCATGGGCATATCCGCGGCTGCCAGGGATGCCACGGGGAAACTATTGCACTTGGGAAAGGAAGTGGGGAAAGGACGACCATTGGAATGGGTGTTGCTATATAGCTTATGTTGTTCCCTATGTTTTTATGTTGCTGACACAGGTAGCTAATACCCTGAGAGTCAAAAGGGGAATTGTGGAAACTGAGAGGTATTAGATGATCGTTTTCCCCCCGTATGGTGTAGCAAGAACAGATAAGGAATTGAATTGAATTGAATTGAATTGAATACCTTTATTGTCATTCAGACCTTTCGGTCTGAACGAAATTTCGTGCCTGCAGTCATACATATATAAAAAACAACAATACAATACCACACAATAAACACAAAACTAACATCCACCACAGTGAGCTCACCAAACACCTCCTCACTGTGGTGGAAGGCAAAAGTCTTAGGGTCTCAGTCTTTTCTCCCCTCCTTATTCTCCCTCTGCGCTGAGGGGATCCAGGCCGCCGCCACCGCTAGCGCCGGAACACCGCCACAGGGCCCGCCGCCGGAACGTCGCTGGAGCACCGCAGCTCCCGTAAACCAGGCCGCTGCTGGAGCACCGCAGCTCCCGACACCCAGGCCGTCACTGGAGCACCGCAGCTCCCGTCACCCAGGCCGTCGCTGGAGCACCGCAGCTCCCGACATCCAAGCCGCCACTGGAGCACCGCAGCTCCCGACACCCAGGCCGTCGCTGGAGCACCGCAGCTCCCGACATCCAAGCCGCCGCTGGAGCACCGCAGCTCCCGACACCCAGGCCGTCGCTGGAGCACCGCAGCTCCTGACATCCAAGCCGCCGCCGGAGCACCGCAGCCCCCGACATCCAAACCGCCGCTGGAGCACCGCAGCTCCCGAAGCCCAGGCCGCCGCTGGAGCACCGCAGCTCAGGGGGAGCCAGGCCGCCGCTGGAGCACCGCAGCCCCCGACACCCAAGCCGCCGCTGGAGCACCGCAGCTCCCGAAGCCCAGGCCGCCGCCGGAAGCCAGGTCGCCGCTGAAGCTCTGAAGGCCGTGCCGCCGCCGCTGGAAGCAGGAAGGCCGTCACCAGGGCCTCAGCACAGACGGAGACGGTGTCGGGGGACACGACAGGAAAAGTCGCATCCCCCCGAAGGGAGAGACTAAAACCCCCGTTTCTCCCACCCTCCCCCCCCCACACACATACACAACCCGACAAACCAAAAATAAACACCAAAAACAGGGACGAGGACAAAAATAAAATAAAAGACAGACGGACTGCAGGTGAGCTGCAGCTGACAAGCAGCGCCGCCACTCCGAAACATATTATGAAAAATATGGCATCAGCTATGGAAGCGTAAGCTAATGCCACTGCACAGGCTTTTATGAATGTACGGCATTCCATTCAGGCCATCACTGCTGAAATGGTGGCATTGAGAGTAGTAGTCCTCCAGAACCGAATGGCATTAGATTTTATTCCAGCAGAGAAAGGGGGCATTTGTGCTATTACAGGGCGCGAATGCTGCACTTACATTGATAGAAACATAGAAAATAGGTGCAATAGGCCATTCGGCCTTTCGAGCCTGCACCGCCATTCAATATGATCATGGCTGATCATCCAACTCAGTATCCTGTACCTGCCTTCTCTCCATACCCCCTGATTCCTTTAGCCACAAGGGGCACATCTAACTCCCTCTTAAATATAGCCAATGAACTGGCCTCTACTACCTTCTGTGGCAGAGAATTCCACAGATTCGACACTCTCTGTGTGAAAAATGTTTTTCTCATCTCGGTCCTAAAAGACTTCCCCCTTATCCTTAAACTGTGACCCCTTGTTCTGGACTTCCCCAACATCGGGAACAATCTTCCTGCATCTAGCGTGTCCAACCCCTTAAGAATTTTGTAAGCTTCTATAAGATCCCGGGGCCACAGTCTTAGAATAAAGGGGAGGTCATTTAAGACTGAGGTGAGAAAAAAACGTTTTTACCCAGAGAGTTGTGAACTTATGGAATTCCCTGCCAATCAGGGAATTCCCTGCCAATCTGGAGGCCAAATCACTGGATAGATTTAAGAGAGAGTTTGATAGACCTCTAGGGGCTAGTGGAGTCAAGGGATATGGGGAGAAGGCAGGCACGGGTTATTGATAGTGGACGATCAGCCATGATCACAATGAATGGCGGTGCTGGCTTGAAGGGCCGAATGGCCTCCTCCTACACATATTTTCTATGTTTCTATTCCCGCACAATCTTCTAAATTCTAGCGAGTACAAGCCAAGTCTATCCAGTCTTTTACCATATGAAAGTCCTACCATCCCAGGAATCAGTCTGGTGAACCTTCTCTGTACTCCCTCTATGGCAAGAATGTCTTTCCTCAGATTAGGAGACCTAAACTGTATGCAATACTCCAGGTGTGGTCTCACCAAGACCCTGTACAACTGCAGTAGAACCTCCCTGCTCTCATACTCAAATCCTTTTGCTATGAATGCTACCATACCATTTGCTTTCTTCACTGCCTGCTGCACCTGCATGCCTAATTTCAATAACTGGTGTACCATAACACCCAGGTCTCGTTGCATCTCCCGTTTTCATAATCGGCCACCATTCAGATAATAGTCTACTTTCCTGTCCTGTTTTGCCACCAAAGTGGATAATCTAATGGTGGTGGCACGCTGCTGTGGCCCGACTCCGGAGTCGGAGGCTCCAGCTGCAGCCACAGGTCTGGTGGGCTGTGATATCGGGAGCTCGCTGGTCCGTGTGGGAGATCGCTTTTCGGAGGTCCCGCAACACAATTTATCCAACCTGTGTCGCGGGGTTGGAACGACCCAGAGCGGGGCCATACATCGCTCGGCACGGCTTGAATGGCCGCGGGACATTCCAGCACCCATCGGGGGCTCGACATTGTGACTTTTGGGCCTGGAGCCGGGCCGTACATCGCCCGGCGCGGCCTTAAATGGCCGTGGAACTTACCATCGCCCGTCTGGGGCTTCAACATCCGGAGAGAAATGGTGCAGGGGAGAGAAAAGCCATCCATCACAGTGAGGAGGAGATTCACTGTGATGGATGTTTGTGTAAACTGAATTGTTCGTATGTTTTGTAGGAATTGTCTTTGTTTGTATGGATGTGGAAACAGAGTTTCGTTTGAGCCTCACTGAGGTTCAAATGACATGGAATAAATATTATATATTGTACTATTTCTGGGGCTACTTCCTTAAGTACTCTGGGATGCAGCCTATCTGACCCTGGGGATTTGTCGGCCTTTAATCCATTCAATTTACCTAACACCACGTCCCGGCTAACCTGGATTTCACTCAGTTCCTCCATCTCATTTGACCCCTGGTCCCCTGCTATTTCTGGCAGATTACTTATGTCTTCCTCAGTGAAGACAGAACCAAAGTAGTTATTCAATTGGTCTGCATTTCCTTGTTCCCCATGATTAATTCACCTGTTTCTGACTGCAAGGGACCTACATTTGTTTTAACTAATCTTTTTCTCTTCACATATCTATAAAAACTTTTGCAGTCAGTTTTTATGTTCCCTGACAGTTTTCTTTCATAATCTATTTTCGCTTTCCTAATTAAGCCCTTTGTCCTGCTCTGTTGGACTCTGAATTTCTCCCAGTCCTGTGGTAGGCTGCTTTTTCTGGCTAATTTGTATGCTTCATCTTTTGTTTTGATACTATCCCTGATTTCCCTTGTTGGTTCCTCTACATGTTGGTTTAGAAAACTATCCCGCATACATTCCAAGAAAACCTCTTCCTCAGCACCCCTGCCAATTTGATTCACCCATTCTATATGTAGATTGAAGTCACCCATTATAACCGTTTTACCTTTGTTTCTAATTTCCACGCATTTCTAATTTCCTATTTGATGCCATCCCCAACTCCACTACTACTGTTAGGTGGCCGGTACACAACTCCCACTAGCGTTTTCTGCCCTTTAGTGTTTCGCAGCTCTACCCATATCGATTCCACATCCTCCAAGCAAATGTCCTTCCTTTATATTCGTGTTAATCTCCTCTCTAACCAGCAATGATACCCTACCTCCTTTTCCGTTCTGTCTACCCCTCCTGAAATTTGAATATCCCTGGATGTTCAGCTCCCAGCCTTAGTCACCCTGGAGCCATCTCTCCATGATCCCAACTATATTATATCATTAATAACTATCTGTACATTCAACTCATCCACCTTATTACGAATGGTCCTTGCATTGAGACGCAAAGCCTTCAGGCTTGTTTTTACGTTGAAAAGTCGCCCTTTTTGATTTTTGCCCTGGATTTGTCTGCCTGCCATTTTTACTTTTTACACCTTGCTACCTATTGCTTCTACCTTCATTTTACACCCCTCTGTCTCTCTGAGGATTTAAACTTTTTTCATCGGTTGTTGGCGACAATAATCAACCAAACCACTGTGTTACGAAAAACGTACGTTTTATTGAGCAAGAGTCTTTACATCAATTCACCCGTCCGCAGACCAGGTAACACTGCAAAAAATCGCTACTTCCCTTCAGCAGGTACCACCATATATACTCTTAATACAAAGTTTTCCTCTTCCCCCTTGTTATCCAATTACATTTCCTCCACGTATCTCTTCATATCAGACATGATGTAAGGTGCAAATGCCATCGGCCTCCTCCAAATATGGAGTTGGTTTTCACTTTCTGCTGAAAGCCTGTCGTCTGCGGTTAGCCAGTCTGCACATCCACAAATTGTGCAGATGCAGCAGTTCTGCTTTTTGTGTTAGTAAGCTCTTTTGCACATGCAAGCTTGAATCTTAAGGTTAATTGTTTAATGCCAATACATCGATTTTAATGCTTCTAGAATTATTGGCACTGGTTGTCTTAATATTTCCATAGCAGGATTTAATACAATTCCTCATCTCTGCTCATGCTCCCATCCCCCTGCCACATTAGTTTAAATCCTCCCCAACAGCACTAGCAAACACTCCACCAAGGACATTGGTTCCATTCCAGCCCAGGTGAAGAACGTCCTGTTTGTACTGGTCCCACCTCCCCCCAGAACTGGTTCTAATGCCCTAGAAATTTGAATCCCTCCCCCTGGCACCATTTCCCAAGCTACGTATTCATCTGCAATATCCTCATATCTCTACTCTGACGAGTACATGGCACTGGTAGTAATCCAGAGATTATTACCTTTGAGGTCCTACTTTTAAGTTTTTCTCCTGGCTCCCTAAATTCACCTTGTAGGACCTCATCCCATTTTTTACCTATATCGTCGGTGCCAATGTTGACCACAACAACTGGCTGTTCACCCTCCCCCTCCAAAATGTTCTGCAGCCGTTCAGTGACATCCCTGACCCTTGCACCAGAGAGGCAACTTACCATCCTGGAGTCTCGTTTGCGGCCGCAGAAATGCCTATCTATTCCCCTTACAATTGAATCCCCTATTAAAAGGAGATTAAAAATATACCTGATTCTTCTCAAGATATTCCAGAGTGGGAACAACGGAAATTAACAAACCAGCAGCAAGAGCAAGAGCAGGAGAGAGTGTCGTCTTTTAAAAGGGAGATTGCTAAGATGGCACTCAAAGGGCAGGTGCCAACGGGAATTAAGTTGGGTAAATCAGGCAAGGATGAGAAATGGTTTGTAAACCTTGAAGAGAATAAAGCAATTAATCGGGCAGAGTTTGTGGGTATAGATATAGAGCCACAGGATCCACCAGAAAACTCATGTTCCCAAGTCAGAGAAACTGTGACTTGTTCCTAAGTCAGAGAAACAAGAAGGATGAGGGGATAATGTCCTTCCTCAGATTTGGAGACCAGAACTGTACGCAATACTCCAGGTGTGGTCTCACCAAGGCCCTCTACAACTGAAGTAAACCTCCCTGCTCCTATACTCAAATCCTTTTGCTATGAAAGCTAACATACCATTCGCTTTCTTCACTGCCTGCTGCACCTGCATGCCTAATTTCAATGACTGGTGTACCATGACGCCCAGGTCGCGCAGCATCTCCCCTTTTCCTAATCGGCCACCATTTAGATAATAGTCTGCTTTCCTGTTTTTGCCACCAAAGTGGATCACCTCACGCTACTAGTTACATCCTCGAAAAATTCCACAAGATTCGTCAGACATGATTTACCTTTCGTAAATCCATGCTGCATTTGTCCAATGATTTCACCACTTTCCAAATGTGCTGCTATCCCATCTTTAATAACTGACTCTAGCAGTTTCCCCACTACCGATGTTAGACTAACTGGTCTGTAATTCCCCGTTTTCTCTCTCCCTCCCTTCTTAAAAAGAGGGGTTACGTTTGCTACCCGCCAATCCTCAGGAACTACTCCAGAATCGAAAGAGTCTTGAAAGATTATCACTAATGCATCCACTATTTCCGGAGCTACTTCCTTAAGTACTCTGGGATGCAGCCTATCTGGCCCTGGGGATTTATCGGCCTTTAATCCATTCAATTTACCCAACACCACTTCCCGACTAACCTGGATTTCACTCAATTCCTCTTTTGACCCACGGTCCCCTGCTATTTCCGGCAGATTATTTATGTCTTCCTTAGTGAAGACGGAACCAAAGTAGTTATTCAATTGGTCCGCCATATCCTTGTTCCCCATGATCAACTCACCTGTTTCTGACTGCAAGGGACTTACATTTGTTTTAACTAATCTCTTTCTGTTCACATATCTATAAAAACTTTTGCAGTCAGTTTTTATGTTCCCTGCCAGTTTTCTTTCATAATCTATGTTTCCTTTCCTAGTTAAGCCCTTTGTCCTCCTCTGCTGGTCTCTGATTTTCTCCCAGTCCTCTGGTATGCTGCTTTTTCTGGCTACTTTGTACGCATCATCCTTAGCTTTGATACTATCCCTGATTTCCCTTTTTATCCACGGATGCACTACCTTCCCTTATTTATTCTTTTGCCAAACTGGGATGAACAATTTTTGTAGTTCATCCATGCAGTCTTTAAATGTCTTCCATTGCGTATCCACCGTTAACCCTTTTAGAATTGATTGCCAGTCAATCTTGGCCAATTCACGTCTCATACCCTCAAAGTTACCTTTCTTTGGATTGTTTTGGGAGTAGCAGAGTCAATGTATATTCGCCCGATAGATTTGAATTGTTTAACGCTTGATGGTAAAGAGGCTCATATTATCAAGGTGGAAATTAATTGTCCCTGGATTTGGCATTTTTGATTGGACTTGGGATCAAATTAATAGTAAAACAAATTGATTGTTTAAATTTGAACAGCTGGGATTCCACAGGAATTGGAAGGGAATTATATTATCGGCTACAATGCTGTGGAATGAAGAAGAAGAAATGGGCAGAAGAATTAAAATTCAAAGTAGTAAATTGAAGGCTGAGACTGAATTTGGTTAAATTGGAACATTTATTATGGTTTGCTTCAAATTAAAGTCACTCCTTTAGGGTAATCTGGACTGAACCCAGCTGAAATTTGTATGATTTCCTGTCACCAGACATACATAGTAACATTGTATGATGATGAAGGAGATTCCATGTCAATCCTAGAATAATAGATAGTAGGTTTGGGAACAGAGAGCAATATAGATAATAGAATAGGGTTCGGTTCAATGGGAATAGTGAGAGTGTGGGAAAGCATGAGTTCATAATGGTATCTTGCCTTGTCCCAAGTTTCTTGAGGTTATTCTAGCGTTTAGGTTCGACTGTGGAAGGTGATGGAAGACTGGGCAGGAACATGGATGGAGGGAACTCGCGCCTATGAAAACACGGGAGGTGAAGACTCCTCAGACAGGACTTGTGAAGTCAGGCCCATGCAAACTCAGGACGCTTTATAAGATTCTGAGAAGAAACAACATCATCTTGTGTTACTGATGGATGGGAAATGTACAGCACACAGATGTTTGTCTGGTTAGCTGATTACTAAGTCACTTTAGTTATCATTTATGATGGGTTATCATAATGATAAAAGGAAGGAATGTTAATCCTGGCTAAATTGGACCAGTCAGTACTTCAAAATAGGGGGTTAAGTTTCAGGGTTTGCTGGGAGATTTGGTCAAATTTGCAGAGCTGGGACAGGCCGTGAGAGGTGCCAGAGAGTCTGGAGCTTAGATACAATTTGCAAGCAAAGAATAGGAAGCCTGGCAAGCCTTGTCAATCTGATACTAAATGCATAGAATGGATTGGGTAGCTGCAAACCAGACCTACACTTTGTAAATAGCTTGTAAATAATGTTGCAGAATCTGACCCTGCTGAATGTTTATTGGATGGGGTGTTAACCCTTGTCTGAGAGTTCTGGTAATCAGGGTAAATGTTGCTAAGTTGACTTCATTCGAAGTCCGTTGTCAATACAATGTATTGAACTATTTTATCAGTGGGTTAGGGAAATGTCTGTTATGTATGGGGTTAATCGATATTTGTAATTTGGTGATTAAGAGACAACCCCTGTGTGGTTCGGCCCTCAGGTTCACGGGGCATATAAAAGGCCGTGATCATGTGGCTCAGGGTCGATCCACTAGAGAAACGCTCGGGACAGCGTATCCTTCTGGAGTGTCTCTGTCTGCGCGAGGCCTAGAGGGCTTGAACAGATAGACACACGATCAAACCCGCGGTGGGGATATGTCCAGTGTGTGATCTGTGATGTGCTTTTGGTAAAATAAAGTTTGGTTATTCAAGTGCTTGATTCAGTGTTTTTACTGAAACTTGACTGGGTGGGAAGCTTTGAAATGAGCAATTATCATGATTATCCTCACTCTGACAATGGAGGAGACCTAGGATAGAAAGGTCTGTGTAGGAATAGGAAGCAGAATGATAGTGTCTAGCAACTGGGAGATCAGGTAGGTTCAGGCAGACAGAGCGAAGGAGTTCGGCGAAAAATTTGCGCAGTCTACGTTTGGTCTCGTCATTGCATAAGAGTCCACATCTGGAACAACGGATACATTGGATGAGGTCAGAGGAGGTGCAAGTGAATCTTTGCCTAACCTGAAAAGACTGTCGGGGTCCCTGGACAGAGTCGAGGGAGGAGGTATAGCGACATGTGTTGGATCTCCTGCAGCTGCAGGGGAATTTTCCTTGGGAGGGGTTGTTTCGGTGGGAAGGGATGAGATATAGTTATGTTGTTTTTATTCCATGGATAATAATTCCTTCTTTAGACAAAGC
Organism: Raja brachyura; assembly: GCA_963514005.1. The sequence goes on from OY740790.1 coordinate 72,924,644, forward strand.
ACTAATCCTCAGATCGGCATTAATATGTTAATTGTGCGTGTTCCGTGTTAGGTCACTCAAAGCCAGGTTTAATTGCAAAGTGTAGTGGTCACAGTTGTTGACAATGAAATGACCGTAAGCTTGGCGTTTCTCTCAGGGAGGGCAGAGAGCGTTCCACATCTCTTCAGTTTTCATCGCAGCAATGGGATCAGAACTATAGTTGACAAAATCTGCATTCAACATGCCAATGCCTCCCAGCTGGAACTTCTTCAAGAAAGTCGTCCTCAATGAAATGCTCTCTGGATCGTCGTACCAGACCTCATGGAACACCTTACCTTTCTGTTGAGGAAGCAAAGAGTGGGCTTAGCTTGGTTCAGTGCACTGATCAAGAAACACTGCTGGATTTCTTTAACAAAACAGTGCAAAGTCCATGACAAGAAAAACATAAAGTGCTGGAGTAACTAAGAGGGTAAGGCAACATCTCTGGCGAACATGGATTGGCGGCATGAAGGAAGCAACTTCAGATGCTGGTTTAAACCGAAGATAGACACAAAAAGCTGGAGTGACTCAATGGGTCAGACAGCATATGTGGCGAACAGGAATAGGTGACATTTGGAGAAGTCTGAAGATTCGTCTTGACCTGAAATTTAACCTATTCCTTTTCTCCAGAGATGCTGTCTGACCTGCTGAGTTACTCCAGCTTTTTGTGTCTATTTATGGATGGGTGACGTTTTGGTTGTGATGGTACCTGCCTCATCTACATCTCTGCTAATCCGTTCCATATACCTATCACCGTTTGTGTAAAATAGTTGGTCCTCAGGTTCCTATTAAATGATGTATAAATGTATTTACACATCATACTTTATTTACAATGTTCTACATTTTATTTTAAAAAGTGCAAGAACCACAGTGGGGTAGACTAGAGGACCTGGAATACATCGTTAATATATATGAGAGATCTAGGTTATTTTATAGCTTTATGATAATTATTGTCACGTGTATTGAGGTACATAGAAACATAGAAAATAGGTGCAGGAGTAGGCCATTCTCCTGGACTTCCCCAACATCGGGAACAATCTTGCTGCATCTAGCCTGTCCAACCCCTTAAGAATTTTGTAAGTCTCTATGAGATCCCCCCTCAATCTTCTCAATTCCAGCGAGTACAAGCCAAGTCTATCCAGTCTTTCTTCATATGGAAGTCCTGCCATCACAGGAATCAGTCCGGTGAACCTTCTCTGTATTCCCTCTATGGCAAGAATGTATTTCCTTGGATTAGGAGAACAAAACTGTACGCAATACTCCAGGTGTGGCCTCACCCTGTACAAATTCAGTAGAACCTCCCTGCTCTTGTACTCAAATCCTTTTGCTAGGAATGCCAACACACCATTTGCTTTCTTCACAGCCTGCTGCACCTGCATGCCTACTTTCAATGACTGGTGTACCATGACACCAAGGTCTTGTTGCATCTCCCCTTTTCCTAATCGGTCACCATTCAAATAATAGTCTACTTTCCTGTTTTTGCCACCAAAGTGGATAACCTCACATTTATCCACATTATACTGCATCTGCCATGAATTTGCCCACTCACCCAGCCTATCCAAGTCACCTTGCAGCCTCCTAGCATCCTCCTCACAGCTAACACTGCCCCCCAGCTTCGTGTCATCCGCACACTTCGAGATATTGCATTTAATTCCCTCATCCAAATCATTAATATATATTGTAAATAGCAGCGGTCCCAGCACTGAGCCTTGCGGCCCCCCACTAGTCACTGCTTGCCATCCTGAAAAGGACCCGTTCACTCCTACTCTTTGCAATGAAAAGCTTTGTTTTTGCAGGGTGTTAAATCAGATCAGACACTGCTATACGTAAATACAACAAAGACAATCTCAAGTAAAACAGGTAGAGCAAAGGGGAAGAAACAGAGTGCAGATAAAAGTTCTCAGGAAGAAGAAGGAATGACCAGGGTGGGACAAGTCTTAAATTATGTTAGCTGATTTTCTGAGGCAGTGTGAAGTGTAGATTAGTTTAGTTTATTGTCACATGTACCGAGGTACAATGAAAATCTTTTGTTGCATGCTAACCAGTCAGCGGAAAGACAATACATGATTACTATCGAGCTATTTACAGTGTACAGATACATGATAAGATACAGAATGGTGTCAATGGTGGGGAGTGTGATCTGTGTGATGGACTGGGCTACATCCACAATTCTCTGCGATTCTTTGCGGACTTGGGCAGGTCCGTTCATCAACTCAATTGGGAAGTGAATTAACTTGTTAAACTCGACAATGTCACAATAATATAAAACATATTTGTATTTTTATTTATTTTTTTTGTTTTTTTTTGTTTAATTTCTTTTATTAGAAGTAATCAATTTACAATAGTGTAAACATTATACAAACATCAACTTAATTCCATATTTTTTTAAATAACCCGTTGAAAGTTATTATCTATTTTTTTAGGAAATAAAGATAAGGATAGAGTAGTTTTAAATCAATAAGAGGGTGATTAAATAATAATTTGATTATATAAAAGAGAAAAAGAAAATAGAGAAAGGAAAAAAGGTTAACAAAAAGTGAAAAGATATTATATATATATATATATATATATATATATATATATATATATATATATATATATATATATATATATATATATATATATATATATATATATATATAAAAATGAAAATCAACAAAATATATTGTATCTAAAACTATTACAAATAATAATATCAATGAAGATATGCCTATTAATCCTAGTATAAGAATATGTTATTCTCATCAAGTCAAGCTGTGATGTCAAGAACAGCTACTTCTCTAGATACTGTATATATGGAGACCATATTTGTTCGAAGGTATTATATTTGTCCAATAGGACAAATCTGATTCTTTCTAATTGTAACATCTCCAACATTTCTGCTGCCCACATTTTAATTGTGGGGGTTAATGTTCCCTTCCAAAATTTCAATATGATTTTTTTCCCTATTATCAAACAGTAATCAAAGAAATTTCTTTGATTTACTGTAAGTACCGAATTTGAATCCAAAATTCCAAGTATTAATAACTTTGGGTCTGGATCCAATCTAATTTTAAGAACCTCAGAAATAACCTTAAAAATTTCTGTCCAGTAGTGATTCAATTTGGGACATGTAGCAAAACTATGTGTTAAATTTGCTTCTAAATTCTTACATTTATCACAAATTGAAGAGAGATTGGGAAAGATACTATTTAATTTAGTTTTTGAATAATGTAATCTATATAATACTTTGAATTGTATCAATGTATGTTTGGCATTTAACGAACACCGATGTATTTGCTGTAAACTTTCTTCCCAATTTTCTTTTGTTATGGATAAACCAATTTCATTCTCCCATGCTTGACGATATGTTTCAGTTGTTGGATTCTCCTTATCCAAAATTATGTTATATATATAGGCTATTAATTTTTCTGTATTTGGGTGTAAATTAAACAAATCATCTAATAATCCTGGTACTTTATTTTTATAATCTTGTGTGTTGGATTTTATATAATCTCTAATTTGTAAGTACCTAAACAAGTGTTGCGGAGACAATCCGTAGATATCTTGTAACTCTTGGAATAAAATAAATTTTCCTTTTCTATAAAGGTGCTCTATCCTTTTAATTCCTAAATCATCCCAATGTCTAAACCCTCCATCCAATATAGAGGGTTTAAATAATGGGTTATTCGTTATTGGTAGCCTGAGTGAGAGATTATCTAGCTGTAAAGTCTTAACTATTTGTTTCCAAATACGTCTATTATTATAAATTATAGGGTTGTCCCTATCAATCTTTTTTTGTACTTCCTTTGGCGCAAAAAGAATCGAGCCTATATTAAAAGGTAAACAGTCTTCCTTTTCCATCTTTAACCACATTGGTTCATTATCCAGATTTATCCACCAAAAATTCATATTCTTAATCTGAACTGCCCAAAAGTAATATAAAAAATTTGGAAGTGCTAACCCTCCATTTATCTTAGACTTACATAAGTGTTTTTTACTTATTCTATGACTTTTATAGTCCCAAATAAAACTATTAACAATATTATCAATTTTCTTTTAAAAAAATTTCGGGAGAAAAAAAGGAATAGCCTGAAACAAATATAACAATTGTGGTAAAAAAATCATTTTTATAGCATTAATTCTACCAACCATAGATATAGGAAGTGTTTTCCAATATGAAATATTTTTTATAAGTTTATCTAATAATTGAGGATAATTAGATTTAATTAATAATTTATAGGATTTAGGTACATTGATTCCTAAATATTTAAATTTATCTGTGACTATTTTTAATGGATATTGTTGCAATATATTTACATTTATGCCAGTTATAGGCATAATTTCACTTTTATTCCAGTTAATCCTATATCCTGAAAATATACTAAATTCATTTATAACATTAAATAACTTGGGAATACTGCATTCCGGTCTTGTAATATAAATCAAAACATCATCTGCATATAAAGATATTTTATTAATTGTTGTATCAGTATTATAACCATATATTTCAGGTTCAGATCTAATTCTTTCAGCCAGAGGCTCTATTACCAAGGCAAATAATAAAGGGGATAACGGACATCCCTGTCTGCATCCCCTAAATAGTTTAAATTTAGGTGATAGTATTTGATTAGTTAAAATTCTTGCAGTAGGATTAGAGTATAATATTCTTACCCATTTACAGAATCCATCCCCCCAATTGAAACTTTTCCATTATATTAAATACATATGACCATTCCACCTGATCGAATGCTTTTTCTGCATCCAACGATATAACTGCTAATTCTGTGTCTCTTTTTCTTTTCGAATATATGATATTAAACAGGCGCCTAAGATTGTGTGATGAATAACGTTTTGGAATAAAACCTGTTTGATCGTGATGTATTATTTTAGAAATCACTAAACTTAGCCTCCGAGATAGTACTTTAGTTAATATTTTTTGGTCAGTATTTAAAAGAGCAATCGCTCTATATGATCCAGGATCTTCCAGATCCTTGTCTAACTTAGGGATGAGTGTAATTGTAGATTTGTTTAAGGATTCTGGTAATTTTCCTAGTTCATATGCATATCTATACACTATCTGTAATCTTGGTGAGATTAGATCATTATATTTTTTATAAAATTCTGCACTCAGGCCATCAGGGCCCGCGGTTTTTCCTTTTTTTAACGAACCAATTGATTCTTCAATATCTCTTACTGATATTTCAGCATTTAACAATTGTCTACTTTCCAGATCTAGCCTATTAATATGACATTTGTCTAGAAATTTTTCCATTTCATGTGTTTGCCCTGTTGATTTTGATGAATAAAGATTTTGATAATATTGTAAAAATGTGTCATTAATATCCTTTGGTATAGTCAGTATGTTTCCCTGCATAGATCTAATACTATGTATAGTTTTTTCATCGTCTAATTTTCTGAGTTGTCGTGCTAATAATTTTTGTGGCTTATCTCCAAATTCAAAATGTACTTGTTTGGTTTTTTGAAAAAGTTTAATAACTTGGTCAGAATATATTTTATTTAATCTATATTTTAATATTGCAATTTTATTAACTAACTCTTTAGAAGGATGTCTTATATTTTCACTATCTAATCGTTTTATCTCCTTTTCTAACATTTGCTCCGTCTTTCGATTTTCTTTATTAAAATATGCTTGTGCTGATATTATTGCACCACGCATAAATGCTTTAAATGTATCCCATAATAATAATGGGGAAATTTCAGGTTTATCATTAGTTTCGAAAAATAATTTAATCTGTTCCTCCACATAATTACAACAGCCTTTGTCCTTCAATATTTGTGGGTTAAATCTCCAAGTGTTAGTTTTATTAACTATATCTTTTAATTTTATCTTGAATGTTAGCGGGGCATGATCTGAGATAATAATATTGTGGTATTTTGCATCATACGTGAAGGGAAGTAATTTTGAATCGACTAAAAAATAATCTATCCTCGAATAGGTTCCAAATACCGGTGAGAAAAATGAATATTCACGTCCAGTTGGATTATCCAATCTCCAAATATCCTTAACATTCGATGTATTAATAAAAGAATTTATAAATTTACTTGACTTAGAAAGAGCTTTCCTTTTCGTGGAAGATCTATCTAAATAATTATCTAAAGTACAATTTAAATCACCCCCAATTATTAAATTATATTGAGTGGAAATAGGGATATTATTAAATATTTTCTTGAAAAATAATGGGTTATCGAAATTGGGTGCATATATATTCATAAAAATTACTTTTTTTGACTGCAATTCCCCTGTAATTATTAAATATCTACCCTCCTTATCCTCTATTATAGAACTAGGTTTAAAAGGTATGCCTTTACGAATAATTATTGCAACTCCTCTAGATTTATGTATAAATGATGAGTGATACACCTTTGAAATCCACTTAGCTGTTAATCTATATTGAGCATCTTTTTTAAGATGTGTCTCTTGAAGAAACATAACATCTGATTTCAATCTATTCAACTGAGCTAACACCTTTCCCCTTTTAACTGGTTCATTAATTCCCTTAACATTCCAACTGCAGAAGGTGATTCCATCACCCCCAATCCTTACATTCATATCTTGCATTTTATTATTAGGGTGGCTTTTTTTGGGGTAGCCTTCTTGACTCCTCCAGCCCGACATAACAGCCCTGCTTTAGTCCGATGAAAATTACCAATTCTATTAATCCATGTCCATTTAACCTGGTTATATAATATAAGTCGTAACCATAATCATATAATATATAATATAAAATCGAAAAATAGTAAAAAATGTAAATATAAAAAAAGTATAGGGTGATAAAAGGGTGTAGAGAAAAAAAAGAAACTACACTTTTATAGCGTGTAGTGTGCACAAGTGGAAGCCACACTAGTATGGCTATTAATCTAAGGACTTCTGTTTTCTTAGAAAAAAGATGTTGGTTATTCCAGCTCTTATCTAGAATGCTGTATATGTTGGGGTGGGGTACTAACTTTATGTTCTTAGTAACTATTTCTATTATTCATATAACTGATTTCTAGTTATTAGTTTCTATTATAATTAGTATTATAATAAGTAATACTATATTAGGGGGATAAGGAAGGTCATAATAATTAGTAATTAGTAATTAATAATTAATACAATACTACAACTTTAAGTCCATTATTCCGCCTTTTTCTCAATGAATAATTCATAACCGCGGGTCAGTAAAGTTCATGCTTAATCCTCTCCTGTCGGGTCTTCTCTTGCTTGTTGTTGTTCTTCTTCTTCTATCTTCTTCTTTATATTCCGAGCGAATTCCAGTGCCTCCGTATGCTTCGGGAAACGATGCTCCTTCTTCTCATAGGTAACTCTCAATATTGCTGGGTACACCAGACCATATCTGATATCCTTTATTTCCTTTATGTCTCTCAGGATGCGTCTTGTTTCTGTGAATAGAGATCTTCTTTTAGCCACCTCAGCCGTGTAATCTCTGAAGATACTGATGCTATCTCCGTCGTATTTTAGATTTCTCTTTCTTATTATTATCTTCATCATTTCTTCAAATTCGTGATCGTAAGCCACCTTTACAATCATTTGTCTTGGTGGTTCATCTCTCCCAGGGACACGTCTTAAAGCCCTGTGGGCACGGCCCAACAGAGGTTCTTGATCCAAATTCAGAATGTCCTTTAGGAGTTTTGCAGCGAATTTACGTGGGTCTTGATTTCCTTCGCGACCCTCGGCCAGACCTACTATACGCAAATTCTTACGTCTTTGACGCCCCTCCAAATCAATACATTTCTCATTTATTTTACGTAATAACTCTGAGAGACGTTTGTTCTCGGCAATTATCTTCTCGGTCTCCTTAGCACTTTTTACAGCGACCTCGGCCAGTTCTGTAATCGCTTCATTTTGCTGATCAAATGTGGCTAAAATAGGATTCAACCTTGCCTCTATCTTCGCATCCCAGGTTGCGACCTCACACTACTCCGCGCGCAACCTCACACTACTCACTACTCCGCGCGCAACCTCACACTACTCCACGCACCCATCCCGCGCTACCCACATGCTACCGTGCATCACAACCCGTCGACCTATTTTACATATGACACGTAAATGAGGCGCAAATGACGGCCAAGTGGGACAGGCCCTTAACATTAGCAAATTTGCAGATGACTCAAAGCTGGGTGGCAGTGTGAACTGTGAGGAGGATGCTATGAGAATGCAGGGTGACTTGGACAGGTTTGGTGGAGTGGGCAGATGCATGGGAGATGAAGTTTAATCCGGATAAATGTGAGGTTATCCACTTTGGTATCAAAAACAGTAAGGCAGATTACTATCTGAATGGCGTCAAATTGGGAAACGGGGAAGTACAACGGGATCTGGGGATCCTTGTTCATCAGTTGATGAAAGTAAGCATGCAGGTACAGCAGGCAGTGAAGAAAGTGAATGGCATGTTGGCCTTTATAAGAACATGCATTTATAACAAGTGGAGTCGAGTATAGGAGCAAAGATGTCTTTCTGCTGTTGTTCAGGGCCCTAGTGAGACCACACCTGGAGTATTGTGTGCAGTTTTGGGGAATGTGCAAATTCCTAATTTGAGGAAGGACATTCTTGCTATTGAGGGAGTGCAGCATAGGTTTACAAGGTTAATTCCCGGGATGGCGGGACTGTCATATGCTGAGAGAATGGAGCGGCTGGGCTTGTACACTCTGGAGTTTAGAAGGATGAGAGGGATTTTATTGAAACCTAAGAATGTTAAGGGTTTGGACATGCTAGATGCAGGAAACATGTTCCCGATGTTGGGGGAGTCCAGAACCAGGGGCCACAGGTTAAGAATAAGGGGTAAACCATTTAGAATGGAGACGAGGAAACACTTTTTCTCACAGAGTTGTGAGTCTGTGGAATTCTCTGCCTCAGAGGGCGGTGGCGGCCGGTTCTCTGGATACTTTCAAGAGAGAGCTAGATAGGGCTCTCAAATATAGAGGAGTCAAGGGATATGGGGAGAAGGCAGGAACGGGGTACTGATTGGGGATGATCAGCCATGATCACATTGAATGGTGGTGCTGGCTCGAAGGGCCGAATGGCCTATTCCTGCACCTATTGTCTATTTTCTGTTATGTTTCAGATTTGTTACATCTGCAGGATTTTGCTTCTGGCTTATTCCACTTACCTGTCAGGGTCTGTTGATAGGGAGCATCTGCCTTTGCAAAGCAATCTGTCCACATATGCAGCTGCACGTCAAACGAGATCACATGTACATAATCGGCATATTTGGAAGCTGAGACAAGGTCAGAGCAAACTGTAGTACTGGTGTTACAAATCCAAGGTGTGTAAAATGAGATCTGGGGAACAAATGGAAGAAGGTGTTTCAGCTGTTGTGTTTCCTCAGTGGTCCAGCCCTAGTTACACCCATCTTGTTTCCATTCACTCTTCATCCATAACAACAATGTTTCTTTCACACGGTCGAACCAGAGTTTTATAGTCAGTTTTAAAGACAGTCAGAACCTTTCTCCCAGAGAGGAAACATCAAACATCTAGATGGCATGGATTTAGGAATGAGAGGGCAACGTTTAAGGAGTTGTGTGTAATAATAATATTATATTTTATTGTCATTACACACAAGTGCAATGCGATTTGGTTTGCAACTCCAGCTGATGTCATAACTTAAACGATTAATAAAATTTAGGTTTAGATAGGTTTAGGTGTAGCTAGTTCTTTAACGGGGTGGTGAGTACCTGGAATGTACTTCCAGGGGTGGTGGTGGAGGCAGAGACTAAATTGCCATTGAAGAGGCTTAACTTGGAAGCACGATCTCAGCCAATCCCTTTTGCCCATATCCCTTCAAACCTTTCCTATCCATGTACCCATCCAAGTCTCAATTAAATGCTGTTCTCGTACCTTCCTCAACTCCCTCCTCTGGCAGCTTGTTCCACATACCCACTCTCTAAGTGATTAAGCTGCCTCAGGTTCCTATTAAATCTTACTCCTCTCTCCGTAACGCTGCATTCATCCTATCTATTCACCTCATGATTTTATGCACCTCTATAGGATCACCCCTCAGCCTCCTGCGCTCCAACAAATATCATGTACAAGCAGAGGAGATTGGTTTAACTTGGCATCATTTCTGGCACTGGAACTGTAGGCTGAAAGGCCTGTTCATATGGTGCACCATTCTATCTTCTATGTTCAATGATTTTGTGCACAGTGGCGGAAAGATTTAATAGGAACCTGAGGGGCAACTTTTTCACACAAAGTATGGTAGGTGTATGGAACGAGCTGCTGTTGGAGGTAGTTTAGGCAGGGACTATTACAATGTTTAAGAACCATTCAGGTACCTGGATAGAGGGATATGGGCCAAACGCAGGCAGGTGGGACTAGAGTAGATGGGACATGTTGGCTGGCATGGGCAAGTTGGAATGAAGGGCCTGTTTCCACGCTGTATCAGGCTATGACTCCGACTTCTGAGCAATTGTATGAAGATTCAAATTTAAACCTTCCCATTCGTGGAACTGGGGCTTAACTCACCAGTAAAATTCAGAACTATGTCATTGTGTTTGTGTCTAATTTACCCTCGATAAAACCTATGGTTCGAATGAGAATTCCAGGGAGCCTTGTAGCAAGATGGAGCGCTAAACGTTACAGCTATCAAGTATCGAGTTTGAGTTTAGTTTAGTTTATTGTCACGTGTACCGAGGTATAGTGACAAGCTTTTGTTGCGTGCTAACCAGTCAGCGGAAAGACAATACATGATTATAATCGAGCCATTTACAGTGTATAGATACATAATAAAGGGAATAACTTTTAGTGCAAGATAAAGTCAGAAAATTCCAATCATAGATAGAGATAGTTCGAGTCACCAATGAGGTAGATAGTAGTTCAGGACAGCTCTCTAGTTTTGGTAGGATGGTTCAGTTGCCTGATCACACCTGGGAAGAAACAGTCCCTGCATCTGGAGGTGTGCATTTTCAGGGGGGGGGGGGGGGGGGGGGGAGTTGTTTACCTAGAATTGGACAACCCAATGTTCTAAATATCATTATTTCATCAGCTACAAGTGCATCAATGTTACTTTATCATTAACATCGACAAGTACAGCACAGGGACAGGCTCTTTCGGTACACCATGTCTGTGCTGAACATTTTAGTTTAGTTTATTGTCACAGTTTATTGTTTAGTTTATTGAACATGATGCCAAGACCAACTGTTATCTGCCTGCACATAATCCATATCCCTCAATTCCCTGCATATCCATATGCCTCTACAAACGTCTCTTAAATGCCATCGTATCTGCCTCAATGCGTCAACGTGTTCCAGGCACCCACAACTCCTTTAAACTTTGCCCCTCTCACCTTAAATGTATGCCCTCTAATATTTGATTTTTCCCTTTGGGAATAAGTTTCTGACTGTCTACCACATCAATGCCTCTCATATAATTATATCTACTTCCATCCTGTCTCCATGCAACCTTTGGTGTTCCAGAGAAAATAATCCAAGTCTGTCCAACTTCTGCCTGTAACTAATACCCCCTAATCCAGGCATCGTTCTGGTTAATCCCCTCTGCTCCCTTTCCAAAGCCTCCAACCCGTTCCTGTAACGGAGTGACCAGAACTAACCAAAGCCGCATAAAACCTTATCATGACTTCCTGACTCACACCAAGCCTGACCTCTGAAGGAAAGCATACCATATGCCTTTACAACTCTATCTACTTGTGTTCTCATCTCAGTTCTAAATGACCGACCACTTATTCTTAATCTGTGGCCCATGGTTCTGGACTCCCCCAACATCGGGAACATTTTACCTGCCTCTAGCGTGTGCAATCCCTTAATAATGTTCTATGTTACTATAAGATCCCCTCACAACCTTCAAAGTTTCAGTGAATACCAGCCCAGTCGCTCCATTCTTTCATCATATGACAGTCCCGCCATCCCGGGAGTTAACCTTGTGATCCTGCGCTGCACTCCCTCAATAGCAACAATGTCCTTTCTCAAATTAGGAGACCTCTTTGCTCCTATACTCAACTTCTCTCATTATGAAGGCCAACATGCCATTAGCTTTCTTCACTGCCCACTGTACCTGCATGCTTACGTTCAGTGACTGATGACTGATGTACAAGTACACCCAGGTCTTGTTGTACTTCCCCTTTTCCTAACCTGACACCATTCAGATAATAATCTGCCTTCCTGTTCTTGCAACAAAAGTGGAGACCCTCACATTTATCTACATTAAACTGCATCTGCCATGCATCTGCCCACTCACCTATCCTGCCCAAGTCACCCTGCATCCTCATAGTATCCTCTTCACAGTTCACACTGCCACCCAGCTTTGTGTCATCTGCAAATTTGCTAATGTTACTTTTAATTCCCTCATCTAAATCATTAATGTATATTGTAAATAGGTGCAGTCCCAGCTCCAAGCCTTACGGCACCCCACAAGTCTCTGCCCGGCATTCTGAAAGGGACCCATTAATCCCTCATCAAAGGCTTTCTGAATGTCCAGGTACACTATGTCCACTGGCTCTCCCTTGTCCATTTTACATGTTCATCCTCAAAAAATTCTAGAAGATTTATCAAGAATGATTTCCCCTTCGTAAATCCACGCTGACTCGGAACGATCCTGCTACTGCTACCCAAATGTGCCGCTATTACATGTTTAATAATCCACTCCAGCATCTTCTTCATCACCGATGTCAGGCTGACTGGTCTATAATTCCCTGCTTTTTCTCTCCCTCCTTTCTTAAAAAGAGGGAAAACATTAGCTACCCTCCAATCCACAGGAACTGATCCTGAATCTATAGAACATTGAAAAATGATCACCTATGCGTCCACGATTTCTAGAGCTGCTTCCTTAAGTACCTTGGGATGCAGACCATCAGGCCCAGGGCACTTATCAGCCTTCCATATAACCATATAACAATTACAGCACGGAAACAGGCCTTCTCGGCCCTTCCAGTCCGTGCCGACCACTTATTTTCCCCTAGTCCCATCTACCTGCACTCAGACCATACCCCTCCATTCCCTTCCCGTCCATATACCTATCAACTTTACTTTTAAATGTTAAAATCGATCCTGCCTCCACCACTTCTGCAGGAAGATCATTCCACACAGCCACCACTGTCTGAGTAAAGAAGTTCCCCCTCATGTTACCCCTAAACTTCTGTCCCTTAATTCTCATGTCATGTCCTCTTGTTTGAATCTTCCCTACCCTCAATGGGAAAAGCTTATCCACATCAACTCTGTCTATCCCTTTCATCATTTTAAAGACCTCAATCAAGTCCCCCCTTAATCTTCTGCGCTCCAAATAATAAAGACCTAACTTGTTCAACCTTTCTCTGTAACTTAGTTGCTGGAACCCAGGCAACATACTAGTAAATCTCCTCTGTACTCTCTCTATTTTGTTGACATCCTTCCTATAATTAGGCGACCAAAATTGTACACAATACTCCAGAATTGGTCTTACCAATGCCTTGTACAATTTACTTCCCTACTCCTATATTCAATGCTCTGATTTATAAAGGCCAGCACACCAAAAGCTTTCTTTACCACCCTATCTACATGCGATTCCACCTTCAGGGAACTATGCACAGTTCCCTGAATTGAGGAATGCTGTGGAACAGTTATTCCCCCTATCTTAGTATCATCTGCATACTTACTTATCCAATTTTCCACCCCATCATCTAGATCATTGATGTACATGACAAAGAACAGTGGACCCAACACAGATCCCTGAGGCACCCCACTGGTCACCGGCTTCCAACCTGACAAACAGCTATCCACCATTACTCTCTGGCATCTCCCATTCAGCCACTGTTGAATCCATCTTGCTACTCCGCCATTAACACCTGAAGATTGAATTTTCTTAACCAACCTTCCATGGGGAACCTTGTCAAAGGCCTTACTGAAATCCATATAGACAACATCCACTACTTTACCCTCATCAATTTCCCTAGTAACCTCTTCATCAAATTCAAGAGGGTTTGTCAAACATGACCTTCCAGACACAAATCCATGTTGACTGTTCTTGATCAGACCTGTTAATCCAGATGCTTATATATATTATCTCTAAGTATCCTTTCCATTAATTTGCCCAGCACTGACGTCAAACTAACAGGTCTATAATTGCTAGGTTTATTCTTTGAACCCTTTTTAAACAATGGAACAACATGGGCAGCACGCCAATCCTCCGGCACTATTCCTGTTTCTAATGACATTTGAAATATTTCTGTCATAGCCCCTGCTATTTCTACACTAACTTCCCTCAATGTCCTAGGGAATATCCTCTCAGGACCTGGAGACTTACACACTTTTATATTTTTCAAAAGTGTCAGTACTTCTTCCTCTTTGAATCTCATAGTTTCCATAGCTACTCTACCTTTTTCCCTTACCTCACAGAGTTCAATATCCTTCTCCTTGGTGAATACCGAAGAAAATAAATTGTTCAATCCCGTCAGTCCCATCAGTCTACGCAACACTATTTCCTGACTAATGTGAATTTCCTTCAGTGCCTCCATCACCCTAGTACATCTGGAAGATCGTTCGTGTCAAGACAGAACCAAAATACCTGTTCAAATATTCTGCCATTTCCTTATTCCCCACAATAAATTCACCTCTTTCTGTCTTCAAGGGACTTAATTAATTAGTTGGCTGAACTAGTTTTTTTCCTCTTCACATGCCTAAAGACGCTTTTACTGTCCTCCTTTATATTTTTGGCTAGCTTACCTTCGTACTTCATCTTTTCTCTCAATATTGCCTTTTTTAGTTACCTTCTGTTGATCTTTAAACGCTTCCCAATCCTCTGGCTTCCCGCTCATCTTTGCTATGTTATACGCCTTCTCTTGTTTTTATACTGTCCTTGCCTTGCCTTGTCAGCCATGATCGCCTCTTACTCCCCTTAGAAACTTTCTTCCTCTTTGGAATGAAATGTTCCTGCATCTTCCAGATTATTCCCAGAAATTGTTGTTCCACCATCATCCCTGGCCTAGAATTCCCTGGATTCTCTCCAGTTCCCATCTTAAATGAAGGAACAACATTGGACCTTGCCTATAGCTAGTGAAGACGCAATGATCTTTGTCAAGACCGCCGCCATCTCCTCTCTTGCCTCTCTGAATAATCTGGGATAGATTTTGAGCGGCACAGAGGCGTAACGTCTGAGACCCGGGTTTGATCCTGACTACAGATGCTGTCTGTACAGAGTTTGTACGTTCTCCCTGTGACCTGCATGGGTTTTCTCTGGGCGCTCCGGTTTCCTCCCACTATCCAAAGACGTTCAGGTTTGTAGGTACATTACCCTGTAAAATTGTAAATGTCCCTAGTGTGTAGGAAAGTGTCGCAGGGCCTGTATCTACAGCTGTATCTCTAAAGTCTATAGTTGAAAGATCCCATCAGGTCCTGGGGATTTACTCACTGGATAACGGAATAGAACTTTTTGTAAAGAATTTTACCTGAGATCCTGGTATTCTTTTCTTGAACCTGGTTTTGATATCTTGAAACAGGCTGGGCAGTTTGGCAGAAAATGCACCGTCAAGACCAGAATCAAATCTCAAATGAACTCCGTCCAAATATCTTTCTTGAATCGCGTTCAATTTTTTGCCGATCCAAGATCGGGCACGATGGTTAAACAGGTCATCTTTCCCTATTGCCACTGGTAAAAAGCAGAGAAATAGAAACATTGTGTCCAGGGTTATTCACAAAGACCTTACTTTTTATGTACCTTAATTGATATCTCCCACTGTGATAGGATTTACTCCCATTGGAATGAGAACGGTCTAAATAGGTCTGAAGAAGTGTCACGACCCGAAACATCACACCTTCCTTCTCTCCAGAGATGCTGTCTGTCCCATTGAGACTCCAGCATTTTGTGTCTACCTTTGGGCTAATTAGGGATAGCCAGCACAGCTTTGTATGTGGCAGCTCATGTCTCGCTAACTTGATTGAGTTTTTTGAGAAGGTGATGAAGGAGATTAATTAAGTTAGGGCAGTGGTGTTGTGTTCATGGATCTTAGTAAGGCTTTTGATAATGGTAGTCTGATCCAGAAGATTAAGATGTACAGGTATGGCAATGCAATGCTGAGCTGGTCAGGCCGCATCTGGTGTATTATGAGCAACTTTGGGCCACATATCTGAGGTTGTCTACCATTTGTCCTGTCCAATCATCTAAGAACTTTATATGTTTCGAGACAAGGAAAGGCAGCTGCGAACAGGGAAAGGTAGTTGGTATTCCTGGAAGAGTTTTGGGAACTGAGGAGCAAGTTAAAAAAGTAAATCGAGAGGGCATGAAGGAGCCAGGAGATAAGACTCTGTTGTCGGGATGGGAGTCTGGGACAAAAATAAGTGGTTTTGCAGATAGTGAAGATGGTTTAGAAAAATTGCAGCTGGATCTTGATCGGTTGGCCAGGTGAGCTGACGAATGTTTGCTGGAATTTTATACAGAGAAATGTGAGGTGTTGTATTTTGTGAAGTCAAACATGGGCAGGACCTACACAGTGAATGGTAGGCCTCTGGAGAGTGTTGTCGAGCAGAGGGATCTCAGAGTTTAGGTGCATGGTTCCTTGATGGTCGAGTTGCAGGTAGATAAAGTGGTCAAAAATGCTTTTGGTATATTGGCCTTCATCAGAATATTGAGTATAGGAGTTTGGAGGAAATGATGCAGTTGTATAAGATGTTGGTGGGAGTCCATTTAGAGTATTTTGTTCAGTATTTTGTTAACCTGGAAAGGGTACAGAGAAGATTTACGAGGATATTGCCAGGACTTGAGGGTCTGAGCTATAGGGAAAGTTGAGGATTCTATTGGAGCACAGGATAATGAGGGGTGATCTTACAGAGGTGCATAAGATCATGAGAGGAATAGATTTTGTCAGTCTCTTGCCCAGAGTCGGTGAATCAAGGACAAGAGGACATAGGTTTAAGGTGAAGTGAGAAAGATTTAATATTTTACTTCAGTCACGTGAGTCACTACGTGAAGAACTCCGTACAGCTGCACGTGCGTAATTACATCAGACGCGGAGCTCCTCCAACGGTAAGTCTAAACTTCAGGTAAGTGCTATTCCTTACCTGTTGTAGGTCTCCTGCTGGAACCTCAGAGGTTTTTGTGGGATGTTCGCGACAGCCGATGAGGGAACCAGCCTTGGGCTTTGGGGAAACCCTGGTCCGACCGCGGAAGCGGGGAGCTGGCGATTGTCGGGTTTCGCGATCGGAGTCACTGATAACACGGTCAGTGACTTTACACATTGGGTTCTCGGGGAGGCGAAACCCAAGAATATGCGGTTCAAGACCGCAGTACTCCCCAGGCTATGGGATTAAACTGACCTGAACGTTCAACCTGGGTTCCCGGGGAGGGGAAATCCAATAATATGTGGTTTCCGGACTGCAGTAGTCCCCAGGAGATGGAGTTAAAACTGGCCTAAACGGTTACGCTGGGTTCCCCGGGATGGGGAAATCCAAGCATATGCGGTTTTCATACCGCAGTAATCCCCAGGATCTGGGGTTAAACTGACCTGAACAGTCAGCCCGATTGCTGGTAGGGTTACAGCAGGTGTATATATATATTTATTATATGGATTCCCAGGGAGGGGAAATCCAGCAATGCGGTTCCCAAACCGCAGTCATCCCCAGGATATGGGGACGACTGACAAAAATGGTCAGTCTGACAAAGAAAGATGTTGGGAGGGTTCCCCTCCGGGAATGTGAATCCAGAGACACTCCTACAGCAGAAGTTGGGTCAGCGTGGGTTAATGTGAGAGCCCACGCCAGCAGTAAAGTTTATGACAGTGTCAGTCTATTGGAGAGGCTGTGCCAGCAGCACATTTGCGTAGGGCTGTTTCATGGGGATGCCAAGTTATGGCAGTGCCAACCTATTGGAAAGGCTGTGCCAGCAGTACCTTTGCTCAGGACTGCTCATGGGGATGCCAAGTTATGGAAGGCTAGCCTATTGGAGGCTGTGCCAGCACGGATGGTTTTCAACTGAATAAGGGGGGTGGGGTGTCAAATGGGATAATCGAGAACGGAGTTAAAGGGAAAGAGAGTAAAAGGATGGTTAATGACCCCAGAATTAACGGGAAAGAAAGCTCACAAAGGGATAGGAGAGTATGGCCAAGTGTAATAGGGATCGATGTGAAAGAGGCCACTTGTCAACATAATTGTATAAGGAGTAAGAGTGTTGTAAAAACAAGCCTGAAGGCTTCGTGTCTCAATGCGAGGAGCATTCGTAATAAGGTGGATGAGTTGAAGGTGCAGATAGCGATTAATGACTATGCTATAGTTGGCATCACGGAGACATGGCTCCAGGATGACCAAGGCTGGGAGCTGAACATCCAGGGATATTCAATATTCAGGAGGGATAGACGAAAAGGAAAAGGAGGTGGGGTAGCGTTGCTGGTGAGAGAGGAGATTAATGCAATAGAAAGGAAGGACATTAGCGTGGAGGATGTGGAATCGATATGGGTAGAGCTGCGAAACTCTAAGGGGCAGAAAACGCTAGTGGGAGCTGTGTACAGGCCACCTAACAGTAGTATTGGAGTTGGGGATGGCATCAAACAGGAAATTAGAAATGCGTGCAACAAGGGTAACACGGTTATAATGGGTGACTTCAATCTGCATGTAGATTGGGTGAATCAAATTGGCAGGGGTGCTGAGGAAGAGGATTTCCTGGAATGTATGCGGGATAGTTTTCTCAACCAACATGTGGAGGAACCAACGAGAGAGCAGGCTATTCTAGACTGGGTATTGAGTAATGAGGAAGGGTTAGTTAGCAGTCTTGTTGTGCGTGGCCCCTTGGGCAAGAGTGACCATAATATGGTTGAGTTCTTCATTAGGATGGAGAGTGACAAAATTAAGTCAGAAACAAGGGTTCTGAACTTGAACAAAGGTAACTTTGAAGGTATGAGATGTGAATTGGCCAAGAAAGACTGGCAGGTGATTCTTAAAGGGTTGACAGTGGATGTGCAATGGAAGGTATTTAAAGACTGCATGGATGAATTACAAAAGTTGTTCACACCAGTTTGGCAAAAGAATAAATCGGGGAAGGTGGTGCATCCATGGATAACAAGGGAAATCAGGGATAGTATAAAAACAAAAGATGAGGCATACAAATTTGCCAGAAAAAGCAGCCTACCGGAGGACTGGGAGAAATTCAGAATGCAGCAGAGGAGGACAAAGGGCTTAATTAGGAAAGGGAAAATAGATTATGAAAGGAAACTGGCAGGGAACATAACAACTGACTGCAAAAGTTTTTATAGATATGTGAAGAGAAAGAGACTAGTTAAAAGAAATGTTGGTCCCTTGCAGTCAGAAACAGGTGAATTGATCATGGGGAACAAGGACATGGCAGACCAATTGAATAACTACTTTGGTTCTGTCTTCACTAAGGAAGACATAAATAATCTGCCGGAAATAGCAGTGGAACGGGGGTCAAATAAGATGGAGGAACTGAGTGAAATCCAGGTTAGCCGGGAGGTGGTGTTGGGTAAATTGAACGGATTGAAGGCCGATAAATCCCCAGGGCCAGATAGTCTGCATCCCAGAGTACTCAAGGAGGTAGCCACAGAAATAGTGGATGCATTAGTGATAATTTTTCAAAATTCCTTAGATTCTGGAGTAGTTCCTGAGGATTGGAGGGTAGCTAATGTCACCCCACTTTTTAAAAAAGGAGGGAGAGAGAAAGCGGGGAATTACAGACCAGTTAGTCTAACATCGGTAGTGGGGAAACTGCTAGAGTCAGTTATTAAAGATGGGATAGCAGCGCATTTGGAAAGTGGTGAAATCATTGGACAAAGTCAGCATGGATTTACGAAAGGTAAATCATGTCTGACAAATCTGATAGAATTTTTCGAGGATGTAACTAGTAGAGTGGATAAGGGAGAACCAGTGGATGTGTTATATCTAGACTTTCAGAAGGCTTTCGACAAGGTCCCGCATAAGAGATTAGCATACAAACTTAAAGCACACGGTATTGGGGGTTCAGTATTGATGTGGATAGAGAACTGGCTAGCAGACAGGAGGCAAAGGGTAGGAGTAAACGGGTCCTTTTCAGAATGGCAGGCAGTGACTAGTGGGGTGCCGCAAGGCTCAGTGCTGGGACCCCAGCTATTTACAATATATATTAATGATTTGGACGAGGGAATTCAATGCAACATCTCCAAATTTGCAAAAACAGGGGGTGGAAGGAGAGGGGGGAGAGAGAGGGAAGGAGAGGGAGGGAGAAAGGGAACGGGGGGAGAGAGAGAGAGAGAGAGAGAGAGAGAGAGGGGGGGCAGGGGGTGGTGGGAGGGAGGGAGAGAGGCATGTCCTGAGCGTTAGGTCTCTCTCTCTGTGTGCAACATGCAGTGAAAGTCTTGCTTAAACATTCTTCCAAGCAACATCAATTAACAAGACACTCCTTTCTCGTTTAACTCTCCCCGCAATCGTTGAGAGGTTTTGTTGTTGCGTGCTACCCAGTCAGCGGGAAGAGTCTACACGATTACAGTCAAGCACAATAATGTTTATTCCGTGGGCAGCGCGGCGGTAGAGTCGCTGCCTCGCGGCGCCAGAGACCCGGGTTCGATCCCGACTACGGGTGCTGTCTGTACGGAGTTTGCACGTTCTCCCCGTGACCCACGGCTGCTCCGGTTTCCTCCCACACTCCAAAGACGTGCAGGTTTGTGGATCAATCGGCTTGGTATAATTGTAAATCGTCCCGTGTGTGTATGAGTGTGTGTGTGTGCGTGCGTGTGCGCGTGTGTGTGTATATGAGTGTGTGTGTGTGTATGTGTATGTGTGTGTGTGTATGAGTGTGTGTGCGTGTGTGTGTGAGTGTATGAGTGTGTATATGTGTGTATGTGTGAGTGTGTGTGTGAGTGTAAATGTGTGCGCGTGTGTGTGTCTGTGAGTGTATGTGTGTGTGTATGTGTGTGTGTGCGTGTGTGTGTGTGTGTGTGTGTTTGTGAGTGTAAATGTGTGTGCGTGTGTGTGCGTAAATGTGTGTGTGCGTAAATGTGTGTGTGTGTGCGTGTGTGTGTAAATGTGTGTGTGTGTAAATGTGTGTGTGTGTGTGTAAATGTGTGTGTGTGTGTGTGTAAATGTGTGTGTGTGAGTGTAAATGTGTGTGTGTGTAAATGTGTGTGTGTGTGCGTGTGAGTGTAAATGTGTGTGTGTGTGTGTGCACTCGTGCGTGTGTGTGCGCGTGTGTGTGTGCACTCGTGCGTGTGTGTGCGCGTGTGTGTGCGTGTGTGTGTGTGTGCATGTGAGTGTAAATGTGTGTGTGTGTGTGTGTGTGCACTCGTGCGCGTGTGTGTGTGTGCACTTGTGCGCGTGTGTGTGTGAGTGTATGTGTGTGTGTGTGTGTGTGTGTGCGTGCGTGTGAGTGCGTGTGTGTGTGCGTGCGTGCATGTGTGCGTGTGTGTGCGTGCATGCGCGTGTGTGTGTGCGTGCGTGTGTGTGCGTGTGCGTGCGCGTGTGTGTGTGCGCGTGCATGCGTGTGTGTGTGTGCGTGCGTGTGAGTGCGTGTGTGCATGTGTGCGTGCGTGCGTGCGTGTGTGTCTGTGACAGTGTTCCAGTGTGCGGGGTGATCGCTGGTCTCGAAGTGGGTTGGAAGGTCTTGTTACCGCCCTGTACAGACAGCAGCCACGGTCAGGATCGACCCCGGGTCTCCGGCACTGTGAGCCAGCAGCACTACCCGCTGCCCCAGCCACCGCGTCGCCCCAGTTATACTCACACGGTTGGAAATAAAAATAGAAACTCCAAAAATTCCCACAGAGTCTTTGATCTACAAATTTTGTGCAACATGTTCACCAGAAGCAAATGCTTCCCTGCGGTTTAGTGGGACATTTCTGTGTACATTGAAAGCAGTAGTAATTTGGAAGTGTATAAAACTGCGAGAGGCAAAGTCTACACTGTCAGACCTTTATTATGTAACTTGCTTCTATTTTCATATAGAACCTAATTTGTTTGTACCTTCGATTCAAACCAGCATCTGTAGTTGTTTCCTGCACATTTTATAGACAATAGGTGCAGGAGTAGGCCATTCGGCCCTTCAAGCCAGCACCGCCATTCAATGTGATCATGGCTGATCATCCCCAATCAGTACCCCGTTCCTGCCTTCTCCCCATATCCCCTGACTCCGCTATCTTTAAGAGCCCTATCTAGCTCTCTCTTGAAAGCATCCTGAGAACCGGCCTCCACCGCCCTCTGAGGCAGAAAATTCTACAGACTCACCACTCTCTGTGTGGAAAAGTGTTTCCTCATCTCCGTTCTAAATGGCTTACCCCTTATTCTTAAACTGTGGCCCCTGGTTCTGGACTCCTCCAACATCGGGAACATGTTTCCCACCTCTAGTGTGTCCAAACCCTTAATAATCTTATATGTTTCAATAAGATCCCCTCTCATCCTTTGAAACTCCAGATTGTACAAGCCCAGCCGCTCCATTCCCTCAGCGTATGACAGTCCCGCCATCCTGGGAATTAACCTTGTAAACCTGCGCTGCACTCCCTCAATAGCAAGAAAGTCCGTCCTCAAATTAGGGGACCAAAACTGCACACAATACTCCAGGTGTGGTCTCACTAGGGCTCTGTACAACTGCAGATTCCACCCATCGTTATTCTGTGCAAGTATAGTAATTTGCAATTTAGTTTAGACGTTAACTATGCCTCCACGAGGCAGTTACCGGAGGAATAGAAACATAGATACACGTAGGCCATTTGCCCTTCGAGCCAGCACCGCCATTCAATGTGATCATTGCCGCTCATCCAGAATCAGTACCCCGTTCCTACCTTCTCCCCATATCCCCTGAATGGTGGCAGGGATTCAACTAATTCTATGGCTTAATGCTGAAAGCAAGAATTTCATTGTCCTATCAGGGACGCATGACAATAGACTAGAAGGTAGACAAAAATGCTGGAGGAACTCAGCAGGTGAGGCAGCATCTGTGGAGCGAAGGAATAGGTGACGTTTCGGGTCGAGACGCCACCTATTCCTTCTCTCCGTAGATGGCTGCCTCATAGATGCCTACTCTCATAGATGCCTTAACTCTCCATAGATGCCGACCCGAAACGTCACCTATTCCTGCGCTCCATAGACGCTGCCTCACCCGCTGAGTTTCGCCAGCATTTTTTGTCTACCTTCCATTTTTCCAGCATCTGCAGTTCTTTCTTAAACAAGAGGTACAGTGAAAAGCTTTTTATCGCCTGCTAACCAGCCAGCGGAAAGACAATGCAGATCACAATCGAGCCATGGGGGTGGGGGGGGAGGGCGGGAAGAAGAAAGGAAGAGGCGGAGACAGTGGGCTGTGGGGGAGCTGGGAAGGGAGGGGAAAGAGGGAGAAAGCAGGGACTACCTGAAATTGGAGAAGTCAATGTTCATACCGCTGGGGTGTAAACTACCCAAGCGAAATACGAGGTGCTGCTCCTCCAATTTGTGGCGGGACTCACTCTGGCCGTGGAGGAGGCCCAGGACAGAAAGGTCGGATTTGGAACGGGAGGGGGAGTTAAAGTGCTGAGCCACCGGGAGATCAGGTTGGTTATTGGGAACCGAGCGGAGGTGTTGGGCGAAGCGATCGCCAAGCCTCCGCTTGGTCTCACCGATGTAGAGCAGCTGACACCTGGAACTGCGGATGCAATAGATGAGATTGGAGGAGGCGCAGGTGAACCTCTGCCTCACCTGGAAAGACTACTTGGGATTCAACCAGGATCCGCCTTGTCTTTAGTGGCTTGTCTCCAACACTTTCGCTTTAAGTTTAGTTAAATTTAGTTTAGAGATACAGCGCGGAAACAGACCCTAGGGCCCACCGAGTCCGCGCCGACCAGCGATCCCCGCACATTAACACTATCCTACACACACTAGGGACGATTTGACTTTAAAAAAAAAATGTTTTCATTCATTGAATAGAAACATAGAAACATAGAAATTAGGCGCAGGAGTAGGCCATTCGGCCCTTCGAGCCTGCACCGCCATTCAATATGTGCAATGGAAGGTATTTAAAGACTGCATGGATGAAGTACAAAAGTTGTTCATACCAGTTTGGCAAAAGAATAAATCGGGGAAGGTGGTGCATCCATGGATAACAAGGGAAATCAGGGATAGTATAAAAACAAAAGATGAGGCATACAAATTTGCCAGAAAAAGCAGCCTACCGGAGGACTGGGAGAAATTCAGAATCCAGCAGAGGAGGACAAAGGGCTTAATTAGGAAAGGGAAAATAGATTATGAAAGGAAACTGGCAGGGAACATAAAAACTGACTGCAAACGTTTTTATAGATATGTAAAGAGAAAGAGACTAGTTAAAACAAATGTTGGTCCCTTGCAGTCAGAAACAGGTGAATTGATCATGGGGAACAAGGACATGGCAGACCAATTGAATAACTACTTTGGTTCTGTCTTCACTGAGGAAGACATAAATAATCTGCCGGAAATAGCAGTGGAACGGGGGTCAAATAAGATGGAGGAACTGAGTGAAATCCAGGTTAGCCGGGAGGTGGTGTTGGGTAAATTGAACGGATTGAAGGCCGATAAATCCCCAGGGCCAGATAGTCTGCATCCCAGAGTACTCAAGGAGGTAGCCACAGAAATAGTGGATGCATTAGTGATAATTTTTCAAAATTCCTTAGATTCTGGAGTAGTTCCTGAGGATCGGAGGGTAGCTAATGTAACCCCACTTTTTAAAAAAGGAGGGAGAGAGAAAGCGGGGAATTACAGACCAGTTAGTCTAACATCGGTAGTGGGGAAACTGCTAGAGTCAGTTATTAAAGATGGGATAGCAGCGCATTTGGAAAGTGGTGAAATCATTGGACAAAGTCAGCATGGATTTACGAAAGGTAAATCATGTCTGACAAATCTGATAGAATTTTTCGAGGATGTAACTAGTAGAGTGGATAAGGGAGAACCAGTGGATGTGTTATATCTAGACTTTCAGAAGGCTTTCGACAAGGTCCCGCATAAGAGATTAGCATACAAACTTAAAGCACACGGTATTGGGGGTTCAGTATTGATGTGGATAGAGAACTGGCTAGCAGACAGGAGGCAAAGGGTAGGAGTAAACGGGTCCTTTTCAGAATGGCAGGCAGTGACCAGTGGGGTGCCGCAAGGCTCAGTGCTGGGACCCCAGCTATTTACAATATATATTAATGATTTGGACGAGGGAATTCAATGCAACATCTCCAAATTTGCAGATGATACCAAGCTGGGGGGTATAGTTAGGTGTGAGGAGGATGCTTGGAGGCTGCAGGGTGATTTGGATAGGCTGAGTGAATGGGCAAATGCATGGCAGATGCAGAAAAATGTGGATAAATGTGAGGTTATCCACTTTGGTGGCAAAAACATGAGGGTAGACTATTATCTGAATGGTGGCAGATTAGGAAAGGGGGAGATGCAACGAGACCTGGGTGTCATGGTACACCAGTCATTGAAAGTAGGCATGCAGGTGCAGCAGGCAGTGAAGAAAGCAAATGGTATGTTAGCATTCATAGCGAAAGGATTTGAGTATAGGAGCAGGGAGGTACTACTGCAGTTGTACAGGGTTTTGGTGAGGCCACACCTGGAGTATTGCGTACAGTTTTGGTCTCCAAATCTGAGGAAAGACATCCTTGCCATAGAGGGGGTACAGAGAAGATTCACCAGACTGATTCCTGGGATGTCAGGACTTTCATATGAGGAAAGATTGGATAGACTCGGCTTGTACTCGCTGGAATTTAGAAGATTGAGGGGGGATCTCATAGAAACTTACAAAATTCTTAAGGGGTTGGACAAGCTAGATGCTGGAAGATTGTTCCCGATGTTGGGGGAGTCCAGAACAAGGGGTCACAGTCTAAGGATAAGGGGGAATTCCTTTAGGACCGAAATGAGGAAAACATTCTTTACACAGAGAGTCGTGAGTCTCTGGAATTCTCTGCCACAGAAGGTAGTTGAGGCCAGTTCATTGGCTATATTTAAGAGGGCGTTAGATGTGGCACTTGTGGCTAAAGGGATCAGGGGGTATGGAGAGAAGGCAGGTATGGGATACTGAGTTGGATGATCAGCCATGATCACATTGAATGGCGGTGCAGGCTCAAAGGGCCGAATGGCCTACTCCTGCACCTATTTTCTATGTTTCTATGTTTCTATGTAACTTTGCTCAGGACTGCTCCAGGTGAATGCCAAGTTGTGGCAGGCTAGCCTATTGGAGAGGCTGTGCCAGCAGCACCTTTGCTGAGGGCTGCTTTATGAGAATGTCAAATCTATGGCAAATACTGGCCTATGGGAAAGGCCGCACCAGCAGCACCTTTGTTCAGGGCTGCTTTGTCGGCGCCAGCAGTACCTTGTTCAGGGCTGCGTCATGGGAATATGCTGCTTAGTAGGGTATTCCATTTACAGTGATCATTAGGGATGAGGAGGCATTGCTCGGATAAGGCAATATAACAGAATGATGACAAAAAAAGCATTCAATGAGGACTATTCACAGTTAAAAAACACTGGTTATGTATGTGCTAAAATCCATTGTTAAGTCTGAAACTATATTTGAGAAATTAGGCTCCTCTATTCAGTTAGATTAAGTTGCTATCAAATAGACTTGTAGGACATTGGGATTTACCTTTAGCTATTCAATTGCCCGTTGAAGCCGGCCTGGGCAACAGATTGCAGTCAATAGACTCCTGTAACAGCTTTGTTGTTATAAAACAGCCTTCTAGTCATTAGACTAATTGTCAATAGTATAGATGGGATTCAGCTGTGCAAGTGGGAGAATTGTTAACTTGTTAAATGGTAAACTATAAAGTGCCATGCAGGTCATTGTTAACACAACTTGTTATCACCAGCTGAAGTTAGTAAAGTTACAATGATGGACAAACAGTATTGATTACTGCTCCAGTAGTCGTTAGGTAAATATTTCATTATATTGAAAAATGCTGCTAATGGTCCTAAATGGGAAATTGCGCCAGCAGCGCCTTGTAGCAGACCTGCTTAATGTCTCCCTCATGTAGAAGGAGAGAATGCCATGTCAGCATTAGTCTGATGCCGGGTCCATGGCAAAGTTGGCGTATTGCTGAAGCCTCGCCAGCAGCTTCAGTAACAGGGCTGCTTAATGTCTCCCTCATGTAAGAGGAGAGCATGCAGGATTCATATAGTCTAACGCTGAGTCTGAGGGTATAGCCATAGAGCATGCCCAAGGGATGCAGGGCACGTGCCAGAGGTCTATGCCTGGCAGCAAGGTTGCCATCCCAACACATATGCAGTGAACACAGCTATCAGGGGGACATTAGACCTGGCTGCTGAATCTTCTATTCAGGTAAGACTTTTCCATAGGCGAAACCTGGAGGATGAAGCACAAGCTATTGGAATGAGTAAGGTTTCATAGTTTCGGCGACAACACACCCCATGTCTTCATCGGCAGTAAGCGGTTCACTGAAGCTGGTGGCAGCATAAAAGCTGGCCAGAGGTTCCACGCACTCTACCTGTGCTACTCTACAATTAAGGGACCACTTACAACTTGGTAAGATGTACACTTTGTTATACAATACAAATGATTGAGACATCATCTACTTTGAGGGGTCTAACCGTGTAAAAATAGACAATACTATAATTCCAAGCAGGTTAGAATTTGGCAGGCTCGGTATAAAGGTCAAGATTGTTTTGCAAGACTGGCTCGGAAATCGGGCCACAGTTGCCGTTTACGGCAGACACGAAATTGCGAATATCATCTCGAGTTTGGAGGTGGAGCATACTTGCATGACTTAACAATTCTTCTTTAATTGGTATCAACTATCTATAGACCCTAAGGGGATTGTATCGGTTAAAGAGTGATTGAGCAAATATGCATATCGTCATGCTCAGGTTCATGTTGATACATTATGATGATGCCACTGTTATAGATATGTTGTTTTTCATGCTTATTCACAGGTTGCAAAATATGTGCCATAACAGTGGCGAAAGATACATTCTCGCTACAAGGACAAGAAGGTCTTTTATGGCTCCCTCCATTTTGCATCATCAATCGAGGCTTCAAATAAAGTAATTAAGAGGCCGCTTAAGGTTCCTATTGTGTGATTGGCTTATGTCAATTGATCCCAATTTATCGGGAATAATAATATAACCTTATATGGTTATTTTAAATGTAACTTTGCTGGTTCAGTCTGAGGCTTGGGAAATCAGCCGTTGCATGATGACATAGAGACTGTAAGGTGACTTGGATAGGCTGGGTAAGTGGGCAAATGTTTGGCAGATACAGTATAATGTGGATAAATGTGAGGTTATTCACTTTGGTGGCAAAAACAGGAATGCAGACTATTATCTAAATGGTGGCCGATTAGGAAAAGGGGAGACGCAACTAGACCTGGGTGTCATGGTACACCAGTCATTGAAAGTAGGCATGCAGGTGCAGCAGGCAGTGAAGAAAGTGAATGGTATGTTAGCTTTCATAGCAAAAGGATTTGAGTATAGGAGCAGGGAGGTTCTACTTCAGTTGTACAGGGTCTTGGTGAGACCACACCTGGTGTATTGCGTACAGTTTTGGTCTCCAAATCTGAGGAAGGACATTATTGCCAGAGAGGGAGTGCAGAGAAGGTTCACCAGACTGAACCTGGGATGTCAGGACTGTCTTATGAAGAAAGACTGGATAGACTCGGTTTATACTCTCTAGAATTTAGGAGATTGAGAGGGGATCTTATAGAAACGTACAAAATTCTTAAGGGGTTCGACAGGCTAGATGCAGGAAGATTGTTCCCGATGTTGGGGAAGTCCAGGACAAGGGGTCACAGCTTAAGGATAAGGGGGAAATCCTTTAAGAACGAGATGAGAAAGACAGAGAGTGGTGAGTTTCTGGAACTCTCTGCTTCAGTTCAGAGAGTTTGGGAAGTCCAGAGTTGAGGCCAGTGATATAATAACACCATATAACAATCACAGCACGGAAACAGGCCTTCTCGGCCCTTCCAGTCCGTGCCGACCATTGATTTTTCCCAGACTTAAGAAAGATGGGGGTTGTAGAGTAATGCTGGATCTCACTCATTTAAATTGTTCAGTACTCTATAGACATTTCAAAATGGACACCTTCGTTACTGCAAAACAGCTGGTTTCACAAGGTTGTTATATGGCAACCATTGATTTGCAAGATTCGTATTATTCAGTACCAATTCATGCTCATTATCGAAGGTACTTGAAATTTAATTGGATGGGACAGCTGTGGCAATACAAAGCATTGCCTAATGGATTAATCTCAGCACCTAGGCTATTTACTAAATTGCTAAAACCTGTGCTGGGGCTGTTAAGGGCCCATAATCACATTGTCATGGCTTACTTAGATGATGTCTTAATTATCAGCAACACTAAAGAGTCAGCTGAGGAATTGGTTGCAGTAACTAAAAATGTGTTTGAATCATTAGGGCTTTTGGTGCATCCAACTAATTCCAAATTACAGCCAACCCAAAATATTCAGTATTTGTGATTTCTTATTGATCAGTTCATATGACAGTAACATTACCAGCAGTCAAGGTTGTGGATATTGCTCTGTACTTGTCTCACACAAAAACTTAATCCCTCCATCCGAGAAGTTGCTAAGATCATTGGGAAATTGGTAGCAGCTTTCCCTGCAGTAAAGTTCGGGCCTTTGTCAGCATTTGCAAAGAGCAAGAGAACAAGCACTAAAAGAACATGCAGGTCATTTTGATCGGGTTATGCAATTACCAGCCACAGCTCTAGCAGAATTGCAGTGGTGGATTGTTAATGTCAGTCAAGCTACCAATAACATTTTGGTGCAGGAACCTTTAATGATTATACAGACTGATGTGAGTGTTCTCGGATGGGGGTCTACGGACATTGAGTGCAGTTGTGGAGGTAGATGGAATGAACAAGAAAGTTTGATTCTTCACACACAAGGAATAAATTATTTGGAATTACTGGGGATATTTTATGGATTAAAGACATATTACTCCACAATGAATATTTTTACACATTCAACTCCAGATTGATAACACTACGGCAGTGGCATATATCAATCATATGGGAGGAGCGAGATCCATTTCATGTGATAGCATGGCTAATCTCATATGGCATTGGTGTATTTCAAAAACATTTGGGTTTCGGCCATCTATCTGCCAGGGGTAGACAATGTGGTGGCAGACCAAAGGTCATGAAAATTCAATGATAATATAGAATGGATGATGAATTCGAAAGTTTTTCAAACAATTGTCACTCGATTTGGATTGCCAGATAGTGATCTGTTTGCATCCAGCCTGAATCACCAGTTGCCTAAATATGTTTCATGGGAACCAGATCCAGGAGCAGTAGCTGTGGATGCTTTTTCATTACATTGGGGACAATCATTCTTTTATGCTTTCCCTCCATTTTGTCTGATTACGAAATGTTTAACCAAAATAGAGTGTGACTCCGCCACAGGCGTTTTGGTGGTCCCAGATTGGCCAACACAACCATGGTTCCCATTGGTACTCAGAATGATGGTTCAGCCATTCATGATGGTTCCCAGCTGCAGTAATTTGTTGGTGCATCCGGTTACAGGTGAAAGTCATCCATTACATTACCGTATCAATTTGTTGATCTGCAGGTTCTGAACAGACCATTCCAAGGCCTTGGATTGTCGGACAGGACCATGGAGGTTATCACTGCAGCCTGGAGGAATAGTACTAAAAAACAATATATGGTTCATATAAAGAAATGGGAGATGTTTTGTGTACAGTCAAATTTATCTTATCATACTGCAAGCATATGTGATGTGTTGGAGTTCCATGCTAAGTTCCATTTTGATGAGCATTTGAGTTATAGTGCTATTAACAGTGCTAGGAGTGCTTTGTCCTCTTAATTAGAGCAGTCCACATGACAACAGCCTATCGGGGCTCATCCGTTAGTATCCCGATTTATGAGAGGAATTTTTAACAAAAACCCTCCTAAACCCAGGTATACAGAAATCTGGTATATCAGTGTAGTTCTCACACTGCTTCAGCAATGGGCTCCAATTACGTCGTTGCCTATGCAGAGATTAACTCTGAAAATGGTTATGCAGCACAACGTGTAGAAACATTACAATTGTTACGAATAGATTGCATGCATTTGTCTGTAGATTACATTACTTTTTATGTCTATGATTTAATCAAACAGAGCAGGCCAGGTATGGCAGGAACCAAGGTGACATTTGAAGCATATCCTGTTGACCAAATGTTATGTGTAGTTAAACACTTAAGGCGATATCTTGAGTTAACAGGGAGACTGAGACAGGGGTTCTGAGACAGGACTGCTTATTAGTCACAAAAAGCCATATAAAAGTGTCAATACAAACTATTTCTAGATGGTTGAAACAGGTTCTCAATTGTGCTGGAGTCGACATTCATGTGTTTAAATCTCACTTCACCAGGGCGGCTTCCATATCCGCGCAAAGGCTTAGGACGTGCCGCTAGACCAAATCCTCGCGGCCGCAGGATGGTCGAGAGAAGCAACTTTCTCACAGTTTTATGATAAACCTGTACAGACAGTGCCACGGTTTGGGCATGCTGTTTTGGGTTCCGTTTAATTCATTTGCTTTGTTTATATCATTGTTTGTAATTTCCTCCTGGGATAGAGAGGTTATTACTGGTTTTTGTTATTATTGTAGCAATGTTACAAAATTTTGAGATTTTAAAAATCAAGTCTGCAATCTATCCCATCAGATAAAGCATAAAAAGAAGTTTAATTTGACACCTAATTCACTTTCGTATCTTCAGTATTAAGAAAGTTATGACCATTTTCGTACTCGGAAATTAGCATCTTGTTCCCCATTGCCTTTCGATTGACTTAACTCAAAAGCTGTGATCTAGAACAGTTAAAAGCCCATATCTTTCTTAAAAATTAAGAGAACTCAATGAAATTTTCAGTTATTATAGATTGAAGCATTCTGAAACAAATATGAAACAATCTTACTTGGATGACCTGAAATTAAAGCATATAATTAGTTAGTTATCTAATTGTAGCTAATTACAAAATTCAATGAGTAGATCTAAGCATCTATCCATTTCTTAAGAAAAGATACACTTTTTTAAAATTGCCTAAGTGTCCAAATAACATTCACACATTAATCCACAATATAACATAATTTTTAAATCTCATTTTCATGAATTTCTGGGCCAAATGGAATGAATTCAGTGTTTAATGCCTGTAAATTAATGGCCATTTAAATCAACTAGCGAGTGGGTTTCAATGGAAAGTGGTGGATTGGAACGTTGCGGTTTGCGGTGAAGTCAGTATGAAAAATACTGTTGGTTCATACATTTTTTTGGACCCCATTCCGCAACATGAAAATATGATTAAAGCCTCCATAAAAAACAACTTTTAATATAAAAATAAACTGTATACATTTTTTTCTCCCCTACGCAAAATCCTTCCCGTTGTCGGCGCTCATGGCTTTTGAAATTACTCTAGTTAATAAATAATCTAGCGTAATTTAAAAATACCTTCATGAATGAAATGTCGGAGCGATTTTTCTTCCGCAACGAAATCGCCCGACATGGATCGATTTTCTTAAGGGGTTGGACAGGCTAGATGCAGGAAGATTGTTCCCGATGTTGGGGCCGTCCAGGACAAGGGGTCACAGCTTAAGGATAAGGGGGAAATCCTTTAGGACCGAGATGAGAAGGAATTTTTTCACACAGAGAGTGGTGGGTCTCTGGAATTCTCTGCCACAGAGGGTAGTTGAGGCCAGTTCATTGGATATATTTAAGAGGGAGTTAGATGTGGCCCTTGTGGCTAAGGGGATCAGAGGGTATGGAGAGAAGGCAGGTACGGGATACTGAGTTGGATGATCAGCCATGATCATATTGAATGGCGGTGCAGGCTCGAAGGGCCGAATGGCCTATTCCTGCACCTAATTTCTATGTTTCTATGATTTTCCCTGTCTGTTGAAAAACGGCACTTTAAGCCCGCCCCCCTCTGAAAGGCGCCAAAGTCACTCACACGGGGAGCGGCAGAACTGCAGCGCTGCTCAAGGTAAGTTTTGTAACATACCTAATTATTGTTATTAAAAAATAGTTATTGAATAATTTAAAGCCATGTTCAATATATTATTTGTTACTACTGTGTCAACCGAAGCAGTTGTCGTATGGAGTGCATCTACGGCATGTAAACACAGAGCTTTGAAATCTTCACGTAGTCACTCACGTGTCTCCGAAATAAAATAGTAAGATTAA
The DNA here is from genome assembly GCA_963514005.1 of Raja brachyura. The sequence goes on from OY740790.1 coordinate 72,957,691, forward strand.
ACGAGAACTTACCAGTTCAAAGTTTGATCCTTATTTTATGAGGAGTTGCGTTGAGGGATTACATGCCCTCCGCTCCCATCCTCATAATTTAAGAAATTATCTGGTAGTTCTAGTCTTCTTAAAGCCTTACTATGTTACTTACTATATGTGTTTTCTGTGTTTCCACGCCGCTGCTTTGAAGTATGACGCGCATGCGCCTGGCGGGACTTCTTCACGTAATCCCTCAACGTAACCCCTTTATCAAACTTCAAACTGGTAAGTTCTCATTTAATCTTACTATTTTCTATTTTAATCAACATGGTTCATCCTTTTAACTAATTCTGAATTAATCAAATTAACAATATTTGATGATAATTAATAATTATGATTAATAATGATTAGTAATAATTAGTACTATAATATAAAATATTATATAACAATAATCAGTTTCATTCTAAATTCATAACAGTCCTTGAGTACAGTAATTTAAAGTTCAGTTTCTTCACAATAAAGTACCGAATCCAATATCATCACATATATATTTAGTGTTAAGTATTAATCCTCATTGTCCTCTTTTTCACTCTCGCCCTTGGTAATTTCAATATTCTCAATGTTCTCAATGTTCTTTGCAAATTTAAAGGCCTCTGTGTGGTTGGTGAAGAAGTATCCTTTCTTGTCATAGGTGATTCTCAATGTTGCAGGATACACCAATCCATATCTCAGGTTCTTTATATTCTTAAGTATTCTTCTTGTGTCTGTAAACAATGCTCTTTTCTTGGCAACCTCCGCCGGGTAGTCTCGAAATATGCTGATCTTGTCTCCTTCAAATTCAAGATATCTGCAGTGAACGATTTTCTTCATCATGTCATCCAAGACATGGTCATATTGCACGTTCACTATCAGTTGTCTTGGAGGGGCGTCCGCCCCTGGACAACGTCTCAGTGCTCTATATGCCAGAGCAAGTAAAGGTGCTTGATCCAGATTTAAAACTTTCTTCAGTAGATCTGCAGCAAATTCACGGGGGACACGGTTCCCCTCTCTTCCTTCCCGGACGCCAATAATTCTAAGATTCTGGCATCTCTGTCGTCCCTCTAAGTCAATGCATTTTTCAGTTATTTTATGCAATAAGTCCGATAAACGCATGTTCTCGGAGAGAAGCTTGCTTGTAGTTTTAAAGCTTTTTTCAGCGATTTCCTCTAATTCGATTACAGATTTATGTTGTTGTTCTAGTGCCTGCGAAATGGGGTCCAACTTCGAATTAAATACGGATTCCATCATTTTCAATTTAACATTTACTTCTTCAATCTTTTGATTTAGATTTTCTTCCATGGTCAGCTTCCAGGAATCCAGTTGTTCCTGTAATATAGCAATGATATCTTTCTTAATTTCTCCTTTAATTTCTTTTTTAAAAGTTTTCAACTCATCTGTTAAGTCATGTTTGAGTTTTTTAAAATCTGCCATTGTTTTTGAAATTTCTAAAATGAGAAAACTCCTTAATTCCTCCACATCCGACTTTTTTTTCCTTGAGAATTCTTCTTGGGATGCTGTTAAACCTGAGGCTGAGGCTTCGGTTGGGCCTACTTCCTTAGACCTACCGGTTTTTCTCAGTTTTGGGGGGTATGTTGTGTAGACATACCGTCGGTATTGTAGCGCACCTGATGACATCACAGGCTTACTGCAATCAGTTGTTAGCGTTGTTGAGCAGGTAAGTCCCGATTTATCCCCCATTTTATTTTTTGGATTTTCTGAGCTAAATGGCGCGAGTCTGCCTACTCCATAGCACCACCGGAAGTCCTATTTTCCCTTTCCTAATTAATCCCTTTCTCCTCTGTTGGACTCTGAATTTCTCCCAGTCCTCTGGTAGGCTGCTTTTTCTGGCTAATTTGTATGCTTCTTCTTTTGTTTTCACACTATCAATGATTTCCCTTGTTATCCACGGATGCGCTACCTTCCCTGATTTATTATTTTGCTAAACTGGCATGAACAATTGTTGTAATTCATCCATGCAGTCTTTAAATGCCTTCCATTGAATATCCACCGCAACCCTTTAAGAATCAATTGCCAGTCTATCTTGGCCAATTAATGTATCATATCCTCAAAGTTACCTTTCTGTAAGTTCAGAATCCTTGTTTCTGAATTAACAATGTCACTCTCCATCCGAATGAAGAACTCAACCATATTATGGTCACTCTTGCCCAAGGAACCATGTACAACAAGACTGCTACCTAACCCTTCCTCATTACTCATACCCAGTCCAGAATAGCCTGCTCTCTCGTTGGTTCCTCAACATGTTGGTCGTGGCAACTAAGAAAAACAAAGACGAGATACGCATCTGCATCAACCTCAGGGATCTGAATACTGCAATTAAGTGCCCACACTACCCGATGAGGACTACAGAAGACGTCGCTGCACAGATTGGAAACGGAACTGTGTTCTCAGTCCTGGATGCAAAAAGCTCCTTCTGGCAAATACCACTTGATCCTGCATCATCCAACTTGATGACTTTTGCACACCCTTTGGCCGTTATAAATTTTGAACAATGCCCTTCGGCATCAACTCTGCCAGTGAGGTTTTTCAGCGCACAATGGAACAAATGTTTGCAGAATACCCGTGTGCTATCATTGTTGATGATATCCTCGTCTATGGTCACGATCTGGCTGAGCATGACGCCAACCTGAAGAAAATACTAGACAGTGTCAGAGACATTAATCTCAAACTTAATCCACTAACGTGCAGGGTTCCTGAGGTCACCTATGTCGGACATGTTTTCACCAGCAGCGGCCTAAAGCCTGATCTACTAAAGACTGCAGCCATCAACAAACTACCTGCTCCTACCGATGTCACAAGTTTGCAACGATTCCTCGGCATGGTGAACTACCTGGGTAAATCTATTCCCAAACTCAGTGACCTGTCGGCCCCCATGTGCCAACTGACACATAAGGACACGGCATGATCCTGGTACCCACAGCAACAAAGGGGTTTTGACACTCTCAAACTACCATTGGCCAGCACGCCAACACTGTCACATTTCGACCTTAAATTACCGGTCACCATCACATGCGATGCTTCCCAGTTCGGGCTACCTACAGACCACCACCGACGATGACATAAACCCAGTCTCATATGCATCCCGTACAATTGCTGTCCACTATCACACGGAACGGTTGCCCCATAAACAGCCGAACACCGCACTCGAAATACGACCATACTTCCTAGTTTGTGACGAATTAGTGCTGCAGGACGGAATCATAGTCAAAGGCCACAAGGCGGTGGTTCCTTCTGTAGATATGTTACAAAACTTACCTTGTGCAGTGCTGCAGTTCTGCCACTCCCCGTGTGCGTGACTTTCAGAGGGGGGCGGGCTTAAAGTGCCGTTTTTCAACACAGGGAAAATCGATCCATGTCGGGCGATTTCGTTGTGGAAGAAAAATCGCTCCGACATTTCATTCATGAAGGTATTTTTAAATTACGCTAGATTATTTATTAACTAGAGTAATTTAAAAATCACCTTCAAAAGCCGTGAGCGCCGACAACGGGAAGGATTTTGCGTAGGGGAGAAAAAAAGTATACAGTTTATTTTTATATTAAAAGTTGTTTTTTATGGAGGCTTTAATTATATTTTCATGTTGCGAAATGGGTCCAAAAAGTTGTATGAACCAACAGTATTTTTCCTCCCGACTTCACCGCAAACCGCAACGTTCCAATCCACCACATTCCACTAAAGCCCACTTGCTAGTTGATTTAAATGGCCATTAATTTACAGGCATTAAACACTAAATTCCTTCCATTTGGCATAGAAACTCATGAAAAGTAGATATAAAAATTATGTTATATTGTGGATTATTGTTTGAATGTTATTTGGACACTTAGGCAATTTAAAAAAAGTTTATCTTTTCTTAAGAAATGGATAGATGTTTAGATCTACTCATTGAATTTTGTAATTAGCTACAATTAGATAACTAACTAATTATATGCTTTAGTTTCAGGTCATCCAAGTAAGATTGTTTCATATTTGTTTCAGAATGCTTCAATCTATAATAACTGAAAATGTCATTGAGTTCTCTTAATTGTTAAGAAAGATATGGGCTTTTAACTGTTCCAGATCACAGCTTTTGAGGTAAGTGAATTGAAAGGCAATGGGGAACAAGATGCTAATTTCCGAGTATGAAAATGGTCATAACTTTCTTAATACTGAAGATATGAAAGTGAATTAGGTGTCAAATTAAACTTCTTTTTATGCTTTATCTGATGGGATAAATTGCAGACTTGATTTTTCATATCTCAAAATTTTGTAACATTCTGCATTTTGTAAGCTTCTGCACTACATAAATTTTGTAAGCTTCTGCACTACGGGGCGAGTACTATGACGACATCCACAGGAGTCACCCCGGCATGGAAGCCACCCTCCAAAGGGCCAGAGTATGTTTTACTGGCCCGGAATGACAAAATTCATATGTGAAAAGACCGAAGGTTAGTTGAGGCAGGTGCTATAACACCAGCAGAAGCAGCCTCTTCTACTCCAACCAGCTCCTTCCCTCCCTTGGTCCTCACTGGCCGCAACATCTCTGAATGGCATGGAAAACACTATCTTGTTCTTGTGGACTCTTACTCGGGATGGTTCGAAATAGACTTACTACAAACCATTTCCTCTGAGTGTGATAAGGAAGCTGCAACGACACCTCTCCGTACATGGCTCCCCTGTACGCATTCAGACTGACAATGGCAGGCAATTTACCAGCCAAGCATTCAAGAACTTTTTTAAAAGATGGAACTTCCAACATGTCACCAGCAGCCCAGAGTTCCCGCAGTCCATCAGACTGGCTGAACGCACTATTCATGGAATGCACAACTCATGGAACGTTCCCAAATCAAATCAAAATCAAAAACGTTTATTTGTCATTGCACATCAACTGTACAATGAAATTTCATGTGCATCCCCTTCAATGGTAAACAATAAGACACAGGATAAAAAGATTAAAAAGAACAAAATACAATAACACAAACAACCATTTACTCTCACATTTACATTTACTACAAGATCAATGCATAAAATAAGTAATAAAGAATTAAAAAAATGCACATTATATTGCACATTCTAGCAGACATTTTTATATACTACCTGGTAAAATCCGACGTTTACCTGGACTAGCTCAACCTACAAAACGTTGCAAGGGACAGCGTTCTTGTCTTCCCCGCCTATGACTAATGTCCCAGCAGACGCGCCAACTCTTGCCTGTCTCTCAGCAGCAGCTAAAGCTGTGTGTCCGCTCCCCGCCCGCGGTGCAGAAGCAACTGCAATTTAAACGCGACACACAAAGTCATTTCTACGACAAGTCCAGCAAGCCGCTTAATCCACTGGCACGTGGACAAGTGCTATGTCCGCAAACCGACAAAGGACATACCATGCAGGGGCACGTTTATGACCCTTCCAAAGAACCACGTTCCTACCTGGTCGAAGTGGACGGTGTCATCTACAGACGCAACCGTCAACATATCCTTCCAGTGAACGAACCACGTCCTGCGCCTATAGGTCCTGATGCCCCGCCTCTCGTGTTTGCTCCAACGCCTGTTCCAGCTACTCCACCAGCTGCTCCACCTCCTGCTGTTATTGCTGCCGCGTGTTCCCCGCGTCGGTTTACGCCTGGCTCGCCTGTGGCGACTTCTCCCACCAGGCCGGGCTGGGTCGCCGGTCGCCTGTCCCCACTCCCGGTTACCATTTCTTCTCCCGCAAAGGAAGGTGAGGCGGGAGAAGAACTAAATAAAATATATTCTAACCAAGTCATTAAACTATTTCAACAAACCAAACAAGTGCATTTCGAGTTTGGAGACAAACCACAAAAACTATTAGCAAGACAACTTAGAAAATTAGAAGATGAAAAATTGATACATAGAATTAGATCGGTGGAAGGAAATATATTGACGATACCAAAAGATATTAATGACATATTTCTACAATATTATCAAAATCTTTATTCATCTAAATTAACAGGACAAACAGTGGATATGGAAACATTTCTACAGAAGTGTCAAATTAACAGTTTAGATCAGGAAGGTAGACATTTGTTAAACGCCGAAATAACAGTAAAAGATATTGAAGAATCAATTAGTTCGTTAAAGAATGGAAAAGCAGCGGGCCCCGATGGCCTAAGTGCAGAATTTTATAAAAAATTTCTAGATCTGATTTCCCCAAGATTATATACAGTATATAGATATGCATATGAACAAGGTAAATTACCAGAATCTTTAAACGAATCTACAATTACACTTATTCCTAAGGCAGATAAAGATTTGGAAGATCCAGGATCATATAGAGCGATCGCACTTCTAAATACAGACCAAAAAATACTAACGAAAGTTTTATCTCTGAGATTAAGTTTGGTGATTTCTAAATTAATACATCAAGATCAAACAGGTTTTATCCCAAAACGCTACTCATCTCATAATCTCAGACGCTTGTTTAATATTATATATTCAAAAAGAGTACGGGACAGGGAATTAGCAGTTGTATCGCTAGATGCAGAAAAGGCATTCGATCAGGTGGAATGGTTATATTTATTTAATATAATGGAAAAGTTTCAATTGGGGGATAGATTCTGTAAATGGATAAGAATTTTATATTTGAATCCAACGGCAAGAATCTTAACTAATCAAATATTATCAGCTAAATTTAAGCTCTCTAGGGGTTGTAGACAGGGTTGTCCGTTATCGCCTTTACTATTTGCTTTGATGATAGAGCCTTTGGCGGAAAGAATCAGATCAGAACCTGAAATCTATGGATATAATACTGACACAACAACTAACAAAATATCTTTATATGCAGATGATGTTTTCATTTATATTACAAAACTGGAAATTAGTATACCTAAGTTATTTAATGTTATAACTATCTTTGGCACATTTTCAGGATTTAGGATTAACTGGAATAAAAGTGAAATTATGCCTATAACAGGAATTAACTTAAATATATTACAACAATATCCATTAAAAATAGTTAAAGACAAATTTAAATATTTAGGAATTAATGTAACTAAATCTTATAATTCACTAATTAAATCTAATTACCCTCTATTATTAGATAAAAAATATATTTTGTGCTGGAAAACACTTCCTATATCCATGATTGGTAGAATAAATGCTATAAAGATGGTGTTTTTACCACAATTATTATATTTGTTCCAGGCTATTCCTTTTTTTCTCCCAAAGACCTTTTTTAAAAAAATAGATAATATTATTTATAGTTTTATTTGGGATTATAAAAATCATAGAATAAGTAAAAAACATTTATGTAAATCTAAGATAAATGGAGGATTAGCACTTCCAAATTTTTTATATTATTTTTGGGCAGTCCAGATTAAGAATATGAATTTTTGGTGGGTAAATATGGATTATGAACCAATGTGGTCAAAGATGGAAAAGGAAGATTGTTTACCCTATAATGTAGGCTCGATTCTCTTTGCCCCAAAGGAAGTACAAAAAATGTTTTATAGGGACAACCCTATAATTTATAATAATAGACGTATTTGGAAACAAATAGTTAAGACTTTACAGCTAGATAATCTTTCACTTAGACTACCAATAATGAATAACCCATTATTTAAGCCCTCTATATTGGATGGAGGGTTTAGACATTGGGATGATTTAGGAATTAAAAGGATAGAGCACCTTTATAGAAAAGGAAAATTTCTTTTATTCCAAGAGTTACAAGATATCTACGGATTGTCTCCGCATCACTTGTTTAGGTACTTACAAATTAGAGATTATATAAAATCAAACACATTAGATTATAAAAATAAAGTACCAGGATTATTAGATGATTTGTTTAATTTACACCCAAATACAGAAAAATTAATAGCCTATATATATAACATAATCTCGGATAAGGAGAATCCAACAACTGAAACATATCGGCAAGCATGGGAAAAGGAAATTGGTTTATCCATAACAAAAGAAAATTGGGAAGAAAGTTTACAGCAAATACATCGGTGTTTGTTAAATGCCAGACATACATTGATACAATTCAAAGTATTATACAGATTACACTATTCAAAAACTAAATTAAATAGTATCTTTCACAATCTCTCTTCAATTTGTGATAAATGTAAGAACTTAGAAGCAAATTTAACACACAGTTTTGCTACATGTCCCAAACTGAATTACTACTGGACAGAAATTTTTAAGGTTATTTCTGAGGTTCTAAAAATTAGATTGGATCCAGACCCAAAGTTAATAATACTTGGGATTTTGGATTCAAATTCGGTACTTACAGGAAATCAAAGAAATTTCTTTGATTACTGTTTGATAATAGGGAAAAAAATCATATTGAAATTTTGGAAGGGAACATTATCCCCCACAATTAAAATGTGGGCAGCAGAGATGTTGGAGACGTTACAATTAGAAAGAATCAGATTTGTCCTATTGGACAAATATAATACCTTCGAACAAATATGGTCTCCATATATACAGTATCTAGAGAAGTAGCTGTTCTTGACGTCACAGCCTGACGGGTACCCAGCGGGATTTGATGAGAATAATTGATTCTTATACTAGGATTAATAGGCATGTCTTCATTGATATTATTATTTGTAATAGTTTTAGATACAATATATTTTGTTGATTTTCATTGATATATATATATATATATAATATTTTTTCACTTTTTGTTAATCTATAATCTTTTTTCCTTGCTCTATTTTCTTCTTCTTTTCTATATAATCAAATTATTATTTAATCACTTTCTTATTGATTTAAAACTATTCTATTCTTTTCTTTATTTCAAAAAAAAATAGAAGATGATAACTGTCAATGGGTTATTTAAAAAATAATATGTAATTAAGCTGAGGTTTGTAAAGCTGTTTATATTATTGTAAATAGATTACTTCTAATAAAATAAAGTAAACAAAAAAAAAAAAGGAAGGTGAGGCGGTCTCCTACCGCACGAGGCCGGACGGGTTTGCACGCCACCCATTAGATATGATGATTTTGTATAAACCCGCTAGCATGCACCCCTCGGTATATTTTTCAAGGCACCGTAGTTACTTTTTAAATTTTCTACAAGAGGAGATGTAGATTGGCTATTGCGTGCAAGCCAATTACAGTGTTTGTTAGTAGTAGCCCCGCCTTGTACATGCTTTATAATATTAGGAACTCGCCTACATCAGGTAGTAGATGTAGCAGCTTGGACATGTAATGTACTGTATATCCAATACTGTAAGAGTTTAATAAAGATGTGTTGTATCTTTAGTTGTGTATGAGTCTGGTGATTATAGTCTAGTATCCTTTATAGATTAGGTTTGCTGATGATCCCCAGTTGACTTCAGCCTAGGGATGCAGTGTAGAAGCAGTCCCTCCAACCTACCGAGTCCATGCTGAACAGCGATCACCCATACACAAGTTCTACTCTACACAAAAGGGATAATTTACAGAAGCCAATTAACCTACAAACCTCAGCACAAAGGAACTGCAGATGCTGGTTTACACCGAAGATAGACACAAAATGCTGGAGTATCATAGCAGGTCAGGCAGCATCACTGGACAAAAGTAATAGGTGATATTTTGTGTCGAGTCACTTCATCAGAGTCACCGAAGACAGACACAAAATGCTGGAGTCACTCAGTGGGTCAGGCAGCATCTCTGGAGGGAGGGAACAAGTGACGTTTTGGGTTGTGCCCTTCTTCGGACATCAGTCTGATGAAGGGTCACGATCCAAAACATCATTGGTTCCTTGTCTCCAGAGATGTTCCCTGACCCACTGAGTTACTCCAGCAACTTTGTACCATTTGTAAACCAGCACCTGCACATTCTTGTTACTAGCATGTTGGCCGGATAAGGAATGAAGATTGAGGAGGGATACAGAGTTTAGCACCAACTTCCATCCAAGCCTTTGCCAAAAGGAGAAAGATTTAATCTGAATCTTAGGGGACCCTTAGATGGGGTATTTTGGATGAGTTCATAACTTCTAGAACAGAATTATGAGGGATTACGTGAAGAAGACCCCGCCTGGCGCTGGAACGGCATACTTCAAAGCAGCGGCATGAAAAACACAGAACCAATAGCCGGAGTAAAATAGTAAGGCTCAAAATAGACTAGAACTACCAGATGATCATTTATATTATGAGGGTTGGGAGTGGAGGGCACGTAATCCCTCATCGTAACTCCTCATAAAATAAAGATCAAACTTCGAACAGGTAAATTCTCGTTTAATCTCACTATTTTACTTCGGAGTCACGTGAGTGACTACGTGAAGATTTTAAAGCCCTGTGTTTTCCATGTCGTAAACTCATTTCATACGACTCTGTTTGGTCAAAATAGTAGTGAGTAAAAAGTATTTTAACACATTGTTATAATTTATGTAATAAGTCCTTTAATTATAAAAAAGAACAACTTTTTTAATAATAACCCCTCTATTGCAGGGGAAAATTACAAAATAATTGATAAATGTTGTCAATGGTAACATCAATCGATAAAATAAATTGATAATATAAACAAAGCAAGCATTTAAAGAGAACCCAGTACTGCGTGTCCAAATCCTGGCACCGTGACAACAGGTTTATTGTAGAACTTTGAAAAAGTTTCTTCTCTAGACCACCCTGCGGCCTCTAAAATTTGATCGAGTGGTACGTCCTGTACCTTCGCCGCGGACGTAGCTGCCGCCCTAGTGGAGTGAGATTTAAACACATCAGTGTCTATTCCTGCTAGACCCAAAACCTGTTTTAACCATCTAGAAATGGTTTGAACTGAAACTTTTGTATGTGTTTTTTTGTGTGTTATCAATAACGCTTTCTCAGAACCTCTGAGATTTTTGGTTACCTCCATGTATTGAGTTAAATGCTTAACTACACACAATGTTTCATCAATAGGATATGCTTTAAACATTACCTTCATTCCAGTTCTCCCTGGTCTGCTTTGTTTGATCAAGTCATAAACATAAAACACAATGTTATCTGAAGTCACATGTATGCAATCCAACCTTAACAATTGCAAAGTCTGTACTCTTTGAGCTGATACCAATGCCATTAGCATAACCACCTTGAATGTTAAGTTCTGCAAAGACATTGAATTAATTGGAGTTCATTGTTTAAGCAAACTGAGAACAATGCTAACATCCCAAATTTCTGTATATCTGGGCTTGGGAGGATTTTTATTAAAAATACCTTTCATGAATCGGGATACTAATGGGTGAGACCCAACTGAATCCCGATCCGAAATTTGTCCTAAATAGGATGACAATGCACTCCGAGCACAATTAATGGCACTATAACTCAAATGCTCATCAAAGTGTAACCCAGCAAGGAACTCCAATACATTTGAAATGTTTGCAGAATGATAAGATATCTTTGACTGTGTACAAAAGGCTTCCCATTTTCTTATATGCGACATATATTGTTTTTTAGTGCTAGTCCTCCAAGCTGCATCTATAACATCCATGGTCCTGTCCGACAGTTCAAACTCTTGCAATGGTCTGGTCAGAACCTGCAGATTAACAAATTCATATGATCATGCAATGGATGAATTTCTTTTGTTACTGGTTGTGTCAACAGATTGTCGCAACTGGGAATTACCATACATGGTTCAATAATCATTTTAAGCATCAATGGGAACCATGACTGTGTGGGCCAATTTGGCACCACCAAAATGCCTTTGGCAGCGTCTTGCGCTATTTTCTTGAGACATTGCCCAATGAGACAGAATGGGGGAAAAGCATAAAAGAACATATTCCCCCAGTGTAGCGAGAAAGCATCCACCGCTACTGCCCCTGGATCGTGTTCCCAAGACACGTATTTCGGCAATTGGTGATTCAATCTAGATGCAAACAGATCAATGTCCGGTACTCCATACCGACTGACAATATTTTTGAAAATTTGTGGATTTAACATCCATTCTGTATTGTCTTTAAATATTCGTGATCTTTTGTCTGCCACAACATTGTCTCTCCCTGGGAGATAAATAGCTGAAAGCCAAATATTTTTTGCAATACACCACTGCCATATCTGGTTTACCAGATGATCACATGAAATTGATCTGACACCACCCATGTGATTGATATATGCCACAGCTGTGGTATTATCTATTTGTACTTGGACATGCAAATCCTTTAATGAAGAGCAATAAGCTTTTAATCCATAAAATGCTCCCAGTAGCTCCAAATAATTAATACCATATGTTTGGAGCAATAAATCCTCTTGGACAGCCCATCTGCCTCCACAGCTGGTCTCATTGTCCGTAGCCCCCCCATCCGAGAGAACTTGCGTCAGTTTGTAAAAACACGACTGGCTGATGAACTAAAATGTTCTTAGCAGCTTGTGGAACATTCTCAATCCACCAATGTAATTCCGATAAAGCTTCCTTAGGCAATTGCATTGGCCTATCAAAATGGCCTGCTCGCTGAATTAGCGCTTTAGTTTTTGCCCTTTGAAGATTTTGGTAATGTAAACGACCAAATTCTACTGCTGGATATGCTGCTACCAATTTACCAATACCCTTGGCAACCTCTCGGATGGAGGGATAAGGTTTGTTAATCAGGTTTTGACACACATTTGTCAAATCTAACTCCTTATCCATTGGTAAAGTTACCAACATGGTGACTGAGTTTATCACAAACCCCAGATATTCAATGGTTTGGGATGGCTGTAATTTAGACTTTGTTGGATGGATCAGAAACCCCAACTTCTCAAACAAGCTAATAGTTGCTGAGACTGATTTCCCAGCTGATTCCTGATTAGCATTGACAATTAAAATGTCATCTAGATAAGCCATAACGATGTGTTTTTGTGCCCTTAGCAGTGCAAGTGCTGGCTTTAACAATTTAGTGAACAATCTAGGTGCTGAACTTAATCCATTAGGCAAAGCTTTGTATTGCCACAGCTGTCCCATCCATTTAAACTTTAAATACCTGCGAAAATCATGATGAATTGGGACCGAATAATATACATCCTTCAAGTCTATTGTAGCCATATAACAACCTGTTGATACCAACTGCATTGCAGTGTAGAAAGTGTCCATTTTAAAATGTTTATACTGGACAAATGTATTCAAAAAAGTGAGATCTGAAATGATCCTACAACCCCCATCTTTCTTTGGTCTGGGGAAAATGTTTGATATAATTTGTTGTGGATCCTCTCCTGTTTTCTCGATAACTCCTTTTTTACTCAAATTCTTAATCTCTTTGTCCATTTGATTAATCTCAAACTCTGAGAACCTCAAAGGATGACTAGGCTCATTCTGTCCCAATGGAACCATACCTTCCACAAAATCAATGATAGATCCTAGTACAGTGTCTAATACCACACGATCAACTGTAATATTGTCCCATTCCTTATAAAACATTTGGAGTCTACCGCCAATCTGTGGCTCATCCCAGCATTCCTCTTTAATAGGATAATGTTTATGTACCTCTCCAACTGGACGAAATGATCTCCTTTTCCCAATGAATGGGTGCACATTCGGCTGTGTTGGCTGGAAATTTTTCCTTATCATACTCCTGCCTCGGCTTGTACCAGCTCCAAAATCAAATCTCTTCCTTGAATAGCCAGTCCATCTCTGGCCAAAGTTGAAGGGTTTCATACGACCAAAAGTTTTTGCTTCTTCATCTATTTCTTTAATTTGTTTAGACAAATCCTCTCCGAACAAAAACCCAGGAGTTTGAACATTGCTTGGTTTACACAATCCTGCAAATCTTGGATGTAACAGAGGTCGAATGGCAATCTTCCTCATGCAATTAATCTCAAAAAATGAGTTGCAAAATAAGGCCAACATATGTTTCTGCACTTTGGTCATTCCACAACCTTCCACTTGTCTGCCAAGTGCAGTAATGCCAGCTGAAATCAGCTTGAGGACTCTTTGAAATCGAATTTCCTGCGCCCGCATAATTGATGACATTGGCGCCCAAACAACTGGATTCACCGTAGGTACCTTCAATGAGGCACAATTGATAGGTGTTTTATACATTTCTGCTGTCTCAACCATAACAGCATCTTGAAGCGGGTGAGAGACCATATAATTAGTATTGGCCGCCAGGTTATCTTCCATGGCCTCACCGCCTCCTCCAGGTATAGCAAAATCTTGTGCCACATCAGGCACACCTGGATCCATATATTTGAATTGTGTGTGTACTCCGGACCACAATCACCACTCTCAGGGTCTGTCTCATACAGCCCTGGTACTCCTGAAACTTGTTCAAAGGAGACTTCCTCCAGTCCATACCCAGGCACTGGGGTTTCAAATTCCCAACTCGAATTGGCACCATATTCACGATATGGAACCCCCTCAGGGGCTGCCTGGGAATATTCTGGGTTCTTAGACCCTTGGTTGATAATAATCTGGAGCATTTTCTCCATTTGGTCCATTCTGAGCCATAAGGCTTTTCTTGCTGGACCTTCAGAATCAGAGTCCTCAGAAACCCCAGGCCCTGCTTTTCTTTTACATTTTTTAGGCACTGGGATTTCCTCTACAGTTTCTGTTTGTGGAGCAATCAAAGCCTCACTAACGGGTGTTTCAACGGCCACCGGTATCGGAACACGCTCCGCAATAATCTGCTGTCCCGACTCTTCAGCACCCCGGGACGCACGTTTTACCCGCTGTTTTTTGGCCTTCTCCATTTTGTTTTTTACTAACTCCTCCTGGTATTCCCACCAGGCTACGGAGTTCTGAAACCTCGCCCTAAATTTTTGTAAAACTTTCTTACCTGCGGGCCGGTTCCTTACCGCTGTGTGGAGCTGCGCTCTGCAGCTCATTCGCTGCCGACAGCGACGACGTAATGCCGTTCCAGCGCCAGGCGGGGTCTTCTTCACGTAGTCACTCACGTGACTCCGAAGTAAAATTGGGTTAGAAGTGAGAGATAGTTCAGCCATGGTTGAATAGCAGAGTAGACTTGATGGGCTGAATGGCCTAATTATGTTCCTAGCACTTATGAACTTCTGAATGTCTAAAAGACATGCGCGTATGTCCATGATCTGTGACTTTAATTTATACAGAAGGTCAAGACTAAACGTTGCCCAGGAGATACATATAGGAGGGTTATAGACAAAGTTACATTTGACAATGTGAAGCTCACGTCAGCATTTCACAATTGCAACATCATCAAGATATGAATAGACCGAGAAGACGTCATCTTGTGTTGCCGCTCGGTACATAAGTAGCCGTGCTGTGTCCATTGGGGGTTTATCCAGCAAGGCTCGGAAGAGAGGATGTGTAGGAGTGCGGCAGGACTCTTGTCTCTGGCTGTGCTTGCACTATGGGTCACAAGCAGTTCCTGTATCGAAGATTGTCACTGCACGGAAACTACCTATTGCCGGCCTCTGTCCGCAAGAAAACACAACCCAGTGGAGGTGAGTCCAAACGTATCAAATAGTGAAAGGCCTGGATAGAGTGGGCGTGCGAGAATGTTTCCGTGGGTGGGAGAGTCCAGGGCCAGAGGGCACTGCCTTAGAGTAAATTGATGTACTTTTAGAAAGGAGATGAGGAGGAATTTCTTTAGTCAGAGAGTGGTGAATCTGTGGAATTCATTGCCACAGACAGCTGTGGAGGCCAAGTCAATGGAAATGTTTAATGCAGAGATTGACAGGTTCTTGATTAGTATGGGTGTGGGGGGTTAGGGGGAGAAGGCAGGAGAATGGGGTTGAGAGGGAGTGATAGATCAGCCATGATTGAATGGCAGAGCAGACTTGATACTGTGTGGAATCTCCAACATTTTGTCCTTGAGCAAAAGCACAAACTGCTGGAGGAACTCACGGGGCCAGGCAGCATCTGTGGAGGCAAATGGATAGGCCATGATTTGAGATGACATGGTGGTGCAGCGACAGATTTGCTGCTCACAGCGCCAGAGACCTGGGTTCGATCCTGACCACGGGTGCTGTCTGTACAGAGTTTCTCTAAACTAAACTAAATAAACTTGTATTGGTTCATTATTGTGGAGATGAGTCATTGAGGCTATTGATGTCAATGCCAGACCACTGAGCTTTATAGAAACAAAGCAAATATGTGTAGGAGTAGGCCATTCCACACTACAAGACAACACAGCTCTTCAATATGATCATGGCTGATCATCCAAAATCAGTACTGTGTCATTTGCTTTCTCCCTTGATTCTGTTAGCCTGAAGAACTAAATATAACTCACTTGAACATCCAGTGAATTGCCCTCCTATGCCTTCTGTGGCAGAGAATTCCACAGATTCACAATTATCTGGGTGAAAACATTTTTGTTCATCTCAGTCGTAAATGACCTCCCCCTTATTCTTAAACTCTGACCCCTGGTTCTGAACTCACCGAACATCGGGACATTTTTTCTTGCATCTTACCTGCCCAATCCTTTGTGAATTTTATATGTTTCTATAAGATCGCCTCTCATCCTTCTTAATTCCGGTGAATATAAGCCCAGCCCATCCTTTCTTTCATCTTTTGTCAGTTCTGCCATCCTGGGTGTTAACCTGGTTAACCTACACCGCACTCCCTCAATAGCAAGAATGTCCTTCCTCAAATTACGAGACCAAAACTGCACACAGTACTCCAGGTGTGGTTTCACCAGGGCCCGGTACAACTGCAGTAGAATCTCCTTGCTCTTAAACTCGATTCTCCTCCAATGAAGGCCAACAAGCCATCAGCTTTCTTCACTGCGTGCTGTACCTGCATGCTTACTTTCAGTGACTGATGCACAAGCACACCCAGGTCTTGTTGCACCTCCCCATTTCTGAATCTAACACCATTCAGATAATAATCTGCTTTCTTGTTCTTGCCACCAAAGTGGATAACGTCACTTTTCCTTACTTTTTACTGCATCTGCCATGCATCTGCCCGCTCACTCAACCTATCCAATCATGATTCAGAAATATGGAAATCTTTGAGTAGAAACTCACGAGTCATTAAAAGATGCCCTTGACTAATAGAGTCAACATGGAAACTGGTCCTACGGCCCAACTTGCCAATGCTAACCAAAATGCTCCATCTAAGTTAGTCCAACCTGCCTGCATTTGGCCCATATCTCTTAAAACCGATTCTATCCATGTAACTGCCTAAATGGTTCTTAAACGTTGCAATAGTTCCTGCCTCAACTACCTCCTCAGGCAGCTTTCCTTACACCCACCACCTTTTGTGTGAAAAATGTACCCCTCACTTTCGTATTAAATCTTTTCCTCTTCACCATAAATTTATGCAGAGTCTTTCACCCAGCGAAGGGGAATCAAGAACGAGGGGATAGAGCCCTGAGAAGCTCCTTTCTCACACACAGAGTGGTGTGTGTATGGAAGGGTTGGTGCCTGGCCTCACCCAGGTGGGTGTATGGAACGAGCTGCCAGAGGAGGTAGTTGAGGCAGGTGCTATAACAACATTTATAAGACACTTGGACAGGTACGTGGATAGGAGAGGTTTTGAGGGATATTGGTGAACGCGGGCCGGTGGGTCTAGTGTAGATGGGGCATCTAGGTCATCATGGGCAGGTTGGGCCAAAGGGCCTGTTTCCGTGCTGTGTGTCTCTATGACTGTGAGCCCAAATGGCAGCACAGTTTGGTTATGTAGAATGACTTGTTACTATGCTGTATGTCCTCTGTGTTTCTATGTGTGGGTAGAACAGTAATCACACAGCTGCCTTCAAAATAAGCTGCAGGTTTGATCTGTTCACCTGCACCTCCTGGTCTTGGAGCAGAAGTGAACTTGTTCTGCCTAGAAAAATCATTTAAAGTGAATTTGCTTCCCTTTCATTTTTATGCAAATTACTGTTTCACTTCTCTCCCAGCTCTTTGCATTTCATGGTGGAGGAAAAGATTGGAAGCATTACGCCTGGTCAAAGATCACGACTATTGCAATCAGTGGAACATATATCCCTGAGCTTCTGTGCCATGCTCATGCACACAACGTTCGAGTTGTCATGGACGGTAACTGATGTCCATTTTCTAATTCAATCCTGATTATCGCAAGTCACACAAAGATGTAGAGTGCAGCACAGAATCTGACCAGACAAATACTAGGAAAGGGTAGGGAGGAACTGCAGATGTTGGTTTACCCGAAAGATAGACACAAAATGCTGGAGTAACTCAGTGGCTCAGGCAGCATCTCCGGAGGAGGAATAGTTGAAGGAATAGGGACCAGGAAGGCTTTGCCTTGCACCCACCTCCCTTTTCCAGATTTCTCAGCCCTCCCACAACAATCAGACTGAAGAACAGACACGACCCAAAACGGCGTCTGTCCATTCCACCCACAGATGCTGCCTGACCCGTTGCGTTTCTCCAGCACTTTGCCAGAACGTGGCGACTCTCTGCGTTCTGTTCCAGAAGAGGATCTATTGTACTCTTGTACCGTCTGATTTGACCGGTTTGCACGCAGGACAAGCTCCTCACTATCGGAGTAGCTGGGAGAAAACCCACACGGTCACAGGGAGAAAATGCAAACTGCACACACACAGACAGCACCCCAGCTCAGGATTGAACCCAGGTCTCTGGCGCTGTGAGGCAGCAGGTCTACCTGTTGCACCACTCTTGCTACCCCATGGCACAAATGGTGGATGGAGAGAGAACAGGAACATCAACTCACCAAGTGCATTGGCATGAAATCATTCTTCAGTGGTTTAAAGACCATTGAATCATAGAGTGATACAGCATGGAAACAGGCTCTTCGGCCCATCTTGGTCACACTGGCTAACATGTCCCATCAACACTAGTCCCACCTGCCCGCTTTCAGCCCATATCCCTCCAAACTTGTCCTATTCATGTACCTGTTTAACTGTTGGGATAGTTTCTGCCTCAACGACCTTCCCTGGCAGCTTGTTCCATACACCCATCAACCTTTGTGCAAAAATGTTAAATCTTTCTCACTTCACCTTAAGCCTATGTCCGCTTGTCCTTGATTCACCTACTCTGGGCAAGAGACTGTGCATCTACCTGATCTATTCCTCTCTTGGTCTTTTACACCTCTATAAGCTCACCCCTCATCATCCTGCGCTCCAAGAATAGAATTCCAGCATACTCAACTTTCCCTATAGCTCAGACCCTCGAGTCCCAGAGTCCCACCCCAACATCAGTCTCATCTCCTGGCTCCTTCGTGCCCTCCCAAAACTCTTCCAGGCATACCAGCTAATTTTCCCTGTTTCCTGCTGCCTTTCGTTGTCCCGAAACATATAAAGTTCTTAGATGATTGGACAGGACAGATGGTAGACAACCTCAGATATGTGGCCCAAAATTGCTCACAATACTCCAGTTGTGGCCTGACCAGCTCAGCATAGCGTTGCCAAACCTGTACATCTTAATCATCTGGATCAGCCTACCATGAGGAACCTTATCAAAAGCCTTACTAAGATCCATTCATACAACACCAACTGCCACATACAAAGCTGTGCTGGTTATCCCTAATTAGCCTAAAGGTAGACACAAAACGCTGGAGTAACTCAGTGGGTTAGGCAGCATCTCTGGAGTGAAGGAATGGGTGATGTTTCGGATTGAGACCCTTCCTCAGATTAGACCGTTCTCTTCCCAAAGGGAGTAAATCCTATCACGGGGAGATATCAATTAAAGTACATGAAAAGTATGTTTTTTTGTGAAGAACCCTGGACACAATGTTTCTATTTCTCTGCTTTTTACCAGTGGCAATAGGGAAAAATGACCTGATGAACCATCAGACCCGAACTACTTGGATCGGCAACAAATTGCACGCGATTCGAGAAAAATACTTGGACGGAGTTCATTTGATATTTAATTCTGTTCTTGCCCCTACATTTTCTTCCAACCTGCCCACCCTGTTTGAAGAGATGAAAACCAAGTTCAAGCAAAGCATACCAGGATCTCAGGTAAAAGCTTTACAAAAAAGTTCTATTCTGTTATCCAGTGAGTAAATCCCCAAGTCCTGATGGGAGCTTTCAGCTATAAACTTTAGAGATACAGATGTGGATACAGGCCCTGCGACACTTTCCTACACACTGGGGACATTCACAATTTTACAGGGTAATGTACCTACAAACCTGAACGTCTTTGGATTGTGGGAGGAAACCGGAGTGCCCAGAGAAAACCAACGCAGGTCACAGGGAGAAAGTACAAGCTCTGCGCAGACAGCATCTGTAGTCAGGATCAAATCCGGGTCTCTGACGCTACGCCTCTGTGTCGCTCAAAATCTATCCCAGATTATTGAGAGAGGCAAGAGAGGAGATGGCGGCAGTCTTGACAAAGATCATTGCATCTTCTCTATCTATAGGCAAGGTCCAATGTTCCTTCGTTTAAGAAGGGAACTGGAGAGAATCCAGGGAATTCTAGGCCAGGGATGATGGTGGAACAGCAACGGCAGGTATTTCTGGGAATAATCTGGAAGATGCAGGATCATTTCATTCCAAAGAGGAAGAAAGATTCTAAGGGGAGTAAGAGTCGACCGTGGCTGACATCGGAAGGCAAGGGCTGTATAAAAATAAAAGAAAATACCTATAACATAGCAAAGATGAGCGGGAAGCCAGAGGATTGGTGTTTAAAGATCAACAGAAGGTAACTAAAAAGGCAATACTGGGAGAAAAGATGAAGTATGAAGGTAAGCGAGCCAAAAATATAAAGGAGGATAGTAAAAGCTTCTTTAGGTATGTGAAAAGGAAAAAAATATTTAAGCCAATTAATTAATTAAGTCCCTTGAAGACAAACAGGTGAATTTATTGTGGGGAACAAGGAAATGGCAGATGAGTTGATCAGGTACTTTGGTTCTGACTTCACTAAGGAAGACACAATCTTCCAGATGTGCTAGAGTGATGGAGGAACTGAAGGAAATTCACGTTAGTCAGGAGAAGGTGTTGGGTAGTTTGATAGGACTGAAGGCTGATAAATCCCCTGGGCCTGATGGTCTGCCTCCCAGGGTACTTAAGGAAGTGGCTCTGGAAATTTGGTGATCACTGATCATTTTCCAATGTTCTATAGATTCAGGATCTGTTCCTGTGGATTGGATGGTAGCTAATGTTGTCCCATTTTTTTAAGAAAGAAGGAACATAATAAGCAGGGAATTATAGACCAGTTAGCCTGACATCGGTGGTGGGGAAGATGCTGGAGTCCATTATTAAATATGTTATAGCGGCACATTTGGACGCAGTAGCAGGATCGGTCCGAATCAGCATGGATTTACGAAGGTGAAATCATTCTTGACAAATCTTCTAGAATTTTTGGAGGATGTAACATGCGAAATGAACAAGGGAGAGCCAACGGACGTACTGTACCTAGACTTTCAGAAAGCCTTTGATAAAGGATTAACGGGTCCCTTTCAGAATGCCAGGCAGTGACGAGTGGGGTGCCACAAGGCTCGGTGCCTTTAAGGGATTGGGCACGCTAGAGGCAGGTAAAATGTTCCCGATGTTGGGGGAGTCCACAACCAAGGGCCACAGTTTAAGAATAAGTGGTCGGCCAATTAGAACTGAGATGAGGATAAACTGTTTCACCCAGAGACTTGTGAATTTGTGGAATTCTCTGCCTCAGAAGGCAGTGGAGGCCAATTCACTGGATGCATTCAAAAGAGAGTTAGATAGAGCTCTCGGGACTAGCGGAATCAAGGGACATGGGGAGAAGACAGGAACGGGATACTGATTGTGGATGATCAGCCATGATCACATTGAATGGCGGTGCTGGCTCGAAGGGCCGAATGGCCTACTCCTGCACCTATTATCTATGTATCTACAGTATGTGTGCCTTACATCAATGGTAGTATGGAAGCTATTGGAGAGGATTCATCAGGACAGGATTTTCTCCTATTCGGAAAAGAATGGGTTAATTAGGGACACTTAGCTTAACTATATATGGGCAGGTTGTGTCTTATTAACTTGATTGTGTATCATTTGAGGAGGTAATCGTTGAGGATAGGATGGAGGATATTGTCAACATGGATTTTAGTAAGGCATTTGATAGTCCCCCATGGATTTCTTAGTGACTTGGTCGCATGGATTCAAAGCTGGCTGACTGTAAAGCCCCTGTCCCACTTAGGAAACCTGAACGGAAACCACTGGAGACCTTGCGTCCCACCCAAGGTTTCCATGAGTCGCCAGAGGTTTTGGTCACTCACCTGGAAAGACTCGGCCGAAGCATGAGCTGCATCTACTGACCAAAGATCCTACAGGATCGTTGCTACCGACCGCACACACACACACACACACAAACACATTGCGAAGGTGGGGGCCAGGGACAGCGGAGGAGCGCTGTCTGCGCGATGAAGAGGAAGGTAGACGGCTGCCACAGAGCACGGTAATTCCTTTAGGGAGCGCGGGGGGGAGAGAAAGAAGGGGAGAGAAGGACAGAGAAAGGGACAGAGAGAGAAGGGGGGAGAGAAGGGGGGAGAAGGAGTGGAGACAATTTTAAGAAGTTCAATAAAGTTAGTGGGCATTTTACCTTCCGGCGGATCTTCTAGGTCCTGAAAACCTGCTGAAAACTCCAATGAGCCAATCAAAATGGCCGGTCAGTGAAGGAGATTGCCTTCGACTGGCTGTAAGTAAATAGCAACCCCACTACAATGGCTTCATCCAAACAGCAACCTATTTTTAGTCGAGGCCAGTTTTGAATTTGTTTAAATAATCGCAGGACCATAGAAGAAGCCTCGACTACGCGGAAACCACTTTCGACTATTTGGGAGAATGACCAGAACCTCTGGGAACCTCTGGGAACCTCCGGGAACTTCACGGAAACCTTGGGTGGGGCACAAGGTCTCCAGAGGTTTCCGTTCAGGTTTCCTAAGTGGGACAGGGGCTTTAGAAGGCAGCGACTGGTGGTGGAAGGGCAATATTCAGCATGGAAGGCTGTATGTAGTGGACCTACACAGGGCTTTGGGCTGGGCTTTTAGTGAAATACTAGAACCAGTGTCCCTAATTAACCCATTCTTTTCCAAATAGGAGAAAATCCTATGTCCTGATGAATCCTCTCCAATAGCTTCCATACTACCATTGATGTAAGGTGCACATACTGCGGATACATAGATAATAGGTGCAGGAGTAGGCCATTCGGCCCTTTGAGCCAGCACCGCCATTCAATGTGATCATGGTTGACCATCCACAATCAGTACCCCGTTCCTGCCTTCTCCCCATATCCCTTGAATAAGGGATATTGGGTCCCATCCCCTCTGCGTGGTTGCGGGGGGGGGGGGAGTGGGGGGGGGGGGGACCTGCAGCGTCACACACACTGACTATCCCCCACATACACATATCGTAACCCCCCACTTGAAATTATATTAATATAATTGATTTGCTCCATTTCCCACATCCCCGGCCCCATCCACTCACACATAGCCCCCAACTGCACAGGCATGGCTAGAGAGGGAGATGGAGGGAGGTAGAGATTGAGGGGTAGAGGGGTGCGTGCGCTGTCACAGACGAGGGCTGATCCCCGAACGCAATGCTCCACCACTCACCCATAGGTCCCAATACTCACCACTCCCTGGGGGGAGGGGTAGAGAGAGAGTGGTGGTAGAGAGGAGTGGGGGCGATAGAGAGGGAGAGGAGGGTAGAGAGGGAGGGGGGTAGAGAGGGAGGGGGATGGAGAAGGAGGGGGCTAGAGAGGGAGGGGGGTAGAGAGAGTGGGGGGATTAGAGATGGTGGGGGAGTTAGAGACCAAGGGAGGGTTGGGGACAGAGGGGGGTCAGAGAGGGATGGGACAGAGAGGAGGGGGTTGGGGGTGGGGGGGTAGTAATGGAGGCATATGTGTTGGAGAAGGAGGGGCTAGAGAGGGAGGGATAGTGGGTAGAGGGGGAGGGGAGGAGGTTAGGGGGGGAGGAGTTTAGAGAAGGGGTAGAGTGGGAGGGGGAGGGGTAGAGAGCGAGGGGGTAGAGAGGGATGGGGAGGAGTTAGAGATGGAGAGGGAAGGGAGTAGAGACGGAGGGTAGAGGGAGAAGGGCAGAGAGAGGGAGGGGGTAGAGACCCTACCCCATCTCCTCATCATTTCCCTCATCCTCCTCTCCTGACTTCCATTCTCTGGTGCAGCACCTCCCCAGGTTGTAGAGCAGCGCCAGGGCCTGGAACGCGGTCTGGTTCGTGTACTCGGCCCCCGTCTGTAGACTTCAGCCATCAGCTCGGCCGCTGCCTGGTCTCCAGCCCAGGCCCCGACTTAATCTCCGGGCTCATCCCTGACCCCGGCTCTTCCTAGGTTCCACCGGCGGCTTTTTTTTTGGGGCCGGTCACGGCCCCATCCCAAGCCCCGAGCTTGGCCTCACTCCAGCTCCAGGCTCTGGTCCAGTACAGGCCCAGTTGCCGGGCTCGGCCAGTGGCAGCAATCTCCCCACCAGGCACCAGGCGGGCATGGATGACCCTGACCCTGGATCGTCCTTGGTTCCGCCGGTGGCTTCTATTTCGGGGCCGGTCATGGCCCCATCCCAAGCCCCGAGCTCACCCTCACTCCAGCTCCAGTCTAGCCCAGGCCCAGTCTCCGAGAACCCGACTTGGGAGTGGATTGATTTTTTTTGCATTTTGCGTGCTTCAGTACCCCTCCTGCACGGGATGTCCCATCGTCCCTTGGGAGTTGATTGTGACGTCAGTCGGAATTTTTTTCGTCAAAATTTATTTTAATAACTTGAGAAATAGAAATATGGAAATTAGGTGCAGGAGTAGGCCATTCGGCCCTTCTTGCCTGCACCGCCATTCAATAAGATCATGGCTGATCATCCAACTCAGTATCCCGTAACTGCCTTCTCTAAATACACTCTGATCCCCTTAGCCACAAGGGCCGCATCTAACTCCCTCTTAAATATAGCCAATGAACTGGCCTCAACTACCCTCTGTGGCAGAGAGTTCCAGAGACTCACCACTCTCTGTGTGAAAAAAGTCTTTCTCATCTCAGTCTTAAAGGATTTCCTCCTTATCCTTAAGCTGTGACCCCTTGTCCTGGACTTCCCCAACATCGAGAACAATCTTCCTGCATCTAGTCTGTCCAACCCCTTAAGAATTTTGTAAGTTTCTATAAGATCCCCTCTCAATCTCCTAAATTCTAGAGAGTATAAACCGAGTCTATCCAGTCTTTCTTCATAAGACAGTCCTGACATCCCAGGAATCAGTCTGGTGAACCTTCTCTGCACTCCCTCTCTGGCAATAATGTCCTTCCTCAGATTTGGAGACCAAAACTGTACACAATACTCCAGGTGTGGTCTCACCAAGGCCCTGTACAACTGAAGTGGAACCTCCCTGCTCCTATACTCAAATGCTTTTGCTATGAATAGAGGCTGAAATGTGACGGGACGATATGTATCCAATCGGGGGAGAAAATGTGAGTAGCTTGTTTGAAAATGGGAAGGCTGTGGGCAAGCGTTTGGAAGAAGATACAAATTAAGGACATTAAAAGAAAGCCAACACAACCCTGGGTCACACAGACATTTAGATTGTTAAGAACAAAAGGACGAGTTTTAGTATGATAGGAATATATATAAATATGTATATGGGAGCAGCGTGGTGGCGCAGCGGTAGAGTTCCCGCCTTACATCGCCATAGACCCGGTTTTGATCCTGACTATGTGCGTCCTCCCTGTGACCTACGTGGGTTTTCTCCGGATTCTCTGGTTCCCTCCCACACTCCAAAGGGGTTTGGAGGTTAATTTGCTTGGTGTAATTGTAAATTGTCCCTAGTGTGTGTAGGTCAGTGTTAGTGTGCAGGGATCGCTGGTCGGCATGGACTTGTTGGGCCCAAGGGCCCGTTTCCCTGCTGTATCTCTGAATTAATCGAAACTAAACTAAAATAAATTAAAACGCTGGGAGATCTCTTCGAGGAGGAGATTTTCCTCTCGTTTCAAGAATTACAGGAAAAATATCATTTGAAAGCCAGTAATTTTTTGAGATATCTTCAAATCCGAGACTATGTGAAAACACATGCACAAGACTGTCATTCTATGGCCCCAGATATATTAGACAAATGCATGAATAGACAGACGGATACAAATAAGTTAATATCCTACATTAACAATACCCTTTTAATTGCACACATCCCATCTTCTGAAATGCTTAGGCGAGCATGGGAAGATGAATTGAGTTTATTAATCGCAAAGGATAGCTGGGGGGAAAGCTATACATACATTACTGCTCTCTCAATGTTAGGCACTTCCTGATACAATTTAAAACACTGCACAGACTCTACTATTCAAAGACCAAATTGAACAAGATATTCCCAAATGCCTCTCCTATTTGTGATAAATGTCTCCTCCAAGAAGCGACCATAGCCCATTCTTTCACTTCCTGTATAAAGTTACAAAATTTCTGGAGGGGAATATTTGATACCGTCTCCAATATACTTAACGTGGAATCTCATATAGATAGGGTGGTAAAGAAAGCTTTCGGTATGGTAGCCTTTATAAATCAGAGCATTGAGTATAGAACTGGGATGTAATGTTAAAATTATACAAGGCATTGGTGAGACCAAATCTGGAGTATGGTGTACAATTTTGGTCGCCCAATTATAGGAAGGATGTCAACAAAATAGAGAGGGTACAGAGGAGATTTACTAGAATGTTGCCTGGGTTTCAACAGCTAAGTTACAGATATAGGTTGAATAGGTTAGGTCTTTATTCTCTGGAGCGCAGAAGGTTAAGGGGGGACCTGATAGAGGTCTTTAAAATGATGAGAGGGATAGACAGAGTTGATGTGGACAAGCTTTTCCCTTTGAGAATAGGGAAGATTCAAACAAGAGGACATGACTTTAGAATTAAGGGACAGAAGTTTAGGGGTAACATGAGGGGGAACTTCTTTACTCAGAGAGTGGTAGTGGTGTGGAATAAGCTTCCAGTGGAAGTGGTGGCGCAGGTTCGTTGGTATCATTTAAAAATAAATTGGATAGGCATATGGATGAGAAGGGTATGGAGGGTTATGGTATGAGTGCAGGCAGGTGGGACTAAGGGAAAAAAGTTGTTCGGCACGGACTTGTAGGGCCGAGATGGCCTGTTTCCATGCTGTAATTGTTATATGGTTATATGGTTAAAATTAACTTGGAACCAGATATAAAACTGATCACAGTAGGTATGTCAGAGGCCTGCTCTAAGCTAACGATATTTTAAAGACGTTTCCTCAATTACGTCCTAATAACGGCGAAAAAAATGAATACTCAAATTTTAGAAACAGACAATTACAGTGAAGATGTGGATTACGGATATGTCCGAGACATTACATTTGGAAAATATTAGGCTTGTCTTGGCGGAAAAACCAGATCAATTTCTTAAGACACGGTTACCTTTTACTGAATTTCTGCAACAAGAGAATGGTTAAACACAAATTTAAATTTAAATCTGACGCCAGGGATGGGTGTGGGGGGGGGGGGGGGGGGGGGAGGAGGTATGAGGTATGTCTCCATCTTTTCTTTTCTTATTTTGTTTCTTTTCTCCTGCACTTGGTAGCTTAGGGGGTCTTTTTCCTGCTCTTTTGTATTCTACTTCTTTTTTGTTCATTCTCTTCTATTTTTCTTTCTTTGTTTCCTTTTTTATTTATTTTTTATTTTTTTTTGATTTAGGTTATAAGGTGAAAAATGAAGCTGTACAATAATTGTATAACTGTTATGTCGATCGTCTTTTCCTTGTGCAATTGCTTCAAATAAAATAAATCCAAAACAAAACTTAAATAACTTGGACATAATCATAGATTGGTGAGTTTGCAGATGACACAAGGTTGAACGGGTCACAGAGTGTGTCATGGGCTGTCAAAGTATGCAGCGGGATTATGATCAGCTACAGAAACAGGAGGAGAAATGGCATATGGCGTTTAATCCAAGCAAATGTGAGGTGTTACACTTTGGCAGGTAGAATGTAACGGAAAATGTACAAATAATAGCTAGACCCTTAACACCATTACTGTTCAGAGGAATCTTGGGGTCCAAATCTATAACTCCCTGATAGTGAGAACACAAGTAGATCGAGTGGTAAGGGCATATGGTGTGCATTCTTTCATAGGTAAGGCTTGGTGTGAGTCAGGAAGTCATGATGTGGTTTTATGAGACTTTGGTTAGTTCTGGTCACTCCGTTACAGGAAGGGGTTGGAGGCTTTGGAAAGGGTCCAGAGGAGACTAACCAGACCGATGCCTGGATTAGGGGGTATTAGTTACAGGCAGCACTTGGACAGACTTGGATTCTTTTCTCAGGAACACCAAAGGTTGCATGGAGACATGATGGAAGTGTATATAATTATATGAGAGGCATTGATATGGTAGACAATCAGAACCTTATTCCCAGGATGGAAAATTCAAATATTAGAAGGCATACATTTAAGGTGAGAGGGGCAAAGTTTAAAGGAGTTGTGGGTGCCTGGGTGGTGGTTGAAGCAGATACGATGGCATTTAAGAGACTTTTGTAGAGGCAAATGGATATGCAGGAAATTAAGGGATCTGGATTATGTGCAGGCAGATAACAGTTGGTCTTGGCATCATGTTCAATAAACTAAACAATAAACTGTGACAATAAACTAAACTAAACTAAAATGTTCAGCACAGACATGGTGTACTGAAAGAGCCTGTTCCTGTGCTGTACTTAACCATATAACCATATAACAATTACAGCACGGAAACAGGCCATCTCGGCCCTTCAAGTCCGTGCCGAACAACTTTTTTCCCTTAGTCCCACCTGCCTGCACTCATACCATAACCCTCCATACCCTTCTCATCCATATGCCTATCCAATTTATTTTTAAATGATACCAACGAACCTGCCACCACCACTTCCACTGGAAGCTCATTCCACACCGCTACCACTCTCTGAGTAAAGAAGTTCCCCCTCATGTTACCCCTAAACCTCTGTCCCTTAATTCTAAAGTCATGTCCTCTTGTTTGAATCTTCCCTATTCTCAAAGGGAAAATCTTGTCCACATTAACTCTGTCTATCCCTCTCATCATTTTAAAGACCTCTATCAAGTCCCCCCTTAACCTTCTGCGCTCCAGAGAATAAAGACCTAACTTATTCAACCTATCTCTGTAACTTAGCTGTTGAAACCCAGGCAACATTCTAGTAAATCTCCTCTGTACCCTCTCTATTTTGTTGACATCCTTCCTATAATTGGGCGACCAAAATTGTACACCATACTCCAGATTTGGTCTCACCAACGCCTTGTACAATTTTAACATTACATCCCAGCTTCTATACTCAATGCTCTGATTTATAAAGGCTAGCATACCAAAAGCTTTCTTTACCACCCTATCTATATGAGATTCTACCTTCAAGGAACTATGCACGGTTATTCCCAGATCCCTCTGTTCAACTGTATTCTTCAATTCCCTACCGTTTACCATGTACGTCCTATTTTGATTTGTCCTGCCAAGGTGTAGTACCTCACATTTATCAGCTTGTTCTTGTTACTTGTTCTATGTTAATGTTAAAGTAACATTGATGCACTTGTAGCTGATGAAATAATCATATTTAGAACATTGGGTTGTCTAATTTTAGGTAAACAACTCCCCCCCCCCTCCTCTTCCTTCTCCCTGTTCCCCACCTAGACTCACACCATTTTCTCCTCTTCACCTCCCCCTCCCCCACCCCCATTCCACCTGTATCCTTCCCAATTCACGCCTCCTCTATCCTTAAGGGCCTGTCCCGCCAACATGCGATTCCATGCGGTGAGCGCGACCAAACCGGCAATGGGGGCCGCGCGGAGGTCGGGTGATCCCTGTACAGGGCCCGTCCCACTAGCATGCGCCTGCATGCAGCAAGCGTGACCAAACCGGAAGCAGGGGCCGCGCGGAAGTCGGGTGAGTGGCGCAACGCGACGCAAAGTGAGGCGAACTTGGGAGCGAAGTCTTAAAGGTAAGTTCGCCAGGACAGAGACGGACACACAGAGAGGGGCACAGAGGCACACACAGAAAGGGCCACGGAGCAACACACAGAGAGGGTCATGGAGGCACCTACAGATAGGTTCACGGAGGCACGACGTCGAGGCATTGCGTAATGCATTGAGGCGACTGCGAGCCGACAAGCCATTGCTGCGCGGAATTTTTGAACATGGTCAGTTTTTCGGAGCCCCGCGCAATGTTGGGACGAACTCCGCACAATTCCGCACGGCTCCGGCGATCGAAGTGGGACCGGCCCCGCGACGCCGGACGGCTCAAGCGACCACGTTAGGTCGCGCTCATCGCATGGAGTTACATGCTGGTGGAACAGGCCCTTTACCTCACAAGTTTTTCTTTTCATCTCTGGCATTTATCAAACCACCCGCCAATCAACCAATCAACATCCCTCCCCACCGCTCTCAAACTGTATCCCCCTATCACTTGCGTGGAAAGGAACTGCAGATGCTGGTTTACACCAAAGATAGGCACAAAATGCTGGAGTAACTCAACGGGTCAGGCAGCATTTGAACTCTGAAGAAGAGTCTGGGCCTGAAATGTCACTTATTCACGTTCTCCAGAGATGCTGCCTGACCCACTGAGATACTCCAGCACATTCTCTTCTTCTTGGTGAACCAGCGTCTGCAGTTCCTTTTGTCCACTTCTCCCCTCTCCCATTGGGCAAAAAGTATAGGTGTGAAAACGCACTTGTGTACTCCAGATGCAGGGACAGTTTCTTCCCAGCTCAGGCAATTGAACCATCCTACCATAACTAGAGAGTAGTACTGAACTTCTGTCTACCTCATTGGTGACCCTCGGACTATCTCTATCTATGATTGGAATTTTCTGACTTTATCTTGAATTAAATATTATTCACGTTATTCCCTTTATCATGTATCTGTACACTGTAAATGTCTCAATTGTAATCATGTATTGTCCTTCCGCTGACTGGTTAGCACGCAACAAAAGGATTTCACTATACCTCGTTACACATGACAATAAACCAAAAGAAACTCAAACTTGGTACATGATAGCTGTAACGTATAGCGCTCCATCTTGCCTCAAGGCTCCCTGGAATTCTCATTCGAACCATAGGTTTTATCGAGGGTAAAGTAGACACAACCAAATGACATAGCTGTGAATTTTACTGGTAAGTTAAGCCCATTTCCTGGAATGGGAAGGATTAAATTTGAATCTTCATACAATTGCTCAGAGTCATAGCCTGATACAGCGTGGAAACAGGCCCTTCATTCCAACTTGCCCATGCAGGCCAACATGTCCCATCTACTCTAGTCCCACCTGCCTGCGTTTGGCCCATATCCCTCTAAACCTGTTTAAAAAGGAACTGCAGATGCTGGAATAATCGAAGGAAGACAAAAGTGCTGGATAAATTCAGCGACAAATTCAGTCTGAAGAAGGGTTTCGGCCCGAAACGTTGCCTATTTTCTTCGCTCCACAGATGCTGCTGCACCTGCTGAGTTTCTCCGGCACTTTTGTCTACCTTTCCTCCAAACCTGTCTGATCCATGTACCTGCCTGAATGGTTCTTAAACATTGTGATAGTCCCTGCCTCAACTACCTCCTCCAGCAGCTCGTTCCATACACCTACCATCCTTTGTGTGAAAAGGTTGCCCCTCAGGTTCCTATTAAATCTTTCCGCCACTGTGTACAAAATCATTGAACATAGAAGACAGAATGGTGCACCACATGAACAGGCCTTTCGGCCTACAGTTCCAGTGTCAGAAAAGATACCAAGTTAAACTAATCTCCTCTGCTTGTACATTATATTTGTTGGAGCGCAGGAGCTGATGGGTGATCCTACAGAGGTGCATAAAATCATAAGGTGAATAGATGGGGTGAATGCAGCGTTATGGTGAGAGGAACAAAGTTTAATAGGAACCTGAGAGGCAGCTTAGTCACTTAGAGAGTGGGTATGTAGAACAAGCTGCCAGAGGAGGGAGTTGTTGCAGGTACCAGAACAGCATTTAAATGAGACTTGGATGGGTACATGGATAGGAAAGGTTTGAAGGGATATGGGCAAAAGGGACTGGCTGAGATGGTGCATCCAAGTTAAGCGTCTTCAATGTCAATTTGAACATTGCCGTCTCACTCTAAATCCATGCCATTTAAATGTTTTGATGTTTCCTCTCTGGGAGAATGGTTCAAACTGTCTATAAAACTCTGGTTCGACTGTGTGAAAGAGACATTGTTGTTATGGATGAAGAGTAAGTGGAAACAAGATGGGTGTAACTAGGGCTGGACCACTGAGGAAACACAACAGCTGAAACACCTTCTTCCATTTGTTCCCCAGATCTCATTTTACGTTCCTTGGATTTGTAACACCAGTACTACAGTTTGCTCTGACCTTGTCTCAGCTTCCAAATATGCCGATTATGTACATGTGATGTCGTTTAACGTGCAGAACCATATGTGGACAGATTGCTTTGCAAAGGCAAATGCTCCGTATCACCAGACCCGGACAGGTAAGTGGAATAAGACAAGCAAAATGCTGCAGATGTCACAAATTTGAAACATAACAGAAAATAGACAATAGACAATAGGTGCAGGAATAGGACATTCGGCCCTTCGAGCCAGCACCAGCCATTCAATATGGTCATGGCTGATCATCCCCAATCAGTACCCCGTTCCTGATGTCTCCCCATATCCCCTGACTGTGCTATCTTTAAGAGCCCTATCTAGCTCTCTCTCAAAAGTATCGAATAAACCAGCCTCCACTGTCCTCTGAGGCAGAGAATTCCACACTCGCAACTCTCAAAAAGTGTTTCCTCGTCTCCGTTCTAAATGGCTTACCCCTTATTCTTAAACTGTGGCCCCTGGTTCTGGACTCCCCCAACATCAGAAACATGTTTCCTGCCTCTAGCGCGTCCAAACCCTTAACAATCTTATATGCTTCAAGAAGATCCCCTCTCATCCTTCTAAACTCCAGAGTGTACAAGCCCAGCCTGCTCCATTCTCCCAGCATATGACAGTGCCGCCATCCCGGGATTTACCCTTGTAAACCTACGCTGCACTCTCTTCATAGCAAGAATGTCCTTCCTCAAATTAGGGGAACAAAACTGCGCCCAATACTCCAGGTGTGGTTTCACCAGGGCCCTGTACAACTGCAGAATGACCTCTTTGCTCCAAGACGTAAGGCTCAGTGCTGGGACCGCACCTATTTACAATATACATCAATGATTTGGATGAAGGGATTCAAAGTAACATCAGCAAATTAGCAGATGACACAAAGTTGGGTGGCAGTGTGATCTGTGAGGAGGAGGAGGCTATGAGAATGCAGGGTGACTTGGACAGGTTGGGCGAGTGGGCAGATGCATGGCGTGGTGCTCCAGGATTTCGTACTTTACGAAATCCTCACGTGCCACCTGCGTGACGTATCGTGTATGCACGCTGACACATTGGGTATGCACGATGGCACATTGGCGTCGCACGCTGCGTCCCGACATCTCACGTCTATCGATTGGCGATGCATTGTTTCGTCACCGTGCGTAACCATGTGTCGCCGCACGCCGCAGGGTATTCTAATTACATCACGTGCATCAGATGGCATGATGACATGCTATTTGTGCGCGACGTTGCGCGTAACGACGCGTCGGCCTATTTTACATATGACGCGTATATGAGGCGCAAATGACAGCAAAGGGAACAGGCCCTTTACTTTGAATCCCTTCATCCTAATCATTGATGTATATTGTAAATAGCAGCGGTCACAGCACCGAGCCTTGCAGTACTCCACTGGTCACTGCCTGCCATTCTGAAAGGGACCCGTTTACCCCTATTCTTTGTTTCCTGTCTGCCAACCAATTTTATATCCAGGTGCACAAAATGCTGGAGAAACTCAGCGGGTGCAGCAGCATCCATGGAGCGAAGGAGATAGGCAACGTTTTGGGCCGAAACCCTTCTTCAGTCTGAAGAAGGGTTTCAGCCCGAAACGTTGTCTATCTCCTTCGCTCCATAGATGCTGCTGCACCCGCTGAGTTTCTCCAGCATTTTGTGTACCCTTGATTTTCCAGCATCTGCAGTTCCTTCTTTAACAATTTTATATCCATGTCAGCACTCTACCCCCAATACTATGTGCCCTAATTTTGCCCACAAATCTCCTATGTGGGACTTTATCAAATGCTTTCTAAAAGTCCAGGTACACTACATCCACTGGCTCGCCCTTGTCCATTTTCCTAGTTACATCCTCAAAAAATTCCAGAAGAATAGTCAAGCATGATTTCCCCTTCGCAAATCCATGCTAACTCGGACTGATCCTGTTACTGCTATCCAAACGTGCGGCTATTTCATCTTTTATAATGAACTCCAGCATCTTCCCCACCACCGATGTCAGGCTAACTGGTCCATAATTCCCTGTTTTCTCTCTCTTGCTTTTCTTAAAAAGCGGGATAGCATTAGCTACCCTCCAATGCACAGGAACTGATCCTGAGTCCATAGAACATTGGAAAATTATCACCAATGAATCCACAATTTCTAGAGCCACTTCCTTAAGTACCCTGGAATGCAGACCATCAGGCCCTGGGGATTTATCAACCTTCAGTCCCATCAGTCTATCCAACACCATTTCCTGCCTAATGTGGATTTCCTTCAGTTCCTCTGTCACCCCAGATCCTCTGGCCACTACTGTATCAGGAAGATTGTTTGTGTCCTCCTCAGTGAAGATGGATCCAAAGTACCTGTTCAACTCATCTGCCATTTCCTTGTTCCCCATAATAAATTCATCTGTTTCAGTCTTCGTGTCCAAATTTAGTCTTAACTAATTTTTTTCCTCTTCACATACCTAAAGAAACTTTTACTATCCTTCTTTATTTTCTTTGCTAGCTTACCTTCGTACCTCATCTTTTCTCCCCATATTGTCTTTTTAGTTATCTTCTGTTGCTCTTTAAACATTACCCAATCCTCTTGCTTCCCACTCATCTTTGCTACATTGGATTTTCTTCTCTTTTATTTTTATACTGTCCCTGATGTCCCTTGTCAGCCACGGCCGCCCCTTACTCCCCTTGGAACCTTTCTTCCTCCTTGTAATGAACTGATCCTGCATCTTCTGTATTATTCCTAGAAATACCCCCCATTGTTGTTCCACTGTCATCCCTGCTAAGGAATCTTTCCAGTCAACTTTGGCCAGTTCCTCCCTCATGACCCCATAGTCCCCTTTATTCAACAGTAACACTGACACCTCCGATCTACCCTTCTCCCTTTCCAATTGTAGATTAAACCTGACCATATTATGGTCATAAAATGGCAGAAATCATTTGTTGATCAGGTAGCAAATGCAGATAGGTTGCTATTGAAGAGGCTTAACTGACTAAGTTGCCCCATCTAACAGAGGTAATGATATTTAGAACATTGGGTTGTCCAATTTTAGATAAACGACTGCCCACCTCCCCCTTCCCCCTCCCCCACGTGTCCACTAGGGGCAATTTATCCACAAACCTGCACATCCTTGATAATGCTGCTGGCCTTGCCGAGGCAGCATGGGAATAAATGGAGTCAATGGAGGGGAGGTTGGTTTGTGTGATGGCCTGGGCTACATCCATACAAGATGCATGAAACATTAAATGAAAGTGAAGAGTGGTAAATCCCGGATTGGGGATATGCAACGATTGGGGGAGGGGAGTCAGTCTACCCCACAATAGAGAGGGAGGAGTTGTACAGTTTGATATTCTCATGGAAAAAGGATCTCCTCTGGCGATCTGTGCTGCACCTTGATGGAACCAGTCTGTTGACCTCCGTCTATGCCGTATCTGTGCCCAGGAAGAGGTTTTCCATACCCGGTCATTGGAGATGTCCTCATTCTTGAGGAAATTATTCCATTATAGATAAGGCGCTCACTATGGTCTCCTCGATATTCAGCAGCTCCGCTCTTGTCCCCCTTCCCCCATTCGTAACAAGGACAGAGTCCCATGTCCTCACCTTCCACCCCATCAGCAGTCGCATACAGCACATAATCCACCAACATTTACGCCACCTCAAACGGGATCCCACAACTACCCACGTATACTCATCTCCACCCCTTTCTGCTTTCCGCAGAGAATGTTCCCTCCACAACTCCCTGGTCAACTCGTTCCTTCGCACCCAAGCCACCCCCTCACCAGGTTCTTTCCCCTGCAACCACAAGAGATGCAACACCTGTCACTTTACCTCCCCCCTCGACCGTCCAAGGACCTCAACAGTTTTTTAGGTGAGGCAGATGTTAACTTGCACCTCCTCCAACCTCATTGACTGTATCTGCTTTTCCAGGTGTGGACACCTGTATGTATGAGGAACAGCACCTCATATTCCGCTTGGGCAGCTTAAACCCCAGCGATATGAACATTGACCTCTAATTTGCAGTAGCCCTTGCTTTCCCTCTCTCCCCATCCCCCCCTTTCCCAGTTCTCCCACCAGTCTTACTGTCTCTGACTACATTTTACCTCTGCCCACTGCCCTGTCATCAGTCAGAAAAAGGGTCTCAACCTGAAAAGTCACCCATTCCTTCTCGCCAGAGATGCTGCCTGTCCTGCTGAGTTACTCCAGCATTTTGTGTCTGTCGACAATTTAAACCAGCATCTGTAGTCCTTTCCTGCACTGTTGCTGAAGGTGCTCCTCAGGTTCACCAGTGTGTCATGGAGGGGGTGAGGTGTGTTGTCCAGGATGCTCCATTATTTGAGGTGCATCCTCCACTCCAAGACCATCTACAGTGAATTCAACTCCACCCCCAGGAAGCAGCCAGCCTTCCTGATGAGCTTGTTAATCCTGATAGCATCTGCGGCCTTCGCCCCGCTGCCCCAGCACATGACAGTGAAGAAGATGGCACTGGCATCTTGATAGAACACTGATTGATAATAAGCTTCACTTGTCCAGTTTAAATATTAATGCTGTCATTATTTTCTGCCCCTTTCAGGAATCGCCAGTTATATCAAAAATGGTGTTAAATCCAAGAAGGTGATATTAACCGTTCCATGGTTCGGTTACGATTATACTTGCAAGCGCTTTATTGAGGTAAGATGTTACACTTGTCTAGATTTACCAGGATGTTGCCAGGACTTGAGGGCCTGAGCAATAGGGCATAAACAATCTTTGATCAGACTTTACTGGCTTTACCTTCCACTAAACGTTATTGTAGCAATGTTACAAAATGTTGAGATTTTAAAAATCAAGTCTGCAATTTATCCCATCAGATAAAGCATAAAAATAAGTTTAATTTGACACCTAATTCACTTTCATATCTTCAGTATTAAGAAAGTTATGGCCATTTTCATACTCGGAAATTAGCATCTTGTTCCCCATTGCTTTTCAATTGACTTAACTCAAAAGCTGTGATCTGGAACAGTTAAAAGCCCATAACTTTCTTAAAAATTAAGAGAACTCAATGAAATGTTCAGTTATTATAGATTGAAGCATTCTGAAACAAATATGAAACAATCTTACTTGGATGACCTGAAATTAAAGCATATAATTAGTTAGTTATCTAATTGTAGCTAATTACAAAATTCCATGAGTAGATCTAAACATCTATCCGTTTCTTAAGAAAATATAAACTTTTTTTTAATTGCCTAAGTGTCCAAATAATATTCACACAATAGTCCACAATATAACATAATTTTTAAATCTAATTTTCATGAATTTCTGGGCCAAATGGAAGGAATTTAGTGTTTTATGACTGTAAATTAATGGCCATTTAAATCAACTTGCGAGTGGGTTTTAGTGGAATGCGGTGGATTGGAACATTGCGTTTAGCGGTGAAGTCGGGAGGAAAAATATTGTTTGTTCATACATTCTTTTGGACCCCATTTCGCAACATGAAAATGTTATTAAAGCCTCCCGAAAAACCAACTTTTAATATAAAAATAAACTATTTACCTTTTTTTCTCCCCTACGCAAAATCCTTCCAGTTGTCGGTGCTCACGGCTTTTGAAGGTGATTTTTAAATTACTCTAGTTAATAAATAATTTAGCGTAATTTAAAAATACCTTCATGAACGAAATGTCGGAGCGATTTTTCTTCCGCAACAAAATCGCCCGACCTTGATCGATTTGCCCTGCCTGTGGAAAAACGGCACTTTAAGCCCACCCCCCTCTGAAAGGCGCCAAAGTCGCGCACACGGGGAGTGGCAGAACTGCAGCGCTGCTCAAGGTAAGTTTTGTAACATACCTAGTAAATGGTTCGATTGTAATCATGTGTTGTCTTTTCGCTGACTGGTTAGCACGCAACAAAAGCATTTCACTGTACCTCTGTACATGTGACAATAAACTAAACCAGAACCAAACTAGCGAGAGGTTTTGCAGGCTCAGACTTTAATCCTTGGAGAGCAGGAGGCAGAAGGTTTTTTACAGAAGTGGACAAAATCATGAAGAGAATAGATCAGGTGAACACACAGAGGCCAAGGTAGATGAATCAAGTACCAGAAGAAGTAGGGTTACAGTGAGAGGGGAAAGATTTACTCGGAAACTGAGGGGCAACATTTTCACACAGAAGGTGGTGGGTGTGTGGGAGGAGCTAACAGGAGGATTTGAGACCGGTACTAACAACTACATAGATAGAACAGGTTTAGAGGGACATGGGTCAAATGCAAGCAGGTGGGACTAGTGTAGATCAGTACCCGGACGTGGTGTTGATGGACGAGGTGCCGAAGCAAAGAAGCCAAAGCCAAATAACCGAACGGAAACAAAGCCGAAACACCAAATAACCCGAAAGGGTGGGACACCTGGAAGCCAACTAAGTGAAAGGGTGGGACACCTAAAAACAAACTCACTGAAAGGCCGCTCTGCCGAAAAGCCAACTCACCGAATGGCCGTTCTGCCGAAAAGTCAAATAACCGACATGATGTTGCCGGAGGGGGGGGTGGGGGGGGGGGGGGTGGAGACGGGGGACTTGTCAGCAATTGGTCCAGACCCCCGCATCCATCGCATCACTGGCCAATGCAGATGGGAGGGCGAGGGTCATTTTTCCACACAAGCCAGGGATGACTGGGCACTCTGAACCCAAGCACTAAGTTGTAAGCGGCCGAAGGAGTGTATCCCTCGGGACAGCCCCCACCCTCCGCCTCGTCTCCACAATGCTGCAGCACTGTGACCGGCTGTGTGTCGGCAGCGCTGGGTAGAGCTGAGGCGCACACTGGACACTTGACATCGTCCCGCCTGGGAATTTGTGTGTGTCCCCCCCCCCCATGTTTTAAAAGTGATTTACTATGGCTGCCAATGCCCCGAGCCATCTGTCCCCACCGCTGGGGTTGGGGGTGAATCACCCGTTGTGTGTGTCGGAGGTGAATCACCCCGTGTGTGTGTGGGTTGGGGTCCGGGGGTCAGGTGGTGAATCACCCTGGTGTGGGTGTTGGGGTCCAATGGCAGTGCATCACAGTCAGTGACTCTGGGTGGGCGGAGGGACCATCCTCTCCCACACCTCTGCTGTACCCGGCACTGCCAACGCACAGCCCGTCACAGTGCGGCCGCACTGGGGAGACGAGGCGGAGGGCGGCCGTGGCCGTGGGAGAGTGGGTGCTGTCCCGTGGGATGCGCTTCTTCGCCCACTTACAACTTGGTGCTCGGGTTCAGAGTGCACAGTCACCTATGGCTTGTGTAGGAAAATGACCCCCACCTTCCCATCTCCACCAGCCAGTGATGTGATGGACGTGGGGGTCTGGACCAATTGCTGACTAAGTCCCGCCCTCCGGCGACGTCAGGTCTGCTATTCGACTTTTCAGCAGAACGGCCATTCGGAGAGTTGGCTTGTAGGCGTCACAGCCTTTCGCTGTGTTGGCATTTCGGCAGAGCGGCCTTTCGGTGAATTTGCTTTCAGGTGTCCCACCCTTTCGGTTAGTTGCCGTTTCGGCTTCGTACGCTTTCGGTTATTTGGCATTTTGGCTTTATTTCCGTTTGGTTATTTGGCTTCCATTTCTTTGTTTCGGCATCTCGTCCTTTGACGCCACATCCGCACACGGTGTACGTGGGGCATCGTGGTTAGCCTGGGTAAGTTGGGCCGAAGGGTCTGTTTCCACGCTGTATGACTATGGCTGTATAACTTATTTATTTAGATTACCTTTATCCTTTGGAATAAAGTTGCCTCAATGCAGTAAATTGACATGTCATTGTTTTGGAGATAGTTTGGAGATACAGCGAGAAAACAGGCCCTTTGGCCCACCGAGTCCACGGTGACCAATGATCACCTGTAGTTCTATCCTACACACTGGGGACAATTTACAGAGGCCTAGAAACTTGCCTGACTTTGAAGTGTGGGAGGAAACCGGAACATCTGGAGGAAACCCATGTGGTCTCAGGGAGAACATACAAACTCCGTACAGGCAGCACCCGTAGTCAGGACTAACCCGGGTCTCTGGCGCAGTGAGGCAGCAACTCTACCACTGCGCCACCATGCTGCCCCTCATCTTTTTCTTTATTTTCTATTAAATTCTTTTTATTGGTTTTTCTTTCCAAAAAAAAAGACAAAACATAAAAAACAGAGCAAAAAGAATAATGATAAACATAACAATGATATTGATACATAGGGATTAATGTTACATTAATAACAGGTATAACCTAATATGAGACCAGTGTCAAAATAGACATTGAATATGGACCTCCTCGGCCTCTCTGTAAATATAGTTGTCTTTAAAAGAAAACCTAAATGTAGAAAAAAAAACACCAAGATAAAAAGACAAAAAGTAAAGGAAAAAAGGAAAAATAAATCCACCCTAAACTAAAGAAAAAAAAGAAATGAAAATAAATAAATAAAAATAAAAACAAAATAAAGCAAAACAAAGCAAAACAGAATATGAATTTCTACAATTTAAGTCTATTTGACGTCAAGTCCGTTCCACCATATAAAGGTAAAATAGTTTTGATAACAGTTAAAGAGGGAGCAATTTATGTTGTATGAAAGTGTTGAATAAATTTTCCCCAAGTCTTATCAAATTTAACCAAGGGTTCAACAACGTCCCTCCTGATTTTTTTCTAAATTTAAACATGATATCGTTTCAGAATGCCACTGGAGTGTGGTCGGAGGGTTGGAGTCTTTCCATTTAAATAAAATAGATCTTCTGGCAACTAATGTGGTAAAAGCAATCAACCGATGGGCGGAGCAGAACAAATTAATAATATCTACCATTGGTAACCCAAACATTGCAGTGATAGGATGAGGTTGTAAATCAATACCTAAAACTACAGTAGTATTAATAATGTATTTCCAATATTTTTCCAAAGTGGGCAGGACCAAAAAATATGGGTCAGTGAGGCAACTTCAGAGTTTCATCTGTCACAGGTAGGATTTTTTATGACCATAGCAACGAGGCAACTTATCTTTTGACATATGAGCTCTGTGAACAACCTTGAATTGTATCAGAGCATGTGTTGCAAATATTAAAGAGGTATTGCCCAATTGAAGAATCCTCTCCCATTTCTCTATAGATAAAGACATTTGGAGTTCTCTTTCACAGTCATTCTTCATTTTATCAAATATATCTATTTGTAATTTCAAAATCAACATAAATAGTCATTATTAATCCTTTCTGATAAGGGTTCAAATGTAAAATATTTTCAAAAATTTTGGTTTGATGTGGCAGTGGAAAAAGGGGTAGAAACATAGAAAATAGGTGCAGGAGTAGGCCATTCGGCCCTTCGAGCCTGCACCGCCATTCAATATGATCATGGCTGATCATCCAACTCAGTATCCTGTACCTGCCTTCTCTCCATAGCCCCTGATCCCATTAGCCACAAGGGCCACATCTGACTCCCTCTTAAATATAGCCAACGAACTGGCCTCAACTACCTTCTGTGGCAGAGAATTCCACAGATTCACCACTCTCTGTGTGAAAAATGATTTTCTCATCTCGGTCCTAAAAGACTTGTCCCTCATCCTTAAACAGTGACCCCTTTTCCTGGACTTCCCAAACATCGGGGACAATCTTCCTGCATCTAGCCTGTCCAACCCCTTAACAATTTTGTAAGTCTCTATGAGATCCCCCGTCAATCTTTTAAATTCCAGCGAGTACAAGCCGAGTCTATCCAGTCTTTCTTCATATGGAATCCTGCCATCCCAGGAATCAGTTTGGTGAACCTTCTCTGTACTCCCTCTATGGCAAGAATGTATTTCCTCAAATTAGGAGACCAAAACTGTATGCATTACTCCAGGTGTGGCCTCACCATGACCCTGTACAACTGCAGTAGAACCTCCCTGCTCTTGTACTCAAATCCTTTTGCTATGAATGCCAACATACCATTCGCTTTCTTCACAGCCTTCTGCACCTGCATGCCTACTTTCAATGACTTTCAATAATATGTCTTATTATTGGGTTAGTCGTATATTTATTCAATCGCGTAATTGTAAAAGGTAATGAGACCCCTAGAATAGAAGCCAACGATAGCCCTTGTAAGGAATCACGTTCAAGGTTTATCCAACCTGGGCATTGGGTATCTTCTAAATTAGTTGTCCAAAATGTTAAATAACGAACATTGACTTCCCAATAGTAGAATCTAAAGTTCAGCAATGCCAAACCACCATCTTTTTTTGATTTCTGTAAGTATTTTTTACTTAGTCTGGAATTTTTATTCTGCCATATATATGAAGAAATTTTGGAATCTATAATATCAAAGAAAGATTTGGCAATAAAAATTGGTATCGTCTGAAATAAATACGGAAATTTAGGTAAAATGAACATTGCAACAGCATTGATTCAGCCGATTAAAGATAAGGACATTGGTGACCATTTAGTAAACTGATGTTTAATATGGTCAATTAAAGGCATAAAATTACAAAGTAGAAACTCTACATAATTCGAAACTAGATTATTTAATGGAAAAAGCTCACTCTTACTAAGATTTAGTTTATAACCAGAAAAATTACTAAATTGATTAACAAACGCTACTATTGCCGCAATAGATTTCTCAGGGTTAGAAATGAATAATACCAAATCATCTGCATAAAGAGAGAGCTTATGTGTCTTATTCCCGCGGACAATACCAAAAGTAGTAGCGGTGGCTAAAGGTTACAAAGCAATATCAAATAGTAAAGGGCTCAAGGGACAGCCCTGTCTGGTACCTTGAACGAGCCTGAAAAAAGGGG
Source organism: Raja brachyura (assembly GCA_963514005.1). The sequence goes on from OY740790.1 coordinate 73,000,414, forward strand.
ATCTCTGATTATTAGTAAATACAGAAGTCTGAGGTATATAATATATCAGCCTGATCCAAGATATACATTTTGAACCAATCTTAAATTTTTCAAATGTATCGAATAAGTATTCCCATACTACTCTATCAAACGCCTTCTCAGCATTGAGTGAGATGACACATTCAGGGGTTATATTTGACGCTGTATATACAATATTCAATAATCTCCTAACGTTAAAGTATGAGTAACGATTTTTAATAAAACCTGTCTGATCAGAGATAATTTGCGGTAAAATATTTTCCAATCTCATAGCTAATATTTTGGAAAGAATTTTGAAATCGACATTTAACATTGATATTGGTCCATATGATGTCACTTCAGTAGGGTCTTTATCTTTTTTTAAGAATTGAGGAAATAGATGCTTCATAAAAAGATTGTGATAATCTATTCCTTAAAAAGGCTTTTTTAAATACCTTGCATAGCCAGGGAGACAATAAATTTGAAAAATACTTTAAAAATTCTACTGTAAACCCATCTAAACCGTGAGCTTTACCAACATTCATTGAAATAATTACTTTCTGCATTTCTTCTTCCGTGATGGGTTCATGTAACAACAGATATGCATTATATGCTAAATTTGGTAAGTTCAGTTTCTTTAAAAACTCATCCATTATATTGGAATCAGTAGGAAATTCTGATTGGTATAGGGAGGTATAACATTCCCGAAAGGATTTATTAATTTCATCATGGTCTACAGTTAATGTACCATCCCGTTTACTCACTTTAGTAACCTGACGCTTGGCCGACACCGCTTTCAACTGTTTAGCGAGTAATTTGTATCAATCGGTGATACTAATAACAAATCATGTCTCAATTGAAGTTCAACTCTATTCTTATAGAGCTCTAAACTAGGAGCTTTTGAATATTTTTTATAAATTTCTTTAATCTCATCAGCCAATGTACGTATTTCTTTTTGAGTTTGGTTTTTTTTGCAGAGTATGAAATAATTTGTCCACGAATATATGACTTTGAAGCATCCCAGACTACACCATTGGATATTTCTTCAGTAGAGTTTGTCAAGAAGTAAAAAGCAATCTGATCTTTCATAAAATTTATAAAATTTAAGTCTTGAAGCAAAGTAGCATCAAATTGCCATTGTTTAGCACTAAATTTGGAATCAGGTAGTATGATTGATAGTTTCAATGGTGCATGATCAAAAATAGCAATTATATCATACTCACATGCAGTGACTGATGGAACTAGCTGAGAATCTATTAAAAAATAGTCGATCCAAGAAAAACTATGATATGCATGAGAGAAAAATGAATATTCTTTGTTATTTGGGTGTAAGAATCTCCAAACTTCTAACATTCCAGAGTCAAGTAAAAAATAATTAATAAAATTAGCTGATTTATTTGGAAGCACATGATCAAATGTAGACCTGTCAATCAAGGGGTTCAGACAGCAGTTGAAATCTCCACCCATTATTACAAAGTGATCCTTTAAATTAGGAACGGATGCAATTAACTGTTTAAAAAACTCAGGGTGATCAATATTTGGTGCGTAGACATTCACCATAGTAACTTTTTGCCTAAAAAGAACACCGATAATTACCAAAAATCTGCCATATGTATTAGAAATTGTTTCATAGTGAACAAACTGAATTGAGGAGTCAACAAAAATAGAGGCTCCTTTCACCTTAGCCAGTGAATTTGTATGAAGCTGCTGTCCTCTCCAAAACCTGAAGAATCGTAATTTGTCATCTTGCCTTACATGAGTTTCCTGAACAAAGATAATCTGAGGATTTAGTCTGTGAAGAACTTTCAAAAAAAAGTTCTATTAATGGGATGGTTCAAGCCATTCATATTCCATGGTAGGAAGTTAATAACTTTATCCATATTGCTTGGAAAAATCATGTGGGATGTAAAGGGTTCATTTCTTAAAGCCTAATAGTTCATGATACTGGAAGAAGAAAAATCTAGGGCGGAGCCAGAAGTGACAACATTTCAGACATTTTTGTAGTTCAGGATTTGCACAAATGAAGGACACTAAATAAGGAACAAAAAAACCCTTCCTCCCATGCCCCAAACTGGCCAATAGATAGTCAGTAAGCTACCTAATCCCATCCCTGACCCCATCTCTCCTAGCGACCACACCCGACATAAAGAAAGTCATGTTTACCCACTCCCTAGCCGTAACACGGTCATTGTTATCATTGGAAAGAGAGAGAAAAAAAGGCTGGCAATGGAGTTAAAGAGCGAATGCTACATATTATTATCCAAGGTCAAGATATGAAAAACAAGAACAGCGTTCTCTTAGTTTGTATAACAACAGGGGAACATGAATTAACAAAGAAATTCTTAAAAGTTAGTGTGTATATATAAGAGAAAAACAACTCATCCAGTTAAATTCTTAATCAGGGGAACATGAATTAACAAAGAAATTCTTAAAAATTAGTATATATGAACGAAAAACAACTCGTCCAGTTAAATTCTTAATCATTACCAAACGATATGTTGTCAAAATAGGAACAGTAAATCTCCAATTATAACATATTCAGCTATCAATTACTCCCCTTCCTCCTCGTAACTCTACAAAAAGCTGGAAGCGTCTTGAGGATTGTTAAAAAATTGAGTATTACCGTTGAACAATCGAATACGCAATCTAGCTGGGCATAGAAAGACTGGGAGCAGCTTTGTCTTGAACAAATCAGACGTTAAATTATGAAAGGACATTCTTATTTCCAAAAGCTCGTAACTATAATCAGGAACAAACCGAAACTTGCATCCTTCATATTCAACCACGCCCAACTCTTTTGCTGCCTGGAGAATATTCTCCTTCATTTGCAAAAAATGAAACCAAATAATCAAGTGTCTCGGTTTATTACCGGATTTCTTCCCAATCCTGTGTGTGTTATCCAAAAACAGAAGGTTTTCATTGTGCTCAATGTTGAAAGTTTCCTTTATCATTTTAGAAGCATATTTTATAACGTTATCTCCATCTTCACCTTCCGGCAAACCAACAATTCGTAAATTCAAACAACGGCTTCTGTTTTCCAGGTCCATATTTTTAGTCTTGTATTGCCGAAGTGCTCGAGTATTTTCATTCATTCTCCGTTCCAGTTTTTCAATGTTCAAATCTCTGGGTTTGCAAGATATCAATATCTTTTTATACTCAACTTCTTCTCATTATATGAACGTTTGATTGGATTTATTCTAGATTATTTCAATAATTTTTTACATTAGGATTTGAAATATTCATTTTATTTTAGTATTATACTGTGGGTAACATAATGGGGCCTCTGCTAATGCCACTGTCTCAAGGCATCAGCAGATGAGGTGCCAGCCACTAGTTCATCTTGAAGAAGGTAAGAGGCCAAAGACAAAGATGTGAAACTGGGCTGAGGTGGAGATTTAAATTAACAATATGGCATGGTGTCATAGCGGTAGAGTTGCTGCCTTACCGTGCCGGCGACCCGGGTTCAATCCTCACTACGGGTGCTGTATGTACGGAGTTTGTAAGTTCTTTCTGTTACCGTGTGGGCTTCCTCCGGGTGCTCTGGTTTCCTCCCGGCCCCCCAAAGGCATACAGGTTTGCAGGTGAATTGGCTTCTGTAAATTGTGCGTAATGTGTAAGATGGAACGACGGGTGATCACTGGTCAGCAGGGATTCAGTGGACTGAAGGGCCTGTTTCTCGCTGTATTTCTATAAAAACTAAAACTAAGGAGACTGAAGCTTAACAGGAAGGGGTAGTGTAAAGGTAAGGGACACCCCAACTACGTAGTCATCCAATCTACCTGTGGCTTCACCAGAGCAGGAGAGACAATATTGTGAGCAGTAAATGTGACAGTGCATTCAGTCAGAATCTTTCTCTTAAGGCAGAGTTGTCAAAGACCAGAGGGCATACAGTAACTTTAAATTACCAAAGCTAACATTTTAACGTTTAGTTTAGTTTAGATTAGAGATACAGCGCGGAAACAGGCCCTTTGGCCCACGGACCGGCGAATCCCCGCACACTAACACTATCCTGCACACACTAGGGCAATTTACAATTATATCAAGCCAATTAACCTGGAACGTGGGAAGAAACCGGATCACGCTGAGAAAACCCACACGGTGACAGAGAGAACGTACAAACTCCATACAGACGGCACCCGTAGTCAGGACGAACCCAGTGTCTGGTGTTGTGAGGCTGCAACTCTACCGCTGCGTCACCGTGCTGCCCTTTCTACTTCCTCATTCATTTATCATTTTCAGGCAGGTAGATGTGAAATAGAAAAGATAGCGTTTGAAGGAGCGCCGTGCAGTGCTGCCAGAGCCTCCGGGCTCCCATACAAAAATATCATGAAACTATTGCCCAAGTCAATTTCCGGTAGGATTTGGGATGATGACCTGAAAGCCCCATTTTTTGTCTACAAGGTAAGACCACTGGAGAATACACAGCTACGGTCAGTACATCCAAATATGTTTTATATTATGGAAACATTGTCGTGTTGAACAAGTCAATTCTCTTCCCAATTGAGTTGATGAACGAACTTGCACAAGTCCGCAAAGAATCACAGAGAATTGTGGATGCAGCCCAGTCCATCACACAGACCACACTCACCACCATTGACACCATTCTGTATCTTATCATGTACCTCGGTACACTTGACAATAAACAAAACTAATCTACACTTCGCACTGCCTCAGAAAAGCAGCCAACATAATCAAAGACATGTCCCACCCTGGTCATTCCTTCTTCTCCCTGCCCATTCCAGCAAAAGACACAGTTGCTTGAAACCACCAGACTCAGGAATAGCTACTTCCCCTCTATTATCGGACTTCTGAACGGTCCCTCCATAAGCTAGAGTACTGTCCAATTTGCACTCCCCATTGCAGACATTGGACTTTGTCTCTACAATGCTGACAACTATTTTCTGCACTCTGTATCTTCCCTTTTGCTCTACCTGTTGTACTTGAGTTTGTCTTTGTTGTATTTACGTATAGTAGTGTCTGATCTGATTGAACACCCTGCAAAACAAAGCTTTTCACTGTACCTCAGTACACGTGACAATAATTATCATAAAGCTATAAAATAGTAAGATTAAACGAGCTTACCAGTTTGAAGTTTGATCTTTATTTTATGAGGAGTAATGATGAGGGATTACGTGAAGAATCCCACCAGTGCGCATGCGCGTCAATCTTCAAAGCAACAGTGTGAAATCACAGATAACAGTAATTGAAGTGACATAGTAACATTATAAACCTAGAACTACCAGATGACCTTTGTGATATGAAGGTTGGAAGCAGAGGGCACGTAATCCCTCATCTTTACTCCTCATAAAATAAAGATCAAACTTCAAACGAGTAAGTTCTCATTTAATCTTACTATTTTACTTCGGAGTCACGTGAGTGATTCTGTGAAGATTTCAATGTTTTGGGATTTCATGCTGTGAGAAACGAGTCTACAAAACCACAGCTGCTTCATTGACAGATGAAGGAAACATTCATAATGAATAAATAATAGAGTTGGCAAAACTCCTGTTCTGACAATGTTAGTAAAATAGAGTTGGCAAAACTCCTAGTCTGACAATGGGTTATTATAAGTGTTTGGAAGGTTCACTCATTTGACCGTCCTGCAGCTACTAGGCTGTGGTCCAGTGGAACGTAAATAACCCTTGCTGCTGATGCTGTAGCAGACCAGGCGGAGTGATTTAATTCATATCTACTATAAAAAGCAAACCCCGTTTCACCGCCTGGGGATGGTCTGAACTGACACCTTCTTATAAAGCTTTGGAACTAACAACATTGCTAGCTCAGAGCCTCTAGGATCTTGGTGACCTTGACATTGTTGTAAATGTGTGACCTCACATAACTGAAGGTCCCTGAATATGTCATGAAACTAGTTTAGGACCTGACTCCCCTTCTGCTCTGCTTAACTAAAACATAAAATATAATATTATTTGCAGATGTAACCATCTTGTCCAGTCACAATTATGTAGTGACTGAACCTGTTGTGCTGAGACCAAAGCCATGAGGATAACCACCTTATCAGACAGCCAAAGCTAGGATTAGTTGGAGCCCCCGGCGAAACAGTGCCAGCACAATGTCAGTATCCGTACTGCCCTGTACTTGTCCTGGGGCAACTTGTGTTAATGATCCTTTACAAACTTGATATCCAGGGTGAGCCCGACAGAGTGGATCCAATTTGCTGCAACAAATATGATGGGAAGGCACATTAAGCACAGTTAATGGCCCTATAACTCAATTATTGCTAAAGACCTATTGTAAAATGAACTTCAAGTCGTCAGTATCTGTACCGTATTAAATGTAACATAGCATTAAACAAAGCTCTTCCCATCTCCTGGAGAAAACTGTACTGCTTTTTTGGGATGCTATCCCTGCCGTCGGCAATGAGTACATACATGGATCGGTGTGACAACCCGAGCCACAGGAGCCATCTACTCAGAATCTGCAAAATAATAAATTGATTTTATCATGCAGAGGCTGGTTTTCCGAGCCACAGGCTGACCAGCAAAGCTTGACATGTAGAATAACCGTATAAGGTTGTATTAATATTCCTGACAAACAGGAATCAAGGCTGCATAGTCCAGTCAGCCAGTACAAAAGCCGAAGCGGGATCGATTTCAAGATCCGACTGATAGGCAAAATGGAGAAAGACATAACGAACATTCCTCCTTCTTGTAGCGATAATGTATCTCTCGCCACTGTTATGCCACATAGTTTTGCAGCCGTGAAAAAGCACGAAAGATACCTTGATTGGTCCGACAGCTTTTGCTTCCTCATCCAGGTTTTCCCTGTTGAATAGGTCTTACCTGAATAGAAGATTAGTCGGCTAGAGCTCTGTTCATTGCCGGCACTTGTAGCGTGAGGGGAACTGACCCCTTCCAGGTATTCTGCCAACTGCTTGTTAGTTTGTTCTTGTTTTTCATATCTTGACCTTGGATAAAAGTTGGACAGATACGTGGATAGGACATATTTGGATATTGACCAAATGCGTGCAGGTGGGACTAGTGTAGCTGGGACATGTTGGTTGGTGTGGGCAAGTTGGGTCGGACGGTCTGTTTCCACGCTGTATCACACTATGACTCTAAGAAATTCTGTTTTAAGATGTAAAAACAAGGGACTCGTTTACTCATTTACAAACTAATGGTACAAAGTGTTAGAGTCACTCAGTGGGTCAGGCAGCATAACTGGAGAAAATGGATAGGTGACATTTTTCAGACACTTTGACTAGGGCACTTTGTGTTCTTTTGAGATTTTGTATTGGTTTATTTTACGTGTGGAGGGAGGGGAAGATTTAATAAGAACCTGAGGGCCAACTATTTTACACAAAGGGTGATAGGTATATGGAACGGATTGGCAGAGAAGAAGATGAGGCAGGTATTATCACAACCAAAATGTCACCCATCCACAAATAGACACAAAAACTGGAGTAACTCAGCAGGTCAGACAGCATCTCTGGAGAAAAGGAGTAGGTGACATTTCAGGTCAAGACCCTTCTTCAGACCTCCAAATGTCACCTATTCCTTTTCTCCACATATGCTGTCTGACATACGCTCCACAGAGGACGCTATATCCTCCGTACTCCATCTGAGCCTGGAACATTTAGAGGAGTAAAACACCTATGTGCGAATGCTGTTCGTGGATTTCAGTTCAGCATTCAACACCATTATCCCCCAGCACCTGATAAGCAAACTGGTTCCATTGGGCCTCGGCACCCCCATGTGTAACTGGCTACTGGACTTCCTCACTGACAGACCCCAGTCTGTGAGGGTTGGAAATAATTCCTCCAACACCATCTCTCTGAGCACTGGCTCCCCTCACGGCTGTGTCCTGAGTCCACTGCTGTTCACCCTAATGACTCACGACTGTTGTGCCAGGTTTAGTACAAACCACATCATGAAGTACGCAGATGACACAACAGTGGTGGGCCTCATCAGGGATGACAATGAGCTGGCTTACAGGGAGGAGGTGAAACAACTGGTGGACTGGTGCAATACGAACAACCTGATCCTGAATGTCGAAAAAACAAAGGAGGTTATCATCGACTTCAGGAAAACCCGGCCCAGTCCCACACCACTTCACATCAATGACAGCGATGTGGAGGTGGTCAATAGCACAAAGTTCCTGGGGGTGCAGATCACTAACAGTCTGACCTGGTCGAATAACATCTCATCAACAGTTAAGAGAGCGCAGCAGCGGTTGCACTTTCTGCGCCGGATGAGAAGAGCTCACCTCCCCCATCCCATCCTCACTACTTTCTACAGGGGCACCATAGAGAGTATTCTGACCAGCTGTATCTCTGTCTGGTTTGGGGATTGTAGAGCCTCCGACTGGAATTCTGTGCAGAGAGTGGTGAGGACAGCGGAAAAAATCATCGGGACCTCTCTCCCCTCAATTGGGGATATTGCAACCAAACGTTGCGTGTCTAAGGCCAGCAGTATTATAAAAGACCCCACACATATCCATCACGGACTGTTCACTCTGCTGCCCTTGGGAAAAAGATATCGCAGCATAAGGAGCAGAACATCAAGTTTCTGCAACAGCTTCTTCCCACGAGCCATCAGACTCCTGAATGCCATGTAATGGGCTGCCACCATTGTCTATTTATCCTTTTATCCTTTTTATCCATGCCTACCCTTCTGTTCATTTATCGTGTTGCACAGGGAGCCAAATGCAACGTAATTTCATTTGGAACTGCATATATCAATGTATTTCTAAATGACAATAAAGTTGACAATGACAATAAAGGGTCTGAAGAAGGGTCTCGACCCGAAACGTCGCCTATCTCCTTCGCTCCTTAGATGCTGCTGCACCCGCTGAGTTTCTCCAGCCTTTTGTGTAACTGACAATAAAGTTTGTTCGACTTTTTTTTTGACCCATTGAGTCACTCCAGCTTATTGTGTCTATCTTCGGTTTAAACCAGCATCTGCAGTTGCTTCCTTCATGCCGCCTATCCATGTTCGCCAGAGATGTTGCCATACCCTCTGAGTTACGCCAGCACTTTGTGTTTTTATTGTCATGGACTTTGCACCGTTTTGTTAAAGAAATCCAGCATTGTTTCTCTGTCAGTGCACTGAACCAAGCTAAGACCACTCTTTGCTTCCACAACAGAAAGATAAGGCGTTCCACGAGGTCTGGTACGACGATCCAGAGAGCATTTCATTGAGGACGACTTTCTTGAAGAGGTTCAAGCTGGGAGGCATTGGCATGATTAATGCAAATTATGCCAACTATAGTTCTGATCCCATTGCTGCGATGAAAACTGAAGAGATGTGGAACGCTCTCTGCCCTCCCTGAGAGAAACGCCAAGCTTACGGTCATTGCATTGTTATCAATGTGACCATTACACATTGCAATTAAACCTGGCTTTGAGTGACCTAACACGGAACAAACACACATTTAAAATATTAATGCAGACCTGGGGATTAGTGCTTTGTCTAAAGAAGGAATTATTATGTACTGAATAAAAACAATATAACTGTGTATCTCATCCCTTCCCACCCAAACAACCCCCTCCCATGGAACCTCCCCCTGCAGCTGCAGGAGATGCAACACCTTTTGCTGTACCTCCTCCCTCGACTCTGTCCAGGGACCACGACAGTCCTCTCAGGTTAGGCAAAGTTTCACTTGCACCTCCGCTGACCTCATCCACTGTATCCGTTGTTCCAGATGTGGACTCTTATACAATGATGAGACCAAACGTAGACTGGCCGACCTTTTTGCTGAACACCTTTGCTCTGTCTGCCTGAACCTTCCTGATCTCCCGGTTGCTAGACACTATCATTCTGCTTCCCATTCCTACACAGACCTATCTATCCTAGGTTTCCTCCATGTTCAGTGTGTGGATATTCGTGATAATTGCTTGTTTGTAAGCTTCCCCCAGTCAAGTTTCAGTAAAAACACTGAATCAAGAACTTGAATAACCAAACTTTATTTTACCAAACGCACGTCCCAGATCACACACTGTAGCTATCCCCACTGAGAGTTCAATCCCGTGTCTATCTGTTCAAGCCCTCTCGGCCTCGCGCAGACAGAGACACTCCAGAAGGATACGCTGTCCCGAGCGTTCCTCTAGTGGATCGACCCTGAGCCACATGATCACGGCCTTTTATATGCCCCGCGAACCTGGGGGCCGAACCAACAACGGGGGTTGTCTCTTAATCACCAAAGTACAAATATCGATTAACCCCATACACATTTCCCTAACCCAATGATATAACAGTTCAATACATTGTGTTCACAATGGACTTCGAATGAAGTCTATTTAGCAAAATGAACCAAAATGTACAAGAACTCTCAGACAAGTGTATTAAAGCATTTTTGGCATTTAACAAGCATTGATGTGTATATTGTAGACTTTTGTCCCAAATATCTTTCATTGTAGGTTGGCCTAATTCATTTTCCCATGTATGTCTATCTGATTCCATCGATGGAACCTCACTATCTAAGAGTGTATTATAAATATGTTGTTAATTTTTCTGTATTAGGATGTTTATTCAAACATTCATCAAGGATTTCTGGTTCCCTACTCCTATAATCTTGTGTATTAGATTTAACATAATCTCCAAGTTGTAGATATCTAAAAAAAATGTGAATGTAGTCCACAAATCTGTTGTAACTCTTGAAATGAAAGAAAAGTGCTTTTCTTATAAAGATGTCCCATCTTTTTAATTCCGTAATTTTTCCATTGTATGAAACCTTTATTCAATATGGAAGGTTTAAATAACAGATTGTTTACAATGGGGAAACAGAGTGATATATTATCCAACTTTAAAGCCTTTTCCAGAGTTTCCAGATTCGTATGCCACTATGTATTATAGGGTTTTCCCTATAGGTTTTTTTGTGCAATTTTATGGATGAAACATAATCAAACCAATTTCAAAAGGCAAACAATCTTCCTTTTCCATCCTTAACCAGTCTGGTTGCTGATCCATTTCTTCCAGCCAAATATTCATGTTTTTAATATGGACTGCCCAAAAATAAAACAACAAATTTGGTAAAGCTAAACCTCCACTAGCCTTGGATTTACATGAATGTTTTTGCTTATTCTATGATTCCTATAATCCCAAATTAAACTTGCAACAATGGAATTGACCTAAAAAAATAAATTGGGGATATATATCAGGATTGACTGAAATAGGTACAGTAACTGCGGCAAAAAGATCATTTATACAGCATTAATTCTACCAAACATTGAAATGGGGAGTGTTTTGCAATACTGAATATTCTTATGTCGTTTATTCAGTAAAGGTGGGAAGTTTGATTTAAATCAAGAAGTATATGTCTTAGTTACATAAATTCCTAAACATTTAAATTTTTCCTTTTTTCCAATTACTTCTATATCCCGAAAATTGACCAAATTGAGTTATTAAATTTAATAGGTTTGGAATACTAGTTTCTGGCTTTGTAATATATATTAATACATCATCTGCATATAAGGAGATTTTATTCATTGTGTCTTTAGTATTATACCGTGTATTTCTGGATGAATTCTAAAACGTTCTGCTAATGGTTCAATTGCAAGAGCGAATAATAATGGGGATAGCGGGCATACTGGTCTACAACCTCCAGAAAGATTACATTTAGTTGATAACATTTGGTTTGTTTATATTCTAGCAGCTGGGTTAGAATATAAAAGTTTAACCCATGTACAGTACTTGTCTCCCAATTAAAATTTTTCTATCACGGAAAATAAATATGACCATGCTACCTGATCAAATGCTTTTTCAGCATCTAGCGAGATAATTGCTAGGTCTGCATTCACAATTCTATTTGAGTATATAATATTAACTTGTCATCTCAAATTATAAAATGAGTAACATTTTGGAATAAAACCTGTTTGGTTGGGGTGCATTAATTTGTTAATCACTAAACTCAATCTATGAGATAGGATTTCAATTAATATTTTCTGATCAGTATTTAAGAGAGCTATTGCTCTATATGAACCTGGGTCTTCAAGATCCTTATCAGTTTTTGGTATAAATATTATGGTAGATTTGTTTAAAGTTTCCGTGAGTTTCTGGAAGTATAAACATGTTTATACAATGTCTGTAAATGTGGGGAAATCATATCATAATTTTTAAAATAAAATTCAGAGCTTAGGCCATCAGGACCTGCGGCCTTTCCATTTTTTAAAGGTCTAATTGACTCTTCAATATCTTTACCATTATTTCAGCGCCTAGTAATTATCTCTCTTTCAGATCTAAACCCGTAAGATTACATTTCTGTAAAAATGCTTCCATTCCTGTTGATTGTTCTGTCACTTTAGTTGAGTAAAGTTTTTGATAGTATTGTGAAAATCTGTCATTAATATCTTTGGGTAGTGTTAATATTTCTCCCTTGTCTGATCTAATTGTATAAATTGTTTTTTTCCCCGTCCAGTTTACGAAGTTGACGTGCTAATAGTTTTTGTGGTTTATCATCAAATTCAAAGTTTATTTATTTTGTATGTTGATAACGTTTTATAACTTGGTCTGAGTATATTTTATTTAACTTGTATTTCAGTGCTGCAATTTTATTGTGCTTTGCCATAGAAGGTGCAACTGCGTTTTCTATGTCTAATTGCCTTATTTCCATTTCCAATGGCTGTTGTTTAGCTCAATTCTCTTTATTAAAAAATGCTTGGGAGGAGATTAATGTTCCTCGTACAAATGCTTTAAATGTTTCCCAAAGAAGGGAATCAGAAGTTCCAGGATGGTCATTAGCCTCGAAAAACATATTAATCTGTTTTACAAGGTATTCGTGACATACCTTTTCATTTAAGATTTGGGGCTTAAGTCTCCATTGTGTCTGTTTCTCAGCCATTCCGTTTAGTTTAATCATAAATGTTAGTGGAGCATGGTCCGAGATTATAATATTATGATATTGCGAGTTGTAGGTAAATGGAATAAGTTTAGAGTCTGCTAAGCAATAGTCTATCCTTGAATAAGTTTTATGCACCAGTGAATAAAATGAATATTCTCGTCCAGATGAGTTTTCAATTCTCCAGACATCCTTGAAGTTGATAGTATTAATATATGAGTTTAGAAATTCACTTGACTGAGATTTTAATTTTCTTTGAGATGATGATCTGTCTAAATGAGAATCTAGTGTACAATTTAAGTCTCCACCAATTATTAAGTTATATTGTGTGCATTCCGGGATAGTGTTGAATATTCCCTTGAAAAATAATGGGCCATCAAAATTTGGTCCATATACATTACAAAGTCACTTTAAAAAAAAATATAACTCACCTACTAATACAACATATTACAAAGGGGCAGAAAACGCTAGTGGGAGCTGTGTACAGGCCACCTAACAGTAGTATTGGAGTTGGGGATGGTATCAAACAGGAAATTAGAAATGCGTGCAACAAGGGTAACACGGTTATAATGGGTGACTTCAATCTGCATGTAGATTGGGTGAATCAAATTGGCAGGGGTGCTGAGGAAGAGGATTTCCTGGAATGTATGCGGGATAGTTTTCTCAACCAACATGTGGAGGAACCAACGAGAGAGCAGGCTATTCTAGACTGGGTATCGAGTAATGAGGAAGGGTTAGTTAGCAGTCTTGTTGTGCGTGGCCCCTTGGGCAAGAGTGACCATAATATGGTTGAGTTCTTCATTAGGATGGAGAGTGACAAAATTAAGTCAGAAACAAGGGTTCTGAACTTGAACAAAGGTAACTTTGAAGGTATGAGATGTGAATTGGCCAAGATAGACTGGCAGGTGATTCTTAAAGGGTTGACAGTGGATGTGCAATGGAAGGTATTTAAAGACTGCATGGATGAAGTACAAAAGTTGTTCATACTAGTTTGGCAAAAGAATAAATCGGGGAAGGTGGTGCATCCATGGATAACAAGGGAAATCAGGGATAGTATAAAAACAAAAGATGAGGCATACAAATTTGCCAGAAAAAGCAGCCTACCGGAGGACTGGGAGAAATTCAGAATCCAGCAGAGGAGGACAAAGGGCTTAATTAGGAAAGGGAAAATAGATTATGAAAGGAAACTGGCAGGGAACATAAAAACTGACTGCAAAAGTTTTTATAGATATGTGAAGAGAAAGAGACTAGTTAAAACAAATGTTGGTCCCTTGCAGTCAGAAACAGGTGAATTGATCATGGGGAACAAGGACATGGCAGACCAATTGAATAACTACTTTGGTTCTGTCTTCACTAAGGAAGACATAAATAATCTGCCGGAAATAGCAGTGGAACGGGGGTCAAATAAGATGGAGGAACTGAGTGAAATCCAGGTTAGCCGGGAGGTGGTGTTGGGTAAATTGAACGGATTGAAGGCCGATAAATCCCCAGGGCCAGATAGTCTGCATCCCAGAGTACTCAAGGAGGTGGCCACAGAAATAATGGATGCATTAGTGATAATTTTTCAAAATTCCTTAGATTCTGGAGTAGTTCCTGAGGATTGGATGGTAGCTAATGTAACCCCACTTTTTAAAAAAGGAGGGAGAGAGAAAGCGGGGAATTACAGACCAGTTAGTCTAACATCGGTAGTGGGGAAACTGTTAGAGTCGGTTATTAAAGATGGGATAGCAGCGCATTTGGAAAGTGGTGAAATCATTGGACAAAGTCAGCATGGATTTACGAAAGGTAAATCATGTCTGACAAATCTGATAGAATTTTTCGAGGATATAACTAGTAGAGCGGATAAGGGAGAACCAGTGGATGTGTTATATCTAGACTTTCAGAAGGCTTTCGACAAGGTCCCACATAAGAGATTAGCATACAAACTTAAAGCACATGGTATTGGGGGTTCAGTATTGATGTGGATAGAGAACTGGCTAGCAGACAGGAGGCAAAGGGTAGGAGTAAACGGGTCCTTTTCAGAATGGCAGGCAGTGACTAGTGGGGTGCCGCAAGGCTCAGTGCTGGGACCCCAGCTATTTACAATATATATTAATGATTTGGACGAGGGAATTCAATGCAACATCTCCAAATTTGCAGATGATACCAAGCTGGGGGGTATAGTTAGGTGTGAGGAGGATGCTTGGAGGCTGCAGGGTGATTTGGATAGGCTGAGTGAATGGGCAGATGCATGGCAGATGCAGTATAATGTGGATAAGTGTGAGGTTATCCACTTTGGTGGCAAAAACATGAGGGTAGACTATTATCTGAATGGTGGCAGATTAGGAAAGGGGGACATGCAACGAGACCTGGGTGTCATGGTACACCAGTCATTGAAAGTAGGCATGCAGGTGCAGCAGGCAGTGAAGAAAGCAAATGGTATGTTAGCATTCATAGCGAAAGGATTTGTGTATAGGAGCAGGGAGGTACTACTGCAGTTGTACAGGGTTTTGGTGAGGCCACACCTGGAGTATTGCGTACAGTTTTGTCTCCAAATCTGAGGAAAGACATCCTTGCCATAGAGGGGGTACAGAGAAGATTCACCAGACTGATTCCTGGGATGTCAGGACTTTCATATGAGGAAAGATTGGATAGACTCGGCTTGTACTCGCTGGAATTTAGAAGATTGAGGGGGGATCTTATAGAAACTTACAAAATTCTTAAGGGGTTGGACAAGCTAGATGCTGGAAGATTGTTCCTGATGTTGGGGGAGTCCAGAACAAGGGGTCACAGTCTAAGGATAAGGGGGAATTCCTTTAGGACCGAAATGAGGAAAACATTCTTTACACAGAGAGTGGTGAGTCTCTGGAATTCTCTGTCACAGAAGGTAGTTGAGGCCAGTTCATTGGCTATATTTAAGAGGGCATTAGATGTGGCACTTGTGGCTAAAGGGATCAGGGGGTATGGAGAGAAGGCAGGTACGGGATACTGAGTTGGATGATCAGCCATGATCACATTGAATGGCGGTGCAGGCTCGAAGGGCCGAATGGCCTACTCCTGCACCTATTTTCTATGTTTCTATGTTTCTATATCTGCCGTCAATATCTTCTATAGTTGATATATGTTTAAAATATATACCTTGACGAATTAATATTGCAACCCCTCTAGATTTATGTGAGAATGAAGAGTGATACATTTCAGCTATCCATTTTGCTTTCAATCTGTGTTGCCCTTCCTTTTTAAGATTCCTGGAGGAATATAATATATGCTTTAAGTGATTTTAATTGAGCTAATACTTTACCTCTCTTGTCTGGTTCATTAATTCCCTTAACATTCCAACTACAGAATGTAATTTCTTCACCCCCAGTTTTCATATTCACGTCTTGCATCTTATGATTAAGGTGGCCTATGGTAGAGCAAATGGTTCAGCACATTAAACCCTACCTTACACCCGAACATCAGAGAGATGAATTTTAGATCTCGTATATTTTCCTCTCGGTCATATCTCCCTAAATAAAACATATTCCATTCAAAATAAAAATTATTGAATTAAATTGAATTGAATACCTTTATTGTCATTCAGACCTATATAAAAATTTTGTGCCTGCAGTCATACATATATAAAAAATAACAATACAATACCATACAATAAACACAAAATTAACATCCACCACAGTGAGTTCACCAAACACCTCCTCACTGTGGTGGAAAGCAAAAGTCTTAGGGTCACTGTCTTTCTCCCCTCCTTATTCTCCCTCTGCGCTGAGGGGATCCAGGCCGCCGCCACCGCTGACGCCGGAACACCGCCACAGGGCCCGCCGTCGGAATGTCGCTGGAGCACCGCAGCTCCTGACACCCAAGCTGCCGCTGGAGCACCGCAGCTCCGACACCCAAGCCGTCGCTGGAGCACCGCAGCTCAGAGGGAGCCAGGCCGCCACTGGAGCACTGCAGCTCCCGACACCCAGGCCGCCGCTGGAGCACCGCAGCTCCCGAAGCCCAGGTCGCCGCTGAAGCTCTGAAGGCCGTGCCGCCGCCGCTGGAAGCTGGAAGGCCGTCACCAGGGCCTCAGCACAGACGGAGACGATGTCGGGGGACACAACAGGAAAAGTCGCATCCCCCCGAAGGGAGAGACTAAAACCCCGTTTCTCCCACCCTCCCCCCCCCCCACACACACATACACAACCCGACAAACCAAAAATAAACACCAAAAACAGGGACGAGGACAAAAATAAAATAAAGACAGATGGACTGCAGGTGAGCCGCAGCTGACAAGCAGCGCCGCCACTCAAAAAAAATAATAATAAAATAAATAAATTATAATATAAAATAGAAAAAGTAAAAAAGCATTATATTAGTAAAGAAATAAATACACCACATCTATAGGTGGTGCAGTTAGTGATAGCCACCCTAATGTGGCTAGACATCTAAGGACTTCCGTAGCTTTTGGTAAAAATAAGTATTATTAGCTCCGTACTTTCCTTAAAAGAAAAGTTTCAATTTCAATAAAAACAGTATATGGGGAAGGGGAAACAATAGTTATATTCCATTTGTGGAATAATTATTAGTCTCAAAGTGAAATGAATGAAATGCTCTGAGAAGGAGAAAGAGGTGCAGCGCACAGGCCTTGAACCTGGTGAGAGGCAGGAGGAGCCCGGCTGGGAGTCACCCCACAGAGCCCAGTCCCTCCATGCACTAGAGTCTCCCAACCCCTGCAGAGTAGTTATTAAGATGGCTGATCCATGGGCGGTTGCTGCTGGGACGCAAGTCGGGGCCTGATCAACCCCGGCTGGGTAGCCTGGGCAAGGTTGTCTGATGTTGTAAGACCCGAAACACCCGATGACTCCAGGTCACATCACTGAGGATGCATCCCAGCGCATCTAGAAGATGTATATTTTTCACATTTTCATATTAGTCTTGTATAGCAAAAATATTAGTCAAAGATTAATCAAAAGTATCAAAGAAAAAACCTCCTAATTTTTTATTAATAAATTGCCTGAATCACACATTACTTATAATTCATCCTTTTAGCTAATTCTAAGTTGATCCAGTTAACAATAATTAATAATAATTAGTAATAATGATTAGTAGTAATTAGTAATAATTAGTACTAAAATATAAATTTATATATCAATAGCAAGATAACTACTCAATTCTCATTATAAACAGTCCTTAAGTATAGCAATTTAAAGTTCAATTTCTTCTCTGTGGGGTAACGATGTCCGGTATCCGGTATGTTGAGTGTTGAATGTTATTCAATCCTCTGTCTCACCCTCGCTCTCGATGTTCTCAATGTTCTCGATGTTCTGGGCAAATTCATGGGCATCTGTGTGTTTGATGAAGAAATATTCCTTCTTGTCGTAGGTGATTCTCAGTGTTGCGGGGCACATGAGCCCATATCTCAGGTTTTTTATATTCTTAAGTATTCTTCTTGTGTCTGTAAACGGTGTTCTTTTCTTGGCGACCTCCACAGGGTAATCTCGAAATATGCTGATCTGATCTCCTTCAAATAAGAGATTTCTGCTGCAAACAATTTTCTTCGTCATATCATTCAAAACATGACCATATTTCACCTTCACTATCAGTTGGCTTGGGGGGGGGGGGTGTCCGCCCGTGGACGGCGTCTCAATGCTCTGTGTGCCCAAGCGAGTAAAGGTACTTGATCCAGATTTTAAACTTTTTTCAATAATTCACAGGGGTCACGGTTCCCCTCTCTGCCTTCCCGAAAACCCACAATTCTTAAATTCTGGAGTCTCTGACGTCCCTCCAAGTCAATACATTTTTCAGTTATTTTATGCAATAAGTCTGATAAGCACTTGTTCTCAGAGAGAAGCTTTTTTGTAGTTTTGGGACTTGTTCAAGTGCCTGGGAAATGGGATCCAACTTTGAATTAAATCTGGATTCCATCAAATTCAATTTAGTATTTACCTCCTCCAGCTTTTGATTAAGATGTTCTTCCATGTTTAACTTCCAGGCGTCCAGTACATCATGTACAGAGGCTATGACATCTTCTTTAATTTCTACTTTAATTTCTTAAAATAAAAAAAATATTTCCTTAAGTTCTGTTTGAGTTTTTTCAATTCTTCCATTATATTTGCGCCTTCTTGTGCGAGGAAACTTCTTAGTTCTTCTACATCTGTTTTTTTCTTCTTTGAGATGTCTTCTTGGGACGATGTTAAAACTGAGCCCGAGGCTTCAGTCGGGCCTACTTCTCTGCCCTAACCATTTTTTCTCATCTTGGGGGGGGCGCATGTTGTGTAGACATACCACCGGTGTCGCGCGCCTGATGACGTCACACGCTTACTGCAAGCAGCCGGTGCCGTTGTACTGCAGGTAAGTCCCGTTCGTAACCCCGTTTTCAAGCAAATTTTTGTGGAGCTAATCGGCGCGAGTCTCCCTTACTCCATAGTGCCACCGGAAGTCCTATTCCAATTTTTTACTTCCAATTCTAATTAAACTCTCATATTCCCTCAGTAATTCCATATTACCAGATATTTTCAAGTTCCATCCTTCTTGGATCCCTTTGAACAATCTTTTCCATCTCTGTCTGCCTTTCGGAGAACAAGATAATAACAATGTCAATTAGTAATCAAATTCCTATTAGTCCTAAGCCAAATTCCACAAGTCTATTCCAAATTATAAATTTTAAAGTCTCTGCAATTCATTGCCACCCGATTTTGAGACCGAATCCAAAATTTATAAATTTATTTCTAAATCCCATAATTTAGATGCAATTCAGGTGTTCTACCCCAGACCACAGAGAAATATTTTCTTCAAAAACAATTCTTCAGAGTGCGCTCTGTCCCAAAAGTCATTGCAAGGCATTGATGTTATTTCCTTTGATGATATTTGAAGCATCTCTCATTCTTTTTTTTTAAATCCTTCCTTTGATCTTTCTAGCAGCCAGGTAGTCTGAGGTTAGGCACTAGGGTAGGTCCTTTCCTTCTCCTTTTCATCGTTGGGGTCTGTTGCTAGGGAGTGGGAAGTGCTCGCATCCTCAAGTGTCTTTAAGGGCAGGATGGTGTCAATTCTTCCCAGATGGTCACCCTTTCCCTGGGGAGTTACAATAAATAGAAAACATAGAAAAATAGGTGCAGGAATAGGCCATTCGGCCTTCGAGCCTGCACCGCCATTCAATGTGATCATGGCTGATCATCCAACTCAGTATCCCGTACCTGCCTTCTCTCCATACCCCCTGATCCCTTTAGCCACAAGTGCCACATCTAATGCCCTGTTAAATATAGCCAATGAACTGGCCTCAACTACCTTCTGTGGCAGAGATTTCCAGAGACTCACCACTTTCTGTGTAAAGAAATTTTTCCTCATCTCGGTCCTAAAGGAATTCCCCCCTATCCTTAAACTGTGACCCCTTGTTCTGGACTCCCCCAACATCAGGAACAATCTTCCAGCATCTAGCTTGTCCAACCCCTTAAGAATTTTGTAAGTTTCTATAAGATCCCCCCTCAATCTTCTAAATTCCAGCGAGTACAAGCCGAGTCTATCCAGTCTTTCCTCATATGAAAGTCCTGACATCCCAGGAATCAGTCTGGTGAATCTTCTCTGTACCCCCTCTATGGCAAGAATGTCTTTCCTCAGATTTGGAGACCAAAACTGTACGCAATACTCCAGGTGTGGCCTCACCAAAACCCTGTACAACTGCAGTAGAACCTCCCTGCTCCAATGCTCAAATCCTTTCGCTATGAATGCTAACATACCATTTGCTTTCTTCACTGCTGTAGATGGTTTTGCATGCAACCAATAACATAGTTACCTCAGTACCATTAACCCCGCCTAGTTAACATCAATCATAACGCCTTCCCCTTCCTGGATACGGTTCACTAGAAGAATGTAGCCAGTATTTGAGGATGTATGTAACACCTTGTGCTATCATTAAAATGTGTTGAACACTTTTAGAGTTGGTAAATTGCTTATTTACATGGTGTCGGAGCTGGAAGATACTTGCGCCTACCTGTCCATCGGGTTTTATTTCTTTTATTTGATTTGTGCCTTTTGTGCTTTATCTCTCTGACCATGGCATCCTCGTGCAGAAAGCCCGCGCAGCTTGTCTTTGATGCTGATATTTTTGAGCGCTGGGCTACGTTTGAAATTGATTTCACCCACTTTGTCAACGTCGCTCACCGCAATGATCCTGACTCCCTCAAAGCCTCCCTCCTACTCAACCTTGTCGGACCTGATGCCATGAAGAGAGCCAGAACTTTCGTCTATGCTCCAGCGGTCCTGGACGACAACAACGTGGTGGTTACCCCTGCAGAATCTGCCAGTGACCCTGCTTGCCTGCTACGTAAGTTCAGGGAGATTTGTGACCTGCCCTCGAACCGCATTCTAGAGAGGGCACGGTTCTTTACAAGGAGACAGCTGCCGGAGGAACCTGTTGAATGTTTTATTGCCGATTTGCGTTATCTCGCCCAGCGGTGCCGTTTCGGTGACATGACAGACCAGCTCACTAGAGACATTTTAGTAACTGGCATGCGTGACCAGAAGCTGCGATGTGAGCTTCTTAGGGATCCGGATCTAACGTTAGAAAAAGCCATGCATGCCTGCAGACTGTCTGAGGTCGTTGTATTGCCAGATGATCACCGGGACTTGGGAGATAAGTCTGTTCACCAGGCTGGATTTAGTAGAGCGCTGCCTCAGAGGGGAAACAATGCTTTTCTGCCGCGTGCCAACCCTGGTCCTGCTGATGTGCCCCCAAAAAGGTGCCCTAACTGTAACTACATGCACCACAGACGGTCGACGTGCCCTGCCTATGGCAAGGCTTGTAATTTTTGTAACAAACTGAATCATTTCGTTTCTGCCTGCCGCTTATTCCGTTCTCGTGGGAGACAGGTACAGATTTCCAGACCCAGTCTAAACATGCTTAAACAATCTGATAGCTGTTCCAACCCACAGCCCGATGTTGCCGAATCCTATGATGCAGATCCAATTAATTCTCCCGAGGATTCGAATGTGTTTACCCTCCTCCAGGCACCTGGCCAACGTCTTGATCCCTCCGTGTCTGTGACTGTCAACAATGTAACCTTCCTTGCGAAGTTAGATACTGGGGCAAAGGTCAATGTTTTGTCAATAAATCTTTTCAACAAGATAAGGACTAATGAGGCCTTGGTCGCTGACAATGCTACTCTACACGCCTATGGTGGAGAAATTCTCAGGCCTGTGGGGAGGGCCACTTTAATTTGCAGGCTACAGAAGGCCACGAGAAACTTGATTTTTTATGTTTTGAACTCTGACTGTGTTACCCTGCTGGGAAACCGTGCGTGCCAAGATCTTGGCCTGGTGTCCTTCGACCACACGGTCCACAAAGTGCAACTGTCATTTAACCCGATTGCAGAATACCAGGACCTGTTCAACGATGACCTGGGAAAGTTACCACTGACATACCATATTTCCATTGACCCAAATGTACAACCCGTGGTCCGCGCACCTCACAGGGTGTCCCACGCCATGAAAGACAGGGTCGAGGCGATGCTTAACAACATGGTCGACAAGGGGGTGCTAGAAGCGGTCAGCGAGCCCACCGATTGGGTCTCCACCATGGTTGCCATGATAAAGAAAGACAAGAATGAAATACGTGTGTGTATCAACCCCAAGGACTTAAACCTTGCCATCAGGCGACCACACTACCCCATGCGGTCTGTTGAGGACGTGGCGGCTCAGGTCGGGCAAGCCACCGTCTTTTCGGTCCTAGACGCTAAGAACTCGTTCTGGCAGATCCCGTTGGACAAAGCATCTTCCGACCTGACAACCTTCGCCACACCATTCGGCAGATTCAAATTCCTGCGAATGCCATTCGGCATCAATTCCGCTAGTGAGGTGTTCCAGCGAACGATGGAGCAGATATTCTCGGGCCTGCCATGTGCCATCATCGTGGATGACATCTTAGTCTATGGGAAGGACATTGCCGAACATGACCAGAACCTCCGCCGCGTCCTGGATCGGGCGCGAAAGGCCAACCTGAAGCTGAACCCAAAGAAGTGCCGGTTTCGTGTCTCAGAAGTCACGTATGTTGGACACGTTTTCACCTCTAACGGACTAAAACCCGACCCTTTGAAGGCAGCGGCCATCTCTGAGATGGCAGCCCCCACCGACGTGCCAGGTCTACAACGTTTCTTGGGCATGGTGAACTACCTTGGGAAGTTTGTACCACATCTCAGTGAGCTGAGTGCTCCCCTGCGGCAGCTGACAAAAAAGGATATCGCCTGGGTCTGGCTCCCACAGCACCAGCAGGCGTTTGACTGTCTCAAGTCGAAACTGATTAACACTCCGACGTTGCGATTTTTTGATGCGAGTCGCCCCATCACCGTCACATGTGACGCTTCTAAGTTCGGCCTGGGCGCGGCATGCCTCCAATCTGTCGATGGATCGTTACATCCTGTCTCCTATGCCTCCCGCACCATGACGGACACCGAGCAGCGGTACGCTCAGATCGAGAAGGAGCTGCTTGCGGTGGTGTTTGCCTGCTCCAAGTTCAGAGACTTCCTGTTTGGCAGCAGATTTACAGTCGAAACCGACCACCAGCCACTGGTGACAATCCTGAACAAGCCGATTCATGCTGCCCCTGCCAGGCTGCAGCGTATGATGCTGCAGCTCCAGCGCTTTGATTTCAACATCGTCTACAAGAAAGGCACCGAGATGCACATCGCGGACACGTTATCGCACGCCCCGCGGGCCTCCTGTGCTCGCCACCCCTACGAAACAGAGGACTTGCTCGTACTGGGCGTCAATTTTATTCCCACCAAGCAGCTGCAGCTTTTGGCCGAGCACACCGCTGCCGATCCAGTTTTGCAACGGCTTGCGTCTGTGATTAAATCAGGGTGGCCAACAAAGCGCTCCGCTGCACCGCCTGAAACACAGCCCTTCTTCCTGGTCCGTGACGAACTGGTGCTCCAGAATGGCGTTATCGTTAAGGGACATAAAGTGGTGGTCCCGTCCTCCCTGTTCGATTCTTACTACTGCGCAGCCCACAGCGGACACCCCGGGGTCGATGCAACACTCGCCCACGCTCAGTGCCAATTCTACTGGCCTGGAATGGCTAAATATATTCGAGACCGTGTTTCTGCCTGCTCCACGTGCAACAGTCTTGCTCCACATCAGCAGCGACAGCCCCTGCTGCAACAGCCCGCTCCTGCCTTGGCCTGGTCCTCGCTGGCTGCCGACATCTTCGAGTGGCGTGGTAACCACTACCTTGTCCTGGTCGACTCGTACTCAAACTGGTTCGAGGTGGATTTGCTGACATCCCTCACGTCGGAGATGGTGATCCGGAAGCTGCGGAAACACTTCTCCACGTTTGGGTCCCCTGTCAGGCTGCAGACTGACAATGGCAGGCAGTTTACCAGCCGTGAGTTCAAAAGTTTTGCAGACAAATGGAATTTTGTGCATTTCACCAGCAGCCCGGAGTACCCACAGAGCAACGGCCTTGCTGAACGGGCTGTCCGCAGCGCCAAGCTTCTGATGGAACAAGCGAGACTGTCTAACTCTGATTTGTATTTGGATCTCCTGAACGTCAGGAATGTTTCCAGAGATCCGGCCATGGGGTCCCCTGCTCAGCGTCTGATGTCCAGAACAACCAGATCTACCATCCCGATTGCCCAGCGCCAGCTGAAACCTCGGGTGCTGGAGCCTGCCTCTGTGCAGAGGCGCATTCAAGAGAAACATGACAGCCAGCGGCGTTCCCACGATCGGTCGTGCAGACCACTCGATCCTCTGTTGCCTGGACAGGTTGTTCGATTGCAAACCACCAGTGGTCACTCCCGTCTGGCTACTGTGGTTGGGGTGGCCGAATCACCTCGTTCGTATCTGGTCGACTATGAGGGAACCATCTACCGTAGAAGCCGACAACACCTGCTTGCGGTTAATGAGCCGAAGCCGCAGGCCCCGGGCCCCTATGCCCCGCCGCTCTCATTCCAGCAGCCGGCTCCTGTCCCAGCCAGCGTTCCCTGCATGCCTCGGTCCCCATATCGAGCGCCCGGTTCCCCTCTGCGCGGGTCACCTGTTGGCGGTCGCGGTTCTCCCTCTCCTGTTCCTCCAACCCCACCGCCCTTCCCTGGTTCCCCTGCTGTCTCGGGTCCCCCTGTTTTTTCTGCTCCTCCGGGGGAAGGGGGAGGCATCCGTACGCGCTCGGGCTGGATCAGCAAGCCACCTGTTCGTTATGGCGATTTTGTTTAATTCTGTTTAATTCTGTTGTAGTGACAACGGTCTGTTTCTTTTAAATTTTCTAAGGGGAAGGATGTAGATGGTTTTGCATGCAACCAATAACATAGTTACCTCAGTACCATTAACCCCGCCTAGTTAACATCAATCATAACGCCTTCCCCTTCCTGGATACGGTTCACTAGAAGAATGTAGCCAGTATTTGAGGATGTATGTAATACCTTGTGCTATCATTAAAATGTGTTGAATACTTTTAGAGTTTGTAAATTGCTTATTTACAACTGCCTGGTGCACCTGCATACCTACTTTCAATGACTGGTGTACCATGACACCCAGGTCTCGTTGCATCTCCCCTTTTCCTAATCTGCCACCATTCAGATAACAGTCTACCCTCATGTTTTTGCCACCAAAGTGGATAACCTCACATTTATCCACATTATACTGCATTTGCCCTGCATCTGCCCATTCACTCAGCCTATCCAAATCACCCTGCAGCCTCCAAGCATCCTCCTCACACCTAACTATACCCCCCAGCTTGGTGTCATCTGCAAATTTGGAGATGTTGCATTGAATTCCGTCGACAAATCAATAATATATATTGTAAATAGCTGGGGTCCCAGCACTGAGCCTTGCGGTACCCCACTAGTCACTGCCTGACATTCTGAAAAGGACCCGTTTACTACTACCCTTTGCCTCCTGTCTGCTGGCCAGTTCTCTATCCACATCAATACTGAACCCCCAATACCATGTGCTTTAAGTTTGTATGCTAATCTCTTATGCGGGACCTTGTCGAAAGCCTTCTGAAAGTCTAGATATAACACATCCACTGGCTCTCCGTTATCCACTCTACTAGTTACATCCTCGAAAAATTCTATCAGATTTGTCAGACATGATTTACCTTTCGTAAATCCATGCTGACTTTGTCCAATGATTTCACCACTTTCCAAATGCACTGCTATCCCATCTTTAATAACTGACTCTAGCAGTTTTCCCACTACCGATGTTAGACTAACTGGTCTGTAATTCCCCGCTTTCTCTCTCCCTCCCTCCTTTTTTAAAAAGTGGGATTACATTAGCTACCCTCCAATCCTCAGGAACTACTCCAGAATCTAAGGAATTTTGAAAAATTATCACTAATGCATCCACTATTTCTGTGGCTACTTCCTTGAGTACTCTGGGATGCAGACTATCTGGCCCTGGGGATTTATCGGTCTTCAATCCGTTCAATTTACCAAACACCACCTCCCGGCTAACCTGGATTTCACTCAGTTCCTCCATCTTATTTGACCCCAGTTCCACTGCTATTTCCGGCAGATTATTTATGTCTTCCTTAGTGAAGACAGAACCAAAGTAGTTATTCAATTGGTCTGCCATGTCCTTGTTCCCCATTATCAATTTACCTGTTTCTGACTGCAAGGGACCAACATTTGTTTTAACTAGTCTCTTTCTCTTCACGTATCTATAAAAACTTCTGCAGTCAGTTTTTATGTTCCCTGCCAGTTTCCTTTCATAGTCTATTTTCCCTATCCTAATTAAGCCCTTTGCCCTCCTCTGCTGGATTCGGAATTTCTCCCAGTCCTCCAGTAGGCTGCTTTTTCTGGCCAATTCGTATGCCTCATGTTTTGTTTTTATACTACCCTGGTTTCCCTTGTTATCCATGGATGCACCACCTTCCCCGATTTATTATTTTGCCAAACTGGTATGAACATATATTGGTACTTCATCCATGCAGTCTTTAAACACCTTCCATTCCACATCCACTGTCAATCCTTTAAGAATCAGCTGCCAGTCTATCTTGGCCAATTCACATCTCATACCTTCAAAGTTACCTTTGTTCAAGTTCAGAACCCTTGTTTCTAACTTAATTTTCTCACTCTCCATCCTAATGTAGAACTCAACCATATTATGGTCACTCTTGCCCAAGGGGCCACGCACAACAAGACTGCTAACTAACCCTTCCTCATTACTCAATACCCAGTTTAGAATAGCCTGCTCTCTCGTTGGTTCCTCCACATGTTGGTTGAGAAAACTATCCCGCATACATTCCAAGAAATCCTCTTCCTCAGCACCCATGCCAATTTATTCCCCCAATCTACATGCAGATTGAAGTCACGCATTATAACCGTGTTACCCTTGTTGCACGCATTTCTAATTTCCTGTTTGATGCCATCCCCAACTCCAATACTACTGTTAGGTGGCCTGTACACAACTCCCACCAGCGTTTTCTGCCACTTAGAGTTTTGCAGCTCTACCCATATCGATTCCACATCCTCCACGCTAATGTCCTTCCTTTCTATTGCATTAATCTCCTCTCTCACCAGCAACGCTACCCCACCTCCTTTTCGTCTATCCCTCCTGAATATTGAATATCCCTGGATGTTCAGCTCCCAGCCTTGGTCTCCCTGGAGCCATGTCTCCGTGATCCAAACTATAGCGTAGTCATTAATCGCTATCTGCACCTTCAACTCATCCACCTTATTACGAATGCTCCTCGCATTGAGACACAAAGCTTTCAGGCTTGTTTTTACAACACTCTTACTCCTTATATAATTATGTTAACAAGTGGCCCCTTTTACATCGATCCCTATTACACTTGGCCATACTCTCCTATCCCTTTGTGAGCTTCCTTTCTCATTAATTCTGGGGTCATTAACCATCCCTTTACTCTCTTTCCCTTTAACTCCATCCTCGACTATCCCATTTGACACCCCACCCCTCTTATTCAGTTTAAAACCACCCGTGTAGCAGTGGCAAACCTGCCGGCCAGAATGCTGGTCCCCCACCTGTTAAGATGGAATCCATCCCTTTTGTACAGTTCCCCCTTACTCCAAAACAGATCCCAGTGATCTAAGAAACTAAATCCCTGCCCCCTGCACCAGTTCCTCAGCCACACATTCAGATCCCGTATCTCCCTGTTCCTGCTCTCGCCAGCACGAGGAACTGGAAGCAAACCGGAGATAACAACCCTGGAAGTCCTGCTTTTCAGCATTTTTCCAAGCTCTCTGAAGTCCCGCTGCTGAATATTCATCCCCTTCTTTCCAACATAATTTGTGCCAACATGCACGACCACTTCTGGCTGTTCACCTTCGCCCTTGAGGATTGTCTGCACTCTGTCCGTGACATCCTGGATCCTGGCACCAGGAAGGCAGCACACCATCCTCGAATCCCGTCTGTTTCCGCAGAAACCCATGTCCGTACCTCTCACAATGGAGTCTCTAATTACAATGGCGTTGCCCGACTTTGGCCTCTTTGGTTTTGGCTCAACAGCCCTTTTTGTTTTGCAAGCCAGTCTGCCGCTCAGTGCGATACCATCTTCTGTCCCGGCAGCTTCCACGTGGGTGAACTTGTTCCCAAGAGGTACAACACCCGGGGACCTTTGCATTCCATGTTTTCCTCCCTTTCTCACCGTCACCCACTTTCTCTCTTCTAGTGCCTTGGGTGTAACAATCTTACTGTAGGACTTGTCGAGGAACGACTCAGTTTCTCGGATGAACCTGAGGTCATCCACTTGTTTCTCCAGTTCCCCAACATGGTCCTTCAGGAGCTGTACCTGGATGCACTTCTCACATTTGTAGCAGCCAGAGGCACCAGCAGTGTCCTTGACCTCCCACATACTGCAAGCATCACACTGCATCAGCTTGCTTGACATCTCCTTCTTTTGCCTCAGTCTCTCCCTATCCAGTGTTTTGCACAGCCTCCTCTCCAAAGAATCACACTTTACTCACGGGGCACTTCCCTCACTGCCGCTCCCCAAGAGCTGCCTTGCTTATATTGACAGTTAAATTGCCTAATTTACAAACCAAATTCCTCAGTTTTCAACTGTTTTCCCCCTCTGACTCACTGAGAACTCTCCTCCCACTCAGGCTAGCGACAATCAGTGCTTTCTCCTGCTTCTATTTGTTGCTGTTGCTTCAAAATCCACAGGAACATTGAGTCCATTGAAACAATTACCTTCCATTGTTTTCCTCCTGTTCTTCGAGGTCTGTGTGTTCATTTTACCTCACTCCCCAGGCAGTTCCTAACTGACCCACTATCCTGCAGGCACAAAACTCAGCTATATCAGGGCTCTCACTTAACGTTTTTTCCCTGTTGGCAGCCGGGCAACCTAGGCAGCTTTTTTGGTTGCCAAATGACAGTTTAGGTGGTCATTTAAGACAGCATGCATGATGCGCGCAATACTATGCTCGGACGAAGTGCGTAGTTACCAGTCGGAATTATGTTCAATGATGCATTCGCATATTATTTCTGCTTGAAATAAACTCACAAACTAAACATATTCACCAATCAAGACATGGTGTATACCACAACCACATGCAGCAAAATTATAATACAGTATCGCAACTCTTTTTACACATTGCAATGAATGCCATTTCTATTATTTCTTTCCACTTACAAACAAAAATGTGGTTGGATTATTCAGCATATGATCAACCTGTGTCAATAAATCCTGGACTATGGTAACATATATGCGTAACCATGCACACTGCAGATTGATGCAAGCATGTTTTGTGTGAAGGACCGAAAATTATCATGACATGGCCATAGCATGGGCAGTTATTGCTATTGGTACAGAAACACTCTCGCTTCCCACATAATTTTTCCGCAACAAAATATACAGGTTGCAAGGAAATTTCTCAAGGCATTTTATGATAATAGCTGTTAAAACCGACTATACCCATCTGACAGGTTAAACATTAAACCAACTGACAAAAGATGGCCAAAGTGCAAATGTTCTTTTGTTAATCTGTTTAAAAATGTCAAAAAGGTGTCAGAGAGGGGGCGCTGTCCAGCTGGTGTGGCTGCCCATCCTGCAGCTGTCTGTCTTTAAACTTCTTTCTTTTATTTTTAGTGTGTAAAAAGTGTTTTGTTTGGAGTCTACTCTTTTTTATGTGAGGGGGGGGGGGGGGAAGGGGGAAACTGCTTTTCCTGGTCCCTACCTGGTTGGAGAAGCAGCTTTTCTCCGGGCCGCATCTTTGACCCGTCCTCGCGGCCTACCAGCGGGTCTGGAGCGGCGTTTCCTGATGGGACCGGCCGGAGCCTCGGCCTCGGCGACGGGGCAGTGCTGGAGCGCTATTGCAGAGCGAAGCGGGCGATGCCTTGCCTGGGTCGCCGCGCTGGAGCTCCGGTGAGCTGACGACTGCCGACAAAAAACATTGTGGAGCCGCGGGTCTGTGGAGTGGCCAGCTGCGGGCGGCGGCGCTGAACTTTAACATCGGGAGCCAGTGGTGGAGCTCCATCCGGCGTGGCCTTGTTGGCTTCAGAAGCCATGGTCCCCAGTAAAGAAGCGGCCGTTCCAGGTGTCCCAAGCCGCTGAGAGGATTCTCCCGACCCCGGAGCACCATCACCCGGCGAGAACGGCCTGGAACATCGGACCTCTGCGGAGGCAACCGCGGAGGCCTCAATGGGCCTGACTATGGGTGGACATGGGATGGGGACTGGACATTGTGCCTTCCCTTATAATGGGAACGATTGTGGGGGGATGTTTTTTATGTTTAAATCTGTTTATCATTGTCATGACTGTATTCTTTTTTTTCTGTGCTGCATTGGCAAGAAGCATTTCACTACACCAATTGGTGTATGTGACCAATAAAATAACCTTTGAATGCCACATTACCGGACATTCAGATTAGATGTATGTGCTGTGAACAGCAATGAAGATACCCAATTTGTACGCACCAGATAAAAAAATTATCGATAAATGCTGTTTCCATTATTCCCACTTCAGAATTAACGTTAAAATTTCAACTGAAATATCTCCTGACCGAATGTCGATCATTAAATAACTACAGTACTGATATTCCATATTAAATGAGGTGCTAGATGAGTATAAAGAATGTATAAAGAATCTTAAGAAAGAAATAAGAAAAGCTAAAAGAAGATATGAGGTTGCTTTGGCAAGAAAGGTGAAAGTAAATCCAAAGGGTTTCTACAGCTATATTAATAGCAAAAAGATAACGAGGGATAAAATTGGACCATTAGAGAGCCAGAATGGACAGCTATCTGCAGAGCCAAAAGAGATGAGGGAGATATTGAACAACTTAATTTCTTCGGTATTCACCAAGGAGAAGGATATTGAACTCTGTGAGGTAAGGGAAAAAAGTAGAGTACCGGAAACTATGAGAGTCAAAGAGGAGGAAGTACTGACACTTTTGAAAAATATAAAAGTGGATAAGTCTCCAGGTGCTGACAGGATATTCCCTAGGACATTGAGGGAAGTTAGTGTAGAAATAGCAGGGGCTATGACAGAAATGTTTCAAATGTCATTAGAAACAGAATAGTGCTGGAGGATTGGCATACTGCGCATGTTGTTCCATTGTTTAAAAAGGGTTCAAAGAATAAACCTAGCAATTATAGACCTGTTAGTTTGACGTCAGTGCTGGGCAAATTAATGGAAAGGATACTTAGAGATAATATATATAAGCATCTGGATAAACAGGGTCTGATCAAGAACAGTCAACATGGATTTGTGCCTGGAAGGTCATGTTTGACAAAACTTCTTGAA
The DNA here is from genome assembly GCA_963514005.1 of Raja brachyura. Next base: position 73,031,849 of record OY740790.1, read on the forward strand.
TTTTTTGAAGAGGTTACCAGGGAAATTGATGAGGGTAAAGCAGTGGATGTTGTCTATATTGATTTAATTAAGGCCTTTGAAAAGGTTCAATCTTTGAGTGTTAATGCCGGAGTAGCAAGATGGATTCAACAGTGGCTGAATGGGAGATGCCAGAGAGTAATGGTGGATGGCTGTTTTGCAGGTTGGAAGCCGGTGACCAGTGGGGTGCCTCAGGAATCTGTGTTGAGTCCACTATTGTTTGTCATGTACATCAATGATCTGGATGATGGGGTGGAAAATTGGATAAATGAGTATGCAGATGATACTAAGATAGGTGGTGCTGTGGATAATGAAGTAGATTTTCAAAGTCTACAGAGAGATTTGGGCCATTTGGAAGAGTGGGCTGAAAGATGGCAGATGGAGTTTAATGCTGATAAGTGTGAGGTGCTACATCTTGGCAGGCCAAATCAAAATAGGACGTACATGGTAAATAGTAGGGAATTGACGGATGCTGTGGAACAGAGGGATCTAGGAATAACTGTGCATACTTCCCTGAAGGTGGAATCGCATGTAGATAGGGTGGTAAAGAAAGCTTTTGGTGTGCTGGCCTTTATAAATCAGAGCATTGAATATAGGAGTAGGGAAGTAATGTTAAAATTGTACAAGGTATTGGTGAGACCAATTCTGGAGTATGGTGTACAATTTTGGTTGCCTAATTATAGGAAGGATGTCAACAAAATAGAGAGAGTACAGAGGAGATTTACTAGAATGTTGCCTGGGTTCCAGCAACTAAGTTACAGAGAAAGGTTGAACGAGTTGGGTCTTTATCCTTTGGAGCACAGAAGGTTAAGGGGGGACTTGATTGAGGTCTTTAAAATGATGAAAGGGATAGACAGAGTTGACGTGGATATGCTTTTCCCATTGAGGGTGGGGAAGATTCAAACAAGAGGGCATGACATGAGAATTAAGGAACAGAAGTTTAGGGGTAACATGAGGGGGAACTTCTTTACTCACGGAATGGTGGCTGTGTGGAATGATCTTCCAGCAGAAGTGGTCGAGGCAGGATCGATTTTAACATTTAAAAGTAAGGTGGATAGCTTATATGTATGGGAAGGGAATGGATGGGGTATGGTCTGAGTGCAGGTAGATGGGACTATGGGAAAATAAATAGTCGGCATGGACTGGAAGGGCCGAGAAGGCCTGTTTCCGTGCTGTAATTGTTATGTGGTTTATATGGTTATACGGTTTATATTGTTTAAAATGAATTCTGTAATAACGTGTCAATGGTAGCAATGACATTCGAACACTGTGGTTTTAATGTTTCACAAGCACAATTTAATTAACCCATCTTTAAGGATTAAAACAAATAATAACATTGGGAATGAAAACACATTTGATTGCATTCCATTATCAAACATGGTCAATGTTCGCTCTGAAGACATTTCCAGCAGAGTGGGGTCGGGGGGGGAGGGGGGGGGAGGATGTGGGAATCAGTGCAGGATGGGTAGATGGGGGGGGGGTTGAGAAGGCAATCGGTGCGGAATGGATGGATTGATGCAGGGGAATGAGTTCATGTTGGAGTAGGTTGAGTTGTGAGGGGAGAGCGTGGGGGATGTCAGAGGGGTTGAATGGGGGGATCAGTACGGGATGGACGGGGGGGTTTGGGATCTATGCAGGATGGATGGGGGGTTCAGTACTGGATGGACGGGGGGGATTAGTACAGAATGAATGGGAGGATCAGTACAGGATGAATGGGGGTAGACAAAAATGCTGGAGAAACTCAGCGGGAGAGGCAGCATCTATGGGGTGAAGGAAATAGGCGATGTTCTGGTTCGAGACCCTTCTTCAAAGTGATCCCCCCATTCTTCTTGAATGGGGGGGATCAGTACAGGATGAATGGAAGGGGGGATCAGCGCAGGTTGAATGGGTGGTTCAGTACAGGATGAATGGGGGGCGGGGGGTCAGTACAGTGTGATTCGGAGGGTCTGTGCAGGATGAATGGAGGGATCACCACAGGATGAATGGGTGGTTCACTACAGGATGGATGGGTGGATCACTGCAGGATGGATGGGGGATCACTACAGGATGAAGGGGGTTTGCTACAAGTTGAAAGGGAGGATCGCTACAGGATGAATGGCGAGTTCAGTGCAGGATGAATGGGGGGTCAGTGCAGGATGAATGGGGATCAGTGCAGGCTGAATGGGGGAGATCAGTACAGGATGAATGAGGGGTTCAGTGCAGGATGAATGGGATGACCAGTACAGGATGAATGGGAGGGATCAGTAAAAGATGAATGGGGAGATCACTACAGGATGGATGGGGGGTTCGGTGCAGGGTATATGGAGGGTGGGTCAGTATGGGATGAATGAAGGGGGGGGTGTTCAGTACAAAATGGATGGAGGAGAAGTGCGTGATGAATGGGAAAGGTCAGATGGATGGGGAGTGGCAGGAGAATCAATGCGAGGTGGATAGGGTGATCAGCACAGGATTAATAGATCGGGGGGGGGGGGTAGATGGGGAGGGGAGCACAGGGGATACCTTCTGAACCCTCGGAATTTTGAAGTCGGCAGGGCAGTGCTCTGCATATCATCAACTTGGACAATTTTACATTTTTATCATGCCAATTAATCAAGCCTACAAACCTGCATGGCTTTATAATGTGGGAGGAAACCGAAGATCTTGGAGAAAATTCCATCATTCCTTCTCTCCAGGGATGTTACCTGTCCCGCTGAGTTACTCCAGCATTTTGTGTCTATCTTCGGTCCAAGCCAGCATCTACAGTTCTTACTACCCAGTTTCGTCCCAGCTGTTATCAGGAAACTGAACCACCCTATCACCAACTAGAGTGTTATCCTAACCTCCCATCTATCTCATTGGAGACCTTTGAAATATGTTTATTTGGACTTTATCTTGCACTAATCATTGAACCCTTTATCCTGTGTGTGTATAATGTGAACAGCTTGATTGTAATCATGTGTAGTCTTTCACTGACTGGATAGCATGCAACAAAAAGCTTTTCACTGTCCCTCCTCCGTACACATGACAATAATAAACTAAACTAAAGTTATACAGAAGATAGACACAAAATGCAGGAGTAACTCAGCGGGACTGGCAGCATCTCTGGAGAGAAGGAATTGGTGACTTTTCAGGTTGAGACCCTTCTTCAGACTGGTTAAGGAGAAGGGAAACAAGAAATATAGACGATGATGTAGAGAGATAAAGAACAATGAATGAAAGATATGCAAAAAATACAATGATAAAAGAAACTGGTCATTGTTAACAGGTCCTCCTGCAGTTGTACATGCCCCTGGTGAGACCACACCTGGAGGATTTTGTGCAGTTTTTAACACCAAACTTGATGGAAGACATTCTTGTTATTGAGGGAGTGCAGCGGGATTGCGAGACTGTCAAATGTTGATAGATTGGAGCGGCTCGCCTTGTAACTCTGGAATTTAGAAGAATGAGAGGGGATCTTATTGAAACATATAAGATTATTAAGGGTCTGTACACGCTGGAGGCAGGAAACATGTTCCCAATGCTGGGGGAGTTCAGAATCAGGGGCCACAGTTTAAGAATAAGTGGTGAGTCATTTAGAACAGAGACGAGGAATAACTTTTTCACACAGGGAGTTGTGTCTCTGTGGAATTCTATGCCTCAGAGGGTGGTAGAGACTGGTTCTCTGGATGCTTTCAAGAGAGTTAGATAGAGCTCTTTGGGAAATAGAGTTAAGAGATATGAAGAGAAGGCAGCAATGGGGTACTGATTGTGGATGATCGAATGGCGGAGGTGGCTCAAATTGCTCGAACTACTCCTGCACCTATTGTCTATCACCTATTGTTTATTTGTTATGGGTGAAAGCGAGAAGTTAGTGCTACTTGGGTGGGGGAGGGATAGAGGGAGACAGAATGCCGGGGCTACCTGAAGTGAGAGAAATCAATTATCATACCACTGAGCTGTACCAAAGCGAAATATGAGGTTCTGTTCCTGCAATTTGCGATTCGCCTCACTCTGACAATGGAGGATACCTAGGATAGAAAGGTCTGTGTAGGAATGGGAAGGAGCATTAAAATGTCCAGCAGTCGGGAGATCAGGTAGGTTCAGGCAAATTGAGTGAAGGTGTTCAGCAAAACAATCGCCCAGTCTACGTTTGGTCTCGTCAATGTATAAGAGTCCACATCTGGAGCAATGGATACAGTAGATGAGGTCAGAGGAGGTGCAAGTGAATCTTTGCCTAACCTGAAAGAACTGTCGGGGTCCCTGGACAGAGTTGAGGAAGGAGGTATAGCGACAGGTGTTGTATCTTCTGCAGCTGCAGGGGAAGGTTCCTTGGAAGGGGGTTGTTTGGGTGGGAATGGATGAGTTATATAGTTATATTGTTTTTATTCAGTAGATAATAATTCCTTCTTTAGACAAAGCACTAATCCCCAGATCGGCTTTAATATTTCAATTGTGTGTGTGTTCAGTGTTAGCTCACTCAAAGCCAGGTTTAATTGCAAAGTGTAATGGTCACATTGATAACAATGAAATGACCGTAAGCTTGGCGTTTCTCTCAGGGAGGGCAGAGAGCGTTCCACATCTCTTCAGTTTTCATCGCAGCAATGGGATCAGAACTATAGTTGGCATACTCTGCATTCCACATGGCAATGCCTCCCAGCTTGAACCTCTTCAAGAAAGTCGTCCTCAACGAAATGCTCTCTGGATCGTCGTACCAGACCTCGTGAAACGCCTTATATTTCTGTTGTGGAAGCAAAGAGTGGGCTTAGCTTGGTTCAGTGCACTGACGAAGAAACACTGCTGGATTTCTTTAACTAAACAGTGCAGTTCATGACAATAAAAACACAAAGTGCTGAAGTAACTCAGAGGATAGGCAACATCTCTGGAGAACATGGATAGGCGACATGTAGGAAGCAACTGCAGATGCTGGTTTCATAGAATTATAGAATCATAGAAAATAGGTGCGGGAGTAGGCCATTCGGCCCTTCGAGCCTGCACCGCCATTCAATATGATCATGGCTGATCATCCAACTCAGTATCCTGTACCTGCCTTATCTCCATACCCCCTGATCCCTTTAGCCACAAGGGCCACATCTAGCTCCCTCTTAAATATAGCCAATGAACTGGCCTCAACTACCTTCTGTGGCAGAGAATTCCACAGACTCACCACTCTCTCTGTGAAAAAAGATCTTCTCATCTCGGTCCTAAAAGACATCCCCCTTATCCTTAAACTGTGACCCCTTGTTCTGGAGTTCCCCAACATCGGGAACAATCTTCCTGCATCTAGCCTGTCCAACCCCTTAAGAATTTGTAAGCCTCTATAAAATCCCCCCTCAATCTCCTAAATTCCAGCGAGTACAAGCCGAGTCTATCCAGTCTTTCTTCATATGGAAGTCCTGCCATCCCAGGAATCAGTCTGGTGAACCTTCTCTGTACTCCCTCTGTGGCAAGAATGTCTTTCCTCAGATTAGAAGACGAGGAGATTAGGAAGCCGGATAAACACAAAATGCTGGAGTAACTCAGCAGGTCAGACAGCATATCTGGAGAAATGGAGAAGTCTGAAGAAGGATCTTGACCCAAAATGTTATCTATTCATTTTCTACAGAGATGCCATCTTACCTGCTCAGTTACTCCAGCTTTTTGTGTCTATTTATGGATGGGTGACATTTTGGTTGTGATGGTACCTGCCTCATCTACTTCTCTGCCAATCCTTACATTCCACCTCCCACCATTTGTGTAAAAGAGTTTGTCCTCGGGTTCCTATTAAATCTCCCCCCCACACCTAAAATAAATCAATTAAAGTATCTCAAAAGGACACAAAGTGCCCTATTCAAAGTGTCCGAAAAATGTCACCTATCCATATTCTCCAGATATACTGCCTGATCCACTGAGTTACTCCAACACTTCGTACCCTTATTTTGTATTTGTAAACCAGTTTCTGAAGTTCCTTGTTTTTACATCTTAAAATTGAAATTGAGTTATAGAGTGATACAGCGTGGAAACAGACCGTCCGACCCAACTTGCTCACACCAGCCAACATGTCCCAGCTACACTTGTCCCACCTGCCCGCATTTAGTTCATATCCCTCCAAATGTGTCCTATCCATGTATCTGCTTGACTGTTTCTTAAATGTTGGGATAGTCCCCGCCTCAATTACCTCCTCTGCAAGCTTGTTCTATAACTTATCTTTGAGATAAAGAAATAGAATATAAATCTCTGCCAGCATATTTATTCTCCTATAATCTAGAAAATGTGCTTGCGTTTATACATCATACACTATTTACAATGTTCTTCATTTTATTTTTTTTAAGTGCAAGAACAACAATGGGGTAGACTGGAGGACCTAGAATACATCGTTAACATATATGAGAGGTCTAAGTTTATTTTATAGCTATATGATAATTATTGTCGCGTGTACTGAGGTACAGTGAAAACCTTTGTTTTGCAGGGTGTTCAATCAGATCCGACAATACAATATGTAAATACAACAAAGACAAACTCAAGTACAACAGGTAGAGCAAAGGGGAAGATTCGGAGTGCAGAAAATAGGTCTCAGCATTGTAGTGCATCAGTTCTAGAGACAAAGTCCAATGTCTGAAATGGGGTAGAGGTGATTTGGACAGTACTCTAGGTTATGGAAGGACCGTTCAGAAGCCTGATAATAGAGGGGAAGTAGCTGTTCCTGAGTCTGTTGGTGCGCAGTTTGAAGCTTCTGTATCTTCTGCTGGAATGGGCAGGGAGAAGAGGGAATGAAAAGGATGGGACAAGTCTTTGATTATGTTGGCTGCTTTTCTGAGGCAGTGCGAAGTGTAGATTTGTTTAGTTTATTGTCAAGTGTACCGAGGTACAGTGAAAAGCTTTTGTTGCATGCTAACCAGTCAGCGGAAAGGCAATATATGATTACAATTGAGCTATTTACTGTATACAGATACATGATGAGATACAGAATAGTGTCAATGGTGGGGAGTGCGGTCTGTGTGATGGACAGGCTATATCCACAATTCTCTGTGATTCTTTGTGGACTTGGGCAGGTCCGTTTATCAACTCAATTGGGAAGTGAATTGATTTGTTAAACACAACAATTTTTCCATAATATAAAACACTGGACTAAGTGAGATCCATTGGATCCCATTCTCACAGAGGAGGCCTGGTCCCTCAACGCAATATTCCACCTCTCCACCAATTCCAATATTCCACCACTCACGCATAGCCCCCAACTGCGCCCGGCTCCCTCAATGCCCCCCACTCTCATTCCTCATTTCCCCAGGATCTTGAGTTTGCAGGAATTGGGCAGGCTCCGTGATCCGAGCCACCTCCACGCACCGGGCGGCTTATGGACTCACAGTTCACTCACTCACGGCTTCTGGACTCACAGTTCACTCACTCATGGTTTCATGGCTCACAGTTCCCTCACTCATGGCGTCTGGCCTCACAGTTCATTCACTCGCGGCTTCCGAACTCACAGTTCACTCACTCATGGCTTCCGAACTCACAGTTCACTGACTCACGGATTCTGGACTCACAGTTCACTCAGTCACGCCTTCTGGACTCACAGTTCACTTACTCACGGCTTCTGGTCTCACATTTCACTCACTCACTGCTCCTGGACTCACAGTTCACTGACACGGCTTCTGGACTCGACTCACTCACGGCTTCCGGGCTGACTGAATTACGCCCGACTTCTGGATTCACGCCCGGCCTCCGGAGCTTTATTCTCCCCACCCCGGTGTTTGACAGCGGGTGCTGGAAGGGGCGTTACCTCCATGACTGACCGGCGAAATCTACTGATCTCACGATTTCTAAACGTTCATAGGTTTTGTAATATTCCACCGATCGGAACAATCCTTGGTGCTCTTGGAGCAGAGCAGAACAGTGAGTAAGGTGGCAAAAAAATACTAGCGATGAAGGGTAATGTTTTCGTGCAAATTTGAAAACAACGCAATTCGGAAGAGGACAAGATGAGAATTTTAGTAATGGTATAGAAGATATAGAAATATGGATGTAATGACCATAGCCGTGTATTCTCCAGTGGTCTTACCTTGTAGACAAAAAATGGGGCTTTCAGCTCGTCATCCCAAAGCCTACCGGACATTGACTTGGGCAAAAGTTCCATGATTTCTCTGTACAGCATCTGCTCTGTGTCGACATTACTGCAGGGCGCTCCTTGAAATACTGCCTTTTCCATTTCACATCTACCTGCCTGAAAATTATAAATGAATGAGAAAGTAGAAAGGGCGGCACGTTGCCGCGTCGGTAGAGTTACTGCCTCCCAACACCAGACACCGGCTTCTTCCTGACTTTGGGTGCTGTCTGTTCAGAGTTTGTACGTTCTCTCTGTCACTGTGTGGGTTTTCTCCGGGTGATCAGGTTTCTTCCCACGTTCCAGGTTAATTGGCTTGATATAACTGTAAATTGCCCTACTGCGTGTACGATAGTGTTAGTGTGCGAGGATCGCTGGTCGGTGAGCCAAAGGGCCGGTATCTCTAAACTAAACAAACTAAACGTTAAAATGTATGCTTTGGTAATTTAAAAAAATACGGTAAAAGAAGGACTGATTGATAGGTGAAAAAGTCAAGCGAGAAACAGACCCTCAAATTACTGCCCTAATTTGACAAATGGAAGCGCGACAATTTTGTCAAAATTGAGTTATTGCATGTTTTAAGGTATTTGAGATATGCTCTACACAATGGTGAACAAAATAAGTCTTCTCTGAGTACAATTTGAAAATATTTATACCAGAGAAGTAAGAAATTCCATCACAGAGAGCTGAAAGAAAAACATGTTTTCCTCATTTACAAGAAAATGCCTTTCTGTCAGTTACTTCCTTTTTTCAATGTACGGCAGCGTAGTTCCATCGTATTGTATAGATAAATGATATGGAATAACGTTTAGTGGAAGGTAAAGCCAGTAAAGTCTGATCAAAGGTTGCTTTGGGCCTATTGCTCCGGCCCTCGAGTCCTGGCAACGTCCTGGTAAATCTAGTCAAGGGCAACATCTTACCTCAATAAAGTGTTTGCAAACATAATCATAACCGAACCATGGAACGATCAATATCATCTTCTTGGAATTAATGCCCATTTTGATATAACTGGAGATTCCTGAAAGGTACAGAAAATAATGACAGCATTAATATTTAAACTGGGCAAGTGAAGCTTATTATCAATCGGTGTTCTATCAAGATGCCAGTGCCATCTTCTTCACTGTCATGTGCTAGGGCAGCGGGGCGAAGACCACGGACACCAACAGGATTAACAAGCTCATCAGGAAGGCTGGAAGGATTTGAGTATAGGAGCAGGGAGGTTCTACTTCAGTTGTATAGGGTCTTGGTGAGACCACACCTGGAGTATTGCGTACAGTTCTGGTCTCCAAATCTGAGGAAGGACATTATTGCCATAGACGGAGTGCAGAGAAGGTTCACCAGACTGATTCCTGGGATGTCAGGACTGTCTTATGAACAAAGACTGCATAGACTCGGTTTATACTCTCTAGAATTTAGGAGATTGAGAGGGGATCTTATAGAAACTTACAAAATTCTTAAGGGGTTGGACAGGCTAGATGCAGGAAGATTGTTCCCGATGTTGGGGAGGTCCAGGCCAAGGGGTCACAGCTTAAGGATAAGGGGGAAATCCTTTAGGACCGAGATGAGAAGGACTTTTTTCACACAGAGAGTGTTGGGTCTCTGGAACTCTCTGCCACAGAGGGTAGTTGAGGCCAGTTCATTGGCTATATTTAAGAGGGAGTTAGATGTGGCCCTTGTGGCTAAGGGGATCAGAGGGTATGGAGAGAAGGCAGGTACGGGATACTGAGTTGGATGATCAGCCATGATCATATTGAATGGCGGTGCAGGCTCGAAGGGCCGAATGGCCTACTCCTGCACCTAATTTCTATGTATTCTATGTTTTCTATGATTCTTCCTGGGGGTGGAGTTGGATTCACTGTAGATGGTCTAAGAGGGGAGGATGCAGCTCAAACTGCGGAGCATCCTGGACAACACAGCTCACCCCCTCCATGACACACACTGGTCAACCTGAGGAGCAACAGTGTTGGAAAGAACTGCAGATGCTGGCTTAAATTAAAGGTAGACACAAAATGCTGGAGTAACTCAGCGGGACATGCCGTATCTCTGGCAAGAAATAATGGGTGACGGGGTTTCAGGTCGAGACCCTTCTTCACACTGATGTCAGGGGAGTGGGCAGTACAGAGATAAAATGTAGTCAGAGACAGTTAGCCTGGTGGGAGAACTAGGAAGATGGAGGGGAGGGGGGCGGGATGGAGAGAGAGGGAAAGCAAGGGCTACTTGAAATTGGAGAAGTCAATGTCATATCGCTGGGGTGTAAGCTGACAAGTGGAATATGAGGTGCTGTTCCTCAGATATACAATAGTCCACACATGGAACAGCGGATACAGTAGAAGAGGTTGGAGGTACAAGTGAACCTCTGCCTCACCTGAAAAAAATGGTGGGGTCCTTAGATGGAGTCGAGGGGGGAGGTAATGGGACAGGTGTTGCATCCTAAAATTGGACAACCCAATATTCTAACTATCATTACCTCTGTTAGATGGGGCATCTTAGTAAAGCCTCTTTAATGGCAACCTCTGTTTCTCTTTCCGCATTTGCTACCTGACCAGCAAATGATTTCTGCCATTTTCTCTTCTGTTTCAGATTTGTGACATCTGCAGGCTTTTGCTTCCGGCTTATTCCACTTACCTGTTCGAATCTTTTGATAGGGAGCATCTGCCTTTGCAAAGCAATCTGTCCACATATGCAGCTGCACGTCAAACGAGATCACATGTACATAATCGGCATGTTTGGAAGCTGAGACAATGTCAGAGCAAACTGTAGTACTGGTGTTACAAATCCAAGGAACGTGAAATGAGATCTGGGGAACAAATGGAAGAAGGTGTTTCAGCTGTTGTGTTTCCTCAGTGGTCCAGCCCTAGTTACACCTATCTTGTTTCCATTTACTCTTCATCCATAACAACAATGTCTCTTTCACACTGTCGAACCAAGTTCAAGTTCAAGTGAGTTTATTGTCATGTGTCCCTGATAGGACAATGAAATTCTTGCTTTGCTTCAGCACACAGAACAAAGTAGGCATTTACTACAAAACAGATCAGTGTGTTCATATACCATAATGTAAATATATACACATATGAATAAATAAATTGATAAAGTGCAAATGACAGATAATGCGTTATTAATAATCAGAGTTTTGTCCGAGCCAGGTTGAATAGCCTGATGGCTGTGGGGAAGTAGCTATTTCTGAACCTGGTTGTTGCAGTTTTCAAGCTCCTGTACCTTCTACCTGAAGGTAGCAGGGAGATGAGTGTGTGGCCAGGATGGTGTGGGTCTTTGATGATACTGCCAGCCTTTTTGAGGCAGCAACTGTGATAAATCCCCTCGATTGAAGGAAGATCAGAGCCGATGATGGACTGGGCAATGTTTACTACTTTTTGTAGTCTTTTCCTCTCCAGGGCGCCCAAGTTGCTGAACCGAGCCAAGATGCATCCGGTCAGCATGCTCTCTACTGTGCACCTATAGAAATTAGAGAGAGTCCTCCTTGACAAACCGACTCTCCGTAATCTTCTCAGGAAGTAGAGGCGCTGATGTGCTTTCTTGATGATTGCATTAGTGTTCTTGGACCAGGAAAGATCTTCAGAGATGTGCAGGAATTTGAAGCTCTTGACCCTTTCAACCATCGACCCGTTGATATAAACGGGACTGTGGGTCCCCATCCTACTCCTTCCAAAGTTCACAATCAGTTTCTTGGTTTTGCTGGTGTTGAGGGCCAGGTTATTGTGCTAGCACCATATGGACAGTTGCTCGATCTCTCTTCTATACTCTGACTCATCCCCATCAGTGATACGTCCCACAACAGTGGTGTCGTCAGCGAACTTAATGATGGAGTTCGCACTGTGACCAGCTACGCAGAGTTTTATAGTCAGTTTTATAGACAATCGGAACCTTTCTCCCAGAGAGGAAACATCATTCATCAAGATGGCATGGATTTAGGAATGAGAGGGAAATGTTTAAGGAGATGCATGGTGCTAGTTTTTGAACAGAGGGTGGTGAGTGCCTGGAATGTACTGCCAGGGGTGGTGGTGGAGGCAGAGACTAAATTGTCATTGAAGAGGCTTAAATTGGATTCACCCTCAGCCAGTCCCTTTTGCCATATCCCTCCAAACCTTTCATATCCATGTACCCATCCAAGTCTCATTTAAATACTGTTCTAGTACCTGCAACAACTCCCTCCTCTGGCAGCTCGTTTCATATATCACTCTCCACGTGACTAAGCTGCCTCTCAGGTTCCTATTAAATCTTGCTCCTCTTGCAGTAATGCTGCATTCACCCTATCTATTCACCTCATGATTTTTGCACCTCCATAGGATCACCCCTTAGCCTCCTGCGTTCCAACAAATATCATGTACAAAAGGCCTGTTCATGTGATGCACCATTCTATTTTCTATGTTCAATGATTTTGTACACAGTGGGGGAAAGATTTAATTGGAACCTGAGGGGCAACTTTTTCACACAAAGGATGGTAGGTGTATGGAATGAGCTGCCGGAGGAGGTTGTTGAGGCAGGGACTATCGCAATGTTTAAGAAACATTCAGACAGGTACATGGATAGGACAGGTTTAGCGTGATATGGGCCAAATACAGGCATGTGGGAGTAGTGTAGATGGGAGATGTTGGCCGACATGGGCAAGTTGGAATGAAGGGCCTGTTTATACGCCGTATCACTCTATGAGTTCCGAGCAATTGTATGAAGATTCAAATCTAAACCTTCCCATTCCAAGAACTGGGTCCTTAAGTCACCAGTAAAATTCAGAGCTTTGTCATTTTGTTTGTGTCTAATTTACACTTAATAAAACCTAGGGTTCGAATGAGAATTCCAGGGAGCCTTGTAGCAGGATGGAGCACCATACGTTACAGCTAAGTATCAAGTACCGAGTTTGAGTTCGAGTTTAGTTTAGTTTAATGTCATGTTATGTACCGACGTAAAGCAAAAAGCTTTTGTTGTTTGCTAACCAGTCAGTGGAAAGACAATTGAGCCATTTGCAGTGTACGGATACATGATAAAAGGGAATAACGTGAATTACGTTTAGTGCAAGGTAAAGTCAGAAAATTCCAATCAAAGATACAGATAGTCTGAGGGTCACCAATGAGGTAGATAGTAGTTCAGGACCACTCTCTGGTTGTGGTAGGATAGTTCAGTTGCCTGATCACAGCAGAGAAGAAATTGTCCCTGAATCTGGAGGTGTGTGTTTTCGCACTTCTATACCTTTTGCCCGATGGGAGAGGGGAGAAGTAGACACAAGAAACTGCAGACGCTGGTTCATCAAGAAGAACAGAATGTGCTGGAGTATCTCAGTGAGTCAGGCAGCATCTCTGGAGAATATGGATAGGTGACGTTTCAGGTCCAGACTCCCCTTCAGAATTCAAATACTGCCTGACCCGTTGAGTTACTCCAGCATTTTGTGCCTATCCTTGGTGTAAACCAGCATCTGCAGTTCCTTTCTATGCAAGTGATAGGGGGATACAGTTTGAGAGCGGTGGGGAGGGAGGTTGATTGGTTGATTGGTAGGTAGTTTTATAAAGGCCAGAGATGAAAAGAAAAACGTGTGAGTCTGTGGATTTCTCTACCTCAGAGGGCGGTGGAGGCAGGTTCTCTGGATGCATTCAAGAGAGAGCTAGATAGGGCTCTTAAAAATAGCGGAGTCAGGGGATATGGGGAGAAGGCAGGAACGGGGTACTGTTTGTGGATGATCAGCCATGATCACATTGATTGGCTCGAAGAGCCGAATGGCCTACTCCTGCACCTATTGTCTATTGTCTATTGTCTATTGTGAGGTAAGGATAGTGTGAAGGATTACAGGTGGAAGGTGGAAGGGAATGGGGGTGGGGGTGGGGGAGGGGAAGAGGAGAAAATTGTGTGAATCTAGCTGGGGAACAGGGAGGGGGAAGAGGAAGGAGAGGGGGGGGGGGGGGAGTTTTTAACCTAAAATTGGACAACCCAATGTTCTAAATATCATTATTTCATCAGCTACAAGTACATCAATGTTACTTTATCATTAAGATAGAACAAGTACAGCACAGGAACAGGCTCTTTTGGTACACCATGTCTGTGCTGAACATTCTAGTTTAGTTTAGTTTATTATCACAGTTTATTTAGATTATTGAACATGGTCCAAGACCAACTGTTATCTGCCTGCACATAATCCAAATCCCTCCATTCCCTGCATATCCATTTGCCTCTACAAAAGTCTCTTAAATGCCATCATATCTGCCTCAACCACCACCCCCTGCAACGTGTTCCAGGCACCCACAACTCCTTTAAACTTTGCCCCTCTCACCTTAAACGTATGCCTTCTGGCATTTGATTTTTCCCTTGTGGGAATAAGGTTATGGCTGCCTACCACATAAATGCCTCTCATATAATTATATATACTTCCATTCTGTCTCCATGCAGCCTTTGGTGCATGGAGACAAGCATTTTTGGCATCAATTTGGCATCAATTTTATGTAAAAAACACCCCCACCCCCTCCCCCTCCTCTTCCTCCACCCTGTTCCCCAGCTAGATTCACACAATTTTCTCCTCTTCCCCTCCCCCACCCCCAGAGAAAAGATTCCAAGTCTGTCCATTTTCTCTCTCTAACTAATACCCCCTAATCCAGGCATCGTTCTGGTTACTCTCCTCTGGACCCTTTCCAAAGCCTCCAACCCCTTCCTGTAATGGAGTGACCAGAACTAACCAAAGTCTCATAAAACTACATCATGACTTCCTGACTCACACCAAGCCCTGACCTCTGAAGGAAAGCATACCATATGCCTTCTGTAGCACTCTATCTACTTGTGTTCTCACTTTCAGGGAGTCACAGACTTGGACCCCAAGATCCCTCTGAACATTAATGGTGTTAAGGGTCTTGCTATTATTTGTATATTTTTCCCTTACATTCATCCTGCCAAAGTGCAACACCTCACACTTGCTCGGATTAAACTCCATCTGCCATTTCTCCTCCTATTTCTGTAGCTGATCAATAACCCGCTGTATACGTTGACAGCTTATGACACACTCTGTGACCCCAGCAAACTTTGTGTCATCTGCAAACTCACCAATCAACCCATCTATGTTTGTGTCCAAGTTATTTTAGTTTAGTTTAGTTTAGTTTAGAGATACAGTGGGGAAAACAGGCCCTTCGGCCCAACAAGTCCGTGCCGACCAGCGATCCCTGCACACTAACAATGACCTGCACTAGGCACAATTTACAATTATACCAAGCCAATTAACCAATAAACCTGTACGTCTTTGGAGTGTGGGAGGGAACCGGAGATTCCGGAGAATACCTATGCAGGTCATAGGGAGAACGCTCAAGCAGCATCTTTAGTCAGGATCGAAACTGGGTCTATGGCGGTGTAAGGGGGCAACTCTACCACTACACCCCCTTGCCATTCCCATATACATATTTATATAAAAATGTCACTAAAAGCAGAGGTCCCAGCTCAGAACCCTATGGAAATCCACTACTCACAGCCCTCCATGATGAATATTGTCCTTCCACCACCAGCCACCGTCTTCTATCAGTCAGCCAGCTTTGAATCCATACGACCAAGTCACGGAGAAAACCATGTATCCGACCATGGCCCATGGGGGACTTTACTAAAATCCATGTAGACAACATCTACTACTCTACCCTCATCGAACACCTTCATCACCTCCTCAAATGATACCCATTCAAGTTAACCTGCCTGTATAAAGTTATGCTAAATGTCCCTAATTAACCTATTCTTTTCCAAACAGGAGTAAATCCTATCCTTAAGAATCCTCTCCAATAGCTTCCCTACTACCATTGATTTGAGGCTCACATACTGTGGATACATAGACAATTGGTGCAGCAGTAGGTCATATGGCCTTTCGTGCCTGCATCGCCATTCAATGTGATCATGGCAGATCATCCACAATCAGTACCCCATTCCTGCCTTCCCCCCATATCCCTCGATTTACGCTAGCCCTGAGAGCTCTATCTAACTCTCTTTTGAATGCATCCAGTGAATTGGCCTCCACTGCCTTCTGAAGCAAAGAATTCCACAAATTCACAATTCACTGGGTGAAAAAGTTTTTCCGCATCTCAGTTCTAAATGGCCGACCGCATTTTTTTAAACTGTGGGCCCTGGTTCCGAACTCCCCCAACATTGGAAACATTTTTCTTGCCTCTAGCCTGTCCAATCCCTTAATAATTTATATGTTTCTATAAGATGCCCACATATCCTTCAAAATTTCAGTGAATATCAGCCAAGTCGCTCCATTCTTTCATCATATGACAGTCCCGCCATCCCTGGAATTAACCTTGTGATCCTCCGCTGCACTTCCTCAATAGCAATATTGTCCTTCCTTAAATTAGGAGATTAAAACAGCACCCAATATTCCAGGTGTGGTTTCACCAAGGCCTTGTAAAACTGCAGAATCGGTGCTCCTTTACTCAACTCCTCTCATTATGAAGGCTAACATGCCATTAGCAAAAGATGGAGCCCATTCTTCGCATTTCAAAAAAACAAAACAAAGCTATCAGAGAACAAAGTCATTACTACAGACATCTCTGACACAACGCAAAGACTGAAGGAAGACCTAGACCGTGTTTCTGGGCAACTGGCCAGAATGACCGACAAATGCCTAGATCTTGAAGCCCGGTCCAGACGCCAAAACCTACGAATTGTTGTAGTGAAAGAAGGGAAGGAAAGTGGAAAAGTCTCTCAGGTTTTTACTGCCAACTTACTTCAACAGGCATTTAATCTGCCTGAGAGACCTAAAATTGACCTAGCACATCGAGTCCAGAGAGCCCGATCAGAGGTTGGAGCCCCACCAAGACAGATTATTCATAAACTACACGACATAGCAATTCTTGAAGACATCATGAAGAAAGTGACAACCGCAGGAACCCTGATGTTTGAAGGAGAAAACATAAGATTTTTCAGAGATTATCCAGCAGAGGTGGTCAAGAAGTGAGCGTTTTTCATGAAGACACATCTTATTCTTAAAGACATTCCAGACCTGAGATATGGAATAATTAAGGGCCACATATGAAGGATTGGAGCATTTCTTTATTGACCCAGAATATGCATTTAAATATGCGCAAGACTGTAAAGGATAAGTAGAATTCCATGGCTCTGTTTGATTAGCAGGGCGCCTGAACCCTCACTGAACCCGTTTGCTAAACAACGTGTTTAATGTCCACCTTTTATATATAATTATAAGGGGTAAACTGATATATGTTTCTTTACATAAAAATATATATAAAAGCTGCAAATAAGATGGCCGACAAATTCACATGCGTTCATGTCTAGACACACTTATCAGAGATAGATTGGAATGTAAGCGGATAGATTGCTCAAGGTGTTTACCATGCGAAGGTTTAATATCCTTGAATTACGTAGCATTAAAGACAATTTAAACCTATGGTAACATTATAACATATTAACAAATTATATAAATAAATCTTTCATTCATACATAAAAAACAAACAAACGTACTAAACCGTTTACTTTAATCTATTGTTAACACCTAATACTAATCCATTTTTAGAAATCTAATACCTAACAATGACTAGATTTACAACCTCTAGGCAATGGTCAATGTTTCGGTTTATATTTAAAATATGTTTAATATCTATCCGATGGGGGGTGGGGGGTTGGAGTTTCCAGCAACTGCCTGGCCAAAGCGAAAGGGAGGCGACATTGCTTGGAGAGGGGAGGAGTGAGTGAGAGAGAAAGAGAGAGCCCTCGCTTGGCCGGCATGCTGGTGATTCCAATTAACCCCTTCAAGCCAGGTGGTTTCCAACCGAGTATGTGTTTAATATACGAATATCAATAAGTAAGAAATGTTGTTAATTAAAATAGGGTATTTAAATAGTAAATACCCACTTAGACCTAGTTATAAGAAGAAATGTAACCCTCTTAGAAGAAATTATTCACAGTCTTTGATTTTGTTTAACATATGAATATCAATAAGTACAATTTTTGTTCATTTAAATACAGTATTTAAATAGTAAATACCCACTTAGACCAAGCTATAGGACGAAGTACTTATAGTACTTGTTCTGTTTTCTTTCTGTTCACATAAAATTCTGTTCTGTCCGAAAACTGGAGGAATTACATTTTGTAGCTGGTATATTAGGGGCATTAACGAGCCAATTAAAAGGGTAAGGTTCTTGCCCAATTAAAATCAACTAATGCTGATATAATATTTTTACAGGAGACACACCTTAAAGATCACGCTCAGACCAGGCTGAAGTCTAACTGGATCGGTCAAATATATCACTGCTCTTATCTCTCCAAATCTAGAGGTACTGCAATTATAATCCAGAAGGGCATATCATTTAAACATAAAAACACCATAGCAGACAAAGATGGTAGGTACGTCATAGTATCTGGGGAGATATATTCTACCCCACTTACTATGGTAAATATCTACACTCCTAACTTTGATAACCCACAATTTTTAAATAAATTTTTGAATATAATTTCAGATTTCACCCAGCAAAACCTGATAATTGGGGGAGATTTCAACTGTGTTCTGGATCAATGCTTGGATAAATCCTCACAACAAAAGAGATATAATACAAAATCAAAATCCAGCGAACTTTTAAATGTGTATATAAATAAACAAATATAACAGACGTATGGAGGATTGCAAACCCATCCAGAAGAGAATACTCCTTTTACTCACCAGTACATAAAACTTATACACATATTGACTATTTTCTAGTTGACACTAAACTAATACCTTTCACAACTAATCCCAAATACCATATTGGTACTATTTCCGATTATTCCCCACTAAGCTTCTCCTTAAAACTAGAAGGAATGTTTAATAAAAAATTGTTCTGCAGGTTTAATCCTCAAATACTAAATAACCCAGATTGCTGTATATATTTAAAACAACAGATGGAACTATTTTTTGATATCAATGATACTCCATGTATTTCCCCCTCATTATTATGGGAATCTTTTAAGGCTTTTATTAGAGGTTCTATCATTTCATATCAGGCATATCAAAACAAAAATAATAGGATGGAACAATTGCAACTAGAAGAACAGATGAGACAACTGGATCAGAAAACGTGATAGATCCGTCTATGGATAAACATAATAAGATAGCAGTATTAAAATTTAAGCTAAATCAAATTCTCTCTGCAAGAGTTGACAGATTATTTCAAATTACTAAACAGGAACATTTTGAATTTGGTGACAAACCACACAAACGTCTTGCACGCCAGTTGAGAAAAGTTGAAAAGGACCATACTAATCAAAAAATCAAATAAGATAAAGGTGAATTGTTATCACTACCAAAAGACATTAATGAAAGATTTGCCCAATTCTACCAACATTTATATACATCCAAAACATCAACAAAAATGAGAAAAATTACAAATTTTCTTGACAACTGTAATCTTCCAGCACTTAATCCGGTGGAACGAGATGAATTAGGAGCACAGATTTCAATTAAAGAAATAGAAGAGACAATCAATTCATTGAAGAATGGCCAAAGACCAGGACCAGACAGGTTTAGTAATGAATTTTATAAAAGATTTTACAAGGTTATTTCCACGCGTTTACACAACCTTTATATATACGCATTTAAAGAACAGACATTACCACAAACCCTAGCTGAATCAACTATTACACTTATACCCAAAAAAGATAAAGATCTGGAAGACCTGGGATCATACAGAGCAATCGCCCTGTTAAATACTGATCAGAAAATATTAGCTAAAACTTTGGCAAGAAATATGTTAATAAATTAATACACTCGGATCAAGCTGGGTTTATACCCAGGAGACACTGGTTTAACAATTTGAGATGCCTGTTTAACATAATGTACTCACACAGAACGATAAAATAAGACTTATCAATTATTTTATTAGATGCAGAAAAATCATTTGATCAAGTAGAATGGAAATCTCTTTTTACAGTATTGCAAAAGTGTCAGTTGGGAAAATTTTTTATCTCATGGATAAAACTGTTATATGATAAGCCGTGTGCCAGAATACTGACTAACCATATACTCTCACCTAAATATCAGTTATCTGGGGCAATAGATAGGGATGTGCATCATCACCCCTGTTATTTTACCCTTGTGATTGAACCTCTAGTGGAAAGTATAAGAGTACATCCAAACATTCACGGCTATAACACTAAATACTCCAATAATCAAATATCATTATATGCAGACGATGTATTATCATATATCACCAATTCCCAAGTTAGCATCACAAGTATATTAAATCTTATAGAGGAATTTGGTTCCTTTTCAGGATATAGAATAAACTGGAACAAAAGTGAAATTATGACAATAAAACCTCAAGAGCCGATACACCTTCTAAAATTCCCTTTCAGAATTGCTACAGAAAAATTCAAATACCTGAGTGTGCAGGTAACCAGAAAATATACTTCTCTATTTAACGCAAACTTTCCTCCTTTAGTTACTAAATTAAACGCTCTTATTCAGTTTTGGAAAACACTTCTGATATCTCTAATAGGCAGAATAAATGCTATAAAGATGATCTACCTCTGACAAATACTGTACTTATTCCAATTAATACTGATATATCTTCCTAAAAAATTAAATAAAAAACTTGATTCTCTGATTACAAACTTTATTTGGGATTATAAAACATATAGAATTCATAAATGGCATCTATGTAAACCCAAAGAAACTGGTAGATTGGTTCTCCCCAACTTCTTATACTATTATTGGGCAACGAGTATTAAAAATGGAATCTATTGGTTGGACAATACAGGCCAACAGGTAACTTGGTTAATAATGGAGAGGGAGGATTGTTCACCTTTTAATATAGGCGCGATTCTTCTCTCTCCAATAAATTTGAAGAAAACACTATGTGAGAAAAATCCGGTTATCCACAGTACTTTACGAATCTGGAGTCAAGTGAAGTCAACCCTTAAACTAAGAAATGTATCTCTTCTTTCACCAATTGCCAATAACCCTTTGTTCAAGCCATCTATTTCAGACAAAACGTTCGCATATTGGGAAAGATTAGGAATTTAAAAAACTCGGAGATCTTTATGAGATGGGAACTCTTCTCTCTTTTCAAGAATTACAATTGAAATATCACCTGAAAGGTAATCAATATTTCAGATACCTTCAAATTCGAGGCTAGTTGAAATCATATCCCCAAGACTACCAATCTTTGTTGCCAGCCATACTAGACGAATGAATGAACAGAAACTCAGAGTCAAACAAGTTAATATCATATCTGTATAACACCCTTTTAAATATAGAAATATAGAAATCCCATCATCAGAAGTAATTAGAAGAGCTTGAGAAGATGAACGGCCTAAAAATTCTCAAAGAAAGCCTTTTATATATACACAATTGCTCGATTAACGTTAGGCATTCGTCAATTCAATTTAAAATACTGCACAAACTCTACTATTCACAGTCTAAACTGAATAAGATCTTTCCAAATGTATCTCCTATTTGTGGTAAATGTCACCTTCAGGAAGCAACGACAACACATTCCTTTGCCTCTTGTATAAAGTTGCATAATTGTTGGAGAGGAATTTTGGAAAAATTTTCAAAAACACTAAAAACAAAATTGGACCCTGACACGGAATTGATTATTCTAGGTAGTCAGAAGCCTGCTCTGAGCTATCATTATTTCAAAGATATTTCCTTAATTATGGCCTGATAATGGCAAAAAACGAATACTCAAATTTTGGAAACATACATCTGTCCCTACTCTTAAAATGTGGATTACAAACATGGATGAGACGCCACATCTTGAAAATATTAGATTTGTCTTAGCAGAAAAACCAGATCATTTTTCGAAGACATGGACACCATTCATTGATTTATTACCAGGATATTATGGTACAACACAACTTTGTAGTTAAATCTAATTACGGGTTGGGTGATGGGTGGGGAGGGATGCGAGCCAGGTATATCACCACTTTTTTCTTTCTTTCTCTTTTTGTCTTTTTATTTTTCTTACTTTTTCTATTCCTTTCTTCTTTCTTTCATTTACTCACACTTTGGCTACACCACTTTGGTAGTCTAGGGGTTCTATCTTTGCATATTTCACTTTTTCTCTTTCGTGCTTTTTCGCCTTTCTCTACTTCTATAGCTAAAAGTTAAAATTGAAGCTGTACAATAACTATTATGTCATATGCCGTTGGTTATATTTTTGGTCATTTGCTTCTAATAAAAATTAATTAAAAAAAAAAAAAATCTTTCTTCACTGCCTGCTCTACCTGCATGCTTATTTTGTGACAATCTTCTTCACAGTTGACACTGCCACCCAGCTTCGTGTTATCTGCAAATGTGTTATTTTTAATTCCTTCATCTAAATCATTAATATATATTGTAAATAGCTGCAGTCCCAGCACCGAGCCTTGCGGCACCGCCAGCCATTCTGAAAGGGACCCATTAATCCCTTACCAAAGGCTTTCTGAAAGTACAGGTACACTGCATCCACTGGCTCGCCCTTGTCCATTTTACTTGTTACATCCTAAAAAAATTCTAGAAGATTTGTCAAGCATGATTTCCCCCTCGTAAATCCATGCTGACTCTGAACGACCCTGTTACTGCAATACAAATGTCCCACTACTACATTTTTATACTCGGCTTCAGCATCTTCCCCACCACCAATGTTAGGCTAACTGGTCTATAATTCCCTGCTTTCTCTCTCCCTCCTTTCTTTAAAAGTGGGACTTACAAGATTCTTAAGGGGTTGGACAGGCTAGATGTAGGAAGATTGGGAAGGTCCAGGACAAGGGGTCACAGCTTAAGGATAAGGGGGAAATCCTTTAGGACCGAGATGAGAAGGAATTTTTTCACACAGAGAGTGGTGGGTCTCTGGATCTCTCTGCCACAGAGGGTAGTTGAGGCCAGTTCATTGGCTATATTTAAGAGGGAGTTAGATGTGGCCCTTGCGGCTAAGGGGATCAGAGGGTATGGAGAGAAGGCAGGTACGGGATACTGAGTTGGATGATCAGCCATGATCATATTGAATGGCGGTGCAGGCTCGAAGGGCCGAATGGCCTACTCCTGCACTAAATTTCTATGTTCTATGGGATAACATTAGCTATCTTTTAACATTAGCTATCCCACAGGTACTGATCCTGAATCTATAGAACATTGGAAAATGCTCACCAATGCGTCCATGATTTCTAGAGCCACTTCTTTAAGTAACCTGGGATGCAGACCATCAGGCCCCGGGGATTTATCTGCCTTCAGTGCCATCCAGTCTACGAAACACCATTTCCTGACTAATGTGAATTTCCTTCAGTTCCTCCAGTACCCTAGGCCTTTCTGTGCCCTTGTACATCTGGGACATTGTTTGTGTCTTCCTTAGTGAAGACATCGCCAAAGTACCTGTTCAACTCATCTGCCATTTCCTTGTTCCCCATAATAAATTCACCTGTTTCTGTATTCAAGAGACTTAACTAATTAGTTGGCTTAACTAAGTTTACTTCGGAGTCATGTGAGTGATTCCGTGAAGAAGCCAGCCAGTCCGCATGCGCGTCATTATGTCTGACGCATGGTGCAACAACGGGCTGGCAGGCATGTAGCTCCACCAGCGGTAAGTTATAAAAACCCTCAGGTAAGTTTTAAAGACTTAGTTGAGGTCGTTTTCTGCGGTCGGTAAGTCTTGTTGCAGGAGCAAGTCGGACCATGGAGAAAATGATTAAGGGAAGGTTGATGTGGGCTGCCGGGAGAGCTGCTATAGAAGACCGTGGGAGTGCGGGTAGCAGGCGGCCATCCATCTCGCCTTCAGAGTCACTGGCGGCACGACCAGTGGCTTCAAACTTGGTGCCGGTTGAAAGCACTGTGGCTACTCCGGTGGGACGGAAAGCCACTAAAAAGTCAGCAAGTACCATTGGCTCGGATGAGTTGGGCCACGAGGGTTCCCCTCCCACAATGGATAGTGTCTTTGGACATTTATCCAGGATGGAGCTCCTGATGGATGCTCCATCACGATATGCTCCAGCAAGAGGAGCTTTATATCCGTGGGTCTCCACGGGGGTCCGTGGGAGCGGCACCTGTTGAAGGGCTGCATAATGTCTCCCTCTCGGAGGAGGAGAGCATACGGGGTCAGTTTTGTTCTGGCTCGAGGTCGAAGGTATAGCCAGTGAGCATACCTCAAGGCAAGAAGGCCACGAACCAGGGGTGCCAAGCATGGCATCTAAATTTGCTATATCGACCGGAACTGGGAAACTGCTGGATGAGGACCTGGCCATGACTATAAATTACATGGCCTCACACCAGCTGCAAGACCTCACAATGGAAGAAACTTAAAAAAAAATACGAGACACCCGCCAATTGTGCCTCGATCAAAGTGCTGACTGTGAACCACGCTATCTGGGGTCAAATGGGTATAGGTATCGGAGCCCAGGAAGTGAGGCTCCAGAAAATACTAAAGCTGCTCACTTCAGGCATTACAGCTTTCGCTTGGTCGGTCGATGGGGGGCCCCTGTCTGAGGTGCAGCAGGATGCTCTGGCCCTAATGTGCAATGCACATTAATAAATAAACTGTCTCAGAAAGAGTGCTATCCGTCCTACTCTGAACCCCAAGTTTGCGGCACTGTGCTAGTCTAGCAATGTACAACCATTGAATCTACTGTTCGGTAATGACCTATCAAAACGGGTCAGGGAATTGGACGATGAGGCGAAAACGGTCGGCATCATAAAAGCCCAACCAACTAGCAAGATTCCACTTCAGCGGCAGCACTCCTACAAATGGTTCGCTGAAGCTGGTTCAGGCCAAGGACCAAGCCGGCCCATGCCACCCATGCGCAATTGGCGCACTCCAACATTCTTCCCCTCCAGAACTCGGGGGCAGATGTTTCCACTGACAACCATGGAGGTAGGTGAATCTTATTCTTTTCAGAACATGTCATGTATGGATCAGTTACAAGTTGGTGGGAGATTACACTTTTTTTTCAATGAATGGTGATGCATAATGTCAGATTTGTTTATACTGCACAGTATACAAGGGTTATGAATAGAATTCCATTTCAAATTATGTCCACCTACGCAGCATACACAAAGCCGGACATTGTTTTTTTCACAACAAGAGTCTTTAGATGTACAAGCTGAAATTGAAACATTATCTAAAAAAGGGGTACTTGAGAAGTTGTGTCATCAATCTCACCAATTTGTGTCTAATATATTTCTTAGACAAAAGAAGGATGGTGGGTGTAGAATCATTCTTGATCTAACTCAACTTAACTCCTACGTGCAGTATAATCATTTGAAAATGGAAACTTTTGTTACTGCTTAACAACTGGTTTCCAAAGGATGTTATATGGCATGCATAGGCCTTAAAGATGCATATTATTCAGTACCCATTCATTGTAATCACCGCAGATATTTGAAGTTTAGCTGGATGAGGCAACAATGGCAGTTCAAAGCATTGCCTAATGGGTTAACTTTGGCTCCTAGATTATTTACAAAGTTGTTAAAAACCGGTGTTGGGCCTACTCTGGGTTCAGAATCATATTGTAATGGCCTATTTGGATGATATCCTAATCATAGGCAAGACTCAGAAATTAGCTGAATCATCTGCTTCAGCTACCAAACTCATGTTTGAGAGGTTGGGGTTTCTCATCCATCCAGTTAAATCCAAATTGACACCATCTGGAGTCATTGATTATTTGGGAATCACCATTAACTCAACTCACATGTCTGTGACTCTGCCTAGAGGCAAAAGATTAGAGTTAATAGAAGCTTGTAACAATCTCGTACATGTGCAACAATCTTCTATTCGGCAGATGGCTAGTATAATTGGCAAATTAATGACTGCTTTTCCAGCTGCACAGTTTGGGCCTTTACATTATCAAAATTTACAATGTGCAAAGGAGCAGGCACTCAAAATACATGCAGGTTATTTCAATAGACCCATGCAGTTACCAGCTGAAGCCATTGCTGAATTACAATGGTGGATAGCAAATATTTGGCATTGCTCCAGTAAAATTCTGATTGTTAAACCTTTGGTTATTTTATAAACTGATGTTAGTGCTCTAGGATGGGGAGCTACTGATACCATCTCAAGCTGCGGTAGTAGATGGAATATGCATGAGGCATTAATTCTTCAATCACATGGTATTAACTATTTAGCGTTGTTGGGAGCAATGTATGGCTTAAAGGCGTATTGTACTAGTATGCATGACTTGCATGTTCAGCTTCAGATTGACAACACTGCATACGTTAATCACATGGGTTGAATCAAGTCAGTATCATGTGATAAATTGCCTAACCTTGTTTGGCACTGGTGTATTACCAGAAACATCTGGATTTCAGCTATCTACTTACCATGTAGATTTAACATGGTGGCAGACACCAGGTCACGAAAATTCAATGACAACACCGAATGTATGTTGAATCATGAAATATTTAATGATATTGTCGCTCGGTATGGCGTACCAGATATTGATTTGTTTGCATCCAGACTAAATCACCAGCTACCAAAGTATGTTTCATGGGAACCAGACCCAGGAGCAGTAGCGGTAGATGCATTCTTGCTACACTGGGGTGGAATGTTTTTATATGCATTTCCCCCATTTTGCCTCATCAGTCAGTGCTTGCTTAAGATCAAGCAGGACTCCGCCTCGGGTGTTTTGGTAGTTCTCGACTGGCCTACACAGCCATGATTCCCACTCATTCTGAGACTAATAACACAGCCTTTTATGGCTGTCCCCAAATGCAGTAACCTGGGGAGAACCATCCACTACATGACCGTATTAATCTATTGATTTGCAGATTCTGAGGAGACCATTCCTGGGGCTCGGACTATCAGGTCATACAGTGGATGTGATTACTGCGGCCTGGAGGGATAGTACTAAAAAACTATACATCTCTCATATCAAGCAGTGGGAGGTGTTCTGCTTGCAGTCGAACATGGCTGAAGTGTTGGAATTTCTTTCCACACTATATTTTCATGAGCGACTGAGCTATAGTGCCATCAACAGTGCCAGGAGTGCCTTATTGTCCTACCTGGGGCTGGGATTGGGACAACACTCTGTTGGGTTTCACCCTTTAATATCCTGGTTCATGAAGGGTATTTTTAACTGTAATCCCCCCAGGTCCAGGTACACAGAGATATGGGATGTGAGCGTGGTTCTCACGCTGCTTCACCAATGGGCCCCAGCAACATCCCTGTCTTTGCCCAGACTCACTCTTAAAGTGGTCATGCTCATGGGACTGGTTTCAGCACAACGCATCTAGACATTGCAGAAGCTGCGACTGGACAGGATGGTTTCATTTGTAAATAACATAACAGTTTATGATTATGATTTACTTAAACAGAGCAGGCCAGAGACATCAGGGCTTAAACTTATTTTTATGGCTTTAGATTTTACTATCCTTAGACCTCCGTCTATGTGTAGTTTGTATTTGCAGCAGTACATCAGGGTCACCAAGAGCCTCAGGGGCTCCGAATTAATGATATTCATCAGTCACAAAAAGCCTCATAAGAACATATCGGTACAAACCATTTCAAGGTGGCTGAAACAGGCTCTGGCTTGTGCCGAAGTGGACACTGACGTTTTAAAATCTCACTCCACCAGGGCGGCATCAATGTCACAGCGAGGGCAATGGACGTCCCTCTCGACCAAATCCTCACGGTCGCAGGATGGTCCAATGAACTGACATTTCAAAGGTTTTGTCATAAACCTCTTACCACACTGGGAGTATTTGCCCACTCCATTTTTAATTCTGTTTTATAGCTTCCCCCTGGGAGAGAGTGGTCGCTATTGTTTTCTTTTTTGCTAATTAAAGCATCAACATGTTTATGTCTGTATCATGTTTGAATGCATTATTTATTATTACTCATCCTGTGTCAACTGAAGCAGTGTGTCGCATGGACTCGTATCCAAGGCATTAAATCACAGTGCTTTGAAATCTTCACGGAATCACTGACGTGACTCCGAAGTAAAATAGCAAGATTAATCGAGGACCTACCAGTTTGAAGTTTGATCTTTATTTTATAAGGAGCTACAATGAGCAATTACGTTCCCTCCGCTCCCAACCCTCGTATCATGAAGGTAATCTGGTAGTTCTAGTCTTCTCTAATCTTACTATGTTACTCCGACGACTACTTCAACTACTGTTATCTGTGATTTCACACCACGGCTTTGAAGATGACGCGCATGCAGACTGACGGGCTTCTTCACGTAATTGCTCATCGTAACTCCTCATAAAATAAAGATCCAACTTCAAACGTGAAAACACAGTGACTATACTCGAAGTGATATAGTAAGTCTCAGAAGACTAGAACTACCAGATGATCTTTGCGATTATGAGGGCTGGGAGTGGAGGGCACGTAATCCATCATCGTAACCGCTCATGAAATAAAGATCAATCTTCAAACTGGTAAGTTCTCGTTTAATCTTACTATTTTACTTCAGAGTCACATGAGTGACTACTTGAAGATTTCAAAGCAATGTGATTTCATGCCGTAGATCCATTCCATATGACACACTGCTTCAGTTGACACAGTAGTGAATAAATAATGTATTGAACATTGATTTGAATTATTCAATATGCATTTTTTTAATAATAATAAACAAAAACAGTAATAACCCCTCTATCCCAGGGGGAAATTACAAATGAAATTTAGAAAAGAAATCAAACCGAACCCAAAACAGCATGCCCAAAACCTTGCACTGTCAGGACAGGTTTGTCATAAAACTTTCAGACGGTCACCTCCCTAGACCATCCTGCGGCCCCGAGGATTTGATCTAGGGGCAACGTCCTGTGCCTTCGCTGCGGATGTTGATGCCGCCCTGGTGGAGTGAGATTTAAACACATGAGTGTCTACTCCAGCACATTCCAAAATCTGTTTTAACCATCTAGAAATAGTTTGTACTGACACCTTTTTATGAGTTGTTTTTTTGGCTGATGAGCATTGCTGTCTCAGAGCCTCTGAGACTCTTATTTACCTTGATATATTGACTCTGGTGCTTAACTACACATAGTGTAGTTAAGCTTTATAGCTTACTTTGGTTCCGGCCATTCCTGGCCTGCTTTGTTTGATTAAATCACATACATAAAACATAATGTTATCTACAGAAGAGTTCATGCTATCTAGCCATAGCTTTTGCAATGTTTGAACTTGTTGCGCTGATATTAGCGCCATGAGCATAACCACTTGAAGTGTTAACTTCTGAAAAGACAGTGACGTGATTGGGCCCATTGCCGAACCAGTGTGAGAACTATACTGACATCCAAGATTTCTATATATCTAGGCTTAGGAGGATTTTGTTAAAGACTCCCCTCATTAATCGTGACACTAACGGATGAGACCCGATAGATGGTTGTTCTGAAAACTGCCCTAAATAGGAGAACAAAGCAGTCCGAGCACAATTAATGGCACAATAGCTCAAGTGTTCATCAAAATGCAATGTAGCAAGGAACTCCAATACATCCGGTATGCTTGCAGTAAGATAAGATATACCTGACAGCAAGCAAAATGTGTCTCCCATTTCTTAATATGAGACACATATTGTTTTTTAGTGCTATCTCTCCAAGCTGCAGTTATCACATCCATGGTCCTACTCGACAGTCCAAGCCCTTGGAACGGTCTGGTCAGAACCTGCAGATTAACAGATCAATACGATCATGTAACAGATGACTCTCTCCTGTTACTTAATGCACCAACAAATTACTGCACTTGGGATAGTCATGAATGGCTGAGTTATCATTCTCTGCACCAATGGGAACCATGGCTGTGTAGGCCAGTCCGGAGCCACCAAAACGCCTGAGACGGAGTCCTGCTCTATTTTGGTGAGACACTGCCTGATGAGGCAGAATGGGGGAAAAGTGTAAAAGAACGTACATCCCCAATGTAGCGAGAACGCATCCACCGCTACTGCTCCTGGATCTGGTTCCCACGAAACATAATTAGGCAACTGGTGATTTAGCCTGGATGCAAACAGATCTATATCTCACAAACCATAGCGGCTGACAATCATTTTAAAATCATCAGGATTTAGCATCCATTCTATGTTGTCATTAAATTTCCATGACCTGTTATCCACCACCACATTATCTCTACCTGGCAGGTAGATAGCTGAGACCCAGATATTTCTGAAAATGCACCAGTCCCAAATGAGGTTAGTCAGATTATCACATGATACTGACCTTATTCCTCCCATGTGATTGATATAGGCAACAGCCATGGTATTGTCAATCTGGAGCTGAACATGTAAATCATTCATTGCTGAACAATAAGCTTTTAATCCATAGAATGCACCCAGCAATTCAAAATAATTTACACCATGCCTTTGCAGGATTAATTCCTGTTGCACACTCAATCTACCACCACAGCTAGGTTCGCTGTCCGTGGCTCCCCATCCCAAAGCACTCACATCTGTTTGTAAAACCACTGAAGGTTGTTGAGTCAAAATGTTTTTGGTACTTCATGCAATATTGATTATCCACTATTGCAATTTGGCGATGGCTTTGGCTGGCAACGACATTGGTCTAATGAAATGACCTGCATGTTCTTTAAGTCCTTTTTCTCTAGCTTGTTGCAAACTTTGGTAGTGCAGAGGTCCAAACTGCACTGCAGGGAAAGCCGCCACCAATTTACCAATAACACTGGCTACTTGCTGGATGGAGGGCTGTTGCTCTTCTATGAGACTGGTACAGACCTCCATGATTTCAACAGCCTTGGCCGTAGGCAAAGTCACTGACATATCAACTGAATCAATGACAAACCCCAAATAGTTAATTTTTTGGGATGGCACTAGCTTGGATTTTGTTGGATGGATGAGAAAACTTAACCTCTCAAACAGGCGTTTTGTTGCTGAAACCGACTCCTCAGCTGCTTCCTGAGCGTTGCTTATAATTAAAATATCATCTAAATAGCCATCACAATGTCATTCTGGGCACGAAGTAGCGCCAGAACTGGATTTAACAATTTTGTGAACAACCTAGGAGCTGAGGTTAACCCATTGGGTAATGCTTTAAATTGCCACAGCTGTCGCATCCAACTAAGTTTCAAGTATCTACGGTACTGATGATAAATTGGTACTGAATAATATGCATCTTTCAGATCTATAGTTGCTATATAACAACCTCTTGATAACAGCTGTTTAGCAGTACTGAAAGTGTCCATTTTTAAATGCCTATACTGGACATAGGAATTTAACTGGGTTAGGTCCAGAATGGCTCGACACCCACCATCTTTTTTCTGTCTGGGGAATATATTGGGCAGAAATTGTTGAGGATGGTATACCGTCTTCTCAATTACCCCTTTTTGGAACAAAACCCCAATTTCATTATTTACCTGAAGAGTTTCTGGTCCAGAAAAAAAACAATACCCGACTAAGCATATTTTGTGCAGGTGGATGTATTCCTGACATAAATTCAATTGGAGACCCTGAGACAGTGTCCAGTATAAACAGATCAGATGTTATGCAGCACCATTCATCATAAAATACCTGCAACCTATCCCCAACCGGAAGTTGTTTCCCAGAGGATTTATCCTAGACTGAATGAGTTACCCGTACCTCCATAGTCGACCTTGAGCTTCTCACTCTCCTGGTCATGTTGGGGTTGTAGTTGGAGTAAGCAGGTGGATATGGACGGCGTCCAAATGGTAACACTCTACTTGGGCCTGCCACAGCATCTGATGCCCGTCTTGTTGAGAAAGACCTGTGAGGTGGTACCCTGGCCGAGGGTATGTAGGTTTTCATGGGCCAATAGTTTTCGCCTCTTCCTCAAGGTCTTTGACCTGTTTCAGCAAGTCTTCGCCAAATAAGAAATTTGGTGCTTGAATATTTGAGGACCTAAAAAGAGCTGCGTAGCGTGGGTTCAACGTTGGCTTGATGGCAATTTTCCGGATATAGTTGATCTCGAAGTGGGCATTGCACAGCAGGGCCAACATATCCTGCTTTGTCCCCGACATTGGTGCCCCTTGGACCATTTTCCCAAAAGCCGTGATACCTGCCCCCACTAATTTGAGGACTCGCCGGAAACGGAGCTCTTGTCCCCTCATCGCTGCACTCATTTGTGCCCAGATAGCCAAGTTGATGGTGGGCACCTTGAGCGACGCACAGTTAACAGGTGTCTGGTAACGCGTTGTCGTCTGTTCCATGATGGAATCCTGGAGCTGGTGAGAGGCCATGTAGTTTATATTGGAAGCCAGATTTTCCTCCATGACTTCGCCAGTACCCTCCGGAATGGCAAAATTTCTAGCTACATCCAGGACACCTGGAGCATGGCTCATGTGCCCAAATGCAGTGACACCAACTTCAGGGTCAGACTCCTCCTGCCCTAGCTCTCCCGAGTCTTGCTCTAGGGAGTTCTCTACCAGCCCTAAACAAGGTGCTGGTGAGGGTGATTCCCATTGGTACTCATAGGTGGTGAAGTGCTCCTTGCCATATGGGCCTCTGCCTGAGGCTGTTTGGGGAATCCTGGGGGCATGCAAACCTGATTGGAATACTTCATGGCTCATCATGGTTTGAGGCATTATTTCCATTTTGGTTAGACGTCCCCAGACCTTCTTGTTGGAAGGAGGGGAGTCTTCTTCATCAGACTCGTCAGATAAAACGGGCCTGACAGATTTTCGTTTGGCCTTTCTCCCTGCTGGAGTGGCCACAGTGCCCTGAGGCACTGGAGATAATGGAGGCAGTTGAGCTGCCGTCGGTTCTACAGTCGGTGTCGGAGCCGGTGTTACCGCAGCCGGTATCTCCCTACCCGATCTACGAGCACTAACCGCGGTCCCGCAAGCTAAACTCTTGCTGCGGACGGCAGACTTTTTAACAACTTTCTCCATTTCAAACTACTCTCACTGGCTCCTGAACCAGTCTCACGGAGTTTAAATACCTGCAGAAAGTTTTGAACTTACCTGCCGGTTTACTACTTACCGCTGGTGGAGCTGCGCTCTCCAGCCCATCAGTTAGGGTTCAGTTAGGGTTCCCTGCTGAACCAATCTACCCTTTTAAATAATCAATGAAAGAAAACCATATTCTAACGAAAACTTCTTGTTTGTCCATTAGGGCAAATCAAATTCTTTCCAGGTGTAGGGTCTCCGACATTTCCGTAATCCACATTTTAATTGTGGGGATATAGGGCCTTTCCAAAGTTTTAATATTAATTTCTTCCCAATTATTATACTATAATCTAGGACATTTCTTTGACTTGTTGTAAGTGTTAAACTTTGTTCTGATATTCCAAGTATTATTAATTTTGAGTCCCGATCCAATTTAGTATTAATAACTTCAGAAGTTATTCTAAAAATCTCAATCCAGAAATCCTTAATTTTTACACAATTTGCAAAAGTATGTGTTAAATTAGCCTGTGGATGCTGACATTTATCGCAGATAGAGGAGACTTGTGGGAAGATTCTATTCAATTTAACTTTTCCCAAAGTAAAATTCTGAGTGTCCCTAGTGTGCAGGAAAGTGTCGCAGGGCCTGTATCCACAGCTGTATCTTCAAAGTCTAAAGTTGATAGTACCCATCAGGTCCTGGGGATTTACTCAATGGATAACAGAATATAGCTTTTTTGTAAAGACTTTTACCTGAGATCCTGGTATGCTTTGCTTAAATCTGGTTTTAATGTCTTCAACTAGGCTGGGTAGTTTTGTTAAAGATGCAGCATGAAGAACAGGATCAAGTTTCAAATGAACTCCGTCCATTTTTCTTTCTCGAATTGTGTGCAATTTGTTGCCTATCCAAGTTGATCGGCGATGAATGTCAACCAGTTCACTTTCCCATATAGGCTCTGGTAAAAAAGCAAAGAAATAGAAAAAAATGGGTCCAGGATTATTCACAAAAACCTTATTTTTCAAGTGCCTTAATTGACATCTCTCTCTGTGATAAGATTTACTCCCATTGGGAAGAGAACAGTCTAATTAGGTCTGAAGAAGGGTCTCAACCCGAAACATCACCCATTCCTTCTCTCCAGAGATGCTGCCTGTCCCACTGAGTTACTCCAGCATTTTGTGTCTAACTTTGGGCTAATTAGGGATAACCAGCGCAGCTTTGTACGTGGCAGGTCATGTCTCGCTTGATTGAGTTTTTTGAGGAGGTGATGAAGGAGATTGATGAAGGTAGGGCAGTGTGTGTTTTATGCGTGGATCTTAGTAAGGCTTTTGATAAGGTTCCTCATGGTAGGTTGACCCAGGAAAATAAGATGTACAGGATTCACAATGTAATACTGAGGCTCACTAAGGAGCTGGTCAGGCCACATCTGGAGTACTGTGCTCAATTTTGCACCCCATATCTGAGGAAGGATGTGCTGGCTCTGGAGAGGGTCCTGAGAGGGTTTTACAAGAATGATCCCAGGAATGAGTGGGTTAACATATGATGAACGTTTTACAGCAATGGGCCTGTACTGGAGTTGAGAAGGATGAAGTGGGACCTGATGTAAACTTATCGAATAGTGAAAGGTTTGGATAGAGTGAAAGTGGAGAGGATATTTTTCCACTAGTGGGAGATTCCAGGACTAGAGATCATAGCCTATGCCTGTGCGGATGTTCCTTTAGGAAGGTAGAAACATAGAAACGTAGAACAATGGTGGTAAAGTCGAGGGGGAGGACTCTGACAAAGAGCAATGCAACTAAGACCTCAATGGTGGAACAGATGGAGGACAACGGCTGACCTTAGAGGAGCGTCCCGAGGCTGGGAAGGCGGATGAAGGCTGCAGCAGAAAAGGATATCTGGTCGACTTGGACTTCATGCCACTGGATCCTGACCCAGATCTGTCAAGGACCATGTGGTGTCTGTCTGTGAACCTGTCTCCCCACGTTAAATAAAGTCACACACAGGCATGGAGACACCAATGGTCAGCCATGACCAAGGGCGGCCAAAGAAGATTCTGGACTCCCCCAACATTGGGAACATTTTTCCTGCATCTACCCTGTCCAATCCTCTTGTCCTCAATTCCAATGAATATAAGCCCAGTCGAACCATTAGAAACATGAACATACAGTGGCTTGCAAAAGTTTTCATACCCCTTGAACTTTCCCACATTTTGTCACGTTACAACCACAAATGTAAATGTATTTTATTGGGATTTTATGTGATAGACCAACACAAAGTGGTGCATAATTGTGAAGTGGAAGGAAAATGATACATGGTTTCCAAATTTTATTACAAATAAAAAACTGAAAAGTGTGGCATGCAAAAGTATTCAGTACTTTGTAGAACCACCTTTCACTGCAATTACACCTGCAAATCCATTGGGGTATGTCTCTACCAAAATTTGCACATATAGAGACCAAATTTTTTGCAAAATAGCTCAAGCTCAGTCAGATTGGATGGAGAGCGTCTGTGAACAGCAATTTTCAAGTCTTGCGAGAGATTATCAATTGGATTTAGGTCTGGACTTTTACTGGGCCATTCTAACACATGAATATTCATTGATCCAAACCATTCCATTGTAGCTCTGGCTGTATGTTTAAGGTTGTTGTCCTGATTGAAGGTGAACCACCGCCCCAGTCTCAAGTCTTTTGCAGACTCTAACAGGTTTTCTTCCACGATTGCCCTGTATCTTCCCATCAACTCTGACCAGCTTCCCTGTCCCTGTTGAAGAAAAGCATCCCCACAGCATGATGCTGCCACCACCATGTTTCACAGTGGGAACGGTGTGTTCAGGATGATGTGCAGTGTTAGTTTTCTGCCACACATAGCATTTTGCATTTAGGCTAAAAACTTCAATTTTGCTCTCATCTTCCTTCCTTCAGAGCACCTTCCTCCACATGTTTGATGTGTCCCCCACATGGCTAGTGGCAACTGCAAACGGGACTTCTTATGGTTTTGTTTCAACAATGGCTTTCTTCTTGCCACTCTTCCATAAAGGCCCGATTTGTGGAGTGCATGACTAATAGTTGTCCTGTGGACAGATTCTCCCACCTGAGCTGTGGATCTCTGCAGCTCCTCCAGATTTACCATGGGCTTCTTGGCTGCTTCTCTGATCAATGCTATCCTTGCCTGGCCTGTCAGTTTAGGTGGACTGCCATGTCTTGGTAGGTTTGCAGTTGTGCCATACTCTTTCCATTTTCGGATGATGGATTGAACAGTGCTCGGTGAGATGTTCAAAGCTTGGGATGTTTTTATATAACCTAACCCTGCTTTAAACTTCTCCACAACTTTATCCCTGACCTGTCTGGTGTGTTCCTTGGGCTTCATGATGCTGTTTATTCACTAATGTTCTCTAACAAACCTCTGAGGCCTTCACAGAACAGCTGTATTTATACTGAGATTAGATTACACACAAGTGGACTCTATTTACTAATTAGGTGACTTCTGAAGGCAATTGGTTGCACTGGATTTTATTTAGGGGTATCAGAGTAAAGGGGGCTGAATACTTTTGCATGCCACACTTTTCAGTTTTTTATTTGTGAAAAAATTTGAAAACCGTGTATCATTTTCCTTCCACTTCACAATTATGCGCCACGAAGAGAGTTGGATAGAGCTCTATCCAACTCTCTCTTAAATACATCCAGTGATTTGGCCTCCACTGCCCTCTGTGGCAGGGAATTCCATAAATTCACAACTCTCTGGGTAAAAAAGTTTTTTCTCACCTCAGTCTTAAATTACCTCCCCTTTATTTTAAGACTGTGGCCCCTGGTTCTGGACTCACCCAACATTGGGAACATTTTTCCTGTATCTACCTTGTCCAGTCCTTTTATAATTTGATATGTTTCTATAAGAACCCCCCTCATCCCCCTCAACTCCAATGAATACAAGCCTAGACTTTTCAGTCTTCCCTCATATGACAGTCCCGCCATCCCAGAGATCAATCTCGTGAACCTACGCTGCACTGCCTCAATCACAAGGATGCCCTTCCTCAAATTAGGAGACCAAAACTGTACACAATACTCCAGATGTGGTCTCACCAGAGCTCTATACAACTGCAGAAGAACCTCTTTATTCCTGTACTGAAATCCTCTTGTTATGAAGGCCAACATTCCATTAGCTTTCTTCACTGCCTGCTGTACCTGCACGCCAACTTTCAGTGACTGGTGTACAAGGTCACCCAGGTCTTACTGTACCTCCCCCTTACCTAACCTAACCCCATTGAGATAATAATCTGCCCCTTGTTTTTGCCGCCAAAGTGGATAACCTCACATTTATCTACATTATACTGCATCTGCCACGCATTTGCCCACTCACTCAACCTGTCCAGGTCCCCCTGCAACCTCCTAACAACCTCTTCACAGTTCACACTGCCACCCAGCTTTGTGTCATCCGCAAACTTGCTATTGTTGCTCCTAATTCCCTCTTCCAAATCATTGATATATATGGTAAACAGTTGCGGCCCCAACACCGAGCCTTGCGGCACTCCACTCGCCACTGCCTGCCATTCTGAAAAGGACCCGTTC
This sequence comes from Raja brachyura, assembly GCA_963514005.1. Next base: position 73,069,175 of record OY740790.1, read on the forward strand.
ATTCCTACTCTTAGCTTCCGGTCTCCAGGTAGACAAAAGTGCTGGAAAAACTCAGCGGGTGCAGCAGCATCTATGGAGTGAAGGATATAGGCAACGTTTCGGGCCGAGACACTTCTTCAGACTGAAGAAGAGTTTTGGCCCGAAACAATTTCTCCCAGCCCTCTGGTTTGCCACTTCTTCTGGCCAATTTATGTACCTCTTCCTTGGCTATAACACTATCCTTGACTTCCCTCGTCAGCCACGGTTGATCTCTCTTCCCAGTTTTATTTTTTCAGCTGACAGGGATGAGCAATTTATGGAGTTCGTCCATGCGATCTTTAAATATTCCCCATTGCATCTCCACTAACAACCTTTTAAGTATAATTTGCCAATCTATCCTAGCCAATTCCCGTCTCATACCTTCAAAGTCTCCATTATTCAAGTTCAGGACATTAGTCTCTGAATTAACCACGTCATTCTCCATCCTAATGCAGAATTGCATCATATTATGGTCACTGTTGCCCAAGGGGCCTTGCACAACAAGATTGCTAACTAATCCTTCCTCATTACACGATACCCAGTCTAGGATGGCCTGTCGTCTAGTCGGCAATGAGGAAGAATTTCTTTTGTCAGATGGTGGTGAATCTGTGGAATTCTTTGCCACAGAAGGCTGTGGAGGCCAATTCAATGGATATTTTTAAGGCAGAGATAGATAGACAATAGGTGCAGGAGAAGGCCTTTCGGCCCTTCGAGCCAGCACCGACATTCAATGTGATCATGGCTGATCATTCCCAATCAGTACCCCATTCCTGCCTTCTCCCCATATCCCCTGACCCCACTATTTTTAAGAGCCCTATCTAGCTCTCTCTTGAAAGCATCCAGAGAACCTGGCTCCACTGCCCTCTGAGGCAGAGAATTCCACAGACTCACCACTCTCTGTGAGAAAAAAGTGTTTCCTCATCTCCGTTCTAAATGGCTTACTCCTTCCGTTCCTCCCTTCCACTAGATCCTTGGTCCCCTAGTATTTCCGGGAGATTGTTTGTGTCTTCCTTAGTGAAGACAGAAGGTTGTAGAGGCCAAGTCAATTTATATTTTTAAGGCAGAGATAGATAGATTATTGATTGGTATGGATGTCAGGGTCTAAGGGCTGAAGGCAGGAGTATAGGGTTAGGAGGGAGAATAGATCAGCCATGATTGAATGGCAGAGTAGGCTCGATGGAGGTGTGTAACCAGTGGAGTTCTGCAGGGATCTGTGCTGGGATCTTTGTTGTTTGTGATGTATCAATGACCTAGATGTAAATGTCAATGGATTGGTTACATTTGCTGACACCAAAATTGGAGAGTCCAAGACATGCATGTTCCCTTCAGAGTGAAGGGCACGGCAAATGAGCATAACGACGCTTGGATGATAAGGGAAATTGAAGCTCTGGTCAAAAATAAGAAGGAGGTACGTGACAGGGAAAGGCAGCTGGGATCACTTGTATTCCGGGAAGAGTTTTGGGAACTGAGGAGAAAGCTATAAAAGGAAATCGGGGGAGGCGAGGAGATAGGACTCTGTTGACGGGATTCGACTCTGGGACTCTGGGACAAAAGTAAGTGGTTTTGCAGATAGTGAAGATCGTTGTGAAAAATTGCAGCAGGATCTTGATCGATTGGCCAGGTGGGCTGACGAATGGTTGATGGAATTTAATACAGAGAAAGGTCAGGTGTTGCATTTTGGGAAGTCTAACATGGGCAGGACCTACGCAGTGAATGGTAGGCCTCTGGAGAGTGTTGTAGAGCAGAGGGATCTAGGACTACAGGTGCATGGTTCCTTGATAGTCGGGTCGCAGGTAGATACGCTGGTCAAAAAGGCTTTTGGTTCATTGGCCTTCATCAGTCAGAGTATTGAGTATAGAAGTTGGGAGGTCATGTTGTAGTTGTATAGGATGTTGGTGAGGCTGCATTTAGAGTATTTTGTTCAGTTCTGGGCAACATGTTAGAGGAAAGATTTTGTCAGCTGGAAAGGATACAGAGAAGACCTAAGAGATGTTGCCAGTACTAGAGGGCCTGTGCTATAGGGAAAGGTTGAGTAGGCAGGGATTCTATTCTCTGGAGTGCAGGTTGATGAGGGGTGATCTTATAGAGGTGTATAAGATCATGAGAGGAATAGATCAGGTAGATGCACAGTCTCTTGCTCACAGTAGGTGAATCGATGACCAGAGGACAGGGGTTTAAGGTGAAGGGAAAAATATTTAACATTTTCACACAAAAGGTGGTGGGTGTATCGAACAAGCTACCAGAGGAGGTAGTTGAGGCAGGGACTATCCCAACATTTAAGAAACAGTTAGACAGGTACATTGATAGGACAGGTTTGGAGGGATATGGGCTGAACACGGGCAGGTGCGACTTGTTTAGATGGGACGTGTTGACCAGTGTGGCCAAGGTGGGCCGAAGGGGCTGTTTCCATGCTCGATGGCCTTTACATCACTGAATTCATGCCAATGGTCTTGCTGAGTTGATGTTCCTGTTCTCTCTCCATCCACCATTTGTAGCAAGAGTGGTGCAGCAGATAGACCTGCTGCCTCACAGCGCCAGAGACCTGGGTTCAATCCTGAGCTGGGGTTCTGTCTGTGTGTGTGCAGTTTGCATTTTGTCCCTGTGACCGTGTGGTTTTCTCCCAGCTACTCCGATAGTGAGGAGCTTGTCCTGCGTGCAAACCGGTCAAATCAGACGGTACAAGAGTACAATAGATCCTCTTATGGAACAGAACGCAGAGAGTCGCCACGTTCTGGCAAAGTGCTGGAGAAACGCAATGGGTCAGGCAGCATCTGTGGAGAGAATGGACAGACGCCATTTTGGGTCGGGTCCGTTCTTCAGTCTGATTGTTGTGGGAGGGCTGAGAAATCTGGAAAGTGGTGTCGGTGCAAGGCAAAGCCTTCCTGGTCCCTATTCCTTCAACTATTCCTCCTCTCCGGAGATGCTGCCTGACCAACTGAATTAGTCCAGCATTTTGTGTCTATCTTTGGTGTAAACCAGCATCTGCAGTTCCTTCCTACCCCTTCCTAGTATTTGTCCGGTCAGATTCTGTGCTGCACTCTGCCTGCTACACTGTACATCTTTGTGTGACTTGCGATAATCAGGATTGAATTATAAAAGGGACATCTGTTACCTTCCACGACAACTCGAACGTTGTGTGCGTGAGCATGACACAGAAGCTCTTGGTCATAAACTCCACTGGTTACAATAGTCGTGATCTTTGACCAGGCGTAATGCTTCCAAATATCTCCTCCATCGTGAAATGCAAAGAGCTGGGAGAGAAGTGAAAAAATCATTTGCAAAAAAATGAAAGCGAAGCAAATTCTCATAATGATTTTTTTCGGCAGAACAAGTTCACTTTCGCTCCAAGACCAGGAGGTGCAGGTGAACAGATCAAACCAGCAGCTTATTTTGAAGGCAGCTGTGTGATTACTGTTCTACCCACACATAGAAACACAGAGGACATACAGCATAGTAACAAGTCATTCTACATAACCAAACTGTGCTGCCATTTGGGCTCACAGTCGTAGAGACACACAGCACAGAAACAGGCCCTTCGGCCCATCCTGCCCGTGATGACCTAGATGCCCCATCTACACTAGACCCACCTGCCCGCGTTCACCAATATCCCTCAAAACCTCTCCTATCCACGTACCTGTCCAAGTGTCTTATAAATGTTGTTATAGCACCTGCCTCAACTGCCTCCTCTGGCAGCTCGTTCCATGCACCCACCTGGGTGAGGCCAAACGCCAACCCTTTCGTACACCCACCACCCTTATTGGGAGAAAGGAGCTTCTCAGGGCTATGTCCCCTAGTTCTCGATTGCTGGGTAAAAGATTCTGTGTACATTTATGGTGAGGGGGAAACGATTTAATAGGAATGTGAAGGGTAACTTTTTCACCCAAAAGGTGGCAGATAAGGAACGAGGTAAGGAACGAGCTGCCGGAGGCGGTAGTTGGGGCAGGAACTATCGCGACATTTAACAAGCATTTAGATAGTTTCATGGATAGGATCGGTTTAGAGAGATATTGGCCAAATGCAGGCAGGTGGGACTAGTGTAGATGGGGCATTTTGGTCAGCATTGGCAAGTTGGGCCGTTGGGCCAGTTTCCATGATGTATGACTCTTTTAATCAACTCTATAAATTGCGTCTTTAAATGACTGGTGCGTTTCTACTCTAAGTTTGCCATATTATTGAATTATGATTTGATAGGTTGGGTCAGTGGGCAGATGTCAAGCAAGTGCAATAAAGAGTGGATAAATTTGAGGTTATCCACTTTGGTGGGAAAAACAAGAAGGCAGATTATTATCTGAATGGTGTCAGATTCAGAAAAGGGTAGTTGCAACGAGACCTGGGTGTGCTTGTGACATTAGTCACTGAAAGTAAGCATGCAGGTACAGCAGGCAGGGAAGAAAGCTAATGGCACGCTGGCCTGACATATAATGAAAGAAAGGATGGGCTGGGCTTGTATTCACTGGAATTTATAAGGATGAGAGGCGATCTTATAGAAACATATAAAATTTTCAAGAGAGTGAACAGCTTAGATGCAGGAAAACATTTACCGATGTTGGGGTAGGTCAGAACCAGGGGTCACATTCCCACCGAGGGCCCACCAGGCCACGCCCGCGCACGCCGTCTCCTGCCTGATAAACTGCGCATCACATGAGATGTGTTCCAGCTTATGGAAGACACGGGAATTGACTGGCGGTCGGATAACCCTTGAGCATATGGTGCCCAAAGCGTCCGGGGTTTGGTGACATTGCGGTGATTACAGGCGTTTAAACGCGGTAACCACGGTAGATCGGCACCCAATCCCGAACATCCAAGATTTCTCGGCTCATTTGGAGGGCGCTACCTTCTTTTCGATTCATCCCGTCAGCGACCGCCATCATGCGATAATTTCCGTTATTTCCTCACGTTCACTGCATTCACGGACCACAAGCCGCTCACATTCGGATTGAATAAAGTACCCGACCCCTTGTCTGCCAGGCAACAGCGGCACCTTGCCTACATATCCAAATTCATGTCTGACATTCGGCATGTGGCGGGGAAGCTGAATGTTGTAGCCGAGGCGCTGTCCCAGCCGGCGGTCCCTGGGGTTTCCATTTTAAAACTAGGTGTGGATTACGCGGAGCAGGCAGCAGCACAAAGGGCTGATGCCGGCATGGAGGATTACCGCAATGTTGAATCGGGACTCAAACTGACTGAAGTGCCTTGCGGCGCTGCAGGCGTGCGGCTCATTTGCGATGTTTCAACGGCTAAAGCCCGCCCGATCGTCCTGGGGGCGACGCATTTTCGACACCATCCACAGCCTAGCTCACCCGTCGGTCCACGCCACCTCTGCCCTGGTTGCTTCCAAGTTCTTCTGGCACGGGTTACGAAAGCAGGTCGCAGCATTGGCCAGTGCTTGTATCCCCTGTCAGACTTCCAAGGTGGAGAGGCATGTGCTTCCGACTGTGCAGGGTTTCGCTGTTCCCGACGGCAGGTTCCTGCACGTCCATGTTGACCTGGTGGGTCCCTTACCGTGTTCGCGCGGGGCCACAAGTGCGCGCTCGGAAGCCGCGGTCATGTGATGCGGGAGGGGCTGTTGTTATCACGCAGTTTCACTTTTGCATGGCAGTTGATCGACTGACCACCGTGGTGGACAGTCGCGTGTGTGTAGACCTGTTGACCAAGAAACTATTTCGAAATAAAACCTGTTTAAATAAACTGGTGGTCATCTCTGCATCGCTAAAGCCTCCACAAATGCTGCCTGGCCCGTGAGTTCCCCCAGCACTTTGTGCTTGCTCAAGTACAAATTGTTGGAGATTCCACTCAGTATCATGTCTGCTTTGCCATCCAATTGTGGTTGATCTATCACTCCTTCTCAACCCCATTCTCCTGCCTTCTCCCCATAACTCCTGACACTCGTACTAATACAGAATCTATCTATCTATCTGTCTCAAAAATATCCACTGACTTGGCCTCCACAGCCGTCTGTGGCAATGCATTCCACAGATTTACCCTCTGACTGAAAGAAATTCCTCATCTCCCTTCTAAAAGTACATCCTTTTATTCTAAGGCAGTGCCCTCTGGCCCTGGACTCTCCCGCCAGTGGAAACGTCCTCCCACACCCACTCTATCCAGGCCTTTCACTATTCGGAACGTTTGGACTCACCTCCACTGGGTAGCGTTTTCTTGCGGAAAGAGGCCGGCAATGGGTAGGTTCCAGGCAGCGACAATCTTTGATACAGGAACTGCTTGTGACCCATAGTGCAAGCACAGCCAGAGACAAGAGTCCTGTCACACTGCACATCTTCTCCTTCGAGCCTTGTTGGATACAACCCATAATGAACACAGCACGGCTACTTATGTACCGACCGGCAACACAAGATGACGTCTCCTCGGTCTATTCATATCTTGACGATGTTGCAATTGTGAAATGCTGACGTGAGCTTCACGTTGTCAAATGTAACTTTGTCTATAACCCTCCTATATGTATCTACTGGGCAACGTTTAGTCTTGACGTTCTGTACTAATTTGAGTCACAGATCATGGACACAAGCCTTGTGCCTTTTGGACATTCAGAGGTTCATAAGTGATCGGAACAGAATTAGGCCATTCAGCCCATCAAGTCTACTTCACCATTCAACCATGGCTGATCTATCTCTCCCTTCTAATCCCATTCTCCTTCTGTCTCTCCATTATCCCTGACACCCGTGTTAATCAAGAGGGAGAGGGATATGGGCCAGAAACAGGCAAATGGGAAGTTTAGACGGGACATCTTGGTGAATCTGTGGAATTCTTTGCTGCAGATGGCTGTGGTGGCCAAGTGAATTAATATGTTTGAGGAGGAGATTGACATATTCTTGATTAGTACGTGTGTCAGGGGTTATGGAGAGAAGGCAGGAGAATAGGGTTGAGAGGGAATGATAGATCTGACATGATTGATTGGTGGAATGGTCATGGATGGGCCGAATGGTGCTGCAAGTGCTGGAAGGCAGCAGCACTACATCTGGGCCACCGTGCCCCTCTCAGTAGTTAAAGGGAATTCATCATATCACCAAGGACTCTTACCAGCTTCTACGGATGCACTGGAGGAAGCATCCAATCAGGATGCATCACAGCTTGGTTTAGCAACAGCTCTGCCCCAGACCCCAAGAAACTGCAGAGAGTTGTGGACACCGTCCATCACACAGACCAGACTCCCCACCATCAAGCCCATCTGCACTTCACGCTGCCTCGGGTAAGCAGCCAACAGAATCAAAGACGTCTCACACCCCGGTCTTCTCCCATCTTCCATTGGGCAGCTGATTAAAAAACTTGAAAGCGCGTACCACCAGACTCAGCAACAGTGTTTTTTGACTCTTGAAAGAACCGCTCATGTGCTAAGGTGTAAAGGGCCTGTCCTACAAGCATGCAACTAACGTGGTCGCTTGAGCCATCCGGCGTTGCTGGGCCGGTCCCACTTCGATCGCCAGAGCAGTGTGGAATTGTGCGGAGTTCGTCCCGACATCGCGCGGGGCTCCGAAAAACTGACTATGTTCAAAAATTCCGCGCGGCAACGACTTGTTGGCTCGCAGTCGCCTCGACGCATTACACACCGCCTCGACATCGTGCCTCCGTGAACCTATCTGTAGGTGCCTCCGTGACCCTCTATGTGTGTGGCTCCGTGGCCCTCTATGTGTGTGCCTCTGTGCCCCTCTCTGTGTGCACCTCTCTGTTCTGGCGAACTTACCTTAAGACTTCACTCCAAGTTCGCCTCACTTTGCGCCGCGTTGCGCCACTCACCCAACCTCCGCGCGGCCCCCGCTGCCGGTTTGGTCACGCTTGCTGCATGCAGGCGCATGCTGGTGGGAACGGCCCTGTACAGGGATCACCTGACCTCCGCGCGGTCCGTGCTTCTAGTTTGATCGCGCTCATCGCATGGAGTCGGATGCTGGTAGGACAGGCCCTTAAGTCTCGATCTTCCAATCTACCTCATTGCAGCCATTCCACTTTTTCCCCTTTCCTGCCCTTTCTCTTTAACTGTAACACTTGGTATTTTACCGCACCCTTTTTTCTCTTTTGTACTACCTGTTGTACTCATGAATGATACGATTTGACAATATAGCTAGAAAAATAAGATTTTTCACTGCTTCTTGGTACAGGTAATAATAATAAACCTATATAAATATTATTCAGCTGCATATTGTAACAACTCTTTGCTTGGTCACAGTCGGGATGATTGATGTATTCCTGGTAATCTACCTGTAAGCGACCAAGATCAGTTAATTTACTGTTGGCGCAGCAGTAGAGTTGCTGCCTCACAGGGCCAGTGACCCAGTTTAGTCCCAACTACAGCCGCTTATCTGTACTGGAGTTTGTATGTTCTCCCGTGACCTGCGTGGGTTTTCTCAGAGATCCTGGTTTTCTTCCCACATTCCAAAGACGTACAGGAATTTGGAAGGGTAGGATAGGGACCCACAATCCCGTTTATATGGAAGGGACAATGGTGGAAATGGTCAAAAACTTCAAGTTCCTGGGCGTGCATATTTCCGAAGATCTTTCCTGGTCCTTCCATACTGGTGAAATTATAAAGAAGACACGTCAGAGCCTCTACTTCCTGAGAAGATTACGGAGAGTTGGTATGTCAAAGAGGACTCTCTCGAAATTCTACAGGTGCACAGTAGAGAGCATGCTGACTGGCTGCATCGTGGCTTGGTACGACAAATTGGACGTCCAGGAGCAGAAAAGACTGCAGAAAGTTGTGACCACTGCCCAGTCCATCGCCGACTCTGACCTTCCCACCATCGAAGGGATCTATCGCAGTCGCTGCCTCCAAAAGGCTGCCAACATCATCAAAGACCCACACCATCCTGGTCATACACTCATCTCTCCGTTGGCATCGGGAAGAACGCACAGGAGCTTGAAATCTGTTCACGAACAGTTTCTTCCCCACAGCCATTAGGCTATTAGACACGACATCAAATAAGCTCTGAACAATAACAGTCTATTATAACTATTGCACTTTACCTGTTATTTATTGTGTGTATATGGTCTATGGTCTATAGAAACACTGAACTTTTATCCCCCCCCCCCCCTTCTGTATTATCTTTACGTATTCTGTTGTGCTGCAACAAGTAACAATTTAATTGTCCTATCTGGGACATATAACAATAAAATTCTCTTGACTCTAGACTCTTGGTTTGGAGGTTAATAAGTGTAAATTGTCCGTTGTGTAGGATTGTTTTTGTGTGCGGGATCGCTGGTCAGTGCATTCAGTGGGCGAAAGGGTCTGTTTCCACACTGTATCTCTGAACTAAACTAAACGACTTAAGGGCCTGTCCTACAAGCATCTGACTCCGTGCGATGAGCGCGATCAAACTAGAAGCGGGGGCCGCGCGGAGGTCGGGTGATCCCTGTACAGGGCCGTTCCCACCAGCATGCGCCTGCATGCGGGAAGCACGACCAAACCGGCAGTAGGGGTCGCGCGGAGGTCGGGAGAGTGGCGCAATGAGGCGCAAAGTGAGGCGAACTTGGAGCGAAGTCTAAAGGTAAGTTCGCCAGGACAGAGAGGGGCACACAGAGAGGGGCACAGAGGCACACACAGAGAGGGCCACGGAGCCACACACACAGAGGGTCACGGAGGCACCTACAGAGAGTGTCATGGAGGCACGACGTCGAGGCGGTGTGTAATGCGTCAAGGCAACTGCGAGCCGACAAGCCGTTGCCGCGCGGAATTTTTGAACATAGTCTGTTTTTCAGAGCCCCACGCGATGTCGGGACGAACTCCGCACAATTCTGCACGGCTCCGGCGATCGAAGTGGGACCGGCCCCGCGACGCCGGACGTCTCAAGCGACCACGTTAGGTCGCGCTCATCGCATAGATTTGCATGCTGGTGGGACAGGCCCTTTACTGTTAATCAGGAAGAGATGGAAACATAAAAGGGCATTGATTGGGATCGATAAAATTAAAGAAAGCATAAATATAAGGGGCGTCGACTAAAACTGCTGCAAGTTAATGTTAGAATAGATGTTGACACCCACCAAAGGTTTTTCAAATGACTTCCAGGAAGGATAATATAAGCAAACAAATGATACGGAATCTGTCTGTAAACAAAGATTCGGAAAAATGAATCAGAGCCAAAACCGACGGAGATTAATTTGTTAACGGCGTGGGTGGAAACAGTGTTCAGTGCGCTGTTCCACAGGTCATCCGGAACACAAAAGACAGGACGGTCCACCGAGTCCATGCCGACCATCCATCACCCCCTTCACACACTAGTTCTACATTATCCCACCTTCTCATCTACTCCCTACACACTGGTGACAATTTACAGAGGGCGATTGACCTACAAACCCGCACGCCTTTGGGAAATGGGAGGAAACCAGAGCACGGTGGGCGGCACTGTGGCGCAGCGGTAGAGTTGCTGGCTCATAGTGTCAGAGACCCAGTTTTGGTCCTGACTACACATGCTGTCTGTACGGAGTTTGTACGTTCTCTTCGTCACCTCCGTGGGTTTTTTCCAGGATCTCTGGTTTCCTCCCACACTCCAAAGACATGCAGGTTTGTAGTCTAATTGGCTTAGTATGATTGTAAATTGTCTCTAATGTGTGTCGGATAGAGTTAGTGTGCGGGGATCGCTGGTCGGCTCGGACTCAGTGGGCCGAAGGGCCTGTTTCCGCGCTGTATCTCTAAACTAAACTAAACACCCGGAAGAAACTCATATAGTCGCGGGGAGAATGTGCAAACTCCACACAAACAGCACCCGAGGTCAGGGTCAAACTCGGGTCTCTGGTGCTGTGAGGCAGCAGCTCCACCACTACTGCCACCCCAACCTCGGCACAATAGTACAAAGGTACTCTATTTATCACTTGTATCGAGTATCCGGAAGTGGCGGCGCTGCTTGGCTGCTGTGGCTCACCTGCAGTCCGTCGGTTTTTATTTTATTTTTGTCTTCGTGCCTGATTTTAGCGATTATTTTTGGTTTATTCGGTTGTGTGTGTGTGTGTGTGTGTGTGTGTGTGTGTGTGTGTGTGTGTGTGTGTGTGTGTGTGTGTGTGTGTGTGTGTGTGTGTGTGTGTGTGTGTGTGTGTGTGTGTGTGTGTGTGGGGGGGGGGGGGGAGGGTGGAAGAAACGGGGTTTTAGTCTCTCCCTTCGGGGGATGCGACTTTTCTTGTCGTGTCCCCCGTCACCATCTCCGTCTGTGCTGAGGCCCTAATGGCGGAGCTGGCGGCCTTCCAGCTTCCAGCAGCGGCGGCACGGCTTCGGAGCTTCAGTGGCAACCTGGCTGCAGTGCTGCACCGACGGCCTGCCTTCGGGGATGCGGTGCTCCAGCGGCATTCCGGCGGCCTGGCTTTCGGGGCTGCGGTGCTCCAGTGGTGACCTGGCACTAGGGGCTGCGGTGCTCCAGCGTTCCAGCAGCGGGCCCTGTAGCGGTGTTCCGGCAGTGGGCCCTGTAGCGGTGTTCCGGCAACGGCGGTGGCGGCAGCCCGGTTTCCGAGGCTCGGCCGTGGGCCTGGTGGACGGCAGCATCGGAGGCCTGGATGTCCTCAGCGCAGAGGGAGAATAAGGAGGGAAGAAGACAGAGACTCTAAGACTTTTGCCTTCCACCACAGTGAGGAGGTGTTTGGTGAACTCACTGTGGTGGATGATAAATTTGTGTTCATTGTGTGGTTTTGTTATTTTTTATATATGTATGACTGCAGGCATGAAATTTCGTTCAGACCGAAAGGCAATTCATTCATTCATTCATTCACAGTGAAATTCAGTTTTATACACAGTTCAATACAAGCATCACTATACATGAGCACATAGATACATCTTAGATAAGCACCTCAGACACAGTACAAGTGGTGGGAGTAGTACACTCAGTACACATAGTCACCCGTTCTTTGGCACTATTTGAGTCCCGGTTTGTAAGTATAGCTAAGTGTAAAGATTTTTGATAAAGAGAGAAGTGTCTCAACCGGAAACGTAACTTGTCCATCTTCCTCCACAGATGCTGCCTGCCCCACCGAGTTCCTCCGACACTTTGTGTTTTGCACTGCATATACGTGCTTGACAACTACCAACTCGTTGAATCACCTTAAGCCCTTATTTTCCCCCTGTATGATGGAACACAAGTGCAATCAGTACAGAGTGTCCTCCATGTAATGTTGCTATTTTGGCCAGCAATCTGCGTACATAATATCTGTCCGGGAGGGACACTGAGAACATCGGCAGCTAGATTATTTTTTCCCAGAAGTGGTTTTGTGCTGAAAGTAAAGCAATAAGAATGTGGGGAATGTGTAAACAGATACAGTCATTAGGGGCTGCCACCTCTGTTTGCTTTTATCTGAATTTATAACTGAACTGTGCATAAAATGATTGCAGTCTTCAGTATCAGCTTACAAAAGGTGATCCTGATATAGTATTGGCCAGAGGGTCTGGGGTGGTGGAGGTAATTCACATTAGGCAGGAAGTGTATTGGATGGACTGATGGGACTGAAGTCTGATAAATCCCCAGGGCCTGATGGTCTGCATCCCAGGGTACTTAAGGAGTGACTCTCGATATCGTGAATGCATTGGATAATTTTCCAATGGTCTATAGACTCAGGATCAGTTCCTGTGGATTGGAGAGTAGCTAATGTTATCCCACTTTTTAACAAAGGCGGGAGAGAGAAAACAGGGAATTACAGACCAGTTCGCCTGACATCGGTGGTGGGGATAATGCTGGAGTCAATTATAAAAGATGATAGAGCCACATATTTGGATAGCAGTAACAGGATCAGTCCGAGTCAGCATGGATTTGCGAAGGGGAAATCATGCTTGACTAATCTTCTGGAATATTTTGAAAATGTAATTAGGAAAATGGACAAGAGAGAGCCAGTGGATGTAGTGTACCTGGACTTTCAGAAAGCATTTGATAAGGTCCCATGTAGAAGATTAGTGGGCAAAGTTAGGGACATTGTATTGGGAGTAGAGTGCTGACATGGATAGAGAAGTGGTTGGCAGACAGTAAACAAAGAGTAGGGATTAACGGGTCCCTTCCCGAATTGCAGGCAGTGACTAGTGGGGTACCACAAGTTTTGGTGCCAGGACCGCAGCTATTTACAATATACATCAATGATTTTGATGAAGTGATTCAAAGTAACAGCAAATAATAAGATTAAATGAGAACTTACCAGTTTGAAGTTTGATCTTTATTTTATAAGGAGTTACGATGAGCGATTACGTGAAGAACCCCGCCAGTCTGCATGCGCATCAATCTTCAAAGCAGCGGTGTGAAGTCACAGAAAAACAACAATTTAAATATTATAGTAAGATCATAACCCTAGAACTACCATATGAGCTTGTGATATGAGGGTTGGGAGAGGTGGGCACGTAATCGCTCATCGTAACTCCTCATAAAATAAATATCAAACTTCAAACTGGTAAGTTCTCATTTAATCTTACTATTTTACTTCGGAGTCACGTGAGTGATTCCGTGAAGATTTTAAAGCTCTGTGATTTCACACTGATCCAAATCCAGGCATTTCACACTGTAAGCAGTTGACTCAGGAGGAGTGAATTAGTAACAACATTGAAACATGATACTGATTTTACTTCGGAGTCACGTGAGTGACTATGTAAAGAAGTCCCGCCAGGCGCATGCACGTCATTACGTCTGCGCATGTCGCACTGAACGGGCTGGAGGGCACAGCTCCACCAGCGGTAAGTAGAAACTCGCAGGTAAGTGGTTTTAAAAATTGCCTGAGAGTATTTAACTCCGTAAAGCTGGCTCGAGAAGTCAGTAGGAGTTGGTGGTATGGTCAGGTAGGAAAGTTCGCTCTAAGCGTGGGTCCACAGATTCACTAAATTGATCGGGTCGGGAGATTAGCGCGGCAACGCCTGTTCCGATACCGGGTACCGTTTTACCGACAGCAGTTTCATTAGAAAGTGAACTTTCCACACCAGTTCCAGTTACTCAGGAGGCTGAGGCCACCGACAGCCTTAGAAAGGCAAAAAGAAAATCTATTAGACCCGTGTTGTTAGACGAGTCTGAAGAAGAATGTGACTCCCCTCCAAATAATAAAAGAAAGTGGGGGAGGATGCAGAATATGGAGAAGATGCTCCAAACACTGATAAAACAAGGGTCTAAGGGCCCAGTGATTTCCCAGGCAGCTGTTCAACAAGGCCATATCAAGAGGAATATGTGGACTATCAGCAAGGGGATTTCCTTCCAGCGCCTAGATTAGGACTGGAGGATGCCTCCATAATATATGACTTGGGAGAAGTGGGGCAGGATGCAGCTGACCCCATGTCTGGTGTCCCTGCTTATGTGCAAACACCAGAGCACAAGAGCCACGCTCCGGGTGTCCCGGATATTGCAATGAGTTTGATTTTCCGGAGGGGACTGGTGAGGCAATGGAGGTGTACATTGCCAACAATATCAATTATTTAGTGTCTCACCAGCTCCAGCAATTTATGATGCCAGAGACTACCTATAAATATAAGAAACCTGTTTACTGTGCATCAGTGAAAGTGCCAACGGTGAACCCAGTAATCTGGGCACGCATGAGTCCTTCTATGAGAGGACAGGAGGTTCGGCATCAATGCGTCCTCCAACTGGTGGCTGCAGCAATTACTGCATTTGGCACTATGGTCAAAGTGACCATGATTACTCAAACTCAAAAAGATATGTTGGCTCTATTATGCAGTGCATTCTTTGAAGTAAATTGCATTAGAAAAATCGCCATCAGGCCAACTCTCAATCAAAAGTTTTGCTGCACTATGTAAGACGACAAATATACAAATGCCTGAGTTCCTGTTTGGAACGGACCTTGTCAAACAAATACGTGATATTGATGATGAGGCAAAAACAATTGGTTTGATGAAGCCAAGCACATCACGGCCACCTATTCGCAAACCAGGGTTTGTGTACTGAAGGTCGGATCCAGGTGCTGGACCGAGCAGGGGGAGGCCAGTGGGGCAACAAGGTTACCCACAAAGACAGAGCGGCTTCTACCCCAATGTGAGCAGACAGCAGGCTTACAGGCCAACTGCAGAGGTACAGGGAACTTTTGTTAAAGGTTCTGATGCACAACCTCCTATTGGAGGAGGATTACAATTGTTTTACAATGAATGGTGCTGTATAACATGTGATATGTTTATACTAAATACTGTGTCAGGTTCTACCATTGAGTTTATCTCAGGGATAGATCCACCTCAGCAGCACAAGCCAAATAAAATGTTGGTGTTTTCTGCTCCAGAGACTGAACAGGTTAACGATGAGATTAAGAATTTATGCCAATAAGGAGTGATTGAGAAAGCCATTACTCATCCTCAACAATTTGTGTCCAATATATTCCCCAGACCTAAGTAAGATGGGGGTTGTAGAATAATTCTGGACTTCACTCACTCAGATTCTTCAGTTCTCTATAGACATTTTAAATGGACACTTTCGTTACTGCAAAACAGCTGGTCTCACAAGGTTGTTATATGGCAACTATTCATTTGCAAGATGCATATTATTCAGTGCCAATTCATGCTCATTATTGCAGGTACTTGAAATTTAATTGGATGGGACAGCTGTGGCAATATAAAGCATTGCCTTATAGATTAAGTTCCGCACCTAGGCTATTTACTAAATTGTTAAAACCTGTGCTGGGGCTATTGAGGGCCCATAATCACATTGTCATGGCTTATTTAGATGATATCTTAATTATCAGCAACAATTGTCAGCTGAGGAGTCGGTTGCAGTAATCAAAAACGTGTTTGAAACATTAGGATTTTTGGTCCATCCAACTAAGTCTAAATTACAGCCAACCCAAAATATTGAGTATTTGGGATTTCTTATTGTTTGAGTTGATATAACAGTAACATTACCAACAGCCAAGGTTGTGGATATTGCTGATGTCTGTACTTGCCTCACACAAAAACTTTACACCTCCATCCGAGAAGTTGCTAAGGTCATTGGGAAATTGGTAGCAGCTTTCCCTGCAGTACAGTTTGGTCCTTTGCATTATCAACATTTGCAAAGAACAAGTGAACAAGCACTAAAAGAGCATGCAGGCCATTTTGATCGGGTTATGCAGTTACCAACCACAGCTCTAGCAGAATTGCAGTGGTGGATTGTTAATGTTAGTCAAGCTACCAATAACATTTTGGTGCAGGAACCTTCAATAATTTTAGAGACTGATGTAAGTGCTCTTGTATGGGGGGGGGGGGGGGGGTCATATTGCTCCACAATGAATAATTTACACGTTCAACTCCAGATTGATAACACCACGGGAGTGGCATATATTAATCATATGGGAGGAGCAAGATCAGTTTCATGTGATAACATGGCTAATCTTACATGGCATTGGTGTATTTCGTGAAGCATCTGGGTTTCAGCCATCTATCTACCTGGGGTAGACTATGTGGTGGCAGTCCATAGGTCACGAAAATTAAATGACAATTTAGAATGGATGTTGAATTCTAAAGTTTTCAAACAATTGACACTCAATTTGGGTTGCCAGATTTTGATCTGTTTGCATCCAGACTGAATCACCAGTTGCCTAAATATGTTTCATGGGAGCCAAATCTCGGAGGCCTAGCTGTGGATGCTTTTTCGTTACATTAGGGGGCACTCATGCTTTTATGCTTTTCCTCCATTTTGTCTGATTACGAAATGTCTAACCAAAATAGAGCGTGACTCCGCCACAGGCATTTTTGGTGGTCCCAGATTGGCCAACACAACCATGGTTCCCATTGGTACTCAGAATGATGGTTCAGCCATTCATGATGATTCCCAGCTGCAGTAATTTGTTGGTGCATCCGGTTACAGGAGAAAGTCACCCATTACATGACCATATCAATTGTTGGTCTGCAGGTTCTGAGCAGAGGCTTTGGATTGTCGAACAGGACCATGGAGGTTATCACTGCAGCCTGGAGGAATAGTACTAAAAAACAATATGTGGTTCACATAAAGAAATGTGAGATGGGGGTTCCACAAAAAGTTGGAGAAACTCAGCGCGTGCAGCAGCATCTAAGGAGCGAAGGAGATAGGCGACGTTTCGGGTCGAGACCCTTCTTCAGACTGGTCAGGGATCAGGGAAACGAGAGACATAAACAGTGATGTGGAGAGATAAGGAACAATGAGTGAAAGATATGCAAAAGAGTATTGGTGATAAAGGAAGCAGGCCATTGTAAGCTGTTTGTGGTGTGAAAATGAGAAGCTAGTGCGACTGGGGGGGGGGAGATGGAGAAGGAATGTCAGGGCCAGAGGGCTGAGGGAGAGGTGGGGGGGAGGCAGTCTGGGTTAACAGAATTGAGAAAATTCAATGTTTAAGCCCAGAGGATGCAGACTCCCCAAGCGGAATATGAGGTGCTGTTCCTCCAACTTGCGGTGTTGATCACTCTGGCCGTGGAGGAGGCCCAGGACCAAGAGGTCGGATACGGAGTGGGAGGGGGAGTTGAAGTGCTGAGCCACCGGGAGGTCGGGTTGGTTATTGCGGACCGAGCGGAGGTGTTTGGTGAAACGATCGCCCAGCCTCCGCTTGGTCTCACCGATGTAGATCAGCTGGCATCTGGAGCAACGGATACAGTAGATGAGGTTGGAGGAGGTGCAGGTGAACCTCTGTCGGACTTGAAGGACTGCTTGGGTCCCTGAAAGGAGTGGATGGGGGAGGTGAAGGGACAGGTGTAGCATCTCTTGCGGTTGCAAGGGAAAGTGCCCGGGAAGGAGTGGAGCGGGAGGGAAGGGAAGAATTGACAAGGGAGTTGCGGAGGGAGCGGTCTTTGCAGAAGGCAGACAGGGGGGGAGATGGGAAGATGTGGCGAGTGGAGGGGTCACGTTGGAGGTGGCGAAACTGGCGGAGGACTATCTGTTGTATGCGCTGGCTGGTGGGGTGAAAGGTGAGGACCAGGGGGACTCTGCCCTTGTTGTGAGTGGGGGAATGGGGAGAGAGGGCAGTGTTGCGGGGTATGGAGAAAACCCTGGTGCGAGCCTCATCTATAGTGGGGGAGGGGAATCCCCGTTCTCTGAAGAACGAGGACATTTGTGATGACTTGGTGTGGAACACCTCATCCTGGGAGCAGATGCGGCGTAGACGGAGGAATTGGGGATGGAGTCCTTACAGGAAGCAGGGTGGGAGGAAGAGTAGTCCAGGTAGCTGTGGGAGTCAGTTGGTTTGTAGTGGATGTCGGTCAGGAGTGTATCACCTGCAATAGAGATGGTGAGGTCAAGGAATGGTAGGGAAATGTCGGAAATGGTCCAAGTGTATTTGAGTGCCGGATGGAAGTTGGTGGTGAAATGGATGAAGTCAGTCAGTTGTGTGTGGGTGCAGGAGGTGACACCAAAGCAGTCGTCAATGTAACGGAGGTAAAGGTCGGTAGTGGGGCCCTGGTACGCCGAGAACAAAGATTGTTCGACGTGCCCGACAAAGAGGCAGGCGTAGCTAGGGCCCATGCGTGTGCCCATAGCTACGCCTTGTGTTTGGAGGAAATGGGTGGAGTCAAAAGAGAAGTTATTGAGGGGGGTTATTGAGTTATTTCTCAATTCTGTTAACCCTGGCTGACTTCTCCCCTTCCCACCTCTCCCTCAGCCCTCGGGCCCTGGCATTCCTTCTCTCTCTATCTCTCCCCCACCCAAGTCATTCTAGCTTCTCATTTTCACACTACAAACAGCTTACAATGGCCTGTTTCCTTTATCATCGATACTTTTTTGCATATATTTCATTCATTGTTCTTTATCTCTCCACATCACCGCCTGTATCTCTCGTTTCCTTGATCCCTGACCAGTCTGAAGAAGGGTCTCGACCCGAAACGTCGCCTATCTCCTTCGCTCCTTAGATGCTGCTGCACCCGCTGAGTTTCTCCAGCTTTTTGTGTAACCCTCGATTCTCCAGCATCTGCAGTTCCTTCCTTAACACTGATTATGGATGATCAGCCATGATCATATTGAATAACGGTGTTGTCTTGTAGTGTGGAATGGCCTACTCCTACACATATTTGCTTTGTTTCTATAAAGCTCAGTGGTCTGGCATTGACATCAATAGCCTTAATGACTCATCTCAACAATAATGAACCAATACAAGTTTATTTATTTTACTTAGAGAAACTCTGTACAGACAGCACCCGTGGTCAGGATCGAACCCAGGTCTCTGGCGCTGTAAGCAGCAAATCTGTCGCTGCACCACCGTGTCATCTCAAATCATGGCCTATCCATTTGCCTCCACAGATGCTGCCTGGCCCGTGAGTTCCTCCAGCAGTTTGTACTTTTGCTCAAGGACAAAATGTTGGAGATTCCACGCAGTATCAAGTCTGCTCTGCCCTTCAATCATGGTTGATTTATCACTCCCTCTCAACCCCATTCTCCTGCCTTCTCCCCAGAACCCCCGACACCCATACTAATCAAGAATCTGTCAATCGCTGCATTAAAAAAATATCCATCGACTTGGCCTCCACAGCTGTCTGTGGCAATGAATTCCATTGATTCACCACCCTCTGACTAAAAAAATTCCTCCTCATCTCCTTTCTAAAAGTACATCAATTTATTGCAAGGCAGTGCCCTCTGGCCCTGGACTCTCCCACCAATGGAAATATCCTCGCACACCCACTCAATCCAGGCCTTTCACTATTTGATACGTTTGGACTCACCTCCACTGGGTTGTGTTTTCTTGTGGACAGAGGATGGCAATGGGTAGTTTCCGGGCAGCGACAATCTTCGATACAAGAACTGCTTGTGACCCATAGTGCAAGCACAGCCAGAGACAAGAGTCCTGCCACACTGCACATCCTCTCTTCCGAGCCTTGTTGGATACATCCTACAATGGACACAGCACGGCTACTTATGTACCGAGCGGCAACACAAGATGACGTCTCCTCGGCCTATTCATATCTTAACGATGTTGCAATTGTGAAATGCTGACGTGAGCTTCACATTGTCAAATGTAACTTTGTCTATAACCTTCCCTTATGTATCTCCTGGGCAACGTTTAGTCTAGACCTTCTGTATTAATTAGAGTCACGGATCATGGACACACGCCTTGTGCCTTTTAGACATTCAGAAGATCATAAGTGCTAGGAACAGAATTAGGCCATTCAGCCCATCAAGTCTACTCCACCATTCAACCATGGCTGATCTATCTCTCACTTCTAACCCTATTCACCTCTATCTCCCCATTATCCCTGACACCCGTACTAATCAAGAGGGAGAGGGATGTTGGCCAGAAACAGGCAAATGGGAAGTTCAGATGGGACATCTTGGTAAATCTGTGGAATTCTTTGCTGCAGACGGCTGTGGAGGCCAAGTGAATGA
Organism: Raja brachyura; assembly: GCA_963514005.1. The sequence continues at coordinate 73,089,400 of OY740790.1, forward strand.
ATATGTAAGGAGGAGATTGACGGATTCTTGATTAGTACCTGTGTCTGGGTTTATGGAGAGAGGGAGGAGAAAGGGGTTGAGAGGGATGATAGATCTGCCATGATTGACTGGCGGAGTGGTCTTGATGGGCCGAATGGCCTAATTCAATTCTAGAACTTATGAACTTGTCCAAAATACCCCATCTAAGCTTTTCCTATTTACCTGTGTCCGGCCCACATCCCTCTACATTTAAGGGTCCCTTAGATTCAGATTAAATCTTTCTCCTTTTGGCAAAGGCTTGGATGGAAGTTGGTGCTAAACTCTGTATCCCACCTCAATCTTCATTCCTTATCCGGCCAACATGCTAGTAACAAGAATGTGCAGGTGCTGGTTTACAAATGGCACAAAGTTGCTGGAGTAACTCAGTGGGTCAGGCAGCATCTCTGGAGAGAAGGAACAGATGATGTTTTGGATCGTGACCCTTCATCAGACTGATGTCCGAAGAAGGGCTCAACCCAAAACATCACTTGTTCCCTCCCTCCAGAGATGCTGCCTGACCCACTGAGTTGCTTCAGCATTTTGTGTCTGTCTTCGGTGACTCTGGTGAAGTGACTCGACACGAAACATCACCTATTCCTTTTATCCAGTGATGCTGCCTGACCCGCTATGATACTCCAGCATTTTGTGTCTATCTTCGGTGTAAACCAGCATCTGCTGTTCCTTTGTACAGAGGTTTGTAGGTTAATTGGCTTCTGTAAATTATCCCTTTTATGTGGAGTAGAACTTGTGTATGGGTGATTGCTGTTCGGCATGGACTCGGTAGGTTGGAGGGACTGCTTCTACACTGCATCCCTAGACTGAAGTCAACTGGGGATAATCAGCAAACCTAATCTATAAAAGATACTAGACTATAATCACCAGACTCGTACACAACTAAAGATACAACACATCTTTATTAAACTCTTACAGTATTGGATATACAGTACATTACATGTCCAAGCTGCTACATCTACTACCTGATGTAGGCGAGTTCCTAATATTATAAAGCATGTACTAGGAGGGGCTACTACTAACAAACACTGTAATTGGCTTGCATGCAATAGCCAATCTACATTTCTTCTTGTAGACTAAAAGTAACTACGGTGCCTTGAACAATATACCGAGGGGTGCATGCTAGCAGGATTATACAAAATCACCATATCTAATGAGTGGCGTGCAAACCCGTCCGGCCTCGTGCGGTAGGAGACCGCCTCACCTTCCTTTGTGGGAGAAGAAATGGTAACCGGGAGTGGGGACAGGCGACCGGCGACTCGGCCCGGCCTGGTGGGAGAAGTCGCCACAGGCGAGCCAGGTGTAAACCGACGCGGGGAACACGCCGCAGCAATAACAGCAGGAGGTGGAGTAGCTGGTGGAGTAGCTGGAACAGGCGTTGGAGCAAACACGAGAGGCGGGGCATCAGGACCTATAGGCGCAGGACGTGGTTCATTCACTAGAAGGATATGTTGACGGTTGCGTCTGTAGATGACACCGTCCACTTCGACCAGGTAGGAACGTGGTTCTTTGGAAGGGCCATAAATGTGCCCCTGCACGGTATGTCCTTTTTTCAGTTTGCAGGCAAAGTACTTGTCCACGTGCCAGTGGTTTAAGCGGCTTGCTGGACTTGTCGTAGAAACGTCTTTGTGTGTCGCGTTTAAATTGCAGTTACTTCTGCACCGCGGGCGGGGAGCGGACACACAGCTTTAGCTGCTGCTGAGAGACAGTCAAGGGTGGGCGCGTCTGCTGGGACATTAGTCGCTGGGCAGGGCAGCCAAGAACGCTGTCCCGTGCAATGTTTCGTAGGTTGAGCTAGTCCAGGTAAACGTCGGATTTTACCAGGTAGTATGTAAAAATTTGTCTGCTAGAATGTGCAATATAATGTGCATTTTTTAAATTGTCTATTACTTATTTTATGCATTGATCTTGTAGTAAATGTAAATGTGAGAGTAAATGGTTGTTTGTGTTATTGTGTTTTGTTCTTTTTAATCTTTTTATCCTGTGTCTTTTATTGTTTACCATTGAAGGGGATGCACATGAAATTTTGTTGTACAGTTGATGTGCAATGACAAATAAACGTATTTGATTTTGATTTGATTTGATTTAGGAACGTTCCATGAGTTGTTTAGCATTCCGAATAGTGCTTTCAGCCAGTCTGTTGGACTGCGGGAACTCTGGGCTGCTGGTGACATGTTGGAAGTTCCATCTTTTAACAAAGTTCTTGAATGCTTGGCTGGTAAATTGCCTGCCATTGTCAGTCTGAATGCGTACAGGGGAGCCATGTACGGAGAGGTGTCGTTGCAGCTTCTCTATCGCACTCAGAGGAAATGGTTTGTAGTAAGTCAATTTCGAACCATCCCGAGTAAGTCCACAAGAACAAGATAGTGTTTTCCATGCCATTCAGAGATGTCGGCGGCCAGTGAGGACCACGGGAGGGAAGGAGCTGGTTGGAGCAGAAGACGCTGCTTCTGCTGGTGTTATAACTACTTTTCGGTCTTTTCACGTATGAATTTTGTAATTCCGGTCCAGTAAAACACACATCTGGGCCCGATGGAGTAGGTATGTTACAATACTTACCTTGAGCGGCGCTGTAGTTCTGCCACTCCCCGGGTGCGCGACTTTGGCACCTTTCTGAGGGGGGCGGGTTTAAAGTGCCGTTTTTCTCCAGACTGTTCAAATCGATCCATCTCAGGGGATTTCATCGCTAAAGAGAAATCGCTCTGACATTTGATTTATGAAGGTATTTTTAAACTGCACTAGATCATTTATTAGCTAGAGTAATTTAAAAGTAATCTTCTAAAGCCGTGAGCGCCGATAACGGGAAGAATTTTATGTAGGGGTGAAAAGAAGGTACACAGTTTATTTTTACATAAAAACGTGCTTCTTAGGAAGCATTTAATAAATTTTCATGTTGCGAAATGGGGACAAAAAATATATACGAACCGCCGGTATTTTTCCTGCTGACTGGAGGTTAAATTCACCGCAAACCGCATCGTTCCAATCCACCGCGTTCCGCTAAAACCCACTCGCAAGTTGATTTAAATGGCCATTAATTTACAGGAATTAAACACTAAATTCATTCTATTTAGCCTATAAATTCATGAAAATTAGATTTAAAAATCATGTTATATTGTGAATTATTGTGTGAATGTTATTTGGACACTTAGGCAATTTTAAAATGTTTATCTTTTCTTAAGAAATGGATAGATGTTTAGATATAGTAATTGTATTTTGTAATTAGCTACAATTAGGTTAACTAATTATATGCTTTAATTTCAAGTCATGCAAGTAAGATTGTTTCATATTTGTTTCAGACTGCTTCAATCTATAATATCTGAAAATTTCATTGAGTTCTCTTAATTTTTAAGAAGGTTATGGGCTTCCTAGATCACAGTTTTTGAGTTGAGTCAATGGAAAGGCAATTGGGAACAAGATGCTAATTTCCGAATATGAAAATGGTCATAACCTTTTTAATACTGAAGATATGGAAGTGAATTAGGTGTCAAATTAAACTTATTTGTATGCTTTATCTGATGGGATAAATTGCAGACTTGATTTTTTAAATCTCAAAATGTTGTAACATTGATAGACGGAGGGTGGCTTCCATGCCGGGGTGGCTCCTGTGGATGACATCATAGTACTCGCCCCGTAGTGCAGAAGGAACCACCGCCTTGTGGCCTTTGACTATGATTCCGTCCTGCAGCACTAATTCGTCACAAACTAGGAAATATGGTCGTATTTCGAGTGCGGCATTCAACTGTTTATGGGGCCAATCACTCCGTGTGATGGTGGACAGCAATTGTAAAGTTTTGTCCGCAGCCGTGTGTTCGGCAAGGCAGAGTAAACGGTCCATCGGTACAAACGAGACCTTCATGACTGAGAATTTGTCCTGTTCGCCGGTCGTGCGCGGTGCTCTGGAGAGGGTGTCTGCCATGTGCATGTCTTTACCCTTCTTGTTGACAATGTGGAAATCAAAACGCTGCAGCTGCATCATCATTCGCTGCAGCCGTGCTGGTGCCGCGTGGATCCGCTTGTTCAAAATAGTGACCAATGGTTAATGGTCGGTTTCGATGGTGACGGTTTTACCAAAATTAAGTATTTGAATTTGGAACAGGTGAAAACCACTGCAGGCAGTTCCTTTTCAATCTGGGCATAATGTTGTTCGGTATCAGTTAGTGTACGGGATCCATATGAGACTGGGTTTACATCACCATCGGTGGTGGTCTGTAGGTAGCCCGTACTGGGACGCATCGCATGTGATGGTGACCGGTAATTTAAGGTCGAAATATGACAGTGTTGGCGTGCTGGCCAATTGTAGTTTGAGAGTGTCAAAACCCCTTTGGTGCTGTGGATAACAGGATCATGCCGTGTCCTTATGTGTCAGTTGGCGCAGGGGGGCCGACAGGTCACTGAGGTTGGGAATAGGTTTACCCAGGTAGTTCACCATGCCGAGGAATCGTTGCAAACTTGTGACATCGGTAGGAACAGGCAGTTCATTGATGGCTGCAGTCTTTAGTGGATCAGGCTTTAGGACGCTGCTGGTAAAAACATGTCCGACAAAGGTGACCTCAGGAAACCAAAACCTGCATGTAAGTGGATTAAGTTTGAGATTAATGTCTCTGACACTGTCCAGTATTTTCTTCAGGTTGGCGTCATGCTCAGCCAGATCATGACCATAGACGAGGATATCATCAACAATGATAGCACACGGGTATTCTGCAAACATTTGTTCCATTGTGCGCTGAAAAGCTTCACTGGCAGAGTTGATGCCGAAGGGCATTGTTCAGAATTTATAACGGCCAAAGGGTGTGCAAAAGTCATCAAGTTGGATGATGCAGGGTCAAGTGGTATTTGCCAGAAGGAGCTTTTTGCATCCAGGACTGAGAACACAGTTCCGTTTCCAATCTGTGCAGCGATGTCTTCTGTGGTCCTCATCGGGTAGTGTGGGCACTTAATTGCAGTATTCAGATCCCTGGGGTTGATGCAGATGCGTATCTCGTCATTGTTTTTCTTAGTCACCATGACCAACATGTAGAGGCAACAACGAGAGAGCAGGCTATTCTAGACTGGGTATTGAGTAATGAGAAAGGATTAGTTAGCAGTCTTGTTGTGCGTCTTGTGTGTGGAGCATTGTAAGAAAGGTGGATGAACTTAGAGCCTGGATTGACACCTGGAAATATGATGTTGTGGCAATCAGTGAAACATGGTTGTGGGAGGGTTGTGATTGGAAACTAAATATTCCAGGATTTCGTTGCTTCAGGTGTGATAGAATTGGAGGGACCAGAGGTGGAGGGGTTGCATTGCTTGTCAGAGAAGATATTACAGCAGTGCTTTGGCAGGACAGATTAGAGGGCTCGTCTAGGGAGGCTATTTGGGTGGAACTGAGAAGTGGGAACGGTGTAGCAACACTTTTAGGGATGTATTATAGACCGCCAAATGGGGAGCGAGAATTGGAAGAGCTAATATGTAAGGAGATAGCAGATATTAGTAGTAAGCACAAGGTAGTGATTGTGGGAGATTTCAATTTTCCAAAAATAGACTGGGAAACACATTCTGTAAATGGGCTGGATGGTTTGGAGTTTGTTAAATGTGTGCAGGATAGTTTTTTTGCAGCACTACATAGAGGTATCGACCAGAGAAGGGGCAGTGCTGGACCTCCTGTTAGGAAATGAGGCAGGTCAGGTGACAGAGGTATGCGTTGGTGAGCACTTCAGGCCCAGTGATCACAATACCATTAGTTTCAATATAATTATGGGGAGAGTCAGAACTGGACCTAGGGTTGAGTTTTTTGATTGGAGAAAGGCTAACTTTGAGGGAATGCGTAATGATTTAAAAGGAGTGAATTAGGACATTTTGTTTTATGGGAAGGATGTAGAAGAGAAATGGAGGACATTTAAAGGGGAAATTTTAAGAGTACAGAATCTTTATGTCCCTGTTCGGTTGAAAGGAAATAGTAAAAATCGGAAAGAGCCATAGTTTTCAAGGGAAATTGGACACGGTTCGAAAAAAGAGAGATATCTACAATAATTATAGGAGGCATGGAGTAAATGAGGTGCTAGATGAGTATAAAGAATGTAAAAAGAATCTTAAGAAAGAAATAAGAAAAGCTAAAAGAAGATTTGAGGTTGCTTTGGCAAGAAAGGTGAAAGTAGATCCAAAGGGTTTCTACAGCTATATTAATAGCAAAAGGATAACGAGGGATAAAATTGGACCATTAGAGAGCCAGAATGGACAGCTATCTGCAGAGCCAAAAAAGATGGGGGAGATTTGGACAATTTCTTTTCTTCGGTATTCACCAAGGAGAAGGATATTGAACTCTGTGAGATAAGGGAAAAAAGTAGAATAGCTATGGAAACTATGAGATTCAAAGAGGAGGAAGTACTGACACTTTTGAAAAATATAAAAGTGGATAAGTCTCCAGGTCCTGACAGGATATTCCCTAAGACATTGAGGGAAGTTAGTGTAGAAATAGCAGGGGCTATGACAGAAATATTTCAGATGTCATTAGAAACGGGAATAGTGCCGGAGGATTGGCGTACTGCGCATGTTGTTCCATTGTTTAAAAAGGGTTCAAAGAATAAACCTAGCAATTATAGACCTGTTAGTTTGAAGTCAGTGGTGGGCAAATTAATGGAAAGGATACTTAGAGATAATATATATAAGCATCTGGATAAACAGGGTCTGATCAAGAACAGTCAACATGGACTAGTGCCTGGAAGGTCATGTTTGACAAACCTTCTTGAATTTTTTGAAGAGGTTACTAGGGAAATTGATGAGGGTAAAGCAGTGGATGTTGTCTATATGGATTTCAGTAAGGCCTTTGACAAGGTTCCCCATGGAAGGTTGGTTAAGAAGGTTCAATCTTTGGGTGTTAATGGCGGAGTAGCAAGATGGATTCAACAATGGCTGAATGGGAGATGCCAGAGAGTAATGGTGATTGGCTGTTTGTCAGGTTGGAAGCCGGTGACTAGTGGGTGCCTCAGAGATCTGTGTTGGGTCCACTGTTGTTTGTCATGTACATCAATGATCTAGATGATGGGGTGGAAAATTGGATAAGTAAGTATGCAGATGATACTAAGATAGGGGGGTGCTATGGATAATGAAGTAGATTTTCAAAGTCTACAGAGAGATTTGGGCCATTTGGAAGAGTGGGCTGAAAGATGGCAGATGGAGTTTAATGCTGATAAGTGTGAGGTGCTACATCTTGGCAGGACAAATCAAAATAGGACGTACATGGTAAATGGTAGGGAATTGAGGAATGCTGTGGAACAGAGGGATCTAGGAATAACTGTGCATAGTTCCCTGAAGGTGGAATCGCATGTAGATAGGGTGGTAAATAAAGCTTTTGGTGTGCTGGCCTTTATAAATCAGAGCATTGAATATAGGAGTAGGGAAGTAATGTTAAAATTGTACAAGGCATTGGTAAGACCAATTCTGGAGTATGGTGCACAATTTTGGTCGCCTAATTATAGGACGGATGTCGACAAAATAGAGAGAGTACAGAGGAGATTTACTAGAATATTGCCTGGGTTCCAGCAACTAAGTTACAGAGAAAGGTTGAACAAGTTAGGTCTTTATTCTTTGGAGCGCAGAAGGTTAAGGGGGGACTTGATTGAGGTCTTTAAAATGATGAAAGGGATAGACAGAGTTGACGTGGATAAGCTTTTCCCATTGAGGGTAGGAAAGATTCAAACAAGAGGGCATGACATGAGAATTAAGGGACAGAAGTTTAGGGCTAACATGAGGGGGAACTTCTTTACTCAGAGAGTGGTGGCTGTGTGCAATGATCTTCCTGCAGAAGTGGTGGAGGCAGGATCGATTTTAACATTTAAAAGTAAAGTGGATCAAAAACTTCCGGTGGCGCCATGTTCTGAGAGAGAACAGCGCCAGATCAGCTCCGCAGAAAATCTGAAAAAAATCGGGGGTTAAAGGAGGCTACTAACGGTACTTACCGCAGGAGAGTGATTCTAAACGGCTCCGGTGCGATTGCAAGCATCGTGACGTCATCAGGCGCGCGACTTCGGTAAGAAATTCAAAATGCATTCCTCCTCCCCCCCCCCCCACCGACAAAAAAAGGACCTAGAAGGGAGGCAGGCCTCAAAGCCTCGGGCTCGAGTTTGGCTGCCTCCCAGGAAGAGATTTCACAAAGAAAAAGTGAAATGGAAGAACTTAAAAATTCTCTGCTTGGTGAAATGAAGAAACTGATGAAAGAAATGAAAGATTTGAAGAAGGAATATAAAGATGAAATAAAACTGCTAAGAACGGATATCCAGGAGACTCAAGAGAGAATTAAAGAAGAACTAAAAAAAGAAGCTACAGAAACGGTAAAGATTATGATGAATGAGTGGAAAATAAAGGCGGATGCTGAGTTTCAAAACCGGATGGCTGAGGTAAATGACAAGATTGCTGAGACGGAACAAATGCTGGATGCGAAGATTGATCCTATCTCAATTTTACTTGACCAGCACAATGATGCAATTAAAGAATTGACTAACTTTGCTGTAACAAGTGCCAAGGAAAATGAGAAGCTACAAAACGAGAATAAACGTCTCTCAGAGCTACTACGTAAAATAAATGAGAAATGTATTGATCTGGAGGGACGACAAAGACGTAAGAATTTACGTATCGTAGGAGTGACCGAGGGGCGGGAAGGAAATCAAGACCCGCGAAAATTTGCTGCAAAACTCCTAAAGGACATTCTGGATTTGGATCAAGAACCCCTGTTGGGCCGAGCTCACAGGGCTTTAAGACGGGTCCCTGAGAAAGGTGCACCGCCAAGACAAATAATTGTAAAGGTGGCCCACGATCATGATTTTGAAGAAATGATGAAGATAATAATAAGAAAGAGGAATTTGAAATACGAATGAGATAACATCAGCATCTTCAGAGATTACCCGGTGGAAGTGGCTAAGAGAAGATCTTTATTTACAGAAACAAGAGGTATTCTTCGGAATATGAAGGATATAAAGGATCTCAGATATGGTTTGTTGTACCCAGCAACACTGAGAGTGACCTATGACAACAAGGAATACCGCTTTGTTAAGCATACCAAAGCACTGGAATTCGCTCGAAACATACAGAAGAAGGCAGAAGAGGAAGCAGAAGAAGAAGCAAGCGAGGAAGGAGAAGAAGGAGAAGAAGAATGAACTTTTAACATCGACCTGCGGTTATGAATTATTCATCAAGAAAGAGGAGCAATAATGGACATGTTGTTATAGTTTGGTATTAATTAGTAAAATTCAATTGTCCACCTAATATAGTATTACTTATTATAATATTAATTATAATAGAAAGTAATAACTAGCAATTAGTAATTAGTAATATGAATAATAGAAATAATTACTAAGTACTTAAAGTTAGTACCCCACAGCATTATAGACAGGAGCTGGAATAATTAACATCTTTTTTAAAAAAAACGGAAGTCACTAGATTAATAGCCACGCTAGTGTGGCTTTCACTAATGAACACTACACAATATATCAGTGTAGTTTCTTTTTTTTCTGGGCACCCTGTTAACACCCTTTTTTCTCTTTTTAATTACACTCTGTATTTTTTCTTATATATTAAATATTTGATTTTGTGTTATATGTTATATGAATGTAGTTATAAGCGATATTGTATAATTGCTTTAAGAAGATATGTATATGGATTACTGTGGATAGAAATTCTCATCGGGTTGGCGTTTGGGTATACCGCTAGGCTGGAGGGGTCGAGAAGGCTACTCCAAAAAAAAACACCCTAACAGTAAAATGCAAGACGAATGTGAAGACTGTGGGGGGTGGAATTACCTTCTGTAGTTGGAATGTTAAGGGAATTAACAAACAAATTAAAAGGGGAAAGGTGCTAGCACTGTTGAACAGATTGAAATCAGACGTGATCTTCCTCCAAGAGACGCACCTTAAAAGAGATGCTCAACATAGATTAACAGCAAAATGGATTTCTAAGGTATATCACTCTTCATTTATACACAAATCTCGAGGAGTCGCAATAATTATTCGGAAAGGTATACCTTTTAAACAAAGTTCTATAATAGAGGATAAAGAGGGTAGATATGTAATAATTACAGGGGAATTATATTCACAGAAAGTAATTTTGGTGAATATATACGCCCCTAATTTTGATAACCCATTATTTTTTAAGAAAATATTTAATAATATTCCTATTTCCACTCAATATAATTTAATTATTGGGGGTGATTTTAATTGCCCCTTAGATAGCTACCTAGACAGGTCTTCTACAAAAAGGAAAGCTACCTCTAATTCAAGTAAACTTATAAATTCTTTTATAAGTACATCGAATGTTAAAGATATTTGGAGGCTAGATAATCCATCCGGACGAGAATACTCGTTTTTTTCGCCTGTATATGGAACCTACTCCAGGATAGATTATTTTTTAGTAGATTCAAAATTACTACCTTTTACATATGACGCAGAATATCATAATATTATTATTTCAGATCATGCGCCACTAACATTCAAGATAAAACTAAAAGATATACTTAATAAAACGACTACTTGGAGATTTAATCCCCAGATATTAAAGGATAAAGACTGTTGTAAACACGTAATGGAACAGATTAAATTATTTTTTGAAACTAATGACAAACCTGAGGTTTCATCAGCGTTACTTTGGGACACATTTAAAGCGTTTATGCGTGGTGCAATAATATCAGCACAGGCTCATTTTAATAAAGAAAATAGAAAGATGGAACAAAAGTTAGAAAATGAAATAAAACAACTAGACAGTGAAAACATAAAACACCCTTCTAAAGAGCTAAGTAATAAAATTGCAATAGCAAAATATAGACTTAATAAAATATATTCTAACCAAGTCATTAAACTATTTCAACAAACCAAGCAAGTGCACTTTGAGTTTGGAGACAAACCACAAAAACTGTTAGCACAACAGCTTAGAAAATCAGAAGATGAAAAATTGATACATAGAATTAGATCTACGGATGGAAATATATTGACGATACCAAAAGATATTAATGACAGATTTTTACAATACTATCAAAATCTTTATTCATCTAAATTAACAGGACAAACAGTTGGTATGGATACATTTCTACAAGAGTGTCAAATTAAATATCTAGATCAGGAAGGTAGACATTTGTTAAACGCTGAAATAACAGTAAAAGATATTGAAGAATCAATTAGTTTGTTAAAGAATGGAAAAGCAGCGGGCCCTGATGGCCTGAGTGCCGAATTTTATAAAAAATTTCAAGACTTGATTTCCCCAAGACTACATACAGTATATAGATATGCATATGAACAAGGCAAATTACCAGATTCTTTAAACGAATCCACAATTACACTCATACCTAAGGTAGATAAGGATTTGGAAGATCCAGGATCATATAGAGCGATCGCACTTCTAAATACAGACCAAAAAATATTAACTAAAGTTTTATCTCAGAGATTAAGTTTAGTGATTTCTAAATTAATACATCATGATCAAACAGGTTTTATTCCAAAACGCTATTCATCCCATAATCTTAGACGCTTGTTTAATATTATATATTCAAAAAAAGTACGGGATGGGGAACTAGCAGTTATATCGCTAGATGCGGAAAAAGCATTCGATCAGGTGGAATGGTTATATTTATTTAATATAATGGAAAAGTATCAATTGGGGGATAGATTCTGTAAATGGATAAGAATTCTACATTCGAATCCAACGGCAAGAATCTTAACTAATCAAATGTTATCAGCTAAATTTAAACTCTTTAGGGGATGTAGACAGGGATGTCCATTATCGCCTTTACTATTCGCTTTGATGATAGAGCCTTTGGCGGAAAGAATCAGATCTGAACCTGAAATCTATGGCTATAATACCGACACTACAACCAACAAAATATCTTTATATGCAGATGCGTGTTGATTTATATTACAAAACCGGAAATTAGTATACCAAAGCTGTTTAATGTTATAACTAAATTTGGTACATTTTCAGGATTTAGGATTAATTGGAACAAAAGTGATATTATGCCTATAACAGGAATTAATTTAAACATATTACAACAATATCCATTAAAATTAGTTAAAGACAAATTTAAATATTTAGGAATTAATGTAACTAAATCTTATAATTCGCTAATTAAATCTAATTACCCTCTATTATTAGATAAACTTAAAAAAAATATTCTGTATTGGAAAACACTTCCTATATCCATGATTGGTAGAATAAATGCTATAAAGATGGTGTTTTTACCACAATTATTATATTTGTTTCAGGCTATTCCTTTTTTTCCCCCAAAGACTTTTTTTAAAAAAATAGATAATATTATTTATAGTTTTATTTGGGATTATAAAAATCATAGAATAAGTAAAAAACATTTATGTAAATCTAAGATAAATGGAGGATTAGCACTTCCAAATTTTTTATATTACTTTTGGGCAGTTCAGATTAAGAATATGAATTTTTGGTGGGTAAATGTGGATCAGGAACCAATGTGGTTAAAGATGGAAAAGGAAGATTGTTTACCTTATAAGGTAGGCTCGATTCTCTTTGCTCCAAAGGAAGTACAAAAAAAAATGTATAGGGATAACCCTATAATTTATAAAAATAGACGTATTTGGAAACAAATAGTTAAGACTTTACAATTAGATAATCTTTCACTCAGACTACCAATAACGAATAACCCATTATTTAAACCCTCTATATTGGATGGAGGGTTTAGACATTCGGATGATTTAGGAATTAAAAGGATAGAACACCTTTATAGAAAAGGAAAATTTCTTTTATTTCAAGAGTTACAAGATATTTACGGACTGTCTCCGCAACATTTGTTTAGGTACTTACAAATTAGAGATTATATAAAATCCAACACACAAGATTACAAAAATAAAGTACCAGGATTATTAGATGATGTGTTTAATTTACATCCAAATACAGAAAAATTAATAGCATATATATATAACATAATTTTGGATAAGGAGAACCCAACAACTGAAACATATCTGCAAGCATGGGAAAAAGAAATTGGGTTATCCATAACAAAAGAAATCTGGGAAGAAAGTTTACAGCAAATACATTGGTGTTCGTTAAATGCCAGACATACATTGATACAATTTAAAGTATTATATAGATTACATTACTCAAAAACTAAATTAAATAGTATCTTTCCCAATCTCTCTGCAATTTGTGATAAATGTAAGAATTTAGAAGCAAATTTAACACACAGTTTTGCTACATGTTCCAAATTGAATCATTACTGGACAGAAATTTTTAAGGTTATCTCGGAGGTTCTTAAAATTAGATTGGATCCAGACCCAAAGATATTAATACTTGGAATTTTGGATTCAAACTCGGTCCTTACAGTAAATCAAAGAAATTTCTTTGATTACTGTTTGATAATAGGGAAAAAAATAATATTGAAATTTTGGAAGGGAACTTTAACCCCCACAATTAAAATGTGGGCGGCAGAAATGTTGGAGACGTTACAATTAGAAAGAATCAGATTTGTCCTACTGGACAAATATAACTCTTTCGAACAAATATGGTCTCCATATATACAGTACCTAGAGAAGTAGCTGCTCTTGACAACACAGCTTGACGGGTACCCTGCGGGACTTGATGAGAATAACATATTCTTATACTAGGATTAATAAGCATGTCTTCATTGATACTATTATTTGTAATAGTTTTAGATAAAATATATTTGGTTGATTTTCATTTATATATATATATATATATAATATTTTTTCATTTTTTGTTAACCTTATTTCCTTTTTCTATTTTCTTTTTCTCTTTTATATAATCAAATTATTATTTAATCACTCTCTTATTGATTTAAAACTACTCTATCTTTTTTTCCTAAAAAATAGAAGATAATAACTTTCAATGGGTTATTTAAAAAAAAATTTTGGAATTAAGTTGATGTTTGTAAAGCTGTTTACAATATTGTAAATCGATTACTTCTAATAAAAGAAATTAAACAAAAAAATAAAATAAAAGTAAAGTGGATAGGTATATGGACGGGAAGGGAATGGAGGGGTATGGTCTGAGTGCAGGTAGATGGGACTAGGGGAAAATAAATGGTCGGCACGGACTGGAAGGGCCGAGAAGGCCTGTTTCCGTGCTTGTTATATGTTATATGGTTATATGGTCTTGGGCAACAGTGACCATAATATGGTTGAGTTCTTCATTAGGATGGAGAGTGACATTGTTAATTCAGAAACAAGGGTTCTGAACTTAAAGAAAGGTAATTTTGAGGGTATGAGACATGAATTGGCCAAAATAGACTGGCAATTGATTCTTAAAGGGTTGACGGTGGATATGCCATGGAAGGCATTTAAAGACTGCATGGATGAACTACAACAATTGTTCATTCCAGTTTGGCAAAATAATAAATCAGGGAAGGTAGCGCATCCGTGGTTAACAAGGGAAATCATGGATAGTATCAAAACAAAAGATGAAGCATATAAATGAGCCAGAAAAAGCAGCCTACCAGAGGACTGGGAGAAATTCAGAGTCCAACAGAGGAGGACAAAGGGTTTAATTAGGAAAGGGAAAATAGGTTATGAAAGAAAACTGGCAGGGAAAATAAAAACTGACTGCAAAAGTTTTATAGACCTGTGAAGAGAAAAAGATTTGTTAAACCAAATGTAAGTCCCTTGCAGTCAGAAGCAGGTGAATTGATCATGGGGGAACAAGGACATGGCAGACCAATTGAATAACTACTTTGGTTCTGTCTTCACTAAGGAAGACATAAATAATCTGCCGGAAATAGTAGAGGACCGGGGGTCAAATAAGATGGAGGAACTGAGTGAAATCCAGGTTAGCCGGGAAGTAGTGTTCAGTAAATTGAAAGGATTAAAGGCCGATAAATCCCCAGGGCCAGATAGGCTGCATCCCAGAGTACTTAAGGAAGTATCCCCATTAATAGTGGCTGCATTAGTGATAATTTTTCAAAACTCTTTTGAATCTGGAGTAGTTCCTGAGGATTGGAGGGTAGCTAATGTAACCCCACTTTTTAAAAAGGGTGTGAGAGAGAAAACGGGGAATTACAGACCAGTTAGTCTAACTTCGGTAGTGGGGAAAATGCTAGTCAGTTATTAAAGATGGGATAGCAGCACATTTGGAAAGTGGTAAAATCATTGGACAAAGTCAGCATTTATTTATGAAAGGAAAATCATGTCTGACAAATCTTATAGAATTTTTCGAAGATGTAACTAGTAGAGTGGATAAGGGAGAACCACTGGATGTGTTATATCTGAACTTTCAGAAGGCTTTCGACAGTTCCACATAAGAGATTAGTAGGCAAACTTAAAGCACACGGTATTGGGGGTTCAGTATTGATATGTATAGAGAACTGGCTGGCGGACAGGAAGCAAAGAGTAGGAGTAAATGGGTCCTTTTCAGATTGGCAGGCAGTGACTAGTGGGGTACCGCAATGCTCTGCTGGGACCCCAGCTATTTACAATATGTATTAATGATCTGGACGAGGGAATTGAATGCAACATTTCCAAGTTTGAAGACGCCATGAAGCTGGGGGGCAGTGTTAGCAGGATACACAGCGATCCAATAATTTGTGGGCAACTTATCAAGTCCATCATCAAACAGGTCTTTGTACTGGGATAGCAGCTGCTGTGCTGGATCGTCTGTTAGAAATAGTTTGTGGACGGCATGTCCAAAATACACTAGGCCCAGGTCATGACATGCATTAATACAGAGCAGAATCTCAGAGTGTGATTGTATGATGTAAAATTGTAGGTTTCTTGTCTGGTTGTCTACCATGCACTTTAAATCAACTTTTCCGAGTGGAGCAAAACCTCATCCCTATCAGCCCGAAGTGTGGAGAAGTCCTTTTGCATTTGTTCGGCATTCTGTATTTTGTTAAACTCCCTTATCAACATTACGTTGACCTTTGCACCTGTATCAACTTTGGCTAGCAAAGTCCTATTGTTTATTAACACAATTAATTTAGGGTAGAGTAGCTTGTTAGAGGATCATAGGAGGCAGTGAATTGCAGAGCTGCTATCAGCATTTTTCAAAGTGGTTCTCATGGGAGGCAGTGTCAAGATCTTGGGAGTTAGCATCTGAGAACTCTTGTAGCAGGTGCAAGTTCATCCTTGAAGTACTGGCAGTCTCACGGGAGCGACAGTATTTCGCAAAGTGATTAAGCTTTTTACAGTGATGGCAGGATTTACTGTCAGCTACACAAAATTGGTGACCCCTCGCGTGGAAATTGTTACAGTTCTGACATCGCGCAGCAGGCACATTTGGGCTTTTGCGGAAAGAGTAATTAGTAAGATTGATGTTGGTTGCTGTCGTGGGCTGAGAGACACAAAGTCTGCAAGTGGTGCAACAAATTCTGACATATGACATGAATGGATAGCTTGCTCCAAAGTCAATTCGCGGTTGCGAAGGAGCTCAGCCCTCAGTTTATGATCGATCATTCCGCCCACAACCTTATCTCTCACAAGTTCATTCGTCAACTCACCAAAACGATAGCGTTGAGCCATGTGTCGTAAATCGCTGATAAATCATTCAACAGGTTCGTCGACCGTTGCTGACGGGCAAAGAACTTTGTTCTGTCGAAGATACAGATTGATGGGAGGTCACACAGCTCTCTGAATTTTCTGAGCAGAACTGCTGGGTTATCAGTGCTCTCAGCAGGCACTTGGACCTGCGCGTTGTCATCCAGAATAGCAGGAGTAAATCGGGGGGCGACGTCACTCGAAGTGCGTGGAAGATTCTGCATGTGAAACGGCTCCAAGCAGAGCCATTGTCACGTCATCAGTGAAAGCTGGACATTTTACATTTGACAGGTCAAATGCTTTTGACGGTTTTTAAATTTAATCAGTAATCAGTAATAAGTTGAGAAATAAAGCATTAAATGTTTAGTGAAGGCAATCTCTGCCTAAAGGGGATACATGGTAATCAGAATATGTAAAAATGTTAGATTAGATTAGATTAGATTAGATTAGATTCTTTATTTGTCATTCAGACCTTTCGGTCCGAACGAAACTCTGTTTCCCTGCAGTCATACATATAATTAAAAAATAAATAAATAAAAAATGACAGAACACACAATAAACACAAATTTAACATCCACCACAGTGAGTTCACCAAACACCTCCTCACTGTGGTGGAAGGCAAAGTCTTAAAGTCTGTGTCTCTTCCCTCTTTGTTTCCCTCTGCGCCGAGGTGATCCAGGCCTCAGATGCCGCGACTGCACTGGGCGATGGTAAGTCAGTCCCGCGGTTCAACCGAGCTCCACGAATGGGCCGGTTCAACTCCGCGGCCTGGGGGGTCCACCGGGCCAGTAGTCGGGCCGCTGCAACCGCTCTGGGACCAAGTCGGGTCGCCGCCCCGGGACCGAGTCGGGTTTCCGCCGCCGCTGTCGCCGCCGCCGCTGCTGGAACCGCTCCGGTAGTCGGGCCGCTGCTGCTGCTGCCGCCGCCGCCGCTGCTGCCGCCGCCGCCGCCGCTGCTGGAACCGCTCCGGTAGTCACTGGAACCGCTCCGGGAGTCGGGCCGCTGCTGCCGCCGCCGCCGCTGCTGGAACCGCTCCGGTAGTCGGGCCGCTGCTGCCACCGCCGCCGCTGCTGGAACCGCTCCGGTAGTCGGGCCGCTGCTGCCGCCGCCGCCGCTGCTGGAACCGCTCCGGTAGTCACTGGAATCGCTCCGGGAGTTGGGCCGCTGCTGCCGCCGCTGCCACTGCTGCAACCGCTCCGGGAGTCGGGCCGCCGCCGCCGCCGCCGGAACCGCTCTGGGAGTCGGGCCGCCGCCGCTGCTGCCGCCGCCGCTGCTGGAATCGCTCCGGGCCCGAGGCCGCCAGCTCCGCCATTAGGCCTCGGCGCAGACAGAGACGGGGAATATGACAGAAAGTCGCACCCCCCCCCTCAGAAGGAAGAGACCCGGACATGTTACTCCCCCCCCACCCACATACACACACAATCCAACAAAACAAACGAACCCAACCAAAAACAGGACATAAAAATAAAATAACAGACAGACTGCAGGTGGGCCGCAGCTGTTAACCCAGCGCCGCCATCTTGGAATATTATCATTACCGCGGTTATCATTACCGCGTAGTGTTTGTGCAAAGATGTAGAGCCACAAACACATATATGTACTAGACCCAGTGGGACCCATTGGGTCCTGTCCCCTCAACATGAAGTTGAGGGAGGTAGGGGGCCTGCAGCGTCACACACATACAAACCACTGTTTGGGCGGGGGGGTGAAGAGGGGGGGGGTGAAGGGGGGGGGTGAAGAGGGGGGGGTGAAGAGGGAGGGGGGGGAAGAGGGAGGGGGAAAGGGGGGGGGAAGAAAGAGGGGGAAGAGGTGATAATATCCTAGTTAATAATTAAATATTTTATAATTAGAATGGATTACGTAAAAGATTAGTTTGAGTATAACCCAACTTTTTCTGGGTCCTGAAATAAGCTGAAGTTTGCAGAAATGTGGGAATCAGGAAATTGGAGGCCAGCTTTCAAACTGCCATTCAAGCTGGTTCCTGTTATGTGCCAAGCAAAGATGCTATAGCGGAGCAAGATAGTCCACTTGACGAAAAAGCCGTAGTAGGGTCAAGGGTAATCTTCAGCACCATTTCCATAACCGGCTTCTGTCTCCACACAAAAGATCCTATAGCGGAGCAAAGATACTAGTGCGGAGACGGAAGCCGGTAATGGAAACCTTGTCCTAAAAATCTTCTCCTCATTTTCTTTCTGCCTCTCTACCTCACTATGAAAAGCAAAAAGATACTTATCAAAGATCCTATAATGGATCTTTGATGCCTATGCCCCTTCCACAGCGTGTGGGGAGTCTGCCCGGATCAGCGCGGCTGGGACGCCAGGGTAAAGTTGCGAGGAAGTTTGCAATGTGTTTTTATGTAATGTTGTCCCTTGTCTGGGCCTTGAGTCCGAAATACAGTTTATCATTATATATAAAAATCTGGAGAATTATATATGTGTGTTATATTATTATATGCATCTATATCACATTCATATATGTGTGTATGTGTGTTGTTTCCTACACAATCTAATTAGTTGTATGGTCATTGAATAAAATCATCCTTACGTTATACATAATTTGTTAATCTTGCTCAAAACAAATTTTATTTTGTTAAATACTTCATTTAGATAACCCCACTGTAGATTGGCTATTGCATGTTAGTCAATTAGAATGCTTAGTAATTATAAGTCCACCTAACTATAACATTCATAGTGTAAAGACTCACCCACTGCCTGCCAGTAGCAGTAGCAGTGTGAATGTATAATGACCTGCTTATAAGATTTTCACCTGAATAATAAAGATGCTTGTGTTTCAACGTGTAAGTTTGAGCTCTTTACACCCACCATTACAGACAGATCTCATTCCACTCTCTGGCTACTGGGAAGACCAGACCCATTTTATAATTGAAAAACAATTCCATAGACACAAAAAAACATTAAGGAACATTCCAAGACTACAGCAACTGCAATCTTCATGTTGCTATTATTTTACCAAATCCCGCAGTTGTGAACAGTGTGATTAGATGAATTACAGAGTGCAAGTTTAATATAAAAATCAACTCAAACACAGCACAATTTTTTTTTTAATTTCAAATTTTATTAGAAGTAAGTACATGAATATGGCACCAAGGAGCCTAATATATATTGACATATTACATTTTATGTACAGCTTCTTATTTTTTTTAATGAAAAAGAAAGAGAGAATAGATAATAAAAGATAGAGAAATAGGTGATATATAGTGTGTGAAAAGGAAAAAAGTGTGAAAGAAGAAAATTGAACAAAATAAATAAAAAGAGTAGAAAGTAAGAGCTTAAGGAGATCATTATCTTTATTCTTGACCATTCCTCACCCAATCCTGAACCAGTTAGCTTCTACGATTTTGTTGCACCATATGCTTCCAAAAAATCAACAAATGGAGACCAACTCGTTAAGAATTGGTCTGATTTAACTATTAGGAGGAATCGCATTTCCTCAAGATGTGCGGTGTCCAACATGTTTCAAATCCACATTTTAAGTGTTGGTATGGATGTATTTTTCCAAAAGTTAAGTATAAGTTTTTTTCCCGTTATTAACCCATAATTAAAAAATAAATGTTGAGATGAGTTCAATTTATTCCCATCTTCCAATACTCCAAATATAATCATTTCAGTATTTGGTTCCATTTTTACCTTGAATAATTTTGTAAATATTTCAAAAATATCACTCCAGAATTTATAAAGTTTTATGCAGGAGACAAAAGAGTGTGTTATAGTTTCATTTTGGGATAGACATTTATCACAATTGGGGGAAGTATTTGGATAAAATTTATTCAATCTAGTTTTTGAATAATATAATCTATGTAATATTTTTAATTGAATTAAGTTATGTCTTACTTTAATCGAACATTTGTGTATCTATATCAAATACTTTTCCCATGTTTCCTTTGTAATTTTTATAATTAATTCTCATTCCCACTCTTCTCTAAGTGCCTCTGTCAATGGTAAGTCTATATTTAAAATGCTATTATATAAATATGATATTAATTTCTGTGAGAGCCTTAATATTCATTGCTTTTTCCAGTGGATCTAAAGTTATGTTTTGATATTTTTGTATGTATTTCTTCATGAAGTCGCAGATCTGAAGATATTTAAAATATTGGTTATTTTTCAGTTCAAATTTTAATTGTAATTGTTGGAATGAGAACAGATTTCCCATTTCATACATATCACCGGTCCTTTTAATTCCCATTCTTTCCCATTGATTATAAGTTTTATCAATAAGAGATGGTTTAAATGAAGGATTATTCACTATTGGCATTAACAATGATAGGCTTCTTAATTTTTAGGATAATTTTATTTGTTTCCAAATACTTATTGTATCATGTATAATTGGGTTATTCTTATATATTGTGTTGTTCAGTTTTATCGGGGAGAAGAGGATCGCTCCTATGTTACAAGGGGAACAGTCCTCTTTCTCCATTCTTATCTGTTGGATAAGACTGTCCAACCAGTAAATTATATTCTTAATATGCACTGCCCAATAGTAATACAAAAAGTTCGGAAGTGAAAGTCCCCCAACTTCTTTTGGTTTGCACAAGTGTTTTCTTTGAATTCTGAGCTTTTTAAAAAAAAAAATTTAAACATTAAAAAAGAAAATTAACAGAATTATAATTTATTAACATATTAATCATTAACAAAAAAGAACACAATTATGAATTAACAGAATTATGAATTGTGAATCTAACCCTATGTCACACACACAAACTGTTCCCCCGCAAAGCTGATTACACTGCGAGAGGGATAACCAAAGTCGGGTCAAGTTTACTGAAATGGCCGAAGAAATGGCTGACGTTCCGTTCTGTTGTGTACTACATGTCAGCCCATTGGATTTAGCAGGAGTGGACTATCTTGCTGCACTATAGGATCTTTGGTGCCAAGTAGAACACCATCCACAATGGTGAGAGGGGATGTACTTCCTGATAAGTTTCAGGCTTCTGCACGGCATCGGGCGGTGACGTCATCATGCAATGCTGGCCGTCGGTGACATCATCGCGTAACACCACGCACTAGGCATACACCATCAAGATGCTGCGTAGGATGTCAAGACGCTGCGTAAGACGTCAAGACGCTGCGTACGACCGCAATACACCTGCTTGCCAACAGGCCGTTGGTGCGCAAAGATTTTGGCCACTGCCAGAATTTTGCAGCCCTGCGGGTTGATCGGGAAAATCCCCGTACAACTTCGTGCTTCTAAGTGGGACCGGCCCCGCGCGGCCATACGGTTCCTGTACGCCTCAAGCGACCCCGAGGTTGCATAATTTGCAAGTCAAGGTCGCGCAAGTGGGACTGGCCCTTAACTTCTTGCTTTCCAATGTTTGTAACAGTTTTATGATTGATAGAAGCACAGGATGGCAAGACTATTACATCAGTGAGTAGAGTACTTTGAATGGGCAAAGCTGTGATATATTTGAAATTTACTTCAGAGTCACGCGAGTGACTATGTGAAGAAGGCCATCCCAACGCATGCGCGTCATTACGTCTGACGCATTGCACAACGACTGGCTGGCGGTTGCGTCGCTCCTTCCAGTGGGTAAGTTTAAAGGCTCAGATAGGTGTTTTTAAAAAACTTAGCTGAAGTTGTTGCTCCCGGTCCGGAGTGTGTTTCGTTTAACGTATTTTCAGCTTTGGATTGAGGGAGATATGTCTAAGACGCGAGCCGCGACCAAACTGGCTGCGGAAGACCATGGGACTGCGGGCAGCGTGCGACCGCTGTTTTCGCTTCCAGGGCCGCTGGCATAGCAGCCAGCGGCTACAGACTTGGTGCTGCCAGAAAGCACCTTGGCTATTCCACGGGGGAGAAAATTTACTAAATTGTCTCTGAGGGCCCTGGACTCAGAGGAGTCGGGCCAGGAGGTGGAAGAGTCTCCTCCTTCTAAGGGCAGTGTTACCGGCAGGCTGGCCCATCTGGAGAGCCTTGTGGAGAGGTTACCCCAGCACGATATGTTCCAAAGGACAGAGCTATCGGAGCCTGGGGAGTATATGGAACCCGAGGCAGCAGCACCTGTGTCAGGGCTGCATAATATCTCCCTGTCAGATGACGGGAGCGTACGAGGTCAGTACTATGCTGACCCAGAGTACAGAGGCACAGTTGGGCTACAGGGACCGTCAGGAGTACAGGTGAGCCATTGGATGAAGAGCTTGCTGTGAACATTAATTACATGGCTTCCCATCCACTGCAAGAACAAACGATGAAGGAGACCACTGCCAGGTGTAACACTCCACTAAACTGTGCCTCACTGAGTGCCCCCATTGTAAAGCCATTTGGGGGCACATTGGAGGGGGCGTCCGAGCCCAAGAGGTTAAACTCCAAAGAGTACTCCGGCTACTCGCCTCTGGCATCACGGCCTTTGTTAGGTCAGTGGAAGAGGCGCCTCTCTCAGATACACAGCAGGACTCGATGGCACCATTTTGAAATCAATTGCATTAGAAAGAAGCCATCCGTCCTGCTATAAATCCTAAATTTGCTGGGCTATGTAAGCCGGGGAATATACAACCCCCAAACCTCGTGTTCAGAGAAAACCTGACCAAACAGGTTAAAGAACTCGATGAGGCATCAAAGGCTCACCCTGATGACTCACGACTGTTGTGCCAGGTTTAGTACAAACCACATCATGAAGTACGCAGTACGCAGTATGAAGTACGCAGATGACACACCAGTGGTGGGCCTCATCCGGGATGACAATGAGCTGGCTTACAGGGAGGAGGTGAAACAACTGGTGGACTGGTGCAATACGAACAACCTGATCCTGAATGTCGAAAAAACAAAGGAGGTTATCGTCGACTTCAGGAAAACCCGGCACAGACCCATACCACTTCACATCAATGACAGTGATGTGGAGGTGGTCAGTAGCACAAAGTTCCTGGGGGTGCAGATCACTAACAGTCTGACCTGGTCGAATAACATCTCATCAACAGTTAAGAGAGCGCAGCAGCGGTTGCACTTTCTGCGCCGGATGAGAAGAGCTCACCTCCCCCATCCCATCCTCACTACTTTCTACAGGGGCACCAGAGAGAGTATTCTGACCAGCTGTATCTCTGTCTGGTTTGGGGACTGTAGAGCCTCCGACTGGAAGTCTGTGCAGAGAGTGGTGAGGACAGCGGAAAAAATCATCGGGACCTCTCTCCCCTCAATCGGGGATATTGCGACCAAACGTTGCGTGTCTAAGGCCAGCAGTATTATAAAAGACCCCACACATCTCCATCATGGTCTGTTCACTCTGCTGCCCTCGGGAAAAAGATATCGCAGCATAAGGAGCAGAACATCAAGGTTCTGCAACAGCTTCTTCCCACGAGCCATCAGACTCCTGAATGCCATGTAATGGGCTGCCACCATTGTCTATTTATCCTTTTATCCTTTTTATCCATTTTATCCATGTCTATCCTTCTGTTAATTTATCGTGTTGCACAGGGAGCCAAATGCAACGAAATTTTGTTTGGAACTGCATATATCAATGTATTTCTAAATGACAATAAAGTTTGTTTGACTTGACTTGTTGTTTGACTTGGCTGTTGGCCTCATTAAGGTTAAGGCTATGGCGGACGTGGTGCTGAGCAACAAACACAGAGGCCTTTTTTAGGGCAGGGCCCAAGCCGGGCCATGTTCAAGATGCGGTGCCCTCCAGCAGCCCTACCCCCCAGACATCGGGGGCAGAAGCAGCGACATCACCGCTGGTAAACTCTAAGGTAGGTGAGACTGTGGGGATACATTACAAGTTGGGGGGAGATTGCAATTTTTCTTACATGAAAGGCAGTGGATAACATCTAACCCGTTTATACTGCATAGTATTCAAGGTTTCCAAATTGAGTTCATTTCTGACTTGCCTCCACCCACTCAGCATACGCCTGGCCGTACTTTTGTGTTTTCACAACCGGAGTGTATTAGTGCACAAAGGCAACTTGACTCTTTGTTCAAAAAAGGTATAATTGAGAGGGCGAGGCGTGAGTCTTATCAGTTTGTGTCCAATATCTTTACGAGGCAAAAGAAGGATGGAGGATGTAGAATTATCCTAGATTTGACAGAGCTTAACACCTTTGTGCAGTATAAACACTTCAAAATGGAAACATTTGTCACTGCTAAACAACTGCTTTGCAAGGGATGTTATATGGCAAGCATTGACCTCAAAGATGCTTACTATTCAGTGGCCATTCATGAACAGCACAGGAGATTTTTGAAGTTTAACTGGATGGATCAGTTGTGGCAGTTTAACACATTGCCTAATGGATTAACCTCAGCTCCCGGACTATTCACAAATTGCTAAAACCAGTTCTGGGGTTACTCAGAGCACAGAATCATATTGTCATGGCATATTTGGATTACATTTTAGTCATTGGGAGGACTTTCGAATTAGCTGAATTATCTGTGTCAGCTACAAAGCTCGTTTTCTAAAAGATAGGATTCATAATCCATCCAGTTATGTCTAAATTGGTGCCATCTACGATAATTAATTATTTGGGGTTCACCATTAACTCAGTACACATGTCAGTTGCTTGCCCCGGACCCTGTCTCGGGGCAAGCAATTAGAGTTAATGGAAGCCTGGAAACTCTTTGTTCATAATCACCCTTTTATTAGACATGTGGCTCGGGTAATTGGAAAATTAGTGGCAGCGTTCCCAGGTGCTCAGTTCGGGCCTTTGCACAACCAAAACTTACAACGTGCAAAGGAACAGGCACTTAAGCTTCAGAGAGGTCTATTCGATAGACCCATGCAGCAACCAGCTGAGGCTCTGGGTGAGTTATAATGGTGGATTGCCAATATTCAGTGCTATAGTACCATTTTAGTCAATAAACCATCAGTTATCCTTCAGATTGATGCCAGTGCACTAGGATGGGGTGCTACCGATACCGTCTCGAGCTGTGGTGGCAGATGGGATCTGCAGGAAGCATCCATGCTTCAATCACATGGTATTAACTATTTAGAGTTGTTGGGAGCACTCTATGGGTTAAAGGCTTTTTGTATCAACAGGCATCATGTGCATGTCCAACTTCAGATTGACAACACTACCGCAGTAGCGTACATTAATCACATGGGTGGCAGTAAGTCTGTATCCTGTGATATGTTGTCTAATCTCCTCTGGCACTGGTGTATTGCGAGAAACATCTGGGTTTCAGACACCAGATCACGAGAGTTCAATGATAACAAAGAATGGATGTGAAATCACTTCACGAAGTGTTCAATGAAGTGTTCCAGGCTTAATCATCAGTTACCAATTTACGTGTCATGGGAGCCAGACCCAGGGGCAGTAGCGGTGGATGCATTCTCGCTACACTGGGGTGGTAAATTTGTGTATGTTTTCCCCCCATTCTGCCTCATTACTCGATGTGTGGCAAAAATTCAGCAAGATTCTGCCACTGGCGTTTTGGTAGTGCCAGACTTGCCTACTCAGCATTGGTTCCCTCTGGTTTTAGCCTTAATTACACAGCCTTTTATGGCATTGCTCAAGAGCAGAAATCTGCTGGTACACCCAATGACAGGGGAAAGCCACAATCTAAATGACCCTATAAATTTGTTGGTTTGCAGATTCTGAGGAGACCGTTCCTGGGGCTCGGGCTTTCAGAGCATACCATTGATGTCATCACTGCGGCCTGGAGGAAGAGCACACAGAAACAGTACATCTCTCACATAAGAAAATGGGAGATGTACTGTTCCCGCTCTCACATTTCATATCACACAGCTTCAATTACGGATGTTTTGAAGTTTCTATCCTCACTTTTTGATGATAACAAACTTAGTTACAGTGCCATTAACAGTGCCCGGAGTGCTTTGTCCAATTATTTACGGCTGGGGTCAGCACACCACACGGTAGAGTCCCACCCTTTAATAACCAAATTTATGAAGGGTGTCTTAGGTGGGCCACTTATTACAGTGCCGATAAGCTCGGTCACTGTATTTTCACTTCTACCATTTTTTTTTTACTATCACAATTAATCACATGTGTGTGTTTTTTATTCAAGGAGAATCGCAAAAGGAATCCACAAATTGAACTTGGTAGGTTGAATGTTCCTCCATTACTTAAAGACCTGAGGTACGGATGCACCGCAAGATACATAGGTAATAAACCTAGCCAAAATGCAAGGCACTAAACAAAATAAATCGGGAGGAATCTCATTTTGCAGTTGGAATATTAGGGGGGCTAACGAATGCATTAAAAGGGATAAGATTTTAGCACAACTGAAAGCATTTAACTCAGATGTTATCTTTCTCCAAGAAACGCATCTTAAAGTTCAAGATCAAGTTAGGGCGAACTGGATAGGTTAAACTTTTCATTCGTCATACAGGACAAAATTCAGAGGCACGTCCATCATTTTTCACAAAGGTATACCATTTAAACAGAAAAATACCTTAACAGATAAGGATGGGACATATTTGATAGTTAATGGTGAGATCCATGCCATCCCAATCACATTGGTAAATATATATGCGCCTAACTTTGATAATCCGCATTTTCAAAATAAAATTCTGAATATATAATTGTCTAATATAATTACCAGAATGTTATAATTGGTGGAGAACTTGAAGAAATATATACAAGGATATCAAACCCTTACCCCAGATTTATTGGAGGAAGGAATGAATAGAAAGGCAGAATCAAGCAACTTATATAATATAATTTTAAATATAGAAACACCAACGACAGAGGCAATTAGAAGGGACTGGGAACAAGAGTTATTGCCAAAAATTCCTAATGATAGATGGGAAAAAAAATTATTATATGTAAATAAATGTTCAATTAATGTAAGACATAACCTAATTCAATTTAAAATTTTACATAGATTATATTATTCGAAAATGAGACAATAAAATATTCTCAAATGTTTCCCCCATCTGTGACAAATGTCTAACTCAAAATGCCACTATAGCACATTCCTTTGTCTCCTGTATAAAACTGTATACATTTTGGAATGAACTTTTTGGAATTTTTACAAAACTATTTAACACAAAATTGAACCCCAATACAGAACTGATTATCTTTGGATCAATGGAAGAGGGAAGTAAACTAACTATATTCCAAGAAGCTTTTCTTAATTACGGTTTAATAACAGCAAAAAAACTTACTCAAATTTTGGAAAAATGCAACCACGCCAACATTGAAAATGTGGATGTCAAATATGTCTGAAACGCTTCATCTTGAAGAAATGAGATTTCTCCTACTAGGCATAGTAGACCAATTCTCAAAGACTTGGTCTCCTTTTATCAACTTTTTACAAGCATATGGTGCAACATAACATAACCTTAGAAACTAAATGGTTTAGAACCGGGTGACGGATGGGCAAAAATACGAAATAGGTAGATCTCTCCTAGTCTCTCTTTTCTTTACTTTCTCCTTCTATTTCAATCTTTTCAGCTTCTCTTCTATGTCCTTTATTTATTTTGCTGTCTGTTTCTACTTGCTTGTCTATCTATTCCGACACTCTTTATTTCTTTTTTCTCTCACTGTTCTTTTATTATTAAATCAAAAATACGAAGTTGTACAAGAATGGAAATATGTATGTATGTATTAGGTACTCAAGTATCACACTATTGTATTTACTTCTTACAAAAAAAAAAAATAAAAAAAAAATAATAATAATTGGTGGAGACTTTAACTGTGTTTTAGACCCTTATTTAGATTAATCCAATCAAAAACAGCGAGGTAATACAAAATCTAAAACTAGTGAACTTTTAAACACATATATAAAAAATACAAATATACCTGATGTTTGGAGGTTTGCAAATCTGACCGGCAAGGAATATTCATTCTATTCACAAGACCTATTCACGTATATATTATTTCCTGGTAGATACAAAATTAATTCCGTATACTCTAAATCCAAAATATCATACAAATACGATTTCAGATCATTCCCCCCTAACTTTAAAAAAAAAAATAGAAGGAATGTCTAAGAATACATCGTTCCGGAGGTATAACCCCCAAATTCTAAAAGACCCGCAAGGGAGTATATATCTAAGACAGCAAATGGATCTTTTTTTCGACATAAATGACACGCCAGACACATCACCAACATTACTATGGGAATCTTTCAAAGCTTTTATTAGAGGTGTTTTAATCTCATTACCAAGTCTTTCAGAATAAAAAAAATAAGAATGAACAACGGCACCTAGAGGAACAAATTAGACAATTGGATATAGATAATGCTAAAGACCCGTCCATGGATAAACATAATAAAATATTAATACTAAAATTTAAATAAAATAAATTACTATCAAAGAAAGTTATTAAATTATTCCAAATTACAAGACAGGAACAGTTTGAATTTGGGGATAAGCCCCATAAACTTCTCGCACGCCAGTTAAAAAAACGAGAAAAGGAACACACGATTTCAAAGATTAAATCAGATAGAGGGGAAGTATTAACATTACCGAATGAAATTAATAAAAGATTTGTGCAATTTTATGAGAATTTGTATACATCCAAAATGACAACGGACACCAACAAAGTCACTGAGTTTCTGGATATTTGCAATCTTCCCAAACTAGAATTGCAGGAACAAGAGGAATTGGGAGCACAAATCTCAAATAAGGAAATAGAAGAAACAATATTCTTATTAAAAGATGGAAAAACACCAGGTCCCAACGGATTCAGAAATGAATTCTATAAAAGTTTCTACGATATATTTAGTTCTCGTTTACAGAAAATGTACACACACACTTTCAGAGAACAAATATTACCTATACATTAGCAGAATCTACGATTACATTAATACTTAAGAAAGATAAAAATGAGGAAGAACCTGGATCTTACAGAGCTATCGCATTGTTAAATACAGATAAACAAATATTAGCAAAAATATTAGCAAGAAGATTAAGTAAGTATGCCATTAAACTAATACATCCGGATCAAATGGGGTTTATCCCTAAGAGACATTAATTTAATAATTTGAGATGTCTGCTTAACATAATGCACTCACACCAAACTAAAGATCCAAATCTCGCAATTATTTTGCTGGATGCAGAGAAAGCATTTGATCAGGTTTATTGGAAATATATGGTTAAGGTATTGCTAAAATTTCAACTGGGAGAGAACTTCATTCAATGGATTCAATTAATATATAATAAGCCAACGGCTAGAATATTAACTAATAATATTTTATTCACGAAATTTCAACTGTCAAGGGGTAATAGACAAGGCTGTTCATTATCAGCATTGTTATTTGCCCTCAGAATTGAACCACTAGTGGAAAGAATTAGAACTCATCCGAATATCCATGGATATAATACAAAATATTCAAACAATCAAATATCATTATACGCTGATGATGTGCTTTTGTACATCACAAAGCCTCAAATCACTATACCCAATATTTTAAATTTAATTGTACATTTCGGTTCATTTTCAGGTTATAGAATAAACTGGAATAAAAGCGAAATCATGTCAATAAAACCAAAAGATTCTACACATCTTGTACAATTTCCTTTTAAAATAGCTGTGGAAAATTTAAAAAATTTGGGTATTGAAATTACTAGAAGATATCAAGACATGTTTAAAGCAAACTATAACCCTGTACTTAAGAAACCCCGTAATTTAATTAAAAATCTGGAAAACGCTTCCGATGTTCTTAAAAGGTCGAATAAATGCCATAAAAATGATTTTTCTACCACAAATTCTATACTTGTTCCAATCAATCCCATTATATCTACCCAAAAAGTTTTTTTTTTAAATTGGACTTAGATACTACATTTTTTATTTGGGATTATAAGTCCCATAGAATACAAAGACCACATCTGAATGAACCCAAAGTAGTAGGGGGATTAGCACTCCCTAATTTTATGTATTATTATTGGTCGGTAAATATTAGAAATATGATTCAATTGTTGGATAATTCTCTTCATCAACCGGAATGGATCATTATGGAGAAAGAGGACAGCTCCCCTTTTAATATTGGCGCGATCCTTCTCTCACCAATGATGGTGAATAATTAAATTACAACAAAAAGCCAATTATACATAGTACAATCAGAATTGGAAACAAATAAAATACAACTTAAAATTAAGAAACTTATCTCTCCTATCTCCTATTGATAAAAACTTTCTGTTTAAACCCTCAATTATAGATAAAGCATTTATACAATGGGAAAGAGCAGGAATTAAAATTTGGGGAGATTTGTATGATACGGGAAAACTATTATCATTTAAACAATTACAACTAAAATACAATCTGGGTAACAATCAGTATTTTAAATATTTCCAAATATGTGATTATCTGAAAAAACATGCACAAGAATTTCACAAAATGCCATTAGACTTACTAGATGAAGTAATTAATACAAAGGCAGAATCAGCATATTTAATTTCATATATATATATAATATTATACTAAAAGCAGTAATACCAATAATGGAAGGTATCAGAGGTGAGTGGGAAAATGAACTAAGCATAAAAATTTCCAATGAATGGTAGAAAGAGTACTTATTAAATGTGCACAAATGCTCAATTAACGTAAGACACACTTTAATACAATTTAAAATTTTACACAGATTATACTACTCAAAAACTAAATTAAATCAATTTTTCCCCAACGTCTCACCAATTTGTGATAAATGCCAGTGTCAAGAAGCTACTATATCACATTCATTCATCTTTTGTACAGAAATTGAAAGGTTTTGGATTGAAATCTTTGAAATTTTCACAAAACTGTTTAAAATAAAAATGACACCAAATCCAGAAAGGATTATTTTCGGAATGACAGAAGGTAGTTCGGAATTAAATGTGTATCAAAATAATCTATTTGATTATGGCTTAATAATAGGAAAAAAGTGAATCTTAAAATTTTGGAAAAATGCTCCTATACCAAGATTAAATATGTGGATTTCAACTATGTTTGAAACACTACATCTGGAAGATATGAGACTCCGCCTGGCAGGAAAATCAGATCGCTTCTATCAGACGTGGTCTGCATTTATACAATTGCTACAAAGATAGGGTGCAGGAGTACCTCGGGCCTTGGGGGGGATGAAAAACTATTGAGTTGGTGGATTCCTTTTGAGTGATATATATAATACAGTAACTGCCTTTTTTTTTCTCTTTGTCTCTCTTTCTTTTTTCTTCTTCTTTTCTAGGGTCTATCTCTTAATCCCCTTTCTCTACTTCTTTGACCAAGGGGTTTTTTTTCTCCCCTTTGGCACGCTGTTTCAATTTCACAACTATTTTCACCTACTTCACTCTCTTTCTTTCTATTCTTTTTCTTTAAAAGCCATAAAATTATGGGCTACAATGATTGTAAAAATATATATGTGATGTACACTGATGTATTTACCTCTAATAAATAAAAATATTTTAAAAAAATTAAAAAATGAAGGGCGTCTTTAACTCCACTCCACCTACACACACATATGGGATGTCAGCGTGGTCCTCATGCTGCTCCGTCAGTGGGCACCAGTTTCATCTCTCTCCCTACACCATCTTACATTGAAAGTAGTCATGCTCATGGCCCTGGCCACAGCACAATGGGTCCAGATGCTACAAAAACTCAGACTGGACAGTATGGGTTTTTCCTGCAATAACATCACCTTTTTCGTTCGGGATCTCATCAAGCAGAGCAGGCCAGGGGTACAGGGGCTCAAATTGAGTTTTATGGCATACCCCTCAGATCCACAAGTGTGTGTAGTTTCATCTATAACCCAATACATAAAGGTCACTAAGAGTTTGAGAGGCTCGGAAATCTCCTTCTTTGTCAGCTACACCAAACCTCACAAACAGGTTACTGTGCAGACCATCTCCAGATGGATTAAACAGGTTCTGGAATATGCAGGAGTGGCCACTGACATTTTCAAACCTCATTCCATCAGGGCTGCATCGACATCAGCAGCAAGGGATATGGACGTACCACTTGACCAAATTCTGGCGGCTGCGGAATGGTCGAATGAGAGGATGTACCAGAGGTTTTATAATAAGCCTATCGCCAGATCCGGGTGTTTTGCTTATTCTGTTTTAAGTTCTGTTTCACAGTTTCCGCCTGGGTGAGAGGGGTCACTGTTTATTTTCTTTCTTGTCATTAAAGCATTAGTATTGTTAAACATGTCATGTTTTTAATGCGTTAATTTTCTCACTTGTCCTGACTCCGAAGTAAAATAGTAAGATTAAAAGAGAACTTACCAGTTTGAAGTTTGATCGTTATTTTATGAGGAGTTACGTTGAGCGATTACGTGCCCTCCGCTCCCTACCCTCGTAACATAACAATCATCTGGTAGTTCTGGTCATCTATAATCTTACTATGTTAGTTCAACAATATTTTCTGTGACTTCACACCGTTGCTTTGAAGATTGACACGCATGCGTGGGGAAGGCCTTCTTCACGTAATCCATCATCGTAACTCCTCATAAAATAATGATCAAACTTCAAACTGGTAAGTTCTCATTTAATCTTACTATTAAACATAATTGCTGCCATTCTGTATGAACATGTGACTACGTTTCCAAAACACAA
Organism: Raja brachyura; assembly: GCA_963514005.1. Next base: position 73,122,334 of record OY740790.1, read on the forward strand.
CAAAATAAGCTGCATGTCTTCAGTCTTTAGAGTGTTAGCCCAGGGAGAGCCAAATATCTGCTGTATACTTGACTTTGTAACCCCCAGCACTCTTGCCGGCTCAATCATCAGTAAAGCTTGTGTTGGTTTTACCGAATTTATTGTGAGTTGTCTGTTTTGAGAAATTAACTTTAACATTGGCTTATAGTCAGCAGGACCTCGCTGGGACCGTCAACAGATGAATGTACAGGAGGCTACTGAGTGACCGGGATTGGACAGTGAGAAATCTGACCTCAAATCGGACCCTTTGAGACCGATTCCTGTAGAAACACCCGGGAATTGCTGCGATCCTTCGTCAGAAGTTGATCTGGTTCTCTGCCGAGGTCCTAATACAGACAACGAAGGTAAGAGCAATTGTATATGTTTTCACTACTCAGAGAGTAGTCAGTGATTGGACAGACCAAACTAAAATTTTTGTCGTAAATTAAAACATTTTTGCTACCAGGAGAGTACAAGAGAGTACAAAGTCTTTGCTAATGGGAAAGCATTGGCAATTGGCTCCGCAAACAACACATTTTTGTCAATCACAAAGTAGCCAGGAAGTGAAGAAACTCGTGGTTATGGGAATAATCTGGACAAAAGTGACCAAGGAACGCCCGTCCAACATATGTGTGTTATTTGAATCCTAAAAGTGACAAAGACTATAGAATATTAAGTTATAAGCTAACCAAACGTTTGGGAAGTGAATCCTGACCAGCAGGAGTTACTTGGAATGGAGAGACAATTAAAGGGCAGAGCTGTTGATATGGGAAAGGGATGCACAAAAGAAATGGGAAAAAAATAATTAAGGAATGGAAAGCGGAGGCAGAGAAGAAGCAGGAGGATAGTAGGGATCGGAGTTGGATGGATAATGCATGTAAGAGAGGGATAGAGTTGAGGAAAAAGGATGACACTATGAAAGGATGGAAAGTGTTGCAGCTAGAATGCCAGTGGGCAGAGGAACAAGAGGAAAGAACTAAGGGACAGGCGGAAGGTACAAAGGTGGTGGTTAATAAAAAACCCAGTACTGGTAAATTCTCCATAGGAGACCTCATGTCTGCAACGGCGACCCTGTTTGACAGTGAAGATGAGGATTTAGATAATCCCCAGAGGCACCCACCTCCCTATGCCCCACCGGTAGCGAAGAAACATAGAAACATAGAAACATAGAAAATAGGTGCAGGAGTAGGCCATTCGGCCCTTCGAGCTTGCACCGCCATTCAATGGGATCATGGCTGATCATCCAACTCAGTATCCCGTACCTGCCTTTTCTCCATATCCCCTGATCCCTTTAGCCACAAGTGCCACATCTAACGCCCTCTTAAATATAGCCAATGAACTGGCCTCAACTACCTTCTGTGGCAGAGAATTCCAGAGACTCACCACTCTCTGTGTAAAGAATGTTTTCCTCATTTCGGTCCTAAAGGAATTCCCCCTTATCCTTAGACTGTGACCCCTTGTTCTGGACTCCCCCAACATCGGGAACAATCGTCCAGCATCTAGCTTGTCCAACCCCTTAAGAATTTTGTAAGTTTCTATAAGATCCCCCCTCAATCTTCTAAATTCCAGCGAGTACAAGCCGAGTCTATCCAATCTTTCCTCATATGAAAGTCCTGACATCCCAGGAATCAGTCTGGTGAATCTTCTCTGTACCTCCTCTATGGCAAGGATGTCTTTCCTCAGATTTGGAGACCAAAACTGTACGCAATACTCCAGGTGTGGCCTCACCAAAACCCTGTACAACTGCAGTAGAACCTCCCTGCTCCTATACTCAAATCCTTTCGCTATGAATGCTAACATACCATTTGCTTTCTTCACTGCCTGCTGCACCTGCATGCCTACTTTCAATGACTGGTGTACCATGACACCCAGGTCTCGTTGCATCTCCCCCTTTCCTAATCTGCCACCATTCAGATAATAGTCTACCCTCATGTTTTTGCCACCAAAGTGGATAACCTCACATTTATCCACATTATACTGCATCTGCCATGCATCTGCCCATTCACTCAGCCTATCCAAATCACCCTGCAGCCTCCAAGCATCCTCCTCACACCTAACTATACCCCCCAGCTTGGTATCATCTGCAAATTTGGAGATGTTGCATTGAATTCCCTCGTCCAAATCACGAATATATATTGTAAATAGCTGGGGTCCCAGAACTGAGCCTTGCGGCACCCCACTAGTCACTGCCTGCCATTCTGAAAAGGACCCGTTTACTCCTACCCTTTGCCTCCTGTCTGCTAGCCGGTTCTCTATCCACATCAATACTGAACCCCCAATACCGTGTGCTTTAAGTTTGTATGCTAATCTCTTATGCGGGACCTTGTCGAAAGCCTTCTAAAATCTAGATATAACACATCCACTGGTTCTCCCTTATCCACTCTACTAGTTACATCCTCGAAAAATTCTATCAGATTTGTCAGACATGATTTACCTTTCGTAAATCCATGCTGACTTTTTCCAATGATTTCACCACTTTCCAAATGCGCTGCTATCCCATCTTTAATAACTGACTCTAGCAGTTTCCCCACTACCGATGTTAGACTAACTGGTCTGTAATTCCCCACTTTCTCTCTCCCTCCTTTTTTAAAAAGTGGGGTTACATTAGCTACCCTCCAATCCTCAGGAACTACTCCAGAATCTAAGGAATTTTGAAAAATTATCACTAATGCATCCACTATTTCTGTGGCTACCTCCTTGAGTACTCTGGGATGCAGACTATCTGGCCCTGGGGATTTATCGGCCTTCAATCCGTTCAATTTACCCAACACCACCTCCCGGCTAACCTGGATTTCACTCAGTTCCTCCATCTTATTTGACCCCCGTTCCACTGCTATTTCCGGCAGATTATTTATGTCTTCCTTAGTGAAGACAGAACCAAAGTAGTTATTCAATTGGTCTGCCATGTTCTTGTTCCCCATGATCAATTCACCTGTTTCTGACTGCAAGGGACAAACATTTGTTTTAACTAGTCTCTTTCTCTTCACATTTCTATAAAAACTTTTGCAGTCAGTTTTTATGTTCCCTGCCAGTTTCCTTTCATAATCTATTTTCCCTTTCCTAATTAAGCCCTTTGTCCTCCTCTGCTTGATTCTGAATTTCTCCCAGTCCTCCGGTAGGCTGCTTTTTCTGGCAAATTTTTATGCCTCATCTTTTGTTTTTATACTATCCCTGATTTCCCTTGTTATCCATGGATGCACCACCTTCCCCGATTTATTCTTTTGCCAAACTGGTATGAACAACTTTTGTACTTCATCCATGCAGTCTTTAAATACCTTCCATTGCACATCCACTGTCAACCCTTTAAGAATCACCTGCCAGTCTATCTTGACCAATTCACATCTCATACCTTCAAAGTTACCTTTGTTCAAGTTCAGAACCCTTGTTTCTGACTTAATTTTGTCACTCTCCATCCTAATGAAGAACTCAACCATATTATGGTCACTCTTGCCCAAGGGGCCACGCACAACAAGACTGCTAACTAACCCTTCCTCATTACTCAATACCCAGTCTAGAATAGCCTGCTCTCTCGTTGGTTCCTCCACATGTTGGTTGAGAAAACTATCGCGCATACATTCCAGGAAATCCTCTTCCTCAGCACCCCTGCCAATTTGATTCACCCAATCTACATGCAGATTGAAGTCACCCATTATAACCGTGTTACCCTTGTTGCACGTATTTCTAATTTCCTGTTTGATGCCATCCCCAACTCCAATACTACTGTTAGGTGGCCTGTACACAGCTCCCACTAGCGTTTTCTGCTCCTTAAAGTTTCGCAGTTCTACCCATATTGATTCCACATCCTCCACGCTAATGTCCTTCCTTTCAATTGCATTAATCTCCTCTCTCACCAGCAACGCTACCCCACCTCCTTTTCCTTTTCGTCTATCCCTCCTGAATATTGAATATCCCTGGATGTTCAGCTCCCAGCCTTGGTCATCCTGGAGCCATATCTCCGTGATCCCAACTATGGCATAGGCATTCCTGTAGCAGCTCCGGTAGTAACACCCATTTACCCTGAAGTTCCGCCTTTACGAAGCTCCCCAGAATTGGGAGCAAGGACAAAAAAACCCAGAACGAAGGAACCAGAGGAAGAAATTAGTGAGGTAATAGATAGTGCTGAAAAATTAGCAATTGATCCAAAGGGAACAATCGGAGCGCGAGTAAAAAACAACCCGAGAAGTGCTGCGCAGAACCTCATTCTGAAAATTGTGCCAAACCCTGGGGCAGGACAAGGCAATCAGGAAGATACCATGCAGATATACGGACCTTGGAAACCACCTGAACAATGTATGATACGGGATAAAGCCCTAAATCATCACAAGACCCCTCATGACATTGTAGACTAACTCCGCAGTACAGTAGAATATAATCAGGTTACAGACGTGATATTTGGTCCATGACTATGTCGCTTCTGTCACCGGCTGAACAACAGAAGTGGAAGAATACTATGGAACATCAGACATGGCAGGCACTAAAGGGCATGCCAGGGCATTGCAGACCAGGCAGTTTGTGTACATTATATGATGATCAATCTATCTGAATGTTTGAAAAAGCCAATTAACATGTCAGTGATCCTCGACTGTAATCCCGGTCCAAAAGAAGAACCTCCCAGTCGTATCTGGATTGTTTCACTAGCATCTATGGAACCCATGCAGGAGACCCTGTGTACAACGTTGGAACCAGCTCCTCAGCTTTTAATGCTATATTGATGAGTTGTCTCCCGCTGAATGTGCAGGCAATGGTTAAAACAAACTTAAACTGGGTGGACACCGACATAATCCAAATGAGACATGCAATAACTGCCTTTTGGGCTGATGGTGCCGCAAACACGGCTGCTACCAGTGCACCCAGAATTAAAACAGAATATTGTATGTGGGAACCAGCAGCTGAAGAATACTCCTATATTCTGCCCATGAGACCAAGGAACGGGATGCGCCCTGGTAGAGGAAGGAGTTTTCCGCCTAGACCACAATGGAATGTAGAATTCTGGGAGGGGGAGGGGGGGACGGGGACAAGGACAAAACCATCGAGAGCAGGGAAGACCCCAAGGTGAGAAAGGAGCTGAAGGAAGCTGTTATAGGTGTGGGAGACAAGGGCACTTAATGAGGGATTGCCCCTCTCGTGACAACGGGGAAGGATGGGGAAGGCAGGCTCCCTACTTTACCAACAACCCGTTTTACTAATGACCCACCCACTCCCCTGTAAAACACCTATTCCCACTAATCGCCAACCCCGATGAAGAACCCATAGTAAACATGATGCTGGGGGACACCAGAGTTTCGCTTTTGAATGATACAGGAGCAACCTCATCTACCCTGAATCAGGAGCTTGTGGCATATCTGGGAGTTCCCATGTCAGACCATGTAACACGATTATCAGGATTGGATGGGAAAGTACGGTATTAACCCCCTAACTCAGCCTCTGACTATAATATATGGACAGGAACAGTGCACCCTCTCCTTTTCTGTTACCCCATATCTTGGCTGCAACCTCGCAGGCAGAGACCTATTAATAGGAGTAAAACCAGGAATCCCTGCACTAACGAGATAGTTCACCTCCAGACCAGAAGATTATGCACACACACTTCCCAACACCTCAATGTTGGGCCATTGATCTTTTGTCAGCACCAGTCTTTGGAAATACACCCAATCCACATGTAACTCTATTTTACGATCCCAAGGGTTGCAACCCTGAAATAGGAGATTACTTTAGGCCACTGATAGGGAAAGCGATCACAGTCCGCTTGAATGGAACAGAGTCAGGCGAACCTGGCACTGCCGTGATAGTGCAAGTGGAAGAAGGGTTGTGGAAACAGAATGCTTCCCGAGTGGTGCCGCATGTAACCACCTCAGTGTGGGCAGATCACTCGGCAAAAGAGCTGGGGTACCTCACCCATGAATTACGCAACCAAGCAGATAACATATTGGTTGAGCAATATTTTTCTCAGGGAGTACTGGAAAGAGTGCCAATTTGTAGAAGGAATCATTCAACCAGGCATCGAAGAACGACATAGACATGCATCAGATTTGGTCGACATCACCGCATGAGGTAGGACCACCTCCTATCGAAAAGACAGACAGGTGGGCAGAGGGGGTGATGTTGTCCAGTTGGTGAGGAATGAAATTCAGTCCCTTGCAAGGGGTGATATTAAAACAGGAGATGTGGAGTCAGTATGGATAGAACTAAGGAATTGTAAGGGTAAAAATATCCTAATGGAACTAATCTACAGGCCCCCAAACAGTACCCCAAATTGGAGCCTACCAGGGAGAAGGCAATTCTGGATTTACTGTTATGTAATGAACCGGATTTGATAAAGGACCTCGAGGTTAATGAGCCATTGGGAGGCAGTGACCATAACATGGTCAGGTTTAATCTACAATTGAAGAGGGAGAAGGGTAGATCGGAGGTCTCAGTGTTGCAGTTGAATAAAGGGGACTATGGGGCCATGAGGGAGCAGCTAGCCAAAGTTGACTGGAAAGATACACTAGCAGGGATGACAATGCAAAAAAAATGGCAGGTGTTTCTAGGAATAAAACAGAAGGTGCAGGATCAGTTCATTCCTAGGAGCAAAAAAGATTCCAAGGGGAGAATGGGACGACGATGGCTGACAAGGGACGTCAGGGACAGTATAAAAATTAAAGTGAAGAAGTACAACGTAGCAAAGATGAGCGGGAAGCAAGAGGATTGGGTAATGTTTAAAGAACAACAGAAGATAACCAAAAAGACAATACGGGGAGAAAAGATAAGGTATGAAGGTAAGCTAGCCAAGAATATAAAGCAGGATAGTAAAAGCTTCTTTAGGTACGTGAAGAGGAAAAAATTAGTTAAGACCAAAGTTGGACCCTTAAAGACCGAAAAAGGTGAATTTATTATGGGGAACAAGGAAATGGCAGATGAGTTGAACAGGTACTTTGGATCTGTCTTCACTAAGGAGGACACAAACAATCTTCCTGATATAGTAGTGGCCCGAGGATCTTGGGTGACAGAGGAACTGAAGGAAAACACATTAGGCAGGAAATGGTGTTGGATAGACTGATGAGACTGAAGGCTGATAAATCCCCAGGGCCTGATGGTTTGCATCCCAGGGTACTTAAGGAAGTGGCTCTAGAAATCGTGGATGCATTGGTGATATTTTTCCAAAGTTCTTTAGACTCAGGTTCAGTTCCTGTGGATTGGAGGGTAGCTAATGTTATCCTACTTTTTAAGAAAGGCGGGAGAAAGAAAACAGGGAATTATAGACCAGTTAGCCTGACATCGGTGGTGGAGAAGATGAGATAGCGAACATTTGGATAGCAGTAACAGAATCGGCTCGAGTCAGCATGGATTTATGAAGGGGAAATCATGCTTGACTAATCTTCTGGAATTATTTGAAGAGTAACTCGGAAAATCGACAAGGGAGAGCCAGTGGATGTGGGTGGGGTACCTGGACCTTCAGAAAACATCTGATAAGGTCCCACATAGGAGATTAGTGGGCAAAATTAGGGCACATGGTATTGGGGGTAGAGTGCTGACATGGATAGAGAAGTGGTTAGCAGACAGGAAACAAAGAGTAGGGATTAACGGGTCCCTTTCAGAATGGCAGGCAATGACTAGTGGGGTACAGCAAGGCTCGGTGCTGGGACCGCAGCTATTTACAATATACATCGATGAATTGGATGTATGGATTCAAAGTAGCATTAGCAAATTTGCAGATAACACAAAGCTGGGTGGCAGTGTGAACTGTGAGGAGGATGCTATGAGAATGCAGGGTGACTTGGACAAGTTGGGGGAGTGGGCGGATGCATGGCAGATGACGTTTAATGTGGAGAAATGTGAGGTTACCCACTTTGGTAGCAAAAATAGGAAGACAGATTACTATCTAAATGGCGTCAAGTTGGGAAATGGGGAAGTACAGCGTGATCTGGGGGGCCTTCTTCATCAGTCTATGAAAGTAAGCGTGCAGATACAGCAGGCAGTGAAGAAAGCGAATGGCATATTGGCCTTTATAACAAGAGGAATCGAATATAGGAGCAAAGAGGTCCTTCTGCAGTTGTACAGAGCCCTAGTGAGAACACACCTGGAGTATTATGTACAGTTTTGGTCCCCTAATTTGAGGAAGGACATTCTTGCTATTGAGGGAGTGCAGCGTAGGTTTACAAGGTTAATTCCCAGGATGGCGGGACTGTCAAATGCTGAGAGAATGGAGCAACTGGGCTTGTACACTCTGGAGTTCAGAAGGATGAGAGGAGTTTTCATTGAAACATATAAGATTGTTGAGGATTTGGACATGCTAGAGGCAGGAAACATGTTCCAGATGTTGGGGGTCCAAAATCTGAGGACACAGTTTAAGAATAAGGAGAAAGCCATTTAGAATGGAGACAAGGAAACACTTTTTCTCACAGAGAGTGGTAAGTCTGTGGAATTCTCTGCCTCAGAGGGCGGTGGAGGCAGGTTCTCTGGATGCTTTCAAGAGAGAACTAAATAGGGCTCTTAAAAATAGTGGAGTCAGGGGATATGGGGAGAAGGCAGGAATGGGGTACTGATTGGGGATGATCAGCCATAATCACATTCAATGGTGGTGCTGGGCTCGATGGGCTGAACGGGCTACTACTGCACCTCTTGTCTATTGTCTATTGACTGACCTATTGTGCTCCTGTAATGATCACAATCAAACCGGATGTCCGCCTCCCTGTGGTCCACCAATCTATATCATATCGTATATCATATCATATATCATCATATCATATCATATCATCATAATATAATATAATATATATATATAAAACTGTGTGTGTGTCTGCCGACATCCGGCTGCCGCGTCTACGCCCTTTGATTCCCTGTTCCGCCAAAACCGGACCCTCGGACGCCGCCGTTTTTCCCACTTGGCAAGACGTTACGCTTGTACGTTATCAAAGGCGCTCCTCGTTATGTTTAGATGTCGTTACGTACACCGTTTTTAATAAAATCCCTCCCCCCCCCCCCCCACTTTTTCAAAAATCAAACTGCTCTCACCCATAGAATGTTGGTAAACATTCCATCGTGTGATGTCACAATGCCCAATGCTCACAGATGTCCAATCGGAATAGATCTCATTTACATCTGCCCTTGCACCAGCCCCAGCCACCCCCCTCCCCCTGATGTTCCAGCACGTTCCATTGTGTGATGCCACAATGCCATCCCTCACAGATGGCCAATCGGAATGGATCTCATTTACATCTGCCTTGGCCCCAGCCCCAGCCCCCCCACCCCCCCCCCCCCCCCCCCCCACTGCAGCCTGTCTCAAAGTGCTTCATCACGTGTGTGGGAATAGAGAAAGGATTGGGGGTGATAGGGCGTGGGGAATAGATGGACTGCCCCTACCCCGCCCCCTCCCTCTCTACCACCCCACTCTTTCCCCCCTCTCCCCCCACCCCTCTCCCCCCACCCCTCTCCCCCTCCCTCACACTCTTCCCCCTTCCTCCCCTACCCCACCTCCCTCCTCCCCTCCCTCTCCCCTCCCCCACACCTCTTTCATCCTTCCCCATCCCTCTCTTCACCCCTTCCCCCTCCTCCTCCCACCCCATCCCTCCTTCCCTCTCTTCCCCACCCCCTTCCCTCTTTACCTCCTCCCCCTCTCAAATCAAATCAAATCAAATACGATTATTTGTCATTGCACATCAACTGTAGAATGAAATTTCATGTGCATCCCCTTCAATGGTAAACAATAAAAAACACAGGATAAAAAGATGAAAAAGAACAAAACACAATAACACAAACAACCATTTACTCTCACATTTACATTTACTACAAGATCTATGCATAAAATAAGTAATAGATTTTTAAAAAAAGCACATTATATTGCACATTCTAGCAGACAAATTTTTATATGCACCCCGAATTGTGTAGTGTTGCCTGTAGTGTTATCTGTTTGAGTTAAGTTCTCTAATAGCACATGGGTAGAAACTGTTAGTTAGTCTGCAAGTGCGGGCCTTCAAAGACCCGTATCGCCTCCCAGAGGGCAGCAGAGTGAAAAGGTGGTTGGCAGGGTGGGATGAGTCCTGTGTGATGTTTGTTGCCCGGCGTAAAAATTGAGCCTTGTAAATGTCTTCCAGGGAGGGTAGTTGAGTGTTTGTGATGCTCTGTGCTGTTTTAATAACCCTCTGTAGTGCATTCCTTCCAGCCATAGTGCAGCTAGCAAACCACACCAGGATGCCATAGGAGAGGATGCTTTCCACGGCGCACCGGCGCACTCTGTCCCTCTTCCACCACTCCCCCTACCCCTCTCCCCCTCCCTCCCTACTCTTTCACTTCTCTCCCCCTTCCCCGCTTAGTGTGTGACTAGAGATTACGCTTTTACATTCACTAATGCACTCCTCTTTACATTTAGACATTGTTACATACACATTTTTAATAAAATCCTTCCCCCTCCCCCAATATTTCAAAATCTTTAAACAATCAATCTCCTTTCTCTCTCTCTCCCTCCCCCACCACACTCTCTCCACCTCTCCCCTACCCCTCTTTCTCCCCCTGTCCTCTCCCCTCCACCTCCTTTTCTTCCCCTCTTCTCCATAACACCGCTCCTCTCACCTTCCCCTCTCCTCTCCCTTACCCCACCCCTCTCTACCCCCCTCACCCACCCTCAGGGACATGCTGCCCCGCCCTCCCCCCGCCCCCCCCCCCCCCTGCAACCGTACGTTGGGGGAACAGACCCAACGGGTCTGCACTTGGTCTAGTATATATTAAACTATGTGTGTGTCTGCTGACATCCGGCTGCCGCGTTTTCGCCCTTTGATTCCCTGCTCTGCCAAAACCGGACCCTCGGACGCCGCCGTTTTTTCCATTTGGCCAGACGTTACGCATGTACATTACCAAAGGTGCTCCTCATTACGTTTAGACGTTGTTACGTACAACATTTTTAATAAAATCCTTCTCCCCCCCACTTGTTCAAAAATCAAACTATTCTCACCCATAGAATGTTGGTAAACATTCCATCGTGTGATGTCACAATGCCCAATGCTCACAGATGTCCAATCGGAAAGGATCTCATTTACATCTGCCCTCGCACCAGCCCCAGCCCCCCCTTCCCCCGCCTGATGTTCCAGCATGTTTCATTGTATGATGTCACAATGCCATCCCTCACAAATGGCCAATCACAATGGATCTCATTTACATCTGCCTTTGCCCCAGCCCCAGCAGCCTGTGCCAAAGTGTTTGATCACGTGTGTGGGAATAGAGAAAGAGGATTGGGGGTGATAGGGAGTGGGGAATAGATGGACTGCCCTTACCCCTCCCCCTCCCTCACTACCATCCCACTCTTTCCCCTCTCTCCCCCCAACCCTCTCCACCCAACCCTCTCCCCCTCCCTCCACACTCTTCCCCCTCCCTCCCCTACCCCATCTCCCTCCTCCCCATCCCTCCCCCCTCCCCCCCACCTCTCTCACCTTCCCCATCCCTCTCTCCTCCCCCACCCCTCCCCCCTCCCCCACCCCTCCCCCTCCTCTTCCCACCCCATCCCTCCTTCCCTCTCTTCCCCACCCCTTCCCTCTTTCCCCCTACCCCTCTGCCCCCCCCCCACTCTTTCACTTCTCTCCCCCTTCCCCGCTTAGTGTGTGTGTGACTCTGGGGGCGGGCACGCTTAGTGTGTGTGACGACACACGCTCCTCCCCCCGAACTCCAGACAAACTTACAAAGGACCCACTGTGTGTGACGATACGCGCTCCTCCCCCCCAACAGCTTTGGTGCGTGAGACGTGCGCAGCATCTGAACGCTCAGCTGTTTTTCGAATTCTTCACCAACCGTCATTCTGACTTGGTTTGTTAAGAGCAAAGTCCGGATTTCCATTTGTCTCCCGATAAGAATCTGCTTCCATAGTTAACTGTCATAGATAGCTCATTTTAATTTTTCAGTCGTTTGTTTGGCAGTAAGACATCATTTTGAGACAATTTATCTTTCTGTCTCCATTTAATTTATAATTCTTAAAGAGTGCATTTCATTTAAAATATTATTTTTTTTACATTAACATTTGATTGAATTTCATTGTTAATTTCTTTATTTGTTTTAAATTGAATTTTTTCTCATTTAACTTTGCGTTATAAATATTAAAGAGTGCATGCGTCCTGGCCCCATACCCCGCCACTGTAGATTAAAGGTGCAGAAAGATCGAGAAAGTTCTCCAGATCAAAGATTCTACAGCTGCATTCCGCTATAGCTTATTTGTTCTACAGATCTCGGGGCAGCAACTCCTCACGCGCTGAACTTTCTCCTCACAGCCGGTGCAGCTCGCGAAGCCCTGCCCGCCTGTGCACCCCTCCCATCCCCTGCGCTCTCATGGGTACACAAAAAGCTGGAGAAACTCAGCGGGTACAGCAGCATCTAAGGAGCGAAGGAGATAGGCGAAGTTTCGGGTCGAGACCCTTCCTCAGCGCTCATTCCAGCTGTGGGTTTTCAGAGAGTCAGAAGCCGGTGCTTCTTTGCTGTCAACACTCACTCCTGGGCGAACGAGTCTTGCCTCAGCGACTTTAAAAGGCTGTTGGCAGCTGGCTGTTATTAACGGCTGCGGGCATTGCGAGGCCGAGTTACGTCAACCCAATCCCCCTCCACACCCTCCTTCCCCCCCAACCCTTCCCCCCTCTCCCTTCCCCCCTCTCAGCCCCCCTCTCACTCCTCCCATCTCTCTCACCTATCCTCCCCCACCCTCCCCCCCTCACCCACCCTCCCTCTCCTCCTCCCCTCCACCCCCTCTCATTCTGTCTCTTGCCCGTCTGTCTCTGTCCCTTTCTTTCCTGCCCCATTCTCTCTCTGCTCTCACTCGCTACTCCCTCTCCCTCTCCAGACGCGCCTGTGAGTTGGGGGCTATGCGTCAGTGGATAGCGCGGTTATGGGGTAAAAGGAGCAAATTAATAATATTAATATAATATCAAGGGGGGTAGTTAGTGTGTGTGTCGCCGCATGCCAACCCCCCCTCAACCACACGTTGTGTGTGTGTGTGTGTGTGTGTGTGTGTGTGTGTGTGTGTGTGTGTGTGTTTGTGTGTGTGTATGTGTGTGTGTGTGTGTGTGTGTGTGTAACGAATCTCCTAGAATACCAGAGATATTTTGATTTAACTTGGTCAATTATTTCCCAGATTTTGAATAAAATTTATCACAAAACTCAATTTTTAAAATATAAACACCGCTCACCAGCTGCTGACGTCACAGTGCCCACCAATCCAGGCCCACCTGCCTCCAGGCCGCACCCCCCCCCCCGCCGCTGTGGATTAAAATGCGCAGAAAGATCGAGAAAGTTCTGCAGAACAAAGATTCTACAGTTCCGTTCCGCTATAGCTCCTTTGTTCTACAGATCTCGGGGCAGCGACTCCTCACACGCTGAATCTACTCCTCTCTGCTATAGGATCACGTGCTTAAACTTCTCATCACTGTTGGCGCAGCTCGTGAAGCCCCGCGCGCTCATTCCAGCAGTGGGTTTCCAGAGTCAGAAGCCGCATCTCTCTCTCCCTCTTCATTTAGCAGCCCGGCTCCCCCCCCTTTCTCTACTCACCTCCTCCCCTCTCCTTCCTTCCTCTCTGCTCTCTACCAAAGATCCTATACACAATCGAAGAAGGAAGGTTTCAGATTCCAGTTTCAGCACAACAGGCAGAACTATTTGCCTTAACAAGAGCCTGCATATTAGCAACAGACAAACAAATTAATATCTATACTGATTCCCGATATGCCTTTGGCGTTGCTCATGAATTTGATGCTCTCGGGCAACACAGAGGATTCCTGACCTCCGCAGGAACACCCATTAAGAATGCCCTTTTTGTGCGTAATTTGCTTAAGGCACTCATGCTCCCAAAACACCTGGCCGTTATTAAATGTGCTGCCCACACTGGTGCTGGGGACCCTATAACTAAAGGCAATGCATTTTCCGATAGTGTAGCCAAACAAGCAGCCTGCGCATCCAAATGCACAGTGACAGCAGGTAAACAGATGCTAGCAAATGGAACAGTCTTGCTAGGTATGACGGAGGTATGTACATTATAGAGGGACGCCTGTGATAACCAAAAACTATCGAAACAAGAGGGTTTTGCCATTGAATCCACCACAGGTCTCTGGCTCACCCCTCTTGGACAAGTTTGTGTACCTGATGCATTTTTACCTGGCTTGCTAACATTTATTCAATCCCTTACACATGCTGGTAAGGAGGGAATGATTAAGATGACAAAAGAAACATAGTGGCACCCAAACATTCGGCAAGAGGCACTGAAGCAGGCCTCTGAATGTAAAATTACCCAACAAAGTAATCCAGGCAAACCAATTAAGATACCCTCAGGGGTGACGCCAATGTCATCACGACCATTTGAATACATACAGATTGATTTTATTGAAATGCCAAGGGCCCATTGCTATAAATATAGCCAAGTGATTTTAGATTTATTTATTTAGATTGAAGCTCTACCGCTCATTAATAATACTGCTGAATCTACGGTAACATTGTTGTTAAGAGAAGTTATTCCCAGGTTTGGCCTACCTACTGTAGCAATGTTACAAAATTTTGAGATTTAAAAAATCAAGTCTGCAATTTATCCCATCAGATAAAGCACAAAAATAAGTTTAATTTGACACCTAACTCACCTTCATATCTTCAGTATTAAAAAAGTTATGGCCATTTTCATACTCGGTAATTAGCATCTTGTTCCCTATTGTTTTTCCATTGACTTAACACAAAAGCTGTGATCGAGGACAGTCAAAAGCCCATAACTTTCTTAAAAATTAAGAGAATTGAAAGACATTTTCAATTATTATAGATTGAAGTATTCTGAAACAAATATGAAACAATCTTACTTGGATGACCTGAAATTAAAGCATATAATTAGTTAGTTACCCAATTGTAGCTGATTACAAAATTCAATTACTAGATCTAAACATCTATCCATTTCTTAAAGAAAGATTAACATTTTTAAATAGCCTAAGTGTCCAAATAGCATTCACACAAGAATTCACAATATAACATGATTTTTAAATCCCATTGTCATGAACTTATCGGACAAATGGAAGGAATTTAGTATTTAGAATTAATTCCTGTAAGTTAATGCCCATTTAAATCATCTTGCGAGTGGGATTTTGTGGAACGCGATCGATTGGAACGTTGTGGTTGCGGTGAATTTAAACCCCATATCGGCAGGAATAACACTGCCGGTTTGTATGGGGCCAAAATCACCTTTTCGCAACGTAAAATTTGGATTAAAGGCATTCTAAGAAGCACGTTTATACGTAAATTATACGGCTTTCCTTTACCTGTCCCATATGTGAAATCCATCCCCGTTGTTGGTGTTCACGGCATAAGAAGCTGATTTTTATTTTACTCCAGCGCTGAAATTGTCCAGTGATTTAAAATAAAAAATTCACAGAACGGCCGTCGGAACAAATCTTCAGCAAAAGCTTGCACCCCGAGAAAATATAACTCCGACACACAGGAGAAAAAACGCATTTTAACTCTGGCCCCCCTCAAAGTCACGCACACGGCCAGTGACAGAACTGTAGCGCCGCTGAAGGTAAGTTTTGTAACACACCTACCTACTGCCATAAGTTCGGATAATGGTCCCCATTTTATTGCCACTATTCATGAGGAACTATGTGCACATCTTAATATCCAACAGCAATGTCACTGTGTACACCACCCACAGGCATCCAGGATAGTGGAAGGAGCCAATGGGGTGTTGAAAAACAAGATTTCCAAGCTAATGGGAGAAATGGGACTGACATGGATTAAAGTATTACCCGTAGCATTATTTGAAATCCGGGTAACGCCCCACAGTGCTACTAAGCTATCCCCAGCAGAAATTATCTATGGTAAACCTCTACAAACCCCCTGGGGAGCAAGCCTCACTTATGAAGGAACCCTAGATTTACACGCATTAAACGATGAAATGATAACATATGTTCAGAGGTTCACCCATATTCTGTCAGCATTGCATTCATAGCTAAAGGAGTCCCAGAGGCCGCTACCTGACGGTGACCAGAGCAAATAGTCCAAACAGGGTACTACGTACTTATAAGAAATTGGGACCGTAAGAAACTGGTGGAACGGACCATACCAAGTGTTGCTGACAACATCAACGGCTGTGAAGGTTGAGAACCATCCTCGCTGGATACATCTTACAGGCTGCAAGAAAATTGGACTAGATCCCCACAAAAGTGAGGAAGGCGTACCACTAGTGCCAATACCCTAAATCTAACTGAACAGCCTGCCCTACTCAGTTTTCGCAACGCTACAGTGTCTAGTAGTTGCCGAGTGATCAAGCCATGGGTAAATGGGACCCGTAGGTATGGGAGACTTATGTATGATAATTTTAAAGTTTGGTACACACCCCTGTTTAAACCAGGGTGGAAGGTGAATGAAACAAAGGTATGGAAGATACCCCGGTTGAGAATAATAAGCAATCCTCATCTACCATTAAATACCTCATGACATTGCAACTACACAGAAAAGGGGGGATATTTGGGAAACCGCTCATGCACTACAATCGCTCCTCAGGGACCACCATGATCAGTAAATGGAACATACTTTGTGTGTGGGTCATGGGCATATCCGCGGCTGCCAGGGATGCCACGGGGAAACTATTGCACTTGGGAAAGGAAGTGGGGAAAGGACGACCATTGGAATGGGTGTTGCTATATAGCTTATGTTGTTCCCTATGTTTTTATGTTGCTGACACAGGTAGCTAATACCCTGAGAGTCAAAAGGGGAATTGTGGAAACTGAGAGGTATTAGATGATCGTTTTCCCCCCGTATGGTGTAGCAAGAACAGATAAGGAATTGAAAAATATGGCATCAGCTATGGAAGCGCTAGCTAATTTCACTGTACAGGCTTTTATGAATGTACGGCATTCCATTCAGGCCATCACTGCTGAAATGGTGGCATTGAGAGTAGTAGTCCTCCAGAACCGAATGGCATTAGATTTTATTCCAGCAGAGAAAGGGGGCATTTGTGCTATTACAGGGCGCGAATGCTGCACTTACATTGATAGAAACATAGAAAATAGGCGCAAGAGTAGGCCATTCGGCCTTTCGAGCCTGCACCGCCATTCAATATGATCATGGCTGATCATCCAACTCAGTATCCTGTACCTGCCTTCTCCCCATACCCCCTGATCCCTTTAGCCACAAGGGGCACATCTAACTCCCTCTTAAATATAGCCAATGAACTGGCCTCAACTACCTTCTGTGGCAGAGAATTCCACAGATTCGACACTCTCTGTGTGAAAAATGTTTTTCTCATGTCGGTCCTAAAGGACTTCCCCCTTATCCTTAAACTGTGACCCCTTGTTCTGGAGTTCCCCAACATCGGGAACAATCTTCCTGCATCTAGCGTGTCCAACCCCTTAAGAATTTTGTAAGCTTCTATAAGATCCCGGGGCCACAGTCTTAGAATAAAGGGAAGGTCATTTAAGACTGAGGTGAGAAAAAAACGTTTTTACCCAGAGAGTTGTGAACTTATGGAATTCCCTGCCACAGAGGGCAGTGGAGGCCAAATCACTGGTTAGATTTAAGAGAGAGTTTGATAGACCTCTAGGGGCTAGTGGAGTCAAGGGATATGGGGAGAAGGCAGGCACGGGTTATTGATAGTGGACGATCAGCCATGATCACAATGAATGGCGGTGCTGGCTTGAAGGGCCGAATGGCCTCCTCCTACACATATTTTCTATATTTCTATGTTTCTATCTCCCCACAATCTTCTAAATTCCAGCGAGTACAAGCCGAGTCTATCCAGTCTTTTACCATATGAAAGTCCTACCATCCCAGGAATCAGTCTGGTGAACCTTCTCTGTACTCCCTCTATGGCAAGAATGTCTTTCCTCAGATTAGGAGACCAAAACTGTAGATGGTTTTGCATGCAACCAATAACATAGTTACCTCAGTACCATTAACCCCGCCTAGTTAACATCAATCATAACGCCTTCCCCTTCCTGGATACGGTTCACTAGAAGAATGTAGCCAGTATTTGAGGATGTATGTAATACCTTGTGCTATCATTAAAATGTGTTGAACACTTTTAGAGTTTGTAAATTGCCTATTTACATGGTGTCGGAGCTGGACGATACTTGCGCCTACCTGTCCATCGGGTTTTATTTCTTTTATTTGATTTGTGCCTTTTGTGCTTTATCTCTCTGACCATGGCATCCTCGTGCAGAAAGCCCGCGCAGCTTGTCTTTGATGCTGATATTTCTGAGCGCTGGGCTACGTTTGAAATTGATTTCACCCACTTTGTCAACGTCGCTCACCGCAATGATCCTGACTCCCTCAAAGCCTCCCTCCTACTCAACCTTGTCGGACCTGATGCCATGAAGAGAGCCAGAACTTTCGTCTATGCTCCAGCGGTCCTGGACGACAACAACGTGGTGGTTACCCCTGCAGAATCTGCCAGTGACCCTGCTTGCCTGCTACGTAAGTTCAGGGAGATTTGTGACCTGCCCTCGAACCGCATTCTAGAGAGGGCACGGTTCTTTACAAGGAGACAGCTGCCGGAGGAACCTGCTGAATGTTTTATTGCCGATTTGCGTTATCTCGCCCAGCGGTGCCGTTTCGGTGACATGACAGACCAGCTCACTAGAGACATTTTAGTAACTGGCATGCGTGACCAGAAGCTGCGATGTGAGCTTCTTAGGGATCCGGATCTAACGTTAGAAAAAGCCATGCATACCTGCAGATTGTCTGAGGTCGTTGTATTGCCAGATGATCACCAGGACTTGGGAGATAAGTCTGTTCACCAGGCTGGATTTAGTAGAGCCCTGCCTCAGAGGGGAAACAATGCTTTTCTGCCGCGTGCCAACCCTGGTCCTGCTGATGTGCCCCCAAAAAGGTGCCCTAACTGTAACTACATGCACCACAGACGGTCGACGTGCCCTGCCTATGGCAAGGCTTGTAATTTTTGTAACAAACTGAATCATTTCGCTTCTGCCTGCCGCTTATTCCGTTCTCGTGGGAGACAGGTACAGATTTCCAGACCCAGGCGATATCCTTTTTTGTCAGCTGCCGCAGGGGAGCACTCAGCTCACTGAGATTTGGTACAAACTTCCCAAGGTAGTTCACCATGCCCAAGAAACGTTGTAGACCTGGCACGTCGGTGGGGGCTGCCATCTCAGAGATGGCCGCTGCCTTCAAAGGGTCGGGTTTTAGTCCGTTAGAGGTGAAAACGTGTCCAACATACGTGACTTCTGAGACACGAAACCGGCACTTCTTTGGGTTCAGCTTCAGGCTGGTGAGGTGTTCCAGCGAACGATGGAGCAGATATTCTCGGGCCTGCCATGTGCCATCATCGTGGATGACATCTTAGTCTATGGGAAGGACATTGCCGAACATGACGAGAACCTCCGCCGCGTCCTGGACCGGGCGCGAAAGGCCAACCTGAAGCTGAACCCAAAGAAGTGCCGGTTTCGTGTCTCAGAAGTCACGTATGTTGGACACGTTTTCACCTCTAACGGACTAAAACCCGACCCTTTGAAGGCAGCGGCCATCTCTGAGATGGCAGCCCCCACCGACGTGCCAGGTCTACAACGTTTCTTGGGCATGGTGAACTACCTTGGGAAGTTTGTACCAAATCTCAGTGAGCTGAGTGCTCCCCTGCGGCAGCTGACAAAAAAGGATATCGCCTGGGTCTGGCTCCCACAGCACCAGCAGGCGTTTGACTGTCTCAAGTCGAAACTGATTAACACTCCGACGTTGCGATTTTTTGATGCGAGTCGCCCCATCACCGTCACATGTGACGCTTCTAAGTTCGGCCTGGGCGCGGCATGCCTCCAATCTGTCGATGGATCATTACATCCTGTCTCCTATGCCTCCCGCACCATGACGGACACCGAGCAGCGGTACGCTCAGATCGAGAAGGAGCTGCATGCGGTGGTGTTTGCCTGCTCCAAGTTCAGAGACTTCCTGTTTGGCAGCAGATTTACAGTCGAAACCGACCACCAGCCACTGGTGACAATCCTGAACAAGCCGATTCATGCTGCCCCTGCCAGGCTGCAGCGTATGATGCTGCAGCTCCAGCGCTTTGATTTCGACATCGTCTACAAGAAAGGCACCGAGATGCACATCGCAGACACGTTATCGCGCGCCCCGCGGGCCTCCTGTGCTCGCCACCCCTACGAAACAGAGGACTTGCTCGTACTGGGCGTCAATTTTATTCCCACCAAGCAGCTGCAGCTTTTGGCCGAGCACACCGCTGCCGATCCAGTTTTGCAACGGCTTGCGTCTGTGATTAAATCAGGGTGGCCAACAAAGCGCTCCGCTGCACCGCCTGAAACACAGCCCTTCTTCCTGGTCCGTGACGAACTGGTGCTCCAGAATGGCGTTATCGTTAATGGACATCAAGTGGTGGTCCCGTCCTCCCTGTTCGATTCTTACTACTGCGCAGCCCACAGCGGACACCCCGGGGTCGATGCAACACTCGCCCACGCTCAGTGCCAATTCTACTGGCCTGGAATGGCCAAATATATTCGAGACCGTGTTTCTACCTGCTCCACGTGCAACAGTCTTGCTCCACATCAGCAGCGACAGCACCTGCTGCAACAGCCCGCTCCTGCCTTGGCCTGGTCCTCGCTGGCTGCCGACATCTTCGAGTGGCGTGGTAACCACTACCTTGTCCTGGTTGACTCGTACTCAAACTGGTTCGAGGTGGATTTGCTGACATCCCTCACGTCGGAGATGGTGATCCGGAAGCTGCGGAAACACTTCTCCACGTTTGGGTCCCCTGTCAGGCTGCAGACTGACAATGGCAGGCAGTTTACCAGCCGTGAGTTCAAAAGTTTTGCTGACAAATGGAATTTTGTGCATTTCACCAGCAGCCCGGAGTACCCACAGAGCAACGGCCTTGCTGAACGGGCCGTCAGCTGCGCCAAGCTTCTGATGGAACAAGCGAGACTGTCTAACTCTGATTTGTGGGTTACACAAAAAGCTGGAGAAACTCAGCGGGTGCAGCAGCATCTAAGGAGCGAAGGAGATAGGCGACGTTTCGGGTCGAGACCCTTCTTCAGACTGGTCAGGAATCAGGGAAACGAGAGATATAAACAGTGATATGGAGAGATAAAGCACTGTTTATATCTCTCGTTTCCCTGATCCCTGACCAGTCTGAAGAAGGGTCTCGACCCGAAACGTCGCCTATCTCCTTCGCTCCTTAGATGCTGCTGCACCCGCTGAGTTTCTCCAGCTTTTTGTGTAACCCTCGATTCTCCAGCATCTGCAGTTCCTTCTTTAAAACTCTGATTTGTATTTGGATCTCCTGAACCTCAGGAATGTTTCCAGAGATCCGGCCATGGGGTCCCCTGCTCAGCGTCTGATGTCCAGAACAACCAGATCTACCATCCCGATTGCCCAGCGCCAGCTGAAACCTCGGGTGCTGGAGCCTGCCTCTGTGCAGAGGCGCATTCAAGAGAAACATGACAGCCAGCGGCGTTCCCACGATCGGTCGTGCAGACCACTCGATCCTCTGTTGCCTGGACAGGTTGTTCGATTGCAAACCGCCAGTGGTCACTCCCGTCTGGCTACTGTGGTTGGGGTGGCCGACTCACCTCGTTCGTATCTGGTCGACTATGAGGGAACCATCTACCGTAGAAGCCGACAACACCTGCTTGCGGTTAATGAGCCGAAGCCGCAGGCCCCGGGCCCCTATGCCCCGCCGCTCTCATACCAGCAGCCGGCTCCTGTCCCAGCCAGCGTTCCCTGCATGCCTCAGTCCCCATATCGAGCGCCCGGTTCCCCTCTGCGCGGGTCACCTGTTGGCGGTCGCGGTTCTCCCTCTCCTGTTCCTCCAACCCCACCGCCCTTCCCTGGTTCCCCTGCTGTCTCGGGTCCCCCTGTTTTTTCTGCTCCTCCGGGGGAAGGGGGAGGCATCCGTACGCGCTCGGGCCGGATCAGCAAGCCACCTGTTCGTTATGGCGATTCTGTTTAATTCTGTTTAATTCTGTTGTAGTGACAACGGTCTGTTTCTTTTAAATTTTCTAAGGGGAAGGATGTAGATGGTTTTGCATGCAACCAATAACATAGTTACCCCAGTACCATTAACCCCGCCTAGTTAACATCAATCATAACGCCTTCCCCTTCCTGGATACGGTTCACTAGAAGAATGTAGCCAGTATTTGAGGATGTATGTAATACCTTGTGCTATCATTAAAATGTGTTGAACACTTTTAGAGTTTGTAAATTGCCTATTTACAAAAACTGTATGCAATACTCCAGGTGTGGTCTCACCAAGACCCTGTACAACTGCAGTAGAACCTCCCTGCTCTCATACTCAAATCCTTTTGCTATGAATGCTACCATACCATTTGCTTTCTTCACTGCCTGCTGCACCTGCATGCCTAATTTCAATAACTGGTGTACCATAACACCCAGGTCTCGTTGCATCTCCCCTTTTCATAATCGGCCACCATTCAGATAATAGTCTACTTTCCTGTTCTGTTTTGCCACCAAAGTGGATAATCCAATGGTGGTGGCGCGCTGCTGTGGCCCGACTCCGGAGTCGGAGGCTCCAGCTGCAGCCACAGGTCTGGTGGGCTGTGATATCGGGAGCTCGCTGGTCCGTGTGGGAGATCGCTTTTCGGAGGTCCCGCAACACAATTTATCCAGCCTGTGTCGCGGGGTTGGAACGACCCGGAGCGGGGCCATACATCGCTCGGCACGGCTTGAATGGCCGCGGGACATTCCAGCACCCACCGGGAGCTCGACCTTGTGACTTTTGGGCCTGGAGCCGGGCCGTACATCGCCCGGCGCGGCCTTAAATGGCCGTGGAACTTACCATCGCCCGCCTGGGGCTTCAACATCCGGAGAGAAATGGTGCAGGGGAGAGAAAAGCCATCCATCACAGTGAGGAGGAGATTCACTGTGATGGATGTTTGTGTAAATTGAATTGTTCGTATGTTTTGTAGGAATTGTCTTTGTTTGTATGGATGTGGAAACAGAGTTTCGTTTGAGCCTCACTGAGGTTCAAATGACATGGAATAAATATTATATATTGTACTATTTCTGGGGCTACTTCCTTAAGTACTCTGGGATGCAGCCTATCTGACCCTGGGGATTTGTCGGCCTTTAATCCATTCAATTTACCTAACACCACGTCCCGGCTAACCTGGATTTCACTCAGTTCCTCCATCTCATTTGACCCCTGGTCCCCTGCTATTTCTGGCAGATTACTTATGTCTTCCTCAGTGAAGACAGAACCAAAGTAGTTATTCAATTGGTCTGCATTTCCTTGTTCCCCATGATCAATTCACCCGTTTCAGACTGCAAGGGACCTACATTTGTTTTAACTAATCTTTTTCTCTTCACATATCTATAAAAACTTTTGCAGTCAGTTTTTATGTTCCCTGACAGTTTTCTTTCATAATCTATTTTCCCTTTCCTAATTAAGCCCTTTGTCCTGCTCTGTTGGACTCTGAATTTCTCCCAGTCCTGTGGTAGGCTGCTTTTTCTGGCTAATTTGTATGCTTCATCTTTTGTTTTGATACTATTCCTGATTTCCCTTGTTATCCATGAATGTGCTACCTTCCCTGATTTATTCTTTTGCCAAACTGGGATGAACAATTGTTATAGTTCATCCATGCAGTCTTTAAATGCCTTCCATTGCATATCCACCGTCAACCCTTTAAGAATTTATTGCCAGTCTATCTTGGCCAATTCATGTCTCATAACCTCAAAGTTACCTTTCTTTAAGTTCAGAACCCTTGTTTCTGAATTAACAAGGTCACTCTCCATCCTAATGAAGAACTCAACCATATTATGGCCACTCTTGCCCAAGGGGCCATGCACAACACGACTGCTAACCCTTCCTCATTACTCAATAGCCAGTCTAGAATAGCCTGCTCTCTCGTTGGTTCCTCTACATGTTGGTTTAGAAAACTATCCCGCATACATTCCAAGAAAACCTCTTCCTCAGCACCCCTGCCAATTTGATTCACCCAATCTATATGTAGATTGAAGTCACCCATTATAACCGTTTTACCTTTGTTGCACGCATTTCTAATTTCCTATTTGATGCCAACCCCAACTCCACTACTACTGTTAGGTGGCCTGTTCACAACTCCCACTAGCGTTTTCTGCCCCTTAGTGTTTCGCAGCTCTACCCATATCGATTCCACATCCTCCAAGCTAATGTCCTTCCTTTATATTGCGTTAATCTCCTCTCTAACCAGCAATGATACCCCACCTCCTTTTCCGTTCTGTCTACCCCTCCTGAAATTTAAATATCCCTGGATGTTCAGCTCCCAGCCTTAGTCACCCTGGAGCCATCTCTCCATGATCCCAACTATATTATATCATTAATAACTATCTGTACATTCAACTCATCCACCTTATTACGAATGGTCCTTGCATTGAGACACAAAGCCTTCAGGCTTGTTTTAACGTTGAAAAGTGGCCCTTTTGATTTTTGCCCTGGATTTGTCTGCCTGCCATTTTTACTTTTTACACCTTGCTACCTATTGCTTCTACCTTCATTTTACACCCCTCTGTCTCTCTGAGGATTTCAACTTTTTTCATCGGTTGTTGCGACAATAATCAACCAGACCACTGTGTTACCAAAAACGTACGTTTTATTGAGCAAGAGTCTTTACATCAATTCACCCGTCCGCAGACCAGGTAACCCTGCAAAAAGTCGCTACTTCCCTTCAGCAGGTACCACCATATATACTCTTAATACAAAGTTTTCCTCTTCCCCCTTGTTATCCAATTACATTTCCTCCACGTATCTCTTCATATCAGACATGATGTAAGGTGCAAATGCCATCGGCCTCCTCCAAATATGGAGTTGGTTTTCACTTTCTGCTAAAAGCCTGTCGTCTGCGGTTAGCCAGTCTGCACATCCACAAATTGTGCAGATGCAGCAGTTCTGCTTTTTGTGTTAGTAAGCTCTTTTGCACATGCAAGCTTGAATCTTAAGGTTAATTGTTTAATGCCAATACATCGATTTTAATGCTTCTAGAATTATTGGCACTGGTTGTCTTAATATTTCCATAGCAGGATTTAATACAATTCCTCATCTCTGCTCATGCTCCCATCCCCCTGCCACATTAGTTTAAATCCTCCCCAACAGCACTAGCAAACACTCCACCAAGGACATTGGTTCCATTCCAGCCCAGGTGAAGAACTTCCTGTTTGTACTGGTCCCACCTTCCCCCAGAACTGGTTCCAATGCCCTAGAAATTTGAATCCCTCCCCCTGGCACCATTTCCCAAGCCACGTATTCATCTGCAATATCCTCATATCTCTACTCTGACGAGCACATGGCACTGGTAGTAATCCAGAGATTATTACCTTTGAGGTCCTACTTTTAAGTTTTTCTCCTGGCTCCCTAAATTCACCTTGTAGGACCTCATCCCATTTTTTACCTATATCGTCGGTGCCAATGTTCACCACCACAACTGGCTGTTCACCCTCCCCCTCCAAAATGTTCTGCAGCCGTTCAGTGACATCCCTGACCCTTGCACCAGGGAGGCAACATACCATCCTGGAGTCTCGTTTGCGGCCGCAGAAATGCCTATCTATTCCCCTTACAATTGAATCCCCTATTAAAAGGAGATTAAAAATATACCTGATTCTTCTCAAGATATTCCAGAGTGGGAACAACGGAAATTAACAAACCAGCAGCAAGAGCAAGAGCAGGAGAGAGTGTCGTCTTTTAAAAGGGAGATTGCTGAGACGGCTCTCAAAGGGCAGGTGCCAACGGGAATTAAGTTGGGTAAATCGGGCAAGGATGAGAAATGGTTTGTAAACCTTGAAGAGAATAAAGCAATTAATCGGGCAGAGTTTGTGGGTATAGATATAGAGCCACAGGATCCACCAGAAAACTAATGTTCCCAAGTCACAGAAACTGTGACTTGTTCCCAAGTCAGAGAAACAAGAAGGATGAGGGGATAATGTCCTTCCTCAGATTTGGAGACTGGAACTGTACGCAATACTCCAGGTGTGGTCTCACCAAGACCCTCTACAACTGAAGTGAACCTCCCTGCTCCTATACTCAAATCCTTTTGCTATGAAAGCTAACATACCATTCGCTTTCTTCACTGCCTGCTGCACCTGCATGCCTACTTTCAATGACTGGTGTAAGATGACACCCAGGTCGCGCTGCATCTCCCCTTTTCCTAATCGGCCACCATTTAGATAATAGTCTGCTTTCCTGTTTTTGCCACCAAAGTGGATAACCTCACGCTACTAGTTACATCCTCGAAAAATTCCACAAGATTCGTCAGACATGTTTTACCTTTTGTAAATCCATGCTGAATTTGTCCAATGATTTCACCACTTTCCAAATGTGCTGCTATCCCATCTTTAATAACTGACTCTAGCAGTGTCCCCACTACCGATGTTAGACTAACTGGTCTGCAATTCCCCATTTTCTCTCTCCCTCCCTTCTTAAAAAGAGGGGTTACATTTGCTACCCGCCAATCCTCAGGAACTACTCCAGAATCTAAAGAGTCTTGAAAGTTTATCACTAATGCATCCACTATTTCCGGACCTACTTCCTTAAGTACTCTGGGATGCAGCCTATCTGGCCCTGGGGATTTATCGGCCTTTAATCCATTCAATTTACACAACACCACTTCCCGACTAACCTGGATTTCACTCAATTCCTCTTTTGACCCACGGTCCCCTGCTATTTCCGGCAGATTATTTACGTCTTCCTTAGTGAAGACGTAACCAAAGTAGTTATTCAATTGGTCCGCCATATCCTTGTTCCCCATGATCAACTCACCTGTTTCTGACTGCAAGGGACTTACATTTGTTTTAACTAATCTCTTTCTGTTCACATATCTATAAAAACATTTGCAGTCAGTTTTTATGTTCCCTGCCAGTTTTCTTTCATAATCTATGTTTCCTTTCCTAATTAAGCCCTTTGTCCTCCTCTGCTGGTCTCTGATTTTCTCCCAGTCCTCTGGTATGCTGCTTTTTCTGGCTACTTTGTACGCATCATCCTTTGCTTTGATACTATCCCTGATTTCCCTTTGTATCCACGGATGCACTACCTTCCCTGATTTATTCTTTTGCCAAACTGGGATGAACAATTTTTGTAGTTCATCCATGCAGTCTTTAAATGTCTTCCATTGCGTATCCACCGTCAACCCTTTTAGAATTGATTGCCAGTCAATCTTGGCCAATTCATGTCTCATACCCTCAAAGTTACCTTTCTTTGGATTGTTTTGGGAGTAGCAGAGTCAATGTATATTAGCCCGATATATTTGAATTGTTTAACCCTTGATGGTAAAGACGCTTATATTATCAAGGTGGAAATAAATTGTCCCAGGATTTGGCATATTTGATTGGACTTAGGATCAAATTAATAGTAAAATAAATTGATTGTTAAATTTGAACAACTGGGATTCCACAGGAATTGGAAGGCAATGATATTATCGGCTACAATGCTGTGGAATGAAGAAGAAGAAATGGGCAGAAGAATTAAAATTCAAAGTAGTAAATTGAAGGCTGAGACTGAATTTGGTTAAATTGGAACATTTATTATGGTTTGCTTCAAATTAAAGTCACTCGTTTAGGGGAATCTGGACTGAACCCAGCTGAAATTTGTATCATTTCCTGTCACCAGACATACATAGCAACATTGTGTGATGACGAAGGAGATTCCATGTCAATCCTAGAATAATAGATAGTAGATTTGGGAACAGAGAGCAATGTAGATAATAGAATAGGGTTCGGTTCAATGGGAATAGTGAGTGTGTGGGAAAGCATGAGTTCATAATGGTAACTTGCTTTGTCCCAAGTTTCTTGGGGTTTTTTCTCGGGTTTAGGTTCGACTGTGGAAAGTGATGGAAGATTGGGCAGGAACACGGATGGAGGGAACTCGCGCCTATGAAAACACGGGAGGTGAAGACTCCTCAGACAGGACTTGTGAAGTCAGGCCCATGCAAACTCAGGACACTTTATAAGATTCTGAGAAGAAACAACATCATCTTGTGTTACTGATGGATGGGAAATGTACAGCACACAGATGTTTGTCTGGTTAGCTGATTGCTAAGTCACTTTAGTTATCATTTATGATGGGTTATCATAATGACAAAAGAAAGGAATGTTAATCCTGGCTAAATTGGACCAGTCAGTACTTCAAAATAGGGGGTTAAGTTTCAGGGTTTGCTGGGAGATTTGGTCAAATTTGCAGAGCTGGGACAGGCTGTGAGAGGTGTCAGAGAGTCTGGAGCTTAGATACAATTTGCAAGCAAAGAATAGGAAGCCTGGCAAGCCTTGTCAATCTGATACTAAATGCATAGAATGGATTGGGTAGCTGCAAACCAGACCTACACTTTGTAAATAGCTTGTAAATAATGTTGCAGAATCTGACTGTGCTGAAAGTTTATTGGATGGGGTGTTAAGCCTTGTCTGAGAGTTCTGGTAATCAGGGTAAATGTTGCTAAGTTGACTTCATTCGAAGTCCGTTGTCAATACAATGTATTGAACTGTTATATCATTGAGTGAGGGAAATGTCTGCTATGTATGGGGTTAATCGATATTTGTAATTTGGTGATTAAGAGACAACCCCCGTGTGGTTCGGCCCTCAGGATCGCGGGGCATATAAAAGGCCGTGATCATGTGGCTCAGGGTCGATCCACTAGAGGAACGCTCGGGACAGCGTATCCTTCTGGAGTGTCTCTGTCTGCGCGAGGCCGAGAGGGCTTGAACAGATAGACACTGGATTCAACTCTCACTTGGGATAGGTACAGTGTGTGATCTGTGACGCGCTTTTGGTAAAATAGAGTTTGGTTATTCAAGTGCTTGATTCAGTGTTTTTACTGAAACTTGACTGGGGGAAGCTTAGAAACAAGCAATTATCACGGTTATCCACACTGTGACCATGGACGAGACCTAGGATAGAAAGGTCTGTGTAGGAATAGGAAGCAGAATGATAGTGTCTAGCAACTGGGAGAACAGGTAGGTTCAGGCAGACAGAGCGAAGGAGTTCGGCGAAAAGTTCGCCCAGTCTACTTTTGGTCTCGTCATTGCATAAGAGTCCACATCTGGAACAACGGATACAGTGGATGAGGTCAGAGGTGGTGCAAGTGAATCTTTGCCTAACCTGAAAAGACTGTCGGGGTCCCTGGACAGAGTCGAGGGAGGAGGTATAGCGACATGTGTTGCATCTCCTGTAGCTGCAGGGGAATTTTCCTTGGGAGGGGTTGTTTGGGTGGGAAGGGATGAGATATAGTTATGTTGTTTTTATTCCGTGGATAATAATTCCTTCTTTAGACAAAGCACTAATCCTCAGATCGGCATTAATATGTTAATTGTGTGTGTGTTCCGTGTTAGGTCACTCAAAGCCAGGTTTAATTGCAAAGTGTAGTGGTCACAGTTGTTGACAATGAAATGACCGTAAGCTTGGCGTTTCTCTCAGGGAGGGCAGAGAGCGTTCCACATCTCTTCAGTTTTCATCGCAGCAATGGGATCAGAACTATAGTTGGCAAAATCTGCATTCAACATGCCAATGCCTCCCAGCTGGAACTTCTTCAAGAAAGTCGTCCTCAATGAAATGCTCTCTGGATCGTCGTACCAGACCTCATGGAATGCCTTACCTTTCTGTTGTGGAAGCAAAGAGTGGGCTTAGCTTGGTTCAGTGCACTGATCAAGAAACACTGCTGGATTTCTTTAACAAAACAGTGCATAGTCCATGACAAGAAAAACACAAAGTGCTGGAGTAACTCAGAGGGTAAGGCAACATCTCTGGAGAACTTGGATAGGCGGCATGAAGGAAGCAACTTCAGATGCTGGTTTAAACCGAAGATAGACACAAAAAGCTCAATGGGTCAGACAGCATATATGGCGAAAAGGAATAGGTGACATTTGGAGAAGTCTGAAGATTGGTCTTGACCTGAAATGTAACCTATTCCTTTTCTCCAGAGATGCTGTCTGACCTGCTGATTTACTCCAGCTTTTTGTGTCTATTTATGGATGGGTGACGTTTTGGTTGTGATAGTACCTGCCTCATCTACTTCTCTGCCAATCCGTTCCATATACCTATCACCGTTTGTGTAAAATAGTTGGTCCTCAGGTTTCTATCAAATGATGTATAAATGTATTTATACATCATACTCTATTTACAATGTTCTACATTTTATTTTTTAAAAGTGCAAGAACCACAATGGGGTAGACTGGAGGACCTGGAATACATCGTTAATATATATGAGAGATCTAGGTTATTTTATAGCTTTATGATAATTATTGTCACGTGTATTGAGGTACATAGAAACATAGAAAATAGGTGCAGGAGTAGGCCATTCAGCCCTTCGAGCCTGCACCGCCATTCAATATGATCATGGCTGATCATTCAACTCAGTATTCTGTACCTGCCTTCTCTCCATACCCCCTGATCCCTTTAGCCACAAGGGCCACATTTAACTCCCTCTTAAATACAGTCAACTACCTTCTGTGGCAGAGAGTTCCAGAGACCCACCACTCTCTGTGTGGAAAATGATTTTCTCATCTCGGTCCTAAAAGACTTCCCCCTTATCCTTAAACTGTGACCCCTTGTCCTGGACTTCCCCAACATCGGGAACATTCTTGCTGCATCTAGCCTGTCCAACCCCTTAAGAATTTTGTAAGTCTCTATGAGATCCCCCCTCAATTTTCTCAATTCCAGCGAGTACAAGCCGAGTCTATCCAGTCTTTCTTCATATAGAAGTCCTGCCATCACAGGAATCAGTCTGGAGAACCTTCTCTGTATTCCCTCTATGGCAAGAATGTATTTCCTTAGATTAGGAGAACAAAACTGTACGCAATACTCCAGGTGTGGCCTCACCCTGTACAAATGCAGTAGAACCTCCCTGCTCTTGTACTCAAATCCTTTTGCTATGAATGCCAACACACCATTTGCTTTCTTCACAGCCTGCTGCACCTGCATGCCTACTTTCAATGACTGGTGTACCATGACACCAAGGTCTTGTTGCATCTCTCCTTTTCCTAATCGGTCACCATTCAAATAATAGTCTACTTTCCTGTTTTTGCCACCAAAGTGGATAACCTCACATTTATCCACATTATACTGCATCTGCCATGCATTTGCCCACTCACCCAACCTATCCAAGTCACCTTGCAGTCTCCTAGCATCCTCCTCACAGCAAACACTGCCCCCCAGCTTTGTGTCATCCGCAAACTTCGAGATATTGCATTTAATTCCCTCGTCCGAATCGTTAATATATATTTTAAATAGCTGGGGTCCCAGCACTGAGCCTTGCGGCACCCCACTAGTCACTGCTTGCCATCCTGAAAAGGACACGTTCACTCCTACTCTTTGCAGTGAAAAGCTTTGTTTTTGCAGGGTGTTAAATCAGATCAGACACTGCTATACGTAAATACAACAAAGACAATCTCAAGTACAACAGGTAGAGCAAAGGGGAAGAAACAGATAAAAGTTCTCAGCATTGTAGAGACAAAGACAAAGTCCAATGTTTGCAATGGGGTAGAGGTGAATTGGACAGTACTCTAGCTAATGGAAGGATCGTTCATAAACCCGATAATAGAGGGGAAGTAGCTGTTCCTGAGTCTGGTGGTGCGCAGTTTCAAGCTTCTGTATCTTCTGCTGGAATGGGCAGGAAGAAGAAGGAATGACCAGGGTGGGACAAGTCTTAAATTATGTTAGCTGATTTTCTGAGGCAGTGTGAAGTGTAGATTAGTTTAGTTTATTGTCACGTGTACCGAGGTACAATGAAAATCTTTTGTTGCATGCTAACCAGTCAGCAGAAAGACAATACATGATTACTATCATGTATTACTATCGAGATATTTACAGTGTACAGATACATGATAAGATACAGAATGGTGTCAATGGTGGGGAGTGTGGTCTGTGTGATGGACTGGGCTACATCCACAATTCTCTGCGATTCTTTGCGGACTTGTGCAAGTCAGTTCATCAACTCAATTGGGAAGTGAATTAACTTGTTAAACTCGACAATGTTACAATAATATAAAACATATTTGGATGTACTGACCGTAGCTGTGTATTCTCCAGTGGTCTTACCTTGTAGACAAAAAATGGGGCTTTCAGGTCGTCATCCCAAATCCTACCGGACATTGACTTGGGCAAAAGTTCCATGATTTCTTTGTACAGGAGCTTGGGTGTTCCGGAATTACTGCAGGGCGCGCCTTCAAACGCATTCTTTTCTATTTCACATCTACCTGCCTGAAAATTATAAATGAATGAGGAAGTAGAAAGGGCAGCATGGTGGCGCAGCGGTAGAGTTGCTGCCTCACAACACCAGACACTGGGTTCGTCCTGACTACAGGTGCTGTCTGTACGGAGTTTGTAGGTTCTCTCTGTCACCGTGTGGGTTTTCTCAGGGTGATCCGGTTTCTTCCCACGTTCCAGGTTAATTGGCTGGATATAATTGTAAATTGCCCTAGTGTGTGTAGGATAGTGTTAGTGTGCATGGATTGCTGGTCGGTGGGCCAAAGGGCCTGTTTCCGCGCTGTATCTCTAAACTAAACAAAACGTAAAAATGTTTGCTTTGGTAAAAATGTTTGCTTTGCCCAAAGAGAAAGACTCTGACTGAATGCACCGTCACATTTACTGCTCACAATATTGTCTCTCCTGCTCTGGTAAAGCCACAGGTAGATTGGACGACTACGTAGTTGGGGTGTCCCTTACGTTTACACTACCCCTTCCCGTTAAGCTTCAGTTACCTCAGTTTTAGTTTTTATAGAGATACAGTGGGAAACAGGCCCTTCGGCAAAATGACTCCCTGCTGACCAGTGATCACCCGTCGTTCCATCCTACACAATAGGGACAATTTACAGAAGCCAATGAACCTGCAAACCCGTACGCCTTTGGAGCTTGGGAGGAAACCAGAGCACCCGGAGGAAGCTCACACGGTAACAGAAAGAATGTAAACACTCCTTACATACAGCACCCGTAGTCAGGATCGAACCAGGGTCGCTGGCACGGTAAGGCAGCAACTCTACCTCTGTGACACCATGCCAAATTGTTAATTTTACTTCGCAGTCACGTGAGTGACTACGTGAAGAACACCGCCCAGCCGCACGTGCATCATTACGTCAGACGCATTCGTGTAGGCGACCGGTTGGAGCAGCAGAGCTCCTCCAGCAGTAAGTCTAAACTACAGGTAAGTTGTATTCCTTACCTGTTTTACGTCTCCTGCAGGAACCTCGGTATTCAGAGGTTTTTGCGGGATGTTCGAGACGGCCAACGAGGGAACCAGCTAAGGGCTTTGGGGAAACCCTGGTCCGACCGTGGAAGCGGGGGAGCTGGCGAATGTCGGTTTTCACGATCGGAGTCACTGATAACACAGTCAGTGACTCTAGACGTTGGGTCCCCGGGGAGGGGAAACCCAATAATATGCGGTTCGCAGACCGCAGTCGTCCCCAGGATATGGGGTTAAACTGACCTGAACGGTCAGCCAGGTTCCCAGGGAGGGGGAATCCAATAATATGCAGTTCTCATACCGCAGTAATCCCCAGGATATGGGGTTAAGCTGACCTGAACGGTCAGCCCCGGTATATATGGATATATATATATATATATATATATATATATATATGGATTCCCGGGGAGGGGAAATCCAACCGCAATGCGGTTCCCAAACCGCAGTCATCCCCAGGATATGGGGACAACTAACACAATGGTCAGTCCGGATGTTGGGAGGGTTTCCCCTTCAGGAATGCGAATCCAGCTATTATCCCACAGCAGGAGTTGGGCCAACACGGGTCAATGTGAGAGCCCACGCCAGCAGTACCTTTTTTCGCAGGGCTGCTTAATGGGGATGCCAAATTATGGCAGTGCCAACCTATTGGAGAGGCTGTGTTAGCAGCACCTTTGCTCCGGGCTGCTTCATGGGGATGCCAAGTCTATGGCAATACTGGCCTATGGGAAAGGCCGCGCCAGCAGCCCCTTTGCTCAGGGCTGCTTCATGGGGATGCCAAGTGATGGCAGGGCCAGCCTGTTGGAGAGGCTGTGCCAGCAGTAACTTTGCTCAGGGCTGCTTCATGGGTGCCAGCAGTACCTTTGCTCAGGACTACTTCATGGGGATGCCAAGTGATGGCAGGGCCAGCCTATTGGAGAGGCTGTGCCAGCAGTAACTTTGCTCAGGACTGCTTCATGTGGATGCCAAGTTATGGCAGTGCCAGCCTATTGGAGAGGCTGTGCCAGCAGCACCTTAGACGGGGCTGCTTAGTGGGGCGGCCGAGTCAATGGCAGATTATGACAGATGGCAGATTAACAACTGATTTATAGCGTATTCCCATTTACAGTGATCATGGGGGATATTTGAGGAGGCCTTGCTAGGACAGTGCAATATAACAGAGTGATGACAAGAAAGCATTCAAAGAGGACTACTCAAAGTTCAGGTCTCCTCTATCCAGTTAAGATTAAGTTGTTATCGAATAGACTTGTTGGACTTTGGGATTACCTTTAGCTATTCAATTGGCCGTTGACGCCGGCCTGGGCAATAGATTGCAGTCAATAGACTCCTGTAACAGCTTTGTTGTTATAAAACAGCCTTCTAGTCATTAGACTAATTGGCAAGAGTATAGATGGGATTCAGCTGTGCAAGCAGGAGAATTGTTATCTTGTTAAATGGTAAACTATAAAGTGCCATGCAGGTCATTGTTAACACAACTTGTTATCACCAGCTGAAGTTATTAAAAGTCACAATGATGGACAAACAGTATTCATTACTGCTCCAGTAGTCGTTAGGTAAATATTTCATTATATTGAAAAATGGTGCTAATGGCCCTAAATGGGAAATTGCGTCAGCAGTGCCTTGTAGCAGGCCTGCTTAATGTCTCCCTCATGTAAGAGAAGAGCATGCCATGTCAGTATTAGTCTGACGCCGAGTCCATGGCAAAGACGGCATATTGCTGAAGCCGCACCAGCAGCGCCTTGTAACAGGGCTGCTTAATGTCTCCCTCATGTAAGAGGAGAGCATGCGGGATCAGTATAGTCTAATGCCGAGTCTGAGGGTATAGCCATAGAGCATACCCAAGGGATGCAGGGCACGTGCCAGAGGTCTATGCCTGACAGCAAGGTTCGCCATCCCAACACATATGCAGTGAACACCGCTATCAGGGGGACATTAGAGCTGGCCCCCGAATCTTCTATTCAGGTAAGACCTTTCCATAGGCGAAACCTGGAGGATGAAGCACAAGCTATTTGAAAGAGTAAGATTTCATAGTTCGGCGACAACGCACCCATGTCTTCATCAGCAGTAAGCGGTTCACTGAAGCTGATGGCAGCATGAAAGCTGGCCAGAGGTTCCGGCACTCTACCTGTGCTACTCTACAACTTGGTAAGATGTACACTAGGTTGCATAATACAAATTATTGAGACATTATCATCTACTTTGAGGGGTCTAACCGTGTAAAATGGACAATACTAGCATCCCAAGCAGGTTAGAATTGGGCAGGTTCAGTATAATGGCCAGGATTGTCTTGCAAGACTGGCTCTGAAATCGGGCCACAGTTGCCGTTCACGGCACACACAAAATTGCGAATATCATCTCGAGTTTGGAGGTAGAGCCGATTTGCATGACTTACCAATTGTTCTCTTATTGGTATCAACTATCTACAAACCCTACGGGCATTGTATGGGTTAAAAAGTGATTGAACAAATAGGCATATCTGCTTGATCAACTTCATGTTGATTCATTATGATGGTGGCATATGTTAGTCACATGGGTTCAATCAATTAAAGACCCCTGTAATGATTACATAATCTTGTTTGCCACAGGAGAATCATCAAGTATAGGTCAATGGCTACACAGAATTGGTGTTGAATCACACCGTATTATGACACTCTGGTTAAATGGAACACCAAATATAGATATGCTGATTTTCATGCTTAATCACAGGTCGCAAAATATGTGGCAAAACAGTGGCGAAAGATACATTCTCGCTGCAAGGAGAAGGAAGGTCTTTTATGTCTTCCTCCATTTTACTTCATCAATCGGGGCTTCAAATACAGTCATTAAGAGGCCAGTTTAGGTTCCTATTGTGTGATTGGCTTATGCAACTTGATTCCCGATTTGTCGGAAATAATCATATAACCTTATATGGTTATTTTAAATGTAACTTTGCTGGTTCAGCCTGAGGCTTCCGAAATCAGCCGTTGCATGATAAACTCAAATTATTTTTTGCAGATTCAATAAAATGCCCTAAAGCTTGGGGTTGTTGCATCTATCCTTCTATGTGTTCAAAATGCTTGGATAGCACCAAAAAGCAAGACTTTCCAGGAGATGAAAGAGTTTGTTTCATGCTCATGTTACATTGAAAGCGGTATAAATTGCAGACACTTGGAGTTCATGTTAAATGATCTTTTGTCAATTATTGAGTTGTACGGCCATTAACTGTGTCAACGTGCTTTCTCATTGAATTGGCTGTAGCAAACAAGATCCGTTCTGTCGGGTTCACCCCGGATATCAAGTTTGTAAGTATATCTTAAAAACAAGGTCTCCCAGGACCAGTATAATGCCGTATGGGATGTTGACATTTGTGAACATTATTTCACCAGGAGGCTCCAGCTACATCCTTAAATGTGGCTGGAGCTCATTAGGTAGTTATCCTTCTGGCACTGGTTTAGTGCAGCAGGTTCAGTCGCTACATAATTGCGATGGTATAGGATGATTACATCTGTAAATAGTAATATATAATATTTTATGTTATAAATACTTGAGCAGAGCAGAAGGGGTGTCAGGTCTCAAAATAGTCACAGGCATGCCAGGGAACCTTTGGTAACATAAGCACACATATTTACAACAATACGTCAAGGTCACCAAGAGCCTTTGAGACTCTGAACTAGCAATGTTTGTTAGTCACAAAAAACCTAGTAGAACGTATCTGTTCAGGCCACTCCAGATGATAAAATGGAGTTTGCGTTATATATAAGAATAGATACTGTTTCCAAGTCTCATTCACCAGGGTTGCTACAACATCAGCAGCAATGGTATTTACGTTCCGCTTGGCCACATCCTTACGGCTGCAGCATGGTCCAATGAACAAATCTCCAAACATTTATAATAACCCATTGCTCAACCAGGGGTATTTGTCAACTCTATTTGTGTTCTGGTTATACTTTCCATCTGGGTAAGAGATGGGAATATTATTACTTCATTTAAACAGCATCAGCATGTTTTATATCTATGTCATGACTATGCATTTTTCCTTCATTTGTCAATGAAGCAGTTGTGGTTGTGTATACTCGTTTCTCATGGCATGAAATCACAGAGCTTTGAAATCTTCACGTAGTCACTCACGTGACTCCGAGGTAAAATAGTAAGATTAAACAGGAACTTACCAGTTTGAAGTTTGAACTTTATTTTATGAGGAGTTACGATGAGGGACTACGTGCCCTCCACTCCCAACCCTCATAAATATTATCTGATAGTTTTAGTCTTCTGTTCTCTTACTATTATACTTCAGTCACTGTTACCTGTGATTTCACACCACTGCTTTGAAGATTGACGCACGTGCGGCTGGACGGGGTTCTTCACATAGTCCCTCAACGTAACTCCTCATAAAATAAAGATCAAACTTCAAACAGGTAAGTTCTGGTTTAATCTTACTATTTTAATCTCCACCTCAGCCCAGTTCCCATCTCTGTCTTTGGCTTCTTACCTTCTTCAAGATGAACTAGAGGCTGGCACCTCATCTGCTGATGCCTTGAGACAGTGGCATTACCAGAGGTGCCATTATGCTACCCACAGTATAATACTAAAATAAAATGAATATTTCAAATCCTAATGTACAAAGGTAATGTACTAACCTAGAATAAATCTATTCAAAGGTTCACATAATGAGAAGAAGTTGTGTATAAAAAGATGAGGGGCGGCACGGTGGCGCAGCGGTAGATTTACTGCCTCACTGTGCCAGAGACCCGTGTTTGATCCTGACTACGGGTGCTGCCTGTACGGAGTTTGTACGCTCTCTCTGTGACCACATGGGTTTCCTCCAGGTGTTCCGGTTTCCTCCCACACTTCAAAGTCATGCAGGTTTGTAGGTTAATTGGCTTCTGTAAATTGTCCCTAGTGTGTAGGATAGAACTACGGGTGATCATTGGTCACCGTGGACTCGGTGGGACAAAGGGCCTGTTTTCTCGCTGTATCTCTAAACTAAACTAAAACAATGATATGTCAATTTTCTTATTTAGTATTAAAGATTCATTTCTCCACGACACTGCAGTGAGGCAAGTTTAATCTAAAGGATAAAACTAAGGATAAATCCCCTCTCATTTAACCCTAGTTCTTCGGGTCCTTGATTCATCTACCTTGGACTCTGTGTGTTCACCCGATCTATTCGCCTCATGATTT
Organism: Raja brachyura; assembly: GCA_963514005.1. The sequence goes on from OY740790.1 coordinate 73,160,595, forward strand.
TGTCCACCTCTATAAGATCAGCCTTCTGTAATAACCCTTCTGCCTCCTGCTCTCCAAGGATTAAAGTCCGAGCCTGCAAAACCTCTCCCTAGGGTTACACAAAAAGCTGGAGAAACTCAGCGGGTGCAGCAGCATCTAAGGAGTGAAGGAGATAGGCGACGTTTCGGGTCGAGACCCTTCTTCAGACCGTCTTAGATGCTGCTGCACCCGCTGAGTTTCTCCAGCTTTTTGTGTAACCCTCGATTCTCCAGCATCTGCAGTTCCTTCTTTAAACCTCTCCCTAGTTTGGTTTCGGTTTAGTTTATTGTCACACGTACCGTGGTACAATGAAAGGTTTTTGTTGCGTGCTAACCAGTCAGCGGAAAGACAAGACATGATTACAATAGAGCCATTTACAGTGTATAGATAAATGATAAGGGAATAACGTTTAGTGGAAGGTAAAGCTAGTAAAGTCCGATCAAAGATTGCTTTGGCCCTATTGCTCAGGCCCTCGAGTCCTGGCAATGTCCTGCAACATCTTACCTCAATAAAGCGATTGCAAGTATAATCGTAACCGAACCACGGAACGGTCAATATCATCTTCTTGGAATTAACGCCATTTTTGATATAACTGGAGATTCCTGAAAGGGACAGAAAATACTGACAGCATTAATATTTAAACTGGACAAGTGAAGCTTATTATCAATTGGTGTTCTATCAAGATGCCAGTGCCATCTTCTTCACTGTCATGTGCTGGGGCCGCAGAGCGAAGACTGCAGATGCTATCAGGATTAACAAGCTCATTAGGAAGGCTGGCTTCTTCCTGGGAGTGAAATCGAATTCACTGGAGATGGTTTTAGAGGGGAGGTTTCACCTCAAATTGAGGAGCACCTTCAGCAACAGCGTAGGAAAGAACTGCGGATGCTGGTTTAAATTGAAGGTAGACACAAAATGCTGGAGTATCTCAGCGGGACAGGCAGCATCTCTGGCGAGAAAGAATGGGTGACGGGGTTTCAGGTCGAGACCCTTCTTCAGACTGATGTCAGGGGAGTGGAAGTCAATGTTCATATCACTGGGGTGTAAGCTGCCCAAGCGGAATATGAGGTGCTGTTCCTCCGATATACAGGAGTGCACACCTGGAATAGCGGATACAGTTGATGAGGTTGAAGGAGGTGCAAGTGAACCTCTGCCTCATTTTAAAAAAAACTGTTGGGGTCCTTGGACGGAGTCGAGTTGGGAGGTAAAGGGACAGGTGTTGCATCTCCTGTGGTTGTAGGGGAAGGTACCTGGTGAGGGGATGTTATGGGTGGGAAGGGATGAGTTGACCAGGGAGTTGCGGAGGGAACAGTCTCTGCGGAAAGCAGAAAGGGGTGGAGATGAGTAGATGTGGCTAGTTGTGGGACCCCGTTGGAGGTGGCGTAAATGTTGGAGGATTATGTGCTGTATGTGACTGCTGATGGGATGGAAGATGAGGATAATGAGGACTCTATCCTTGTTACAAATGGTGGAAGGGGGAGCAAGAGCGGAGCTGCTGAATCTTGAGGAGACCATAGTGAGCCCCTCATCTATAATGAAATAATTTCCTCAAGAATGAGTACATATCCGATGACCTGGTATGGAAAACCTCTTCCTTGGTGCAGATACGGCATAGACGGAGGTCAACAGACTGGTTACACCAAGATGCAGCGCAGATCGCCAGAGGAGATTCTTTTCCCTGTGGCGATCAAACTATACAAGTCCTCCCCCTTCTGTTGTGGGGTAGACTGACTTCCCTCCCCCAAATCTTTACACATCCCCAATCCTGGACTTACCACTCTTCACATTAATTTAATGTTTCATGCATCTTGTGTGGACGTAGCTCAGTCCATCACACAAACCAACCTCCCTTCCATTGATTCCATTTATTCCCATGCTGCCTCGGTAAGGCCAGCGGCATTATCAAGGACATGCAGGTTTGTGGATAAATTGCCCCTAGTGGACTCGGTGGAGGAGGAAGGTGGGCAGTCGTTTACCTAAAATTGGACAACCCAATGTTCTAAATATCATTACCTCTGTTAGATGGGGCATCTTATTCAGTTAGGCCTCTTCAATTGCAACCTATCTGCATTTGCTACCTCACCAGCAAATTATGTTTGCCATTTTATGACCATAATATGGTCAGATTTAATCTACAATCGGAGGTGTCAATGTTACAGTTGAATAAAGGGGACTATGGGGCCATGAGGGAGGAGCTGGCCAAAGTTGACTGGAAAGATACCTTAGCAGGGATGACAGTGGAACAACAATGGCAGGTTGTTCCAAGGGGAGTAAGGGGCGACCATGGCTGATAAGGGACGTCAGGGACAGTATAAAAATAAAAGAGAAGAAGTACAATGTAGCAAAGATGAGCGGGAAGCAAGGGAATTGGGTAATTTTAAAGAGCAACAGAAGATAACTAAAAAGAGAATACGGGGAGAAAAGATGAGGTACGAAGGTAAGCTAGCCAAGAATTTAAAGGAGGATAGTAAACGTTTCTTTAGGTATGTGAAGAGGAAAAAATTAGTTTAGACCAAAGTTGGACCGTTGAAGACCGAAAAAGGTGAATTTATTATGGGGAACAAGGAAATGGCAGACAGGTTGACCAGGTCTTCACTGGCAGGCAGTAACTAGTGGGGTACTGCAAGGCTCGGTGCTTGGAGCGCAGCAAATCACGCTTCATCATGCCGTCTGGCTCGCGTGACATCATTACAATACCCTGTGGTGCGCGGTGACGCATGGTTACACACGGTGATGCAACCATGCGTCGCCACACGATACACGTGAGACGTCAGGACGCAGCGTGCAAAGCCAATGCATCAGCGTGCGTACCCAATGCGTCAGCGTGCGTATGCAATACGTCACGAAGGTGGCGCGCGAGGATTTCGTAGAGCAAGAATTCCTGGTGCGCCGCGCGATACCTTGCGCAACCTCACACTACTCCACGCACCCATCCCGCGCTACCCACATGCTACCGTGCATCACAACCCATCGACCTATTTTACATATGACACGTAAATGAGGCGCAAATGACGGCCAAGTGGGACAGGCCCTTAACATTAGCAAATTTGCAGATGACTCAAAGCTGGGTGGCAGTGTGAACTGTGAGGAGGATGCTATGAGAATGCAGGGTGACTTGGACAGGTTTGGTGGAGTGGGCAGATGCATGGGAGATGAAGTTTAATCCGGATAAATGTGAGGTTATCCACTTTGGTATCAAAAACAGTAAGGCAGATTACTATCTGAATGGCGTCAAATTGGGAAACGGGGAAGTACAACGGGATCTGGGGATCCTTGTTCATCAGTTGATGAAAGTAAGCATGCAGGTACAGCAGGCAGTGAAGAAAGTGAATGGCATGTTGGCCTTTATAACAACATGCATTTATAACAAGTGGAGTCGAGTATAGGAGCAAAGATGTCTTTCTGCTGTTGTTCAGGGCCCTAGTGAGACCACACCTGGAGTATTGTGTGCAGTTTTGGGGAATGTGCAAATTCCTAATTTGAGGAAGGACATTCTTGCTATTGAGGGAGTGCAGCATAGGTTTACAAGGTTAATTCCCGGGATGGCGGGACTGTCATATGCTGAGAGAATGGAGCGGCTGGGCTTGTACACTCTGGAGTTTAGAAGGATGAGAGGGGATCTTATTGAAACATAAGAATGTTAAGGGTTTGGACACGCTAGATGCAGGAAACATGTTCCCGATGTTGGGGGAGTCCAGAACCAGGGGCCACAGGTTAAGAATAAGGGGTAAGCCATTTAGAACGGAGACGAGGAAACACTTTTTCTCACAGAGTTGTGAGTCTGTGGAATTCTCTGCCTCAAAGGGCGGTGGAGGCCGGTTCTCTGGATACTTTCAAGAGAGCTAGATAGGGCTCTCAAATATAGAGGAGTCAAGGGATATGGGGAGAAGGCAGGAACGGGGTACTGATTGGGGATGATCAGCCATGATCACATTGAATGGTGGTGCTGGCTCGAAGGGCCGAATGGCCTATTCCTGCACCTATTGTCTATTTTCTGTTATGTTTCAGATTTGTGACATCTGCAGGATTTTGCTTCTGGCTTATTCCACTTACCTGTCAGGGTCTGTTGATAGGGAGCATCTGCCTTTGCAAAGCAATCTGTCCACATATGCAGCTGCACGTCAAACGAGATCACATGTACATAATCGGCATATTTGGAAGCTGAGACAAGGTCAGAGCAAACTGTAGTACTGGTGTTGCAAATCCAAGGTGTGTAAAATGAGATCTGGGGAACAAATGGAAGAAGGTGTTTCAGCTGTTGTGTTTCCTCAGTGGTCCAGCCCTAGTTACACCCATCTTGTTTCCATTCACTCTTCATCCATAACAACAATGTTTCTTTCACACGGTCGAACCAGAGTTTTATGGTCAGTTTTAAAGACAGTCAGAACATTTCTCCCAGAGAGGAAACATCAAACATCTAGATGGCATGGATTTAGGAATGAGAGGGCAACGTTTAAGGAGTTGTGTGTAATAATAATATTATATTTTATTGTCATTGCACACAAGTGCAACGCGATTTGGTTTGCAACTCCATCTGATGTCATAACTTAAACGATTAATAAAATTTAGGTTTAGATAGGTTTAGGTGTGGCTAGTTCTTTAACAGAGGGTGGTGAGTACCTGGAATGTACCTCCAGGGGTGGTGGTGGAGGCAGAGACTAAATTGCCATTGAAGAGGCTTAACTTGGAAGCACGATCTCAGCCAATCCCTTTTGCCCATATCCCTTCAAACCTTTCCTATCCATGTACCCATCCAAGTCTCAATTAAATGCTGTTCTCGTACCTTCCTCAACTCCCTCCTCTGGCAGCTTGTTCCACATACCCACTCTCTAAGTGATTAAGCTGCCTCAGGTTCCTATTAAATCTTACTCCTCTCTCCGTAATGCTGCATTCATCCTATCTATTCACCTCATGATTTTATGCACCTCTATAGGATCACCCCTCAGCTCCTGCACTCCAACAAATATCATGTACAAGCAGAGGAGATTGGTATTAACTTGGCATCATTTCTGGCACTGGAACTGTAGGCTGAGAGGCCTGTTCATGTGGTGCACCATTCTATCTTCTATGTTCAATGGTTTTGTGCACACTGGCAGAAAGATTTAATTGGAGCATGAGGGGCAACTTTTTCACACAAAGTATGGTAGGTGTATGGAACGAGCTGCCGTTGGAGGTAGTTTAGGCAGGGACTATTACAATGTTTAAGAACCATTCAGGTACTTGGATAGAGGGATATGGGCCAAACGCAGGCAGGTGGGACTAGAGTAGATGGGACATGTTGGCCGGCATGGGCAAGTTGGAATGAAGGGCCTGTTTCCACGCTGTATCAGGCAATGACTCCGACTTCTGAGCAATTGTATGAAGATTCAAATTTAAACCTTCCCATTCGTGGAACTGGGGCTTAACTCACCAGTAAAATTCAGAACTATGTCATTGTGTTTGTGTCTAATTTACCCTCGATACAACCTATGGTTCGAATGAGAATTCCAGGGAGCCTTGTAGCAAGATGGAGCGCTAAACGTTGCAGCTATCAAGTATCGAGTTTGAGTTTAGTTTATTGTCACGTGTACCGAGGTATAGTGACAAGCTTTTGTTGCGTGCTAACCAGTCAGCGGAAAGACAATACATGATTATAATCGAGCCATTTACAGTGTATAGATACATAATAAAGGGAATAACTTTTAGTGCAAGATAAAGTCAGAAAATTCCAATCATAGATAGAGATAGTTCGAGTCACCAATGAGGTAGATGGTAGTTCAGGACAGCTCTCTAGTTTTGGTAGGATGGTTCAGTTGCCTGATCACACCTGGGAAGAAACAGTCCCTGCATCTGGAGGTGTGCATTTTCAGAAGGGGGGGGGGGGGGGGGGGGGGGGGGGGGAGTTGTTTACCTAGAATTGGACAACCCAATGTTCTAAATATCATTATTTCATCAGCTACAAGTGCATCAATGTTACTTTATCATTAACATCGACAAGTACAGCACAGGGACAGGCTCTTTCGGTACACCATGTCTGTGCTGAACATTTTAGTTTAGTTCATTGTCACAGTTTATTGTTTAGTTTATTGAACATGATGCCAAGACCAACTGTTATCTGCCTGCACATAATCCAGATCCCTCAATTCCCTGCATATCCATATGCCTCTACAAACGTCTCTTAAATGCCATCGTATCTGCCTCAATGCGTCAACGTGTTCCAGGCACCCACAACTCCTTTAAACTTTGCCCCTCTCACCTTAAATGTATGCCCTCTAATATTTGATTTTTCCCTTTGGGAATAAGTTTCTGACTGTCTACCACATCAATGCCTCTCATATAATTATATCTACTTCCATCCTGTCTCCATGCAACCTTTGGTGTTCCAGAGAAAATAATCCAAGTCTGTCCAACTTCTGCCTGTAACTAATACCCCCCAATCCAGGCATCGTTCTGGTTAATCCCCTCTGCTCTCTTTCCAAAGCCTCCAACCCCTTCCTGTAACGGAGTGACCAGAACTAACCAAAGCCGCATAAAACCTCATCATGTCTTCCTGACTCACACCAAGCTCTGACTGTAAATAGGCAATTTACAAACTCTAAAAGTGTTCAACACATTTTAATGATAGCACAAGGTATTACATACATCCTCAAATACTGGCTACATTCTTATAGTGAACCGTATCCAGGAAGGGGAAGGCGTTATGATTGATGTTAACTAGGCGGGGTTAATGGTACTGAGGTAACTATGTTATTGGTTGCATGCAAAACCATCTACATCCTTCCCCTTAGAAAATTTAAAAGAAACAGACCGTTGTCACTACAACAGAATTAAACAGAATCGCCATAACGAACAGGTGGCTTGCTGATCCGGCCCGAGCGCGTACGGATGCCTCCCCCTTCCCCCGGAGGAGCAGAAAAACCAGGGGGACCCGAGACAGCAGGGGAACCAGGGAAGGGCGGTGGGGTTGGAGGAACAGGAGAGGGAGAACCGCGACCGCCAACAGGTGACCCGCGCAGAGGGGAACCGGGCGCTCGATATGGGGACCGAGGCATGCAGGGAACGCTGGCTGGGACAGGAGCCGGCTGCTGGTATGAGAGCGGCGGGGCATAGGGGCCCGGGGCCTGCGGCTTCGGCTCATTAACCGCAAGCAGGTGTTGTCGGCTTCTACGGTAGATGGTTCCCTCATAGTCGACCAGATACGAACGAGGTGAGTCGGCCACCCCAACCACAGTAGCCAGACGGGAGTGACCACTGGCGGTTTGCAATCGAACAACCTGTCCAGGCAACAGAGGATCGAGTGGTCTGCACGACCGATCGTGGGAACGCCGCTGGCTGTCATGTTTCTCTTGAATGCGCCTCTGCACAGAGGCAGGCTCCAGCACCCGAGGTTTCAGCTGGCGCTGGGCAATCGGGATGGTAGATCTGGTTGTTCTGGACATCAGACGCTGAGCAGGGGACCCCATGGCCGGATCTCTGGAAACATTCCTGAGGTTCAGGAGATCCAAATACAAATCATAGTTAGACAGTTTCGCTTGTTCCATCAGAAGCTTGGCGCTGCGGACGGCCCGTTCAGCAAGGCCGTTGCTCTGTGGGTACTCCGGGCTGCTGGTGAAATGCACAAAATTCCATTTGTCAGCAAAACTTTTGAACTCACGGCTGGTAAACTGCCTGCCATTGTCAGTCTGCAGCCTGACAGGGGACCCAAACGTGGAGAAGTGTTTCCGCAGCTTCCGGATCACCATCTCCGACGTGAGGGATGTCAGCAAATCCACCTCGAACCAGTTTGAGTACGAGTCGACCAGGACAAGGTAGTGGTTACCACGCCACTCGAAGATGTCGGCAGCCAGCGAGGACCAGGCCAAGGCAGGAGCGGGCTGTTGCAGCAGGGGCTGTCGCTGCTGATGTGGAGCAAGACTGTTGCACGTGGAGCAGGCAGAAACACGGTCTCGAATATATTTGGCCATTCCAGGCCAGTAGAATTGGCACTGAGCGTGGGCGAGTGTTGCATCGACCCCGGGGTGTCCGCTGTGGGCTGTGCAGTAGTAAGAATCGAACAGGGAGGACGGGACCACCACTTTATGTCCCTTAACGATAACGCCATTCTGGAGCACCAATTCGTCACGGACCAGGAAGAAGGGCTGTGTTTCAGGCGGTGCAGCGGAGCGCTTTGTTGGCCACCCTGATTTAATCACAGACGCAAGCCGTTGCAAAACTGGATCGGCAGCGGTGTGCTCGGCCAAAAGCTGCAGCTGCTTGGTGGGAATAAAATTGACGCCCAGTACGAGCAAGTCCTCTGTTTCGTAGGGGTGGCGAGCACAGGAGGCCCGCGGGGCGTGCGATAACGTGTCCGCGATGTGCATCTCGGTGCCTTTCTTGTAGACGATGTCGAAATCAAAGCGCTGGAGCTGCAGCCTGGCAGGGGCAGCATGAATCGGCTTGTTCAGGATTGTCACCAGTGGCTGGTGGTCGGTTTCGACTGTAAATCTGCTGCCAAACAGGAAGTCTCTGAACTTGGAGCAGGCAAACACCACCGCAAGCAGCTCCTTCTCGATCTGAGCGTACCGCTGCTCGGTGTCCGTCATGGTGCGGGAGGCATAGGAGACAGGATGTAACGATCCATCGACAGATTGGAGGCATGCCGCGCCCAGGCCGAACTTAGAAGCGTCACATGTGACGGTGATGGGGCGACTCGCATCAAAAAATCGCAACGTCGGAGTGTTAATCAGTTTCGACTTGAGACAGTCAAATGCCTGCTGGTGCTGTGGGAGCCAGACCCAGGCGATATCCTTTTTTGTCAGCTGCCGCAGGGGAGCACTCAGCTCACTGAGATTTGGTACAAACTTCCCAAGGTAGTTCACCATGCCCAAGAAACGTTGTAGACCTGGCACGTCGGTGGGGGCTGCCATCTCAGAGATGGCCGCTGCCTTCAAAGGGTCGGGTTTTAGTCCGTTAGAGGTGAAAACGTGTCCAACATACGTGACTTCTGAGACACGAAACCGGCACTTCTTTGGGTTCAGCTTCAGGTTGGCCTTTCGCGCCCGATCCAGGACGCGGCGGAGGTTCTGGTCATGTTCGGCAATGTCCTTCCCATAGACTAAGATGTCATCCACGATGATGGCACATGGCAGGCCCGAGAATATCTGCTCCATCGTTCGCTGGAACACCTCACTAGCGGAATTGATGCCGAATGGCATTCACAGGAATTTGAATCTGCCGAATGGTGTGGCGAAGGTTGTCAGGTCGGAAGATGCTTTGTCCAACGGGATCTGCCAGAACGAGTTCTTAGCATCTAGGACCGAAAAGACGGTGGCTTGCCCGACCTGAGCCGCCACGTCCTCAACAGACCGCATGGGGTAGTGTGGTCGCCTGATGGCAAGGTTTAAGTCCTTGGGGTTGATACACACACGTATTTCATTCTTGTCTTTCTTTATCGTGGCAACCATGGTGGAGACCCAATCGGTGGGCTCGCTGACCGCTTCTAGCACCCCCTTGTCGACCATGTTGTTAAGCATCGCCTCGACCCTGTCTTTCATGGCGTGGGACACCCTGTGAGGTGCGCGGACCACGGGTTGTACATTTGGGTCAATGGAAATATGGTATGTCAGTGGTAACTTTCCCAGGTCATCGTTGAACAGGTCCTGGTATTCTGCAATCGGGTTAAATGACAGTTGCACTTTGTGGACCGTGTGGTCGAAGGACACCAGGCCAAGATCTTGGCACGCACGGTTTCCCAGCAGGGTAACACAGTCAGAGTTCAAAACATAAAAAATCAAGTTTCTCGTGGCCTTCTGTAGCCTGCAAGTTAAAGTGGCCCTCCCCACAGGCCTGAGAATTTCTCCACCATAGGCGTGTAGAGTAGCATTGTCAGCGACCAAGGCCTCATTAGTCCTTATCTTGTTGAAAAGATTTATTGACAAAACATTGACCTTTGCCCCAGTATCTAACTTCGCAAGGAAGGTTACATTGTTGACAGTCACAGACACGGAGGGATCAAGACGTTGGCCAGGTGCCTGGAGGAGGGTAAACACATTCGAATCCTCGGGAGAATTAATTGGATCTGCATCGTAGGATTCAGCAACATCGGGCTGTGGGTTGGAACAGCTATCAGATTGTTTAAGCATGTTTAGACTGGGTCTGGAAATCTGTACCTGTCTCCCACGAGAACGGAATAAGCGGCAGGCAGAAGCGAAATGATTCAGTTTGTTACAAAAATTACAAGCCTTGCCATAGGCAGGGCACGTCGACCGTCTGTGGTGCATGTAGTTACAGTTAGGGCACCTTTTTGGGGGCACATCAGCAGGACCAGGGTTGGCACGCGGCAGAAAAGCATTGTTTCCCCTCTGAGGCAGGGCTCTACCAAATCCAGCCTGGTGAACAGACTTATCTCCCAAGTCCCGGTGATCATCTGGCAATACAACGACCTCAGACAATCTGCAGGTATGCATGGCTTTTTCTAACGTTAGATCCGGATCCCTAAGAAGCTCACATCGCAGCTTCTGGTCACGCATGCCAGTTACTAAAATGTCTCTAGTGAGCTGGTCTGTCATGTCACCGAAACGGCACCGCTGGGCGAGATAACGCAAATCGGCAATAAAACATTCAACAGGTTCCTCCGGCAGCTGTCTCCTTGTAAAGAACCGTGCCCTCTCTAGAATGCGGTTTGAGGGCAGGTCACAAATCTCCCTGAACTTGCGTAGCAGGCAAGCAGGGTCACTGGCAGATTCTGCAGGGGTAACCACCATGTTGTTGTCGTCCAGTACCGCTGGAGCATAGACAAAAGTTCTGGCTCTCTTCATGGCATCAGGTCCGACAAGGTTGAGTAGGAGGGAGGCTTTGAGGGAGTCAGGATCATTGCGGTGAGCGACGTTGACAAAGTGGGTGAAATCAATTTCAAACGTAGCCCAGCGCTCAGAAATATCAGCATCAAAGACAAGCTGCGCGGGCTTTCTGCACGAGAATGCCATGGTCAGAGAGATAAAGCACAAAAGGCACAAATCAAATAAAAGAAATAAAACCCGATGGACAGGTAGGCGCAAGTATCTTCCAGCTCCGACACCATGTAAATAGGCAATTTACAAACTCTAAAAGTGTTCAACACATTTTAATGATAGCACAAGGTATTACACACATCCTCAAATACTGGCTACATTCTTCTAGTGAACCGTATCCAGGAAGGGGAAGGCGTTATGATTGATGTTAACTAGGCGGGGTTAATGGTACTGAGGTAACTATGTTATTGGTTGCATGCAAAACCATCTACACTGACCTCTGAAGGAAAGCATACCATATGCCTTTACAACTCTATCTACTTGTGTTCTCATCTCAGTTCTAAATGACCGACCACTTATTCTTAATCTGTGGCCCATGGTTCTGGACTCCCCCAACATCGGGAACATTTTACCTGCCTCTAGCGTGTGCAATCCCTTAATAATGTTCTATGTTACTGTAAGATCCCCTCACAACCTTCAAAGTTTCAGTGAATACCAGCCCAGTCGCTCCATTCTTTCATCATATGACAGTCCCGCCATCCCGGGAGTTAACCTTGATCCTGCACTGCACTCCCTCAATAGCAACAATGTCCTTTCCCAAATTAGGAGACCTCTTTGCTCCTATACTCAACTTCTCTCATTATGAAGGCCAACATGCCATTAGCTTTCTTCACTGCCCACTGTACCTGCATGCTTACGTTCAGTGACTGATGTACAAGTACACCCAGGTCTTGTTGTACTTCCCCTTTTCCTAACCTGACACCATTCAGATAATAATCTGCCTTCCTGTTCTTGCAACAAAAGTGGAGACCCTCACATTTATCCACATTAAACTGCATCTACCATGCATCTGCCCACTCACCTATCCTGCCCAAGTCACCCCGCATCCTCATAGTATCCTCTTCACAGTTCACACTGCCACCCAGCTTTGTGTCATCTGCAAATTTGCTAATGTTACTTTTAATTCCCTCATCTAAATCATTAATGTATATTGTAAATAGGTGCAGTCCCAGCTCCAAGCCTTACGGCACCCCACAAGTCTCTGCCCGGCATTCTGAAAGGGACCCATTAATCCCTCATCAAAGGTTTTCTGAATGTCCAGGTACACTATGTCCGCTGGCTCTCCCTTGTCCATTTTACATGTTCCATCCTCAAAAAATTCTAGAAGATTTATCAAGAATGATTTCCCCTTCGTAAATCCACGCTGACTCGGAACGATCCTGCTACTGCTACCCAAATGTGCCGCTATTACATGTTTAATAATCCACTCCAGCATCTTCTTCATCACCGATGTCAGGCTGACTGGTCTACAATTCCCTGCTTTTTCTCTCCCTCCTTTCTTAAAAAGAGGGAAAACATTAGCTACCCTCCAATCCACAGGAACTGATCATGAATCTATAGAACATTGAAAAATGATCACCTATGTGTCCACGATTTCTAGAGCTGCTTCCTTAAGTACTTTGGGATGCAGACCATCAGGCCCAGGGCACTTATCAGCCTTCCATATAACCATATAACAATTACAGCACGGAAACAGGCCTTCTCAGCCCTTCCAGTCCGTGCCGACCACTTATTTTCCCCTAGTCCCATCTACCTGCACTCAGACCATACCCCTCCATTCCCTTCCCGTCCATATACCTATCCACTTTACTTTTAAATGTTAAAATCGATCCTGCCTCCACCACTTCTGCAGGAAGATCATTCCACACAGCCACCACTGTCTGAGTAAAGAAGTTCCCCCTCATGTTACCCCTAAACTTCTGTCCCTTAATTCTCATGTCATGTCCTCTTGTTTGAATCTTCCCTACCCTCAATGGGAAAAGCTTATCCACATCAACTCTGTCTATCCCTTTCATCATTTTAAAGACCTCAATCAAGTCCCCCCTTAATCTTCTGCGCTCAAAAGAATAAAGACCTAACTTGTTCAACCTTTCTCTGTAACTTAGCTGCTGGAACCCAGGCAACATACTAGTAAATCTCCTCTGTACTCTCTCTATTATGTTGACATCCTTCCTATAATTAGGCGACCAAAATTGTACACCATACTCTAGAATTGGTCTTACCAATGCCTTGTACAATTTACTTCCCTACTCCTATATTCAATGCTCTGATTTATAAAGGCCAGCACACCAAAAGCTTTCTTTACCACCCTATCTACATGCGATTCCACCTTCAGGGAACTATGCACAGTTCCCTGAATTGAGGAATGCTGTGGAACAGTTATTCCTAAATCCCTCTGTTCCACAGCATTCCTCAATTCCCTACCATTTACCATCTACTTCCTATTTTGATTTGTCCTGCCAAGATGTAGCACCTCACACTTATCAGCATTAAACTCCATCTGCCATCTTTCAGCCCACTCTTCCAAATGGCCCAAATCTCTCTGTAGACTTTGAAAATCTACTTCATTATCCACAGCACCCCCTATCTTAGTATCATCTGCATACTTACTTATCCAATTTTCCACCCCATCATCTAGATAATTGATGTACATGACAAACAACAGTGGACCCAACACAGATCCCTGAGGCACCCCACTGGTCACCGGCTTCCAACCTGACAAACAGCTATCCACCATTACTCTCTGGCATCTCCCATTCAGCCACTGTTGAATCCATCTTGCTACTCCGCCATTAACACCTGAAGATTGAATTTTCTTAACCAACCTTCCATGGGGAACCTTGTCAAAGGCCTTACTGAAATCCATATAGACAACATCCACTGCTTTACCCTCATCAATTTCCCTAGTAACCTCTTCAAAAAATTCAAGAGGGTTTGTCAAACATGACCTTCCAGGCACAAATCCATGTTGACTGTTCTTGATCAGACCCTGTTAATCCAGATGCTTATATATATTATCTCTAAGTATCCTTTCCATTAATTTGCCCAGCACTGACGTCAAACTAACAGGTCTATAATTGCTAGGTTTATTCTTTGAACCTTTTTTAAACAATGGAACAACATGGGCAGCACGCCAATCCTCCGGCACTATTCCTGTTTCTAATGACATTTGAAATATTTCTGTCATAGCCCCTGCTATTTCTACACTAACTTCCCTCAATGTCCTAGGGAATATCCTCTCAGGACCTGGAGACTTACCCACTTTTATATTTTTCAAAAGTGTCAGTACTTCTTCCTCTTTGAATCTCATAGTTTCCATAGCTACTCTACTTTTTTCCCTTACCTCACAGAGTTCAATATCCTTCTCCTTGGTGAATACCGAAGAAAATAAATTGTTCAGTCCCATCAGTCTACGCAACACTATTTCCTGACTAATGTGAATTTCCTTCAGTGCCTCCATCACCCTAGTACATCTGGAAGATCGTTCGTGTCAAGACAGAACCAAAATACCTGTTCAAATATTCTGCCATTTCCTTATTCCCCACAATAAATTCACCTCTTTCTGTCTTCAAGGGACTTAATTAATTAGTTGGCTGAACTAGATTTTTTTCCTCTTCACATGCCTAAAGCCGCTTTTACTATCCTCCTTTATATTTTTGGCTAGCTTACCTTCGTACTGCATCTTTTCTCCCCATATTGCCTTTTTTAGTTACCTTCTGTTGATCTTTAAACGCTTCCCAATCCTCTGGCTTCCCGCTCATCTTTGCTATGTTATACGCCTTCTCTTGTTTTTATACTGTCCTTGCCTTACCTTGTCAGCCATGATCGCCTCTTACTCCCCTTAGAAACTTTCTTCCTCTTTGGAATGAAATGTTCCTGCATCTTCCAGATTATTCCCAGAAATTGTTGTTCCACCATCATCCCTGGCCTAGAATTCCCTGGATTCTCTCCAGTTCCCTTCTTAAATGAAGGAACAACATTGGACCTTGCCTATAGCTAGTGAAGACGCAATGATCTTTGTCAAGACCGCCGCCATCTCCTCTCTTGCCTCTCTGAATAATCTGGGATAGATTTTGAGCGGCACAGAGGCGTAGCGTCTGAGACCCGGGTTTGATCCTGACTATAGATGCTGTCTGTACAGAGTTTGTACGTTCTCCCTGTGACCTGCATGGGTTTTCTCTGGGCACTCCGGTTTCCTCCCACTATCCAAAGACGTTCAGGTTTGTAGGTACATTACCCTGTAAAATTGTGAATGTCCCTAGTGTGTAGGAAAGTGTCGCAGGGCCTGTATCCACAGCTGTATCTCTAAAGTCTATAGTTGAAAGATCCCAT
The DNA here is from genome assembly GCA_963514005.1 of Raja brachyura. The sequence continues at coordinate 73,175,750 of OY740790.1, forward strand.
CAGGTCCTGGGGATTTACTCACTGGATAACGGAATAGAACTTTTTGTAAAGAATTTTACCTGAGATCCTGGTATTCTTTTCTTGAACCTGGTTTTGATATCTTGAAACAGGCTGGGCAGTTTGGCAGAAAATGCAGCGTCAAGACCAGAATCAAATCTCAAATGAACTCCGTCCAAATATCTTTCTTGAATCGCGTTCAATTTTTTGCCGATCCAAGATCGGGCACGACGGTTAAACAGGTCATCTTTCCCTATTGCAACTGGTAAAAAGCAGAGAAATAGAAACATTGTGTCCAGGGTTATTCACAAAGACCTTACTTTTCATGTACCTTAATTGATATCTCCCACTGTGATAGGATTTACTCCCATTGGAATGAGAACGGTCTAAATAGGTCTGAAGAAGTGTCACGACCCGAAACATCACACCTTCCTTCTCTCCAGAGATGCTGTCTGTCCCATTGAGACTCCAGCATTTTGTGTCTACCTTTGCGTTAATTAGGGATAGCCAGCACAACTTTGTATGTGGCAGCTCATGTCTCGCTAACTTGATTGAATTTTTTGAGAAGGTGATGAAGGAGATTAATTAAGTTAGGGCAGTGGTGTTGTGTTCATGGATCTTAGTAAGGCTTTTGATAAGGTCCCTCATGGTATTCTGATCCAGAAGATTAAGATGTACAGGTATGGCAATGCTGAGCTGGTCAGGCCGCATCTGGTGTATTATGAGCAACTTTGGGCCACATATCTGAGGTTGTCTACCATCTGTCCTGTCCAATCATCTAAGAACTTTATGTGTTTCGGGACAAGGAAAGGCAGCTGCAAACAGGGAAAGGTAGCTGGTATTCCTGGAAGAGTTTTGGGAACTGAGGAGCAAGTTAAAAAAGTAAATCGGGAGGGCATGAAGGAGCCAGGAGATAAGACTCTGTTGTCGGGATGGGAGTCTGTGACAAAAATAAGTGGTTTTGCAGATAGTGAAGATGGTTTAGAAAAATTGCAGCTGGATCTTGATCGGTTGGCCAGGTGAGCTGACGAATGTTTGCTGGAATTTTATACAGAGAAATGTGAGGTGTTGTATTTTGTGAAGTCTAACATGGGCAGGACCTACACAGTGAATGGTAGGCCTCTGGAGAGTGTTGTCGAGCAGAGGGATCTCAGAGTTTAGGTGCATGGTTCCTTGATGGTCGAGTTGCAGGTAGATAAAGTGGTTAAAAAGGCTTTCGGTATATTGGCCTTCATCAGAATATTGAGTATAGGAGTTTGGAGGAAATTATGCAGTTGTATAAGATGTTGGTGGGAGTCCATTTAGAGTATTTTGTTCAGTATTTTGTTAACCTGGAAAGGGTACAGAGTGGATTTACGAGGATGTTGCCAGGACTTGAGGGTCTGAGCTATAGGGAAAGTTGAGTAGGCTGGGATTTTATTGGAGCACAGGATAATGAGGGGTGATCTTATAGAGGTGCATAAGATCATGAGAGGAATAGATTATGTCAGTCTCTTGCCCAGTCTCTTGCCCAGAGTAGGTGAATCAAGGACAAGAGGACATAGGCTTAAGGTGAAGTGAGAAAGATTTAATATTTTATTTCAGAGTCACGTGAGTGACTACGTGAAGAACCCCGTACAGCCGCACGTGCGTCATTACGTCAGACGCTTTCGTGCAGGCGACCGGTGGAGCAGCGGAGCTCCTCCAACGGTAAGTCTAAACTTCAGGTAAGTCCTATTCCTTACCTCTTGTAGGTCTCCTGCAGGAACCTCAGAGGATTTTGCGGGATGTTCGCGACGGCCGATGAGGGAACCAGCCTAGGGCTTTGGGGAAACCCTGGTCCGACCGCGGAAGCGGGGAGCTGGCGAATGTCGGGTTTCACGATCGGAGTCACTGATAACACGGTCAGTGACTTTACACATTGGGTTCTCGGGGAGGGGAAACCCAAGAATATGCGGTTCAAGACCGTAGTACTCCCCAGGCTATGGGATTAAACTGACCTGAATGGTCAGCCTGGGTTCCCGGGGAGGGGAAATCCAATAATATGCGGTTTCCAGACTGCAGTAGTCCCCAGGAGATGGGGTTAAAACTGGCCTAAATGGTTACGCTGGGTTCCCCGGGATGGGGAAATCCAAGCATATGCGGTTTTCATACCGCAGTAATTCCCAGGATATGGGGTTAAACTGACCTGAACAGTCAGCCCGATTGCTGGGAGGGTTACAGCGGGTTTATATATATTTATTATATGGATTCCCGGGGTGGGGAAATCCAGCAATGCGGTTCCCAAACCGCAGTCATCCTCAGGATATGGGGACAACTGACAAAAATGGTCAGTCCGACAAAGAAAGATGTTGGGAGGGTTCCCCTCCGGGAATGTAAATCCAGAGACACTCCTACAGCAGGAGTTGGGTCAGCGTGGGAAATGTGAGAGCCCACGCCAGCAGTAAAGTTTATGACAGTGTCAGCCTATTGGCGAGGTTGTGCCAGCAGCACATTTGGGTAGGGCTGTTTCATGGGGATGCCACGTTATGGCAGGCTAGCCTATTGGAAAGGCTGTGCCAGCAGTACCTTTGCTCAGGGCTGCTCATGGGGATGCCAAGTTATTTTTTTTTAAATTTCAAAATAGACTTTATTCGAGTAATAAATATTTACAATACATCAACCGTGCGAAAAATAAAAACCATCCAACATTTTCGGAGGCTATACAAATGTCTCCATACAGTCAATATACATTTTTCAAAATTTTCAAATTTCACGAATTGATCCCCCACCCGTGCCACTCATGTGGCCCCCCGGCATGGGATACCTTCCCTTATTTTGAGGGGCTTCTCCACCATACAGTGCCCCCCATGTCCAGCAGCGGAAGGACCTTAGACTGTGGCCCTCCCCCACCGAGCCTTGGCGTTGGCTGCACCGAGCTTCAGTGCGTCCCTCAGTACGTACTCCTGCAGTCTGCAGTGGGCCAGTCGGCAACATTCCCCGACGGACATCTCGCTCTGCTGGGTGGTGAACAACGCTCGGGCAGACCAGAGAGCGTCTTTCACCGAGTTGATAACCCTCCAGCAGCACTTGATGTCAGTCTCTGAATGTGTCCCTGGGAAAAGTCTGTAAATCACAGAGTCCTCTGTGACGGAGCTGTTTGGAATAAAGCGTACCAGGGACCCTTGCATTTTTCTCCAGACTCTTTGGGCAAATCCACACTCTGCAAAGAGGTGGGCAACCGTCTCCACTCCATAGCAGCCGTCCCGAGGGCAGCGTGCGCTGGTAGTGAGGTTCCGACGGTGCAGGAAGGATCTGACTGGGAGGGCTCCCCTCACCGCCAGCCAAGCCAGGTCTTGGTGCTTGTTGGTGAGTTCTGGCGATGAGGCATTTTGCCAGACAAGCTGGGCAGTCTGCTCAGGGAACCACGCCACTGGGTCCATCGAGTCTTTTCCCTGCAGTGCCTGCAGGACATTCTGTGCTGACCACTGCTCAATGGACATATGGTCAAAGGTGTTGGTCCGGAAGAACCTTTCCACAGACGACAGATGGAGTGGCAGTGACCAGCTGACTGGCACCTTGAGTGGCATCTGCGCCAGGCCCTTCCTTCGCAACACCGGGGACAGGTAGAACCTCAGCAAGTAGTGACACTTGGTGCCCACGTGCCTTGACTCTACACTCCGCCTGATGCAGCCACACACGAAGGTGGCCATCAGGATGAGGGCGACGTTGGGCACGCTTTTACCCCCGTTGTCTGCTGACTTGTACATTGTGGCCCGTCGCACCCGGTCCATCCTCGACCCCCAGATGAACTGGAAGACGGCCCGGGTGATCCCTGTGGCGTAGGAAGGGGGGACAGGCCACACCTGTGCCAAGTACAGCAGGCCCGGGAGCACCTCACACCTGATGACCAAATTCTTTCCCGTTATGGAGAGGGAGCGTTGCCTCCACAGCTCCAGCTTCTTCCCCACCCTGGCTATCTGCTCCAGCCAATTCTTGTTACACGCCTCAGCCCCCCCGAACCAGATCCCCAGCACCTTCAAGAAGTCAGGCTTGATGGTGAAGGGGACGGAAGATCTGTCGGGCCAGTTGCCAAAGAGCATGGCCTCGCTCTTCCTGCGGTTCACCCTGGCTCCCGTGGCCGACTCAAACTGGTCGCAGATACTAATCAATCTGCGGACCGACCCTGGATCCGAGCAGAAGACAGCGACATCGTCCACGTACAGGGAGGTCTTTACTTGAATGCCCCCACTGCCGGGCAGTGTCACTCCTCTAATGCTCGCATCCTTCCTGATGGACTCGGCAAAAGGTTCAATACAGCAGACAAACAAGACAGGAGAGAGAGGACAACCCTGCCTGACTCCAGACCTTACTGGGAAACTGTCTGATTCCCACCCATTGATTTGGACTGCACTACGGATGTCGGTGTAGAGCAGATTGATCCAATTCCTGATTCCCTCCCCAAAACCCATTTTGGAGAGCACGTACCTCATGTACGTGTGCGAAATCCTGTCAAAGGCCTTCTCCTGGTCCAAGCTGACTAGGCAGGCATCCACCCGTCTGTCCTGCACGTAGGCGATGGTATCTCTCAGCAGCGCTAGGCTGTCTGAGATTTTCCTGCCAGATACAGCACAAGTTTGGTCCGGGTGGATCACCTGTCCCAGAGCAGACTTGACCCGGTTGGCGATGGCCTTAGACAGGATCTTGTAGTCTACATTCAAGAGCGTTATGGGTCTCCAATTCTTTATGTCCTTCATCTCCCCCTTCTGCTTGTAGATTAGGGTGATGTTGCCCTTCCTCATGGAGTCTGACATGCTACCAGCTAGAAGCATGTCGTTGTACACTTCTAGCAGGTCCGGGCCCATCCAGTCCCACAGAGCCGAATACAACTCGGCCGGTAAGCCATCGCTTCCGGGAGTTTTACCCGAGTCAAAGGAACGGATGGAGCCAGTCAGCTCCTCTAGGGTCAGTGGTTGGTCCAGACTCTCCCGCTTGCTGTCCTCCAAGACCTCCATGATCGAGGACAGGAAGTTCTGGGAGGAGGTGCTGTCTATGGCCTTTTGGTCATACAAATCTGTGTAAAAGAATTTGCAGATCCTCAGCATGTCTGTGTGTGAGGATGCTACCGAGCCGTCCTCCTCCCTAAGGCTGTTCATCACAGAGCTCCCCCTGTGAACCTTATGGAAGAAGAAACGTGAGCACGTCTCATCCTGCTCCACATGGCGGACCCTGGATCGGAAGATGATCTTGGAGGATTCAGAGGTAAAGAGCCGAGCTTGCCGGTCCTTCACGTCTCTAAGTTCCTCCTTCACGTCCACCCCTCTCGACTGCAGAAGGAGCAGTTGTTGCAAATCTGTCTGGAGTTGGCACAATTCCCTCTGACTCTGTCTTGCTCTCTGAACCCCTTTACTTATGAAGAACCTCTTAATGTTCTCCTTGGTTGCTTCCCACCAGAGTGTGGGGGAGTCAAAGAGGGGCTTCACCGTTCTCCAACATGTGTAGTCCCTCTTTAGCTCCTCGATGTTCTCTGTGGTCAACAGCTTCATGTTTAACTTCCACGTCCCTCTGCCTGCCTTCCGGTCCTCCTGTAGGTGACAGGAAGCCTGAAGGAGGCAGTGGTCGGAGAAGAACACCGGCGTGAGGTCAGTGTGTCTCACCATGGCGGCCTTCGTCGTGAAGACAAAGTCTATCCGAGATCGGGCTAAACCGTCCGATCTCGACCAGGTGAACCGTGGCTGGGACCCGCCTGCAGGGTCGCTGAAGGCATCGCGCAGCTTTGCATCTTTTACCATATCCCTCAGGAACTTGGACGTGCTGTCCAGTCTGCTGTCGGCACTGCCGGATCGTCCAGCCGCATCAATGATGCAGTTGAAGTCACCGGCCAGAACGAGCTGCCGGGACGTGGCCAGCAGCACTGGGAGCTGCTGGAGAACGGCCAGCCGCTCGCTCTGCGTGGGTGAGGCATACACATTAATCAGCCGGAGCGGAGAGCCACGGTACATAACATCCACCACAAGGAGCCGCCCCCCAACCACCTCCCTAACCTCATTGATGGCGAAGTTCCCTCCCCGCAGCAAAATCCCCAGGCCGGAAGCACGACAGTCATTGCCCCCCGACCACACCGACAGTCCGTGGGGCCACCATCGCGACCACCTCCGATAGCAGCGGAGGTGTGGCAGCCCGCACTCCTGAAGAAAAGTCACGTCTGCCTTGACCTTGGCCAGGTACTGTAAGGCGTTCACACATCGCGCAGTGCTCTTTATACTGCGCACGTTTAAAGATGCCAGTTTGAGCTCCATTGTCTTTAGAGTCACTGACCGTTTCGTGTCCCCTCATTCCCACCGTTTCGGTGAATTGCCTCAGCTTTCCTGGGCTCAGGAATCCAGCGATGAGGTGGGTTTCTGGTGGCGCAGCCAATGGTGTCGTTGAGGGGGGCCTTCTCGTTCCACCCCCTTTCGGGCACACGGCTTCCTCCGTCTCCTGTAGCTGGATCGCGGTGGCTGGTTCACTGCTCCCGGTCGCCCGGAGCTGGGGCCCAACGGCCTTTGTGCTGCTCCCGGTCACCCGGAGCTGGGGCCCATTGGCCGCTGCAATGCTCCCGTTCGCCCGGAGCTGGGGCCTTTCGGCCGTTGCGCTGCTCCCGGTTGCCCGGAGCTGTGGCCCATTGGCCGCTGTGATGATCCCTGACTCCAGGGGCTGGAGCCCCTCGACCGTTGCACTGCTCCCGATGTCCTGGGCCTGGGGCCCCTCGACCGCTGCACTGCTCCTGGTGTCCTGGGGTTGTGGCCCTTCCGCCGCTTCTCTGTTCTCGGTCTCCTGGGGCCGGGTCGTGATCGTCGTGGCCTCTCTCTTCTCTTCCCCCGTTTTCCTCCTCTGTCTCCCTCGTTGGGACTTCCCGGTCGCCTCATCCTCCGACGAAGAGGAGAGATTGCTGCCTTCTGTAATAGAAAGACATCTTTTTTGTTGTTTGCTTTTAGACTTACCAGTCCTTTGCGGCCTCGGCTCCTTGGGCTGAACCTTCGGCTTCTTATACGACACTGTAGTCCACTTCTCCTTCAGTTCCTCCTCCTCCATTGACTCTCCCTCCTGGGCAAGATGCTGGGCGTCTCCTTCTGGCACTTGGGGCTTCAAGGTGGTTGGGCTGTCCTCATCTGCGTTTCCTTTCTCTGCTGGGGTCTTGGTAGTGTTGGGGGGTGCTTCGCCCACCTTGGGGGTGCTGGCAGCAGCCCCTCTTGTCGCCTGTGCATAAGTGCAGGCTCTTTTAGGGCAAGCCCTGTAAAGGTGGCCTGCCTCCCCGCACATGTTGCAGTTCTTACTGGCCTGACAGTCCTTTGTCTCGTGGCCCTCTGTCTTGCAGTTTTTGCATACAACTGCTGTACATTGGGCCATCACATGCCCAGGCTTGTTGCATTTCCTGCACAGCCTGGGTTGCCCTACGTAGCTGAGGTAGCCTCGGTTTCCTCCAATCGCGAAAACCGAGGGGGGGTGGACAATTTCTCCGTCTTTGTCCACCCTCAGCTTCACCTTGATTTGCCTCTTGCTTGTCCAAATTCCATGCATGTCCTTCACGTCCACACAGTTCCCTGTTCCCTCAACGTAGCGAGCAAGGAACGTGAGGACATCGACTACCGGCACATGTGGGTTGAACATATGGACGGTGATCAACCTTTCCTTCTGGGTGGGGAGGGTGAAGAGCGGCTGCACTTTGAGCAGCGACAGCGGAGCTTCATTCCCCCTCTCCCGAAAGTCCTCCATCACCTTCTGCCATCCCGTCGGATACTTGAAGGTAACGTCAAAGTATCCATTACCCGGGAAATCCTGGAGGCAGTAGATGTCCTTAGCCTCAAATTTGAGGGCCCCTAGCAAGACCTTCTTGACGAACAGGTCTCTTGAAAAGAGGGTCCCCTCGCTGATGTCCTTCACGCTTATTCTCAGGGTATTGCAAATACCCTGTACTCCTGTTCCTGCTGACATAGTGGCTAAAAGGTGTTAGGTTGGTTACCCAACCAGCATGGATCCACCTCTAAGCCTGCAGCCACAACTCCTCGTCTCCAAGTTCGCTCCACAATCCACGGCCCTTGTCCCCAAGGGACCGCCAGAACCGTTCTAAAAAGAACAGATAGTCTCTTTCACTCCTTCAAGTGTAAGAACAGATACTACACTTGATCTTAGCCAAAAGGCCGAGAAGCGATGGGGATGCCAAGTTATGGCAGGCTAGCCTATTGGAGGCTGTGCCAGCAGATACTTTGCTCAGGACTGCTCCAGGGGTATGCCAAGTTATGGCAGGCTAGCCTATTGGAGAGGCTGTGCCAGCAGCACCTTTGCTCAGGGCTGCTTCATGAGAATGCCAAATCTATGGCAAATACTGGCCTATGGGAAAGGCCGCACCAGCAGCACCTTTGTTCAGGGCTGCTTCGTCGGTGCCAGCAGTACCTTGTTCAGGGCTGCATCATGGGAATAGGCTGCTTAGTAGGGTATTCCATTTACAGTGATCATGAGGGATGAGGAGGCATTGCTAGGATAAGGCAATATAACAGAATGATGACAAAAAAGCATTCAAAGAGGACTATTCACAGTTCAAAAACACTGGTTATGTATGTGCTAAAATCCACTGTTAAGTCTCAAACTATATTTGAGAAATTGGGGTCCTCTATTCAGTTGGATTAAGTTGCTATCAAATAGACTTGTAGGACATTGGGATTTACCGTTAGCTATTCAATTGCCCGTTGAAGCCGGCCCGGGCAACAGATTGCAGTCAATAGTCTCCTGTAACAGCTTTGTTGTTATAAAACAGCCTTCTAGTCATTAGACTAATTGGCAATAGTATAGATGGGATTCAGCTGTGCAAGTAGGAGAATTGTTAACTTGTTAAATGGTGAACTATAAAGTGCCATGCAGGTCATTGTTAACACAACTTGTTATCACCAGCTGAAGTTAGTAAAGTCACAATGATGGACAAACAATATTCATTACTGCTCCAGTAGTCGTTACGTAAATATTTAATTATATTGAAAAATGGTGCTAATGGTCCTAAATGGGAAATTGCGCCAGCAGCGCCTTGTAGCAGACCTGCTTAATGTCTCCCTCATGTAGGAGGAGAGAAAGCCGTGTCAGTATTAGTCTGTCGCCGGGTCCATGGCAAAGTCGGCGTATTGCTGAAGCCGTGTCAGCAGCACCTTGTAACAGGGCTGCTTAATGTCTCCCGCATGTAAGAGGAGAGCATGCAGGATCAGTATAGTCTAACGCCGAGTCTGAGGGTATAGCCATAGAGCATGCCGAAGGGATGCAGGGCACGTGCCAGAGGTCTATGCCTGGCAGAAAGGTTGCCATCCCAACACATATGCAGTGAACACTGCTATCAGGGGGATATTAGAGCTGGCTGCAGAATCTTCTATTCAGGTAAGACCTTTCCATAGGCGAAGCCTGGAGGATGAAGCACAAGCTATTGGAATGAGTAAGGTTTCATAGTTTCGGCAACAACGCACCCCACGTCTTCATCGGCAGTAAGCGGTTCACTGAAGCTGGTGGCAGCATGAAAGCTGGCCAGAGGTTCCACGCACTCTACCTGTGCTACTCTACAATTAAGGGACCACTTACAACTTGGTAAGATGTACACTTAGTTATACAATACAAATGACAATCACAGCACGGAAACAGGCATTCTCGGTCCTTCCAGTCCGTGCCGACCATTTATCTTCCCCTAGTCCCATCTACCTGCACACAGACCATACCCCTCCATTCCCTTCCTGTCCATATACCTATCCACTTTACTTTTAAATGATAAAATCGATCCTGCCTCCACCACTTCTGCAGGAAGATCATTCCACACAGCCACCACTCTCTGAGTAAAGAAGTTCCCCCTCATGTTACCCCTAAACTTCTTTCCCTTAATTCTCATGTCATGCCCTCTTGTTTAAATCTTCCCCACCCTCAATGGGAAAAGCTTATCCACGTCAACTCTGTCTATCCCTTTCATCATTTTAAAGACCTCAATCAAGTCCCCCCTTAACCTTCTGTGCTCCAAAGAATAAAGACCTAACGTGTTCAACCTTTCTCTGTAACTTAGTTGCTGGAACCCAGGCAACATTCTAGTAAATCTCCTCTGTACTCTCTCTATTTTGTTGACATCCTTCCTATAATTAGGCGACCAACATTGTACACCATTCTCCAGAATTGGTCTCACCAATGCCTTGTACAATTTTAACATTACTTCCCTGCTCCTATATTCAATGCTCTGATTTATAAAGGCCAGCACACCAAAAGCTGTCTTTACCACCCTATCTACATGCGATTCCACCTTCAGGGAACTATGCACAGTTATTCCTAGATCCCTCTGTTCCGCAGTATTCCTCAATTCCCTACCATTTACCATGTACGTCCTATTTTGATTTGTCCTGCCAAGATGTAGCACCTCACACTTATCAGCATTAAACTCCATCTGCCATCTTTCAGCCCACTCTTCCAAATGGCCCAAATCTCTCTGTAGACTTTGAAAATCTACTTCATTATCCACAGCGCCACCTATCTTAGTATCATCTGCATACTTACTTATCCAATTTTCCACCCCATCATCTAGATCATTGATGTACATGACAAACAACAGTGGACCCAAAACAGATCCCTGAGGCACCCCTCTGGTCACCGGCTTCCAACCTGACAAACAGCCATCCACCATTACTCTCTGGCATCTCCCATTCAGCCACTGTTGAATCCATCTTGCTACTCCACCATTAACACCCAAAGATTGAACCTTCTTAACCAACCTTCCATGGGGAACCTTGTCAAAGGCCTTACTGAAATCCATATAGACAACATCCACTGCTTTACCCTCATCAATTTCCCTAGTAACCTCTTCAAAAAATTCAAGAAGTTTTGTCAAACATGACCTTCCACGCACAAATCCATGTTGACTGTTCATGATCAGACCCTGTTTATCCAGATGCTTGTATTTATTATCCCTAAGTATCCTTTTCATTAATTTGCCCACCACTGATGTCAAACTAACAGGTCTATAATTGCTAGGTTTATTCTTTGAACCCTTTTTAAACAATGGAACAACATGCGCAGTACGCCAATCCTTGGGCACTATTCCAGTTTCTAATGACATTTGAAATATTTCTGTCATAGCCCCTGCTATTTCTACACTAACTTCCCTCAATGTCCTAGGGAATATCCTGTCAGGACCTGGAGACTTACCCACTTTTATATTTTTCAAAAGTTCATTGGCTATATTTAAGAGGGAGTTAGATGTGGCCCTTGTGGCTAAGGGGATCAGAGGGTATGGAGAGAAGGCAGGTATGGGATACTGAGTTGGATGATCAGACGTGATCATATTGAATGGCGGTGCAGGCTCAAAGGGCCGAATGGCCTACTCCTGCACCTAATTTCTATGTTTCTATGATAAACTCAAATTATGTTCTGCAAATTTAATAAACTGCCCTAAGGCTTGTGTTGTTACATCTATCCTTCTATGAGTTCAAAGTGCTTGGATAGCACCAAAAATCAGGAATTTTCTTTTCCAGGAGATGAAACAGTTTGTTTTATGCTCATGTTACATTGAAAACGGTTTAAATTCCTAACGTTTGGAGTTCATGTTAAATATTGTTAATCACAAAATTCTTAGAAGAACGTATTTGTTCAGGCCACTCCAGATGATGAAATGGAGTTTAAGTTATGTAGGAATGGATTCTGATTCCAGATCTCATTCGACCAGGGCTGCTTCAACATCTGCAGCAAGGGTATTTACGTTCCGCTGGGCCACATCGTTACGGCTGCAGCATTGTCCAATGAACGAATCTCCAAACATTTATTATAACCCATTGCTGAACCAGGGGTATTTGTCAACTCTATTTACGTTCAGGTTATACTTTCCATCTGGGTGAGAGATGGAAATATTATTACTTCATTTAAACAGCATCAGCATGTTTCAAATCTGTCATGACTGTATGCATTATGAATGTTTTCCTTAATTTGTCAATTAAGCAGTTGTGGTTGTGTATTCTCGTTTTACAAGGCATGAAATCACATAGCTTTGAAATCTTTACATGTCACTCACGTGACTCCGAAGTAAAGTACTAAGATTAAATGAGAACTTACCAGTTTGAAGTTTGATCTTTATTTTTTGAGGAGTTGCGATGAGGGATTATGTACCCTCCGCTCCCAACTCTCATAAATATAATGTGGAAGTTCCAGTCTTTTGTTTCTTACTATTATATTTCAGTCACTATTACCTGTGATTTCACTCCGCTGCATTGAAGATTGACGCACGTGCGGCTGTACGGGGTTCTTCACGTAATCCCTCATCATAACTCCTCATCAAACTTTAAACTGGTAAGTTCTCATTTAATCTTACTGTTTTCACACAAAGGGTGGTGTACGTATGGAACAAGCTGCTAGGGGAGGTCGATGAGGCAGGAACAATCCCAACATTTAAGCAACAGTTAGACAGGTACATGGATAGGACAGGTTTGGAAGGATATGGGCCGAACACGGGCAGCTGGGACGAGTGTCGATGGGACATGTTGGCCAGTGTGGCCAAGATGGGCCGATGGGCCTGTTTCCATGCTGTATCACTCTATGACCTGATGGACTTTACACCACTGAAGATTTAATTCATGCCAATGCACTTGGTGAGTTGATGTTCTTGTTATCTCTCCATCCACCATTTGTGCCATGGGGTAACAAGAGTGGTGCAGCAGGTAGACCTGCTGCCTCACAGCGCCAGAGACCTGGGTTCAATCCTGAGCTGGGGTTCTGTCTGTGTGTGTGGAGTTTGCATCTTCTCCCTGTGACCGCGCGGGTTTCCTCCCAGCTACTCCGATAGCGAGAAGCTTGAGTACAATAGATCCTCTTCTGGAACAGAACACAGAGTCGCCACGATCTGGCCAAGCACTGGAGGAACTCAACAGGTCAGGTAGCATCTGTGTAGGGAATGGACAGACGCCGTTTTGGGTTGTGTCTGTTCTTCAGTCTGATTGTAGTGGGAGGGCTGAGAAATCTGGAAAAGGGAGGTGGGTGCAGGGCAAAGCCTTCCTCGTCCCTATTCCTTCAAATATTCCTTCTCTCCAGAGATGCTGCCTGACCCGCTGAGTTACTCCATCATTTTGTGTCTATCTTTGGTGTAAACCAACATCTGCAGTTCCTTCCTAGTATTTTTCTGGTCAGATTCTGTGCTGCACTCTGCTTGCTATTTAAGAGGGAGTTAGATGTGGCCCTTGTGGCTAAGGGGATCAGAGGGTATGGAGAGAAGGCAGGTACGGGATACTGAGTTGGATGATCAGCCATGATCATATTGAATGGCGGTGCAGGCTCGAAGGGCCGAATGGCCTACTCCTGCACCTAATTTCTATGTTACACTGTACATCTTTGTGTGACTTGTTCGATTGAATTAGAAAATGGACATCAGTTACCTTCCGCGACAACTCGAGCGTTGTGTGCGTGAGCATGGCACAGAAGCTCAGCGTCATAAATTATACTGATTACAACAGTCGTGATCTTTGACCAGTCGTAATGCTTCCAATCTTTTCCTGCACTGTGAAATGCAAAGAGCTGGGGGAGAAGTGAAACAGCCATTTGCAAAAAATTGAAAGGGAAGCAAATACACTTAACATGATTTTTCTTGACAGAAATTTTTCACTTGTGCACCAAGGCCAGAAAGTGCAGGTGAACAGATCAAACCAGCAGCTTATTTTGAAGGCAGCTGTGTGATTACTGTTCTACCCACACATAGAAACACAGAGGACATACAGCATAGTAACAAGTCATTCTACTTAACCAAACTGTGCTGGCATTTGGGCTCAGAGTCGTAGAAACACGCAGCACGGAAACAGGCCCTTCAGCCCAACCTGCCCATGCCGACCAAGATGCCCCATCTACTCTAGACCCACCTGCCCGCGTTCACCAATATCCCTCAAAACTTATCCTATCCATGTACCTGTCCAAGTGTCCAATATATTTTGCTATATCACCTGCCTCAACTACCTCCTCTGGCAGCTTGTTCCATACACCCACCTGGGTGAGGCCAGGCACCAACCCTTCCATACACACACCACCCTTTGTGTGAGAAAGGAGCTTCTCAGGGCTATGTCCCCTAGTTCTTGATTCCCCTTCGCTGGGTAAAAGACTGTGTAAATTTATGTTGAAGGGGAAAATATTTAATACGAAAGTGAGGGGTAAATTTTTCACACAAAAGGTGGTGGGTGTAAGGAATGAGCTGCCGGAGGAGCTATTTGAGGCAGGAACTATCGCAACGTTTAAGAAGCATTTAGACAGTTACATGGATAGGATCGGTTTAAAGAGATATGGGCCAAATGCAGGCAGGTGGGACTAGCTTAGATGGAGCATTTTGGTCAGCATTGGCAAGTTGGGCTGTAGGGCCAGTTTTCATGTTGTATGACTATGAATCTACTCGATAAATTCAAGTGCATCTTTTAATGACTTGTGAGTTTCTACTGTAAGATTGCCATATTTCTGAATTATGATTGGATAGGTTGAGTGAGTGGGCAGATGCAGTAAAAAGTGGGTAAATGTGAGGTTGTCCACTTTGGTGGCAAGAACAAGAGAGCAGATTATTATCTGAATGGTGTCAGATTCAGAAATGGGGTGGTGCAACAAGACCTGGGTACGCTTGTACACCAGTCACTGAAAGTAAGCATGCAGGTACAGCACGCAGTGAAGAAAGCTAATGGCATGTTGGCCTTCATAGCGAGAGAATTTGAGTTTAGGAGCAAGGAGATTCTACTGCAGTTGTACAGGACCCTGGTGAGACCACACTTGGAGTACTGTGTGCAGTTTTGGTCTCGTAATTTGAGGAAGGACATTCTTGCCATTTAGGGAGTGCAGTGTTGGTTCACCAGGACTGACAAAAGATGAAAGAAAGGATGGGCTGGGCTTATATTCACTGGAATTTAGAAGGATGAGAGGCGACCTTATAGAAACATATAAAATTCTCAAGGGATTCGACAGGTAAGATGCAAGAAAAAAATTCCAGATGTTGGGGGAGTTCAGAACCAGGGGTCACAGTACTGATTTTGGATTATCAGCCATGATCATATTGAATAACGGTGCTGGCTTGTAGCATGGAATGGCCTACTCCTACACATATTTGCTTTGTTTCTATAATGCTCAGTGGTCTGGCATTGACATTAACAGACGTAATGACTCCTCTCCACAATAATGAACCAATACAAGTTTATTTATTTATTTTAGTTTAGTTAAACTACGTACAGACAGCATCCGGGGTCAGGATCGAACCCGAGTCTCTGGTGCTGTAAGGCAGCAACTCTGCCGCTGCGCCACCATGTGTCCCCTCAAATCATGACCTGTCCACTTGCCTCAACAGATGCTGCTTGGCCCGCTGAGTTCCTCCAGCACTTTGTGCTTTTGCTCAAGGACAATTTGTTGGAGATTCCACGCAGTATCAAGTCTGCTCTGCCAATCAATCATGGCTGATCTATCACTCCCTCTCAACCCCATTCTCCTGCCTTCTGCCCATAATCCCTGACACCCATACTAATCAATAATCTGTCAATCTCTGTATAAAAAAAATATTCATTGACTTGGCCTCCACAGCTGTCTGTGGCAATGAATTAAATAGATTCACCACCCTCTGACTAAATAAATTCCTCCTCATCTCCTTTCTAAAAGTACATCCATTTATTCTAAGGCAGTGGACTCCTCTGGCCCTGGACTCTCCCACCAATGGAAACATCCTCCCACACCCACTCTATCCAGGCCTTTCACTATTCGATACGTTTGGACTCACCTGCACTGGGTGGCGTTTTCTTGCGGACAGAGGATGGCAAAGGGTAGGTTTCTCGCAGGGACAATCTTCGATACAGGAAATGCTTGTGACCCATAGTGCAAGCACAGCCAGAGACAAGAGTCCTGCCACACTCCTGCACATCCTCTCTTCCGACCCTTGCTGGATACAACCCCCAACGGACACAGCACGGCTACTTATGTACCGAGCGGCAACACAAGATGACGTCTTCTCGGTCTATTCATATCTTGACAATGTTGCAATTGTGAAATGCTGACGTGAGCTTCACATTGTCAAATGTAACTTTGTTTATAACCCTCCTATATGTATCTCCTGGGCAACATTTATTCTTGGCCTTCTGTATTAATTAAGAGTCACAGATCATGGACACACGCCTTGTGTCTTTTAGATATTCAGAAGATCATAAGTGATAGGAACAGAATTAGGCCATTCAGCCCATCAAGCCTACAAGAGGGGGAGGGATATGGGCCAGAAACTGGCAAATGGGACGTTTAGATGAGACATCTTGGTGAATCTGTGGAATTCTTTGCTGCAGACGGCTGTGGAGGCCAAGTGAATGAATATGTAATGAGGAGATTGACGGATTCTTGATTAGTACGTGTGTCTGGGTTTATGGTGAGAAGGCAGGAGAATGGGGTTGAGAGGGAATGATAGATCTGCCATGAGTGACTAGTGGAGTGGTCCTGATGGGCCGAATGGCCTAATTCGGTCCTAGAACTTATGAACTCATCCAAAATACCCCATCTAAGCTTTTGCTACTTACCTGTGTCCGGCCCACATCCCCCTACATTTTAAATCCTAGATTCAGATTAAATCTTTCTCCTTTTGGGAAATACTTGGACAGAAGTTGGTGCTAAACTCTGCATCCCTCCTCAATCTTCATTCCTTATCCGGCCAACATGCTAGTAACAAGAATGTGCAGGTGCTGGTTTACAAATGGCACAAAGTTGCTGGAGTAACTCAGTGGGTCAGGCAGCATCTCTGGGGAAAAGCAACAGATGACATTTTGTGTCCCTTCATCAGACTTATGTCCGAACCCAAAACGTCACTTGTTCCCTCTCTCCAGAGATGCTGCCTGACCCACTGAGTACTCCAGCATTTTGTGTATATCTTCCGTATAAACCAGCATCTGCAGTTCCTTTGTACAGAGGTTAATTGGCTTCTGTAAATTATCCCTTTTGTGTGGAGTAGAACTTGTGTATGGGTGATTGCTGTTCGGCATGGACTCGGTAGGTTGGAGGGACTGCTTCTACACTGCATCCCTAGGCTGAAGTCAACTGGGGATAATCAGCAAACCTAATCTATAAAATATACTAGGTTGTAATTACTGGACTTGTACGCAACTGAAGATACAACACATCTTTATTAAACTCTTACAGTATTGGATATGCAATACATTACATGTCCATGCTGCTACATCTACTACCTGATGTAGGCGAGTTCCTAATATTATAAAGCTTTTACTAGGTGGGGCTACTACTAACAAACACTCTAATAGGCTTGCATGCAATCTACATCTCCACTTGTAGAAAATTAAAAAAGTAACTACGGTGCCTTCAACAATATACCAAGGGGTGCATGCTAGCAGGATTATACAAAATCGCCATATCTAATGGGAGGCGCGCTGACCCGTCCGGCCCTCGTGCGGTAGGAGACCGCCTCGCCTTCCTTTGCGGGAGAAGAAATGGTAACCGGGAGTGGGGACAGGCGACCCGGCCCAGCCTGGTGGGAGAAGTCAATAGAGAATGGGCAATAGGTGCAGGAGTAGGCCATTCGGCCCTTAGAGGCACCACCACCATTCAATGTGATCATGGTTGATCATTCCCAATCAGTACCCCGTTCCTGCCTTCTCCCCATATCTCCTGACTCTGCTATTTTTAAGAGCCCTATCTAGCTCTCTTTTGAAAGCATCCAGAGAACCTGCCTCCACCGCCCTCTGAGGCAGAGAATTCCACACTCACCACTCTCTGTTGGAAAAAGTGTTTCCTTGTCTCCGTTCTAAATGGCTTACTCCTTGTTCTTGAACTGTGGCCCCTGGTTCTTGACTCCCCCAACATCGGGAACATGTTTCCTGCCTCTAACATGTCCAAACGCTTAACCATCTTATATCTTTTAATGAGATCCCCTCTCATCCTTCTAAACTCTAGAGTGTGCAAGCCCAGCTGCTCCATAGTCTCAGCATTTGACAGTCCCGCCATCCCGGGAATTAACCTTGTAAACCTACGTTGCACTCCCTCAATAGCAAGAATGTCCTTCCTCAAATAAGTGGACCAAAACTGCACGCAATACTCCAGGTGTGTTCTCACTAGGGCTCTGTACAACTACAGAAGGACCTCTTTGCTCCTATATTTGATTCCTCTTGTTATAAAGGCCAACATGCTATTCGCTTTCTTCACTGCCTGCTGTACCTGCATGCTTACTTTCATAGACTGATGTACAAGGACGCCCCAGATCCCGTTGTACTTCCCCTTTTCCCAACTTGACGCCATTTAGATAGCAATCTGCCTTCCTGTTTTTGCTATCAAAGTGGATAACCTCACATTTATCCACATTAAACCTCAGCCTTTCATCTGCCCACTTCCCCCAACCTGTCCAGGTCGCCCTGCATTCTCATAGCATTCTCCTCACAGTTCCCATAGGGAGTACAGAGAAGGTTCACCAGACCGATTCCTGGGATGTCAGGACTTTCATATGAAGAAAGACTGGATAGACTCTGCTTGTAATCGCTAGAATTTAGAAGATTGAGGGGGGATCTTATAGAAACTTACAAGATTCTCAAGGGGTTGTACAGGCTAGATGCAGGAAGATTAGGGAATTCCAGGACAAGGGGCCACAGTTTAAGGATAAGGGGAAAATCTTTTAGGACCGAGATGAGAAAAACATTTTTCACACAGAGAATGGTGAATCTCTGGAATTTTACTTCGGAGTCACGTGTGACCACGTGAAGAAGCCCCGCCAGGCGCATGCACGTCATTACATCCGACGCATGGCGCACCGACAGGTTGGAGAGCTCAGCTTCACCAGCGGTAAGTAGTAACCCACAGGTAAGTCAATGTTAAACCTTCCCTGCGAGTATATTTTAAAACTCTATAAGTCTGGCTCGAAGAGCCAGCTAGAGTTCCTGATATGGAGGTATTAAAAATATGAATTACTATAGTGGAGCGGATCGCGTGGGGACCACGGTTACCGCATAGATCAGGTCGGGAGATAACGGCTGCACTAAAGCCGGCTCCGCGATTACTGCTATTTAGATCGGGTTTGGAGATAACGGCTGCGCTAATGCCGGCTCCGATACCGGCTACTGTTTCTACTGGCAGCTCAACTGCCTCCATCAATTTCCAGTGCTTCAGGGCACTGAGGAATACCAAAATAAAGTACTCTCAGGCTCATTTGTCTCATGAGTCTGATGATGTGGAAGACTCCCTCCTTTTAATTTAAAGGTATGGGGATAGCTCAACCAAATGGGAAAATGCTCCAAATTTAAAGAGCCATGGAAAATTTCAATTGAGGTCGAATGCCCTAGGATTCCTCTCACTGCCTCTTGCAGAGGTCCATACCGCGAAGAAGAAAACACTGCTTATGGATAACAGTGGGAATCATCCTCTCCAGCACCTTTTTTAGGGCTGGAAGAGACCTCCCTAGAACATGACTCGGGAGAAGCCAGGGCACAAGGAATCTGACCCTGAAGCTGTTGTCACTGCTTTTGTGCATACACCAGAGCACACGTGCCATGCTCCAGGTGTCCCGGATGTAGAGTTAAACTTCGCTAAACCCGGAAGGGACTGGTGAGGCTATCGAGAAAACTCTATCCGCCAATGGAAATTACATGGTTTCTCACCAGCTCCAGGATACGATCATGGAGGAGACTGCCACACATTACAAAGCACCTGTAAACTGTGCTTCACTCAAAATGCCCACCCTGAACTCGGCAAGGGCACAAATGAGTGCAACGATGCGGGGACAAGATGTGAGATTTCAGCGCCTCCTCAAGTTGGTGGCAGCAGGCATCACTGCATTTGGAAAAATGGCCCAGGGGGCACCGATGTCTGGTACTCAACAAGATATGCTGGAACTGTTCTGCAACGCCTACTTCGAGGTCAATTGCATCAGGAAGATAGCCATAAAACCGACGTTGAAACCCAACGTTTGCAGCTCTATGAAGGTCTACAAACGTTCAAGCTCCAGATTATTTATTTGGGGTGGACCTCATCAAACAAGTCAAGGACCTGGAGAAAGATGCCAAAACAATCCATCTCATGAAGACATATGACCCTTCTGCCGGGATACCACCTCGCAGGTCGATTTCAGCGCGAAAGGTGATGGATCCAGGGGCAGGGCCAAGCAGAGTGGGGCCAGTGGGATGACAATACTACTCACCTGTGTATTCCAGCTTCAACCCCAATATGGGAAGGAGGAGGACATCAAGGCCGACTGGAGAGGTACAGGTGATTCATTCTGTCCAGGATTAGATTTCTGGGGAACAACCTCCGGTTGGGGATAGGTTGCAATTGGTATGATGAACAGTGCTGCATAACATCTCATCGGTTTATACTAGACACTGTGTCAGACTCGAATAGAGTTTATGTTCGAATAGAGTATTGGGATTTTTTTCTGCACCACTAACTCAGCAGGCAAAAGAAGAAATTACGGTTTTGTTCTGAAAAGGGGTAATTGAGAGGACAACAAACCATCCTCAACATCCTCCCCCCCCTCTCCTCCTCCCCCCCCTCCTCCCCCCCCTCCTCCCCCTCCTCCCCCTCCCCCCCCTCCCCCCCCCTCCCCCCCCTCCTCCCCCTCCCCCCCCTCCCCCCCCTCCCCCCCCCTCCCCCCCCCCCCCCCCCCTCCCCCCCCTCCTCCCCCTCCCCCCCCTCCCCCCCCTCCCCCCCCCCTCCCCCCCCCCCCCCCCCCTCCCCCCCCCCCCCCCCCTCCCCCCCCTCTCCCCCCCCCTCTCCCCCCCCCCTCTCCCCCCCCCCCTCTCCCCCTCCCCCCCTCCCCCCCTCCCCCCCCCTCCCTCCCCCCCCCTCCCCCCCCCCTCCCCCCCCCCCCCTCCCCCCCCCCCTCCCCCCCTCCCCCCCCCCCCCTCCCCCCCCCCCCCTCCCCCCCCCCCCCTCCCCCCCCCCCCCTCCCCCCCCCCCCCCTCCCCCCCCCCCTCTCCCCCCCCCCCCCTCCCCCCCCCCCCTCTCCCCCCCCCCCCTCTCCCCCCCCCCCTCTCCCCCCCCCCTCTCCCCCCCCCCTTCTCTCTCCCCCCCCCCCCCTTCTCTCTCCCCCCCCCCTTCTCTCTCCCCCCCCCCTTCTCTCTCCCCCCCCCCTTCTCTCTCCCCCCCCCCTTCTCTCTCCCCCCCCCCTTCTCTCCCCCCCCCCTTCTCTCCCCCCCCCCTTCTCTCCCCCCCCCTTCTCTCCCCCCCCCTTCTCTCCCCCCCCTTCTCTCCCCCCCCTTCTCTCCCCCCCCCTTCTCTCCCCCCCCCCCTTCTCTCCCCCCCCTTCTCTCCCCCCCCCTTCTCTCCCCCCCCCTTCTCTCCCCCCCCCCTTCTCTCCCCCCCCCTTCTCTCCCCCCCCCCCCTTCTCTCCCCCCCCCCCCCTTCTCTCCCCCCCCCCCCTTCTCTCCCCCCCCCCCTTCTCTCCCCCCCCCCCCTTCTCTCCCCCCCCCCTCTTCTCTCCCCCCCCCCTCCCCCTCTTCTTCTCTCCCCCCCCCCCCCTTTTTCTATCACTGAAATTAAATATGACCATTCTACTTGATCAAAGGCTTTTTCAGCATCTGGTGAAATAATTGCTGGATCTGCATTAGCAATTCTATTTGAGTATATAATATTAAATAATCGTCTCAGATTGTAAAATGAGTGATGTTTTGGGATAAAACCTGTTTGGTCAGGGTGTATTAATTTGTTAATCATTAAGCTCAATCTATAAGATAGGATTTTAGTTAATATTTTCTGATCAGTATTTAATAGAGCTATTGCTCTATATGAGGCCAGGTCTTCCAGGTCCTTATCAGTTTTAGGTATAAGTATTATTGTAGATTCGTTTAAAGTTTCCGGGAGTTGCTGTTGAGTATAAACGTGTTTATACAGTGTTTGTAAGCGTGGAGAAATCAGATCACAAATTTTTTTATAAAATTCAGAGCTTAGGCCATCAGGGCCTGCAGCCTTTCTATTTTTTAAGGATCTAATTGACTCTTCAATATCTTTTGTCGTTATTTCAGCTCCAAATAATTCTTGCTCTTGCAAATCTAAGCCTTTAAGGTTACATTTCTGTAAAAATGCTTCCATTCCTGTTGATTGGTCATTCAACTTTAGTTGAATGAAGATTTTGATAGTATTGTGAAAATCTGTCATTAATATCTTTGGGGAGTGTTAGTATTTCTCCCTTATCTGATCTAATCTTATGAATAGTTTTTTTCCCGTCCAATTTACGAAGCTGGCAAGCTAATAGTTTTTGTGATTTATCACCAAATTCAAAATTTAATTGTTTCGTGTGTCGATAAAGTTTTATCACTTGGTCAGAGTATATTTTGTTAAACTTATATTTCAGTGCTGCAATTTTATTATGTTTTGCCAATGAAGGTGCTCCTGCATTTTCTATGTCTGATTGCCTTATTTCCATTTCCAATGTCTGTTGTTTAGCTCTATTCTCTTTATTAAGAAATGCCTGAGAGGAGATTAATGCCCCTCGTATAAATGCTTTAAATGTTTCCCAGAGAAGGGAAGCAGAGATTTCAGGCTGGTCATTGACCTCAAAAAACATATTAATCTGTTTTACAAGGTATTCACAACATACCTGTTCATTTAAGATTTGAGGATTAAGTCTCCATTGTGTCTTTTTCTTGTCCATTCCATTTAGTTTAATCATAAACGTTAATGGAGCATGATCCGAAATTATGATGTTATGATATTGTGACTTGTAAGTAAATGGAATTAGTTTAGAGTCTACTAAGAAATAGTCTATCTTTGAATATTTTTTATGCACAGGTGAGTAAAATGAATATTCTCGTCCGGATTTGTTTTCAATTCTCCAGACATCCTTAATGTTAGTATTGTTTATATATGAGTTTAAAAATTCACTTGACAGAGATTTTGAATTTCTTTGAGTTGATGATCTATCTAAATAAGAATCTAGTGTACAATTTAAGTTTCCACCAATTATTAAATTATTTTGTGTGCATTCCGGAATAGTATTAAGTATTCTCTTGAAAAACAGTGGACTATCAAAATTTGGTCCATATACATTAAGGAGAGTCACTTTTTTTGAGAATAATTTGCCTACTACTATGATATATCTACCATCATTATCTTCTATAGTTGATATATGTTTGAAAGGTATACCTTTACGGATTAAAATTGCAACCCCTCTAGATTTATGTGTGAATGAAGAATGATACGTTTGAGCAATCCATTTTGTTTTCTATCTATATTGCGCTTCCTTTTTAAGGTGAATCTCTTGAAGGAAAATTATGTCTGTTTTAAGCAATTTTAGGTGAGCTAATACTTTACATCTCTTAATGGGTTAATTAATTCCCTTAACATTCCAACTACAGAATGTAATTCCTTCGCCCCCGGTTTTCACTTTTACGTCTTGCATCTTATGATTAAGGTGGTCTATAATGGAGCAGATGATTCAGCACGTTAAACCATACCTTACACCCGGACCTCAGATAGGTGAATTTTAGATCTTGTAGGTTTTCTTCTCTGTCATATCTTCCTAAATAATAATTATAATTCCATTCAAAGTAACGATTATAGTGATTATAATATACTATGAAATAGAAAAGATAAGAGATTATTATATTAGTACAGTGTGAAAGAAAGAAAAAAACCACATCTATGATTAGTGCAGTTAGTGAGAGCCATGTTGCTAGGCATCTAAGGACTTCCGTAGCTTTTGGTAAAAAAAATGTTACTAGCTCCGTACTTTCCTTGAAGGAACAACTTCAAATTTAATAAAGAAAAACATTATACGAGGGGGGGGGGGGGGGGGGGAGAATAATGGTTATATTCCAATAGTGGAATAGTTAATAATCTCAAAGTAAGTAACATATTAGTTTCATATGACAGAAGTATTGGTCCATGATTAGTCAAAATAATATCAAATATCAAGGAATAAACCTTCATTTTACTTCGGAGTCACGGGAGTGACTACGTGAAGAAGTCCTGCCAGGCACATGCACGTCATTACGTCCGCGCATGTCGCACTGAACGGGCTGGAGGGCACAGCTCCACCAGCGGTAAGTAGAAAACTCGCAGGTGAGTGGTTTTGAAAACTTTGCCTGAGAGTATTTTACTCCGTAAAGCTGGCTCGAGAAGTCAGAAGGAGTTGGTGGTATGGAGCGGTCAGGTAGGAGAGTTCGTTCTAAGCGTGGGTCCATGGATTCACTTAATCGTTTGGGTCGGGAGATGAGCGCGGCAACACCGGTTCCGATACTTGGGTGCCGTTTTACTGACAGCAGTTTCATTAGAAAGTGAACTTTTCACACCAGTTCCAGTTACTCAGGAGGCTGAGGCCACTGACAGCCATAGAAAAGCTAAAAGAAAATCTAATAGACCTGTGTTATCAGATGAGTCTGAAGAAGAAGAATGTGACTCTCCTCCAGATAATAAAATAATGTGGGGGAGGATGCAGAATATGGAGAAGATGCTCCAAACTCTGATCAAACAAGGGGCTAAGGGCCCAGTGATTCCCCAGGCAGCTGTTCAACAAGGCCCATATCAAGAAGAATATGTGCAATGTCGGCAAGGGGATTTCCTTCCAGCGCCTTGTTTAGGACTGGAGGATGCCTCCCTAATATATGATTTGGGAGAAGCGGGGCAGGATGCAGCTGACCCCATGTCTGGTGTCCCTGCTTATGTGCAAACACCAGAGCACAAGAGCCACGCTCCGGGTGTCCCGGATATTGCAATGAGTTTTGCTATTCCGGATGGGACTGGTGAGGCAATGGACGAGTATTTTGCAAACAACGTTAGCTATTTAGTGTCTCACCAGCTCCAGCAAGCTATAATGCAAGAGATTACCAATAAGTATAAAACACCTGTCAATTGTGCAGCATTGAAAGTGCCTACGGTGAACCCAGCTATTTGGGCACCCACGAGTCCTGCTATGAGAGGTCAGGAGGTTCGTCATCAACACGTCCTCCAACTGGTGGCTGCAGCAATTACTGCATTTGGCACTATGGTGAAAAGGACCATGATAAATCAGACACAAAAAGACATGCTGGCTCTGTTATGCAATGCATATTTTGAAGTAAATTGCATTAGGAAAATCGCCTTCAGACCAACTCTTAATCAAAAATTTGCTGCATTGTGTAAGGCGACGAATATTCAAATGCCTGAGTTCCTGTTTGGAACGGACCTTGTCAAACAGATACGAGATATTGATGACGAGGCGAAAACAATTGGTTTGATGAAGCCAAATACATTACGGGCACCTTTTCGCAAACCTGAGTTTGTGTTTCGAAGATCCAGGTGCTGGACCAAGCAGGGGGAGGCCAGTGGGGCAACGAGGTTACCCACCAATGGCTTCTACCCCAATGTGAGCAGACAGCAGGCTTTCAGGCCAACTGCAGAGGTACAGGGAACTTTTGTTAAAGGTTCTGATGCACAACCTCCTATTGGAGGTAGATTACAATTGTTTTACAATGAATGGTGCTGTATTACATGCGATATGTTTATACTAAATCCTGTGTCAGGTTCTACCATTGACTTTATCTCAGGGATAGATCCACCTCAGCAGCACAAGCCAAATAAAATGTTGGTGTTTTCTGCTCCAGAAACTGAACAGGTTAACAAAGAGTTTAAGAATTTGTGTAAAAAAGGAGTGATTGGAAAAAGCCATTACTCATTCACGACAATTTGTGTGTAATATTTTCCCCAGACCTAAGAAAGATGGGGGTTGTAGAGTAATTCTGGATCTCACTCATTTAAATTGTTCAGTGCTCTATAGACATTTCAAAATGGACACCTTCGTTACTGCAAAACAGCTGGTCTCACAAGGTTGTTATATGGCAACCATTGATTTGCAAGATGAGTATTATTCAGTACCAATTCATGCTCATTATCGCAGGCACTTGAAATTTAATTGGATGGGACAGCTGTGGCAATACAAAGCATTGCCTAATGGATATTACCTAGGCTATTTACTAAATTGCTAAAACCTGTGCTGGGGCTGTTAGGGGCCCATAATAACATTGTCATGGCTTACTTAGATGATGTCTTAATTATCAGCAACACTAAAGAGTCAGCTGAGGAATCGGTCGCAGTAACCAAAAATGTGTTTGAATCATTAGGGTTTTTGGTGCATCCAACTAAGTCCAAATTACACCCAACCCAAAATATTCAGTATTTGGGATTTCTTATTGATTCAGTTCATATGACAGTAACATTATCAGCAGTCAAGGTTGTGGATAGTGCTGAGGTCTGTACTTGACTCACACAAAAGCTTAATCCCTCCATCTGAGAAATTGCTAAGATCATTGGGAAATTGGTAGCAGCTTTCCCTGCAGTGAAGTTCAGGCCTTTGCATTATCAGCATTTGCAAAGAGCAAGAGAACAAGCACTAAAAGAGCATGCAGGTCATTTTGATCGGGTTATGCAATTACCAGCCACAGCTCTAGCAGAATTGCAGTGGTGGATTGTTAATAGTAAGATTAAACAAGAACTTACCAGTTTGAAGTTTGATCTTTATTTTATGAGGAGTTGCGATGAGGGATTTCGTGAAGACCCCGCCAGGCACGCATGCGCGACATTCTTCAAAGCAGCGGTGTGGAATCACAGATCACAAACCGAAGATAGTAAGATTAAAACTTGACCATACCAGTTGAATATATAATAGAGGGTTGGGAGCGGAGGGCACGAAATCCCTCATCGCAACTCCTCATAAAATAAAGATCAAACTTCAAACTGGTAAGTTCTTGTTTAATCTTACTATTTTACTTTGGAGTCACGTGAGTGACTTCGTGAAGATTTCAAAGCTCTGTGATTACATGCCCTGGACCACGCCCATGCTCACACACTGCCGTAATTCTGATGGAGGAAGTATGTTAACGTATTTCAGACTTGAACAAGCTGAAAAAATAATAACATTTGTTAATACAACAATAACCCCCTGAACTCGGGGACAAACGTTTAGGGAACAGCACTTAAAACTGAATCCGCCAACGTTGCGGGAGCGGTTATAAATCAGTTATAAAACCGCTGAAGTGTAGATTCACTGGCCCAGCTCGCTATTGCGAGGCCAAAATCCATGAACACCGCCATAGTCCTTGCCACTGATGTGGATGCAGCCCTGATAGAATGACATTTAAAATATTAGTGTCTTACCTGCTGCACCGAATACCACCTCGTGTCATCTGGAGATAGTCTGCACAATCACCCTGTGACGTGGGTTACCATGGCTGAAACAGACCCGTCTCCATACATCTGATGCCCATTTGCAGACGTGTAGTCCCAGGTCTGTGTAGTGTAAGTAATTCTTCTGTAAAGAAGTTACCTTAGTATGGTCCGATCATTCTATCCAGGTTTAATTCCTGTAAAGTCATGACCTGTTGAGCTGTGTTCAGTGCCATTATCATAAGCACTTTGAAGGTGAGTAAGTCCATCATAGGCGACCAGCTCCTGAGGAGGGTCAACACTACCTCATCCCAGTCCAATCTAGCGATAGGACGACAATGCACTCCTGGCACTGTATACAGCACTGTAACTGAGGGACTCGTCATAATGACGACCCATGAGTATTCCAGCACCTTGGAGAGTATAGCAGATATGTAGATGGTCTAGGTCCGACCACAGAAACCTCCCATATCCTTATGTAGGCGAGGTACTGCTTCCTACTGGACTCTCTCTGCACGATGCTGTTTGACATCCATGGTCCTTTATGTTGCAGAGCCTGGTTGCGTATCCTGCAGCACCTGTCTGATGAAGCAGAATGGGGAAAACATAGAAACCCCGCATTTCCCCCCAACGTAGCGAAAACGCGTCCATCGCCACTGCCCCAGGATCTAGGTCTCAAGACATATGTTAGTATCCAATGGCTCAACCTGGACGCAAAGAGGTCGAAATCTGGTATTCCATATTAGGCTATAATTTTAGCAGATATTTGGAGGTTCAATCTACTTGATGTCGTTATTAATACTTGTGACCTGGTGTCCGCCACTATATTGAGCTTATCCAGAAGGTACATAGCTGAACTCAAATTTCTTTCAATCCACCAGAGCCAAATTAATGTTTCCAATTCATCCCAAGATATTAACTTGACGCCACCCATAAGGTTTAATATGCCTCCTCAGTGGTATTATTTTGAAGACGAACATACGTATGCTGCAGATTAGTACATTAATGCGCAGCCCTGGACATGCTCCCAGCATTTCTAAACAGTTTATACCTTGTGATTGAAGAAAGTAGACTCATGCAATCCCATTTACCGCCGCACCTGGAATGGTGTCAGTAGTTCCCCAGCCCTCGGCGCTTGCGTCGGTTTGTAACGCGACTACTAGGTTTGATGTAATGATGGGATTTAACAATCACAACCATTGCTAATCCACCGTTGTACCTCAATTATGCTTGGATTGGCAGCTGCTTAAGCTCGTAATTGTAAGCATTCGTTATACATGCCGAGATTTTGCTTATTCACCCAAGCTTTGATAGCGTAACGACCCAATTATGTGGCTGGAATGTAGCTCCAATTTACCCATAGCTTAGCAGCATGTCGAAAGTCAGTTCCCTGGCGCAAGCAAGGCTGTTACATGAATCTATTATGGCTATAGCTCTGTTCCCTGGATAGTGACAAACAGAGCCGCAGAATGTATGTACCTCCCTCCTACTTGTGAGGTTATGCATGCAGCACTTCCAAGAGAACCAGGCCCCCTTACCTCCATGGTTACCGGCGAGCCTGACGTTCTGGTTTCTAGTATTCCTTCTTTGCTGGGTGCTGCTCGATCGCCTTGGTAAATCCTTGTTCCTGCAGCTGGTGTGTGGTGAGGTAGTCTATGCTGGCTCTGCCCTAACAAGGCTTCTGCTGTTGGGGAGCTGGTGCAGATGTGTTCTTGATGGCCTCGTCTTTGACCTGCTTGGGCAGGTCCTCCCCAAACAGCTGTCTTGGAGGTGTGGTGGAGGTACGACCCAACCCAGCGAATTCAGGGTTAATGTCGGGCCGGATGGAGCTCTGACTAAAACAGTTTCCCGAAGTGTGCTACACAGGAGGGCTAGAGCATCCTGCTGCTCTGCGGATGCACCTGCCCCATCGAGGGTCCTGATGAGCGCAGTGATGCCCGACGCCAATAGCTTCAGAATTTTCTGCCTCTTCATCTCTTGTTCCCTCGCATTGGAAATGATGTTCCCTCAGATGGCTGAGTCGACCCTCGGGACGTTCAGGGTAACACAGTTTCCAGGATCCTTGTACTTCTCCATGTTTCTGAAAGCACCTGGTCTAGGAACTGGTGTGTCGTCAAGAATTAATACTTACTGCCAATGTAGAGTGCAGCGGTACCCCTGAAAACAGGTTTCGGATTTTCGACACCTCCAACTTCTTCTTCTGGATCGAGAGCAGTGGGCTCTTCTGCTGCCGCTGCTTTGTCAAATCGGCCATCTGTTGAATGCTAGCACTCCCGATGGACGAAGGTGAGATTGAAGGTGGTGGTCATGATCCGAACTCCCAGACCGCTGAGACTCCTGCTCTTGCCGACCCAGGTCCTGCTGATATAGTTGCTCCACCATTAGCTCCATCCTAGCCATGCGACCGCTGCCGCTACACACAGACAACAGGTCGACTTCCCCAGGCCCTGATGAGTCGCTGGGGCTTCTGCCAGTAGGTCACACCTCAACGAAGTGGCTGACAGGTACTCGTCAGCACCCGCTCCTGCGGGGCTGAACGACTTCCGCACGGACAACCCGCTAGCCCGGCATCCCTCGGACCTTAGCGGCCTCTCTACCTGACGAGCAGGCAGAGGAAAGGAGTCGGAACCGGTCCCCAATACCGGTCCGTGGTCCGTGCAGGCACACCGTCACCCTCACCCCCAGGGGTCTGTGACGGCGCTTGGCTGGCTTTACCCGCAGCAACGGGATTGCCTAACCGTATTCTGCTGCCACCGGTCTGCGCTCCGGCAGCCTGTTCCGGTGCAGTGCCGGTACATCCTGCTCCCGCAGGCTGTACGACTCCTGCACGGACATACCGCTAGTCCGCCGTTGTTTGGACCTAAGCGGCACCTCTGCCTGGTGGGAAGGCAGAGGGAAGGATCGGTACCGGTCCCCAATACCGGCTCCGCTGTCCGTGCAGGCTTGCCGTCACCCTTAACCACACGGGTCCATGAGGGCGCATAGCCGGCGTTACCCGTAGCAATGGGGTTGCCTAGCCGTAAACTGCTGCCACCGGTCTGCGCTCCGGCAGCCTGTTCCGGTGGACACCGGTACCTCCTGCTCCTGCAGGGCTCCCCGATTTCCAGCAGGTCCATCACCGGCCTGCAGTCTAGCAGGTTACCCCCGGCGGTATGTCGATGCCTCCCACTGCAGCGGGGCATGACCTGTGCGCAGCTCTCCCCATCTCTGATACCTGCATAGTAGGAGAGACAAAACGAGCCGCCGAGCGGGTCACATGTTTACGCACCTTTGCCCCACAGTCACTATGCATAGGTGAGAGTGGTAGGGAGTCCAGGTCTTGCCCATCCTGCTCCCACGCGGTGCTCCACCATTTTGCGGCCCCATGGTCAGCCGTGGTGGAGAGACGGGTCCTGGCTACGCAGGGCTCCCCGACCTCCGCGTTCTTCTGGAATGGTGGCCGCTGACTCCCATCTGAAGTCGCACGGCCCTTGGAGACCTGCTTCGCTGCCTTCATTCTGGTCTCCATCCCTCTGTAAGCAAACTCGAATACAGACGCTTAGCTATTCAAAGTTAGTATCTTACCTGAGGGTCTTTAAGAAGTATGGTGACCAGCCTCTCATGCTTTAATAACTTTTATATGTTGGCAGTCTGAACTTCTTGAAGACAATGCATACCCTAGAGTAACAGGGCACTTTAATGTAGCCAGGCCACAGAATCCCTGCAGTTGCAGTGTGGAGTCAGGCTGCCTTTGCTTGCAAGCCTGCTTCTCCCTGAATGCCAGCAACCCGCAGAACCCCTGCAGGCTGCGGTGTAGAGTCGGGCTGCTGCCCATGGCAAGCACAGCAAGCCCTACACCACATGCACACCGCCAGCCCGCAGTATCACCCCCGCGGGCTGTGGTGTAGAGTCGGGGCTGCCGCTCCGCCGTTGAAACTTCTGACGGCGAGCCTGCAAGCCCGACTCCTGCATGCACACCGCCAGCCCGCAGTATCCCCCGCGGCTGCAGTGTAGAGTCGGGGCTGCCGCTCTACCGTTCCTACTTTGAACGGCGAGCCTGCAAGCCCCACGCCTACATGTACACCGCCAACCCGCGGTGTTCCCCGCGGGCTGTGGTGTAGAGTCGGGGCTGCCGCGCTGCCGTCGCGAACTTTTGACAGCGAGCCGGCAAGCCCCATTCCTTTTCGTGCCGCCAGCCCGCGGCGTCCCCTGCGGGCTGCGGTGTGGAGTCGGGCTGCCTCTGCCGTCCTCCGCCGGCGAGTGTATGAGCCCGGACCCTCCTGGGTCAACGGACTTCCCGACTCCAACTATTGGAGCCGCCGCTGACTGCCGCAGCAGTCAGATCCGAGGCGGCTGCGAGACCCTGCGACAGGGCCACCTAGAAGAAAAAGACCGCAGGTTAGTGTTTTACTTACCTGCAGGTCCCAGCAGTAGAGGAGCAACGCTCCTCCCTGCCTGTCGCTCGCATGCGGTCGACGATATGTCGCGCATGCGTGCCTGGCGGGGTCTTCACGAAGTCACTCACGTGACTCCGAAGTAAAATGTCAGTCAAGCTACCAATAACATTTTGGTGCAGGAACCTTCAATGATTTTACAGACTGATATGAGTGCTCTCAGATGGGGGGGCTACGGACATGAGTCCAGTTGTGGAGGTAGATGGAATGAACAAGAAAGTTTGATTCTTCACACACAAGGAATAAATTATTTGGAATTACTGGGGACATTTTATGGATTAAACGCATATTGCTCCACAATGAATAATTTATACATTCAACTCCAGATTGATAACACTACGGCAGTGGCATATATCAATCATATGGGAGGAGCGAGATCCATTTCATGTGATAGCATGGCTAATCTCATATGGCATTGGTGTATTTCAAGAAACATTTGGGTTTCGGCCATCCAACTGCCAGGGGTAGACAATGTGGTGGCAGACCAAAGGTCACGAAAATTCAATGATAATATAGAATGGATGTTGAATTCTAAAGTTTTCAAACAATTGTCACTCAATTTGGATTGCCAGATATTGATCTGTTTGCATCCAGACTGAATCACCAGTTGCCTAAATATGTTTTATGGGAACCAGATCCAGGAGCAGTAGCTGTGTATGCTTTTTCATTACATTGGGAACAATCATTCTTTTATGCTTTCCCTCCATTTTGTCTGATTACAAAATGTTTAACCAAAATAGAGCGTGACTCCGCCGCAGGCGTTTTGGTGGTCCCAGATTGGCCAACACAACCATGGTTCCCATTGGTACTCAGAATGATGGTTCAGCCATTCATGATGGTTCCCAGCTGCAGTAATTTGTTGGTGCATCCGGTTACAGGTGAAAGTCATCCATTACATTACCGTATCAATTTGTTGGTCTGCAGGTTCTGAGCAGACCATTCCAAGGACCATGGAGGTTATCACTGCAGCCTGGAGGAATAGTACTAAAAAACAATATATGGTTCATATAAAGAAATGGGAGATGTTTTGTGTACAGTCAAATTTATCTTATCATACGGAAGCATATGTGATGTGTTGGAGTTCCATGCTAAGTTCCATTTTGATGAGCATTTGAGTTATAGTGCTATTAACAGTGCTAGGAGTGCTTTGTCCTCTTAATTAGAGCAGTCCACATGACAACAGCCTATCGGGGCTCACCCGTTAGTATCCCGATTTATGAGAGGAATTTTTAACAAAAACCCTCCTAAACCCAGGTATACAGAAATCTGGTATATCAGTGTAGTTCTCACACTGCTTCGGCAATGGGCTCCAATTACGTCGTTGCCTATGCAGAGATTAACTCTGAAAGTGGTTATGCAGCACAACGTGTAGAAACATTACAATTGTTATGAATAGATTGCATGCATTTGTCTGTAGATTACATTACTTTTTATGTCTATGATTTAATCAAACAGAGCAGACCAGGTATGGCAGGAACCAAGGTGACGTTTGAAGCATATCCTGTTGACCAAATGTTATGTGTAGTTAAACACTTAAGGCGATATCTTGAGTTAACAGGGAGACTGAGACAGGGGTTCTGAGACAGGACTGCTTATTAGTCACAAAAAGCCATATAAAAGAGTGTCAATACAAACTATTTCTAGATGGTTGAAACAGGTTCTCAATTGTGCTGGAGTCGACATTCATGTGTTTAAATCTCACTTCACCAGGGAGGCTTCCATATCCGCGCAAAGGCTTAGGACGTGCCGCTAGACCAAATCCTCGCGGCCGCAGGATGGTCTAGAGAAGCAACTTTCTCACAGTTTTATGATAAACCTGTACAGACAGTGCCACGGTTTGGGCATGCTGTTTTGGGTTCCGTTTAATTCATTTGCTTTGTTTATATCATTGTTTGTAATTTCCTCCTGGGATAGAGAGGTTATTACTGGTTTTTGTTATTATTGTAGCAATGTTACAAAATTTTGAGATTTTAAAAATCAAGTCTGCAATCTATCCCATCAGATAAAGCATAAAAAGAAGTTTAATTTGACACCTAATTCACTTTCATATCTTCAGTATTAAGAAAGTTATGACCATTTTCATACTTGGAAATTAGCATCTTGTTCCCCATTGCCTTTCAATTGACTTAACTCAAAAGGTTAACTCAATCTAGAACAGTTAAAAGCCCATATTTTTCTCAAAAATTAAGAGAACTCAATGAAATTTTCAGTTATTATAGATTGAAGCATTCTGAAACAAATATGAAACAATCTTACTTGGATGACCTGAAATTAAAGCATATAATTAGTTAGTTATCTAATTGTAGCTAATTACAAAATTCAATGAGTAGATCTAAACATCTATCCATTTCTTAAGAAAAGATACACTTTTTTTAAATTGCCTAAGTGTCCAAATAACATTCACACAATAATCCACCATATAACATAATTTTAAAATCTAATTTTCATGAATTCCTGGGCCAAATGGAAGGAATTTAGTGTTTAATGCCTGTAAATTAATGGCCATTTAAATCAACTAGCGAGTGGGTTTTAGTGGAATGTGGTGGATTGGAACGTTGCGGTTTGCGGTGAAGTCAGTATGAAAAATACTGTTGGTTCATACATTGTTTTGGACCCCATTCCGCAACATGAAAATATGATTAAAGCCTCCATAAAAAACAACTTTTAATATAAAAATAATCTGTATACCTTTTTTCTCCCCTACGCAAAATCCTTCCCGTTGGCGGTGCTCACGGCTTTTGAAGGTGATTTTTACATTACTCTAGTTAATAAATAATCTAGCGTAATTTAAAAATACCTCCATGAATGAAATTTTGGAGCGATTTTTCTTCCGCAACGAAATCGCCCGACATGGAAACATTTTCCCTGTCTCTTGAAAAACGGCACTTTAAGCCCGCCCCCCTCTGAAAGGTGCCAGTCACGCACACAGGGAGCGGAAGAACTGCAGCGCTGCTCAAGGTAAGATTTGTAACATACCTAATTATTGTTATTAAAAAATAGTTATTGAATAATTTGAAGCCATGTTCAATAGTTTATTTGTTACTACTGTGTCAACCGAAGCAGTTGTCGTATGGAGTGCATCTACAGCATGTAAACACAGAGCTTTGAAATCTTCACGTAGTCACTCACGTGACTCCGAAGTAAAATAGTAAGATTAAATGAGAACTTACCAGTTCGAAGTTTGATCCTTATTATATGAGGATTTACGTTGAGGGATTATGTGCCCTCCGCTCCCACCCTCATAATCTAAGAGATCATCTGGTAGTTCTAGTCTTCTTAAAGCCTTACTATGTTACTTTGGCTCTATGTGTTTTCTGTGTTTCCACGCCACTGCTTTGAAGTATGATGCGCATGCGCCTGGCGGGACTTCTTTAAGACTTCACTAAGGAAGACATAAATAATCTGCCGGAAATAGCAGTGGAACGGGGGTCAAATAAGATGGAGGAACTGAGTGAAATACAGGTTAGCCGGGAGTTTGTGTTGGGTAAATTGAACGGATTGAAGGCTGATAAATCCCCAGGGCCAGATAGTCTGCATCCCAGAGTACTCAAGGAGGTAGCCACAGAAATAGTGGATGCATTAGTGATAATTTTTCAAAATTCCTTCGATTCTGGAGTAGTTCCTGAGGATTGGAGGGTAGCTAATGTCACCCCACTTTTTAAAAAAGGAGGGAGAGAGAAAGCGGGGAATTACAGACCAGTTAGTCTAACATCGGTAGTGGGGAAACTGCTAGAGTCAGTTATTAAAGATGGGATAGCAGCGCATTTGGAAAGTGGTGAAATCATTGGACAAAGTCAGCATGGATTTACGAAAGGTAAATCATGTCTGACAAATCTGATAGAATTTTTTGAGGATGTAACTAGTAGAGTGGATAAGGGAGAACCAGTGGATGTGTTATATCTAGACTTTCAGAAGGCTTTCGACAAGGTCCCGCATAAGAGATTAGCATACAAACTTAAAGCACACGGTATTGGGGGTTCAGTATTGATGTGGATAGAGAACTGGCTAGCAGACAGGAGGCAAAGGGTAGGAGTAAACGGGTCCTTTTCAGAATGGCAGGCAGTGACTAGTGGGGTGCCGCAAGGCTCAGTGCTGGGACCCCAGCTATTTACAATATATATTAATGATTTGGACGAGGGAATTCAATGCAACATCTCCAAATTTGCAGATGATACCAAGCTGGGGGGTATAGATAGGTGTGAGGAGGATGCTTGGAGGCTGCAGGGTGATTTGGATAGGCTGAGTGAATGGGCAGATGCAGTATAATGTGGATAAATGTGAGGTTATCCACTTTGGTGGCAAAAACATGAGGGTAGACTATTATCTGAATGGTGGCAGATTAGGAAAGGGGGAGATGCAACGAGACCTGGGTGTCATGGTACACCAGTCATTGAAAGTAGGCATGCAGGTGCAGCAGGCAGTGAAGAAAGCAAATGGTATGTTAGCATTCATAGCGAAAGGATTTGATTATAGGAGCAGGGAGGTTCTACTGCAGTTGTACAGGGTTTTGGTGAGGCCACACCTGGAGTATTGCGTACAGTTTTGGTCTCCAAATCTGAGGAAAGACATCCTTGCCATAGAGGGGGTACAGAGAAGATTCACCAGACTGATTCCTGGGATGTCAGGACTTTCATATGAGGAAAGATTGGATAGACCCGGCTTGTACTCGCTGGAATTTAGAAGATTGAGGGGGGATCTTATAGAAACTTACAAAATTCTTAAGGGGTTGGACAAGCTAGATGCTGGAAGATTGTTCCCGATGTTGGGGGAGTCCAGAACAAGGGGTCACAGTCTAAGGATAAGGGGGAATTCCTTTAGGACCGAAATGAGGAAAACATTCTTTACACAGAGAGTCGTGAGTCACTGGAATTCTCTGCCACAGAAGGTAGTTGAGGCCAGTTCATTGGCTATATTTAAGAGGGCGTTAGATGTGGCACTTGTGGCTAAAGGGATCAGGGGGTATGGAGAGAAGGCAGGTACGGGATACTGAGTTGGATGATCAGCCATTGAATGGCGGTGCAGGCTCGAAGGGCCGAATGGCCTACTCCTGCACCTATTTTCTATGTTTCTATGTTTTACATAATCCCTCAACGTAACTCCTCATAAAATAAGGTTCAAACTTTGAACTGGTAAGTTCTCATTTAATCTTACTATTTTCTATTTTAATCAATTTATGGTTCATCCTTTTAACTAATTCTGAATTAATCCAATTAACTATAATTGGTGATAATTA
The DNA here is from genome assembly GCA_963514005.1 of Raja brachyura. The sequence continues at coordinate 73,212,467 of OY740790.1, forward strand.
ATAATTATGATTAATAATGATTAGTAATAATTAGTACTATAATATAAAGTATTATATAACAATAAACAGTTTCATTCTAAATTCATAACAGTCCTTGAGTATAGTAATTTAAAGTTCAGTTTCTTCACAATAAAGTACCGAATCCAATATCCTCAAGGTATATATTTAGTGTTAAGTATTAATCCTCATTGTCTTCTTTTTCACTCTCGCTCTCGGTAATTTCAATATTCTCAATGTTCTCAATGTTCTTTGCAAATGTAAAGGCCTCTGTGTGGTTGGTGAAGAAGTATCCTTTCATGTCCTAGGTGATTCTCAATGTTGCAGGGTACATCAATCCATATCTCAGGTTCTTTATATTCTTAAGTATTCTTCTTGTGTCTGTAAACAATGTTCTTTTCTTGGCAACCTCCGCCGGGTAGTCTCGAAATATGCTGATCTTGTCTCCTTCAAATTCAAGATATCTGCAGTGAACGATTTTCTTCATCATGTCATCCAAGACATGGTCATATTGCACCTTCACTATCAGTTGTCTTGGAGGGGCGTCCGCCCCTGGACAACGTCTCAGTGCTCTATGTGCCAGAGCAAGTGAAGGTGCTTGATCCAGATTTAAAACTTTCTTCAGTAGATCTGCAGCAAATTCACGGGGGACACGGTTCCCCTCTCTTCCTTCCCGGACGCCAATAATTCTAAGATTCTGGCGTCTCTGTCGTCCCTCTAAGTCAATGCATTTTTCAGTTATTTTATGCAATAAGTCCGATAAACGCATGTTCTCGGAGAGAAGCTTGCTTGTAGTTTTAAAGCTTTTTTCAGCCATTTCCTCTAATTCGATTACAGATTTATGTTGTTGTTCTAGTGCCTGCGAAATGGGGTCCAACTTCGAATTAAATACGGATTCCATCATTTTCAATTTAACATTTACTTCTTCAATCTTTTGATTTAGATTTTCTTCCATGGTCAGCTTCCAGGAATCCAGTTGTTCCTGTAATATAGCAATGATATCTTTCTTAATTTCTTCTTTAATTTCTTTTTTTTTAAGTTTTCAACTCATCTGTTAAGTCGTGTTTGAGTTTTTTAAATTCTGCCATTGTTTTTGAAATTTCTAAAATGAGAAAACTTCTTAATTCCTCCACATCCGACTTTTTTTCCCTTGAGAATTCTTCTTGGGATGCTGTTAAACCTGAGGCTGAGGCTTCGGTTGGGCCTACTTCCTTAGACCTACCGGTTTTTCTCAGTTTTGGGGGGTATGTTGTGTAGACATACCGTCGGTATTGTAGCGCGCCTGATGACATCACAGGCTTACTGCAATCAGTCGTTAGCGTTGTTGAGTAGGTAAGTCCCGATTTTTTCCCCCATTTTATTTTTTGGATTTTCTGAGCTAAATGGCGCGAGTCTGCCTACTCCATAGCACCACCGGAAGTCCTATTTTCCCTTTCCTAATTAATCCCTTTGTCCTCTGTTGGACTCTGAATTTCTCCCAGTCCTCTGGTAGGCTGCTTTTTCTGGCTAATTTGTATGCTTCTTCTTTTGTTTTCATACTATCAATGATTTCCCTTGTTATCCACGGATGCGCTACCTTCCCTGATTTATTATTTTGCCAAACTGGCATGAACACTTGTTGTAATTCATCCATGCAGTCTTTAAATGCCTTCCATTGAATATCCACCGCAACCCTTTAAGAATCAATTGCCAGTCTATCTTGGCCAATTAATGTATCATATCCTCAAAGTTACCTTTCTGTAAGTTCAGACTCCTTGTTTCTGAATTAACAATGTCACTCTCCATCCGAATGAAGAACTCAACCATATTATGGTCACTCTTGCCCAAGGAACCATGTACAACAAGACTGCTACCTAACCCTTGCTCATTACTCAATACCCAGTCTAGAATAGCCTGCTCTCTCGTTGGTTCCTCAACATGTTGGTCGTGGCAACTAAGAAAAACAAAGACGAGATATGCATCTGCATCAACCTCAGGGATCTGAATACTGCAATTAAGTGCCCACACTACCCGATGAGGACTACAGAAGACGTCGCTGTGCTGATTGGAAACAGAACTGTGTTCTCAGTCCTGGATGCAAAAAGCTCCTTCTGGCAAATACCACTTGACCCTGCGTCGTCCAACTTGATGACTTTTGCACACCCTTTGGCCGTTATAAATTTTGAACAATGCCCTTCGGCATCAACTCTGCCAGTGAAGTTTTTCAGCGCACAATGGAACAAATGTTTGCAGAATACCCGTGTGCTATCATTGTTGATGATATCCTCGTCTATGGTCACGATCTGGCTGAGCATGACGCCAACTTGTAGAAAATACTAGACAGTGTCAGAGACATTAATCTCAAACTTAATCCACTAACGTGCAGGGTTCCTGAGGTCACCTATGTCGGACATGTTTTCACCAGCAGCGGCCTAAAGCCTGATCCACTAAAGACTGCAGCCATCAACAAACTACCTGCTCCTACCGATGTCACAAGTTTGCAACGATTCCTTGGCATGGTGAACTACCTGGGTAAATCTATTCCCAAACTCAGTGACCTGTCGGCCCCCTTGTGCCAACTGACACATAAGGACACGGCATGATCCTGGTACCCACAGCAACAAAGGGGTTTTGACACTCTCAAACTACCATTGGCCAGCACGCCAACACTGTCACATTTCGACCTTAAATTACCGGTCACCATCACATGCAATGCTTCCCAGTTCGGGCTACCTACAGACCACCACCGACGGTGACATAAACCCAGTCTCATATGCATCCCGTACAATTGCTGTCCACCATCACACGGAACGGTTGCCCCATAAACAGCCGAACACCGCACTCGAAATACGACCATACTTCCTAGTTCGTGACGAATTAGTGCTGCAGGACGGAATCATAGTCAAAGGCCACAAGGCGGTGGTTCCTTCTGTAGGTATGTTACAAAACTTACCTTGTGCAGCGCTGCAGTTCTGCCACTCCCCGTGTGCGTGACTTTGGCGCCTTTCAGAGGGGGGCAGGCTTAAAGTGCCGTTTTTCAACAGACAGGGAAAATCGATCCACGTCGGGCGATTTCGTTGTGGAAGAAAAATCACTCCGACATTTCATTCATGAAGGTATTTTTAAATTACGCTAGATTATTTATTAACTAGAGTAGTTTAAAAATCACCTTCAAAAGCCGTGAGCGCCGACAACGGGAAGGATTTTGCGTAGGGGAGAAAAAAAAGTATACAGTTTATTTTTATATTAAAAGTTGTTTTTTTATGGAGGCTTTAATTATATTTTCATGTTGCGAAATGGGTCCAAAAAATTGTATGAACCAACAGTATTTTTCCTCCCGACTTCACCGCAAACCGCAACGTTCCAATCCACCACATTCCACTAAAGCCCACTTGCTAGTTGATTTAAATGGCCATTAATTTACAGGCATTAAACACTAAATTCCTTCCATTTGGCCCAGGAATTCATGAAAATTAGATATAAAAATTATGTTATATTGTGGATTATTGTTTGAATGTTATTTGGACACTTAGGCAATTTAAAAAAAAAAGTGTATCTTTTCTTAAGAAATGCATAGATGTTTAGATCTACTCATTGAATTTTGTAATTAGCTACAATTAGATAACTAACTAATTGTATGCTTTAGTTTCAGGTCATCCAAGTAAGATTGTTTCATATTTGTTTCAGAATGCTTCAATCTATAATAACTGAAAATGTCATTGAGTTCTCTTAATTGTTAAGAAAGATATGGGCTTTTAACTGTTCCAGATCACAGCTTTTGAGGTAAGTGAATTGAAAGGCAATGGGGAACAAGATGCTAATTTCCGAGTATGAAAATGGTCATAACTTTCTTAATACTGAAGATGTGAAAGTGAATTAGGTGTTAAATTAAACTTCTTTTTATGCTTTATCTGATGGGATAAATTGCAGACTTGATTTTTCATATCTCAATTTTGTAACATTCTGCATTTTGTAAGCTTCTGCACTACATACATTTTGTAAGCTTCTGCACTACGGGGCGAGTACTATGACGACATCCACAGGAGTCACCCCGGCATGGAAGCCACCCTCCAAAGGACCAGAGTATGTTTTACTGGCCCGGAATGACAAAATTCATATGTGAAAAGACCGAAGGTTAGTTGAGGCAGGTGCTATAACACCAGCAGAAGCAGCCTCTTCTACTCCAACCAGCTCCTTCCCTCCCTTGGTCCTCACTGGCCGCAACATCTCTGAATGGCATGGAAAACACTATCTTGTTCTTGTGGACTCTTACTCGGGATGGTTCGAAATAGACTTACTACAAACCATTTCCTCTGAGTGTGATAAGGAAGCTGCAACGACACCTCTCCGTACATGGCTCCCCTGTACGCATTCAGACTGACAATGGCAGGCAATTTACCAGCCAAGCATTCAAGAACTTTTTTAAAAGATGGAACTTCCAACATGTCACCAGCAGCCCAGAGTTCCCGCAGTCCATCAGACTGGCTGAACGCACTATTCATGGAACGCACAACTCATGGAACGTTCCCAAATCAAATCAAAATCAAAAACGTTTATTTGTCATTGCGCATCAACTGTGCAATGAAATTTCATGTGCATCCCCTTCAATGGTAAACAATAAAAGACACAGGATAAAAAGATTAAAAAGAACAAAACACAATAACACAAACAACCATTTACTCTCACATTTACATTTACTACAAGATCAATGCATAAAATAAGTAATAAATAATAAAAAAAATGCACATTATATTGCACATTCTAGCAGACATTTTTATATGCTACCTGGTAAAATCCGACGTTTACCTGGACTAGCTCAACCTACAAAACGTTGCACGGGACAGCGTTCTTGTCTTCCCCGCCTATGACTAATGTCCCAGCAGACGCGCCCACTCTTGCCTGTCTCTCAGCAGCAGCTAAAGCTGTGTGTCCGCTCCCCGCCCGCGGTGCAGAAGTAACTGCAATTTAAACGCGACACACAAAGTCATTTCTACGACAAGTCCAGCAAGCCGCTGAAACCACTGGCACGTGGACAAGTGCTATGTCCGCAAACCGACAAAGGACATACCGTGCAGGGGCACGTTTATGACCCTTCCAAAGAACCACGTTCCTACCTGGTCGAAGTGGACGGTGTCATCTACAGACGCAACCGTCAACATATCCTTCCAGTGAACGAACCACGTCCTGCGCCTATAGGTCCTGATGCCCCGCCTCTCGTGTTTGCTCCAACGCCTGTTCCAGCTACTCCACCAGCTACTCCACCTCCTGCTGTTATTGCTGCCGCGTGTTCCCCGCGTCGGTTTACACCTGGCTCGCCTGTGGCGACTTCTCCCACCAGGCCGGGCTGGGTTGCCGGTCACCTGTCCTCACTCCCGGTTACCATTTCTTCTCCCGCAAAGGAAGGTGAGGCGGTCTCCTACCGCACGAGGCCGGACGGGTTTGCACGCCACCCATTAGATATGGTGATTTTGTATAAACCCGCTAGCATGCACCCCTCGGTATATTGTTCAAGGCACCGTAGTTACTTTTTAAATTTTCTACAAGAGGAGATGTAGATTGGATATTGCGTGCAAGCCAATTACAGTGTTTGTTAGTAGTAGCCCCGCCTAGTACATGCTTTATAATATTAGGAACTCGCCTACATCAGGTAGTAGATGTAGCAGCTTGGACATGTAATGTACTGTATATCCAATACTGTAAGAGTTTAATAAAGATGTGTTGTATCTTTAGTTGTGTATGAGTCTGGTGATTATAGTCTAGTATCCTTTATAGATTAGGTTTGCTGATGATCCCCAGTTGACTTCAGCCTAGGGATGCAGTGTAGAAGCAGTCCCTCCAACCTACCGAGTCCATGCTGAACAGCGATCACCCATACACAAGTTCTACTCTACACAAAAGGGATAATTTACAGAAGCCAATTAACCTACAAACCTCCGCACAAAGGAACTGCAGATGCTGGTTTACACCGAAGATAGACACAAAATGCTGGAGTATCATAGCAGGTCAGGCAGCATCACTGGACAAAAGTAATAGGTGATATTTTGTGTCGAGTCACTTCATCAGAGTCACCGAAGACAGACACAAAATGCTGGAGTCACTCAGTGGGTCAGGCAGCATCTCTGGAGGGAGGGAACAAGTGACGTTTTGGGTTGAGCCCTTCTTCGGACATCAGTCTGATGAAGGGTCACGATCCAAAACATCATTGGTTCCTTGTCTCCAGAGATGTTCCCTGACCCACTGAGTTACTCCAGCAACTTTGTACCATTTGTAAACAAGCACCTGCACATTCTTGTTACTAGCATGTTGGCCGGATAAGGAATGAAGATTGAGGAGGGATACAGAGTTTAGCATCAACTTCCATCCAAGCCTTTGCCAAAAGGAGAAAGATTTAATCTGAATCTAAGGGACCCTTTAAAATGTAGAGGGATGTGGGCCGGACACAGGTAAATAGGAATAGCTTAGATGGGGTATTTTGGATGAGTTCATAACTTCTAGAACAGAATTAGGCCATTCAGGCCATCAAGACCACTCCGCCAGTCAATCATGGCAGATCTATCATTCCCTCTCAACCCCATTCTCCTGCCCTCTCCATAAACCCCAGGCACATGTACTAATCAAGAATCCGTCAATCTCCTCCTTACATATTCATTCACTTGGCCTCCACAGCCGTCTGCAGCAAAGAATTCCACAGATTCACCAAGATGTCCCATCTGAACTTCCCATTTGCCTGTTTCTGGACAACATCCCTCTCCCTCTTGATTAGTACGGGTGTCAGCGATAATGGGGAGATGGAAGGAGAATTGGGTTAGAAGTGAGAGATAGTTCAGCCATGGTTGAATAGCAGAGTAGACTTGATGGGCTGAATGGCCTAATTATGTTCCTAGCACTTATGAACTTCTGAATGTCTAAAAGACATGCGCGTATGTCCATGATCTGTGACTTTAATTTATACAGAAGGTCAAGACTAAACGTTGCCCAGGAGATACATATAGGAGGGTTATAGACAAAGTTACATTTGACAATGTGAAGCTCACGTCAGCATTTCACAATTGCAACATCATCAAGATATGAATAGACCGAGAAGATGTCATCTTGGGTTGCCGCTCGGTACATAAGTAGCCGTGCTGTGTCCATTGGGGGTTTATCCAGCAAGGCTCGGAAGAGAGGATGTGTAGGAGTGCGGCAGGACTCTTGCCTCTGGCTGTGCTTGCACTATGGGTCACAAGCAGTTCCTGTATCGAAGATTGTCACTGCACGGAAACTACCTATTGCCGGCCTCTGTCCGCAAGAAAACACAACCCAATGGAGGTGAGTCCAAACGTATCAAATAGTGAAAGGCCTGGATAGAGTGGGCGTGCGAGAATGTTTCCGTGGGTGGGAGAGTCCAGGGCCAGAGGGCACTGCCTTAGAGTAAATTGATGTACTTTTAGAAAGGAGATGAGGAGGAATTTCTTTAGTCAGAGAGTGGTGAATCTGTGGAATTCATTGCCACAGACAGCTGTGGAGGCCAAATCAATGGAAATGTTTAATGCAGAGATTGACAGGTTCTTGATTAGTATGGGTGTGGGGGGTTAGGGGGAGAAGGCAGGAGAATGGGGTTGAGAGGGAGTGATAGATCAGCCATGATTGAATGGCAGAGCAGACTTGATACTGTGTGGAATCTCCAACATTTTGTCCTTGAGCAAAAGCACAAACTGCTGGAGGAACTGACGGACCAGGCAGCATCTGTGGAGGCAAATGGATAGGCCATGATTTGAGATGACACGGTGGTGCAGCGACAGATTTGCTGCTCACAGCGCCAGAGACCTGGGTTCGATCCTGACCACGGGTGCTGTCTGTACAGAGTTTCTCTAAACTAAAATAAATAAACTTGTATTGGTTCATTATTGTGGAGATGAGTCATTAAGGCTATTGATGTCAATGCCAGACCACTGAGCTTTATAGAAACAAAGCAAATATGTGTAGGAGTAGGCCATTCCACACTACAAGACAACACAGCTCTTCAATATGATCATGGCTGATCATCCAAAATCAGTACTGTGTCATTTGCTTTCTCCCCGTATCCCTTGATTCTGTTAGCCTGAAGAACTAAATATAACTCACTTGAACATCCAGTGAATTGCCCTCCTATGCCTTCTGTGGCAGAGAATTCCACAGATTCACAATTATCTGGGTGAAAACATTTTTGTTCATCTCAGTCGTAAATGACCTCCCCCTTATTCTTAAACTCTGACCACTGGTTCTGAATTCACCGAACATCGGGACATTTTTTCTTGCATCTTACCTGCCCAATCCTTTGTGAATTTTATATGTTTCTATAAGATCGCCTCTCATCCTTCTTAATTCCGGTGAATATAAGCCCAGCCCATCCTTTCTTTCATCTTTTGTCAGTTCTGCCATCCTGGGTGTTAACCTGGTTAACCTACACCGCACTCCCTCAATAGCAAGAATGTCCTTCCTCAAATTACGAGACCAAAACTGCACACAGTACTCCAGGTGTGGTTTCACCAGGGCCCGGTACAACTGCAGTAGAATCTCCTTGCTCTTAAACTCGATTCTCCTCCAATGAAGGCCAACATGCCATCAGCTTTCTTCACTGCGTGCTGTACCTGCATGCTTACTTTCAGTGACTGATGCACAAGCACACCCAGGTCTTGTTGCACCTCCCCATTTCTGAATCTAACACCATTCAGATAATAATCTGCTTTCTTGTTCTTGCCACCAAAGTGGATAACGTCACTTTTCCCTACTTTTTACTGCATCTGCCATGCATCTGCCCGCTCACTCAACCTATCCAATCATGATTCAGAAATATGGAAATCTTTGAGTAGAAACTCACGAGTCATTAAAAGATGCCCTTGACTAATAGAGTCAACATGGAAACTGGTCCTACGGCCCAACTTGCCAATGCTAACCAAAATGCTCCATCTAAGTTAGTCCAACCTGCCTGCATTTGGCCCATATCTCTTAAAACCGATTCTATCCATGTAACTGCCTAAATGGTTCTTAAACGTTGCAATAGTTCCTGCCTCAACTACCTCCTCAGGCAGCTTTCCTTACATCCACCACCTTTTGTTTGAAAAATGTACCCCTCACTTTCGTATTAAATCTTTTCCTCTTCACCATAAATTTATGCAGAGTCTTTCACCCAGCGAAGGGGAATCAAGAACGAGGGGATAGAGCCCTGAGAAGCTCCTTTCTCACACACAGAGTGGTGTGTGTATGGAAGGGTTGGTGCCTGGCCTCACCCAGGTGGGTGTATGGAACGAGCTGCCAGAGGAGGTAGTTGAGGCAGGTGCTATAACAACATTTATAAGACACTTGGACAGGTACGTGGATAGGAGAGGTTTTGAGGGATATTGGTGAACGCGGGCCGGTGGGTCTAGTGTAGATGGGGCATCTTGGTCATCATGGGCAGGTTGGGCCAAAGGGCCTGTTTCCGTGCTGTGTGTCTCTATGACTGTGAGCCCAAATGGCAGCACAGTTTGGTTATGTAGAATGACTTGTTACTATGCTGTATGTCCTCTGTGTTTCTATGTGTGGGTAGAACAGTAATCACACAGCTGCCTTCAACGTAAGCTGCAGGTTTGATCTGTTCACCTGCACCTCCTGGTCTTGGAGCAGAAGTGAACTTGTTCTGCCTAGAAAAATCATTTAAAGTGAATTTGCTTCCCTTTCATTTTTATGCAAATTACTGTTTCACTTCTCTCCCAGCTCTTTGCATTTCATGGTGGAGGAAAAGATTGGAAGCATTACGCCTGGTCAAAGATCACGACTATTGTAACCAGTGGAACATATATCCCTGAGCTTATGTGCCATGCTCATGCACACAACGTTCGAGTTGTCATGGACGGTAACTGATGTCCATTTTCTAATTCAATCCTGATTATCGCAAGTCACACAAAGATGTAGAGTGCAGCACAGAATCTGACCAGACAAATACTAGGAAAGGGTAGGGAGGAACTGCAGATGTTGGTTTACCCGAAAGATAGACACAAAATGCTGGAGTAACTCAGTGGCTCAGGCAGCATCTCCGGAGGAGGAATAGTTGAAGGAATAGGGACCAGGAAGGCTTTGCCTTGCACCCACCTCCCTTTTCCAGATTTCTCAGCCCTCCCACAACAATCAGACTGAAGAATAGACACGATCCAAAACGGCGTCTGTCCATTCCCCCCACAGATGCTGCCTGACCCGTTGCGTTTCTCCAGCACTTTGCCAGAACGTGGCGACTCTCTGCGTTCTGTTCCAGAAGAGGATCTATTGTACTCTTGTACCGTCTGATTTGACCGGTTTGCACGCAGGACAAGCTCCTCACTATCGGAGTAGCTGGGAGAAAACCCACACGGTCACAGGGAGAAAATGCAAACTGCACACACACAGACAGCACCCCAGCTCAGGATTGAACCCAGTCTCTGGCGCTGTGAGGCAGCAGGTCTACCTGTTGCACCACTCTTGCTACCCCATGGCACAAATGGTGGATGGAGAGAGAACAGGAACATCAACTCACCAAGTGCATTGGCATGAAATCATTCTTCAGTGGTTTAAAGACCATTGAATCATAGAGTGATACAGCATGGAAACAGGCTCTTCGGCCCATCTTGGCCACACTGGCTAACATGTCCCATCAACACTAGTCCCACCTGCCCGCTTTCGGCCCATATCCCTCAAAACTTGTCCTATTCATGTACCTGTTTAACTGTTGTGATAGTTTCTGCCTCAACGACCTTCCCTGGCAGCTTGTTCCATACACCCATCAACCTTTGTGCAAAAATGTTAAATCTTTCTCACTTCACCTTAAGCCTATGTCCGCTTGTCCTTGATTCACCTACTCTGGGCAAGAGACTGTGCATCTACCTGATCTATTCCTCTCTTGGTCTTTTACACCTCTATAAGCTCACCCCTCATCATCCTGCGCTCCAAGAATAGAATTCCAGCATATTCAACTTTCCCTATAGCTCAGACCCTCAAGTCCTGGCAACATCCTCATAAATCCTCTCTACCTTTTCCAGCTTGACAAAATCGTTCCTATAACGTGGTGCCCAGAACTGAACAAAGTACTGTAAATGGAGTCCCACCAACATCTTATACAACTGAAACATTACCTTCCAACTTCTATACTCAATACTCTGATGAAGGCCAATGTACCAAAATACTTTTTGACTACGAGATCCCTCTGCTCTTCAACACTTTCCAGAGGCCTATCATTCACTGTTTAGATCCTGCCCATGTTAGACTTCCCAAAATGCAACACCTCACATTTCTCTGTATTAAATTCCAGCAACCATTCGTCAGCCCACCTGGCCAACCGATCAAGATTCTGCTGCAATTTTTCACAACCATCTTCACTATCTACAAAACCACGTACTTTTGTTCCAGAGTCCCAGAGTCCCACCCCAACATCAGTCTTATCTCCTGGCTCCTTCGTGCCCTCCCAAAACTCTTCCAGGCATACCAGCTAATTTTCCCTGTTTCCTGCTGCCTTTCGTTGTCCCGAAACATATAAAGTTCTTAGATGATTGGACAGGACAGATGGTAGACAACCTCAGATATGTGGCCCAAAATTGCTCACAATACTCCAGTTGTGGCCTGACCAGCTCAGCATAGCGTTGCCAAACCTGTACATCTTAATCATCTGGATCAGCCTACCATGAGGAACCTTATCAAAAGCCTTACTAAGATCCATTCATACAACACCAACTGCCACATACAAAGCTGTGCTGGTTATCCCTAATTAGCCCAAAGGTAGACACAAAACGCTGGAGTAACTCAGTGGGTTAGGCAGCATCTCTGGAGAGAAGGAATGGGTGATGTTTCGGATTGAGACCCTTCCTCAGATTAGACCGTTCTCTTCCCAAAGGGAGTAAATCCTATCACGGGGAGATATCAATTAAAGTACATGAAAAGTATGTTTTTTTGTGAAGAACCCTGGACACAATGTTTCTATTTCTCTGCTTTTTACCAGTGGCAATAGGGAAAAATGACCTGATGAACCATCAGACCCGAACTACTTGGATCGGCAACAAATTGCACGCGATTCGAGAAAAATACTTGGACGGAGTTCATTTGATATTTAATTCTGTTCTTGTCCCTACATTTTCTTCCAACCTGCCCACCCTGTTTGAAGAGATGAAAACCAAGTTCAAGCAAAGCATACCAGGATCTCAGGTAAAAGCTTTACAAAAAAGTTCTATTCTGTTATCCAGTGAGTAAATCCCCAAGTCCTGATGGGAGCTTTCAGCTATAAACTTTAGAGATACAGATGTGGATACAGGCCCTGCGACACTTTCCTACACACTGGGGACATTCACAATTTTACAGGGTAATGTACCTACAAACCTGAACGTCTTTGGATTGTGGGAGGAAACCGGAGTGCCCAGAGAAAACCAACGCAGGTCACAGGGAGAAAGTACAAGCTCTGTGCAGACAGCATCTGTAGTCAGGATCAAATCCGGGTCTCTGACGCTACGCCTCTGTGTCGCTCAAAATCTATCCCAGATTATTGAGAGAGGCAAGAGAGGAGATGGCGGCAGTCTTGACAAAGATCATTGCATCTTCTCTATCTATAGGCAAGGTCCAATGTTCCTTCGTTTAAGAAGGGAACTGGAGAGAATCCAGGGAATTCTAGGCCAGGGATGATGGTGGAACAGCAACGGCAGGTATTTCTGGGAATAATCTGGAAGATGCAGGATCATTTCATTCCAAAGAGGAAGAAAGATTCTAAGGGGAGTAAGAGTCGACCGTGGCTGACATTGGAAGGCAAAGGCTGTATAAAAATAAAAGAAAATACCTATAACATAGCAAAGATGAGCGGGAAGCCAGAGGATTGGTGTTTAAAGATCAACAGAAGGCAACTAAAAAGGCAATACTGGGAGAAAAGATGAAGTATGAAGGTAAGCGAGCCAAAAATATAAAGGAGGATAGTAAAAGCTTCTTTAGGTATGTGAAAAGGAAAAAAATATTTAAGCCAATTAATTAATTAAGTCCCTTGAAGACAAACAGGTGAATTTATTGTGGGGAACAAGGAAATGGCAGATGAGTTGATCAGGTACTTTGGTTCTGACTTCACTAAGGAAGACACAATCTTCCAGATGTGCTAGAGTGATGGAGGAACTGAAGGAAATTCACGTTAGTCAGGAAAAGGTGTTGGGTAGTTTGATAGGACTGAAGGCTGATAAATCCCCTGGGCCTGATGGTCTGCCTCCCAGGGTACTTAAGGAAGTGGCTCTGGAAATTTGGTGATCACTGATCATTTTCCAATGTTCTATAGATTCAGGATCAGTTCCTGTGGATTGGATGGTAGCTAATGTTGTCCCATTTTTTTAAGAAAGAAGGAACATAATAAGCAGGGAATTATAGACCAGTTAGCCTGACATCGGTGGTGGGGAAGATGCTGGAGTCCATTATTAAATATGTTATAGCGGCACATTTGGACGCAGTAGTAGGATCGGTCCGAATCAGCATGGATTTACGAAGGTGAAATCATTCTTGACAAATCTTCTAGAATTTTTGGAGGATGTAACATGCGAAATGAACAAGGGAGAGCCAACGGACGTACTGTACCTAGACTTTCAGAAAGCCTTTGATAAAGGATTAACGGGTCCCTTTCAGAATGCCAGGCAGTGACGAGTGGGGTGCCACAAGGCTCGGTGCCTTTAAGGGATTGGGCACGCTAGAGGCAGGTAAAATGTTCCCGATGTTGGGGGAGTCCAGAACCAAGGGCCACAGTTTAAGAATAAGTGGTCGGCCAATTAGAACTGAGATGAGGATAAACTGTTTCACCCAGAGACTTGTGAATTTGTGGAATTCTCTGCCTCAGAAGGCAGTGGAGGCCAATTCACTGGATGCATTCAAAAGAGAGTTAGATAGAGCTCTCGGGACTAGCGGAATCAAGGGACATGGGGAGAAGACAGGAACGGGATACTGATTGTGGATGATCAGCCATGATCACATTGAATGGCGGTGCTGGCTCGAAGGGCCGAATGGCCTACTCCTGCACCTATTATCTATGTATCTACAGTATGTGTGCCTTACATCAATGGTAGTATGGAAGCTATTGGAGAGGATTCATCAGGACAGGATTTTCTCCTATTTGGAAAAGAATGGGTTAATTAGGGACACTTAGCTTAACTATATATGGGCAGGTTGTGTCTTATATGCTTAGGCGAGCATGGGAAGATGAATTGAGTTTATTAATCGCAAAGGATAGCTGGGAGGAAAGCTATCCATACATTACTGCTCTCTTAATGTTAGGCACTTCCTGATACAATTTAAAACACTGCACAGACTCTACTATTCAAAGACCAAATTGAACAAGATATTCCCAAATGCCTCTCCTATTTGTGATAAATGTCTCCTCCAAGAAGCGACCATAGCCCATTCTTTCACTTCATGTATAAAGTTACAAAATTTCTGGAGGGGAATATTTGATACCGTCTCCAATATACTTAAGGTGGAATTTCATATAGATAGGGTGGTAAAGAAAGCTTTTGGTATGGTAGCCTTTATAAATCAGAGCATTGAGTATAGAACTGGGATGTAATGTTAAAATTATACAAGGCATTGGTGAGACCAAATCTGGAGTATGGTGTACAATTTTGGTCGCCCAATTATAGGAAGGATGTCAACAAAATAGAGAGGGTACAGAGGAGATTTACTAGAATGTTGCCTGGGTTTCAACAGCTAAGTTACAGAAATAGGTTGAATAAGTTAGGTCTTTATTCTCTGGAGCGCAGAAGGTTAAGGGGGGACCTGATAGAGGTCTTTAAAATGATGAGAGGGATAGACAGAGTTGATGTGGACAAGCTTTTCCCTTTGAGAATAGGGAAGATTCAAACAAGAGGACATGACTCTAGAATTAAGGGACAGAAGTTTAGGGGTAACATGAGGGGGAACTTCTTTACTCAGAGAGTGGTAGTGGTGTGGAATAAGCTTCCTGTGGAAGTGGTGGCGGCAGGTTCGTTGGTATCATTTAAAAATAAATTGGATAGGCATTTGGATGAGAAGGGTATGGAGGGTTATGGTATGAGTGCAGGCAGGTGGGACTAAGGGAAAAAAGTTGTTCGGCACGGACTTGAAGGGCCGAGATGGCCTGTTTCCGTGCTGTAATTGTTATATGGTTATATGGTTAAAATTAACTTGGAACCAGATATAAAACTGATCACAGTAGGTATGTCAGAGGCCTGCTCTAAGCTAACGATATTTTAAAGACGTTTCCTCAATTACGTCCTAATAACGGCGAAAAAAATGAATACTCAAATTTTAGAAACAGACAATTACAGTGAAGATGTGGATTACGGATATGTCCGAGACATTACATTTGGAAAATATTAGGCTTGTCTTGGCGGAAAAACCAGATCAATTTCTTAAGACACGGTTACCTTTTACTGAATTTCTGCAACAAGAGAATGGTTAAACACAAATTTAAATTTAAATCTGACGCCAGGGATGGGTGTGGGGGGGGGGGGGGGGGGGGGGAGGAGGTATGTCTCCATCTTTTCTTTTCTTATTTTGTTTCTTTTCTCCTGCACTTGGTAGCTTAGGGGGTCTTTTTCCTGCTCTTTTGTATTCTACTTCTTTTTTGTTCATTCTCTTCTATTTTTCTTTCTTTGTTTCCTTTTTTATTTCTTTTTTCTTTTTTTTTGATTTAGGTTATAAGGTGAAAAATGAAGCTGTACAATAATTGTATAACTGTTATGTCGATCGTCTTTTCCTTGTGCAATTGCTTCAAATAAAATAAATCCAAAACAAAACTTAAATAACTTGGACATAATCGTAGATTGGTGAGTTTGCAGATGACACAAGGTTGAACGGGTCACAGAGTGTTCATGGGCTGTCAAAGTATGCAGCGGGATTATGATCAGCTACAGAAACAGGAGGAGAAATGGCATATGGCGTTTAATCCGAGCAAATGTGAGGCGTTGCACTTTGGCAGGTTAAATGTAACGGAAAATATACAAATAATAGCTAGATCCTTAACACCATTACTGTTCAGAGGAATCTTGGGGTCCAAATCTATAACTCCCTGATAGTGAGAACACAAGTAGATCGAGTGGTAAGGGCATATGGTATGCATTCTTTCATAGGTCAGGGCTTGGTGTGAGTCAGGAAGTCATGATGTGGTTTTATGAGATTTTGGTTAGTTCTGTTCACTCCGTTACAGGAAGGGGTTGGAGGCTTTAGAAATGGTCCAGAGGAGACTAACCAGACCGATGCCTGGATTAAGGGGTATTAGTTACAGGCAGCAGTTGGACAGACTTGGATTCTTTTCTCAGGAACACCAAAGGTTGCATGGAGACATGATGGAAGTGTATATAATTATATGAGAGGCATTGATATGGTAGACAATCAGAACCTTATTCCCAGGATGGAAAATTCAAATATTAGAAGGCATACATTTAAGGTGAGAGGGGCAAAGTTTAAAGGAGTTGTGGGTGCCTGGGTGGTGGTTGAAGCAGATACGATGGCATTTAAGAGACTTTTGTAGAGGCAAATGGATATGCAGGAAATTAAGGGATCTGGATTATGTGCAGGCAGATAACAGTTGGTCTTGGCATCATGTTCAATAAACTAAACAATAAACTGTGACAATAAACTAAACTAAACTAAAATGTTCAGCACAGACATGGTGTACCGAAAGAGCCTGTTCCTGTGCTGTACTTGTTCTATGTTAATGTTAAAGTAACATTGATGCACTTGTAGCTGATGAAATAATCATATTTAGAACATTGGGTTGTCTAATTTTAGGTAAACAACTCCCCCCCCTTCTCCCTCCTCTTCCTTCTCCCTGTTCCCCACCTAGACTCACACCATTTTCTCCTCTTCCCCTCCCCCTCCCCCACCCCCATTCCACCTGTATCCTTCCCAATTCACACCTCCTCTATCCTTAAGGGCCTGTCCCGCCAACATGTGATTCCATGCGGTGAGCGCGACCAAACCGGCAATGGGGGCCGCGCGGAGGTCGGGTGATCCCTGTACAGGGCCCGTCCCACTAGCATGCGCCTGCATGCAGCAAGCGCGACCAAACCGGCAGCAGGGGCCGCGCGGAAGTCGGGTGAGTGGCGCAACGCGACGCAAAGTGAGGCGAACTTGGAGCGAAGTCTTAAAGGTAAGTTCGCCAGGACAGAGAGGGACACACAGAGAGGGGCACAGAGGCACACACAGAAAGGGCCACGGAGCCACACACAGAGAGGGTCACGGAGGCACCTACAGATAGGTTCACGGTGGCACGACGTCGAGGCAGTGCGTAATGCGTCGAGGCGACTGCGAGCCGACAAGCCATTGCTGCGCGGAATGTTTGAACATGGTCAGTTTTTCGGAGCCCCGCGCGATGTTGGGACGAACTCCGCACAATTCCGCACGGCTCCGGCGATCGGAGTGGGACCGGCCCCGCGACGCCGGACGTTAGGTCGCGCTCATCGCATGGAGTTGCATGCTGGTGGAACAGGCCCTTTACCTCACAAGTTTTTCTTTTCATCTCTGGCATTTATCAAACCACCCGCCAATCAACCAATCAACATCCCTCCCCACCGCTCTCAAACTGTATCCCCCTATCACTTGCGTGGAAAGGAACTGCAGATGCTGGTTTACACCAAAGATAGGCACAAAATGCTGGAGTAACTCAACGGGTCAGGCAGCATTTGAACTCTGAAGAAGAGTCTGGGCCTGAAATGTCACTTATTCACGTTCTCCAGAGATGCTGCCTGACCCACTGAGATACTTCAGCACATTATTTTCTTCTTGGTGAACCAGCGTCTGCAGTTCCTTTTGTCTACTTCTCCCCTCTCCCATCGGGCAAAAGGTATAGGTGTGAAAACGCACTTGTGTACTCCAGATGCAGGGACAGTTTCTTCCCAGCTCAGGCAACTGAACCATCCGACCATAACTAGAGAGCAGTACTGAACTACTATCTACCTCATTGGTGACCCTCGGACTATCTCTATCTATGATTGGAATTTTCTGACTTTATCTTGCACTAAACATTATTCACGTTATTCCCTTTATCATGTATCTGTACACTGTAAATATCTCAATTGGAATCATGCATTGTCCTTCCGCTGACTGGTTAGCACGCGACAAAAGGATTTCACTATACCTCGGTACACATGACAATAAACCAAAAGAAACTCAAACTTGGTACTTGATAGCTGTAACGTATAGCGCTTCATCTTGCTTCACGGCTCCCTGGAATTCTCATTCGAACCATAGGTTTTATCGAGGGTAAAGTAGACACAACCAAATGACATAGCTGTGAATTTTACTGGTGAGTTAAGCCCATTTCCTGGAATGGGAAGGATTAAATTTGAATCTTCATACAATTGCTCAGAGTCATAGCCTGATACAGCGTGGAAACAGGCCCTTCATTCCAACTTGCCCATGCAGGCCAACATGTCCCATCTACTCTAGTCCCACCTGCCTGCGTTTGGCCCATATCCCTCTAAACCTGTTTAAAAAGGAACTGCAGATGCTGGAATAATCGAAGGAAGACAAAAGTGCTGGATAAATTCAGCGACAAATTCAGTCTGAAGAAGGGTTTCGGCCCGAAACGTTGCCTATTTTCTTCGCTCCACAGATGCTGCTGCACCTGCTGAGTTTCTCCGGCACTTTTGTCTACCTTCCCTCCAAACCTGTCTGATCCATGTACCTGCCTGAATGGTTCTTAAACATTGTGATAGTCCCTGCCTCAACTACCTCCTCCGGCAGCTCGTTCCATACACCTACCATCCTTTGTGTGAAAAGGTTGCCCCTCAGGTTCCTATTAAATCTTTCCGCCACTGTGTACAAAATCATTGAACATAGAAGACAGAATGGTGCACCACATGAACAGGCCTTTCGGCCTACAGTTCCAGTGTCAGAAAAGATGCCAAGTTAAACTAATCTCCTCTGCTTGTACATGATATTTGTTGGAGCGCAGGAGCTGATGGGTGATCCTACAGAGTGCATTAAATCATAAGGTGAATAGATGGGGTGAATGCAGCGTTATGGCGAGAGGAACAAAGTTTAATAGGAACCTGAGAGGCAGCTTAGTCACTTAGAGAGTGGGTATGTAGAACAAGCTGCCAGAGGAGGGAGTTGTTGCAGGTACAAAAACAGCATTTAAATGAGACTTGGATGGGTACATGGATAGGAAAGGTTTGAAGGGATATGGGCAAAAGGGACTGGCTGAGATGGTGCGTCCAAGTTAAGCGTCTTCAATGTCAATTTGAACGTTGCCGTCTCACTCTAAATCCATGCCATTTAGATGTTTTGATGTTTCCTCTCTGGGAGAATGGTTCTAACTGTCTATAAAACTGACTATAAAACTGGTTCGACTGTGTGAAAGAGACATTGTTGTTATGGATGAAGAGTAAATGGAAACAAGATGGGTGTAACTAGGGCTGGACCACTGAGGAAACACAACAGCTGAAACACCTTCTTCCATTTGTTCCCCAGGTCTCATTTCGCGTTCCTTGGATTTGTAACACCAGTACTACAGTTTGCTCTGACTTTGTCTCAGCTTCCAAGTATGCCGATTATGTACATGTGGTCTCGTTTAACGTGCAGAACCATATGTGGACAGATTGCTTTGCAAAGGCAAATGCTCCGTATCACCAGACCCGGACAGGTAAGTGGAATAAGACAAGCAAAATGCTGCAGATGTCACAAATTTGAAACATAACAGAAAATAGACAATAGACAATAGGTGCAGGAATAGGACATTCGGCCCTTCGAGCCAGCACCAGCCATTCAATATGGTCATGGCTGATCATCCCCAATCAGTACCCCGTTCCTGACGTCTCCCCATATCCCCTGACTGTGCTATCTTTAAGAGCCCTATCTAGCTCTCTCTCAAAAGTATCGAATAAACCAGCCTCCACTGTCCTCTGAGGCAGAGAATTCCACAGACTCGCAACTCTCAAAAAGTGTTTCCTCGTCTCCGTTCTAAATGGCTTACCCCTTATTCTTAAACTGTGGCCCCTGGTTCTGGACTCCCCCAACATCAGAAACATGTTTCCTGCCTCTAGCGCGTCCAAACCCTTAACAATCTTATATGCTTCAAGAAGATCCCCTCTCATCCTTCTAAACTCCAGAGTGTACAAGCCCAGCCTGCTCCATTCTCCCAGCATATGACAGTGCCGCCATCCCGGGATTTACCCTTGTAAACCTACGCTGCACTCTCTTCATAGCAAGAATGTCCTTCCTCAAATTAGGGGACCAAAACTGCGCCCAATACTCCAGGTGTGGTTTCACTAGGGCCCTGTACAACTGCAGAATGACCTCTTTGCTCCAAGACGTAAGGCTCAGTGCTGGGACCGCACGTATTTACAATGTACATCAATGATTTGGATGAAGGGATTCAAATTAACATCAGCAAATTAGCAGATGGCACAAAGTTGTGTGGCAGTGTGATCTGTGAGGAGGAGGAGGCTATGAGAATGCAGGGTGACTTGGACAGGTTGGGGGAGTGGGCAGATGCATGGCGTGGTGCTCCAGGATTTCGTACTTTACGAAATCCTCACGTGCCACCTGCGTGACGTATCGTGTACGCACGCTGACGCATTGGGTATGCACGATGGCACATTGGCGTCGCACGCTGCGTCCCGACATCTCACGTCTATCGATTAGCGATGCATGGTTATGTCACCGTGCGTAACCAAGTGTCGCCGCACGCCGCAGGGTATTCTAATTACATCACGTGCATCAGATGGCATGATGACGCGCTATTTGTGCGCGACGTTGCGCGTAATGACGCGTCGGCCTATTTTACATATGACGCGTATATGAGGCGCAAATGACAGCAAAGGGAACAGGCCCTTTACTTTGAATCCCTTCATCCTAATCATTGATGGATATTGTAAATAGCAGCGGTCACAGCACCGAGCCTTGCAGTACTCCACTGGTCACTGCCTGCCATTCTGAAAGGGACCCGTTTACCCCTATTCTTTGTTTCCTGTCTGCCAACCAATTTTATATCCAGGGTGCACAAAATGCTGGAGAAACTCAGCGGGTGCAGCAGCATCCATGGAGCGAAGGAGATAGGCAACGTTTTGGACCAAAACCCTTCTTCAGTCTGAAGAAGGGTTTCAGCCCGAAACGTTGCCTATCTCCTTCGCTCCATAGATGCTGCTGAACCCGCTGAGTTTCTCCAGCATTTTGTGAACCCTTGATTTTCCAGCATCTGCAGTTCCTTCTTTAACAATTTTATATCCATGTCAGCACTCTACCCCCAATACCATGTGCCCTAATTTTGCCCACAAATCTCCTATGTGGGACCTTATCAAATGCTTTCTAAAAGTCCAGGTACACTACATCCACTGGCTCACCCTTGTCCATTTTCCTAGTTACATCCTCAAAAAATCCCAGAAGAATAGTCAAGCATGATTTCCCCTTCGCAAATCCATGCTAACTCGGACCGATCCTGTTACTGCTATCCAAACCTGCGGCTATTTAATCTTTTATAATGGACTCCAGCATCTTCCCCACCACCGATGTCAGGCTAACTGGTCCATAATTCCCTGTTTTCTCTCTCTTGCTTTTCTTAAAAAGCGGGATAGCATTAGCTACCCTCCAATGCACAGGAACTGATCCCGAGTCCATAGAACATTGGAAAATTATCACCAATGAAACCACAATTTCTAGAGCCACTTCCTTAAGCACCCTGGGATGCAGACCATCAGGCCCTGGGGATTTATCAGCCTTCAGCCCCATCAGTCTATCCAACACCATTTCCTGCCTAATGTGGATTTCCTTCAGTTCCTCTATCACCCCAGATCCTCTAGCCACTACTGTATCAGGAAGATTGCTTGTGTCCTCCTCAGTGAAGATGGATCCAAAGTACCTGTTCAACTCATCTGCCATTTCCTTGTTCCCCATAATATATTCATCTGTTTTAGTCTTCGTGTCCAAATTTAGTCTTAACTAATTTTTTCCTCTTCACATACCTAAAGAAACTTTTACTATCCTTCTTTATTTTCTTTGCTAGCTTACCTTCGTACCTCATCTTTTCTCCCCATATTGTCTTTTTAGTTATCTTCTGTTGCTCTTTAAACATTACCCAATCTTCTTGCTTCCCACTCATCTTTGCTACATTGGATTTTCTTCTCTTTTATTTTTATATTGTCCCGGATGTCCCTTGTCAGCCACGGTCGCCCCTTACTCCCCTTGGAACCTTTCTTCCTCCTTGTAATGAACTGATCCTGCATCTTCTGTATTATTCCTGGAAATACCTGCCATTGTTGTTCCACTGTCATCCCTGCTAGGGAGTCTTTCCAGTCAACTTTGGCCAGTTCCTCCCTCATGACCCCATAGTCCCCTTTATTCAACAGTAACACTGACACCTCCGATCTACCCTTCTCCCTTTAAAATTGTAGATTAAACCTGACCATATTATGGTCATAAAATGGCAGAAATCATTTGTTGATCAGGTAGCAAATGCAGATAGGTTGCTATTGAAGAGGCTTAACTGAATAAGTTGCCCCATCTAACAGAGGTAATGATATTTAGAACATTGGGTTGTCCAATTTTAGATAAACGACTGCCCACCTCCCCCTTCCCCCTCCCCCACGAGTCCACTAGGGGCAATTTATCCACAAACCTGCACATCCTTGATAATGCTGCTGGCCTTGCCGAGGCAGCATGGGAATAAATGGAGTCAATGGAGGGGAGGTTGGTTTGTGTGATGGCCTGGGCTACATCCATACAAGATGCATGAAACATTAAATGAAAGTGAAGAGTGGTAAATCCCGGATTGGGGATATGCAACGATTGGGGGAGGGGAGTCAGTCTACCCCACAATAGAGAGGGAGGAGTTGTACAGTTTGATATTCTCATGGAAAAAGGATCTCCTCTGGCGATCTGTGCTGCACCTTGATGGAACTAGTCTGTTGACCTCCGTCTATGCCGCATCTGTGCCCAGGAAGAGGTTTTCCATACCTGGTCATTGGAGATGTCCTCATTCTTGAGGAATCTATTCCATTATAGATAAGGCGCTCACTATGGTCTCCTCGATATTCAGCAGCTCCGCTCTTGTCCCCCTTCCCCCATTCGTAACAAGGACAGAGTCCCACTTGTCCTCATCTTCCACCCCATCAGCAGTCACATACAGCACATAATCCACCAACATTTACGCCACCTCAAACGGGGTCCCACAACTAGCCACGTCTACACATCTCCACCCCTTTCTGCTTTCCGCAGAGAATGTTCCCTCCGCAGCTCCCTGGTCAACTCGTTCCTTCGCACCCAAACCACCCCCTCACCAGGTTCTTTCCCCTGCAACCACAAGAGATGCAACACCTGTCACTTTACCTCCCCCCTCGACCGTCCAAGGACCTCAACAGTTTTTTAGGTGAGGCAGATGTTCACTTGCACCTCCTCCAACCTCATTGACTGTATCTGCTTTTCCAGGTGTGGACACCTGTATGTGTGAGGAACAGCACCTCATATTCCGCTTGGGCAGCTTAAACCCCAGCGATATGAACATTGACCTCTAATTTCAAGTAGCCCTTGCTTTCCCTCTCTCTTTCCATCCCCCAGCTTCCCAGTTCTCCCACCAGTCTTACTGTCTCTGACTACATTTTACCTCTGCCCACTGCCCTGTCATCAGTCAGAAAAAGGGTCTCAACCTGAAAAGTCACCCATTCCTTCTCGCCAGAGATGCTGCCTGTCCCGCTGAGTTACTCCAGCATTTTGTGTCTGTCTACAATTTAAACCAGCATCTGCAGTCCTTTCCTGCACTGTTGCTGAAGGTGCTCCTCAGGTTCACCAGTGTGTCATGGAGGGGGTGAGCTGTGTTGTCCAGGATGCTCCATTATTTGAGGTGCACCCTCCCCTCCAAGACCATCTACAGTGAATTCAACTCCACCCCCAGGAAGCAGCCAGCCTTCCTGATGAGCTTGTTAATCCTGATAGCATCTGCGGCCTTCGCCCCGCTGCCCCAGCACATGACAGTGAAGAAGATGGCACTGGCATCTTGATAGAACACCAATTGATAATAAGCTTCACTTGTCTAGTTTAAATATTAATGCTGTCATTATTTTCGGTCCCTTTCAGGAATCACCAGTTATATCAAAAATGGCGTTAAATCCAAGAAGGTGATATTTACCGTTCCATGGTTTGGTTATGATTATTGTAAATAAGCAATTTACAAACTCTAAAAGTGTTCAACACATTTTAATGATAGCACAAGGTATTACATACATCCTCAAATACTGGCTACATTCTTCTAGTGAACCGTATCCAGGAAGGGGAAGGCGTTATGATTGATGTTAACTAGGCGGGGTTAATGGTACTGAGGTAACTATGTTATTGGTTGCATGCAAAACCATCTACATCCTTCCCCTTAGAAAATTTAAAAGAAACAGACCATTGTCACTACAACAGAATTAAACAGAATTAAACAGAATCGCCATAACGAACAGGTGGCTTGCTGATCCGGCCCGAGCGCGTACGGATGCCTCCCCCTTCCCCCGGAGGAGCAGAAAAAACAGGGGGACCCGAGACAGCAGGGGAACCAGGGAAGGGCGGTGGGGTTGGAGGAACAGGAGAGGGAGAACCGCGACCGCCAACAGGTGACCCGCGCAGAGGGGAACCGGGCGCTCGATATGGGGACCGAGGCATGCAGGGAACGCTGGCTGGGACAGGAGCCGGCTGCTGGTATGAGAGCGGCGGGGCATAGGGGCCCGGGGCCTGCGGCTTCGGCTCATTAACCGCAAGCAGGTGTTGTCGGCTTCTACGGTAGATGGTTCCCTCATAGTCGACCAGATACGAACGAGGTGAGTCGGCCACCCCAACCACAGTAGCCAGACGGGAGTGACCACTGGCGGTTTGCAATCGAACAACCTGTCCAGGCAACAGAGGATCGAGCGGTCTGCACGACCGATCGTGGGAACGCCGCTGGCTGTCATGTTTCTCTTGAATGCGCCTCTGCACAGAGGCAGGCTCCAGCACCCGAGGTTTCAGCTGGCGCTGGGCAATCGGGATGGTAGATCTGGTTGTTCTGGACATCAGACGCTGAGCAGGGGACCCCATGGCCGGATCTCTGGAAACATTCCTGAGGTTCAGGAGATCCAAATACAAATCAGAGTTAGACAGTCTCGCTTGTTCCATCAGAAGCTTGGCGCTGCGGACGGCCCGTTCAGCAAGGCCGTTGCTCTGTGGGTACTCCGGGCTGCTGGTGAAATGCACAAAATTCCATTTGTCAGCAAAACTTTTGAACTCACGGCTGGTAAACTGCCTGCCATTGTCAGTCTGCAGCCTGACAGGGGACCCAAACGTGGAGAAGTGTTTCCGCAGCTTCCGGATCACCATCTCCGACGTGAGGGATGTCAGCAAATCCCCCTCGAACCAGTTTGAGTACGAGTTGACCAGGACAAGGTAGTGGTTACCACGCCACTCGAAGATGTCGGCAGCCAGCGAGGACCAGGCCAAGGCAGGAGCGGGCTGTTGCAGCAGGGGCTGTCGCTGCTGATGTGGAGCAAGACTGTTGCACGTGGAGCAGGCAGAAACACGGTCTCGAATATATTTGGCCATTCCAGGCCAGTAGAATTGGCACTGAGCGTGGGCGAGTGTTGCATCGACCCCGGGGTGTCCGCTGTGGGCTGCGCAGTAGTAAGAATCGAACAGGGAGGACGGGACCACCACTTGATGTCCCTTAACGATAACGCCATTCTGGAGCACCAGTTCGTCACGGACCAGGAAGAAGGGCTGTGTTTCAGGCGGTGCAGCGGAGCGCTTTGTTGGCCACCCTGATTTAATCACAGACGCAAGCCGTTACAAAACTGGATCGGCAGCGGTGTGCTCGGCCAAAAGCTGCAGCTGCTTGGTGGGAATAAAATTAATGCCCAGTACGAGCAAGTCCTCTGTTTCGTAGGGGTGGCGAGCACAGGAGGCCCGCGGGGCGCGCGATAACGTGTCTGCGATGTGCATCTCGGTGCCTTTCTTGTAGACGATGTCGAAATCAAAGCGCTGGAGCTGCAGCATCATACGCTGCAGCCTGGCAGGGGCAGCATGAATCGGCTTGTTCAGGATTGTCACCAGTGGCTGGTGGTCGGTTTCGACTGTAAATCTGCTGCCAAACAGGAAGTCTCTGAACTTGGAGCAGGCAAACACCACCGCAAGCAGCTCCTTCTCGATCTGAGCGTACCGCTGCTCGGTGTCCGTCATGGTGCGGGAGGCATAGGAGACAGGATGTAACGATCCATCGACAGATTGGAGGCATGCCGCGCCCAGGCCGAACTTAGAAGCGTCACATGTGACGGTGATGGGGCAACTCGCATCAAAAAATCGCAACGTCGGAGTGTTAATCAGTTTCGACTTGAGACAGTCAAACGCCTGCTGGTGCTATGGGAGCCAGACCCAGGCGATATCCTTTTTTGTCAGCTGCCGCAGGGGAGCACTCAGCTCACTGAGATGTGGTACAAACTTCCCAAGGTAGTTCACCATGCCCAAGAAACGTTGTAGACCTGGCACGTCGGTGGGGGCTGCCATCTCAGAGATGGCCGCTGCCTTCAAAGGGTCGGGTTTTAGTCCGTTAGAGGTGAAAACGTGTCCAACATACGTGACTTCTGAGACACGAAACCGGCACTTCTTTGGGTTCAGCTTCAGGTTGGCCTTTCGCGCCCGATCCAGGACGCGGCGGAGGTTCCGGTCATGTTCGGCAATGTCCTTTCCATAGACTAAGATGTCATCCACGATGATGGCACATGGCAGGCCCAAGAATATCTGCTCCATCGTTCGCTGGAACACCTCACTAGCGGAATTGATGCCGAATGGCATTCGCAGGAATTTGAATCTGCCGAATGGTGTGGCGAAGGTTGTCAGGTCGGAAGATGCTTTGTCCAACGGGATCTGCCAGAACGAGTTCTTAGTGTCTAGGACCGAAAAGACGGTGGCTTGCCCGACCTGAGCCGCCACGTCCTCAACAGACCGCATGGGGTAGTGTGGTCGCCTGATGGCAAGGTTTAAGTCCTTGGGGTTGATACACACACGTATTTCATTCTTGTCTTTCTTTATCGTGGCAACCATGGTGGAGACCCAATCGGTGGGCTCGCTGACCGCTTCTAGCACCCCCTTGTCGACCATGTTGTTAAGCATCGCCTCGACCCTGTCTTTCATGGCGTGGGACACCCTGTGAGGTGCGCGGACCACGGGTTGTACATTTGGGTCAATGGAAATATGGTATGTCAGTGGTAACTTTCCCAGGTCATCGTTGAACAGGTCCTGGTATTCTGCAATCGGGTTAAATGACAGTTGCACTTTGTGGACCGTGTGGTCGAAGGACACCAGGCCAAGATCTTGGCACGCACGGTTTCCCAGCAGGGTAACACAGTCAGAGTTCAAAACATAAAAAATCAAGTTTCTCGTGGCCTTCTGTAGCCTGCAAGTTAAAGTGGCCCTCCCCACAGGCCTGAGAATTTCTCCACCATAGGCGTGTAGAGTAGTATTGTCAGCGACCAAGGCCTCATTAGCCCTTATCTTGTTGAAAAGATTTATTGACAAAACATTGACCTTTGCCCCAGTATCTAACTTCGCAAGGAAGGTTACATTGTTGGCAGTCACAGACACAGAGGGATCAAGACGTTGGCCAGGTGCCTGGAGGAGGGTAAACACATTCAAATCCTCGGGAGAATTAATTGGATCTGCATCATAGGATTCAGCAACATCGGGCTGTGGGTTGGAACAGCTATCAGATTGTTTAAGCATGTTTAGACTGGGTCTGGAAATCTGTACCTGTCTCCCATGAGAACGGAATAAGCGGCAGGCAGAAACGAAATGATTCAGTTTGTTACAAAAATTACAAGCCTTGCCATAGGCAGGGCACGTCGACCGTCTGTGGTGCATGTAGTTACAGTTAGGGCACCTTTTTGGGGGCACATCAGCAGGACCAGGGTTGGCACGCGGCAGAAAAGCATTGTTTCCCCTCTGAGGCAGGGCTCTACTAAATCCAGCCTGGTGAACAGACTTATCTCCCAAGTCCCGGTGATCATCTGGCAATACAATGACCTCAGACAATCTGCAGGCATGCATGGCTATTTCTAACGTTAGATCCGGATCCCTAAGAAGCTCACATCGCAGCTTCTGGTCACGCATGCCAGTTACTAAAATGTCTCTAGTGAGCTGGTCTGTCATGCCACCGAAACGGCACCGCTGGGCGAGATAACGCAAATCGGCAATAAAACATTCAACAGGTTCCTCCGGCAGCTGTCTCCTTGTAAAGAACCGTGCCCTCTCTAGAATGCGGTTCGAGGGCAGGTCACAAATCTCCCTGAACTTACGTAGCAGGCAAGCAGGGTCACTGGCAGATTCTGCAGGGGTAACCACCACGTTGTTGTCGTCCAGGACCGCTGGAGCATAGACGAAAGTTCTGGCTCTCTTCATGGCATCAGGTCCGACAACGTTAAGTAGGAGGGAGGCTTTGAGGGAGTCAGGATCATTGCGGTGAGCGACGTTGACAAAGTGGGTGAAATCAATGTCAAACGTAGCCCAGCGCTCAGAAATATCAGCATCAAAGACAAGCTGCGCGGGCTTTCTGCACGAGGATGCCATGGTCAGAGAGATAAAGCACAAAAGGCACAAATCAAATAAAAGAAATAAAACCCGATGGACAGGTAGGCGCAAGTATCTTCCAGCTCCGACACCATGTAAATAAGCAATTTACAAACTCTAAAAGTGTTCAACACATTTTAATGATAGCACAAGGTATTACATACATCCTCAAATACTGGCTACATTCTTCTAGTGAACCATATCCAGGAAGGGGAAGGCGTTATGATTGATGTTAACTAGGCGGGGTTAATGGTACTGAGGTAACTATGTTATTGGTTGCATGCAAAACCATCTACAATTATACTTGCAAACGCTTTATTGAGGTAAGATGTTACACTTGTCTAGATTTACCAGGATGTTTCCAGGACTTGAGGGCCTGAGCAATAGGGCATAAACAATCTTTGATCAGACTTTACTGGCTTTACCTTCCACTAAACGTTATTCCCTTATCATTTATCTATACACTGTAAATTTTGAGATTTTAAAAATCAAGTCTGCAATTTATCCCATCAGATAAAGCATAAAAATAAGTTTAATTTGACACCTAATTCACTTTCATATCTTCAGTATTAAGAAAGTTATGGCCATTTTCATACTCGGAAATTAGCATCTTGTTCCCCATTGCTTTTCAATTGACTTAACTCAAAAGCTGTGATCTGGAACAGTTAAAAGCCCATAACTTTCTTAAAAATTAAGAGCTCAATGAAATGTTCAGTTATTATAGATTGAAGCATTCTGAAACAAATATGAAACAATCTTACTTGGATGACCTGAAATTAAAGCATACAATTAGTTAGTTATCTAATTGTAGCTAATTACAAAATTCCATGAGTAGATCTAAACATCTATCCATTTCTTAAGAAAATATAAACTTTTCTTTAATTGCCTAAGTGTCCAAATAATATTCACACAATAATCCACAATATAACATAATTTTTAAATCTAATTTTCATGAATTTCTGGGCCAAATGGAAGGAATTTAGTGTTTTATGACTGTAAATTAATGGCCATTTAAATCAACTTGCGAGTGGGTTTTAGTGGAATGCGGTGGATTGGAACATTGCCTTTAGCGGTGAAGTCGGGAGGAAAAATATTGTTTGTTCATACATTCTTTTGGACCCCATTTCGCAACATGAAAATGTTATTAAAGCCTCCCGAAAAACCAACTTTTAATATAAAAATAAACTATTTACCTTTTTTTCTCCCCTACGCAAAATCCTTCCAGTTGTCGGTGCTCACGGCTTTTGAAGGTGATTTTTAAATTACTCTAGTTAATAAATAATTTAGCGTAATTTAAAAATACCTTCATGAACGAAATGTCGGAGCGATTTTTCTTCCGCAACAAAATCGCCCGACCTTGATCGATTTGCCCTGCCTGTGGAAAAACGGCACTTTAAGCCCACCCCCCTCTGAAAGGCGCCAAATGCGCGCACACAGGGAGTGGCAGAACTGCAGCGCTGCTCAAGGTAAGTTTTGTAACATACCTAGTAAATGGTTCGATTGTAATCATGTGTTGTCTTTTCGCTGACTGGTTAGCACGCAACAAAAGCATTTCACTGTACCTCTGTACATGTGACAATAAACTAAACCAGAACCAAACTAGCGAGAGGTTTTGCAGGCTCGGACTTTAATCCTTGGAGAGCAGGAGGCAGAAGGTTTTTTACAGAAGTGGACAAAATCATGAAGAGAATAGATCAGGTGAACACACAGAGGCCAAGGTAGATGAATCAAGTGCCAGAAGAAGTAGGGTTACAGTGAGAGGGGAAAGATTTACTCGGAAACTGAGGGGCAACATTTTCACACAGAAGGTGGTGGGTGTGTGGGAGGAGCTAACAGGAGGATTTGAGACCGGTACCAACAACTACATAGATAGAACAGGTTTAGAGGGACATGGGTCAAATGCAAGCAGGTGGGACTAGTGTAGATCAGTACCCGGACGTGGTGTTGATGGACGAGGTGCCGAAGCAAAGAAGCCAAAGCCAAATAACCGAACGGAAACAAAGCCGAAACACCAAATAACCCGAAAGGGTGGGACACCTGGAAGCCAACTAAGTGAAAGGGTGGGACACCTAAAAACAAACTCACTGAAAGGCCGCTCTGCCGAAAAGCCAACTCACCGAATGGCCGTTCTGCCGAAAAGTCAAATAACCGACATGATGTTGCCGGAGGGGGGGGTGGGGGGGGGGGGGGTGGAGACGGGGGACTTGTCAGCAATTGGTCCAGACCCCCGCATCCATCGCATCACTGGCCAATGCAGATGGGAGGGCGAGGGTCATTTTTCCACACAAGCCAGGGATGACTGGGCACTCTGAACCCAAGCACTAAGTTGTAAGCGGCCGAAGGAGTGTATCCCTCGGGACAGCCCCCACCCTCCGCCTCGTCTCCACAGTGCTGCAGCACTGTGACCGGCTGTGTGTCAGCAGCGCTGGGTAGAGCTGAGGCGCACACTGGACACTTGACATCATCCCGCCTGGGAATTTGTGTGTCCCCCCCCCCCCCCCATGTTTTAAAAGTGATTTACTATGGCTGCCAATGCCCCGAGCCATCTGTCCCCACCGCTGGGGTTGGGGGTGAATCACCCGTTGTGTGTGTCGGAGGTGAATCACCCCGTGTGTGTGTGGGTTGGGGTCCAGGGGTCAGGTGGTGAATCACCCTGGTGTGGGTGTTGGGGTCCAATGGCAGTGAATCACAGTCAGTGACTCTGGGTGGGCGGAGGGACCATCCTCTCCCACACCTCTGCTGTACCCGGCACTGCCAACGCACAGCCCGTCACAGTGCGGCCGCACTGGGGAGACGAGGCGGAGGGCGGCCGTGGCCGTGGGAGAGTGGGTGCTGTCCCGTGGGATGCGCTTCTTCGGCCACTTACAACTTGGTGCTCGGGTTCAGAGTGCACAGTCACCTATGGCTTGTGTAGGAAAATGACCCCCACCTTCCCATCTCCACCAGCCAGTGATGTGATGGACGTGGGGGTCTGGACCAATTGCTGACTAAGTCCCGCCCCCCGGCGACGTCAGGTCTGCTATTCAACTTTTCAGCAGAACGGCCATTCGGAGAGTTGGCTTGTAGGCGTCACAGCCTTTCGCTGTGTTGGCATTTCGGCAGAGCGGCCTTTCGGTGAATTTGCTTTCAGGTGTCCCACCCTTTCGGTTAGTTGCCGTTTCGGCTTCGTACGCTTTCGGTTATTTGGCATTTTGGCTTTATTTCCGTTTGGTTATTTGGCTTCCATTTCTTTGTTTCGGCATCTCGTCCTTTGACGCCACATCCGCACACGGTGTACGTGGGGCATCGTGGTTAGCCTGGGTAAGTTGGGCCGAAGGGTCTGTTTCCACGCTGTATGACTATGGCTGTATAACTTATTTATTTAGATTACCTTTATCCTTTGGAATAAAGTTGCCTCAATGCAGTAAATTGACATGTCATTGTTTTGGAGATAGTTTGGAGATACAGCGAGAAAACAGGCCCTTTGGCGCACTGAGTCCACGGTGACCAATGATCACCTGTAGTTCTATCCTACACACTGGGGACAATTTACAGAGGCCTAGAAACTTGCCTGACTTTGAAGTGTGGGAGGAAACCGGAACATCTGGAGGAAACCCATGTGGTCTCAGGGAGAACATACAAACTCCGTACAGGCAGCACCCGTAGTCAGGACTAACCCGGGTCTCTGGCGCAGTGAGGCAGCAACTCTACCACTGCGCCACCATGCTGCCCCTCATCTTTTTCTTTATTTTCTATTAAATTCTTTTTATTGGTTTTTCTTTCCAAAAAAAAAGACAAAACATAAAAAACAGAGCAAAAAGAATAATGATAAACATAACAATGATATTGATACATAGGGAGCAGGATTACATTAATAACAGGTATAACCTAATATGAGACCAGTGTCAAAATACACATTGAATATGGACCTCCTCGGCCTCTCTGTAAATATAGTTGTCTTTAAAAGAAAACCTAAATGTAGAAAAAAAAACACCAAGATAAAAAGACAAAAAGTAAAGGAAAAAAGGAAAAATAAATCCACCCTAAACTAAAGAAAAAAAAGAAATGAAAATAAATAAATAAAAATAAAAACAAAATAAAGCAAAACAAAGCAAAACAGAATACGAATTTCTACAATTTAAGTCTATTTGACATCAAGTCCGTTCCACCATATAAAGGTAAAATAGTTTTGATAACAGTTAAAGAGGGAGCAATTTATGTTGTATGAAAGTGTTGAATAAATTTTCCCCAAGTCTTATCAAATTTAACCAAGGGTTCAACAACGTCCCTCCTGATTTTTTTCTAAATTTAAACATGATATCGTTTCAGAATGCCACTGGAGTGTGGTCGGAGGGTTGGAGTCTTTCCATTTAAATAAAATAGATCTTCTGGCAACTAATGTGGTAAAAGCAATCAACCGATGGGCGGAGCGGGACAAATTAATAATATCTACCATTGGTAACCCAAACATTGCAGTGATAGGATGAGGTTGTAAATCAATACCTAAAACTACAGTAGTATTAATAATGTATTTCCAATATTTTTCCAAAGTGGGCAGGACCAAAAAATATGGGTCAGTGAGGCAACTTCAGAGTTTCATCTGTCACAGGTAGGATTTTTATGACCATAGCAACGAGGCAACTTATCTTTTGACATATGAGCTCTGTGAACAACCTTGAATTGTATCAGAGCATGTGTTGCAAATATTAAAGAGGTATTGCCCAATTGAAGAATCCTCTCCCATTTCTCTATAGATAAAGACATTTGGAGTTCTCTTTCACAGTCATTCTTCATTTTATCAAATATATCTATTTGTAATTTCAAAATCAACATAAATAGTCATTATTAATCCTTTCTGATAAGGGTTCAAATGTAAAATATTTTCAAAAATTTTGGTTTGATGTGGCAGTGGAAAAAGGGGTAGAAACATAGAAAATAGGTGCAGGAGTAGGCCATTCGGCCCTTCGAGCCTGCACCGCCATTCAATATGATCATGGCTGATCATCCAACTCAGTATCCTGTACCTGCCTTCTCTCCATAGCCCCTGATCCCATTAGCCACAAGGGCCACATCTAACTCCCTCTTAAATATAGCCAACAAACTGGCCTCAACTACCTTCTGTGGCAGAGAATTCCACAGATTCAGCACTCTCTGTGTGAAAAATGATTTTCTCATCTCGGTCCTAAAAGACTTGTCCCTCATTCTTAAACAGTGACCCCTTTTCCTGGACTTCCCAAACATCGGGGACAATCTTCCTGCATCTAGCCTGTCCAACCCCTTAACAATTTTGTAAGTCTCTATGAGATCCCCCGTCAATCTTTTAAATTCCAGCGAGTACAAGCCGAGTCTATCCAGTCTTTCTTCATATGGAATCCTGCCATCCCAGGAATCAGTTTGGTGAACCTTCTCTGTACTCCCTCTATGGCAAGAATGTATATCCTCAAATTAGGAGACCAAAACTGTATGCATTACTCCAGGTGTGGCCTCACCATGACCCTGTACAACTGCAGTAGAACCTCCCTGCTCTTGTACTCAAATCCTTTTGCTATGAATGCCAACATACCATTCGCTTTCTTCACAGCCTTCTGCACCTGCATGCCTACTTTCAATGACTTTCAATAATATGTCTTATTATTGGGTTAGTCGTATATTTATTCAATCGCGTAATTGTAAAAGGTAATGAGACCCCTAGAATAGAAGCCAACGATAGCCCTTGTAAGGAATCACGTTCAAGGTTTATCCAACCTGGGCATTGGGTATCTTCTAAATTAGTTGTCCAAAATGTTAAATAACGAACATTGACTTCCCAATAGTAGAATCTAAAGTTCAGCAATGCCAAACCACCATCTTTTTTTGATTTCTGTAAGTATTTTTTACTTAGTCTGGAATTTTTATTCTGCCATATATATGAAGAAATTTTGGAATCTATAATATCAAAGAAAGATTTGGCAATAAAAATTGGTATCGTCTGAAATAAATACGGAAATTTAGGTAAAATGAACATTGTAACAGCATTGATTCAGCCGATTAAAGATAAGGACATTGGTGACCATTTAGTAAACTGATGTTTAATATGGTCAATTAAAGGCATAAAATTACAAAGTAGAAACTCTACATAATTCGAAACTAGATTATTTAATGGAAAAAGCTCACTCTTACTAAGATTTAGTTTATAACCAGAAAAATTACTAAATTGATTAACAAACGCTACTATTGCCGCAATAGATTTCTCAGGGTTAGAAATGAATAATACCAAATCATCTGCATAAAGAGAGAGCTTATGTGTCTTATTCCCGCGGACAATACCAAAAGTAGTAGCGGTGGCTAAAGGTTACAAAGCAATATCAAATAGTAAAGGGCTCAAGGGACAGCCCTGTCTGGTACCTTGAACGAGCCTGAAAAAAGGGGATCTCTGATTATTAGTAAATACAGAAGTCTGAGGTATATAATATATCAGCCTGATCCAAGATATACATTTTGAACCAATCTTAAATTTTTCAAATGTATCGAATAAGTATTCCCATACTACTCTATCAAACGCCTTCTCAGCATTGAGTGAGATGACACATTCAGGGGTTATATTTGACGCTGTATATACAATATTCAATAATCTCCTAACGTTAAAGTATGAGTAACGATTTTTAATAAAACCTGTCTGATCAGAGATAATTTGCGGTAAAATATTTTCCAATCTCATAGCTAATATTTTGGAAAGAATTTTGAAATCGACATTTAACATTGATATTGGTCCATATGATGTCACTTCAGTAGGGTCTTTATCTTTTTTTAAGAATTGAGGAAATAGATGCTTCATAAAAAGATTGTGATAATCTATTCCTTAAAAAGGCTTTTTTAAATACCTTGCATAGCCAGGGAGACAATAAATTTGAAAAATACTTTAAAAATTCTACTGTAAACCCATCTAAACCGTGAGCTTTACCAACATTCATTGAAATAATTACTTTCTGCATTTCTTCTTCCGTGATGGGTTCATGTAACAACAGATATGCATTATATGCTAAATTTGGTAAGTTCAGTTTCTTTAAAAACTCATCCATTATATTGGAATCAGTAGGAAATTCTGATTGGTATAGGGAGGTATAACATTCCCGAAAGGATTTATTAATTTCATCATGGTCTACAGTTAATGTACCATCCCGTTTACTCACTTTAGTAACCTGACGCTTGGCCGACACCGCTTTCAACTGATTAGCGAGTAATTTGTATCAATCGGTGATACTAATAACAAATCATGTCTCAATTGAAGTTCAACTCTATTCTTATAGAGCTCTAAACTAGGGGCTTTTGAATATTTTTTATAAATTTCTTTAATCTCATCAGCCAATGTACGTATTTCTTTTTGAGTTTGTTTTTTTTTGCAGAGTATGAAATAATTTGTCCACGAATATATGACTTTGAAGCATCCCAGACTACACCATTGGATATTTCTTCAGTAGAGTTTGTCAAGAAGTAAAAAGCAATCTGATCTTTCATAAAATTTATAAAATTTAAGTCTTGAAGCAAAGTAGCATCAAATTGCCATTGTTTAGCACTAAATTTGGAATCAGGTAGTATGATTGATAGTTTCAATGGTGCATGATCAAAAATAGCAATTACATCATACTCACATGCAGTGACTGATGGAACTAGCTGAGAATCTATTAAAAAATAGTCGATCCAAGAAAAACTATGATATGCATGAGAGAAAAATGAATATTCTTTGTTATTTGGGTGTAAGAATCTCCAAACTTCTAACATTCCAGAGTCAAGTAAAAAATAATTAATAAAATTAGCTGATTTATTTGGAAGCACATGATCAAATGTAGACCTGTCAATCAAGGGGTTCAGACAGCAGTTGAAATCTCCACCCATTATTACAAAGTGATCCTTTAAATTAGGAACGGATGCAATTAACTGTTTAAAAAACTCAGGGTGATCAATATTTGGTGCGTAGACATTCACCATAGTAACTTTTTGCCTAAAAAGAACACCGATAATTACCAAAAATCTGCCATATGTATTAGAAATTGTTTCATAGTGAACAAACTGAATTGAGGAGTCAACAAAAATAGAGGCTCCTTTCACCTTAGCCAGTGAATTTGTATGAAGCTGCTGTCCTCTCCAAAACCTGAAGAATCGTAATTTGTCATCTTGCCTTTCATGAGTTTCCTGAACAAAGATAATCTGAGGATTTAGTCTGTGAAGAACTTTCAAAAAAAAGTTCTATTAATGGGATGGTTCAAGCCATTCACATTCCATGATAGGAAGTTAATAACTTTATCCATATTGCTTGGAAAAATCATGTGGGATGTAAAGGGTTCATTTCTTAAAGCCTAATAGTTCATGATACTGGAAGAAGAAAAATCTAGGGCGGAGCCAGAAGTGACAACATTTCAGACATTTTTGTAGTTCAGGATTTGCACAAATGAAGGACACTAAATAAGGAACAAAAAAACCCTTCCTCCCATGCCCCAAACTGGCCAATAGATAGTCAGTAAGCTACCTAATCCCATCCCTGACCCCATCTCTCCTAGCGACCACACCCGACATAAAGAAAGTCATGTTTACCCACTCCCTAGCCGTAACACGGTCATTGTTATCATTGGAAAGAGAGAGAAAAAAAGGCTGGCAATGGAGTTAAAGAGCGAATGCTACATATTATTATCCAAGGTCAAGATATGAAAAACAAGAACAGCGTTCTCTTAGTTTGTATAACAACAGGGGAACATGAATTAACAAAGAAATTCTTAAAAGTTAGTGTATATATAAGAGAAAAACAACTCATCCAGTTAAATTCTTAATCAGGGGAACATGAATTAACAAAGAAATTCTTAAAAATTAGTATATATGAACGAAAAACAACTCGTCCAGTTAAATTCTTAATCATTACCAAACGATATGTTGTCAAAATAGGAACAGTAAATCTCCAATTATAACATATTCAGCTATCAATTACTCCCCTTCCCCCTCGTAACTCTACAAAAAGCTGGAAGCGTCTTGAGGATTGTTAAAAAATTGAGTATTACCGTTGAACAATCGAATACGCAATCTAGCTGGGCACAGAAAGACTGGGAGCAGCTTTGTCTTGAACAAATCAGACGTTAAATTATGAAAGGACATTCTTATTTCCAAAAGCTCGTAACTATAATCAGGAACAAACCGAAACTTGCATCCTTCATATTCAACCACGCCCAACTCTTTTGCTGCCTGGAGAATATTCTCCTTCATTTGCAAAAAGTGAAACCAAATAATCAAGTGTCTCGGTTTATTACCGGATTTCTTCCCAATCCTGTGTGTGTTATCCAAAAACAGAAGGTTTTCATTGTGCTCAATGTTGAAAGTTTCCTTTATCATTTTAGAAGCATATTTTATAACGTTATCTCCATCTTCACCTTCCGGCAAACCAACAATTCGTAAATTCAAACAACGGCTTCTGTTTTCCAGGTCCATATTTTTAGTCTTGTATTGCCGAAGTGCTCGAGTATTTTCATTCATTCTCCGTTCCAGTTTTTCAATGTTCCAATCTCTGGGTTTGCAAGATATCAATATCTTTTTATACTCAACTTCTTCTCATTATATGAACGTTTGATTGGATTTATTCTAGATTATTTCAATAATTTTTTACATTAGGATTTGAAATATTCATTTTATTTTAGTATTATACTGTGGGTAACATAATGGGGCCTCTGCTAATGCCACTGTCTCAAGGCATCAGCAGATGAGGTGCCAGCCACTAGTTCATCTTGAAGAAGGTAAGAGGCCAAAGACAAAGATGTGAAACTGGGCTGAGGTGGAGATTTAAATTAACAATATGGCATGGTGTCATAGCGGTAGAGTTGCTGCCTTACCGTGCCGGCGACCCGGGTTCAATCCTCACTACGGGTGCTGTATGTACGGAGTTTGTAAGTTCTTTCTGTTACCGTGTGGGCTTCCTCCGGGTGCTCTGGTTTCCTCCCGGCCCCCCAAAGGCATACAGGTTTGCAGGTGAATTGGCTTCTGTAAATTGTGCGTAATGTGTAAGATGGAACGACGGGTGATCACTGGTCAGCAGGGATTCAGTGGACTGAAGGGCCTGTTTCTCGCTGTATTTCTATAAAAACTAAAACTAAGGAGACTGAAGCTTAACAGGAAGGGGTAGTGTAAAGGTAAGGGACACCCCAACTACGTAGTCATCCAATCTACCTGTGGCTTCACCAGAGCAGGAGAGACAATATTGTGAGCAGTAAATGTGACGGTGCATTCAGTCAGAATCTTTCTCTTAAGGCAGAGTTGTCAAAGACCAGAGGGCATACAGTAACTTTAAATTACCAAAGCTAACATTTTAACGTTTAGTTTAGTTTAGATTAGAGATACAGCGCGGAAACAGGCCCTTTGGCCCACGGACCGGCGAATCCCCGCACACTAACACTATCCTGCACACACTAGGGCAATTTACAATTATATCAAGCCAATTAACCTGGAACGTGGGAAGAAACCGGATCACGCTGAGAAAACCCACACGGTGACAGAGAGAACGTACAAACTCCATACAGACGGCACCCGTAGTCAGGACGAACCCAGTGTCTGGTGTTGTGAGGCTGCAACTCTACCGCTGCGTCACCGTGCTGCCCTTTCTACTTCCTCATTCATTTATCATTTTCAGGCAGGTAGATGTGAAATAGAAAAGATAGCGTTTGAAGGAGCGCCGTGCAGTGCTGCCAGAGCCTCCGGGCTCCCATACAAAAATATCATGAAACTATTGCCCAAGTCAATTTCCGGTAGGATTTGGGATGATGACCTGAAAGCCCCATTTTTTGTCTACAAGGTAAGACCACTGGAGAATACACAGCTACGGTCAGTACATCCAAATATGTTTTATATTATGGAAACATTGTCGTGTTGAACAAGTCAATTCTCTTCCCAATTGAGTTGATGAACGAACTTGCACAAGTCCGCAAAGAATCACAGAGAATTGTGGATGCAGCCCAGTCCATCACACAGACCACACTCACCACCATTGACACCATTCTGTATCTTATCATGTACCTCGGTACACTTGACAATAAACAAAACTAATCTACACTTCGCACTGCCTCAGAAAAGCAGCCAACATAATCAAAGACATGTCCCACCCTGGTCATTCCTTCTTCTCCCTGCCCATTCCAGCAAAAGACACAGTTGCTTGAAACCACCAGACTCAGGAACAGCTACTTCCCCTCTATTATCGGACTTCTGAACGGTCCCTCCATAAGCTAGAGTACTGTCCAATTTACTCTCCCCATTGCAGACATTGGACTTTGTCTCTACAATGCTGACAACTATTTTCTGCACTCTGTATCTTCCCTTTTGCTCTACCTGTTGTACTTGAGTTTGTCTTTGTTCTATTTACGTATAGTAGTGTCTGATCTGATTGAACACCCTGCAAAACAAAGCTTTTCACTGTACCTCAGTACACGTGACAATAATTATCATAAAGCTATAAAATAGTAAGATTAAACGAGCTTACCAGTTTGAAGTTTGATCTTTATTTTATGAGGAGTAATGATGAGGGATTACGTGAAGAATCCCACCAGTGCGCATGCGCGTCAATCTTCAAAGCAACAGTGTGAAATCACAGATAACAGTAATTGAAGTGACATAGTAACATTATAAACCTAGAACTACCAGATGACCTTTGTGATATGAAGGTTGGAAGCAGAGGGCACGTAATCCCTCATCTTTACTCCTCATAAAATAAAGATCAAACTTCAAACGAGTAAGTTCTCATTTAATCTTACTATTTTACTTCGGAGTCACGTGAGTGATTCCGTGAAGATTTCAATGTTTTGGGATTTCATGCTGTGAGAAACGAGTCTACAAAACCACAGCTGCTTCATTGACAGATGAGGGAAACATTCATAATGAATAAATAATAGAGTTGGCAAAACTCCTGTTCTGACAATGTTAGTAAAATAGAGTTGGCAAAACTCCTAGTCTGACAATGGGTTATTATAAGTGTTTGGAAGGTTCGCTCATTTGACCGTCCTGCAGCTACTAGGCTGTGGTCCAGTGGAACGTAAATAACCCTTGCTGCTGATGCTGTAGCAGACCAGGCGGAGTGATTTAATTCATATCTACTATAAAAAGCAAACCCCGTTTCACCGCCTGGGGATGGTCTGAACTGACACCTTCTTATAAAGCTTTGGAACTAACAACATTGCTAGCTCAGAGCCTCTAGGATCTTGGTGACCTTGACATATTGTTGTAAATGTGTGACCTCACATAACTGAAGGTCCCTGAATATGTCATGAAACTAGTTTAGGACCTGACTCCCCTTCTGCTCTGCTTAACTAAAACATAAAATATAATATTATTTGCAGATGTAACCATCTTGTCCAGTCACAATTATGTAGTGACTGAACCTGTTGTGCTGAGACCAAAGCCATGAGGATAACCACCTTATCAGACAGCCAAAGCTAGGATTAGTTGGAGCCCCCGGCGAAACAGTGCCAGCACAATGTCAGTATCCGTACTGCCCTGTACTTGTCCTGGGGCAACGTGTTAATGATCCTTTACAAACTTGATATCCAGGGTGAGCCCGACAGAGTGGATCCAATTTGCTGCAACAAATATGATGGGAAGGCACATTAAGCACAGTTAATGGCCCTATAACTCAATTATTGCTAAAGACCTATTGTAAAATGAACTTCAAGTCGTCAGTATCTGTACCGTATTAAATGTAACATAGCATTAAACAAAGCTATTCCCATCTCCTGGAGAAAACTGTACTGCTTTTTTGGGATGCTATCCCTGCCGTCGGCAATGAGTACATACATGGATCGGTGTGACAACCCGAGCCACAGGAGCCATCTACTCAGAATCTGCAAAATAATAAATTGATTTTATCATGCAGAGGCTGGTTTTCCGAGCCACAGGCTGACCAGCAAAGCTTGACGTGTAGAATAACCGTATAAGGTTGTATTAATATTCCTGACAAACAGGAATCAAGGCTGCATAGTCCAGTCAGCCAGTACAAAAGCCGAAGCGGGATCGATTTCAAGATCCGACTGATAGGCAAAATGGAGAAAGACATAACGAACATTCCTCCTTCTTGTAGCGATAATGTATCTCTCGCCACTGTTATGCCACATAGTTTTGCAGCCGTGAAAAAGCACGAAAGATACCTTGATTGGTCCGACAGCTTTTGCTTCCTCATCCAGGTTTTCCCTGTTGAATAGGTCTTACCTGAATAGAAGATTAGTCGGCTAGAGCTCTGTTCATTGCCGGCACTTGTAGCGTGAGGGGAACTGACCCCTTCCAGGTATTCTGCCAACTGCTTGTTAGTTTGTTCTTGTTTTTCATATCTTGACCTTGGATAAAAGTTGGACAGATACGTGGATAGGACATATTTGGATATTGACCAAATGCGTGCAGGTGGGACTAGTGTAGCTGGGACATGTTGGTTGGTGTGGGCAAGTTGGGTCGGACGGTCTGTTTCCACGCTGTATCACACTGTGACTCTAAGAAATTCTGTTTTAAGATGTAAAAACAAGGGACTCGTTTACTCATTTACAAACTAATGGTACAAAGTGTTAGAGTCACTCAGTGGGTCAGGCAGCATAACTGGAGAAAATGGATAGGTGACATTTTTCAGACACTTTGACTAGGGCACTTTGTGTTTTTTTGAGATTTTGTATTGGTTTATTTTACGTGTGGAGGGAGGGGAAGATTTAATAAGAACCTGAGGGCCAACTATTTTACACAAAGGGTGATAGGTATATGGAACGGATTGGCAGAGAAGAAGATGAGGCAGGTATTATCACAACCAAAATGTCACCCATCCACAAATAGACACAAAAACTGGAGTAACTCAGCAGGTCAGACAGCATCTCTGGAGAAAAGGAGTAGGTGACATTTCAGGTCAAGACCCTTCTTCAGACCTCCAAATGTCACCTATTCCTTTTCTCCACATATGCTGTCTCACATACGCTCCACAGAGGACGCTATATCCTCCGTACTCCATCTGAGCCTGGAACATTTAGAGGAGTAAAACACCTATGTGCGAATGCTGTTTGTGGATTTCAGTTCAGCATTCAACACCATTATCCCCCAGCACCTGATAAGCAAACTGGTTCCATTGGGCCTCGGCACCCCCATGTGTAACTGGCTACTGGACTTCCTCACTGACAGACCCCAATCTGTGAGGGTTGGAAATAATTC
Organism: Raja brachyura; assembly: GCA_963514005.1. The sequence goes on from OY740790.1 coordinate 73,255,118, forward strand.
CTCCAACACCATCTCTCTGAGCACTGGCTCCCCTCACGGCTGTGTCCTGAGTCCACTGCTGTTCACCCTAATGACTCACGACTGTTGTGCCAGGTTTAGTACAAACCACATCATGAAGTACGCAGATGACACAACAGTGGTGGGCCTCATCAGGGATGACAATGAGCTGGCTTACAGGGAGGAGGTGAAACAACTGGTGGACTGGTGCAATACGAACAACCTGATCCTGAATGTCGAAAAAACAAAGGAGGTTATCATCGACTTCAGGAAAACCCGGCCCAGTCCCACACCACTTCACATCAATGACAGCGATGTGGAGGTGGTCAATAGCACAAAGTTCCTGGGGGTGCAGATCACTAACAGTCTGACCTGGTCGAATAACATCTCATCAACAGTTAAGAGAGCGCAGCAGCGGTTGCACTTTCTGCGCCGGATGAGAAGAGCTCACCTCCCCCATCCCATCCTCACTACTTTCTACAGGGGCACCATAGAGAGTATTCTGACCAGCTGTATCTCTGTCTGGTTTGGGGATTGTAGAGCCTCCGACTGGAATTCTGTGCAGAGAGTGGTGAGGACAGCGGAAAAAATCATCGGGACCTCTCTCCCCTCAATTGGGGATATTGCAACCAAACGTTGCGTGTCTAAGGCCAGCAGTATTATAAAAGACCCCACACATATCCATCACGGACTGTTCACTCTGCTGCCCTTGGGAAAAAGATATCGCAGCATAAGGAGCAGAACATCAAGTTTCTGCAACAGCTTCTTCCCACGAGCCATCAGACTCCTGAATGCCATGTAATGGGCTGCCACCATTGTCTATTTATCCTTTTATCCTTTTTATCCATGCCTACCCTTCTGTTCATTTATCGTGTTGCACAGGGAGCCAAATGCAACGTAATTTCATTTGGAACTGCATACATCAATGTATTTCTAAATGACAATAAAGTTGACAATGACAATAAAGGGTCTGAAGAAGGGTCTCGACCCGAAACGTCGCCTATCTCCTTCGCTCCTTAGATGCTGCTGCACCCGCTGAGTTTCTCCAGCCTTTTGTGTAACTGACAATAAAGTTTGTTTGACTTTTTCTTTGACCCATTGAGTCACTCCAGCTTATTGTGTCTATCTTCGGTTTAAACCAGCATCTGCAGTTGCTTCCTTCATGCCGCCTATCCATGTTCGCCAGAGATGTTGCCATACCCTCTGAGTTACGCCAGCACTTTGTGTTTTTATTGTCATGGACTTTGCACCGTTTTGTTAAAGAAATCCAGCATTGTTTCTCTGTCAGTGCACTGAACCAAGCTAAGACCACTCTTTGCTTCCACAACAGAAAGATAAGGCATTCCACGAGGTCTGGTACGACGATCCAGAGAGCATTTCATTGAGGACGACTTTCTTGAAGAGGTTCAAGCTGGGAGGCATTGGCATGATTAATGCAAATTATGCCAACTATAGTTCTGATCCCATTGCTGCGATGAAAACTGAAGAGATGTGGAACGCTCTCTGCCCTCCCTGAGAGAAACGCCAAGCTTACGGTCATTGCATTGTTATCAATGTGACCATTACACATTGCAATTAAACCTGGCTTTGAGTGACCTAACACGGAACAAACACACATTTAAAATATTAATGCAGACCTGGGGATTAGTGCTTTGTCTAAAGAAGGAATTATTATGTACTGAATAAAAACAATATAACTGTGTATCTCATCCCTTCCCACCCAAACAACCCCCTCCCATGGAACCTCCCCCTGCAGCTGCAGGAGATGCAACACCTTTTGCTGTACCTCCTCCCTCGACTCTGTCCAGGGACCACGACAGTCCTCTCAGGTTAGGCAAAGTTTCACTTGCACCTCCGCTGACCTCATCCACTGTATCCGTTGTTCCAGATGTGGACTCTTATACAATGATGAGACCAAACGTAGACTGGCCGACCTTTTTGCTGAACACCTTTGCTCTGTCTGCCTGAACCTTCCTGATCTCCCGGTTGCTAGACACTATCATTCTGCTTCCCATTCCTACACAGACCTATCTATCCTAGGTTTCCTCCATGTTCAGTGTGTGGATATTCATGATAATTGCTTGTTTGTAAGCTTCCCCCAGTCAAGTTTCAGTAAAAACACTGAATCAAGAACTTGAATAACCAAACTTTATTTTACCAAACGCACGTCCCAGATCACACACTGTAGCTATCCCCACTGAGAGTTCAATCCCGTGTCTATCTGTTCAAGCCCTCTCGGCCTCGCGCAGACAGAGACACTCCAGAAGGATACGCTGTCCCGAGCGTTCCTCTAGTGGATCGACCCTGAGCCACATGATCACGGCCTTTTATATGCCCCGCGAACCTGGGGGCCGAACCAACAACGGGGGTTGTCTCTTAATCACCAAAGTACAAATATCGATTAACCCCATACACATTTCCCTAACCCAATGATATAACAGTTCAATACATTGTGTTCACAATGGACTTCGAATGAAGTCTATTTAGCAAAATGAACCAAAATGTACAAGAACTCTCAGACAAGTGTATTAAAGCATTTTTGGCATTTAACAAGCATTGATGTGTATATTGTAGACTTTTGTCCCAAATATCTTTCATTGTAGGTTGGCCTAATTCATTTTCCCATGTATGTCTATCTGATTCCATCGATGGAACCTCACTATCTAAGAGTGTATTATAAATATGTTGTTAATTTTTCTGTATTAGGATGTTTATTCAAACATTCATCAAGGATTTCTGGTTCCCTACTCCTATAATCTTGTGTATTAGATTTAACATAATCTCCAAGTTGTAGATATCTAAAAAAAATGTGAATGTAGTCCACAAATCTGTTGTAACTCTTGAAATGAAAGAAAAGTGCTTTTCTTATAAAGATGTCCCATCTTTTTAATTCCGTAATTTTTCCATTGTATGAAACCTTTATTCAATATGGAAGGTTTAAATAACAGATTGTTTACAATGGGGAAACAGAGTGATATATTATCCAACTTTAAAGCCTTTTCCAGAGTTTCCAGATTCGTATGCCACTATGTATTATAGGGTTTTCCCTATAGGTTTTTTTGTGCAATTTTATGGATGAAACATAATCAAACCAATTTCAAAAGGCAAACAATCTTCCTTTTCCATCCTTAACCAGTCTGGTTGCTGATCCATTTCTTCCAGCCAAATATTCATGTTTTTAATATGGACTGCCCAAAAATAAAACAACAAATTTGGTAAAGCTAAACCTCCACTAGCCTTGGATTTACATGAATGTTTTTGCTTATTCTATGATTCCTATAATCCCAAATTAAACTTGCAACAATGGAATTGACCTAAAAAAATAAATTGGGGATATATATCAGGATTGACTGAAATAGGTACAGTAACTGCGGCAAAAAGATCATTTATACAGCATTAATTCTACCAAACATTGAAATGGGGAGTGTTTTGCAATACTGAATATTCTTATGTCGTTTATTCAGTAAAGGTGGGAAGTTTGATTTAAATCAAGAAGTATATGTCTTAGTTACATAAATTCCTAAACATTTAAATTTTTCCTTTTTTCCAATTACTTCTATATCCCGAAAATTGACCAAATTGAGTTATTAAATTTAATAGGTTTGGAATACTAGTTTCTGGCTTTGTAATATATATTAATACATCATCTGCATATAAGGAGATTTTATTCATTGTGTCTTTAGTATTATACCGTGTATTTCTGGATGAATTCTAAAACGTTCTGCTAATGGTTCAATTGCAAGAGCGAATAATAATGGGGATAGCGGGCATACTGGTCTACAACCTCCAGAAAGATTACATTTAGTTGATAACATTTGGTTTGTTTATATTCTAGCAGCTGGGTTAGAATATAAAAGTTTAACCCATGTACAGTACTTGTCTCCCAATTAAAAATTTTCTATCACGGAAAATAAATATGACCATGCTACCTGATCAAATGCTTTTTCAGCATCTAGCGAGATAATTGCTAGGTCTGCATTCACAATTCTATTTGAGTATATAATATTAACTTGTCATCTCAAATTATAAAATGAGTAACATTTTGGAATAAAACCTGTTTGGTTGGGGTGCATTAATTTGTTAATCACTAAACTCAATCTATGAGATAGGATTTCAATTAATATTTTCTGATCAGTATTTAAGAGAGCTATTGCTCTATATGAACCTGGGTCTTCAAGATCCTTATCAGTTTTTGGTATAAATATTATGATAGATTTGTTTAAAGTTTCTGTGAGTTTCTGGAAGTATAAACATGTTTATACAATGTAAATGTGGGGAAATCATATCATAATTTTTAAAATAAAATTCAGAGCTTAGGCCATCAGGACCTGCGGCCTTTCCATTTTTTAAAGGTCTAATTGACTCTTCAATATCTTTACCATTATTTCAGCGCCTAGTAATTATCTCTCTTTCAGATCTAAACCCGTAAGATTACATTTCTGTAAAAATGCTTCCATTCCTGTTGATTGTTCTGTCACTTTAGTTGAGTAAAGTTTTTGATAGTATTGTGAAAATCTGTCATTAATATCTTTGGGTAGTGTTAATATTTCTCCCTTGTCTGATCTAATTGTATAAATTGTTTTTTCCCCGTCCAGTTTACGAAGTTGACGTGCTAATAGTTTTTGTGGTTTATCATCAAATTCAAAGTTTATTTATTTTGTATGTTGATAACGTTTTATAACTTGGTCTGAGTATATTTTATTTAACTTGTATTTCAGTGCTGCAATTTTATTGTGCTTTGCCATAGAAGGTGCGACTGCGTTTTCTATGTCTAATTGCCTTATTTCCATTTCCAATGGCTGTTGTTTAGCTCAATTCTCTTTATTAAAAAATGCTTGGGAGGAGATTAATGTTCCTCGTACAAATGCTTTAAATGTTTCCCAAAGAAGGGAATCAGAAGTTCCAGGATGGTCATTAGCCTCGATAAAACATATTAATCTGTTTTACAAGGTATTCGTGACATACCTTTTCATTTAAGATTTGGGGCTTAAGTCTCCATTGTGTCTGTTTCTCAGCCATTCCGTTTAGTTTAATCATAAATGTTAGTGGAGCATGGTCCGAGATTATAATATTATGATATTGCGAGTTATAGGTAAATGGAATGAGTTTAGAGTCTGCTAAGCAATAGTCTATCCTTGAATAAGTTTTATGCACCAGTGAATAAAATGAATATTCTCGTCCAGATGAGTTTTCAATTCTCCAGACATCCTTGAAGTTGATAGTATTAATATATGAGTTTAGAAATTCACTTGACTGAGATTTTAATTTTCTTTGAGATGATGATCTGTCTAAATGAGAATCTAGTGTACAATTTAAGTCTCCACCAATTATTAAGTTATATTGTGTGCATTCCGGGATAGTGTTGAATATTCCCTTGAAAAATAATGGGCCATCAAAATTTGGTCCATATACATTACAAAGTCACTTTAAAAAAAAATATAACTCACCTACTAATACAACATATTACAAAGGGGCAGAAAACGCTAGTGGGAGCTGTGTACAGGCCACCTAACAGTAGTATTGGAGTTGGGGATGGTATCAAACAGGAAATTAGAAATGCGTGCAACAAGGGTAACACGGTTATAATGGGTGACTTCAATCTGCATGTAGATTGGGTGAATCAAATTGGCAGGGGTGCTGAGGAAGAGGATTTCCTGGAATGTATGCGGGATAGTTTTCTCAACCAACATGTGGAGGAACCAACGAGAGAGCAGGCTATTCTAGACTGGGTATCGAGTAATGAGGAAGGGTTAGTTAGCAGTCTTGTTGTGCGTGGCCCCTTGGGCAAGAGTGACCATAATATGGTTGAGTTCTTCATTAGGATGGAGAGTGACAAAATTAAGTCAGAAACAAGGGTTCTGAACTTGAACAAAGGTAACTTTGAAGGTATGAGATGTGAATTGGCCAAGATAGACTGGCAGGTGATTCTTAAAGGGTTGACAGTGGATGTGCAATGGAAGGTATTTAAAGACTGCATGGATGAAGTACAAAAGTTGTTCATACTAGTTTGGCAAAAGAATAAATCGGGGAAGGTGGTGCATCCATGGATAACAAGGGAAATCAGGGATAGTATAAAAACAAAAGATGAGGCATACAAATTTGCCAGAAAAAGCAGCCTACCGGAGGACTGGGAGAAATTCAGAATCCAGCAGAGGAGGACAAAGGGCTTAATTAGGAAAGGGAAAATAGATTATGAAAGGAAACTGGCAGGGAACATAAAAACTGACTGCAAAAGTTTTTATAGATATGTGAAGAGAAAGAGACTAGTTAAAACAAATGTTGGTCCCTTGCAGTCAGAAACAGGTGAATTGATCATGGGGAACAAGGACATGGCAGACCAATTGAATAACTACTTTGGTTCTGTCTTCACTAAGGAAGACATAAATAATCTGCCGGAAATAGCAGTGGAACGGGGGTCAAATAAGATGGAGGAACTGAGTGAAATCCAGGTTAGCCGGGAGGTGGTGTTGGGTAAATTGAACGGATTGAAGGCCGATAAATCCCCAGGGCCAGATAGTCTGCATCCCAGAGTACTCAAGGAGGTGGCCACAGAAATAATGGATGCATTAGTGATAATTTTTCAAAATTCCTTAGATTCTGGAGTAGTTCCTGAGGATTGGATGGTAGCTAATGTAACCCCACTTTTTAAAAAAGGAGGGAGAGAGAAAGCGGGGAATTACAGACCAGTTAGTCTAACATCGGTAGTGGGGAAACTGTTAGAGTCGGTTATTAAAGATGGGATAGCAGCGCATTTGGAAAGTGGTGAAATCATTGGACAAAGTCAGCATGGATTTACGAAAGGTAAATCATGTCTGACAAATCTGATAGAATTTTTCGAGGATATAACTAGTAGAGTGGATAAGGGAGAACCAGTGGATGTGTTATATCTAGACTTTCAGAAGGATTTCGACAAGGTCCCACATAAGAGATTAGCATACAAACTTAAAGCACACGGTATTGGGGGTTCAGTATTGATGTGGATAGAGAACTGGCTAGCAGACAGGAGGCAAAGGGTAGGAGTAAACGGGTCCTTTTCAGAATGGCAGGCAGTGACTAGTGGGGTGCCGCAAGGCTCAGTGCTGGGACCCCAGCTATTTACAATATATATTAATGATTTGGACGAGGGAATTCAATGCAACATCTCCAAATTTGCAGATGATACCAAGCTGGGGGGTATAGTTAGGTGTGAGGAGGATGCTTGGAGGCTGCAGGGTGATTTGGATAGGCTGAGTGAATGGGCAGATGCATGGCAGATGCAGTATAATGTGGATAAGTGTGAGGTTATCCACTTTGGTGGCAAAAACATGAGGGTAGACTATTATCTGAATGGTGGCAGATTAGGAAAGGGGGACATGCAACGAGACCTGGGTGTCATGGTACACCAGTCATTGAAAGTAGGCATGCAGGTGCAGCAGGCAGTGAAGAAAGCAAATGGTATGTTAGCATTCATAGCGAAAGGATTTGTGTATAGGAGCAGGGAGGTACTACTGCAGTTGTACAGGGTTTTGGTGAGGCCACACCTGGAGTATTGCGTACAGTTTTGTCTCCAAATCTGAGGAAAGACATCCTTGCCATAGAGGGGGTACAGAGAAGATTCACCAGACTGATTCCTGGGATGTCAGGACTTTCATATGAGGAAAGATTGGATAGACTCGGCTTGTACTCGCTGGAATTTAGAAGATTGAGGGGGGATCTTATAGAAACTTACAAAATTCTTAAGGGGTTGGACAAGCTAGATGCTGGAAGATTGTTCCTGATGTTGGGGGAGTCCAGAACAAGGGGTCACAGTCTAAGGATAAGGGGGAATTCCTTTAGGACCGAAATGAGGAAAACATTCTTTACACAGAGAGTGGTGAGTCTCTGGAATTCTCTGTCACAGAAGGTAGTTGAGGCCAGTTCATTGGCTATATTTAAGAGGGCATTAGATGTGGCACTTGTGGCTAAAGGGATCAGGGGGTATGGAGAGAAGGCAGGTACGGGATACTGAGTTGGATGATCAGCCATGATCACATTGAATGGCGGTGCAGGCTCGAAGGGCCGAATGGCCTACTCCTGCACCTATTTTCTATGTTTCTATATCTGCCGTCAATATCTTCTATAGTTGATATATGTTTAAAATATATACCTTGACGAATTAATATTGCACCCCCTCTAGATTTATGTGAGAATGAAGAGTGATACGTTTCAGCTATCCATTTTGCTTTCAATCTGTGTTGCCCTTCCTTTTTAAGATTCCTGGAGGAATATAATATATGCTTGAAGTGATTTTAATTGAGCTAATACTTTACCTCTCTTGTCTGGTTCATTAATTCCCTTAACATTCCAACTACAGAATGTAATTTCTTCACCCCCTGTTTTCATATTCACGTCTTGCATCTTATGATTAAGGTGGCCTATGGTAGAGCAAATGGTTCAGCACATTAAACCCTACCTTACACCCGAACATCAGAGAGATGAATTTTAGATCTCGTATATTTTCCTCTCGGACATATCTCCCTAAATAAAACATATTCCATTCAAAATAAAAATTATTGAATTGAATTGAATACCTTTATTGTCATTCAGACCTATATAAAAATTTTGTGCCTGCAGTCATACATATATAAAAAATAACAATACAATACCATACAATAAACACAAAATTAACATCCACCACAGTGAGTTCACCAAACACCTCCTCACTGTGGTGGAAGGCAAAAGTCTTAGGGTCTCAGTCTTTTTCTCCCCTCCTTATTCTCCCTCTGCGCTGAGGGGATCCAGGCCGCCGCCACCGCTGACGCCGGAACACCGCCACAGGGCCCGCCGTCGGAATGTCGCTGGAGCACCGCAGCTCCCGACACCCAAGCTGCCGCTGGAGCACCGCAGCTCCCGACACCCAAGCCGTCGCTGGAGCACCGCAGCTCAGAGGGAGCCAGGCCGCCGCTGGAGCACTGCAGCTCCCGACACCCAGGCCGCCGCTGGAGCACCGCAGCTCCCGAAGCCCAGGTCGCCGCTGAAGCTCTGAAGGCCGTGCCGCCGCCGCTGGAAGCTGGAAGGCCGTCACCAGGGCCTCAGCACAGACGGAGATGATGTCGGGGGACACGACAGGAAAAGTCGCATCCCCCCGAAGGGAGAGACTAAAACCCCGTTTCTCCCACCCTCCCCCCCCCCACACACACATATACACAACCCGACAAACCAAAAATAAACACCAAAAACAGGGACGAGGACAAAAATAAAATAAAGACAGACGGACTGCAGGTGAGCCGCAGCTGACAAGCAGCGCCGCCACTCCAAAAAAAAAAAAAAAAAAAAAAAATTATAATATAAAATAGAAAAAGTAAAAAAGCATTATATTAGTAAAGAAAGAAATACACCACATCTATAGGTGGTGCAGTTAGTGATAGCCACCCTAATGTGGCTAGACATCTAAGGACTTCCGTAGCTTTTGGTAAAAATAAGTATTATTAGCTCCGTACTTTCCTTAAAAGAAAAGTTTCAATTTCAATAAAAACAGTATATGGGGAAGGGGAAACAATAGTTATATTCCATTTGTGGAATAATTATTAGTCTCAAAGTGAAATGAATGAAATGCTCTGAGAAGGAGAAAGAGGTGCAGCGCACAGGCCTTGAACCTGGTGAGAGGCAGGAGGAGCCCGGCCGGGAGTCACCCCACAGAGCCCAGTCCCTCCATGCACTAGAGTCTCCCAACCCCTGCAGAGTAGTTATTAAGATGGCTGATCCATTGGCGGTTGCTGCTGGGACGCAAGTCGGGGCCTGATCAACCCCGGCTGGGTAGCCTGGGCAAGGTTGTCTGATGTTGTAAGACCCGAAACACCCGATGACTCCAGGTCACATCACTGAGGATGCATCCCAGCGCATCTAGAAGATGTATATTTTTCACATTTTCATATTAGTCTTGTATAGCAAAAATATTAGTCAAAGATTAATCAAAAGTATCAAAGAAAAAACCTCCTAATTTTTTATTAATAAATTGCCTGAATCACACATTACTTATAATTCATCCTTTTAGCTAATTCTAAGTTGATCCAGTTAACAATAATTAATAATAATTAGTAATAATGATTAGTAGTAATTAGTAATAATTAGTACTAAAATATAAATTTATATATCAATAGCAAGATAACTACTCAATTCTCATTATAAACAGTCCTTAAGTATAGCAATTTAAAGTTCAATTTCTTCTCTGTGGGGTAACGATGTCCGGTATCCGGTATGTTGAGTGTTGAATGTTATTCAATCCTCTGTCTCACCCTCGCTCTCGATGTTCTCAATGTTCTCGATGTTCTGGGCAAATTCATGGGCATCTGTGTGTTTGATGAAGAAATATTCCTTCTTGTCGTAGGTGATTCTCAGTGTTGCGGGGCACATGAGCCCATATCTCAGGTTTTTTATATTCTTAAGTATTCTTCTTGTGTCTGTAAACGGTGTTCTTTTCTTGGCGACCTCCACAGGGTAATCTCGAAATATGCTGATCTGATCTCCTTCAAATAAGAGATTTCTGCTGCAAACAATTTTCTTCGTCATATCATTCAAAACATGACCATATTTCACCTTCACTATCAGTTGGCTTGGGGGGGGGGGTGTCCGCCCGTGGACGGCGTCTCAATGCTCTGTGTGCCCAAGCGAGTAAAGGTACTTGATCCAGATTTTAAACTTTTTTCAATAATTCATAGGGGTCACGGTTCCCCTCTCTGCCTTCCCGAAAACCCACAATTCTTAAATTCTGGAGTCTCTGACGTCCCTCCAAGTCAATACATTTTTCAGTTATTTTATGCAATAAGTCTGATAAGCACTTGTTCTCAGAGAGAAGCTTTTTTGTAGTTTTGGGACTTGTTCAAGTGCCTGGGAAATGGGATCCAACTTTGAATTAAATCTGGATTCCATCAAATTCAATTTAGTATTTACCTCCTCCAGCTTTTGATTAAGATGTTCTTCCATGTTTAACTTCCAGGCGTCCAGTACATCATGTACAGAGGCTATGACATCTTCTTTAATTTCTACTTTAATTTCTTAAAATAAAAAAAAAATTTCCTTAAGTTCTGTTTGAGTTTTTTCAATTCTTCCATTATATTTGCGCCTTCTTGTGCGAGGAAACTTCTTAGTTCTTCTACATCTGTTTTTTTCTTCTTTGAGATGTCTTCTTGGGACGATGTTAAAACTGAGCCCGAGGCTTCAGTCGGGCCTACTTCTCTGCCCTAACCATTTTTTCTCATCTTGGGGGGGGCGCATGTTGTGTAGACATACCACCGGTGTCGCGCGCCTGATGACGTCACACGCTTACTGCAAGCAGCCGGTGCCGTTGTACTGCAGGTAAGTCCCGTTCGTAACCCCGTTTTCAAGCAAATTTTTGTGGAGCTAATCGGCGCGAGTCTCCCTTACTCCATAGTGCCACCGGAAGTCCTATTCCAATTTTTTACTTCCAATTCTAATTAAACTCTCATATTCCCTCAGTAATTCCATATTACCAGATATTTTCAAGTTCCATCCTTCTTGGATCCCTTTGAACAATCTTTTCCATCTCTGTCTGCCTTTCAGAGAACAAGATAATAACAATGTCAATTAGTAATCAAATTCCTATTAGTCCTAAGCCAGATTCCACAAGTCTATTCCAAATTATAAATTTTAAAGTCTCTGCAATTCATTGCCACCCGATTTTGAGACCGAATCCAAAATTTATAAATTTATTTCTAAATCCCATAATTTAGATGCAATTCAGGTGTTCTACCCCAGACCACAGAGAAATATTTTCTTCAAAAACAATTCTTCAGAGTGCGCTCTGTCCCAAAAGTCATTGCAAGGCATTGATGTTATTTCCTTTGATGATATTTGAAGCATCTCTCATTCTCCTTTTTTTTAAATCCTTCCTTTGATCTTTCTAGCAGTCAGGTAGTCTGAGGTTAGGCACTAGGGTAGGTCCTTTCCTTCTCCTTTTCATCGTTGGGGTCTGTTGCTAGGGAGTGGGAAGTGCTGGCCTCCTCAAGTGTCTTTAAGGGCAGGATGGTGTCAATTCTTCCCAGATGGTCACCCTTTCCCTGGGGAGTTACAATAAATAGAAAACATAGAAAAATAGGTGCAGGAATAGGCCATTCGGCCCTTCGAGCCTGCACCGCCATTCAATGTGATCATGGCTGATCATCCAACTCAGTATCCCGTACCTGCCTTCTCTCCATACCCCCTGATCCCTTTAGCCACAAGTGCCACATCTAATGCCCTGTTAAATATAGCCAATGAACTGGCCTCAACTACCTTCTGTGGCAGAGATTTCCAGAGACTCACCACTTTCTGTGTAAAGAATTTTTTCCTCATCTCGGTCCTAAAGGAATTCCCCCCTATCCTTAAACTGTGACCCCTTGTTCTGGACTCCCCCAACATCAGGAACAATCTTCCAGCATCTAGCTTGTCCAACCCCTTAAGAATTTTGTAAGTTTCTATAAGATCCCCCCTCAATCTTCTAAATTCCAGCGAGTACAAGCCGAGTCTATCCAGTCTTTCCTCATATGAAAGTCCTGACATGGAGACTTCCGGTGGCGCCATGTTCTAGAGGAGAACAGCGCCAGATCAGCTCCGTAAAAATCTGCAAAAAAAACGGGGCTAAAGGAGGGTGCTAACGCTACTTACCGCAGGAGATCGATTAAAAACGGCTCCGGTGCGATTGAAGGCTGCGTGACGTCATCAGGCGCGCGACTTCGGTAAGAAATTTAAAATGCAGCACTCCTCCCCTCCCCCGAAGAAAACGGGCCTAAGAAGAGAGGCTGGCACCACCAAAGCCTCGGGCTCGAGTCTGACTGCCTCCCAGGAAGAAATCTCACAGAGAAAAGTGGAAATGGAAGAGTTTAAAAATTCCATGATAGGTGAGATGAAGAAACTGGTGAAAGAAATAAAAGATCTGAAGAAGGAATATAAAGATGAATTTAAAGACATGAAGAAAGAATATAAAGATGAAATAAAAAATCTAAAAGCGGAGATTCTGGTGTCTCAGGAGAGAATTAAAGTGGAATTAACAAAAGAAGTTACCGAGACGGTAAAGATTATGATGAGCGAATGGAAAAGTAAGACGGAGGCTGAATTTCAAAACCGATTCTCTGAGATAAACGCCAAGGTTGCTGGGTTGGAACAAATGCTGAATGATAAGATAGATCCTATTACCATTACAATTGACCAACACAATGATACACTTAAAGATTTGGCTGATTTTGCTGTAAAAAGTGCCAAGGAAACTGAGAAGTTACTTGCCGAGAATAAACGCCTCTCAGAACTACTTCGCAAAATAAATGAGAAATGTATTGATTTGGAGGGCCGACAAAGACGTAAGAATTTGCGAATTGTAGGATTGACTGAAGGTTGTGAAGGAAATCAAGATCCACGAAAATTTGTTGCAAAACTCCTAAAAGACATTTTGGAATTGGATGAAGAACCACTGTTGGGCCGTGCCCACAGGGCTTTAAGACGGGTCCCTGGGAGAGGTGCACCACCCAGACAAATGATTGTAAAGGTGGTGTATGATCACGTCTTTGAAGATATGATGAAGATAATAATGAGAAAGAGAAATTTGAAATACGAAGGAAATAACATTAGTATCTTCAGAGATTACCCAGCGGAAGTTGCTAAGAGAAGATCCTTATTCACTGAAACAAGAGGCATTCTACGGAATTTAAAGAATACAGTGGATCTCAGATATGGCTTGATGTACCCAGCAACACTGAGAGTGACCTATGACAACGAGGAACACCGCTTCGTTAAGCATACTGATGCATTGAAGTTCGCTCAAGGCATACAGAAGAAGGCAGAAGAGGAGGAAGCAGACGATGAACCACGGGAGGAAGAAGACGACGACTGAACATTTTGGACTTTTATCATTAACCTGCGGTTATGAATTATTCATTGAGAAAGAGGGAAAATAATGGGAATGTAGTAGTGGTTTGGTATCAATTTGTAGAATTTCAATAATTCCCCTAACATAGTATTATTTATTATAATACTAATTACAATAGAATAGTAATTAATAAATAGTTTCATGAATAATAGAAATAATTACTAAACCCTTAAAGTTAGTACCCCACCCCAATATACACAGTATTCTAGTTGGGAGCTGGAATATTTAACATCTTTTTTAAACACGGAAGTCATTAGATTAATCGCCACGTTAGTGTGGCGTTCACTAACACACACTACACAATCTATCAGTGTAGTCTTTTTTTTCTTTGGGCACCCTTTTAACACTCTTTTTTCTTTTTTCGTTTATATTTTCTATTTTTTTTTATATATTAAGTATTTGAATTTATGTTATATATTATATGAATGTAATTATGAACAATACCGTATAGTTATTTTAGATAGACATGGATATGGATTATTGAGATTGGTAATTTTCGTCGGATTGACGTTTGGGTGCCTTGTTGAGCTGGAGGGGCCGAGAGGGCTGCTCCAAAAAAAACCACCCTAATACTAAAATGCAAGATATGAATTTGAAGACTGGGGATGATGGAATCACTTTCTGTAGTTGGAATGTTAAGGGAATTAATGAACCAATTAAAAGGGGTAAGGTGTTAGCGCAGCTGAATAGATTGAAATCAGACGTTATTTTCCTCCAAGAGACGCATCTCAAAAGAGATGATCAATATAGATTAACAGCTAAATGGATTTCAAAGGTATATCACTCTTCATTTATACATAAATCTAGGGGAGTTGCAATAATTATTCGTAAAGGTATACCTTTTAAACAAAGTTCTATAATAGAAGATAAAGAGGGCAGATATGTAATAATTACAGGGGAATTATACTCAAAAAAAGTAATTCTTATGAATATATATGCTCCTAATTTCGATAACCCATTATTTTTCAAGAAAATATTCAATAATATTCCTATATCCACTCAACATAATTTAATAATTGGGGGCGATTTAAATTGCATTTTGGATAACTACTTAGACAGATCCTCAACAAAAAGGAAAGCTATTTCTAATTCAAGTAAACTTATAAATTCTTTCATTAACTCAACTAACGTTAAGGATATTTGGAGATTAGAGAACCCATCCGGACGAGAATATTCTTTTTTCTCGCCCGTATTCGGAACCTACTCGAGGATAGATTACTTTTTAATAGACTCAAAACTGCTTCCCTATGCGTACAATGCAAAATATCACAATATTATTATTTCAGATCATGCACCATTAACATTTAAGATAAAACTAAAAGATATATCTAATAAAACTATGACTTGGAGATTTAATCCTCAGATACTGAAGGACAAGGATTGTTGTAATCATGTGACAGAACAGATTAAATTATTCTTTGAGACAAACGACACACCTGAAATTTCACCATTGTTACTTTGGGATACATTTAAGGCATTCATGCGTGGTGCAATAATATCGGCACAAGCATATTTTAATAAAGAAAACCGAAAGAGGGAACAGAAGTTAGAAATGGAGATAAAACAACTAGACAATGAGAATATAAAACACCCTTCTAAGGAGTTAAGTAATAAAATTGCAATAGCAAAGTATAGACTAAACGAAATATACTCTAATCAAGTCATCAAACTTTATCAACAAACCAAACAAGTGCATTTTGAATTTGGAGATAAACCGCATAAATTGCTAGCACGACAATTAAGAAAATTAGACGATGAAAAAACGATACATGGAATCAGATCAATGCAAGGAAATATACTGACCATACCAAAAGATATTAATGATAGATTTTTACAATATTACCAAAATCTTTACTCATCAAAATTAACAGGACAAACAGATGGAATGGAAACATTTCTACAAGAATGTCAAATTAAGAGTTTAGATCAGGAAGGGAGACATTTGTTAAATGCTGAAATATCAGTGAAAGATATCGCAGAATCAATTGGTTCGTTAAAGAATGGAAAAGCTGCGGGACCTGACGGCCTGAGTGCAGAATTTTATAAAAAATTTCAAGATCTGATCTCTCCAAGACTACATACAGTGTATAGACATGCATATGAACAAGGAAAATTACCAGATTCTTTAAATGAATCCACAATTACACTTATACCTAAGGTAGATAAAGATCTGGAAGATCCTGGTTCATATAGAGCGATTGCCCTTCTAAATACAGACCAAAAAATATTAGCTAAAGTTTTATCTAGGAGACTAAGTTTGGTGATCTCTAAATTAATACATTATGATCAAACAGGTTTTATTCCAAAACGCTATTCATCTCATAATTTAAGACGCCTGTTTAATATTATATATTCTAAAAGAATACGAGATACGGAATTAGCAGTCATATCGTTAGACGCAGAAAAAGCATTTGACCAGGTGGAATGGTTATATCTATTTAATATAATGGAAAAGTTTCAATTGGGGGATCAATTTTGTAAATGGGTAAGAATCCTATACTCAGATCCTACTGCAAGAATTCTAACTAATCAAATACTATCAGTTAAATTTAAACTCTTTAGGGGATGTAGACAAGGATGTCCGTTATCGCCTTTATTATTTGCCTTGGCGATAGAGCCATTGGCGGAAAGAATTAGGTCAGAACCTGAAATATACGGTTATAATACTGACAGAACAACTAATAAAATATCCTTATATGCAGATGATGTTTTGATTTACATCACAAAACCTGAAATTAGTATTCCAATGTTGTTTGATGTTATAAATAAATTTAGTACATTTTCTGGATATAGGATTAATTGGAATAAAAGTGATATTATGCCAATAACTAATATAAATTTAAACATATTACAACAATATCCATTATCAATAGTTACTGACAAAATTAAATATTTAGGAATTAATGTATCTAAATCTCATAACTCATTAATTAGATCGAATTATCCTCAATTATTAGATAAACTTAAAAAAAATATTTTATATTGGAAAACACTTCCTATATCTTTGATTGGTAGAATAAATGCTATAAAGATGGTTTTTCTACCACAATTATTATATCTGTTTCAAGCTATCCCTTTTTTCCTTCCGAAAACCTTTTTTAAAAAAATTGATAATATTGTTAATAGTTTTATCTGGGATTATAAAAATCATAGAATAAGTAAAAAACATTTATGTAAGTCAAAGATAAACGGAGGATTAGCACTTCCAAATTTTTTATACTACTTCTGGGCAGTACAGATTAAGAATATGAATTTTTGGTGGGTAAATACGGACCTGGAACCAACGTGGCTAAAGATAGAAAAGGAAGATTGTTTGCCTTTCAACGTAGATTCAATTATTTTTGCCCCAAAGGAAGTTCAAAAAAAAACTTATAGGGACAATCCAATCATTTATAATAATAGACGTATTTGGAAACAAATAGTCAAGACTTTACATTTAGACAACCTTTCATTTAGATTACCAATTATGAATAACCCATTATTTAAGCCCTCCACATTGGATGGAGGGTTCAGACATTGGGATAATTTAGGAATTACAAGGGTAGAGCACCTTTATAGAAATGGAAAATTTCTTTCATTTCAGGAATTACAAGATATCTACGGATTGTCTTCACAGCATTTGTTTAGGTATTTCCAAATTAGAGATTATATTAAATCTAATACACAGGATTTTAAAAATAAGGAACCAGGATTATTAGATGAATCGTTTAACTGGCATCCAACCACAGAAAAATTAATAGCTTATATATATAACATCATTATGGATAAGGAGAATCCAATAACTGAAACATATCGTCAAGCATGGGAAAATGAAATTGGATCACCTATAACCAAAGAAAATTGGGAAGAAAGTCTACAACGAATACACCGGTGCTCGTTAAATGCTAGACATATATTAATACAATTTAAAGTATTATATAGATTACATTATTCAAAAGCCAAATTAAGTAGTATATTTCCTAATCTCTCCTCTATTTGTGATAAATGTAAGAATTTAGAAGCAAATTTAACACACAGTTTTGTTACATGTCCTAAATTGAATTATTATTGGACAGAAATTTTTAAAGTAATTTCTGAAGTTCTTAAGGTTAAATTAGAACCCGACCCAAAGCTAATAATACTGGGAATTCCAGAGGCTAATTTGATACTTACACTAGACCAAAGAAATTTCCTTGATTATTGTTTGATATTAGGGAAAAAAATAATATTGAAATTTTGGAAGGGAACATTATCCCCAACAATTAAAATGTGGGCATCAGAGATGTTGGAGACGTTGCAGTTGGAAAGAATCAGATTTGTCCTTTTGGACGAGTATAATTCTTTTCAACAGATATGGTCTCCATATATACAGTATTTAGAGAAGTAGCTGTTCTTGGCATCACGGCTCGACTGACACCCTGCGGGATTTGATGAAAATAATGTATTGGTATACCAGGATATATGCATGTCTTTACTGATATTATTATTTGTAGTTGTTTCATTTATAATATATTGTGTGGCTTTTAATTGATATATATACATAATATGTCTTTTTTCTTTTTCTTCATTTTTTCTTTTTCTTTTATACCAAATAATTATTAAGGAATTATAATTTTATTGATTAATAATGGTATTTCTCTTTACCCACTTTTATTTTCAAAAAAAAAAAAAAGATAATAATCATTAGAGTACAAATATTGATTTAAGTGGATGTTTATAACTCAGTTTTAAACATTGAGAATTGTTTATTGCTAATAAAAAAATTATTCAAAAAAGAAAGTCCTGACATCCCAGGAATCAGTCTGGTGAATCTTCTCTGTACCCCCTCTATGGCAAGAATGTCTTTCCTCAGATTTGGAGACCAAAACTGTACGCAATACTCCAGGTGTGGCCTCACCAAAACCCTGTACAACTGCAGTAGAACCTCCCTGCTCCAATGCTCAAATCCTTTCGCTATGAATGCTAACATACCATTTGCTTTCTTCACTGCCTGGTGCACCTGCATACCTACTTTCAATGACTGGTGTACCATGACACCCAGGTCTCGTTGCATCTCCCCTTTTCCTAATCTGCCACCATTCAGATAATAGTCTACCCTCATGTTTTTGCCACCAAAGTGGATAACCTCACATTTATCCACATTATACTGCATTTGCCATGCATCTGCCCATTCACTCAGCCTATCCAAATCACCCTGCAGCCTCCAAGCATCCTCCTCACACCTAACTATACCCCCCAGCTTGGTGTCATCTGCAAATTTGGAGATGTTGCATTGAATTCCCTCGACAAATCAATAATATATATTGTAAATAGCTGGGGTCCCAGCACTGAGCCTTGCGGTACCCCACTAGTCACTGCCTGACATTCTGAAAAGGACCCGTTTACTCCTACCCTTTGCCTCCTGTCTGCTGGCCAGTTCTCTATCCACATCAATACTGAACCCCCAATACCATGTGCTTTAAGTTTGTATGCTAATCTCTTATGCGGGACCTTGTCGAAAGCCTTCTGAAAGTCTAGATATAACACATCCACTGGCTCTCCGTTATCCACTCTACTAGTTACATCCTCGAAAAATTCTATCAGATTTGTCAGACATGATTTACCTTTCGTAAATCCATGCTGACTTTGTCCAATGATTTCACCACTTTCCAAATGCACTGCTATCCCATCTTTAATAACTGACTCTAGCAGTTTTCCCACTACCGATGTTAGACTAACTGGTCTGTAATTCCCCGCTTTCTCTCTCCCTCCCTCCTTTTTTAAAAAGTGGGATTACATTAGCTACCCTCCAATCCTCAGGAACTACTCCAGAATCTAAGGAATTTTGAAAAATTATCACTAATGCATCCACTATTTCTGTGGCTACCTCCTGGAGTACTCTGGGATGCAGACTATCTGGCCCTGGGGATTTATCGGTCTTCAATCCGTTCAATTTACCAAACACCACCTCCCGGCTAACCTGGATTTCACTCAGTTCCTCCATCTTATTTGACCCCAGTTCCACTGCTATTTCCGGCAGATTATTTATGTCTTCCTTAGTGAAGACAGAACCAAAGTAGTTATTCAATTGGTCTGCCATGTCCTTGTTCCCCATTATCAATTTACCTGTTTCTGACTGCAAGGGACCAACATTTGTTTTAACTAGTCTCTTTCTCTTCACGTATCTATAAAAACTTCTGCAGTCAGTTTTTATGTTCCCTGCCAGTTTCCTTTCATAGTCTATTTTCCCTATCCTAATTAAGCCCTTTGTCCTCCTCTGCTGGATTCGGAATTTCTCCCAGTCCTCCAGTAGGCTGCTTTTTCTGGCCAATTCTTATGCCTCATGTTTTGTTTTTATACTACCCTGGTTTCCCTTGTTATCCATGGATGCACCACCTTCCCCGATTTATTATTTTGCCAAACTGGTATGAACATATATTGGTACTTCATCCATGCAGTCTTTAAACACCTTCCATTCCACATCCACTGTCAATCCTTTAAGAATCAGCTGCCAGTCTATCTTGGCCAATTCACATCTCATACCTTCAAAGTTACCTTTGTTCAAGTTCAGAACCCTTGTTTCTAACTTAATTTTGTCACTCTCCATCCTAATGAAGAACTCAACCATATTATGGTCACTCTTGCCCAAGGGGCCACGCACAACAAGACTGCTAACTAACCCTTCCTCATTACTCAATACCCAGTTTAGAATAGCCTGCTCTCTCGTTGGTTCCTCCACATGTTGGTTGAGAAAACTATCCCGCATACATTCCAAGAAATCCTCTTCCTCAGCACCCATGCCAATTTATTCCCCCAATCTACATGCAGATTGAAGTCACGCATTATAACCGTGTTACCCTTGTTGCACGCATTTCTAATTTCCTGTTTGATGCCATCCCCAACTCCAATACTACTGTTAGGTGGCCTGTACACAACTCCCACCAGCGTTTTCTGCCCCTTAGAGTTTTGCAGCTCTACCCATATCGATTCCACATCCTCCACGCTAATGCCCTTCCTTTCTATTGCATTAATCTCCTCTCTCACCAGCAACGCTACCCCACCTCCTTTTCGTCTATCCCTCCTGAATATTGAATATCCCTGGATGTTCAGCTCCCAGCCTTGGTCTCCCTGGAGCCATGTCTCCGTGATCCAAACTATAGCGTAGTCATTAATCGCTATCTGCACCTTCAACTCATCCACCTTATTACGAATGCTCCTCGCATTGAGACACAAAGCCTTCAGGCTTGTTTTTACAACACTCTTACTCCTTATATAATTATGTTAACAAGTGGCCCCTTTTACATCGATCCCTATTACACTTGGCCATACTCTCCTATCCCTTTGTGAGCTTCCTTTCCCATTAATTCTGGGGTCATTAACCATCCCTTTACTCTCTTTCCCTTTAACTCCATCCTCGACTATCCCATTTGACACCCCACCCCTCTTATTCAGTTTAAAACCACCCGTGCAGCAGTGGCAAACCTGCCGGCCAGAATGCTGGTCCCCCACCTGTTAAGATGGAATCCGTCCCTTTTGTACAGTTCCCCCTTACTCCAAAACAGATCCCAGTGATCTAAGAAACTAAATCCCTGCCCCCTGCACCAGTTCCTCAGCCACACATTCAGATCCCGTATCTCCCTGTTCCTGCTCTCGCCAGCACGAGGAACTGGAAGCAAACCGGAGATAACAACCCTGGAAGTCCTGCTTTTCAGCATTTTTCCAAGCTCTCTGAAGTCCCGCTGCTGAATATTCATCCCCTTCTTTCCAACATCATTTGTGCCAACATGCACGACCACTTCTGGCTGTTCACCTTCGCCCTTGAGGATTGTCTGCACTCTGTCCGTGACATCCTGGATCCTGGCACCAGGAAGGCAGCACACCATCCTCGAATCCCGTCTGTTTCCGCAGAAACCCATGTCCGTACCTCTCACAATGGAGTCTCTAACTACAATGGCGTTGCCCGACTTTGGCCTCTTTGGTTTTGGCTCAACAGCCCTTTTTGTTTTGCAAGCCAGTCTGCCGCTCAGTGCGATACCATCTTCTGTCCTGGCAGCTTCCACGTGGGTGAACTTGTTCCCAAGAGGTACAACACCCGGGGACCTTTGCATTCCATGTTTTCCTCCCTTTCTCACCGTCACCCACTTTCTCTCTTCTAGTGCCTTGGGTGTAACAATCTTACTGTAGGACTTGTCGAGGAACGACTCAGTTTCTCGGATGAACCTGAGGTCATCCACTTGTTTCTCCAGTTCCCCAACATGGTCCTTCAGGAGCTGTACCTGGATGCACTTCTCACATTTGTAGCAGCCAGAGGCACCAGCAGTGTCCTTGACCTCCCACATACTGCAAGCATCACACTGCATCAGCTTGCTTGACATCTCCTTCTTTTGCCTCAGTCTCTCCCTATCCAGTGTTTTGCACAGCCTCCTCTCCAAAGAATCACACTTTACTCACGGGGCACTTCCCTCACTGCCGCTCCCCAAGAGCTGCCTTGCTTATATTGACAGTTAAATTGCCTAATTTACAAACCAAATTCCTCAGTTTTCAACTGTTTTCCCCCTCTGACTCACTGAGAACTCTCCTCCCACTCAGGCTAGAGACAATCAGTGCTTTCTCCTGCTTCTATTTGTTGCTGTTGCTTCAAAATCCACAGGAACATTGAGTCCATTGAAACAATTACCTTCCATTGTTTTCCTCCTGTTCTTAGAGGTCTGTGTGTTCATTTTACCTCACTCCCCAGGCAGTTCCTAACTGACCCACTATCCTGCAGGCACAAAACTCAGCTATATCAGGGCTCTCACTTAACGTTTTTTCCCTGTTGGCAGCCGGGCAACCTAGGCAGCTTTTTTGGTTGCCAAATGACAGTTTAGGTGGTCATTTAAGACAGCTTGCATGATGCGCGCAATACCATGCTCGGCCGAAGTGCGTAGTTACCATTCGGAATTATGTTCAATGATGCATTCGCATATTATTTCTGCTTGAAATAAACTCACAAACTAAACATATTCATCAATCAAGACATGGTGTATACCACAACCACATGCAGCAAAATTATAATACAGTATCGCAACTCTTTTTACACATTGCAATGAATGCCATTTCTATTATTTCTTTCCACTTACAAACAAAAATGTGGTTGGATTATTCAGCATATGATCAACCTGTGTCAATAAATCCTGGACTATGGTAACATATATGCGTAACCATGCACACTGCAGATTGATGCAAGCATGTTTTGTGTGAAGGACCGAAAATTATCATGACATGGCCATAGCATGGGCAGTTATTGCTATTGGTACAGAAACACTCTCGCTTCCCACATAATTTTTCTGCAACAAAATATACAGGTTGCAAGGAAATTTCTCAAGGCATTTTATGATAATAGCTGTTAAAACCGACTATACCCATCTGACAGGTTAAACATTAAACCAACTGACAAAAGATGGCCAAAGTGCAAATGTTCTTTTGTTAATCTGTTTAAAAATGTCAAAAAGGTGTCAGAGAGGGGGCGCTGTCCAGCTGGTGTGGCTGCCCATCCTGCAGCTGTCTGTCTTTAAACTTCTTTCTTTTATTTTTAGTGTGTAAAAAGTGTTTTGTTTGGAGTCTACTCTTTTTTATGTGAGGGGGGGGGAAGGGGGAAACTGCTTTTCCTGGTCCCTACCTGGTTGGAGAAGCAGCTTTTCTCCGGGCCGCATCTTTGACCCGTCCTCGCGGCCTACCAGCGGGTCTGGAGCGGCGTTTCCTGATGGGACCGGCCGGAGCCTCGGCCTCGGCGACGGGGCAGTGCTGGAGCGCTATTGCAGAGCGAAGCGGGCGATGCCTTGCCTGGGTCGCCGCGCTGGAGCTCCGGTGAGCTGACGACTGCCGACAAAAAACATTGTGGAGCCGCGGGTCTGTGGAGCGGCCAGCTGCGGGCGGCGGCGCTAAACTTTAACATCGGGAGCCAGTGGTGGAGCTCCATCCGGCGTGGCCTTGTTGGCTTCAGAAGCCATGGTCCCCAGTAAAGAAGCGGCCGTTCCAGGTGTCCCAAGCCGCTGAGAGGATTCTCCCGACCCCCGAGCACCATCACCCGGCGAGAACGGCCTGGAACATCGGACCTCTGCGGAGGCAACCGCGGAGGCCTCAATGGGCCTGACTATGGGTGGACATGGGATGGGGACTGGACATTGTGCCTTCCCTTATAATGGGAACGATTGTGGGGGGATGTTTTTTATGTTTAAATCTGTTTATCATTGTCATGACTGTATTCTTTTTTTTCTGTGCTGCATTGGCAAGAAGCATTTCACTACACCAATTGGTGTATGTGACCAATAAAATAACCTTTGAATGCCACATTACCGGACATTCAGATTAGATGTATGTGCTGTGAACAGCAATGAAGATACCCAATTTTTACGCACCAGATAAAAAAATTATCGATAAATGCTGTTTCCATTATTCCCACTTCAGAATTAACGTTAAAATTTCAACTGAAATATCTCCTGACCGAATGTCGATCATTAAATAACTACAGTACTGATATTCCATATTAAATGAGGTGCTAGATGAGTATAAAGAATGTATAAAGAATCTTAAGAAAGAAATAAGAAAAGTTAAAAGAAGATATGAGGTTGCTTTGGCAAGAAAGGTGAAAGTAAATCCAAAGGGTTTCTACAGCTATATTAATAGCAAAAGGATAACAAGGGATAAAATTGGACCATTAGAGAGCCAGAATGGACAGCTATCTGCAGAGCCAAAAGAGATGAGGGAGATATTGAACAACTTAATTTCTTCGGTATTCACCAAGGAGAAGGATATTGAACTCTGTGAGGTAAGGGAAAAAAGTAGAGTACCGGAAACTATGAGAGTCAAAGAGGAGGAAGTACTGACACTTTTGAAAAATATAAAAGTGGATAAGTCTCCAGGTGCTGACAGGATATTCCCTAGGACATTGAGGGAAGTTAGTGTAGAAATAGCAGGGGCTATGACAGAAATGTTTCAAATGTCATTAGAAACAGAATAGTGCTGGAGGATTGGCATACTGCGCATGTTGTTCCATTGTTTAAAAAGGGTTCAAAGAATAAACCTAGCAATTATAGACCTGTTAGTTTGACGTCAGTGCTGGGCAAATTAATGGAAAGGATACTTAGAGATAATATATATAAGCATCTGGATAAACAGGGTCTGATCAAGAACAGTCAACATGGATTTGTGCCTGGAAGGTCATGTTTGACAAAACTTCTTGAATTTTTTGAAGAGGTTACCAGGGAAATTGATGAGGGTAAAGCAGTGGATGTTGTCTATATTGATTTAATTAAGGCCTTTGAAAAGGTTCAATCTTTGAGTGTTAATGCCGGAGTAGCAAGATGGATTCAACAGTGGCTGAATGGGAGATGCCAGAGAGTAATGGTGGATGGCTGTTTTGCAGGTTGGAAGCCGGTGACCAGTGGGGTGCCTCAGGAATCTGTGTTGAGTCCACTATTGTTTGTCATGTACATCAATGATCTGGATGATGGGGTGGAAAATTGGATAAATGAGTATGCAGATGATACTAAGATAGGTGGTGCTGTGGATAATGAAGTAGATTTTCAAAGTCTACAGAGAGATTTGGGCCATTTGGAAGAGTGGGCTGAAAGATGGCAGATGGAGTTTAATGCTGATAAGTGTGAGGTGCTACATCTTGGCAGGCCAAATCAAAATAGGACGTACATGGTAAATAGTAGGGAATTGACGGATGCTGTGGAACAGAGGGATCTAGGAATAACTGTGCATACTTCCCTGAAGGTGGAATCGCATGTAGATAGGGTGGTAAAGAAAGCTTTTGGTGTGCTGGCCTTTATAAATCAGAGCATTGAATATAGGAGTAGGGAAGTAATGTTAAAATTGTACAAGGTATTGGTGAGACCAATTCTGGAGTATGGTGTACAATTTTGGTTGCCTAATTATAGGAAGGATGTCAACAAAATAGAGAGAGTACAGAGGAGATTTACTAGAATGTTGCCTGGGTTCCAGCAACTAAGTTACAGAGAAAGGTTGAACGAGTTGGGTCTTTATCCTTTGGAGCACAGAAGGTTAAGGGGGGACTTGATTGAGGTCTTTAAAATGATGAAAGGGATAGACAGAGTTGACGTGGATATGCTTTTCCCATTGAGGGTGGGGAAGATTCAAACAAGAGGGCATGACATGAGAATTAAGGAACAGAAGTTTAGGGGTAACATGAGGGGGAACTTCTTTACTCACGGAATGGTGGCTGTGTGGAATGATCTTCCAGCAGAAGTGGTCGAGGCAGGATCGATTTTAACATTTAAAAGTAAGGTGGATAGCTTATATGTATGGGAAGGGAATGGATGGGGTATGGTCTGAGTGCAGGTAGATGGGACTATGGGAAAATAAATAGTCGGCATGGACTGGAAGGGCCGAGAAGGCCTGTTTCCGTGCTGTAATTGTTATGTGGTTTATATGGTTATACGGTTTATATTGTTTAAAATGAATTCTGTAATAACGTGTCAATGGTAGCAATGACATTCGAACACTGTGGTTTTAATGTTTCACAAGCACAATTTAATTAACCCATCTTTAAGGATTAAAACAAATAATAACATTGGGAATGAAAACACATTTGATTGCATTCCATTATCAAACATGGTCAATGTTCGCTCTGAAGACATTTCCAGCAGAGTGGGGTCGGGGGGGGAGGGGGGGGGAGGATGTGGGAATCAGTGCAGGATGGGTAGATGGGGGGGGGGTTGAGAAGGCAATCGGTGCGGAATGGATGGATTGATGCAGGGGAATGAGTTCATGTTGGAGTAGGTTGAGTTGTGAGGGGAGAGCGTGGGGGATGTCAGAGGGGTTGAATGGGGGGATCAGTACGGGATGGACGGGGGGGTTTGGGATCTATGCAGGATGGATGGGGGGTTCAGTACTGGATGGACGGGGGGGATTAGTACAGAATGAATGGGAGGATCAGTACAGGATGAATGGGGGTAGACAAAAATGCTGGAGAAACTCAGCGGGAGAGGCAGCATCTATGGGGTGAAGGAAATAGGCGATGTTCTGGTTCGAGACCCTTCTTCAAAGTGATCCCCCCATTCTTCTTGAATGGGGGGGATCAGTACAGGATGAATGGAAGGGGGGATCAGCGCAGGTTGAATGGGTGGTTCAGTACAGGATGAATGGGGGGCGGGGGGTCAGTACAGTGTGATTCGGAGGGTCTGTGCAGGATGAATGGAGGGATCACCACAGGATGAATGGGTGGTTCACTACAGGATGGATGGGTGGATCACTGCAGGATGGATGGGGGATCACTACAGGATGAAGGGGGTTTGCTACAAGTTGAAAGGGAGGATCGCTACAGGATGAATGGCGAGTTCAGTGCAGGATGAATGGGGGGTCAGTGCAGGATGAATGGGGATCAGTGCAGGCTGAATGGGGGAGATCAGTACAGGATGAATGAGGGGTTCAGTGCAGGATGAATGGGATGACCAGTACAGGATGAATGGGAGGGATCAGTAAAAGATGAATGGGGAGATCACTACAGGATGGATGGGGGGTTCGGTGCAGGGTATATGGAGGGTGGGTCAGTATGGGATGAATGAAGGGGGGGGTGTTCAGTACAAAATGGATGGAGGAGAAGTGCGTGATGAATGGGAAAGGTCAGATGGATGGGGAGTGGCAGGAGAATCAATGCGAGGTGGATAGGGTGATCAGCACAGGATTAATAGATCGGGGGGGGGGGGGTAGATGGGGAGGGGAGCACAGGGGATACCTTCTGAACCCTCGGAATTTTGAAGTCGGCAGGGCAGTGCTCTGCATATCATCAACTTGGACAATTTTACATTTTTATCATGCCAATTAATCAAGCCTACAAACCTGCATGGCTTTATAATGTGGGAGGAAACCGAAGATCTTGGAGAAAATTCCATCATTCCTTCTCTCCAGGGATGTTACCTGTCCCGCTGAGTTACTCCAGCATTTTGTGTCTATCTTCGGTCCAAGCCAGCATCTACAGTTCTTACTACCCAGTTTCGTCCCAGCTGTTATCAGGAAACTGAACCACCCTATCACCAACTAGAGTGTTATCCTAACCTCCCATCTATCTCATTGGAGACCTTTGAAATATGTTTATTTGGACTTTATCTTGCACTAATCATTGAACCCTTTATCCTGTGTGTGTATAATGTGAACAGCTTGATTGTAATCATGTGTAGTCTTTCACTGACTGGATAGC
This sequence comes from Raja brachyura, assembly GCA_963514005.1. The sequence goes on from OY740790.1 coordinate 73,283,152, forward strand.
ATGCAACAAAAAGCTTTTCACTGTCCCTCCTCCGTACACATGACAATAATAAACTAAACTAAAGTTATACAGAAGATAGACACAAAATGCAGGAGTAACTCAGCGGGACTGGCAGCATCTCTGGAGAGAAGGAATTGGTGACTTTTCAGGTTGAGACCCTTCTTCAGACTGGTTAAGGAGAAGGGAAACAAGAAATATAGACGATGATGTAGAGAGATAAAGAACAATGAATGAAAGATATGCAAAAAATACAATGATAAAAGAAACTGGTCATTGTTAACAGGTCCTCCTGCAGTTGTACATGCCCCTGGTGAGACCACACCTGGAGGATTTTGTGCAGTTTTTAACACCAAACTTGATGGAAGACATTCTTGTTATTGAGGGAGTGCAGCGGGATTGCGAGACTGTCAAATGTTGATAGATTGGAGCGGCTCGCCTTGTAACTCTGGAATTTAGAAGAATGAGAGGGGATCTTATTGAAACATATAAGATTATTAAGGGTCTGTACACGCTGGAGGCAGGAAACATGTTCCCAATGCTGGGGGAGTTCAGAATCAGGGGCCACAGTTTAAGAATAAGTGGTGAGTCATTTAGAACAGAGACGAGGAATAACTTTTTCACACAGGGAGTTGTGTCTCTGTGGAATTCTATGCCTCAGAGGGTGGTAGAGACTGGTTCTCTGGATGCTTTCAAGAGAGTTAGATAGAGCTCTTTGGGAAATAGAGTTAAGAGATATGAAGAGAAGGCAGCAATGGGGTACTGATTGTGGATGATCGAATGGCGGAGGTGGCTCAAATTGCTCGAACTACTCCTGCACCTATTGTCTATCACCTATTGTTTATTTGTTATGGGTGAAAGCGAGAAGTTAGTGCTACTTGGGTGGGGGAGGGATAGAGGGAGACAGAATGCCGGGGCTACCTGAAGTGAGAGAAATCAATTATCATACCACTGAGCTGTACCAAAGCGAAATATGAGGTTCTGTTCCTGCAATTTGCGATTCGCCTCACTCTGACAATGGAGGATACCTAGGATAGAAAGGTCTGTGTAGGAATGGGAAGGAGCATTAAAATGTCCAGCAGTCGGGAGATCAGGTAGGTTCAGGCAAATTGAGTGAAGGTGTTCAGCAAAACAATCGCCCAGTCTACGTTTGGTCTCGTCAATGTATAAGAGTCCACATCTGGAGCAATGGATACAGTAGATGAGGTCAGAGGAGGTGCAAGTGAATCTTTGCCTAACCTGAAAGAACTGTCGGGGTCCCTGGACAGAGTTGAGGAAGGAGGTATAGCGACAGGTGTTGTATCTTCTGCAGCTGCAGGGGAAGGTTCCTTGGAAGGGGGTTGTTTGGGTGGGAATGGATGAGTTATATAGTTATATTGTTTTTATTCAGTAGATAATAATTCCTTCTTTAGACAAAGCACTAATCCCCAGATCGGCTTTAATATTTCAATTGTGTGTGTGTTCAGTGTTAGCTCACTCAAAGCCAGGTTTAATTGCAAAGTGTAATGGTCACATTGATAACAATGAAATGACCGTAAGCTTGGCGTTTCTCTCAGGGAGGGCAGAGAGCGTTCCACATCTCTTCAGTTTTCATCGCAGCAATGGGATCAGAACTATAGTTGGCATACTCTGCATTCCACATGGCAATGCCTCCCAGCTTGAACCTCTTCAAGAAAGTCGTCCTCAACGAAATGCTCTCTGGATCGTCGTACCAGACCTCGTGAAACGCCTTATATTTCTGTTGTGGAAGCAAAGAGTGGGCTTAGCTTGGTTCAGTGCACTGACGAAGAAACACTGCTGGATTTCTTTAACTAAACAGTGCAGTTCATGACAATAAAAACACAAAGTGCTGAAGTAACTCAGAGGATAGGCAACATCTCTGGAGAACATGGATAGGCGACATGTAGGAAGCAACTGCAGATGCTGGTTTCATAGAATTATAGAATCATAGAAAATAGGTGCGGGAGTAGGCCATTCGGCCCTTCGAGCCTGCACCGCCATTCAATATGATCATGGCTGATCATCCAACTCAGTATCCTGTACCTGCCTTATCTCCATACCCCCTGATCCCTTTAGCCACAAGGGCCACATCTAGCTCCCTCTTAAATATAGCCAATGAACTGGCCTCAACTACCTTCTGTGGCAGAGAATTCCACAGACTCACCACTCTCTCTGTGAAAAAAGATCTTCTCATCTCGGTCCTAAAAGACATCCCCCTTATCCTTAAACTGTGACCCCTTGTTCTGGAGTTCCCCAACATCGGGAACAATCTTCCTGCATCTAGCCTGTCCAACCCCTTAAGAATTTGTAAGCCTCTATAAAATCCCCCCTCAATCTCCTAAATTCCAGCGAGTACAAGCCGAGTCTATCCAGTCTTTCTTCATATGGAAGTCCTGCCATCCCAGGAATCAGTCTGGTGAACCTTCTCTGTACTCCCTCTGTGGCAAGAATGTCTTTCCTCAGATTAGAAGACGAGGAGATTAGGAAGCCGGATAAACACAAAATGCTGGAGTAACTCAGCAGGTCAGACAGCATATCTGGAGAAATGGAGAAGTCTGAAGAAGGATCTTGACCCAAAATGTTATCTATTCATTTTCTACAGAGATGCCATCTTACCTGCTCAGTTACTCCAGCTTTTTGTGTCTATTTATGGATGGGTGACATTTTGGTTGTGATGGTACCTGCCTCATCTACTTCTCTGCCAATCCTTACATTCCACCTCCCACCATTTGTGTAAAAGAGTTTGTCCTCGGGTTCCTATTAAATCTCCCCCCCACACCTAAAATAAATCAATTAAAGTATCTCAAAAGGACACAAAGTGCCCTATTCAAAGTGTCCGAAAAATGTCACCTATCCATATTCTCCAGATATACTGCCTGATCCACTGAGTTACTCCAACACTTCGTACCCTTATTTTGTATTTGTAAACCAGTTTCTGAAGTTCCTTGTTTTTACATCTTAAAATTGAAATTGAGTTATAGAGTGATACAGCGTGGAAACAGACCGTCCGACCCAGCTTGCTCACACCAGCCAACATGTCCCAGCTACACTTGTCCCACCTGCCCGCATTTAGTTCATATCCCTCCAAATGTGTCCTATCCATGTATCTGCTTGACTGTTTCTTAAATGTTGGGATAGTCCCCGCCTCAATTACCTCCTCTGCAAGCTTGTTCTATAACTTATCTTTGAGATAAAGAAATAGAATATAAATCTCTGCCAGCATATTTATTCTCCTATAATCTAGAAAATGTGCTTGCGTTTATACATCATACACTATTTACAATGTTCTTCATTTTATTTTTTTTAAGTGCAAGAACAACAATGGGGTAGACTGGAGGACCTAGAATACATCGTTAACATATATGAGAGGTCTAAGTTTATTTTATAGCTATATGATAATTATTGTCGCGTGTACTGAGGTACAGTGAAAACCTTTGTTTTGCAGGGTGTTCAATCAGATCCGACAATACAATATGTAAATACAACAAAGACAAACTCAAGTACAACAGGTAGAGCAAAGGGGAAGATTCGGAGTGCAGAAAATAGGTCTCAGCATTGTAGTGCATCAGTTCTAGAGACAAAGTCCAATGTCTGCAATGGGGTAGAGGTGATTTGGACAGTACTCTAGGTTATGGAAGGACCGTTCAGAAGCCCGATAATAGAGGGGAAGTAGCTGTTCCTGAGTCTGTTGGTGCGCAGTTTGAAGCTTCTGTATCTTCTGCTGGAATGGGCAGGGAGAAGAGGGAATGAAAAGGATGGGACAAGTCTTTGATTATGTTGGCTGCTTTTCCTGAGGCAGTGCGAAGTGTAGATTTGTTTAGTTTATTGTCAAGTGTACCGAGGTACAGTGAAAAGCTTTTGTTGCATGCTAACCAGTCAGCGGAAAGGCAATATATGATTACAATTGAGCTATTTACAGTATACAGATACATGATGAGATACAGAATAGTGTCAATGGTGGGGAGTGTGGTCTGTGTGATGGACAGGCTATATCCACAATTTCATTTCGGAGTCACGTGAGTGACTTCGTGAAGAGCCCGCCGGCGCGCAGGCTCGACATATCGTCGTACCGCGTTGCTGCAACGGCTGACGGAGGAGCGTGCTCCTCGCCAGCCCTTCATAAGGGAACCACGCAGGTAAGTATGCTACCTTAAGTTGGTGGTTCTTGTTGTGTTTGCTTCACAGCAAGAACATGGATGGGAGTCTAAGAGGCCGGAGTTCGAGGAGAAGTCGCCGGCCAGCAGTTCCGGAGCGAGAGTTGTCGGGGGTACCTGCAACGCAGACCGGAACGAGGGCGGAGATGTCGGTGAGCTCTGTTTTTTCAGGTCCGGACCCGCCCGCACACCACAGCTCGGAGGAGTTCGACGAGGAGGAGTGTGGTGTGCCGCCAGAGCAGGATGACCCTGCCATGGCAGTCAGGTCGTCAGCAGGCTTGCTGACGGCCTCGAGCAGAAGGGTCCGTGCGGCTGCACGGCCCGCTTCACGAAGCCCCCTGAGGAGGGGAAGGGCAGGAGCCCAAAAGCCTAACCCTGTCGGGGCTAAGGCTCTGCCTGTCGCCAAGGAGCGGTCAGGTTCTAGGACGGGACCCGGGGCAGCTGTGAGGTCCAGCCGTCGCCCCCCAACTTCCGACGCCGGGACGAGTCAGTTGGGGGTCCCGTCACGGTCGCCGAGCCCCCCATGGATGGGTGGGCGAGACCATGCGTCGGCAAGGTCCACGATGTGGGCAGGTGGCAAGCCTGCACGGGCCCAAGGTATCCAGGCTTCGGCTGGTGCCGACACCATGCCGCATCTGTCCTTAGAGACAACGGCTTCCGCTCCCGCTATACGGAGGCGGTTGAACACGCCCGTGCAGGAATCGCGCAGTTTCGCCTCGGCGGCTGTCGACGACAACTACCAGCACCGGCAGGGCCTCGACGAGGTGCGGGCCGATGACAGGAGCCCCGGCCAATTTTCAGAGCTGGAGGACTCCGACCACCTGAGTGTTCAGGGTGAAGGGCGTATTGACCGTATAGAGCGGCTGCTGGAACGTCTCCTTCAACAACAACAGGCATCCAGCAGCGACAGGCACAGGGCTTCATCACCAGCTTCATACACCAGCCTGGAGCAGCAGGACGAGGAGGCAGTGGTCGATCCCATCCCACCCCCGCCTGAGTTACCGGCGGAGGACCTCCTCGATGTGGCCACCAAGTTTGCAGCCCCTCAATCCTTGGTGCTTCCTATCAATACAAAACTGGCAGCCACTGTGGACTTCCTAAATAATCACCAGCTTCAGGAGGAAGTTCTACTACAAGCCATGAGCCGTCACAAGGCTCCATCAAACTGCAACTCCCTCAACGTGCCTGTGGTCAATACACCAATATGGGGCAACATCAGTGCGGCTATCCGTCAGCAGGAACTAAAGATTCAGCGGATCCTGAAACTCCTCACGGCCGGGATTACTGCTTTTGTGCGGTCGGTCGACGGAGAGGAGCTTAATTTGGACCAGGAGGATGCCCTGGCGCTTCTATGCGCTACTCAAAATGAAATCAACGGCTTTCGGAAAAATAGCATCCGCCCAGCGCTCAACCCCAAATTTGCAGGGTTGTGCAAACCACCGCCGCCGCCGCCGCCCCGTCAGCTCTTTGGCGAAGACCTTGCCAAAAGGGTCAGAGAGCTTGATGAACAAGCCAAGACCGTGGGGCTCATGCGCTCTCAGAGTGCCCCCACGCCATCGAGCTCCAAAGCTCCGCTTGGCCGCTCACGAGGGTCTGCCAGCACGTCTACCAGGAATTACCCTCCAGCTCCAAACCGATATCAACCACCCCAACCACAGGGGTCTTTTTTAGGACAGGCTCGGCAGAAGCCGAGATGGAAAATGAGGACGCCACGACCTCAAACCAACCCAGCACCTCTACGTCCACCCACTCGTGTCAGGGACCGCCGGTAACCACAGAGGTGAGGCGGTCTGGTTCTCTTTTTTCTCTTTGTTTAACCTCACATGTTGGTGGGCGTTTGCGGTTGTTTGCGGGTGCATGGTGTGATATTACCAGTGATGAGTATGTGTTACGGAACATTCAGGGCCATAGCATTGAGTTTATTAATGGGGACATCCCTCCGTCTCAGCATAGACCGGGTCGTATGTTTAAACTAACGGCTGCGGAACAGTTGGTAGGCTATAAGGAAATTTTAAGGTTGGAACAGAAAGGGGTCATAGAGAAAACGGTTCATGAGCCCGTTGAATTTGTTTCCAATATTTTTACCCGACCTAAGAAAGATGGAGGCTGTAGAGTCATTATTGATCTGACCACTCTGAATAACTTTGTAACATATACTCATTTTAAAATGGACACGTTTGAAACGGCCAAATCATTGATCTCACAAGGGTGCTTTATGGCATGTATTGATTTACAGGATGCGTACTATACCGTACCCATGCAAAAATATTACAGAAGGTTCTTAAAATTTATCTGGATGGACCAGCTGTGGCAATATAGGGCGTTGCCTAATGGGCTCACCACAGCCCCTCGATTATTTACTAAATTGGTGAAGCCAATTATGGCTTATTTAAGACAACGACATCATATCGTTATGGCCTATTTAGATGATATTTTAATCATCGGACACACCTTGGAATCAGCTCAACAAGGGGTAGCAGCTGCAGTCAATTTGTTCCAACAGCTTGGGTTCATTGTTCATCCAGAAAAATCTAAGTTCTGCCCCACCCAGGTAATTAATTATCTGGGGTTCCAGGTGAATTCCATTAGCATGAGAGCCACCATACCAATTAACAAAATTGAGGAGGTAACACAGGTGTGTACAGATTTACTCAATACTCGTATACCATCGATTCGTCACACAGCTACTGTCATTGGCAAGATTGTGGCTTTGTTTCCGGCAGCCCGGTATGGACCTCTGCATTATCAAAACTTGCAGAGAGCCAAGATTGCTGCGCTGCGACGGCATGCTGGTCATTATGATCGATCAATGCAGCTGCCGCCTGCAGCATTGGATGAGTTACGATGGTGGGTTTGCCACATTAGTAACTCGTTTAAAACTATTATTGAGGCGAAACCGATGATATACTTACAAACTGATGCGAGCTCTGATGGCTGGGGAGCTACGAATCAACATTCTAGTTGTGGGGGCCGATGGGATACCCTTGAGAATACAATGTTGGTATCACAAGGGATCAACTATTTGGAGCTGCTTGCAGCGTTTCACGGACTTCGTGCATATTGTTCCAAGATCTTTGGAGCACATGTCCGGCTCCAAATAGACAACACCACAGCGGTGGCGTATTTAAACCACATGGGCGGTACCAGGTCAGTTTCATGTGATAAATTGGCTAATTCAATTTGGCTCTGGTGTGTCAAGAGAGACATTTGGATTTCAGCCACCTATTTGCCAGGTGAGCTTAATTTTGTGGCGCACGCCAGGTCACGCAAGTTCAATGATAATATTGAATGGATGTTACATCCTGAAATTTTTGCAAAAATCACAGCTAAATTTGGGAAACCGGACATTGACCTTTTTGCGTCCCGGTTGAACCATCAGGTACCAACCTACGTCTCGTGGGAACCAGATCCTGGGGCTATAGCGTTAGATGCATTCTCGCTAGACTGGGGGAATTGCTTTTTCTATGCATTCCCTCCGTTTTGCCTCATCAGTCGGGTATTACGAAAAATTCAGATGGATGGTGCCAAGGGCATCCTTATCATACCCGACTGGCCTACACAGCCGTGGTATCCGATGGTCTTTGACACGCTCAGTGAACCTTGGGTCCGTCTGCAGGGTAGCCCAGAATTAGTTACTCACCCTGTTTCAGGGGAGCCACATCCCTGCCATGGCTATTTAAATTTGTTGGCTTGCAGATTCTGAATCGGCCTTTAGTTGGATACGGCCTTTCTACCCGGACCATGGATACCATTGCAGCGTCGTGCCGAGAGTCTACAAGGCGAAGATACCGCTCTCACATCAGGAAGTGGGAAGCCTTCTGCAGCCGCTCTCGCATCACGTACGATGCCGTGACTATAACCGACGTCCTGGAATTCCTCGCGGGGTTGCACCATGATGAACACTTAAGCTACAGTGCCATCAACAGCGCCAGGAGCGCTCTATCATTCTACCTCAATATTGAGGTGGGATCCAACAAGCTAGTGTCCAGGCTCATGCGGGGTATTTTCAATACGAATCCGCCTACACCACGCTACAATATCACCTGGGATGTCAGGGTAGTTTTAGCTCTGCTCAGGACGTGGTCCCCCATGGAAGGGCTCCAGCTGGACAAACTCACCATGAAGCTGGTGATGTTACTAGCGCTGACTTCAGCACAGAGGGTACAGACACTCCATAAACTACGTGTCGACAGAATGATGTCTACCCCCACAGAAGTAGTTTTCTTTGTTGACGAGCTACTAAAGCAGCATAGACCTGGGTGCACAGGGCTGCAGCTGAAGTTCCCGGCATACCCCGCAGATGCTAGGCTATGTTTAGCCTCCCACATCCGTTACTACGTCAAGGTGACGGCAAGCATCAGAGGAAAGGAGAGATACCTGCTTGTCACTCATAAGAGACCTCACCATCGAGTGACAACACAGACGATATCCAGGTGGCTTCGAGTCGTCTTGGGTAAGTCAGGTATCGACACTAATGTGTTCAAATCTCATTCCACCAGGGCTGCATCGACGTCGGCGGCGAGGGTCATGGAGGTGCCCATGGACCATATTCTCGCCACAGCAGGATGGGCTAATGAAGCGGTGTTCCAGCGTTTCTACAACCGGCCCGTCGCTGCGCCTCTACAGTTCGCAGAAGCCGTACTAGATGCGGGGCAAGAACGTGGAGATGTCCCCGAATAAGGGGTTTTTGATTTGTTGTTAATAAATATGATTTGTTTTGCAGTATGGACTAGTCAGCACGTTATTCCTCCCATCCATCCCTGGTAGTGGTGTGACAGCATGGACGTGGTCCAGGGCGTGTCATCACAGAAGCTTTGAAGTCTTCACGAAGTCACTCACGTGACTCCGAAATGAAATAGTAAGATTGAACGAGAACTTACCAGTTCGAAGGTTGATCTTTATTTCATGAGGAGTCGAAGTGAGGGATTTCGTGCCCTCCTCGCCCAACCCTCAATCACCTTCATCTGGTAAGCTTAGTCGTTTTCATTCTTACTATGTGAAGTCATTTCTTTTGATTGGTTTCTGTGATTCCACGCCGCTACTTTGAAGTATGTCGAGCATGCGCGCCGGCGGGCTCTTCACGAAATCCCTCACTTCGACTCCTCATGAAATAAAGATCAACCTTCGAACTGGTAAGTTCTCGTTCAATCTTACTATTCTCTGTGATTCTTTGTGGACTTGGGCAGGTCCGTTTATCAACTCAATTGGGAAGTGAATTGACTTGTTAAACACAACAATTTTTCCATAATATAAAACACTGGACTAAGTGAGATCCATTGGATCCCATTCTCACAGAGGAGGCCTGGTCCCCCAACGCAATATTCCACCTCTCCACCAATTCCAATATTCCACCACTCACGCATAGCCCCCAACTGCGCCCGGCTCCCTCAATGCCCCCCACTCTCATTCCTCATTTCCCCAGGATCTTGAGTTCGCAGAAATTGGGCAGACTCCGTGATCCGGGCCACCTCCATGCACCGGGCGGCTTATGGACTCACAGTTCACTCACTCACGGCTTCTGGACTCACAGTTCACTCACTCATGGCTTCTGGCCTCACAGTTCATTCACTCGCGGCTTCCGAACTCACAGTTCACTCACTCATGGCTTCCGAACTCACAGTTCACTGACTCACGGATTCTGGACTCACAGTTCACTCAGTCACGCCTTCTGGACTCACAGTTCACTTACTCACGGCTTCTGGTCTCACATTTCACTCACTCACTGCTTCTGGACTCACAGTTCACTGACACGGCTTCTGGACTCGACTCTCACTCACGGCTTCCGGGCTGACTGAATTACGCCCGACTTCTGGATTCACGCCCGGCCTCCGGAGCTTTATTCTCCCCACCCCGGTGTTTGACAGCGGGTGCTGGAAGGGGCGTTACCTCCATGACTGACAGGCGAAATCTACTGATCTCACGATTTCTAAACGTTCATAAGTTTTGTAATATTCCACCGATCGGAACAATCCTTGGTGCTCTTGGAGCAGAGCAGAACAGTGAGTAAGGTGGCAAAAAATTACTAGCGATGAAGGGTAATGTTTTCGTGCAAATTTGAAAACAACGCAATTCGGAAGAGAACAAGATGAGAATTTTAGTAATAGTATAGAAGATATAGAAATATGGACCGTAGCCGTGTATTCTCCAGTGGTCTTACCTTGTAGACAAAAAATGGGGCTTTCAGGTCGTCATCCCAAAGCCTACCGGACATTGACTTGGGCAAAAGTTCCATGATATCTCTGTACGGCATATGCATTGTGTCGGAATTACTGCAGGGCGCTCCTTCAAAAACTGCCTTTTCCATTTCACATCTACCTGCCTGAAAATTATAAATGAATGAGAAAGTAGAAAGGGCGGCACGTTGACGCATCGGTAGAGTTACTGCCTCACAACACCAGACACCGGCTTCTTCCTGACTTTGGGTGCTGTCTGTTCAGAGTTTGTACGTTCTCTCTGTCACTGTGTGGGTTTTCTCCGGGTGATCAGGTTTCTTCCCACGTTCCAGGTTAATTGGCTTGATATAACTGTAAATTGCCCTACTGCGTGTACGATAGTGTTAGTGTGCGAGGATCGCTGGTCGGTGAGCCAAAGGGCCGGTATCTCTAAACTAAACAAACTAAACGTTAAAATGTATGCTTTGGTAATTTTAAAAAATACGGTAAAAGAAGGACTGATTGATAGGTGAAAAAGTCAAGCGAGAAACAGACCCTCAAATTACTGCCCTAATTTGACAAATGGAAGCACGACAATTTTGTCAAAATTGAGTTATTGCATGTTTTAAGGTATTTGAGATATGCTCTACACAATGGTGAACAAAATAAGTCTTCTCTGAGTACAATTTCAAAATATTTATACCAGAGAAGTAAGAAATTCCATCACAGAGAGCTGAAAGAAAAACATGTTTTCCTCATTTACAAGAAAATGCCTTTCTGTCAGTTACTTCCTTTTTTCAATGTACGGCAGCGTAGTTCCATCCTGCACAATAGGGACAATTTACAGATGCCAATTACAATGTACAATTGGTGTACAATTTTGGTCGCCTAATTATAGGAAGGTTGTCAACAAAATAGAGAGAGTACAGAGGAGATTTACTAGAATGTTGCCTGGGTTCCAGCAACTAAGTTACAGAGAAAGGTTGAACCAGTTAGGTCTTTATTCTTTGGAGCGCAGAAGGTTAAGGGGGGACTTGATTGAGGTCTTTAAATTGATGAAAGGGATAGACAGAGTTGACGTGGATAAGCTTTTCCCATTGAGGGTAGGGAAGATTCAAACAAGAGGGCATGACATGAGAATTAAGGGACAGAAGGTTAGGGGTAACATGAGGGGGAACTTCTTTACTCAGAGAGTGGTGGCTGTGTGGAATGATCTTCCAGCAGAAGTGGTGGAGGTAGGATTGATTTTAACATTTAAAAGTAAAGTGGATAGGTATATGGATGGGAAGGGAATGGAGGGGTATGGTCTGAGTGCAGGTAGATGGGACTAGGGGCACAGACTGGAAGGGCCGAGAAGGCCTGTTTCCGTGCTGTAATTGTTATATGGTTATATATGGTTATTAACCTGCAAATCTGCAGATGCATTGAGACAGTAGCACTACCAGCTGTGCCATTATGCTACCCACAGTATAATACTAAAATAAAACAAATATTTCAAATCCTAATGTAAAATGTTATTGAAATAATCTAGAATCAACCAAAAGTTCATATAATGAAAAGAAGTTTAGTATAAAAAGATGAGGGGTGGCATAGTGGTGCAGCGGTAGAGTTGCTGCCTCACTGCGCCAGAGACCCGGGTTCAATTATCACTACAGGTGCTGCCTGTACAGAGTTTGTACTCTCTCCCAGTGACCACATGGGTTTCCTCCAGGTGCTCCAGTTTCCTCCCACACTTCAAAGTCATGCAGGTTTGTTGGCTTCTGTAAATTGTCCCTAGTGTGTAGGATAGAACTACGGGTGATCATTGGTCACCGTGGACTCGGTGGGACAAAGGGCCTGTTCTCGCTGTATCTCTAAACTAAACTGAAACAATGATATGTCTCATTTCTTATTTAGTGTTAAAGATTCATTTCTCCAGGACACTGCAGTGTGCCAAGTTTAATCTAAAGGATACAGGTAATCTAAATAGAGTCATAAATTATTTTGAATTCTTTTGCTTGCGTTTGGCCCATATCCTAAACCTGTCCTATCTATATAGTTGTTAGTAGCTGCCTCAACTACCTCCTCACAGCTCGTTCCATACATCCACCACCCTCTGTGTGAAAATGTTGCCCCTTGGTTTCCCAGTAAATCTTTCCTCTCTCACTTTAAACCTACGTCCTCTGGTCCGTGATTTATCTACCTTGGACTCTGTGTGTTCACCCGATCTATTCTCCTGTCCTGGCCTGCAAAACCTCTCCCTAGTTTAGTTTCAGTTTAGTTTATTGTCACGTGTACCGAGGTTCAGTGAAAGGCTTTTGTTGCGTGCTAACCAGTCAGCGGAAAGAGAATACATGATTACAATCGAGCTATTTACAGTGTATAGATAAATGATATGGAATAACGTTTAGTGGAAGGTAAAGTCTGATCAAAGGTTGCTTTGGGCCTATTGCTCCGGCCCTCGAGTCCTGGCAACGTCCTGATAAATCTAGTCAAGGGCAACATCTTACCTCAATAAAGTGTTTGCAAACATAATCATAACCGAACCATGGAACGATCAATATCATCTTCTTGGAATTAACGCCCATTTTGATATAACTGGAGATTCCTGAAAGGTACAGAAAATAATGACAGCATTAATATTTAAACTGGGCAAGTGAAGCTTATTATCAATCGGTGTTCTATCAAGATGCCAGTGCCATCTTCTTCACTGTCATGTGCTAGGGCAGCGGGGCGAAGACCACGGACACCAACAGGATTAACAAGCTCATCAGGAAGGCTGGAAGGATTTGAGTATAGGAGCAGGGAGGTTCTACTTCAGTTGTATAGGGTCTTGGTGAGACCACACCTGGAGTATTGCGTACAGTTCTGGTCTCCAAATCTGAGGAAGGACATTATTGCCATAGACGGAGTGCAGAGAAGGTTCACCAGACTGATTCCTGGGATGTCAGGACTGTCTTATGAACAAAGACTGCATAGACTTGGTTTATACTCTCTAGAATTTGGGAGATTGAGAGGGGATCTTATAGAAACGTACAAAATTCTTAAGGGGTTGGACAGGCTAGATGCAGGAAGATTGTTCCCGATGTTGGGGAGGTCCAGGACAAGGGGTCACAGCATAAGGATAAGGGGGAAATCCTTTAGGACCGAGATGAGAAGGACTTTTTTCACACAGAGAGTGGTGGGTCTCTGGAACTCTCTGCCACAGAGGGTAGTTGAGGCCAGTTCATTGGCTATATTTAAGAGGGAGTTAGATGTGGCCCTTGTGGCTAAGGGGATCAGAGGGTATGGAGAGAAGGCAGGTACGGGATACTGAGTTGGATGATCAGCCATGATCATATTGAATGGCGGTGCAGGCTCAAAGGGCCGAATGGCCTACTCCTGCACCTAATTTCTATGTTTTCTATGTTTTCTCTGATTCTTCCTGGGGGTGGAGTTGGATTCACTGTAGATGGTCTAAGAGGGGAGGATGCAGCTCAAACTGCGGAGCATCCTGGACAACACAGCTCACCCCCTCCATGACACACACTGGTCAACCTGAGGAGCAACAGTGTTGGAAAGAACTGCAGATCCTGGTTTAAATTAAAGGTAGACACAAAATGCTGGAGTAACTCAGCGGGACATGCCGTAGCTCTGGCAAGAAATAATGGGTGACGGGGTTTCAGGTCGAGACCCTTCTTCACACTGAGGAGCAGAACATCAAGGTTCCGCAACAGCTTCTTCCCACGAGCCATCAGACTCCTGAATGCCATGTAAATGGGCTGCCACTATTGTCTATTTATCCTTTTCATACATACCTATCCTTCGGTTAATTTATTGTGTTGCACAGGGAGCCAAATGCAACGTAATTTCGTTTGGAACTGCATATATCAATGTATTTCTAAATGACAATAAAGTTTGTTTGACTTTGATTTGACTTTTGATGTCAGGGGAGTGGGCAGTACAGAGATAAAATGTAGTCAGAGACAGTTAGCCTGGTGGGAGAACTGGGAAGATGGAGGGGAGGGGGGCGGGATGGAGAGAGAGGGAAAGCAAGGGCGACTTGAAATTGGAGAAGTCAATGTCATATCGCTGGGGTGTAAGCTGACAAGTGGAATATGAGGTGCTGTTCCTCAGATATACAATAGTCCACACATGGAACAGCGGATACAGTAGAAGAGGTTGGAGGTACAAGTGAACCTCTGCCTCACCTGAAAAAAATGTTGGGGTCCTTAGACGGAGTCGAGGGGGGAGGTAATGGGACAGGTGTTGCATCCTAAAATTGGACAACCCAATGTTCTAACTATCATTACCTCTGTTAGATGGGGCATCTTAGTAAAGCCTCTTTAATGGCAACCTCTGTTTCTCTTGCCGCATTTGCTACCTGACCAGCAAATGATTTCTGCCATTTTCTCTTCTGTTTCAGATTTGTGACATCTGCAGGCTTTTGCTTCCGGCTTATTCCACTTACCTGTTCGGATCTTTTGATAGGGAGCATCTGCCTTTGCAAAGCAATCCGTCCACATATGCAGCTGCACGTCAAATGAGATCACATGTACATAATCGGCATGTTTGGAAGCTGAGACAAGGTCAGAGCAAACTGTAGTACTGGTGTTACAAATCCAAGGAACGTGAAATGAGATCTGGGGAACAAATGGAACAAGGTGTTTCAGCTGTTGTGTTTCCTCAGTGGTCCAGCCCTAGTTACACCCATCTTGTTTCCATTTACTCTTCATCCATAACAACAATGTCTCTTTCACACTGTCGAACCAAGTTCAAGTTCAAGTGAGTTTATTGTCATGTGTCCCTGATAGGACAATGAAATTCTTGCTTTGCTTCAGCACACAGAACAAAGTAGGCATTTACTACAAAACAGATCAGTGTGTTCATATACCATAATGTAAATATATACACATATGAATAAATAAATTGATAAAGTGCAAATGACAGATAATGCGTTATTAATAATCAGAGTTTTGTCCGAGCCAGGTTTAATAGCCTGATGGCTGTGGGGAAGTAGCTATTTATGAACCTGGTTGTTGCAGTTTTCAAGCTCCTGTACCTTCTACCTGAAGGTAGCAGGGAGATGAGTGTGTGGCCAGGATGGTGTGGGTCTTTGATGATACTGCCATCCTTTTTGAGGCAGCAACTGTGATAAATCCCCTCGATGGAAGGAAGATCAGAGCCGATGATGGACTGGGCAATGTTTACTACTTTTTGTAGTCTTTTCCTCTCCAGGGCGCCCAAGTTGCTGAACCGAGCCAAGATGCATCCGGTCAGCATGCTCTCTACTGTGCACCTATAGAGGTTAGAGAGAGTCCTCCTTGACAAACCGACTCTCTGTAATCTTCTCAGGAAGTAGAGGCGCTGATGTGCTTTCTTGATGATTGCATTAGTGTTCTTGGACCAGGAAAGATCTTCAGAGATGTGCAGGAATTTGAAGCTCTTGACCCTTTCAACCATCGACCCGTTGATATAAACGGGACTGTGGGTCCCCATCCTACTCCTTCCAAAGTTCACAATCAGTTTCTTGGTTTTGCTGGTGTTGAGGGCCAGGTTATTGTGCTAGCACCATATGGACAGTTGCTCGATCTCTCTTCTATACTCTGACTCATCCCCATTAGTGATACGTCCCACAACAGTGGTGTCGTCAGCGAACTTAATGATGGAGTTCGCACTGTGACCGGCTACGCAGAGTTTTATAGTCAGTTTTATAGACAATCGGAACCTTTCTCCCAGAGAGGAAACATCAATCATCAAGATGGCATGGATTTAGGAATGAGAGGGAAATGTTTAAGGAGATGCATGGTGATAGTTTTTGAACAGAGGGTGGTGAGTGCCTGGAATGTACTGCCAGGGGTGGTGGTGGAGGCAGAGACGAAATTGTCATTGAAGAGGCTTAAATTGGATTCACCCTCAGCCAGTCCCTTTTCCCATATCTCTCCAAATCTTTCATATCCATGTACCCATCCAAGTCTCATTTAAATACTGTTCTAGTACCTGCAACAACTCCCTCCTCTGGCAGCTCGTTTCATATATCACTCTCCACGTGACTAAGCTGCCTCTCAGGTTCCTATTAAATCTTGCTCCTCTTGCGGTAATGCTGCATTCACCCCTATCTATTCACCTCATGATTTTTGCACCTCCATAGGATCACCCCTTAGCCTCCTGCGTTCCAACAAATATCATGTACAAAAGGCCTGTTCATGTGATGCACCATTCTATTTTCTATGTTCAATGATTTTGTACACAGTGGGGGAAAGATTTAACTGGAACCTGAGGGGCAACTTTTTCACATAAAGGATGGTAGGTGTATGGAACGAGCTGCCGGAGGAGGTTGTTGAGGCAGGGACTATCGCAATGTTTAAGAATCATACAGGCAGGTACATGGATAGGACAGGTTTAGCGTGATATGGGCCAAACACAGGCATGTGGGAGTAGTGTAGATGGGACATGTTGGCCGACATGGGCAAGTTGGAATGAAGGGCCTGTTTATACGCCGTATCACTCTATGAGTTCCGAGCAATTGTATGAAGATTCAAATCTAAACCTTCCCATTCCAAGAACTGGGTCCTTAAGTCACCAGTAAAATTCAGAGCTTTGTCATTTTGTTTGTGTCTAATTTACACTTAATAAAACCTAGGGTTCGAATGAGAATTCCAGGGAGCCTTGTAGCAGGATGGAGCACCATACGTTACAGCTAAGTATCAAGTACCGAGTTTGAGTTCGAGTTTAGTTTAGTTTCATGTCATGTTATGTACCGACGTAAAGCGAAAAGCTTTTGTTGTTTGCTAACCAGTCAGTGGAAAGACAATTGAGCCATTTGCAGTGTACGGATATATGATAAAAGGGAATAACGTGAATTACGTTTAGTGCAAGGTAAAGTCAGAAAATTCCAATCAAAGATACAGATAGTCTGAGGGTCACCAATGAGGTAGATAGTAGTTCAGGACCACTCTCTGGTTGTGGTAGGATAGTTCAGTTGCCTGATCACAGCAGAGAAGAAATTGTCCCTGAATCTGGAGGTGTGTGTTTTCGCACTTCTATACCTTTTGCCCGATGGGAGAGGGGAGAAGTAGACACAAGGAACTGCAGACGCTGGTTCATCAAGAAGAACAAAATGTGCTGGAGTATCTCAGTGAGTCAGGCAGTATCTCTGGAGAATATGGATAGGTGACGTTTCAGGTCCAGACTCCCCTTCAGAATTCAAATACTGCCTGACCCGTTGAGTTACTCCAGCATTTTGTGCCTATCCTTGGTGTAAAGCAGCATCTGCAGTTCCTTTCTATGCAAGTGATAGGGGGATACAGTTTGAGAGCGGTGGGGAGGGAGGTTGATTGGTTGATTGGTAGGTAGTTTTATAAAGGCCAGAGATGAAAAGAAAAACGTGTGAGTCTGTGGATTTCTCTACCTCAGAGGGCGGTGGAGGCAGGTTCTCTGGATGCATTCAAGAGAGAGCTAGATAGGGCTCTTAAAAATAGCAGAGTCGGGGGATATGGGGAGAAGGCAGGAACGGGGTACTGTTTGTGGATGATCAGCCATGATCACATTGATTGGCTCGAAGAGCCGAATGGCCTACTCCTGCACCTATTGTCTATTGTCTATTGTGAGGTAAGGATAGTGTGAAGGATTACAGGTGGAAGGTGGAAGGGAATGGGGGTGGGGGTGGGGGAGGTGAAGAGGAGAAAATTGTGTGAATCTAGCTGGGGAACAGGGAGGGGGAAGAGGAAGCAGAGGGGGGGGGGGGAGTTTTTAAGCTAAAATTGGACAACCCAATGTTCTAAACATCATTATTTCATCAGCTACAAGTACATCAATGTTACTTTATCATTAAGATAGAACAAGTACAGCACAGGAACAGGCTCTTTTGGTACACCATGTCTGTGCTGAACATTCTAGTTTAGTTTAGTTTATCACAGTTTATTTAGATTATTGAACATGGTCCAAGACCAACTGATATCTGCCTGCACATAATCCAAATCCCTCCATTCCCTGCATATCCATTTGCCTCTACAAAAGTCTCTTAAATGCCATCATATCTGCCTCAACCACCACCCCCTGCAACGTGTTCCAGGCACCCACAACTCCTTTAAACTTTGCCCCTCTCACCTTAAACGTATGCCTTCTGGCATTTGATTTTTCCCTTGTGGGAATAAGGTTCTGGCTGCCTACCACATCAATGCCTCTCATATAATTATATATACTTCCATTCTGTTTCCATGCAGCCTTTGGTGCATGGAGACAGGCATTTTTGGCATCAATTTGGCATCAATTTTATGTAAAAAACACCCCCACCCCCTCCCCCTCCTCTTCCTCCACCCTGTTCCCCAGCTAGATTCACACAATTTTCTCCTCTTCCCCTCCCCCACCCCCAGAGAAAAGATTCCAAGTCTGTATATTTTCTCTCTCTGACTAATACCCCCTAATCCAGGCATCGTTCTGGTTAATCTCCTCTGGACCCTTTCCAAAGCCTCCAACCCCTTCCTGTAATGGAGTGACCAGAACTAACCAAAGTCTCATAAAACTACATCATGACTTCCTGACTCACACCAAGCCCTGACCTCTGAAGGAAAGCATACCATATGCCTTCTGTGGCACTCTATCTACTTGCGTTCTCACTTTCAGGGAGTCACAGACTTGGACCCCAAGATCCCTCTGAACATTAATGGTGTTAAGGGTCTTGCTATTATTTGTATATTTTTCCCTTACATTCAACCTGCCAAAATGCAACACCTCACACTTGCTCGGATTAAACTCCATCTGCCATTTCTCCTCCTATTTCTGTAGCTGATCAATAACCCGCTGTATACGTTGACAGCTTATGACACACTCTGTGACCCCAGCAAACTTTGTGTCATCTGCAAACTCACCAATCAACCCATCTATGTTTGTGTCCAAGTTATTTTAGTTTAGTTTAGTTTAGTTTAGAGATACAGTGGGGAAAACAGGCCCTTCGGCCCAACAAGTCCGTGCCGACCAGCGATCCCTGCACACTAACAATGACCTGCACTAGGCAGAATTTACAATTATACCAAGCCAATTAACCAATAAACCTGTACGTCTTTGGAGTGTGGGAGGGAACTGGAGATTCCGGAGAATACCTATGCAGGTCATAGGGAGAACGCTCAAGCAGCATCTTTAGTCAGGATCGAAACTGGGTCTATGGCGGTGTAAGGGGGCAACTCTACCGCTACACCCCCTTGCCATTCCCATATACATATTTATATAAAAATGTCACTAAAAGCAGAGGTCCCAGCTCAGAACCCTGTGGAAATCCACTACTCACAGCCCTCCATGATGAATATTGTCCTTCCACCACCAGCCACCGTCTTCTATCAGTCAGCCAGCTTTGAATCCATACGACCAAGTCACGGAGAAAACCATGTATCCGACCATGGCCCATGGGGGACTTTACTAAAATCCATGTAGACAACATCTACCACTCTACCCTCATCGAACACCTTCATCACCTCCTCAAATGATACCCATTCAAGTTAACCTGCCTGTATAAAGTTATGCTAAATGTCCCTAATTAACCTATTATTTTCCAAACAGGAGTAAATCCTATCCTTAAGAATCCTCTCCAATAGCTTCCCTACTACCATTGATTTGAGGCTCACATACTGTGGATACATAGACAATTGGTGCAGCAGTAGGTCATATGGCCTTTCGTGCCTGCATCGCCATTCAATGTGATCATGGCAGATCATCCACAATCAGTACCCCATTCCTGCCTTCTCCCCATATCCCTCGATTTACGCTAGCCCTGAGAGCTCTATCTAACTCTCTTTTGAATGCATCCAGTGAATTGGCCTCCACTGCCTTCTGAAGCAAAGAATTCCACAAATTCACAATTCACTGGGTGAAAAAGTTTTTCCGCATCTCAGTTCTAAATGGCCGACCGCATTTTTTTAAACTGTGGGCCCTGGTTCCGAACTCCCCCAACATTGGAAACATTTTTCCTGCCTCTAGCCTGTCCAATCCCTTAATAATTTATATGTTTCTATAAGATGCCCGCATATCCTTCAAAATTTCAGTGAATATCAGCCAAGTCGCTCCATTCTTTCATCATATGACAGTCCCGCCATCCCTGGAATTAACCTTGTGATCCTCCGCTGCACTTCCTCAATAGCAATATTGTCCTTCCTTAAATTAGGAGATTAAAACAGCACCCAATATTCCAGGTGTGGTTTCACCAAGGCCTTGTAAAACTGCAGAATCGGTGCTCCTTTACTCAACTCCTCTCATTATGAAGGCTAACATGCCATTAGCAAAAGATGGAGCCCATTCTTCACATTTCAAAAAAACAAAACAAAGGTATCAGAGAACAAAGTCATTACCACAGACATCTCTGACACAACGCAAAGACTGAAGGAAGACCTAGACCGTGTTTCTGGGCAACTGGCCAGAATGACCGACAAATGCCTAGATCTTGAAGCCCGGTCCAGACACCAAAACCTACGAATTGTTGTAGTGAAAGAAGGGAAGGAAAGTGGAAAAGTCTCTCAGGTTTTTACTGCCAACTTACTTCAACAGGTATTTAATCTGCCTGAGAGACCTAAAATTGACCGAGCCCAGAGAGCCCGATCAGGGGTTGGAGCCCCACCAAGACAGATTATTCTTAAACTACACGACATAGCAATTCTTGAAGACATCATGAAGAAAGTGACAACCGCAGGAACCCTGATGTTTGAAGGAGAAAACATAAGATTTTTCAGAGATTATCCAGCAGAGGTGGTCAAGAAGTGAGCGTTTTTCATGAAGACTCATCTTATTCTTAAAGACATTCCAGACCTGAGATATGGAATAATTAAGGGCCACATATGAAGGATTGGAGCATTTCTTTATTGACCCAGAAGATGCATTTAAATATGCGCAAGACTGTAAAGGATAAGTTGAATTCCATGGCTCTGTTTGATTAGCAGGGCGCCTGAACCCTCACTGAACCCGTTTGCTAAACAACGTGTTTAATGTCCACCTTTTATATGTAATTATAAGGGATAAACTGATATATGTTTCTTTACATAAAAATATATATAAAAGCTGCAAATAAAATGGTCGACAAATTCACATGCGTTCATGTCTAGACACACTTATCAGAGATAGATTGGAATGTAAGCGGATAGATTGCTCTAAGCGGATAGATTGAGGTGTTTACCATGCGAAGGTTTAATATCCTTGAATTACGTAGCATTAAAGACAATTTAAACCTATGGTAACATTATAACATATTAACAAATTATATAAATAAATCTTTCATTCATACATAAAAAACAAACAAACGTACTAAACCGTTTACTTTAATCTATTGTTAACACCTAATACTAATCCATTTTTAGAAATCTAATACCTAACAATGACTAGATTTACAACCTCTAGGCAATGGTCAATGTTTCAGTTTATATTTAAAATATGTTTAATATCTATCCGATGGGGGGGGGGGGGGGGGGTTGGAGTTTCCAGCAACTGCCAGGCCAAAGCGAGAGGGAGGCGACGTTGCTTGGAGAGGGGAGGAGTGAGTGAGAGAGAAAGAGAGAGCCCTCGCTTGGCCGGCATGCTGGTGATTCCAATTAACCCCTTCAAGCCGGATGGTTTCCAACCGAGTATGTGTTTAATATACGAATATCAATAAGTAAGAAATGTTGTTAATTAAAATAGGGTATTTAAATAGTAAATACCCACTTAGACCTAGTTATAAGAAGAAATGTAACCCTCTTAGAAGAAATTATTCACAGTCTTTGATTTTGTTTAACATATGAATATCAATAAGTACAATTTTTGTTCATTTAAATACAGTATTTAAATAGTAAATACCCACTTAGACCAAGCTATAGGACAAAGTACTTACAGTACTTGTTCTGTTTTCTTTCTGTTCACATAAAATTCTGTTCTGTCCGAAAACTGGAGGAATTACTTTTTGTAGCTGGAATATTAGGGGCATTAACGAGCCAATTAAAAGGGGTAAGGTTCTTGCCCAATTAAAATCAACTAATGCTGATATAATATTTTTACAGGAGACACACCTTAAAGATCACGCTCAGACCAGGCTGAAGTCTAACTGGATCGGTCAAATATATCACTGCTCTTATCTCTCCAAATCTAGAGGTACTGCAATTATAATCCAGAAGGGCATATCATTTAAACATAAAAACACCATAGCAGACAAAGATGGTAGGTACGTCATAGTATCTGGGGAGATATATTCTACTCCACTTACTATGGTAAATATCTACACTCCTAACTTTGATAACACACAATTTTTAAATAAATTTTTGAATATAATTTCAGACTTCACCTACAAAACCTGATAATAGGGGGAGATTTCAACTGTGTTCTGGATCAATGCTTGGATAAATCCTCACAACAAAAGAGATATAATACAAAATCAAAATCCAGCGAACTTTTAAATGCGTATATAAATAAACAAATATAACAGACGTATGGAGGATTGCAAACCCATCCAGAAGAGAATACTCCTTTTACTCATCAGTACATAAAACTTATACACATATTGACTATTTTCTAGTTGACACTAAACTAATACCTTTCACAACTAATTCCAAATACCATATTGGTACTATTTCCGATCATTCCCCACTAAGCTTCTCCTTAAAACTAGAAGGAATGTTTAATAAAAAATTGTTCTGCAGGTTTAATCCTCAAATACTAAATAACCCAGATTGCTGTATATATTTAAAACAACAGATGGAACTATTTTTTGATATCAATGATACTCCAAGTATTTTGCCCTCATTATTATGGGAATCTTTTAAGGCTTTTATTAGAGGTTCTATCATTTCATATCAGGCATATCAAAACAAAAATAATAGGATGGAACAATTGCAACCAGAAGAACAGATGAGACAACTGGATCAGAAAACGTGATAGATCCGTCTATGGATAAACATAATAAGATAGCAGTATTAAAATTTAAGCTAAATCAAATTCTCTCTGCAAGAGTTATCAGATTATTTCAAATTACTAAACAGGAACATTTTGAATTTGGTGACAAACCACACAAACGTCTTGCACGCCAGTTGAGAAAAGTTGAAAAGGACCATACTATTCAAAAAATCAAATAAGATAAAGGTGAATTGTTATCACTACCAAAAGACATTAATGAAAGATTTGCCCAATTCTACCAAAATGTATATACATCCAAAACATCAACAAAAATGAGAAAAATTACAAATTTTCTTGACAACTGTAATCTTCCAGCACTTAATCCGGTGGAACGAGATGAATTAGGAGCACAGATTTCAATTAAAGAAATAGAAGAGACAATCAATTCATTGAAGAATGGCCAAAGACCAGGACCAGACAGGTTTAGTAATGAATTTTATAAAAGATTTTACAAGGTTATTTCCACGCATTTACACAACCTTTATATATACGCATTTAAAGAACAGACATTACCACAAACCCTAGCTGAATCAACTATTACACTTATACCCAAAAAAGATAAAGATCTGGAAGACCTGGGATCATACAGAGCAATCGCCCTGTTAAATACAGATCAGAAAATATTAGCTAAAACTTTGGCAAGAAATACGTTAATAAATTAATACACTCGGATCAAGCTGGGTTTATACCCAGGAGACACTGGTTTAACAATTTGAGATGCCTGTTTAACATAATGTACTCACACAGAACGATAAAATAAGACTTATCAATTATTTTATTAAATGCAGAAAAATCATTTGATCAAGTAGAATGGAAATCTCTTTTTACAGTATTGCAAAAATGTCAGTTGGGAGAAAATTTTATCTCATGGATAAAACTGTTATATGATAAGCCGTGTGCCAGAATACTGACTAACCATATACTCTCACCTAAATATCAGTTATCCGGGGCAATAGACAGGGATGTGCATTATCACCCCTGTTATTTGCCCTTGTGATTGAACCTCTAGTGGAAAGTATATGAGTACATCCAAACATTCACGGCTATAACACTAAATACTCCAATAATCAAATATCATTATATGCAGACGATGTATTATCATATATCACCAATTCCCAAGTTAGCATCACAAGTATATTAATAGAGGAATTTGGTTCCTTTTCAGGATATAGAATAAACTGGAACAAAAGTGAAATTATGACGATAAAACCTCAAGAGCCGATACACCTTCTAAAATTCCCTTTCAGAATTGCTACAGAAAAATTCAAATACCTGAGTGTGCAGGTAACCAGAAAATATACTTCTCTATTTAACGCAAACTTTCCTCCTTTAGTTACTAAATTAAACGCTCTTATTCAGTTTTGGAAAACACTTCTGATATCTCTAATAGGCAGAATAAATGCTATAAAGATGATCTACCTCCGACAAATACTGTACTTATTCCAATTAATACTGATATATCTTCCTAAAAAATTAAATAAAAAACTTGATTCTCTGATTACAAACTTTATTTGGGATTATAAAACATATAGAATTCATAAATGGCATCTATGTAAACCCAAAGAAACTGGTAGATTGGTTCTCCCCAACTTCTTATACTATTATTGGGCAACGAGTATTAAAAATGAAATCTATTGGTTGGACAATACAGGCCAACAGGTAACTTGGTTAATAATGGAGAGGGAGGATTGTTCACCTTTTAATATAGGCGCGATTCTTCTCTCTCCAATAAATTTGAAGAAAACACTATGTGAGAAAAATCCGGTTATCCACAGTACTTTATGAATCTGGAGACAAGTGAAGTCAACCCTTAAACTAAGAAATGTATCGCTTCTTTCACCAATTGCCAATAACCCTTTGTTCAAGCCATCTATTTCAGACAAAACGTTCGCATATTGGGAAAGATTAGGAATTTAAAAAACTCGGAGATCTTTATGAGATGGGAACTCTTCTCTCTTTTCAAGAATTACAATTGAAATATCACCTGAAAGGTAATCAATATTTCAGATACCTTCAAATTCGAGACTAGTTGAAATCATATACCCAAGACTACCAATCTTTGTTGCCAGCCATACTAGACGAATGAATGAACAGAAACTCAGTCAAACAAGTTAATATCATATCTGTATAACACCCTTTTAAATATAGAAATATAGAAATCCCATCATCAGAAGTAATTAGAAGAGCTTGAGAAGATGAACGGCCTAAAAATTCTCAAAGAAAGCCTTTTATATATACACAATTGCTCGATTAACGTTAGGCATTCGTCAATTCAATTTAAAATACTGCACAAACTCTACTATTCACAGTCTAAACTGAATAAGATCTTTCCAAATGTATCTCCTATTTGTGGTAAATGTCACCTTCAGGAAGCAACGACAACACATTCCTTTGCCTCTTGTATAAAGTTGCATAATTTTTGGAGAGGAATTTTGGAAAAAATTTCAAAAACACTAAAAACAAAATTGGACCCTGACATGGAATTGATTATTCTAGGTAGTCAGAAGCCTGCTCTGAGCTATCATTATTTCAAAGATATTTCCTTAATTATGGCCTGATAATGGCAAAAAACGAATACTCAAATTTTGGAAACATACATCTGTCCCTACTCTTAAAATGTGGATTACAAACATGGATGAGACGCCACATCTTGAAAATATTAGATTTGTCTTAGCAGAAAAACCAGATCATTTTTCGAAGACATGGACACCATTCATTGATTTATTACAAGGATATTATGGTACAACACAACTTTGTAGTTAAATCTAATTACGGGTTGGGTGATGGGTGGGGAGGGATGCGAGCCAGGTATATCACCACTTTTTTCTTTCTTTCTCTTTTTGTCTTTTTATTTTTCTTACTTTTTCTATTCCTTTCTTCTTTCTTTCATTTACTCACACTTTGGCTACACCACTTTGGTAGTCTAGGGGTTCTATCTTTGCATATTTCACTTTTTCTCTTTCGTGCTTTTTCGCCTTTCTCTACTTCTATAGCTAAAAGTTAAAATTGAAGCTGTACAATAACTATTATGTCATATGCCGTTGGTTGTATTTTTGGTCATTTGCTTCTAATAATTTTTTTTTTATTTTTTTATTTTTAAAGCTTTCTTCACTGCCTGCTCTACCTGCATGCTTATTTTGTGACAATCTTCTTCACAGTTGACACTGCCACCCAGCTTTGTGTTATCTGCAAATGTGTTACTTTTAATTCCTTCATCTAAATCATTAATATATATTGTAAATAGCTGCAGTCCCAGCACCGAGCCTTGCGGCACCGCCAGCCATTCTGAAAGGGACCCATTAATCCCTTACCAAAGGCTTTCTGAAAGTACAGGTACACTGCATCCACTGGCTCGCCCTTGTCCATTTTACTTGTTACATCCTAAAAAAATTCTAGAAGATTTGTCAAGCACGATTTCCCCCTCGTAAATCCATGCTGACTCTGAACGACCCTGTTACTGCAATACAAATGTCCCACTACTACATTTTTATACTCGGCTTCAGCATCTTCCCCACCACCAATGTTTGGCTAACTGGTCTATAATTCCCTGCTTTCTCTCTCCCTCCTTTCTTTAAAAGTGGGACTTAGAAGATGCTTAAGGGGTTGGACAGGCTAGATGTAGGAAGATTGTTCCCGATGTTGGGGAGCTCCAGGACAAGGGGTCACAGCTTAAGGATAAGGGGGAAATCCTTTAGGACCGAGATGAGAAGGAATTTTTTCACACAGAGAGTGGTGGGTCTCTGGAACTCTCTGCCACAGAGG
The DNA here is from genome assembly GCA_963514005.1 of Raja brachyura. The sequence continues at coordinate 73,310,078 of OY740790.1, forward strand.
GTAGTTGAGGCCAGTTCATTGGCTATATTTAAGGGAGTTAGATGTGGCCCTTGCGGCTAAGGGGATCAGAGGGTATGGAGAGAAGGCAGGTACGGGATACTGAGTTGGATGATCAGCCATGATCATATTGAATGGCGGTGCAGGCTCGAAGGGCCGAACGGCCTACTCCTGCACCTAATTTCTATGTTCTCTGGGATAACATTAGCTATCTTTTAACATTAGCTATCCCACAGGTACTGATCCTGAATCTATAGAACATTGGAAAATGATCACCAATGCATCCATGATTTCTAGAGCCACTTCTTTAAGTAACCTGGGATGCAGACCATCAGGCCCCGGGGATTTATCTGCCTTCAGTGCCATCCAGTCTACGAAACACCATTTCCTGACTAATGTGAATTTCCTTCAGTTCCTCCAGTACCCTAGGTCTTTCTGTGCCCTTGTACATCTGGGACATTGTTTGTGTCTTCCTTAGTGAAGACATCGCCAAAGTACCTGTTCAACTCATCTGCCATTTCCTTGTTCCCCATAATAAATTCACCTGTTTCTGTATTCAAGAGACTTAACTAATTAGTTGGCTTAACTAAGTTTACTTCGGAGTCATGTGAGTGATTCCGTGAAGAAGCCAGCCAGTCCGCATGCGCGTCATTATGTCTGACGCATGGTGCAACAACGGGCTGGCAGGCGTGTAGCTCCACCAGCGGTAAGTTATAAAAACCCTCAGGTAAGTTTTAAAGACTTAGTTGAGGTCGTTTTCTGCGGTCGGTAAGTCTTGTTGCAGGAGCAAGTCGGACCATGGAGAAAATGATTAAGGGAAGGTTGATGTGGGCTGCCGGGAGAGCTGCTATAGAAGACCGCGGGAGTGCGGGTAGCAGGCGGCCATCCATCTTGCCTTCAGAGTCACTGGCGGCACGACCAGTGGCTTCAAACTTGGTGCCGGTTGAAAGCACTGTGGCTACTCCGGTGGGACGGAAAGCCACAAAAAAGTCAGCAAGTACCATTGGCTCGGATGAGTTGGGCCAGGAGGGTTCCCCTCCCACAATGGATAGTGTCTTTGGACATTTATCCAGGATGGATCTCCTGATGGATGCTCCATCACAATATGCTCCAGCAAGAGGAGCTTTATATCCGTGGGTCTCCACGGGGGTCCGTGGGAGCGGCACCTGTTGAAGGGCTGCATAATGTCTCCCTCTCGGAGGAGGAGAGCATACGGGGTCAGTTTTGTTCTGGCTCAGAGGTCGGAGGTATAGCCAGTGAGCATACCTCAAGGCAAGAAGGCCACGAACCAGGGGTGCCAAGCATGGCATCTAAATTTGCTATATCGACCGGAACTGGGAAACTGCTGGATGAGGACCTGGCCATGACTATAAATTACATGGCCTCACACCAGCTGCAAGACCTCACAATGGAAGAAACTTAATAAAAAATACGAGACACCCGCCAATTGTGCCTCGATCAAAGTGCTGACTGTGAACCACGCTATCTGGGGTCAAATGGGTATAGGTATCAGAGCCCAGGAAGTGAGGCTCCAGAAGATACTAAAGCTGCTCGCTTCAGGCATTACAGCTTTAGCTTGGTCGGTCGATGGGGGGCCCTTGTCTGAGGTGCAGCAGGATGCTCTGGCCCTAATGTGCAATGCACATTAATAAATAAACTGTCTCAGATAGAGTGCTATCCGTCCTACTCTGAACCCCAAGTTTGCGGCACTGTGCTAGTCTAGCAATGTACAACCATTGAATCTACTGTTCGGTGATGACCTATCAAAACGGGTCAGGGAATTGGACGACGAGGCGAAAACGGTTGGCCTCATAAAAGCCCAACCAACTAGCAAGATTCCACTTCAGCGGCAACACCCCTACAAACGGTTCGCTGAAGCTGGTTCAGGCCAAGGACCAAGCCGGCCCATGCCACCCATGCGCAATTGGCGCACTCCAACATTCTTCCCCTCCAGAACTCGGGGGCAGATGTTTCCACTGACAACCATGGAGGTAGGTGAATCTTATTCTTTTCAGAACATGTCATGTATGGATCAGTTACAAGTTGGTGGGAGATTACACTTGTTTTTCAATGAATGGTGATGCATAATGTCAGATTTGTTTATACTGCACAGTATACAAGGGTTATGAATAGAATTCCTTTTCAAATTATGTCCACCTACACAGCATACACCAAGCCGGACATTGGTTTTTTCACAACAAGAGTCTTTAGATGTACAAGCTGAAATTGAAACATTATCTAAAAAAGGGGTACTTGAGAAGTTGTTTCATCAATCTCACCAATTTGTGTCTAATATATTTCTTAGACAAAAGAAGGATGGTGGGTGTAGAATCATTCTTGATCTAACTCAACTTAACTCCTACGTGCAGTATAATCATTTGAAAATGGAAACTTTTGTTACTGCTTAACAACTGGTTTCCAAAGGATGTTATATGGCATGCATAGGCCTTAAAGATGCATATTATTCAGTACCCATTCATTGTAATCACCGCAGATATTTGAAGTTTAGCTGGATGAGGCAACAATGGCAGTTCAAAGCATTGCCTAATGGGTTAACTTTGGCTCCTAGATTATTTACAAAGTTGTTAAAAAACGGTGTTGGGCCTACTCTGGGTTCAGAATCATATTGTAATGGCCTATTTGGATAATATCCTAATCATAGGCAAGACTCAGAAATTAGCTGAATCATCTGCTTCAGCTACCAAACTCATGTTTGAGAGGTTGGGGTTTCTCATCCATCCAGTTAAACCAAACTGACACCATCTGGAGTCATTGATTATTTGGGATTCACCATTAACTCAACTCACATGTCTGTGACTCTGCCTAGAGGCAAAAGATTAGAGTTAATAGAAGCTTGTAACAATCTCGTTGATGTGCAACAATCTTCTATTCGGCAGGTGGCTAGTATAATTGGCAAATTAATGACTGCTTTTCCAGCTGCACAGTTTGGGCCTTTACATTATCAAAATTTACAACGTGCAAAGGAGCAGGCACTCAAAATACATGCAGGTTATTTCAATAGACCCATGCAGTTACCAGCTGAAGCCATTGCTAGGTTACAATGGTGGATAGCAAATATTTGGCATTGCTCCAGTAAAATTCTGATTGATAAACCTTTGGTTATTTTACAAACTGATGTTAGTGCTCTAGGATGGGGAGCTACTGATACCATCTCCAGCTGCGGTAGTAGATGGAATATGCATGAGGCATTAATTCTTCAATCACATGGTATTAACTATTTAGCGTTGTTGGGAGCAATGTATGGCTTAAAGGCGTATTGTACTAGTATGCATGACTTGCATGTTCAGCTTCAGATTGACAACACTGCATACGTTAATCACATGGGTTGAATCAAGTCAGTATCATGTGATAAATTGGCTAACCTTATTTGGCACTGGTGTATTACCAGAAACATCTGGATTTCAGCTATCTACTTACCATGTAGATTTAACATGGTGGCAGACACCAGGTCACAAAAATTCAATGACAACACCAAATGTATGTTGAATCATGAAATATTTAATCATATTGTCGCTCGGTATGGCGTACCAGATATTGATTTGTTTGCATCCAGACTAAATCACCAGCTACCAAAATATGTTTCATGGGAACCAGACCCAGGAGCAGTAGCGGTAGATGCATTCTTGCTACACTGGGGTGGAATGTTTTTATATGCATTTCCCCCATTTTGCCTCATCAGTCAGTGCTTGCTTAAGATCAAGCAGGACTCCGCCTCGGGTGTTTTGGTAGATCTCGACTGGCCTACACAGCCATGATTCCCACTCATTCTGAGACTAATAACACAGCCTTTTATGGCTGTCCCCAAATGCAGTAACCTGCTGGTTCACCCTGTGACTGGGGAAAACCATCCACTACATGACCGTATTAATCTATTGATTTGCAGATTCTGAGGAGACCATTCCTGGGGCTCGGACTATCAGATCATACAGTGGATGTGATTACTGCGGCCTGGAGGGATAGTACTAAAAAACTATACATCTCTCATATCAAGCAGTGGGAGGTGTTCTGCTTGCAGTCGAACATGGCTGAAGTGTTGGAATTTCTTTCCACACTATATTTTCATGAGCGACTGAGCTATAGTGCCATCAACAGTGCCAGGAGTGCCTTATTGTCCTACCTGGGGCTGGGATCGGGACAACACTCTGTTGGGTTTCACCCTTTAATATGCTGGTTCATGAAGGGTATTTTTAACTGTAATCCCCCCAGGTCCAGGTACACAGAGATATGGGATGTGAGCGTGGTTCTCACGCTGCTTCACCAATGGGCCCCAGCAACATCCCTGTCTTTGCCCAGACTCACTCTTAAAGTGGTCATGCTCATGGGACTGGTTTCAGCACAACGCATCTAGACATTGCAGAAGCTGCGACTGGACAGGATGGTTTCATTTGTAAATAACATAACATTTTATGTTTATGATTTACTTAAACAGAGCAGGCCAGAGACATCAGGGCTTAAACTTATTTTTATGGCTTTAGATTTTACTATCCTTAGACCTCCGTCTATGTGTAGTTTGTATTTGCAGCAGTACATCAAGGTTACCAAGAGCCTCAGGGGCTCCGAATTAATGATATTCATCAGTCACAAAAAGCCTCATAAGAACATATCGGTACAAACCATTTCAAGGTGGCTGAAACAGGCTCTGGCTTGTGCCGAAGCGGACACTGACGTTTTAAAATCTCACTCCACCAGGGCGGCATCAATGTCACAGCGAGGGCAATGGACGTCCCTCTCGACCAAATCCTCACGGTCGTAGGATGGTCCAATGGACTGACATTTCAAAGGTTCTGTCATAAACCTCTTACCACACTGGGAGTATTTGCCCACTCCATTTTTAATTCTGTTTTATAGCTTCCCCCTGGGAGAGAGTGGTCGCTATTGTTTTCTTTTTTGCTAATTAAAGCATCAACATGTTTATGTCTGTATCATGTTTGAATGCATTATTTATTATTACTCATCCTGTGTCAACTGAGGCAGTGTGTCGCATGGACTCGTATCCAAGGCATGAAATCACAGTGCTTTGAAATCTTCACAGAATCACTGACGTGACTCCGAAGTAAAATAGTAAGATTAATCGAGGACCTACCAGGTTGAAGTTTGATCTTTATTTTATGAGGAGCTATGATGCGCAATTACGTTCCCTCCGCTCCCAACCCTCGTATCATAAAGGTAATCTGGTAGTTCTAGTCTTCTCTAATCTTACTATGTTACTCCGACGACTACTTCAACTACTGTTATCTGTGATTTCACACCGCGGCTTTGAAGATGACGCGCATGCAGACTGATGGGCTTCTTCACGTAATTGCTCATCGTAACTCCTCATAAAATAAAGATCCAACTTCAAACGTGAAAACACAGTGACTATACTCGAAGTGATATAGTAAGTCTCAGAAGACTAGAACTACCAGATGATCTTTGCGATTATGAGGGCTGGGAGTGGAGGGCACGTAATCCATCATCGTAACCCCTCATGAAATAAAGATCAATCTTCAAACTGGTAAGTTCTCGTTTAATCTTACTATTTTACTTCAGAGTCACATGAGTGACTACGTGAAGATTTCAAAGCAATGTGATTTCATGCCGTAGATCCATTCCATATGACACACTGCTTCAGTTGACACAGTAGTCAATAAATAATGTATTGAACATTGATTTGAATTATTCAATATGCATTTTTTAATAATAATAAACAAAAACAGTAGTAACCCCTCTATCCCAGGGGGAAATTACAAATGAAATTTAGAAAAGAAATCAAACCGAACCCAAAACAGCATGCCCAAAACCTTGCACTGTCAGGACAGGTTTGTCATAAAACTTTGAGAAGGTCACCTCCCTAGACCATCCTACGGCCCCGAGGATTTGATCTAGAGGCAACGCCCTGTGCCTTCGCTGCGGATGTTGATGCCGCCCTGGTGGAGTGAGATTTAAACACATGAGTGTCTACTCCAGCACATTCCAAAATCTGTTTTAACCATCTAGAAATAGTTTGTACTGACACCTTTTTATGAGTTGTTTTTGTGGCTGATGAGCATTGCTGTCTCAGAGCCTCTGAGACTCTTATTTACCTCGATATATTGACTCTGGTGCTTAACTACACATAGTGTAGTTAAGCTTTATAGCTTACTTTGGTTCCGGCCATTCCTGGCCTGCTTTGTTTGATTAAATCACATACATAAAACATAATGTTATCTACAGTAGAGTTCATGCTATCTAGCCATAGCTTTTGCAATGTTTGAACTTGTTGCGCTGATATTAGCGCCATGAGCATAACCACTTTAAGTGTTAACTTCTGAAAAGACAGTGACGTGATTGGGCCCATTGCCGAACCAGTGTGAGAACTATACTGACATCCCAGATTTCTATATATCTAGGCTTAGGAGGATTTTGTTAAAGATTCCCCTCATTAATCGTGACACTAACGGATGAGACCCGATAGATGGTTGTTCTGAAAACTACCCTAAATAGGAGGACAAAGCAGTCCGAGCACTATTAATGGCATGATAGCTCAAGTGTTCATCAAAATGCAATGTAGCAAGGAACTCCAATACATCCGGTATGCTTGCAGTAAGATAAGATATACCTGACAGCAAGCAAAATGTGTCTCCCATTTCTTAATATGAGACACATATTGTTTTTTAGTGCTATCTCTCCAAGCTGCAGTTATCACATCCATGGTCCTACTCGACAGTCCAAGCCCTTGGAACGGTCTGGTCAGAACCTGCAGATTAACAGATCAATACGATCATCTAACAGATGACTCTCTCCTGTTACTTAATGCACCAACAAATTACTGCACTTGGGATAGTCATGAATGGCTGAGTTATCATTCTCTGCACCAATGGGAACCATGGCTGTGTAGGCCAGTTCGGAGCCACCAAAACGCCTGAGACGGAGTCCTGCTCTATTTTGGTGAGACACTGCCTGATGAGGCAGAATGGGGGAAAAGCGTAAAAGAACGTACATCCCCAATGTAGCGAGAACGCATCCACCGCTACTGCTCCTGGATCTGGTTCCCACAAAACATAATTAGGCAACTGGTGATTTAGCCTGGATGCAAACAGATCTATATCTCACAAACCATAGCGGCTGACAATCATTTTAAAATCATCAGGATTTAGCATCCATTCTATGTTGTCATTAAATTTCCGTGACCTGTTATCCACCACCACATTATCTCTACCTGGCAGGTAGATAGCTGACACCCAGATATTTCTGGAAATGCACCAGTCCCAAATGAGGTTAGTCAGATTATCACATGATACTGACCTTATTCCTCCCATGTGATTGATATAGGCGACAGCCGTGGTATTGTCAATCTGGAGCTGAACATGTAAATCATTCATTGCTGAACAATAAGCTTTTAATCCATAAAATGCACCCAGCAATTCAAAATAATTTATACCATGCCTTTGCAGGATTAATTCCTGTTGCACACTCAATCTACCACCACAGCTAGGTTCGCTGTCCGTGGCTCCCCATCCCAAAGCACTCACATCTGTTTGTAAAACCACTGAAGGTTGTTGAGTCAAAATGTTTTTGGTACTTCATGCAATATTGATTATCCACTATTGCAATTGGCGATGGCTTTGGCTGGCAACGACATTGGTCTAATGAAATGACCTGCATGTTCTTTAAGTCCTTTTTCTCTAGCTTGTTGCAAACTTTGGTAGTGCAGAGGTCCAAACTGCACTGCAGGGAAAGCCGCCACCAATTTACCAATAACACTGGCTACTTGCTGGATGGAGGGCTGTTGCTCTTCTATGAGACTGGTACAGACCTCCATGATTTCAACAGCCTTGGCCGTAGGCAAAGTCACTGACATATCAACTGAATCAATGACAAACCCCAAATAGTTAATTTTTTGGGATGGCACTAGCTTGGATTTTGTTGGATGGATGATAAAACTTAACCTCTCAAACAGGCGTTTTGTTGCTGAAACCGACTCCTCAGCTGCTTCCTGAGCGTTGCTTATAATTAAAATATAATCTAAATAGCCATCACAATGTCATTCTGGGCACGAAGTAGCGCCAGAACTGGATTTAACAATTTTGTGAACAACCTAGGAGCTGAGGTTAACCCATTGGGTAATGCTTTAAATTGCCACAGCTGTCGCATCCAACTAAGTTTCAAGTATCTACGGTACTGATGATAAATTGGTACTGAATAATATGCATCTTTCAGATCTATAGTTGCCATATAACAACCTCTTGATAACAGCTGTTTAGCAGTACTGAAAGTGTCCATTTTTAAATGCCTATACTGGACATAGGAATTTAACTGGGTTAGGTCCAGAATGGCTCGACACCCACCATCTTTTTTCTGTCTGGGGAATATATTGGGCAGACATTGTTGAGGATGGTATACCGTCTTCTCAATTACCCCTTTTTGGAACAAAACTCCAATTTCATTATTTACCTGAAGAGTTTCTGGTCCAGAAAAAAAAATACCCGACTAGGCATATTTTGTGCAGGTGGATGTATTCCTGACATAAATTCAATTGGAGACCCTGAGACAGTGTCCAGTATAAACAGATCAGATGTTATGCAGCACCATTCATCATAAAATACCTGCAACCTATCCCCAACCGGAAGTTGTTTCCCAGAGGATTTATCCTAGACTGAATGAGTTACCCGTACCTCCATAGTCGACCTTGAGCTTCTCACTCTCCTGGTCATGTTGGGTTGTAGTTGGAGTAAGCAGGTGGATATGGACGGCGTCCAAATGGTAACACTCTACTTGGGCCTGCCACAGCATCTGATGCCCGTCTTGTTGAGAAAGACCTGTGAGGTGGTACCCTGGCCGAGGGTATGTAGGTTTTCATGGGCCAATAGTTTTCGCCTCTTCCTCAAGGTCTTTGACCTGTTTCAGCAAGTCTTCGCCAAATAAGAAATTTGGTGCTTGAATATTTGAGGACCTACAAAGAGCTGCGAAGCGTGGGTTCAACGTTGGCTTGATGGCAATTTTCCGGATATAGTTGATCTCGAAGTGGGCATTGCACAGCAGGGCCAACATATCCTGCTTTGTCCCCGACATTGGTGCCCCTTGGACCATTTTCCCAAAAGCCGTGATACCTGCCCCCACTAATTTGAGGACTCGCCGGAAACGGAGCTCTTGTCCCCTATTCGCTGCGCTCATTTGTGCCCAGATAGCCAAGTTGATGGTGGGCACCTTAGGCGACGCACAGTTAACAGGTGTCTGGTAACGCATTGTCGTCTGTTCCATGATGGAATCCTGGAGCTGGTGAGAGGCCATGTAGTTTATATTGGAAGCCAGATTATCCTCCATGACTTCGCCAGTACCTTCCGGAATGGCAAAATTTCTAGCTACATCCGGGACACCTGGAGCATGGCTCATGTGCCCAAATGCAGTGACACCAACTTCAGGATCAGACTCCTCCTGCCCTAGCTCTCCTGAGTCTTGCTCTAGGGAGTTCTCTACCAGCCCTAAACAAGGTGCTGGTGAGGGTGATTCCCATTGGTACGCATAGGCGGTGAAGTGCTCCTCGCCATATGGGCCTCTGCCTGAGGCTGTTTGGGGAATCCTGGGGGCATGCAAACCTGATTGGAATACTTCATGGCTCATCATGGTTTGAAGCATTATTTCCATTTTGGTTAGACGTCCCCAGACCTTCTTGTTGGAAGGAGGGGAGTCTTCTTCATCAGACTCGTCAGATAAAACGGGCCTGACAGATTTTCGTTTGGCCTTTCTCCCTGCTGGAGTGGCTACAGTTCCCTGAGGCACTGGAGATAATGGAGGCAGTTGAGCTGCCGTCGGTTCTACAGTCGGCGTCGGAGCCGGTGTTACCGCAGCCGGTATCTCCCTACCCGATCTACGAGCACTAACCGCGGTCCCGCAAGCTAAACTCTTGCTGCGGACGGCAGACTTTTTAACAACTTTCTCCATTTCAAACTACTCTCACTGGCTCCTGAACCAGTCTCACGGAGTTTAAATACCCGCAGAAAGTTTTGAACTTACCTGCCGGTTTACTACTTACCGCTGGTGGAGCTGCGCTCTCCAGCCCGTCGGTGCGCCATGCGTCGGACGTAATGACGCGCATGCGCCTGGCGAGGCTTCTTCACGTAGTCACTCACGTGACTCCAAAGTAAAATTCTTTTTTTTAATATATATTTTTATTAGAGTAGGTAAGCAGTGAATTAGCAAACACATATTATGATAGCAATATTTTGTGTACAGCAATCATTCATTATTAATATTATCAAATTAATCATATTTTCTCTAATAATTTTTTTTAATAAAGAGAGAGAAAAACAGAGAGAAAAATAAAGTAAAAATCAAAAAGAAATCATAAAAAATTGAATAATTTACCATTAATACATCATTGGAGATAAGATCAAGGAATATAGAATATAACTTTTCATCTAATCCTAAACCCAAGTTTCAGTTAGGGTTCCCTGCTGAACCAATCTACCCTTTTAAATAATCAATGAAAGAAGACCATATTCTAACGAAAACTTCTTGTTTGTCCATTAGGGCAAATCTAATTCTTTCCAGGTGTAGGGTCTCTGACATTTCCGTAATCCACATTTTAATTGTGGGGGATATAGGGCCTTTCCAAAGTTTTAATATTAATTTCTTCCCAATTATTATACTATAATCTAGGACATTTCTTTGACTTGTTGTAAGCGTTAAACTTTGTCCTGATATTCCAAGTATTATTAATTTTGAGTCCGGATCCAATTTAGTATTAATAACTTCAGAAGTTATTCTAAAAATCTCAATCCAGAAATCCTTAATTTTTACACAATTTGCAAAAGTATGTGTTAAATTAGCCTGTGGATGCTGACATTTATCGCAGATAGAGGAGACTTGTGGGAAGATTCTATTCAATTTAACTTTCCCCAAAGTAAAATTCTGAGTGTCCCTAGTGTGCAGGAAAGTGTTGCAGGGCCTGTTTCCACAGCTGTATCTTCAAAGTCTAAAGTTGATAGAACCCATCAGGTCCTGGGGATTTACTCAATGGATAACAGAATATAACTTTTTTGTAAAGACTTTTACCTGAGATCCTGGTATGCTTTGCTTAAATCTGGTTTTGATGTCTTCAACTAGGCTGGGTAGTTTTGTTAAAGTTGCAGCTTTAAGAACAGGATCAAGTTTCAAATGAACTCCGTCCATATATCTTTCTCGAATTATGCGCAATTTGTTGACTATCCAAGTTGATCGGCGATGAATGTCAACCAGTTCATCTTCCCATATAGCCTCTGGTAAAAAGCAAAGAAATAGAAAAAAATGGGTCCAGGATTATTCACAAAAACCTTATTTTTCAAGTGCCTTAATTGACATCTCTCTCTGTGATAAGATTTACTCCCATTGGGAAGAGAACGGTCTAATTAGGTCTGAATAAGGGTCTCAACCCGAAACATCACCCATTCCTTCTCTCCAGAGATGCTGCCTGTCCCACTGAGTTATTCCAGCATTTTGTGTCTAACTTTGGGCTAATTAGGGATAACCAGCGCAGCTTTGTACGTGGCAGGTCATGTCTCGCTTGATTGAGTTTTTTGAGGAGGTGATGAAGGAGATTGATGAAGGTAGGGCAGTGTGTGTTTTATGCGTGGATCTTAGTAAGGCTTTTGATAAGGTTCCTCATGGTAGGTTGACCCAGGAAAATAAGATGTACAGGATTCACAATGTAATACTGAGGCTCACTAAGGAGCTGGTCAGGCCACATCTGGAGTACTGTGCGCAATTTTGCACCCCATATCTGAGGAAGGATGTGCTGGCTCTGGAGAGGGTTCAGAGAGGGCTTTACAAGAATGATCCCAGGAATGAGTGGGTTTACATATGATGAACGTTTTACAGCAATGGGCCTGTACTGGAGTTGAGAAGGATGAAGTGGGACCTGATGTAAACTTATCGAATAGTGAAAGGTTTGGATAGAGTGAAAGTGGAGAGGATATTTTTCCACTAGTGGGAGATTCCAGGACTAGAGATCATAGCCTATGCCTGTGCGGATGTTCCTTTAGGAAGGTAGAAACATAGAAACGTAGAACAATGGTGGTAAAGTCGAGGGGGAGGACTCTGACAAAGAGCAATGCAACTAAGACCTCAATGGTGGAACAGATGGAGGACAACGGCTGACCTTAGAGGAGCATCCCAAGGCTGGGAAGGCGGATGAAGGCTGCAGCAGAAAAGGATATCTGGTCGATTTGGACTTCATGCCACTGGATCCTGACCCAGATCTGTCAAGGACCATGTGGTGTCTGTCTGTGAACCTGTCTCCCCACGTTAAATAAAGTCACACACAGGCATGGAGACACCAATGGTCAGCCATGACCATGGGCGGCCAAAGAAGATTCTGGACTCCCCCAACATTGGGAACATTTTTCCTGCATCTACCCTGTCCAATCCTCTTGTCCTCAATTCCAATGAATATAAGCCCAGTCGACCCATTAGAAACATGAACATACAGTGGCTTGCAAAAGTTTTCATACCCCTTGAACTTTCCCACATTTTGTCACGTTACAACCACAAACGTAAATGTATTTTATTGGGATTTTATGTGATAGACCAACACAAAGTGGTGCATAATTGTGAAGTGGAAGGAAAATGATACATGGTTTCCAAATTTTATTACAAATAAAAAAACTGAAAAGTGTGGCATGCAAAAGTATTCAGCCCCCCCGAGTCAATACTTTGTAGAACCACCTTTCACTGCAATTACAGCTGCAAGTCCTTTGGGGTATGTCTCTACCAGCTTTGCACATATAGAGACCAAAATTTTTGCAAAATAGCTCAAGCTCAGTCAGATTGGATGGAGAGCGTCTGTGAACAGCAATTTTCAAGTCTTGCGAGAGATTATCAATTGGATTTAGGTCTGGACTTTTACTGGGCCATTCAAACACATGAATATTCATTGATCCAAACCATTCCATTGCAGCTCTGACTGTATGTTTAAGGTTGTTGTCCAGATTGAAGGTGAACCACCGCCCCAGTCTCAAGTCTTTTGCAGACTCTAACAGGTTTTCTTCCAAGATTGCCCTGTATCTTCCCATAAACTCTGACCAGCTTCCCTGTCCCTGTTGAAGAAAAGCATCCCCACAGCATGATGCTGCCACCACCATGTTTCACAGTGGGAACGGTGTGTTCAGGATGATGTGCAGTGTTAGTTTTCTGCCACACATAGCATTTTGCATTTAGGCTAAAAACTTCAATTTTGCTCTCATCTTCCTTCCTTCAGAGCACCTTCCTCCACATGTTTGTTGTGTCCCCCACATGGCTTGTGGCAAACTGCAAACGGGACTTCTTATGGTTTTGTTTCAACAATGGCTTTCTTCTTGCCACTCTTCCATAAAGGCCCGATTTGTGGAGTGCATGACTAATAGTTGTCCTGTGGACAGATTCTCCCACCTGAGCTGTGGATCTCTGCAGCTCCTCCAGATTTACCATTGGCTTCTTGGCTGCTTCTCTGATCAATGCTCTCCTTGCCTGGCCTGTCAGTTTAGGTGGACGGCCATGTCTTGGTAGGTTTGCAGTTGTGCCATACTCTTTCCATTTTCGGACGATGGATTGAATAGTGCTCGGTGAGATGTTCAAAGCTTGGGATTTTTTTATATAACCTAACCCTGCTTTAAACTTCTCCACAACTTTATCCCTGACCTGTCTGGTGTGTTCCTTGGGCTTCATGATGCTGTTTATTCACTAATGTTCTCTAACAAATCTCTGAGGCCTTCACAGAACAGCTGTATTTATACTGAGATTAGATTACACACAAGTGGACTCTATTTACTAATTAGGTGACTTCTGAAGGCAATTGGTTGCACTGGATTTTATTTAGGGGTATCAGAGTAAAGGGGGCTGAATACTTTTGCATGCCACACTTTTCAGTTTTTTATTTGTGAAAAAATTTGAAAACCGTGTATCATTTTCCTTCCACTTCACAATTATGCGCCACGAAGAGAGTTGGATAGAGCTCTATCCAACTCTCTCTTAAATACATCCAGTGATTTGGCCTCCACTGCCCTCTGTGGCAGGGAATTCCATAAATTCACAACTCTCTGGGTAAAAAAGTTTTTTTCTCACCTCAGTCTTAAATTACCTCCCCTTTATTTTAAGACTGTGGCCCCTGGTTCTGGACTCACCCAACATTGGGAACATTTTTCCTGCATCTACCTTGTCCAGTCCTTTTATAATTTTATATGTTTCCATAAGAACCCCCCTCATCCCCCTCAACTCCAATGAATACAAGCCTAGTCTTTTCAATCTTCCCTCATATGACAGTCCCGCCATCCCAGGGATCAATCTCGTGAATCTACGCTGCACTGCCTCAATCACAAGGATGCCCTTCCTCAAATTAGGAGACCAAAACTGTACACAATACTCCAGATGTGGTCTCACCAGAGCTCTATACATCTGCAGAAGAACCTCTTTACTCCTGTACTGAAATCCTCTTGTTATGAAGGCCAACATTCGATTAGCTTTCTTCACTGCCTGCTGTACCTGCACGCCAACTTTCAGTGACTGGTGTACAAGGTCACCCAGGTCTTACTGTACCTCCCCCTTACCTAACCTAACCCCATTGAGATAATAATCTGCCCCTTGTTTTTGCCGCCAAAGTGGATAACCTCACATTTATCTAGATTATACTGCATCTGCCACGCATTTGCCCACTCACTCAACCTGTCCAGGTCCCCCTGCAACCTCCTAACAACCTCTTCACAGTTCACACTGCCACCCAGCTTTGTGTCATCCGCAAACTTGCTATTGTTGCTCCTAATTCCCTCTTCCAAATCATTGATATATATGGTAAACAGTTGCGGCCCCAACACCGAGCCTTGCGGCACTCCACTCGCCACTGCCTGCCATTCTGAAAAGGACCCGTTCATTCCTACTCTTAGCTTCCGGTCTCCAGGTAGACAAAAGTGCTGGAGAAACTCAGCGGGTGCAGCAGCATCTATGGAGTGAAGGAAATAGGCAACGTTTCGGGCCGAGACACTTCTTCAGACTGAAGAAGAGTTTTGGCCCGAAACAATTTCTCCCAGCCCTCTGGTTTGCCACTTCTTCTGGCCAATTTATGTACCTCTTCCTTGGCTATAACACTATCCTTGACTTCCCTCGTCAGCCACGGTTGATCTCTCTTCCCAGTTTTATTTTTTCGGCTGACAGGGATGAGCAATTTATGGAGTTCGTCCATGCGATCTTTAAATATTCCCCATTGCATCTCCACTAACAACCTTTTAAGTATAATTTGCCAATCTATCCTAGCCAATTCCCGTCTCATACCTTCAAAGTCTCCATTATTCAAGTTCAGGACATTAGTCTCTGAATTAACCACGTCATTTTCCATCCTAATGCAGAATTGCATCATATTATGGTCACTGTTGCCCAAGGGGCCTTGCACAACAAGATCGCTAACTAATCCTTCCTCATTACACAATACCCAGTCTAGGATGGCCTGTCGTCTAGTCGGCAATGAGGAAGAATTTCTTTTGTCAGATGGTGGTGAATCTGTGGAATTCTTTGCCACAGAAGGCTGTGGAGGCCAAGTCAATGGATATTTTTAAGGCAGAGATAGATAGACAATAGGTGCAGGAGAAGGCCTTTCGGCCCTTCGAGCCAGCACCAATATTCAATGTGATCATGGCTGATCATCCCCAATCAGTACCCCATTCCTGCCTTCTCCCCATATCCCCTGACCCAGAGAACTCTAAGCATCCAGAGAACCTGGCTCCACTGCCCTCTGAGGCAGAGAATTCCACAGACTCACCACTCTCTGTGAGAAAAAAGTGTTTCCTCATCTCCGTTCTAAATGGCTTACTCCTTCCGTTCCTCCCTTCCACTAGATCCTTGGTCCCCTAGTATTTCCGGGAGATTGTTTGTGTCTTCCTTAGTGAAGACAGAAGGTTGTGGAGGCCAAGTCAATTTATATTTTTAAGGCAGAGATAGATAGATTATTGATTAGTACGGGTGTCAGGGTCTAAGGGCTGAAGGCAGGAGTATAGGGTTAGGAGGGAGAATAGATCAGCCATGATTGAATGGCAGAGTAGGCTCGATGGAGGTGTGTAACCAGTGGAGTTCTGCAGGGATCTGTGCTGGTTTCTTTGTTGTTTGTGATGTATCAATGACCTAGATGTAAATGTCAATGGATTGGTTACGTTTGCTGACACCAAAATTGGAGAGTCCAAGACATGCATGTTCCCTTCAGAGTGAAGGGCACGGCAAATGAGCATAACGACGCTTGGATGATAAGGGAAATTGAAGCTCTGGTCAAAAATAAGAAGGAGGTACGGGACATGGAATGGCAGCTGGGATCACTTGTATTCCGGGAAGAGTTTTGGGAACTGAGGAGACAGCTATAAAAGGAAATCGGGGGAGACGAGGAGATAGGACTCTGTTGTCGGGATTCGACTCTGGGACTCTGGGACAAAAGTAAGTGGTTTTGCAGATAGTGAAAATGGTTGTGAAAAATTGCAGCAGGATATTGATCGATTGGCCAGGTGGGCTGACGAATGGTTGATGGAATTTAATACAGAGAAATGTAAGGTGTTGCATTTTGGGAAGTCTAACATGGGCAGGACCTACATTGTGAATGGTAGGCCTCTGGAGAGTGTTGTAGAGCAGAGGGATCTAGGACTACAGGTGCATGTTTCCTTGATAGTCGGGTCGCAGGTAGATAAGGTGGTCCAAAAGGCTTTTGGTTCATTGGCCTTCATCAGTCAGAGTATTGAGTATAGAAGTTGGGAGGTCATGTTGTAGTTGTATAGGATGTTGGTGAGGCTGCATTTAGAGTATTTTGTTCAGTTCTGGGCAACATGTTAGAGGAAAGATTTTGTCAGCTGGAAAGGATACAGAGAAGACCTAAGAGATGTTGCCAGTACTAGAGGGCCTGTGCTATAGGGAAAGGCACGAATTCTATTCTCTGGAGTGCAGGATGATGAGAGGTGATCTTATAGAGGTGTATAAGATCATGAGAGGAATAGATCAGGTAGATGCACAGTTTCTTGCCCACGGTAGGTGAATCGATGACCAGAGGACAGGGGTTTAAGGTGAAGGGAAAAATATTTAACATTTTCACACAAACGGTGGTGGGTGTATGGAACAAGCTACCAGAGGAGGTAGTTGAGGCAGGGACTATCCCAACATTTAAGAAACAGTTAGACAGGTACATTGATAGGACAGGTTTGGAGGGATATGGGCTGAACACGGGCAGGTGCGACTTGTTTAGATGGGACGTGTTAACCAGTGTGGCCAAGGTGGGCCGAAGGGGCTGTTTCCATGCTCGATGGCCTTTACATCACTGAATTCATGCCAATGGTCTTGCTGAGTTGATGTTCCTGTGCTCTCTCCATCCACCATTTGTAGCAAGAGTGGTGCAGCAGATAGACCTGCTGCCTCACAGCGCCAGAGACCTGGGTTCAATCCTGAGCTCGGGTGCTGTCTGTGTGTGCGCAGTTTGCATTTTCTCCCTGTGACCGTGTGGTTTTCTCCCAGGTACTCCGATAGTGAGGAGCTTGTCCTGCGTGCAAACCGGTCAAATCAGACGGTACAAGAGTACAATAGATCCTCTTCTGGAACAGAACGCAGAGAGTCGCCACGTTCTGGCAAAGTGCTGGAGAAACGCAATGGGTCAGGCAGCATCTGTGGAGGGAATGGACAGACGCCATTTTGGGTCGGGTCCGTTCTTCAGTCTGATTGTTGTGGGAGGGCTGAGAAATCTGGAAAGTGGTGTCGGTGCAGGGCAAAGCCTTCCTGGTCCCTATTCCTTCAACTATTCCTCCTCTCCGGAGATGCTGCCTGACCAACTGAATTAGTCCAGCATTTTGTGTCTATCTTTGGTGTAAACCAGTATCTGAAGTTCCTTCCTACCCCTTCCTAGTATTTGTCCGGTCAGATTCTGTGCTGCACTCTGCCTGCTACACTGTACATCTTTGTGTGACTTGCGATAATCAGGATTGAATTATAAAAGGGACATCTGTTACCTTCCACGACAACTCGAGCATTGAATGCGTGAGCATGACACAGAAGCTCAGGGTCATAAACTCCACTGATTACAATAGTCGTGATCTTTGACCAGGCGTAATGCTTCCAAATATCTCCTCCACCGTGAAATGCAAAGAGCTGGGAGAGAAGTGAAAAAATCATTTGCAAAAAAATGAAAGGGAAGCAAATTCTCATAATGATTTTTTTCGGCAGAACAAGTTCACTTCTGCTCCAAGACCAGGAGGTGCAGGTGAACAGATCAAACCAGCAGCTTATTTTGAAGGCAGCTGTGTGATTACTGTTCTACCCACACATAGAAACACAGAGGACATACAGCATAGTAACAGTCATTCTACATAACCAAACTGTGCTGCCATTTGGGCTCACAGTCGTAGAGACACACAGCACAGAAACAGGCTCTTCGGCCCATCCTGCCCGTGATGACCTAGATGCCCCATCTACACTAGACCCACCTGCCCGCGTTCACCAATATCCCTCAAAACCTCTCCTATCCATGTACCTGCCCAAGTGTCTTATAAATGTTGTTATAGCACCTGCCTCAACTACCTCCTCTGGCAGCTCGTTCCATGCACCCACCTGGGTGAGGCCAAACGCCAACCCTTTCGTACACCCACCACCCTTATTGGGAGAAAGGAGCTTCTCAGGGCTATGTCCCCTAGTTCTCGATTGCTGGGTAAAAGATTCTGTGTACATTTATGGTGAGGGGGAAACGATTTAATAGGAATGTGAAGGGTAACTTTTTCACACAAAAGGTGGCAGGTAAGGAACGAGGTAAGGAACGAGCTGCCGGAGGCGGTAGTTGGGGCAGGAACTATCGCGACATTTAACAAGCATTTAGATAGTTTCATGGATAGGATCGGTTTAGAGAGATATTGGCCAAATGCAGGCAGGTGGGACTAGTGTAGGTGGGGCATTTTGGTCAGCATTGGCAAGTTGGGCCAGTTTCCATGTCGTGTGTCTGTATTAATCAACTCTATAAATTGCGTCTTTAAGTGACTGGTGTGTTTCTACTCTAAGTTTGCCATATTATTGAATTATTATTTGATAGGTTGGGTCAGTGGGCAGATGTCAAGCAGGTGCAATAAAGAGTGGATACATTTGAGGTTATCCACTTTGGTGGGAAGAACAAGAAGGCAGATTATTATCTGAATGTTGTCAGATTCAGAAAAGGGTAGTTGCAACGAGACCTGGGTGTGCTTGTGACATTAGTCACGGAAAGTAAGCATGCAGGTACAGCAGGCAGGGAAGAAAGCTATTGGCACGCTGGCCTGACATATAATGAAAGAAAGGATGGGCTGGGCTTGTATTCACTGGAATTTATAAGGATGAGAGGCGATCTTATAGAAACATATACAATTTTCAAGGGAGTGGACAGCTTAGATGCAGGAAAACATTTACCGATGTTGGGGTAGGTCAGAACCAGGGGTCACATTCCCACTGAGGGCCCACCAGGTCACGCCCAAGCACGCCGCCTCCTGCCTGATAAACTGCGCATCACATGAGACGTATTCCAGCTTATGGAAGACACGGGAATTGACTGGCGGTCGGATAGCCCTTGAGCATATGGTGCCCAAAGCATCCGTGGGTTGGAGACATTGCAGTGATTACAGGCGTTTAAACGCGGTAACCACGGCAGATCGGTACCCAATCCCGAACATCCAAGATTTCTCGGCTCATTTGGAGGGCGCTACCTTCTTTTCGATTCATCCCGTCAGCGACCGCCATCATGCGATAATTTCCGTTGTTTCCTCACGTTCACTGCATTCACGGACCATAAGCCGCTCACATTCGGATTGAATAAAGTACCCGACCCCTGGTCTGCCAGGCAACAGCGGCACCTCGCCTACATATCCAAATTCATGTCTGACATTCGGCATGTGGCGGGGAAGCTGAATGTTGTAGCCGAGGCGCTGTCCCAGCCGGCGGTCCCTGGGGTTTCCATTTTAAAACTAGGTGTGGATTACGCGGAGCTGGCAGCAGCACAAAGGGCTGATGCCGGCATGGAGGATTACCGCAATGTTGAATCGGGACTCAAACTGACTGAAGTGCCTTGCAGCGCTGCAGGGGTGCGGCTCATTTGCGATGTTTCAATGGCTAAAGCCCACCCGATCGTCCTGGGGGCGACGCATTTTCGACACCATCCACAGCCAAGCTCACCCGTCGGTCCATGCCACCTCTGCCCTGATTGCTTCCAAGTTCTTCTGGCACGGGTTACGAAAGCAGGTCGCAGCATTGGCAAGTGCTTGTATCCCCTGTCAGACTTCCAAGGTGGAGAGGCATGTGCTTCCGACTGTGCAGGGTTTCGCTGTTCCCGACGGCAGGTTCCTGCACATCCATGTTGACCTGGTGGGTCCCTTACCGTGTTCGCGCGGGGCCACAAGTGCGCGCTCGGAAGCCGCGGTCATGTGATGCGGGAGGGGCTGTTGTTATCACGCAGTTTCACTTTTGCATGGCAGTTGATCGACTGACCACCGTGGTGGACAGTCGCGTGTGTGTAGACCTGTTGACCAAGAAACTATTTCGAAATAAAACCTGTTTAAATAAACTGGTGGTCATCTCTGCATCGCTAAAGCCTCCACAAATGCTGCCTGGCCCGTGAGTTCCCCCAGCACTTTGTGCTTTTGCTCAAGTACAAATTGTTGGAGATTCCACTCAGTATCATGTCTGCTTTGCCATCCAATTGTGGTTGATCTATCACTCCCTCTCAACCCCATTCTCCTGCCTTCTCCCCATAACCCCTGACACCCGTACTAACACAGAATCTATCTATCTATCTGTCTCAAAAATATGTGGCAATGAATTCCACAGATTTACCCTCTGACTGAAAGAAATTCCTCCACATCTCCCTTCTAAAAGTATATCCTTTTATTCTAAGGCAGTGCCCTCTGGCCCTGGACTCTCCCGCCAGTGGAAACGTCCTCCCACACCCACTCTATCCAGGCCTTTCAATATTCGGAACGTTTGGACTCACCTCCACCGGATAGCGGTTTCTTGCGGACAGAGGCCGGCAATGGGCAGGTTCCGTGCAGGGACAATCTTTGATACAGGAACTGCTTGTGACCCATAGTGCAAGCACAGCCAGAGACAAGAGTCCTGTCACACTGCACATCTTCTCCTTCGAGCCTTGTTGGATACAACCCATAATGAACACAGCACGGCTACTTATTTACCGAGCGGCAACACAAGATGACGTCTCCTCGGTCTATTCATATCTTGACGATGTTGCAATTGTGAAATGCTGACGTGAGCTTCATGTTGTCAAATGTAACGTTGTCTATAACCCTCCTATATGTATCTCCTGGGCAACGTTTAGTCTTGACGTTCTGTACTAATTTGAGTCACAGATCATGGACACAAGCCTTGTGCCTTTTAGACATTCAGAAGTTCATAAGTGATCGGAACAGAATTAGGCCATTCAGCCCATCAAGTCTACTTCACCATTCAACCATGGCTGATCTATCTCTCCCTTCTAATCCCATTCTCCTTCTGTCTCTCCATTATCCCTGACACCCGTGCTAATCAAGAGGGAGAGGGATATGGGCCAGAAACAGGCAAATGGGAAGTTTAGATGGGACATCTTGGTGAATCTGTGGAATTCTTTGCTGCAGATGGCTGTGGTGGCCAAGTGAATTAATATGTTTGAGGAGGAGATTGACATATTCTTGATTAGTACGTGTGTCAGGGGTTATGGAGAGAAGGCAGGAGAATAGGGTTGAGAGGGAATGCTAGATCTGACATGATTGATTGGTGGAATGGTCATGGATGGGCCGAATGGTGCTGCAAGTGCTGGAAGGCAGCAGCACTACATCTGGGCCACCGTGCCCCTCTCAGTAGTTAAAGGGAATTCATCATATCACCAAGGACTCTTACCAGCTTCAACGGATGCACTGGAGGAAGCATCCAATCAGGATGCATCACCGCTTGGTTTAGCAACAGCTCTGCCCCAGACCCCAAGAAACTGCAGAGAGTTGTGGACACCGTCCATCACACAGACCAGACTCCCCACCATCAAGCCCATCTGCACTTCACGCTGCCTCGGGTAAGCAGCCAACAGAATCAAAGACGTCTCACACCCCGGTCTTCTCCCATCTTCCATTGGGCAGCTGATTAAAAAACTTGAAAGCGCGTACCACCAGACTCAGCAACAGTGTTATTTGACTCTTGAAAGAACCGCTCATGTGCTAAGGTGTAAAGGGCCTGTCCTACAAGCATGCAACTCCATGCGATGAGCTCGACCTAACGTGGTCGCTTGAGCCATCCGGCGTTGCGGGGCCGGTCCCACTTCGATCGCCAGAGCAGTGTGGAATTGTGCGGAGTTCGTCCCGACATCGCACGGGGCTCCGAAAAACTGACTATGTTCAAAAATTCCGCGCGGCAACGGCTTGTTGGCTCGCAGTCGACTCGACGCATTACACACCGCCTCGACATCGTGCCTCCGTGAACCTATCTGTAGGTGCCTCCGTGACCCTCTATGTGTGTGGCTCCGTGGCCCTCTGTGTGTGTGCCTCTTTGCCCCTCTCTGTGTGCCCCTCTCTGTTCTGGCGAACTTACCTTAAGACTTCACTCCAAGTTCGCCTCACTTTGCGCCGCGTTGCGCCACTCACCCGACCTCCGCGCGGCCCCGCTGCCGGTTTGGTCGCGCTTGCTGCATGCAGGCGCATGCTGGTGGGAACGGCCCTGTACAGGGATCACCTGACCTCCGCGCGGTCCGTGCTTCTAGTTTGATCGCGCTCATCGCATGGAGTCGGATGCTGGTAGGACAGGCCCTTAAGTCTCGATCTTCCAATCTACCTCATTGCAGCCATTCCACTTTTTCCCCTTTCCTGCCCTTTCTCTTTAACTGTAACACTTGGTGTTTTACCGCACCCTATTTTCTCTTTTGTACTACCTGTTGTACACATGAATGATACGATTTGACAATATAGCTAGAAAAATAAGATTTTTCACTGCTTCTTGGTACAGGTAATAATAATAAACCTATATAAATATTATTCAGCTGCATATTGTAACAACTCTTTGCTTGGTCACAGTCGGGATGATTGATGTATTCCTGGTAATCTACCTGTAAGCGACCAAGATCAGTTAATTTACTGTTGGCGCAGCAGTAGAGTTGCTGCCTCACAGGGCCAGGGACCCAGTTTAGTCCCGACTACAGCCGCTTATCTGTACTGGAGTTTGTATGTTCTCCCGTGACCTGCGTGGGTTTTCTCAGAGATCCTGGTTTTCTTCCCACATTCCAAAGACGTACAGGAATTTGGAAGGGTAGGATAGGGACCCACAATCCCGTTTATATCGACGGGACGATGGTGGAAAGGGTCAAAAACGTCAAATTCCTGGGCGTGCATATTTCCGAAGATCTTTCCTGGTCCTTCCATACTGGTGAAATTATAAAGAAGGCACGTCAGAGCCTCTACTTCCTGAGAAGATTACGGAGAGTCGGTATGTCAAAGAGGACTCTCTCGAAATTCTACAGGTGCACAGTAGAGAGCATGCTGACTGGCTGCATCGTGGCTTGGTATGGCAAATTGGACGTCCAGGAGCAGAAAAGACTGCAGAAAGTTGTGACCACTGCCCAGTCCATCGCCGACTCTGACCTTCCCACCATCGAAGGGATCTATCGCAGTCGCTGCCTCCAAAAGGCTGCCAACATCATCAAAGACCCACACCATCCTGGTCATACACTCATCTCTCCGTTGGCATCGGGAAGAAAGCACAGGAGCTTGAAATCTGTTCACGAACAGCTTCTTCCCCACAGCCATTAGGCTATTAGACACAACATCAAATAAGCTCTGAACAATAACGGTCTATTATAACTATTGCACTTTACCTGTTATTTATTGTGTGTATATGGTCTATGGTCTATAGAAACACTGAACTTTTATCCCCCCCCCCCCCCCTCTGTATTATCTTTACGTATTCTGTTGTGCTGCAACAAGTAACAATTTAATTGTCCTATCTGGGACATATAACAATAAAATTCTCTTGACTCTAGACTCTTGGTTTGGAGGTTAATAAGTGTAAATTGTCCGTTGTGTAGGATTGTTTTTGTGTGCGGGATCGCTGGTCAGTGCGTTCAGTGGGCGAAAGGGTCTGTTTCCGCACTGTATCTCTGAACTAAACTAAACGACTTAAGGGCCTGTCCTACCAGCATCTGACTCCGTGCGATGAGCGCGATCAAACTAGAAGCGGGGGCCGCGCGGAGGTCGGGTGATCCCTGTACAGGGCCGTTCCCACCAGCATGCGCCTGCATGCGGGAAGCACGACCAAACCGGCAGTAGGGGTCGCGCGGAGGTCGGGAGAGTGGCGCAATGAGGCGCAAAGTGAGGCGAACTTGGAGCGAAGTCTAAAGGTAAGTTCGCCAGGACAGAGAGGGGCACACAGAGAGGGGCACAGAGGCACACACAGAGAGGGCCATGGAGCCACACACACAGAGGGTCACGGAGGCACCTACACAGAGTGTCATGGAGGCACGACGTCGAGGCGGTGTGTAATGCGTCAAGGCAACTGCGAGCCGACAAGCCGTTGCCGCGCGGAATTTTTGAACATAGTCTGTTTTTCAGAGCCCCACGCGATGTCGGGACGAACTCCGCACAATTCTGCACGGCTCCGGCGATCGAAGTGGGACCGGCCCCGCGACGCCGGACGGCTCAAGCGACCACGTTAGGTCACGCTCATCGCATAGATTTGCATGCTGGTGGGACAGGCCCTTTACTGTTAATCAGGAAGAGATGGAAACATAAAAGGGCATTGATTGGGATCGATAAAATTAAAGAAAGCATAAATATAAGGGGCGTCGACTAAAACTGCTGCAAGTTAATGTTAGAATAGATGTTGACACCCACCAAAGGTTTTTCAAATGACTTCCAGGAAGGATAATATAAGCAAACAAATGATACGGAGTCTGTCTGTAAACAAAGATTCGGAAAAATGAATCAGAGCTAAAACCGACGGAGATGAATTTGTTAACGGCGTGGGTGGAAACAGTGTTCAGTGCGCTGTTCCACAGGTCATCCGGAACACAAAAGACAGGACGGTCCACCGAGTCCATGCCGACCATCCATCACCCCCTTCACACACTAGTTCTACATTATCCCACCTTCTCATCTACTCCCTACACACTGGTGACAATTTACAGAGGGCCGATTAACCTACAAACCCGCACGTCTTTGGGAAATGGGAGGAAACCGGAGCACAGTGGGCGGCACTGTGGCGCAGCGGTAGAGTTGCTGGCTCATAGCGTCAGAGACCCAGTTTTGGCCCTGACTACACATGCTGTCTGTACGGAGTTTGTACGTTCTCTTCGTCACCTCCGTGGGTTTTTTCCAGGATCTCTGGTTTCCTCCCACACTCCAAAGACATGCAGGTTTGTAGTCTAATTGGCTTAGTATGATTGTAAATTGTCTCTAATGTGTGTCGGATAGAGTTAGTGTGCGGGGATCGCTGGTCGGCTCGGACTCAGTGGGCCGAAGGGCCTGTTTCCGCACTGTATCTCTAAACTAAACTAAACACCCGGAAGAAACTCATATAGTCGCGGGGAGAATGTGCAAACTCCACACAAACAGCACCCGAGGTCAGGGTCAAACTCGGGTCTCTGGTGCTGTGAGGCAGCAGCTCCACCACTACTGCCACCCCAACCTCGGCACAATAGTACAAAGGTACTCTATTTATCACTTGTATCGAGCATCCGGAAGTGGCGGCGCTGCTTGGCTGCTGTGGCTCACCTGCAGTCCGTCGGTTTTTATTTTATTTTGTCTTCGTGCCTGATTTTAACGATTATTTTTGGTTTATTCGGTTGTGTGTGTGTGTGTGTGTGTGTGTGTGTGTGTGTGTGTGTGTGTGTGTGTGTGTGTGTGTGTGTGTGTGTGTGTGTGTGTGTGTGTGTGTGTGTGTGTGTGTGTGTGTGTGTGTGGGGGGGGGGGGGGGGGAGGGTGGAAGAAACGGGGTTTTAGTCTCTCCCTTCGGGGGATGCGACTTTTCTTGTCGTGTCCCCCGTCACCATCTCCGTCTGTGCTGAGGCCCTAATGGCGGAGCTGGCGGCCTTCCAGCTTCCAGCAGCGGCGGCACGGCTTCGGAGCTTCAGTGGCAACCTGGCTGCAGTGCTGCACCGACGGCCTGCCTTCGGGGATGCGGTGCTCCAGTGGCGTTCCGGCGGCCTGGCTTTCGGGGCTGCGGTGCTCCGGCGGCGTCCTGGCTTTCGGGGTTGTGGTGCTCCAGTGGCGTTCCGGCGGTCTGGCTTTCAGGGCTGCGGTGCTCCGGCGGCGACCTGGCTTTCGGGGTTGTGGTGCTCCAGCGACGTTCCAGTGGCGGCCTGGCTTTCGGGGCTGCGGTGCTCCAGTGGTGACCTGGCATTCGGGGCTGCGGTGCTCCAGCGTTCCAGCAGCGGGCCCTGTAGCGGTGTTCCGGCAGCGGGCCCTGTAGCGGTGTTCCGGCAACGGCGGTGGCGGCAGCCCGGTTTCCGAGGCTCGGCCGTGGGCCTGGTGGACGGCAGCATCGGAGGCCTGGATGTCCTCAGCGCAGAGGGAGAATAAGGAGGGAAGAAGACAGAGACTCTAAGACTTTTGCCTTCCACCACAGTGAGGAGGTGTTTGGTGAACTCACTGTGGTGGATGATAAATTTGTGTTCATTGTGTGGTTTTGTTATTTTTTATATATGTGTGACTGCAGGCATGAAATTTCGTTCAATTCATTCATTCATTCATTCACAGTGAAATTCAGTTTTATACACAGTTCCATACAAGCATCACTATACATGAGCACATAGATACATCTTAGATAAGCACCTCAGACACAGTACAAGTGGTGGGAGTAGTACACTCAGTACACATAGTCACCCGTTCTTTTGCACTATTTGAGTCCCAGTTTGTAAGTATAGCTAAGTGTAAAGATTTTTGATAAAGAGAGAAGTGTCTCAACCAGAAACGTAACTTGTCCATCTTCCTCCACAGATGCTGCCTGCCCCACCGAGTTCCTCCGACACTTTGTGTTTTGCACTGCATATACGTGCTTGACAACTACCAACTCGTTGAATCACCTTAAGCCCTTATTTTCCCCCTGTATGATGGAACACAAGTGCAATCAGTACAGAGTGTCCTCCATGTAATGTTGCTATTTTGGCCAGCAATCTGCGTACATAATATCTGTCCGGGAGGGACACTGAGAACATCGGCAGCTAGATTATTTTTTCCCAGAAGTGGTTTTGTGCTGAAAGTAAAGCAATAAGAATGTGGGGAATGTGTAAACAGATACAGTCATTAGGGGCTGCCACCTCTGTTTGCTTTTATCTGAATTTATAACTGAACTGTGCATAAAATGATTGCAGTCTTCAGTATCAGCTTACAAAAGGTGATCCTGATATAGTATTGGCCAGAGGGTCTGGGGTGGTGGAGGTAATTCACATTAGGCAGGAAGTGTATTGGATGGACTGATGGGACTGAAGTCTGATAAATCCCCAGGGCCTGATGGTCTGCATCCCAGGGTACTCAAGGAGTGACTCTCGATATCGTGAATGCATTGGATAATTTTCCAATGTTCTATAGACTCAGGATCAGTTCCTGTGGATTGGAGAGTAGCTAATGTTATCCCACTTTTTAACAAAGGCGGGAGAGAGAAAACAGGGAATTACAGACCAGTTCGCCTGACATCGGTGGTGGGGATAATGCTGGAGTCAATTATAAAAGATGATAGAGCCACATATTTGGATAGCAGTAACAGGATCAGTCCGAGTCAGCATGGATTTGCGAAGGGGAAATCATGCTTGACTAATCTTCTGGAATATTTTGAAAATGTAATTAGGAAAATGGACAAGAGAGAGCCAGTGGATGTAGTGTACCTGGACTTTCAGAAAGCATTTGATAAGGTCCCATGTAGAAGATTAGTGGGCAAAGTTAGGGACATTGTATTGCGAGTAGAGTGCTGACATGGATAGAGAAGTGGTTGGCAGACAGTAAACAAAGAGTAGGGATTAACGGGTCCCTTCCCGAATTGCAGGCAGTGACTAGTGGGGTACCACAAATTTAGGTGCCAGGACCACAGCTATTTACAATATACATCAATGATTTTGATGAAGGGATTCAAAGTAACAGCAAATAATAAGATTAAATGAGAACTTACCAGTTTGAAGTTTGATCTTTATTTTATAAGGAGTTACGATGAGCGATTACGTGAAGAACCCCGCCAGTCTGCATGCGCATCAATCTTCAAAGCAGCGGTGTGAAGTCACAGAAAAACAACAATTTAAATATTATAGTAAGATCATAACCCTAGAACTACCATATGAGCTTGTGATATGAGGGTTGGGAGCGGTGGGCACGTAATCGCTCATCGTAACTCCTCATAAAATAAATATCAAACTTCAAACTGGTAAGTTCTCATTTAATCTTACTATTTTACTTCGGAGTCACGTGAGTGATTCCGTGAAGATTTTAAAGCTCTGTGATTTCACACTGATCCAAATCCAGGCATTTCACACTGTAAGCAGTTGACTCAGGAGGAGTGAATTAGTAACAACATTGAAAAATGATACTGATTTTACTTCGGAGTCACGTGAGTGACTATGTAAAGAAGTCCCGCCAGGCGCATGCACGTCATTACGTCTGCGCATGTCGCACTGAACGGGCTGGAGGGCACAGCTCCACCAGCGGTAAGTAGAAACTCGCAGGTAAGTGGTTTTAAAAATTGCCTGAGAGTATTTAACCCCGTAAAGCTGGCTCGAGAAGTCAGTAGGAGTTGGTGGTATGGTCAGGTAGGAAAGTTCGCTCTAAGCGTGGGTCCACAGATTCACTAAATTGATCGGGTCGGGAGATTAGCGCGGCAACGCCGGTTCCGATACCGGGTACCGTTTTACCGACAGCAGTTTTATTAGAAAGTGAACTTTCCACACCAGTTCCAGTTACTCAGGAGGCTGAGGCCACCGACAGCCTTAGAAAGGCAAAAAGAAAATCTATTAGACCCTTGTTGTTAGACGAGTCTGAAGAAGAATGTGACACCCCTCCAAATAATAAAAGAAAGTGGGGGAGGATGCAGAATATGGAGAAGATGCTCCAAACACTGATAAAACAAGGGTCTAAGGGCCCAGTGATTTCCCAGGCAGCTGTTCAACAAGGCCATATCAAGAGGAATATGTGGACTATCAGCAAGGGGATTTCCTTCCAGCGCCTAGATTAGGACTGGAGGATGCCTCCATAATATATGACTTGGGAGAAGTGGGGCAGGATGCAGCTGACCCCATGTCTGGTGTCCCTGCTTATGTGCAAACACCAGAGCACAAGAGCCGCGCTCCGGGTGTCCCGGATATTGCAATGAGTTTGCTTTTCCGGAGGGGACTGGTGAGGCAATGGAGGTGTACCTTGCCAACAATATCAATTATTTAGTGTCTCACCAGCTCCAGCAATTTATGATGCCAGAGACTACCTATAAATATAAGAAACCTGTTTACTGTGCATCACTGAAAGTGCCAACGGTGAACCCAGTAATCTGGGCACCTATGAGTCCTTCTATGAGAGGACAGGAGGTTCAGCATCAATGCGTCCTCCAACTGGTGGCTGCAGCAATTACTGCATTTGGCACTATGGTCAAAGTGACCATGATTACTCAAACTCAGAAAGATATGTTGGCTCTATTATGCAGTGCATTCTTTGAAGTAAATTGCATTAGAAAAATCGCCATCAGGCCAACTCTCAATCAAAAGTTTTGCTGCACTATGTAAGACGACAAATATAGAAATGCCTGAGTTCCTGTTTGGAACGGACCTTGTCAAACAAATACGTGATATTGATGATGAGGCAAAAACAATTGGTTTGATGAAGCCAAGCATATCACGGCCACCTATTCGCAAACCAGGGTTTGTGTACTGAAGGTCGGATCCAGGTGCTGGACCGAGCAGGGGGAGGCCAGTGGGGCAACGAGGTTACCCACAAAGACAGAGCGGCTTCTACCCCAATGTGAGCAGACAGCAGGCTTACAGGCCAACTGCAGAGGTACAGGGAACTTTTGTTAAAGGTTCTGATGCACAACCTCCTATTGGAGGAGGATTACAATTGTTTTACAATGAATGGTGCTGTATAAGATGTGATATGTTTATACTAAATACTGTGTCAGGTTCTACCATTGAGTTTATCTCAGGGATAGATCCACCTCAGCAGCACAAGCCAAATAAAATGTTGGTGTTTTCTGCTCCAGAGACTGAACAGGTTAACGATGAGATTAAGAATTTATGCCAATAAGGAGTGATTGAGAAAGCCATTACTCATCCTCAACAATTTGTGTCCAATATATTCCCCAGACCTAAGAAAGATGGGGGTTGTAGAATAATTCTGGACCTCACTCACTAAGATTCTTCAGTTCTCTATAGACATTTTAAATGGACACTTTCGTCACTGCAAAACAGCTGGTCTCACAAGGTTGTTATATGGCAACTATTCATTTGCAAGATGCATATTATTCAGTGCCAATTCATGCTCATTATTGCAGGTACTTGAAATTTAATTGGATGGGACAGCTGTGGCAATATAAAGCATTGCCTTATAGATTAAGTTCCGCACCTAGGCTATTTACTAAATTGTTAAAACCTGTGCTGGGGCTATTGAGGGCCCATAATCACATTGTCATGGCTTATTTAGATGATATCTTAATTATCAGCAACACTAAAGAGTCAGCTGAGGAGTCGGTTGCAGTAATCAAAAACGTGTTTGAAACATTAGGATTTTTGGTCCATCCAACTAAGTCTAAATTACAGCCAACCCAAAATATTGAGTATTTGGGATTTCTTATTGTTTGAGTTGATATAACAGTAACATTACCAACAGCCAAGGTTGTGGATATTGCTGATGTCTGTACTTGCCTCACACAAAAACTTTACACCTCCATCCGAGAAGTTGCTAAGGTCATTGGGAAATTGGTAGCAGCTTTCCCTGCAGTACAGTTCGGTCCTTTGCATTATCAACATTTGCAAAGAGCAAGTGAACAAGCACTAAAAGAGCATGCAGGCCATTTTGATCGGGTTATGCAGTTACCAACCACAGCTCTAGCAGAATTGCAGTGGTGGATTGTTAATGTTAGTCAAGCTACCAATAACATTTTGGTGCAGGAACCTTCAATGATTTTAGAGACTGATGTAAGTGCTCTTGTATGGGGGGGGGTGGGGGGTCATATTGCTCCACAATGAATAATTTACACGTTCAACTCCAGATTGATAACACCACGGGAGTGGCATATATTAATCATATGGGAGGAGCAAGATCAGTTTCATGTGATAACATGGCTAATCTTACATGGCATTGGTGTATTTCGTGAAGCATCTGGGTTTCAGCCATCTATCTACCTGGGGTAGACTATGTGGTGGCAGTCCATAGGTCACGAAAATTAAATGACAATTTAGAATGGATGTTGAATTCTAAAGTTTTCAAACAATTGACACTCAATTTGGGTTGCCATATTTTGATCTGTTTGCATCCAGACTGAATCACCAGTTGCCTAAATATGTTTCATGGGAGCCAAATCTCGGAGGCCTAGCTGTGGATGCTTTTTCGTTACATTAGGGGGCACTCATGCTTTTATGCTTTTCCTCCATTTTGTCTGATTACGAAATGTCTAACCAAAATAGAGCGTGACTCTGCCACAGGCATTTTTGGTGGTCCCAGATTGGCCAACACAACCATGGTTCCCATTGGTACTCAGAATGATGGTTCAGCCATTCATGATGATTCCCAGCTGCAGTAATTTGTTGGTGCATCCGGTTACAGGAGAAAGTCACCCATTACATGACCATATCAATTGTTGGTCTGCAGGTTCTGAGCAGAGGCTTTGGATTGTCGAACAGGACCATGGAGGTTATCACTGCAGCCTGGAGGAATAGTACTAAAAAACAATATGTGGTTCACATAAAGAAATGTGAGATGGGGGTTCCACAAAAAGCTGGAGAAACTCAGCGGGTGCAGCAGCATCTAAGGAGCGAAGGAGATAGGCGACGTTTCGGGTCGAGACCCTTCTTCAGACTGGTCAGGGATCAGGGAAACGAGAGATATAAACAGTGATGTGGAGAGATAAGGAACAATGAGTGAAAGATATGCAAAAAAGTATTGGTGATAAAGGAAGCAGGCCATTGTAAGCTGTTTGTGGTGTGAAAATGAGAAGCTAGTGCGACTGGGGGGGGGAGATGGAGAAGGAATGTCAGGGCCAGAGGGCTGAGGGAGAGGTTGGGGGGAGGCAATCTGGGTTAACAGAATTGAGAAAATTCAATGTTTAAGCCCAGAGGATGCAGACTCCCCAAGCGGAATATGAGGTGCTGTTCCTCCAACTTGCGGTGTTGATCACTCTGGCCGTGGAGGAGGCCCAGGACCGAGAGGTCGGATACGGAGTGGGAGGGGGAGTTGAAGTGCTGAGCCACCGGGAGGTCGGGTTGGTTATTGCGGACCGAGCTGAGGTGTTCGGCGAAACGATCGCCCAGCCTCCGCTTGGTCTCACCGATGTAGATCAGCTGGCATCTGGAGCAACGGATGCAGTAGATGAGGTTGGAGGAGGTGCAGGTGAACCTCTGTCGGACTTGAAGGACTGCTTGGGTCCCTGAAAGGAGTGGATGGGGGAGGTGAAGGGACAAGTGTAGCATCTCTTGCGGTTGCAAGGGAAAGTGCCCGGGGAAGGAGTGGAGCGGGAGGGAAGGGAAGAATTGACAAGGGAGTTGCGGAGGGAGCGGTCTTTGCAGAAGGCAGACAGGGGGGGAGATGGGAAGATGTGGCGAGTGGAGGGGTCACGTTGGAGGTGGCGAAACTGGCGGAGGACTATCTGTTGTATGCGCTGGCTGGTGGGGTGAAAGGTGAGGACCAGGGGGACTCTGCCCTTGTTGTGAGTGGGGGAATGGGGAGAGAGGGCAGTGTTGCGGGGTACGGAGGAAACCCTGGTGCGAGCCTCATCTATAGTGGGGGAGGGGAATCCCCGTTCTCTGAAGAACGAGGACATTTGTGATGACTTGGTGTGGAACACCTCATCCTGGGAGCAGATGCGGCGTAGACGGAGGAATTGGGCATAGGGGATGGAGTCCTTACAGGAAGCAGGGTGGGAGGAAGAGTAGTCCAGGTAGCTGTGGGAGTCAGTTGGTTTGTAGTGGATGTCGGTCAGGAGTGTATCACCTGCAATAGAGATGGTGAGGTCAAGGAATGGTAGGGAAATGTCGGAAATGGTCCAAGTGTATTTGAGTGCCGGATGGAAGTTGGTGGTGAAATGGATGAAATGTATTTCAGTCAGTTGTGTGTGGGTGCAGGAGGTGACACCAAAGCAGTCGTCAATGTAACGGAGGTAAAGGTCGGTAGTGGGGCCCTGGTACGCCGAGAACAAAGATTGTTCAACGTGCCCAACAAAGAGGCAGGCGTAGCTAGGGCCCATGCGTGTGCCCATAGCTACGCCTTGTGTTTGGAGGAAATGGGAGGAGTCAAAAGAGAAGTTATTGAGGGGGGTTATTGAGTTATTTCTCAATTCTGTTAACCCTGGCTGCCTTCTCCCCTTCCCACCTCTCCCTCAGCCCTCGGGCCCTGGCATTCCTTCTCTCTCTATCTCTCCCCCACCCAAGTCGTTCTAGCTTCTCATTTTCACACTACAAACAGCTTACAATGGCCTGTTTCCTTTATCATCGATACTTTTTTGCATATATTTCATTCATTGTTCTTTATCTCTCCACATCACCGTCTGTATCTCTCGTTTCCTTGATCCCTGACCAGTCTGAAGAAGGGTCTCGACCCGAAACGTCGCCTATCTCCTTCGCTCCTTAGATGCTGCTGCACCCGCTGAGTTTCTCCAGCTTTTTGTGTAACCCTCGATTCTCCATCATCTGCAGTTCCTTCTTTAACACTGATTATGGATGATCAGCCATGATCATATTGAATAACGGTGTTGTCTTGTAGTGTGGAATGGCCTACTCCTACACATATTTGCTTTGTTTCTATAAAGCTCAGTGGTCTGGCATTGACATCAATAGCCTTAATGACTCATCTCCACAATAATGAACCAATACAAGTTTATTTAGTTTAGTTTAGAGGAACTCTGTACAGACAGCACCCGTGGTCAGGATCGAACCCAGGTCTCTGGCGCTGTGAGCAGCAAATCTGCCGCTGCACCACCGTGTCATCTCAAATCATGGCCTATCCATTTGCCTCCACAGATGCTGCCTGGCCCGTGAGTTCCTCCAGCAGTTTGTACTTTTGCTCAAGGACAAAATGTTGGAGATTCCACGCAGTATCAAGTCTGCTCTGCCCTTCAATCATGGTTGATTTATCACTCCCTCTCAACCCCATTCTCCTGCCTTCTCCCCAGAACCCCCGACACCCATACTAATCAAGAATCTGTCAATCGCTGCATTAAAAAAATATCCATTGACTTGGCCTCCACAGCTGTCTGTGGCAATGAATTCCATTGATTCACCACCCTCTGACTAAAAAAATTCCTCCTCATCTCCTTTCTAAAAGTACATCAATTTATTGCAAGGCAGTGCCCTCTGGCCCTGGACTCTCCCACCAATGGAAATATCCTCGCACACCCACTCAATCCAGGCCTTTCACTATTTGATACGTTTGGACTCACCTCCACTGGGTTGTGTTTTCTTGTGGACAGAGGATGGCAATGGGTAGTTTCCGGGCAGCGACAATCTTCGATACTGCTTGTGACCCATAGTGCAAGCAAAGCCAGAGATAAGAGTCCTGCCACACACCAGCACATTCTCTCTTCCGAGCCTTGTTGGATACATCCCACAATGGACACAGCACGGCTACTTATGTACCGAGCGGCAACACAAGATGACGTCTCCTCGGCCTATTCATATCTTAACGATGTTGCAATTGTGAAATGCTGACGTGAGCTTCACGTTGTCAAATGTAACTTTGTCTATAACCCTCCTATATGTATCTCCTGGGCAACGTTTAGTCTAGACCTTCTGTATTAATTAGAGTCACAGATCATGGACACACGCCTTGTGCCTTTTAGACATTCAGAAGTTCATAAGTGCTAGGAACAGAATTAGGCCATTCAGCCCATCAAGTCTACTCCGCCATTCAACCATGGCTGATCTATCTCTCACTTCTAACCCTATTCTCCTTCTATCTCCCCATTATCCCTGACACCCGTACTAATCAAGAGGGAGAGGAATGTTGTCCAGAAACAGGCAAATGGGAAGTTCAGATGGGACATCTTGGTGAATCTGTGGAATTCTTTGCTGCAGACGGCTGTGGAGGCCAAGTGAATGAATATGTAAGGAGGAGATTGACGGATTCTTGATTAGTACATGTGCCTGGGGTTTATGGAGAGGGCAGGAGAATGGGGTTGAGAGGGATGATAGATCTGCCATGATTGACTGGCGGAGTGGTCTTGATGGGCCGAATGGCCTAATTCAATTCTAGAACTTATGAACTTGTCCAAAATACCCCATCTAAGCTTTTCCTATTTACCTGTGTCCGGCCCACATCCCTCTACATTTAAGGGTCCCTTAGATTCAGATTAAATCTTTCTCCTTTCGGGAAAGACTTGGATGGAAGTTGGTGCTAAACTCTGTATCCCACCTCAATCTTCATTCCTTATCCGGCCAACATGCCAGTAACAAGAATGTGCAGGTGCTGGTTTACAAATGGCACAAAGTTACTGGAGTAACTCAGTGGGTCAGGCAGCATCTCTGGAGAGAAGGAACAGATGATGTTTTGGATCGTGACCCTTCATCAGACTGATGTCCGAAGAAGGGCTCAACCCAAAACGTCACTTGTTCCCTCTCTCCAGAGATGCTGCCTGACCCACTGAGTTACTCCAGCATTTTGTGTCTGTCTTCGGTGACTCTGATGAAGTGACTCGACACGAAACATCACCTATTCCTTTTATGCTGTGATGCTGCCTGACCCGCTATGATACTCCAGCATTTTGTGTCTATCTTCGGTGTAAACCAGCATCTGCAGTTCCTTTGTACAGAGGTTTGTAGGTTAATTGGCTTCTGTAAATTATCCCTTTTGTGTGGAGCAGAACTTGTGTATGGGTGATGGGTGTATGGGACTCGGTAGGTTGGAGGGACTGCTTCTACACTGCATCCCTAGACTGAAGTCAACTGGGGATAATCAGCAAACCTAATCTATAAAAGATACTAGACTATAATCACCAGACTCGTACACAACTAAAGATACAACACATCTTTATTAAACTCTTACAGTATTGGATATACAGTACATTACATGTACAAGCTGCTACATCTACTACCCGTTATAGGCGAGTTCCTAATATTATAAAGTATGTACTAGGAGGGGCTACTACTAACAAACACTGTAATTGGCTTGCATGGAATAGCCAATCTACATCTCTTCTTGTAGACTAAAAGTAACTACGGTGCCTTGAACAATATATCGAGGGGTGCATGCTAGCAGGATTATACAAAATCACCATATCTAATGGGTGGCGTGCAAACCCGTCCGGCCTCGTGCGGTAGGAGACCGCCTCACCTTCCTTTGTGAGAGAAGAAATGGTAACCGGGAGTGAGGACAGGTGACCGGCAACCCAGCCCGGCCTGGTGGGAGAAGTCGCCACAGGCGAGCCAGGTGTAAACCGACGCGGGGAACACGCGGCAGCAATAACAGCAGGAGGTGGAGTAGCTGGTGGAGTAGCTGGAACAGGCGTTGGAGCAAACACGAGAGGCGGGGCATCAGGACCTATAGGCGCAGGACGTGGTTCATTCACTAGAAGGATATGTTGACGGTTGCGTCTGTAGATGACACCGTCCACTTCGACCAGGTAGGAACGTGGTTCTTTGGAAGGGCCATAAATGTGCCCCTGCACGGTATGTCCTTTGTCAGTTTGCGGACATAGCACTTGTCCACGTGCCAGTGGTTTCAGCGGCTTGCTGGACTTGTCGTAGAAACGTCTTTGTGTGTCGCGTTTAAATTGCAGTTGCTTCTGCACCGCGGGCGGGGAGCGGACATACAGCTTTAGCTGCTGCTGAGAGACAGGCAAGGGTGGGCGCGTCTGCTGGGACATTAGTCGCTGGGCAGGGCAGCCAAGAACGCTGTCCCGTGCAATGTTTCGTAGGTTGAGCTAGTCCAGGTAAAGGTCGGATTTTACCAGGTAGTATATAAAAATTTGTCTGCTAGAATGTGCAATATAATGTGCAATTTTTTATTATCTATTACTTATTTTATGCATTGATCTTGTAGTAAATGTAAATGTGAGAGTAAATGGTTGTTTGTGTTATTGTGTTTTGTTCTTTTTAATCTTTTTATCCTGTGTCTTTTATTGTTTACCATTGAAGGGGATGCACATGAAATTTCGTTGTACAGTTGATGTGCAATGACAAATAAACGTATTTGATTTTGATTTGATTTGATTTAGGAACGTTCCATGAGTTGTTTAGCATTCCGAATAGTGCGTTCAGCCAGTCTGTTGGACTGCGGGAACTCTGGGCTGCTGGTGACATGTTGGAAGTTCCATCTTTTAACAAAGTTCTTGAATGCTTGGCTGGTACATTGCCTGCCATTGTCAGTCTCAATGCGTACAGGGGAGCCATGTACGGAGAGGTGTCGTTGCAGCTTCTCTATCGCACTCAGAGGAAATGGTTTGTAGTAAGTCAATTTCGAACCATCCCGAGTAAGTCCACAAGAACAAGATAGTGTTTTCCATGCCATTCAGAGATGTCGGCGACCAGTGAGGACCACGGGAGGGAAGGAGCTGGTTGGAGCAGAAGAGGCTGCTTCTGCTGGTGTTATAACTACTTTTCGGTCTTTTCACGTATGAATTTTGTAATTCCGGTCCAGTAAAACACACATCTGGGCCCGATGGAGTAGGTATGTTACAATACTTACCTTGAGCGGCGCTGTAGTTCTGCCACTCCCCGGGTGCGCGACTTTGGCACCTTTCTGAGGGGGGCGGGTATAAAGTGCCGTTTTTCTCCAGACAGTTCAAATCGATCCATCTCAGGGGATTTCATCGCTAAAGAGAAATCGCTCTGACATTTGATTTATGAAGGTATTTTTAAACTGCACTAGATCATTTATTAGCTAGAGTAATTTAAAAGTAATCTTCTAAAGCCGTGAGCGCCGATAACGGGAAGAATTTTATGTAGGGGTGAAAAGAAGGTACACAGTTTATTTTTACATAAAAACGTGCTTCTTAGGAAGCATTTAATAAATTTTCATGTTGCGAAATGGGGACAAAAAATATATACGAACCGCCAGTATTTTTCCTGCTGACTGGGGGTTAAATTCACCGCAAACCGCATCGTTCCAATCCACCGCGTTCCGCTAAAACCCACTCGCAAGTTGATTTAAATGGCCATTAATTTACAGGAATTAAACACTAAATTCCTTCTATTTGGCCTATAAATTCATGAAAATGAGATTTAAAAATCATGTTATGTTGTGAATTATTGTGTGAATGTTATTTGGACACTTGGGCAATTTAAAAATGTTTATCTTTTCTTAAGAAATGGATAGATGTTTAGATATAGTAATTGTATTTTGTAATTAGCTACAATTAGGTTAACTAATTATATGCTTTAATTTCATGTCATCCAAGTAAGGTTGTTTCATATTTGTTTCAGACTGCTTCAATCTATAATATCTGAAAATGTCATTGAGTTCTCTTAATTTTTAAGAAGGTTATGGGCTTTTGACTGTCCTAGATCACAGTTTTTGAGTTAAGTCAATGGAAAGGCAATTGGGAACAAGATGCTAATTTCCGAATATGAAAATGGTCATAACCTTTTTAATACTGAAGATATGATAGTGAATTAGGTGTCAAATTGAACTTATTTTTATGCTTTATCTGATTGGATAAATTGCAGACTTGATTTTCAAAATCTCAAAATTTTGTAACATTGATAGATGGAGGGTGGCTTCCATGCCGGGGTGGCTCCTGTGGATGACGTCATAGTACTCACCCCGTAGTGCAGAAGGAACCACCGCCTTGTGGCCTTTGACTATGATTCCGTCCTGCAGCACTAATTCGGCACGAACTAGGAAATATGGTCGTATTTCGAGTGCGGCGTTCGACTGTTTATGGGGCCAATCACTCCGTGTGATGGTGGACAACAATTGTAAAGTTTTGTCCGCAGCCGTGTGTTCGGCAAGGCAGCGTAAACGGTCCATCGGTACAAACGAGACCTTCATGACTGAGAATTTGTCCTGTTCGCTGGTCGTGCGCGGTGCTCTGGAGAGGGTGTCTGCCATGTGCATGTCTTTACCCTTCTTGTTGACAATGTGGAAATCAAAACGCTGCAGCTGCATCGTCATTCGCTGCAGCCGTGCTGGTGCCGCGTGGATCGGCTTGTTCAGAATAGTGACCAATGGTTGATGGTCGGTTTCGATGGTGACGGTTTTACCAAAAATTAAGTATTTGAATTTGGAACAGGTGAAAACCACTGCAGGCAGTTCCTTTTCAATCTGGGCATAATGTTGTTCGGTATCAGTTAGTGTACGGGATGCATATGAGACTGGCTTTACATCACCATCGGTGGTGGTCTGTAGGTAGCCCGTAATGGGACGCATCGCATGTGATGGTGACCGGTAATTTAAGGTCGAAATATGACAGTGTTGGCGTGCTGGCCAATTGTAGTTTGAGAGTGTCAAAACCCCTTTGGTGCTGTGGGTACCAGGATCATGCCGTGTCCTTATGTGTCAGTTGGTGCAGGGGGGTCGACAGGTCACTGAGGTTGGGAATAAATTTACCCAGGTAGTTTACCATGCCGAGGAATCGTTGCAAACTTGTGACATCGGTAGAAACAGGCAGTTCGTTGATGGCTGCAGTCTTTAGTGGATCAGGCTTTAGGCTGCTGCTGGTAAAAACATGTCCGACATAGGTGACCTCAGGAACCCAAAACCTGCACGTAAGTGGATTAAGTTTGAGATTAATGTCTCTGACACTGTCTAGTATTTTCTTCAGGTTGGCGTCATGCTCAGCCAGATCGTGACAATAGACGAGGATATCATCAACAATGATAGCACACGGGTGTTCTGCAAACATTTGTTCCATTGTGCACTGAAAAACCTCACTGGCAGAGTTGATGCCGAAGGGCATTGTTCAAAATTTATAACGGCCAAAGGGTGTGCAAAAGTCATCAAGTTGGATGATGCAGGGTCAAGTGGTATTTGCCAGAAGGAGCTTTTTGCATCCAGGACTGAGAACACAGTTCAGTTTCCAATCTGTGCAGCGACGTCTTCTGTGGTCCTCATCGGGTAGTGTGGGCACTTAATTGCAGTATTCAGATCCCTGGCGTTGATGCAGATGCGTATCTCGTCTTTGTTTTTCTTAGTTGCCACGACCAACATGTAGAGGAACCAACGTGAGAGCAGGCTATTCTAGACTGGGTATTGAGTAATGAGGAAGGGTTAGTTAGCAGTCTTGTTGTGCGTGGTCCCTTGGGCAAGAGTGACCATAATATGGTTGAGTTCTTCATTAGGATGGAGAGTGACATTGTTAATTCAGAAACAAGGGTTCTGAACTTAAAGAAAGGTAACTTTGAGCTTATGAGACATGAATTGGCCAAGATAGACTGGCAATTGATTCTTAAAGGGTTGACGGTGGATAAGCAATGGAAGGCATTTAAAGACTGCATGGATGAACTACAACAATTGTTCATCCCAGTTTGGCAATATAATAAATCAGGGAATAGTGCATCTGTGGATAACAATGGAAATCATGGAAAGTATCAAAACAAAAGATGAAGCAGATAAATTAGCCAGAAAAAGCAGCCTATCAGAGGACGGGGAGAAATTTCAACAGAGTCCAACAGAGGAGGACAAAGGGTTTAATTAGGAAAGGGAAAATAGGTTATGAAAGACACTGGCAGGGAACATAAAAACTGATTGCAAAAGTTTTATAGATCTGTGAAGAGAAAAAGATTTGTTAAACCAAATGTAAGTCCCTTGCAGTCAAAAACAGGTGAATTGATCATGGGAGAACAAGGACATGGCAGACCAATTGAATAACTACTTTGGTTCTGTCTTCACTAAGGAAGTCGGAAATAGTAGAGGACCGGGGGTCAAATAAGATGGAGGAACTGAGTGAAATCCAGGTTAGGCGGGGAATAGTGTTCGGTAAATTGAATGGATTAAAGGCCGATAAATCCCCAGGACCCGATAGGCTGCATCCCAGAGTACTGAAGGAAGTAGCCCCAGCAATAGTGGTGCATTAGTGATAATTTTTCAAAACTCTTTAGAATCTGGAGTAGTTCCTGAGGATTGGAGGGTAGCTAATGTAAC
Source organism: Raja brachyura (assembly GCA_963514005.1). Next base: position 73,351,252 of record OY740790.1, read on the forward strand.
CCCACTTTTCAAAAAGGGAGGGAGAGCGAAAATGGGGAATTACAGACCAGTTAGTCTAACTTCGGTAGTGGGGAAAATGCTAGAGTCAGTTATTAAAGATGGGATAGCAGCACATTTGGAAAGTTGTAAAATCATTGGACAAAGTCAGCATGTATTTATGAAAGGCAAATCATGTCTGACAAATCTTATAGAATTTTTCAAAGATGTAACTAGTAGAGTGGATAAGGGAGAACCACTGGATGTGTTATATCTGGACTTTCAGAAGGCTTTCGACAAAGTCCCACATAAGAGATTAGTAGGCAAACTTAAAGCACACGGTATTGGGGGTTCAGTATTGATATGTATAGAGAATTGGCTGGCAGACAGGAAGCAAAGAGTAGGAGTAAATGGGTCCTTTTCAGATTGGCAGGCAGTTACTAGTGGGGTACCGCAAGGCTCTGCTGGGACCCCAGCTATTTACAATATATATTAATGATCTGGACGAGGGAGTTGAATGCAACATCTCCAAGTGTGCGGATGCCATGAAGCTGGGGACAGTGTTAGCAGGATACACAGCGATCCAATACTTTGTGGGCAACTTGTCAAGTCCATCATCAAACAGGTCTTTGTACTGGGATAGCAGCTGCTGTGCTGGCTCGTCTGTTGGACATAGTTTGTGGACGGCATGTCCAAAATACACTAGGCCCAGGTCATGACATGCATTAATACAGAGCAGAGTCTCAGAGTGTGATTGTATGATGTAAAATTGTAGGTTTCTTGTCTGGTTGTCTACCATGCACTTTAAATCAACTTTTCCAAGTGGAGCAAAACCTCATCCCTATCATCCCGAAGTGTGGAGAAGTCCTTTTGCATTTGTTCTGCATTCCGTATTTTGTTAAACTCCCTTATCGACATTATGTTGACCTTTGCACCTGTATCGACTTTGGCTAGCAAAGTCCTATTGTTTATTAACACAATTAATTTAGGGTCGAGTAGCTTGTTAGAGGATCGTCGGAGGGAGTGAATTGCAGAGCTGCTATCAGCATTTTCAGAGTGGTTCTCATGTGAGGCAGTGTCGAGCTCTTGGGATTACCATCTGAGAACTCTTGTAGCAGGTGCAAGTTCATCCTTGAAGTACTGGCAGTCTCACGGGAGCGACAGCATTTCGCAAAGTGATTAAGCTTTCTACAGTGATGGCAGGATTTACCGTCAGCTACACAAAACTGGTGACCCCTCACGTGGAAATTGTTACAGTTCTGACAGCAGGCACATTTGGGCTTTTGCGGGAAGAGTAATTAGTAAGATTGATGTTGTGTTGCTGTCGTGGGCTGAGAGACACAAGGTCTGCAAGTGTTGCAACAAATTCTGACATATGCCATGAATGGATAGCTTGCTCCAAAGTCAATTCGCGGTTGCGAAGGAGCTCAGCCCTCAGTTTATGATCGATCATTCCGCCCACAACCTTATCTCTCACCAGTTCATTCGTCAACTCGAAGTGCGTGGAAGATGCTGCGTGTGAAACGGCTCCGAGCAGAGCTATTGCCACGTCATCAGTGAAAGCTGGACATTTTACATTTGACAGGTCAAAGTCTTTTGACAGTTTTAAAAGTTAATCAGTAATAAGTTGAGAAATAAAGCATTAAATGTTTAGTGAAGGCAATCTCTGCCTAAATGGGATAAATGGTAATCAGAATATGTAAAAATGTTATCATTACCGCGTAGTGTTTTTGCGACGATGTAAAGTCACACACATATATGCACAAATATACACACAAACAAGTTCAGAGTTTTAAGAAGTACTAGACTCAGTGGGACCCATTGGGTCCTGTCCCCTCAACATGCAGTTGAGGAAGGGAGGGAGGGGGCCTGCAGCGTCACACACATACAAACAGCTGTTGGGGGGGGGGGGTGAAGAGGGGGGGCAGGTGAGGAGGGGGGGGGGGGTGAAGAGGAAGGGGGGGAAGAGGGAGGGGGGGTGAAGAAAGAGGGGGAAGAGGTGAATGTAAATTTGATTTCAAATATTAGCAATTTATCCAGAGGGAACAATCGGAGCGCGAGTAAAAAACAACCCGGGAAATGCTGCACAGAACCTCATTCTGAAAATTGTGCCAAACCCTGGGGCAGGACAAGGCAATCAGGCAGATACCATGCAGATATACGGACCAGGGAAACCACCTGAACAATGTATGATATGAGATAAAGCCTCAAATCACCACACGACCCCTTAGGACTTTGTAGACTACCTCTACAGTAGAGAAGAATATTATCAGGCTACAGACCATGATATTTGGTCCATGACTATGTCGCTTCTGTCACCGGCCGAACAACAGAAGTTGAAGAATACTATGGAACATCAGACATGGCAGGCACTAAAGGGCGTACCAGGGCATTGCAGACCAGGCAGTTTGTGTAAATTTTATGATGACCAATCTGTTTGAATGTTTGAAAAAGCCAATTAACTAGTCTGTGGTCCTCGACTGTAATCCTGGTCCAAAAGAAGGCCCCCCAGTCGTATCTAGATTGTTTCACTATCATCTATGGAACCCATGCAGGAGACCCTGTGTGCAACGCTGGAAACAGCTCCTCAGCTTTTAATGCTCTATTGATGAGTTGTCTCCCACTGAATGTGCAGGCAATGGTTAAAACAAACTTAAACTGGGCGGACACCGACATAACCCAAATGAGACGTGCAATAACTGCCTTTTGGGCTGATGGTGCCGGAAACACGGCTGCTGCCAGTGCACCCAGAATTAAAACAGAATATTATATGTGGGAACCAGCAGCTGAAGAATGCTCCTATATTCTGGCCATGAGACCAATGAACGGGATGCGCCCTGGTAGAGGAAAGAGTTTTCCGCCTAGACCACAATGGAATGTAGAATTCTGGGGGGGGGGGGGGGGGAGTGGACAAGGACAAAACCATCCAGAGCAGGGAAGATCCCAAGGTGAGAAAGGAGCTGAAGGAAGCTGTTATAGGTGTGGGAAACAAGGGCATTGGATGAGGGATTGCCCCTCTTGTGACAACGGGGAAGGATGGGGAAGGCAGGCTCCCTACTTTACCAACAATCCATTTTACCAATGACCCACCCACTCCCCTGTAAAACACCTATTCCCACTAATCGCCAACCCCGATGAAGATCCCATAGTAAACATGATGCTGGGGGACACCAGAGTTCCGTTTTTGATTGATACAGGAGCAACCTCATCTACCCTGAATCAGGAGCTTGTGGCATATCTGGGAGTTCCTATGTCAGACCATGTAACACGATTATCAGGATTGGATGGGAAAGTACGGTATTACCCCCCTAACTCAGCCTCTGACTATAATATATGGACAGGAACAGTGCACCCTCTCCTTTTCCGTTACCCCATATCTTGGCTGCAACCTCGCAGGCAGAGACCTATTAATAGGAGTAAAACCAGGAATCCCTGCACTAACGAGATAGTTCACCTCCAGACCCAGAAGATGATGCACACACACTTCCACTTCCCAACGCCTCAATGTTGGGCCATTGATCTTTTGTCAGCACCGGTCTTTGGAAATACTCCCAATCCACATGTAACTCTATTTTATGATCCCAAGGTTTGCAACCCTGAACTAGGAGATTACTTTAGGCCACTGATAGGGAAAGCGATCATAGTCTGCTTGAATGGAACAGAGTCAGACGAACCTGGCACTGCCGTGATAGTGCAAGTGGAAGAAGGGTTGTGGAAACAGAATGCTTCCCTAGTGGTGCCGCATGTAACCACCTCAGTGCGGGCAGATCACTCGGCAAAAGAGCTGGGGTACCTCACCCACGAATTATGCAACCAAGCAGATAACATATTGGTTGAGCAATATTTTTCTCAGGGAGTACTGGAAAGAGTGCCAATTTGTAGAAGGAATCATTCAGCACTACCAGGCATCGAAGAACAACATAGACATGCATCAGATTTGGTCGACTTCACCACATGAGGTAGGACTACCTCCTATCGAAAAGACAGACAGGTTGGCAGAGGGGGTGATGTTGTCCAGTTGGTGAGGAATGAAATTCAGTCCCTTGCAAGGGGTGATATTAAAACAGGAGATGTGGAGTCAGTATGGATAGACCTAAGGAATTGTAGGGGTAAAAATACCCTAATGGAACTAATCTACAGGCCCCCAAACAGTACCCCAAATTGGAGCCTACCAGGGAGAAGGCAATTCTGGATTTACTGTTATGTAAAGAACTGGATTTGATAAAGGACCTCGAGGTTAATGAGCCATTGGGAGACAGTGGCCATAACATAGTCAGGTTTAATCTACAATTGGAGAGGGAGAAAGGTAGATCAGAGGTGTCAGTGTTGCAGTTGAATAAAGGGGACTATGGGGCCATGAGGGAGGAGCTGGCCAAAGTTGACTGGAAAGATACACGAGCAGGCATGACAATGGAAAAACAAATGGCAGGTGTTTCTAGGAATAAAACAGAAGGTGCAGGATCAGTTCATTCCTAGGAGGAAATAAGATTCCAAGGGGAGAAAGGGACGACAATGGCTGACAAGGGACGTCAGGGACAGTATAAAAATTAAAGTGAAGAAGTACAACGTAGCAAAGATGAGCGGGAGGCAAGAGGATTGGGTAATGTTTAAAGAACAACAGAAGATAACCAAAAAGACAATACGGGGAGAAAAGATAAGGTACGAAGGTAAGCTAGCCAAGAATATAAAGCAAGATAGTAAAAGCTTCTTTAGGTACGTGAAGAGGAAAAAATTAGTTAAGACCAAAGTTGGACCCTTGAAGACCGAAAAAGGTGAATTTATTATGGGGAACAAGGAAATGGCAGATGAGTTGAACAGGTACTTGGATCTGTCTTCACTAAGGAGGACACAAACAATCTTCCTGATACAGTAGTAGCCAGAGGATCTGGGGTGACGGAGAAACTGAAGGAAAACACATTAGGCAGGAAATGGTGTTGGATAGACTGATGGGACTGAAGGCTGATAAATCCCCAGGGCCTGATGGTTTGCATCTCAGGGTACTTACGGAAGTGGCTCTAAAAATCGTGGATGCATTGGTGATATTTTTCCAATGTTCTTTAGACTCAGGTTCAGTTCCTGTGGATTGGAGGGTAGCTAATGTTATCCTACTTTTTAAGAAAGGCGGGAGAGAGAAAACAGGGAATTATAGACCAGTTAGCCTGACATTGGTGGTGGAGAAGATGAGATAGCCGAACATTTGGATAGCAGTAACAGAATCGGCCCGAGTCAGCATGGATTTATGAAGGGGAAATCATGCTTGACTAATCTTCTGGAATTATTTGAAGAGTAACTCGGAAAATCGACAAGGGAGAGCCAGAGGATGTGGGTGGGGTACCTGGACTTTCAGAAAACATCTGATAAGGTCCCACATAGGAGATTAGTGGGCAAAAGTAGGGCACTTGGTATTGGGGGTAGAGTGCTGACATGGATAGAGAAGTGGTTAGCAGACAGGAAACAAAGAGTAGGGATTAACGGGTCCCTTTCAGAATGGCAGGCAATGACTAGTGGGGTACAGCAAGGCTTGGTGCTGGGACCGCAGCTATTTACAATATACATCGATGAGTTGGATGTATGGATTTGAAAGTAGCAGTAGCAAATTTGCAGATGACACAAAGCTGGGTGGCAGTGTGAACTGTGAGGAGGATGCTATGAGAATGCAGGGTGACTTAGAAACATAGACATAGAAAATAGGTGCAGGAGTAGGCCATTCGGCCCTTCGAGCCTGCACCGCCATTCAATGTGATCATGGCTGATCATCCAACTCAGTATCCCGTACCTGCCTTCTCGCCATACCCCCTGATCCCTTTAGCCACAAGTGCCACATCTAACGCCCTCTTAAATATAGCCAATGAACTGGCCTCAACTACCTTCTGTGGCAGAGAATTCCAGAGACTCACCACTCTCTGTGTAAAGAATGTTTTCCTCATTTCGGTCCTAAAGGAATTCCCCCTTATCCTTAGACTGTGACCCCTTGTTCTGGACTCCCCCAACATCGGGAACAATCTTCCAGCATCTAGCCTGTCCAACCCCTTAAGAATTTTGTAAGTTTCTATAAGATCCCCCCTCAATCTTCTAAATTCCAGCGAGTACAAGCCGAGTCTATCCAATCTTTCCTCATATGAAAGTCCTGACATCCCAGGAATCAGTCTGGTATACTTGGACAAGTTGGGGGAGTGGGGGGATGCATGACAGATGACGTTTAATGTGGAGAAATGTGAGGTTACCCACTTTGGTAGCAAAAACAGGAAGGCAGATTACTATCTAGATGGCAGTGAAGAAAGCAAATGGCATATTGGCCTTTATAACAAGAGGAATCGAATATAGGAGCAAAGAGGTCCTTCTGCAGTTGTACAGAGCCCTAGTGAGACCACACCTGGAGTATTATGTACAGTTTTGGTCCTCTAACTTGAGGAAGGACATTCTTGCTATTGAGGGAGTGCAGCGTAGGTTTACAAGGTTAATTCCTGGGATGGCGGGACTGTTAAATGCTGAGAGAATGGAGCAGCTGGGCTTGTACACTCTGGAGTTCAGAAGGATGAGAGAGGTTCTCATTGAAACATATAAGATTGTTGAGGATTTGGACATGCTAGAGGCAGGAAACATGTTCCAGATGTTGGGGGTCCAGAATCTGAGGACACAGTTTAAGAATAAGGAGAAAGCCATTTAGAATGGAGACAAGGAAACACTTTTTCTCACAGAGAGTGGTGAGTCTGTGAAATTCTCTGCCTCAGAGGGCGGTGGAGGTGGGTTCTCTGGATGCTTTCAAGAGAGAACTAAATAGTGCTCTTAAAAATAGTGGAGTCAGGGGATATGGGGAGAAGGCAGGAATGGGGTACTGATTGGGGATGATCAGACATGATCACATTCAATGGCGGTGCTGGCTCGATGGGCCGAACGGGCTACTACTGCCCCTCTTGTCTATTGTCTATTGACTGACCTATTGTGCTCCTGTAATGATCACAATCAAGCCGGATGTCCGCCTCCCTGTGGTCCACCAATCTATATCATATTGTATAGCATATATCATCATATCATATCATATCATCATAATATAATATAACATATATATATAAAACTGTGTGTGTGTGTCTGCCGACATCCGGCTGCCGGGTCTACGCCCTTTGATTCCCTGCTCCGCCAAAACCGGACCCTCGGACGACGCCGTTTTTCCCACTTGGCAAGACGTTACGTTACCAAAGGCGCTCCTCGTTACGTTTAGACATCGTTACGTACACCGTTTTTAATAAAACGCCCCACGTTTTCAAAATTCAAACTGCTCTCACCCATAGAATGTTGGTAAACATTCCATCGTGTGATGTCATAATGCCCAATGCTCTCAGATGTCCAATCGGAATGGATCTCATTACATCTGCCCTCGCGCCAGCCCCAGCCTCCCCCCTCCCCGTGATGTTCCAGCATGTTCCATTGTGTGATGTCACAATGCCATCCCTCACAGATGGCCAATCGGAACTGATCTCATTTACATCTGCCTTGGCCCCAGCCCCATCCCCAGCCCCCCCTCCCCCCCACTGCAGCCTGTGTCAAAGTGCTTCATCACGTGTGTGGGAATAGAGAAAGAGGATTGGGGGTGCTAGGGAGTGGGGAATAGATGGACTGCCCCTACCCCGCCCCCTCCCTCTCTACCACCCCACTCTTTCCCCCCTCTCCCCCCACCCCTCTCCCCCCACCCCTCTCCCCCTCCCTCACACTCTTCCCCCTCCCTCCCCTACCCCACTTCCCTCCTCCCCTCCCTCCCCCCTCCCCCACACCTCTCTCACACTTCCCCATCCCTCTCCTCACCCCTCCCCCTCCTCCTCCCACCCCATCCCTCCTTCCCTCTCTTCCCCACCCCCTTCCCTCTTTACCCCCTCCCCTCAAATCAAATCAAATCAAATACGTTTATTTGTCATTGCACATCAACTATACAATGAAATTTCATGTGCATCCCCTTCAACGGTAAACAATAAAAGACACGGGATAAAAAGATTAAAAAGAACAAAACACAATAATACAAACAACCATTTACTCTCACATTTACATTTACTACAAGATCAATGCATAAAATAAGTAATAGATTTTAAAAAAATGCACATTATATTGCACATTCTAGCAGACAAATTTTTATATGCACCCCGAATTGTGTAGTGTTGCCCGTAGTGTTATCTGTTTGAATTAAGTTCTCTAATGGCACGTGGGTAGAAACTGTTAGTTAGTCTGCAAGTGTGGGCATTCAAAGACCCCTATTGCCACCCAGAGGGCAGCAGAGTGAAAAGGTGGTTGGCAGGGTGGGATGAGTTCTGTGTGATGTTTGTCGCCCGGCGTAAACATCGGGCCTTGTAAATATCTTCCAGGGAGGGTAGTTGAGTGTTTGTGATGCTCTGTGCTGTTATAATAACCCTCTGTAGTGCCTTCCTTCCAGCCACAGTGCAGCTAGCAAACCACACCAGGATGCCATAGGAGAGGATGCTTTCCATGGCGCACCGGCGCACTCTGTCCCTCTTCCACCACTCCCCCTACCCCTCTTCCCCTCCCTCCCTACTCTTTCACTTCTCTCCCCCTTCCCTGCTTAGTGTGTGACTAGAGATTACGCTTTTACATTCACTAATGCACTCCTCTTTACATTTAGACATTGTTACGTACACATTTTTAATAAAATCCTTCCCCCTCCTCCAATATTTCAAAATCTTTAAAAAATCAATCTCCTTTCTCTCTCTCTCTCCATCCCCCACCTCACTCTCTCCACCTCTCCCCTACCCCTCTTTCTCCCCCTGTCCTCTCCCCTCCACCTCCTTTTCCTCCCCTCTTCTCCATAACCCCTCTACTCTCACCTTCCCCTCTCCTCCCTTACCCCACCCCTCTCTACCCCCCTCACCCACCCTCAGGGACATGCTGCCCCCCCCTCCCCCCACCCCCCCCCTGCAACCACACATTGGGGGAACAGACCCAACGGGCCTGCACTTGGTCTAGTATATATTAAAACTGTGCGTGTGTCTGCCGATATCCAGCTGCCGCGTTTCCGCTCTTTGATTCCCTGCTCCGCCAAAACCGGACCCTCGGACGTCGCCGTTTTTCCCATTTGGCCAAACGTTACGCTTGTACATTACCAAAGGCGCTCTTCATTACGTTTAGACGTTGTTACGTACACCGTTTTTAATAAAATCCCCCCACTTTTTCAAAATTCAAACTGCTCTCACCCATAGAATGTTGGTAAACAATCCATCGTGCGATGTCACAATGCCCAATGCTCACAGATGTCCAATCAGAACGGATCTCATTTACATCTGCCCTCGCACCAGCCCCAGCACCCCCTTCCCCGCCTGATGTTCCAACACGTTCCATTGTATGATGTCACAAAGCCATCCCTCACAAATGGCCAATCACAATGGATCTCATTTACATCTGCCTTTGCCCCAGCCCCAGAACCAGCAACCTGTGTCGAAGTGTTTGATCACGTGTGTGGGAAGAGAGAAAGAGGATTGGGGGTGATAGGGAGTGGGGAGTAGATGCGGCTTCCATATCCGCGCGAAGGCTTAGGACGTGCCGCTAGTCCAAATCCTCGCGGCCGCAGGATGGTCTAGAGAAGCAACTTTCTCACAGTTTTATGATAAACCTGTACAGGCAGTGCCACGGTTTGGGCATGCTGTTTAATTCATTTGCTTTGTTTATATCATTGTTTGTAATTTCCTCCTGGGATAGAGAGGTTATTACTGGTTTTTGTTATTATTGTAGCAATGTTACAAAATTTTGAGATTTTCAAAATCAAGTCTGCAATTTATCCCATCAGATAATCATAAAAAGATGTTTAATTTGACACCTAACTCACCTTCGTATCTTCAGTATTAGAAAAGTTATGGCCATTTTCATACTCGGAAATTAGCATCTTGTTCCCTATTGCTTTTCCATTGACTTAACACAAAAGCTGTGATCGAGGACAGTCAAAAGCCCATAACATTCTTAAAAATTAAGAGAATTGAAAGACATTTTCAATTATTATAGATTGAAGTATTCTGAAACAAATATGAAACAATCTTACTTGGATGACATGAAATTAAAGCATATAATTAGTTAGTAACCCAATTGTAGCTGATTACAAAATTCAATTACTAGATCTAAATATCTATCCATTTCTTAAGGAAAGATTAACATTTTTAAATAGCCTAAGTGTCCAAATAGCATTCACACAAGAATTCACAATATAACATGATTTTTAAATCCCATTGTCATGAATTTATCGGACAAATGGAAGGAATTTAGTATTTAGAATTAATTCCCGTAAGTTAATGCTCATTTAAATCATCCTGCGAGTGGGATTTTGTGGAACGCGATCGATTGGAACGTTGCGGTTGCGGTGAATATAAACCCCATATCGGCAGGAATAACACTGCCGGTTTGTATGGGGCCAAAATCACCTTTTTGCAACGTAAAATTTGGATTAAAGGCATTCTAAGAAGCACGTTTATACGTAAATTATACGGCTTTCCTTTACCTGTCCCGTATGTGAAATCCATCCCCGTTGTTGGTGTTCACGGCATAAGAAGCTGATTTTTATTTTACTCCAGCGCTGAAATTGTCCAGCGATTTAAAATAAAAAATTCACAGAACGGCCGTCGGAACAAATCTTCAGCAAAAGCTTGCACCCCGAGAAAATATAACTCCGACACACAGGAGAAAAAATGCATTTTAACTCCGGCCCCCCTCAAAGTCACGCACACGGCCAGTGACAGAACTGTAGCGCCGCTGAAGGTAAGTTTTGTAACACACCTACCTACTGCCATAAGTTCGGATAATGGTCCCCATTTTATTGCCACTATTCATGAGGAACTATGTGCACATCTTAATATCCAACAGCAATGTCACTGTGTACACCACCCACAGGCATCCAGGATAGTGGAAGGAGCCAATGGGGTGTTGAAAAACAAGATTTCCAAGCTAATGGGAGAAATGGGACTGACATGGATTAAAGTATTACCCGTAGCATTATTTGAAATCCGGGTAACGCCCCACAGTGCTACTAAGCTATCCCCAGCAGAAATTATCTATGGTAAACCTCTACAAACCCCCTGGGGAGCAAGCCTCACTTATGAAGGAACCCTAGATTTACACGCATTAAACGATGAAATTATAACCTATGTTCAGAGGTTCACCCATATTCTGTCAGCATTGCATTCATAGCTAAAGGAGTCCCAGAGGCCGCTACCTGACGGTGACCAGAGCAAATAGTCCAAACAGGGTACTACGTACTTATAAGAAATTGGGACCGTAAGAAACTGGGGGAACGGACCATACCAAGTGTTGCTGACAACATCAATGGCTGTGAAGGTTGAGAACCATCCTCGCTGGATACATCTTACAGGCTGCAAGAAAATTGGACTAGATCCCCACAAAAGTGAGGAAGGCGTACCACTAGTGCCAATACCCTAAATCTAACTGAACAGCCTGCCCTACTCAGTTTTCGCAACGCTACAGTGTCTAGTAGTTGCCGAGTGATCAAGCCATGGGTAAATGGGACCCGTAGGTATGGGGGACTTATGTATGATAATTTTAAAGTTTGGTACACACCCCTGTTTAAACCAGGGTGGAAGGTGAATGAAACAAAGGTATGGAAGATACCCCGGTTGAGAATAATAAGCAATCCTCATCTACCATTAAATACCTCATGACATTGCAACTACACAGAAAAGGGGGGATATTTGGGAAACCGCTCATGCACTACAATCGCTCCTCAGGGACCACCATGATCAGTAAATGGAACATACTTTGTGTGTGGGTCATGGGCATATCCGCGGCTGCCAGGGATGCCACGGGGAAACTATTGCACTTGGGAAAGGAAGTGGGGAAAGGACGACCATTGGAATGGGTGTTGCTATATAGCTTATGTTGTTCCCTATGTTTTTATGTTGCTGACACAGGTAGCTAATACCCTGAGAGTCAAAAGGGGAATTGTGGAAACTGAGAGGTATTAGATGATCGTTTTCCCCCCGTATGGTGTAGCAAGAACAGATAAGGAATTGAATTGAATTGAATTGAATTGAATACCTTTATTGTCATTCAGACCTTTCGGTCTGAACGAAATTTCGTGCCTGCAGTCATACATATATAAAAAACAACAATACAATACCACACAATAAACACAAAACTAACATCCACCACAGTGAGCTCACCAAACACCTCCTCACTGTGGTGGAAGGCAAAAGTCTTAGGGTCTCAGTCTTTTCTCCCCTCCTTATTCTCCCTCTGCGCTGAGGGGATCCAGGCCGCCGCCACCGCTAGCGCCGGAACACCGCCACAGGGCCCGCCGCCGGAACGTCGCTGGAGCACCGCAGCTCCCGTAAACCAGGCCGCTGCTGGAGCACCGCAGCTCCCGACACCCAGGCCGTCACTGGAGCACCGCAGCTCCCGTCACCCAGGCCGTCGCTGGAGCACCGCAGCTCCCGACATCCAAGCCGCCACTGGAGCACCGCAGCTCCCGACACCCAGGCCGTCGCTGGAGCACCGCAGCTCCCGACATCCAAGCCGCCGCTGGAGCACCGCAGCTCCCGACACCCAGGCCGTCGCTGGAGCACCGCAGCTCCTGACATCCAAGCCGCCGCCGGAGCACCGCAGCCCCCGACATCCAAACCGCCGCTGGAGCACCGCAGCTCCCGAAGCCCAGGCCGCCGCTGGAGCACCGCAGCTCAGGGGGAGCCAGGCCGCCGCTGGAGCACCGCAGCCCCCGACACGCAAGCCGCCGCTGGAGCGCCGCAGCTCCCGAAGCCCAGGCCGCCGCCGGAAGCCAGGTCGCCGCTGAAGCTCTGAAGGCCGTGCCGCCGCCGCTGGAAGCAGGAAGGCCGTCACCAGGGCCTCAGCACAGACGGAGACGGTGTCGGGGGACACGACAGGAAAAGTTGCATCCCCCCGAAGGGAGAGACTAAAACCCCCGTTTCTCCCACCCTCCCCCCCCCACATACATACACAACCCGACAAACCAAAAATAAACACCAAAAACAGGGACGAGGACAAAAATAAAATAAAAGACAGACGGACTGCAGGTGAGCCGCAGCTGACAAGCAGCGCCGCCACTCCGAAACATATTATGAAAAATATGGCATCAGCTATGGAAGCGTAAGCTAATTCCACTGCACAGGCTTTTATGAATGTACGGCATTCCATTCAGGCCATCACTGCTGAAATGGTGGCATTGAGAGTAGTAGTCCTCCAGAACCGAATGGCATTAGATTTTATTCCAGCAGAGAAAGGGGGCATTTGTGCTATTACAGGGCGCGAATGCTGCACTTACATTGATAGAAACATAGAAAATAGGTGCAAGAGTAGGCCATTCGGCCTTTCGAGCCTGCACCGCCATTCAATATGATCATGGCTGATCATCCAACTCAGTATCCTGTACCTGCCTTCTCTCCATACCCCCTGATTCCTTTAGCCACAAGGGGCACATCTAACTCCCTCTTAAATATAGCCAATGAACTGGCCTCTACTACCTTCTGTGGCAGAGAATTCCACAGATTCGACACTCTCTGTGTGAAAAATGTTTTTCTCATCTCGGTCCTAAAAGACTTCCCCCTTATCCTTAAACTGTGACCCCTTGTTCTGGACTTCCCCAACATCGGGAACAATCTTCCTGCATCTAGCGTGTCCAACCCCTTAAGAATTTTGTAAGCTTCTATAAGATCCCGGGGCCACAGTCTTAGAATAAAGGGGAGGTCATTTAAGACTGAGGTGAGAAAAAAACGTTTTTACCCAGAGAGTTGTGAACTTATGGAATTCCCTGCCAATCAGGGAATTCCCTGCCAATCTGGAGGTCAAATCACTGGATAGATTTAAGAGAGAGTTTGATAGACCTCTCGGGGCTAGTGGAGTCAAGGGATATGGGGAGAAGGCAGGCACGGGTTATTGATAGTGGACGATCAGCCATGATCACAATGAATGGCGGTGCTGGCTTGAAGGGCCGAATGGCCTCCTCCTACACATATTTTCTATGTTTCTATGTTTCTATCCCCGCACAATCTTCTAAATTCTAGCGAGTACAAGCCGAGTCTATCCAGTCTTTTACCATATGAAAGTCCTACCATCCCAGGAATCAGTCTGGTGAACCTTCTCTGTACTCCCTCTATGGCAAGAATGTCTTTCCTCAGATTAGGAGACCAAAACTGTATGCAATACTCTAGGTGTGGTCTCACCAAGACCCTGTACAACTGCAGTAGAACCTCCCTGCTCTCATACTCAAATCCTTTTGCTATGAATGCTACCATACCATTTGCTTTCTTCACTGCCTGCTGCACCTGCATGCCTAATTTCAATAACTGGTGTACCATAACACCCAGGTCTCGTTGCATCTCCCGTTTTCATAATTGGCCACCATTCAGATAATAGTCTACTTTCCTGTCCTGTTTTGCCACCAAAGTGGATAATCTAATGGTGGTGGCGCGCTGCTGTGGCCCGACTCCGGAGTCGGAGGCTCCAGCTGCAGCCACAGGTCTGGTGGGCTGTGATATCGGGAGCTCGCTGGTCCGTGTGGGAGATCGCTTTTCGGAGGTCCCGCAACACAATTTATCCAGCCTGTGTCGCGGGGTTGGAACGACCCAGAGCGGGGCCATACATCGCTCGGCACGGCTTGAATGGCCGCGGGACATTCCAGCACCCATCGGGGGCTCGACATTGTGACTTTTGGGCCTGGAGCCGGGCCGTACATCGCCCGGCGCGGCCTTAAATGGCCGTGGAACTTACCATCGCCCGTCTGGGGCTTCAACATCCGGAGAGAAATGGTGCAGGGGAGAGAAAAGCCATCCATCACAGTGAGGAGGAGATTCACTGTGATGGATGTTTGTGTAAACTGAATTGTTCGTATGTTTTGTAGGAATTGTCTTTGTTTGTATGGATGTGGAAACAGAGTTTCGTTTGAGCCTCACTGAGGTTCAAATGACATGGAATAAATATTATATATTGTACTATTTCTGGGGCTACTTTCTTAAGTACTCTGGGATGCAGCCTATCTGACCCTGGGGATTTGTCGGCCTTTAATCCATTCAATTTACCTAACACCACGTCCCGGCTAACCTGGATTTCACTCAGTTCCTCCATCTCATTTGACCCCTGGTCCCCTGCTATTTCTGGCAGATTACTTATGTCTTCCTCAGTGAAGACGGAACCAAAGTAGTTATTCAATTGGTCTGCATTTCCTTGTTCCCCATGATTAATTCACCTGTTTCTGACTGCAAGGGACCTACATTTGTTTTAACTAATCTTTTTCTCTTCACATATCTATAAAAACTTTTGCAGTCAGTTTTTATGTTCCCTGACAGTTTTCTTTCATAATCTATTTTCGCTTTCCTAATTAAGCCCTTTGTCCTGCTCTGTTGGACTCTGAATTTCTCCCAGTCCTGTGGTAGGCTGCTTTTTCTGGCTAATTTGTATGCTTCATCTTTTGTTTTGATACTATCCCTGATTTCCCTTGTTGGTTCCTCTACATGTTGGTTTAGAAAACTATCCCGCATACATTCCAAGAAAACCTCTTCCTCAGCACCCCTGCCAATTTGATTCACCCAATCTATATGTAGATTGAAGTCACCCATTATAACCGTTTTACCTTTGTTTCTAATTTCCACGCATTTCTAATTTCCTATTTGATGCCATCCCCAACTCCACTACTACTGTTAGGTGGCCGGTACACAACTCCCACTAGCGTTTTCTGCCCTTTAGTGTTTCGCAGCTCTACCCATATCGATTCCACATCCTCCAAGCTAATGTCCTTCCTTTATATTCGTGTTAATCTCCTCTCTAACCTGCAATGATACCCCACCTCCTTTTCCGTTCTGTCTACCCCTCCTGAAATTTGAATATCCCTGGATGTTCAGCTCCCAGCCTGAGTCACCCTGGAGCCATCT
Source organism: Raja brachyura (assembly GCA_963514005.1). The sequence continues at coordinate 73,367,106 of OY740790.1, forward strand.
CTCCATGATCCCAACTATATTATATCATTAATAACTATCTGTACATTCAACTCATCCACCTTATTACGAATGGTCCTTGCATTGAGACACAAAGCCTTCAGGCTTGTTTTTACGTTGAAAAGTCGCCCTTTTTGATTTTTGCCCTGGATTTGTCTGCCTGCCATTTTTACTTTTTACACCTTGCTACCTATTGCTTCTACCTTCATTTTACACCCCTCTGTCTCTCTGAGGATTTAAACTTTTTTCATCGGTTGTTGCGACAATAATCAACCAGACCACTGTGTTACCAAAAACGTACGTTTTATTGAGCAAGAGTCTTTACATCAATTCACCCGTCCGCAGACCAGGTAACACTGCAAAAAATCGCTACTTCCCTTCAGCAGGTACCACCATATATACTCTTAATACAAAGTTTTCCTCTTCCCCCTTGTTATCCAATTACATTTCCTCCACGTATCTCTTCATATCAGACATGATGTAAGGTGCAAATGCCATCGGCCTCCTCCAAATATGGAGTTGGTTTTCACTTTCTGCTGAAAGCCTGTCGTCTGCGGTTAGCCAGTCTGCACATCCACAAATTGTGCAGATGCAGCAGTTCTGCTTTTTGTGTTAGTAAGCTCTTTTGCACATGCAAGCTTGAATCTTAAGGTTAATTGTTTAATGCCAATACATCGATTTTAATGCTTCTAGAATTATTGGCACTGGTTGTCTTAATATTTCCATAGCAGGATTTAATACAATTCCTCATCTCTGCTCATGCTCCCATCCCCCTGCCACATTAGTTTAAATCCTCCCCAACAGCACTAGCAAACACTCCACCAAGGACATTGGTTCCATTCCAGCCCAGGTGAAGAACGTCCTGTTTGTACTGGTCCCACCTCCCCCCAGAACTGGTTCTAATGCCCTAGAAATTTGAATCCCTCCCCCTGGCACCATTTCCCAAGCTACGTATTCATCTGCAATATCCTCATATCTCTACTCTGACGAGTACATGGCACTGGTAGTAATCCAGAGATTATTACCTTTGAGGTCCTACTTTTAAGTTTTTCTCCTGGCTCCCTAAATTCACCTTGTAGGACCTCATCCCATTTTTTACCTATATCGTCGGTGCCAATGTTGACCACAACAACTGGCTGTTCACCCTCCCCCTCCAAAATGTTCTGCAGCCGTTCAGTGACATCCCTGACCCTTGCACCAGAGAGGCAACTTACCATCCTGGAGTCTCGTTTGCGGCCGCAGAAATGCCTATCTATTCCCCTTACAATTGAATCCCCTATTAAAAGGAGATTAAAAATATACCTGATTCTTCTCAAGATATTCCAGAGTGGGAACAACGGAAATTAACAAACCAGCAGCAAGAGCAAGAGCAGGAGAGAGTGTCGTCTTTTAAAAGGGAGATTGCTAAGATGGCACTCAAAGGGCAGGTGCCAACGGGAATTAAGTTGGGTAAATCGGGCAAGGATGAGAAATGGTTTGTAAACCTTGAAGAGAATAAAGCAATTAATCGGGCAGAGTTTGTGGGTATAGATATAGAGCCACAGGATCCACCAGAAAACTCATGTTCCCAAGTCGGAGAAACTGTGACTTGTTCCTAAGTCAGAGAAACAAGAAGGATGAGGGGATAATGTCCTTCCTCAGATTTGGAGACCAGAACAGTACGCAATACTCCAGGTGTGGTCTCACCAAGGCCCTCTACAACTGAAGTAAACCTCCCTGCTCCTATACTCAAATCCTTTTGCTATGAAAGCTAACATACCATTCGCTTTCTTCACTGCCTGCTGCACCTGCATGCCTAATTTCAATGACTGGTGTACCATGATGCCCAGGTCGCGCAGCATCTCCCCTTTTCCTAATCGGCCACCATTTAGATAATAGTCTGCTTTCCTGTTTTTGCCACCAAAGTGGATCACCTCACGCTACTAGTTACATCCTCGAAAAATTCCACAAGATTCGTCAGACATGATTTACCTTTCGTAAATCCATGCTGCATTTGTCCAATGATTTCACCACTTTCCAAATGTGCTGCTATCCCATCTTTAATAACTGACTCTAGCAGTTTCCCCACTACCGATGTTAGACTAACTGGTCTGTAATTCCCCGTTTTCTCTCTCCCTCCATTCTTAAAAAGAGGGGTTACGTTTGCTACCCGCCAATCCTCAGGAACTACTCCAGAATCTAAAGAGTCTTGAAAGATTATCACTAATGCATCCACTATTTCCGGAGCTACTTCCTTAAGTACTCTGGGATGCAGCCTATCTGGCCCTGGGGATTTATCGGCCTTTAATCCATTCAATTTACCCAACACCACTTCCCGACTAACCTGGATTTCACTCAATTCCTCTTTTGACCCGCCGTCCCCTGCTATTTCCGGCAGATTATTTATGTCTTCCTTAGTGAAGACGGAACCAAAGTAGTTATTCAATTGGTCCGCCATATCCTTGTTCCCCATGATCAACTCACCTGTTTCTGACTGCAAGGGACTTACATTTGTTTTAACTAATCTCTTTCTGTTCACATATCTATAAAAACTTTTGCAGTCAGTTTTTATGTTCCCTGCCAGTTTTCTTTCATAATCTATGTTTCCTTTCCTAGTTAAGCCCTTTGTCCTCCTCTGCTGGTCTCTGATTTTCTCCCAGTCCTCTGGTATGCTGCTTTTTCTGGCTACTTTGTACGCATCATCCTTAGCTTTGATACTATCCCTGATTTCCCTTTTTATCCACGGATGCACTACCTTCCCTGATTTATTCTTTTGCCAAACTGGGATGAACAATTTTTGTAGTTCATCCATGCAGTCTTTAAATGTCTTCCATTGCGTATCCACCATTAACCCTTTTAGAATTGATTGCCAGTCAATCTTGGCCAATTCACGTCTCATACCCTCAAAGTTACCTTTCTTTGGATTGTTTTGGGAGTAGCAGAGTCAATGTATATTCGCCCGATAGATTTGAATTGTTTAACCCTTGATGGTAAAGAGGCTTATATTATCAAGGTGGAAATTAATTGTCCCTGGATTTGGCATTTTTGATTGGACTTGGGATCAAATTAATAGTAAAACAAATTGATTGTTTAAATTTGAACAGCTGGGATTCCACAGGAATTGGAAGGGAATTATATTATCGGCTACAATGCTGTGGAATGAAGAAGAAGAAATGGGCAGAAGAATTAAAATTCAAAGTAGTAAATTGAAGGCTGAGACTGAATTTGGTTAAATTGGAACATTTATTATGGTTTGCTTCAAATTAAAGTCACTCCTTTAGGGTAATCTGGACTGAACCCAGCTGAAATTTGTATGATTTCCTGTCACCAGACATACATAGTAACATTGTATGATGATGAAGGAGATTCCATGTCAATCCTAGAATAATAGATAGTAGGTTTGGGAACAGAGAGCAATATAGATAATAGAATAGGGTTCGGTTCAATGGGAATAGTGAGAGTGTGGGAAAGCATGAGTTCATAATGGTATCTTGCCTTGTCCCAAGTTTCTTGAGGTTATTCTAGCGTTTAGGTTCGACTGTGGAAGGTGATGGAAGACTGGGCAGGAACATGGATGGAGGGAACTCGCGCCTATGAAAACACGGGAGGTGAAGACTCCTCAGACAGGACTTGTGAAGTCAGGCCCATGCAACCTCAGGACGCTTTATAAGATTCTGAGAAGAAACAACATCATCTTGTGTTACTGATGGATGGGAAATGTACAGCACACAGATGTTTGTCTGGTTAGCTGATTACTAAGTCACTTTAGTTATCATTTATGATGGGTTATCATAATGATAAAAGGAAGGAATGTTAATCCTGGCTAAATTGGACCAGTCAGTACTTCAAAATAGGGGGTTAAGTTTCAGGGTTTGCTGGGAGATTTGGTCAAATTTGCAGAGCTGGGACAGGCTGTGAGAGGTGCCAGAGAGTCTGGAGCTTAGATACAATTTGCAAGCAAAGAATAGGAAGCCTGGCAAGCCTTGTCAATCTGATACTAAATGCATAGAATGGATTGGGTAGCTGCAAACCAGACCTACACTTTGTAAATAGCTTGTAAATAATGTTGCAGAATCTGACCCTGCTGAATGTTTATTGGATGGGGTGTTAACCCTTGTCTGAGAGTTCTGGTAATCAGGGTAAATGTTGCTAAGTTGACTTCATTCGAAGTCCGTTGTCAATACAATGTATTGAACTATTTTATCAGTGGGTTAGGGAAATGTCTGTTATGTATGGGGTTAATCGATATTTGTAATTTGGTGATTAAGAGACAACCCCTGTGTGGTTCGGCCCTCAGGTTCGCGGGGCATATAAAAGGCCGTGATCATGTGGCTCAGGGTCGATCCACTAGAGAAACGCTCGGGACAGCGTATCCTTCTGGAGTGTCTCTGTCTGCGCGAGGCCTAGAGGGCTTGAACAGATAGACACACGATCAAACCCGCGGTGGGGATATGTCCAGTGTGTGATCTGTGATGTGCTTTTGGTAAAATAAAGTTTGGTTATTCAAGTGCTTGATTCAGTGTTTTTACTGAAACTTGACTGGGTGGGAAGCTTTGAAATGAGCAATTATCATGATTATCCTCACTCTGACAATGGAGGAGACCTAGGATAGAAAGGTCTGTGTAGGAATAGGAAGCAGAATGATAGTGTCTAGCAACTGGGAGATCAGGTAGGTTCAGGCAGACAGAGCGAAGGAGTTCGGCGAAAAATTCGCGCAGTCTACGTTTGGTCTCGTCATTGCATAAGAGTCCACATCTGGAACAACGGATACATTGGATGAGGTCAGAGGAGGTGCAAGTGAATCTTTGCCTAACCTGAAAAGACTGTCGGGGTCCCTGGACAGAGTCGAGGGAGGAGGTATAGCGACATGTGTTGGATCTCCTGCAGCTGCAGGGGAATTTTCCTTGGGAGGGGTTGTTTCGGTGGGAAGGGATGAGATATAGTTATGTTGTTTTTATTCCGTGGATAATAATTCCTTCTTTAGACAAAGCACTAATCCTCAGATCGGCATTAATATGTTAATTGTGCGTGTTCCGTGTTAGGTCACTCAAAGCCAGGTTTAATTGCAAAGTGTAGTGGTCACAGTTGTTGACAATGAAATGACCGTAAGCTTGGCGTTTCTCTCAGGGAGGGCAGAGAGCGTTCCACATCTCTTCAGTTTTCATCGCAGCAATGGGATCAGAACTATAGTTGACAAAATCTGCATTCAACATGCCAATGCCTCCCAGCTGGAACTTCTTCAAGAAAGTCGTCCTCAATGAAATGCTCTCTGGATCGTCGTACCAGACCTCATGGAACACCTTACCTTTCTGTTGTGGAAGCAAAGAGTGGGCTTAGCTTGGTTCAGTGCACTGATCAAGAAACACTGCTGGATTTCTTTAACAAAACAGTGCAAAGTCCATGACAAGAAAAACATAAAGTGCTGGAGTAACTAAGAGGGTAAGGCAACATCTCTGGCGAACATGGATAGGCGGCATGAAGGAAGCAACTTCAGATGCTGGTTTAAACCGAAGATAGACACAAAAAGCTGGAGTGACTCAATGGGTCAGACAGCATATGTGGCGAACAGGAATAGGTGACATTTGGAGAAGTCTGAAGATTCGTCTTGACCTGAAATTTAACCTATTCCTTTTCTCCAGAGATGCTGTCTGACCTGCTGAGTTACTCCAGCTTTTTGTGTCTATTTATGGATGGGTGACGTTTTGGTTGTGATGGTACCTGCCTCATCTACATCTCTGCTAATCCGTTCCATATACCTATCACCGTTTGTGTAAAATAGTTGGTCCTCAGGTTCCTATTAAATGATGTATAAATGTATTTATACATCATACTTTATTTACAATGTTCTACATTTTATTTTAAAAAGTGCAAGAACCACAGTGGGGTAGACTAGAGGACCTGGAATACATCGTTAATATATATGAGAGATCTAGGTTATTTTATAGCTTTATGATAATTATTGTCACGTGTATTGAGGTACATAGAAACATAGAAAATAGGTGCAGGAGTAGGCCATTCTCCTGGACTTCCCCAACATCGGGAACAATCTTGCTGCATCTAGCCTGTCCAACCCCTTAAGAATTTTGTAAGTCTCTATGAGATCCCCCCTCAATCTTCTCAATTCCAGCGAGTACAAGCCAAGTCTATCCAGTCTTTCTTCATATGGAAGTCCTGCCATCACAGGAATCAGTCTGGTGAACCTTCTCTGTATTCCCTCTATGGCAAGAATGTATTTCCTTGGATTAGGAGAACAAAACTGTACGCAATACTCCAGGTGTGGCCTCACCCTGTACAAATTCAGTAGAACCTCCCTGCTCTTGTACTCAAATCCTTTTGCTAGGAATGCCAACACACCATTTGCTTTCTTCACAGCCTGCTGCACCTGCATGCCTACTTTCAATGACTGGTGTACCATGACACCAAGGTCTTGTTGCATCTCCCCTTTTCCTAATTGGTCACCATTCAAATAATAGTCTACTTTCCTGTTTTTGCCACCAAAGTGGATAACCTCACATTTATCCACATTATACTGCATCTGCCATGAATTTGCCCACTCACCCAGCCTATCCAAGTCACCTTGCAGCCTCCTAGCATCCTCCTCACAGCTAACACTGCCCCCCAGCTTTGTGTCATCCGCACACTTCGAGATATTGCATTTAATTCCCTCATCCAAATCATTAATATATATTGTAAATAGCAGCGGTCCCAGCACTGAGCCTTGCGGCCCCCCACTAGTCACTGCTTGCCATCCTGAAAAGGACCCGTTCACTCCTACTCTTTGCAATGAAAAGCTTTGTTTTTGCAGGGTGTTAAATCAGATCAGACACTGCTATACGTAAATACAACAAAGACAATCTCAAGTAAAACAGGTAGAGCAAAGGGGAAGAAACAGAGTGCAGATAAAAGTTCTCAGGAAGAAGAAGGAATGACCAGGGTGGGACAAGTCTTAAATTATGTTAGCTGATTTTCTGAGGCAGTGTGAAGTGTAGATTAGTTTAGTTTATTGTCACATGTACCGAGGTACAATGAAAATCTTTTGTTGCATGCTAACCAGTCAGCGGAAAGACAATACATGATTACTATCGAGCTATTTACAGTGTACAGATACATGATAAGATACAGAATGGTGTCAATGGTGGGGAGTGTGATCTGTGTGATGGACTGGGCTACATCCACAATTCTCTGCGATTCTTTGCGGACTTGGGCAGGTCCGTTCATCAACTCAATTGGGAAGTGAATTAACTTGTTAAACTCGACAATGTCACAATAATATAAAACATATTTGTATTTTTATTTATTTATTTATTTTATTTTTGTTTAATTTCTTTTATTAGAAGTAATCAATTTACAATAGTGTAAACATTATACAAACATCAACTTAATTCCATATTTTTTTAAATAACCCGTTGAAAGTTATTATCTTCTATTTTTTTAGGAAATAAAGATAAGGATAGAGTAGTTTTAAATCAATAAGAGGGTGATTAAATAATAATTTGATTATATAAAAGAGAAAAAGAAAATAGAGAAAGGAAAAAAGGTTAACAAAAAGTGAAAAGATATTATATATATATAAATGAAAATCAACAAAATATATTGTATCTAAAACTATTACAAATAATAATATCAATGAAGATATGCCTATTAATCCTAGTATAAGAATATGTTATTCTCATCAAGTCCCGCAGGGTACCCGTCAAGCTGTGATGTCAAGAACAGCTACTTCTCTAGATACTGTATATATGGAGACCATATTTGTTCGAAGGTATTATATTTGTCCAATAGGACAAATCTGATTCTTTCTAATTGTAACGTCTCCAACATTTCTGCTGCCCACATTTTAATTGTGGGGGTTAATGTTCCCTTCCAAAATTTCAATATGATTTTTTTCCCTATTATCAAACAGTAATCAAAGAAATTTCTTTGATTTACTGTAAGTACCGAATTTGAATCCAAAATTCCAAGTATTAATAACTTTGGGTCTGGATCCAATCTAATTTTAAGAACCTCAGAAATAACCTTAAAAATTTCTGTCCAGTAGTGATTCAATTTGGGACATGTAGCAAAACTATGTGTTAAATTTGCTTCTAAATTCTTACATTTATCACAAATTGAAGAGAGATTGGGAAAGATACTATTTAATTTAGTTTTTGAATAATGTAATCTATATAATACTTTGAATTGTATCAATGTATGTCTGGCATTTAACGAACACCGATGTATTTGCTGTAAACTTTCTTCCCAATTTTCTTTTGTTATGGATAAACCAATTTCATTCTCCCATGCTTGACGATATGTTTCAGTTGTTGGATTCTCCTTATCCAAAATTATGTTATATATATAGGCTATTAATTTTTCTGTATTTGGGTGTAAATTAAACAAATCATCTAATAATCCTGGTACTTTATTTTTATAATCTTGTGTGTTGGATTTTATATAATCTCTAATTTGTAAGTACCTAAACAAGTGTTGCGGAGACAATCCGTAGATATCTTGTAACTCTTGGAATAAAAGAAATTTTCCTTTTCTATAAAGGTGCTCTATCCTTTTAATTCCTAAATCATCCCAATGTCTAAACCCTCCATCCAATATAGAGGGTTTAAATAATGGGTTATTCATTATTGGTAGTTTAAGTGAAAGATTATCTAGCTGTAAAGTCTTAACTATTTGTTTCCAAATACGTCTATTATTATAAATTATAGGGTTGTCCCTATCAATCTTTTTTTGTACTTCCTTTGGCGCAAAAAGAATCGAGCCTATATTAAAAGGTAAACAGTCTTCCTTTTCCATCTTTAACCACATTGGTTCATTATCCAGATTTATCCACCAAAAATTCATATTCTTAATCTGAACTGCCCAAAAGTAATATAAAAAAATTTGGAAGTGCTAACCCTCCATTTATCTTAGACTTACATAAGTGTTTTTTACTTATTCTATGACTTTTATAGTCCCAAATAAAACTATTAACAATATTATCAATTTTCTTTTAAAAAAATTTCGGGAGAAAAAAAGGAATAGCCTGAAACAAATATAACAATTGTGGTAAAAAAATCATTTTTATAGCATTAATTCTACCAACCATAGATATAGGAAGTGTTTTCCAATATGAAATATTTTTTATAAGTTTATCTAATAATTGAGGATAATTAGATTTAATTAATAATTTATAGGATTTAGGTACATTGATTCCTAAATATTTAAATTTTTCTGTGACTATTTTTAATGGATATTGTTGCAATATATTTACATTTATGCCAGTTATAGGCATAATTTCACTTTTATTCCAGTTAATCCTATATCCTGAAAATATACTAAATTCATTTATAACATTAAATAACTTGGGAATACTGCATTCCGGTCTTGTAATATAAATCAAAACATCATCTGCATATAAAGATATTTTATTAATTGTTGTATCAGTATTATAACCATATATTTCAGGTTCAGATCTAATTCTTTCAGCCAGAGGCTCTATTACCAAGGCAAATAATAAAGGGGATAACGGACATCCCTGTCTGCATCCCCTAAATAGTTTAAATTTAGGTGATAGTATTTGATTAGTTAAAATTCTTGCAGTAGGATTAGAGTATAATATTCTTACCCATTTACAGAATCCATCCCCCAATTGAAACTTTCCCATTATATTAAATAAATATGACCATTCCACCTGATCGAATGCTTTTTCTGCATCCAACGATATAACTGCTAATTCTGTGTCTCTTTTTCTTTTCGAATATAGGATATTAAACAGGCGCCTAAGATTGTGTGATGAATAACGTTTTGGAATAAAACCTGTTTGATCGTGATGTATTATTTTAGAAATCACTAAACTTAGCCTCCGAGATAGTACTTTAGTTAATATTTTTTGGTCAGTATTTAAAAGAGCAATCGCTCTATATGATCCAGGATCTTCCAGATCCTTGTCTAACTTAGGGATGAGTGTAATTGTAGATTCGTTTAAGGATTCTGGTAATTTTCCTAGTTCATATGCATATCTATACACTATCTGTAATCTTGGTGAGATTAGATCATTATATTTTTTATAAAATTCTGCACTCAGGCCATCAGGGCCCGCGGTTTTTCCTTTTTTTAACGAACCAATTGATTCTTCAATATCTCTTACTGATATTTCAGCATTTAACAATTGTCTACTTTCCAGATCTAGCCTATTAATATGACATTTGTCTAGAAATTTTTCCATTTCATCTGTTTGCCCTGTTGATTTTGATGAATAAAGATTTTGATAATATTGTAAAAATGTGTCATTAATATCCTTTGGTATAATCAGTATGTTTCCCTGCATAGATCTAATACTATGTATAGTTTTTTCATCGTCTAATTTTCTGAGTTGTCGTGCTAATAATTTTTGTGGCTTATCTCCAAATTCAAAATGTACTTGTTTGGTTTTTTGAAAAAGTTTAATAACTTGGTCAGAATATATTTTATTTAATCTATATTTTAATATTGCAATTTTATTAACTAACTCTTTAGAAGGATGTCTTATATTTTCACTATCTAATCGTTTTATCTCCTTTTCTAACTTTTGCTCCGTCTTTCGATTTTCTTTATTAAAATATGCTTGTGCTGATATTATTGCACCACGCATAAATGCTTTAAATGTATCCCATAATAATAATGGGGAAATCTCAGGTTTATCATTAGTTTCGAAAAATAATTTAATCTGTTCCTCCACATAATTACAACAGCCTTTGTCCTTCAATATTTGTGGGTTAAATCTCCAAGTGTTAGTTTTATTAACTATATCTTTTAATTTTATCTTGAATGTTAGCGGGGCATGATCTGAGATAATAATATTGTGGTATTTTGCATCATACGTGAAGGGAAGTAATTTTGAATCGACTAAAAAATAATCTATCCTCGAATAGGTTCCAAATACCGGTGAGAAAAATGAATATTCACGTCCAGTTGGATTATCCAATCTCCAAATATCCTTAACATTCGATGTATTAATAAAAGAATTTATAAATTTACTTGACTTAGAAAGAGCTTTCCTTTTCGTGGAAGATCTATCTAAATAATTATCTAAAGTACAATTTAAATCACCCCCAATTATTAAATTATATTGAGTGGAAATAGGGATATTATTAAATATTTTCTTGAAAAATAATGGGTTATCGAAATTGGGTGCATATATATTCATAAAAATTACTTTTTTTGACTGTAATTCCCCTGTAATTATTAAATATCTACCCTCCTTATCCTCTATTATAGAACTAGGTTTAAAAGGTATGCCTTTACGAATAATTATTGCAACTCCTCTAGATTTATGTATAAACGATGAGTGATACACCTTTGAAATCCACTTAGCTGTTAATCTATATTGAGCATCTTTTTTAAGATGTGTCTCTTGAAGAAACATAACATCTGATTTCAATCTATTCAACTGAGCTAACACCTTTCCCCTTTTAACTGGTTCATTAATTCCCTTAACATTCCAACTACAGAAGGTGATTCCATCACCCCCAATCCTTACATTCATATCTTGCATTTTATTATTAGGGTGGCTTTTTTTGGGGTAGCCTTCTTGACTCCTCCAGCCCGACATAACAGCCCTGCTTTAGTCCGATGAAAATTACCAATTCTATTAATCCATGTCCATTTAACCTGGTTATATAATATAAGTCGTAACCATAATCATATAATATATAATATAAAATCGAAAAATAGTAAAAAATGTAAATATAAAAAAAGTATAGGGTGATAAAAGGGTGTAGAGAAAAAAAAGAAACTACACTTTTATAGCGTGTAGTGTGCACAAGTGGAAGCCACACTAGTATGGCTATTAATCTAAGGACTTCCGTTTTCTTAGAAAAAAGATGTTGGTTATTCCAGCTCTTATCTAGAATGCTGTATATGTTGGGGTGGGGTACTAACTTTATGTTCTTAGTAACTATTTCTATTATTCATATAACTGATTTCTAGTTATTAGTTTCTATTATAATTAGTATTATAATAAGTAATACTATATTAGGGGGATAAGGAAGGTCATAATAATTAGTAATTAGTAATTAATAATTAATAATTAATACAATACTACAACTTTAAGTCCATTATTCCGCCTTTTTCTCAATGAATAATTCATAACCGCGGGTCAGTAAAGTTCATGCTTAATCCTCTCCTGTCGGGTCTTCTCTTGCTTGTTGTTGTTCTTCTTCTTCTATCTTCTTCTTTATATTCCGAGCGAATTCCAGTGCCTCCGTATGCTTCGGGAAACGATGCTCCTTCTTCTCATAGGTAACTCTCACTATTGCTGGGTACACCAGACCATATCTGATATCCTTTATTTCCTTTATGTCTCTCAGGATGCGTCTTGTTTCTGTGAATAGAGATCTTCTTTTAGCCACCTCAGCCGTGTAATCTCTGAAGATACTGATGCTATCTCCGTCGTATTTCAGATTTCTCTTTCTTATTATTATCTTCATCATTTCTTCAAATTCGTGATCGTAAGCCACCTTTACAATCATTTGTCTTGGTGGTTCATCTCTCCCAGGGACACGTCTTAAAGCCCCGTGGGCACGGCCCAACAGAGGTTCTTGATCCAAATTCAGAATGTCCTTTAGGAGTTTTGCAGCGAATTTACGTGGGTCTTGATTTCCTTCGCGATCCTCGGCCAGACCTACTATACGCAAATTCTTACGTCTTTGACGCCCCTCCAAATCAATACATTTCTCACTTATTTTACGTAATAACTCTGAGAGACGTTTGTTCTCGGCAATTATCTTCTCGGTCTCCTTAGCACTTTTTACAGCGACCTCGGCCAGTTCTGTAATCGCTTCATTTTGCTGATCAAGTGTGGCTAAAATAGGATTCAACCTTGCCTCTATCTTCGCATCCCAGGTTGCGACCTCACACTACTCCGCGCGCAACCTCACACTACTCACTACTCCGCGCGCAACCTCACACTACTCCACGCACCCATCCCGCGCTACCCACATGCTACCGTGCATCACAACCCGTCGACCTATTTTACATATGACACGTAAATGAGGCGCAAATGACGGCCAAGTGGGACAGGCCCTTAACATTAGCAAATTTGCAGATGACTCAAAGCTGGGTGGCAGTGTGAACTGTGAGGAGGATGCTATGAGAATGCAGGGTGACTTGGACAGGTTTGGTGGAGTGGGCAGATGCATGGGAGATGAAGTTTAATCCGGATAAATGTGAGGTTATCCACTTTGGTATCAAAAACAGTAAGGCAGATTACTATCTGAATGGCGTCAAATTGGGAAACGGGGAAGTACAACGGGATCTGGGGATCCTTGTTGATCAGTTGATGAAAGTAAGCATGCAGGTACAGCAGGCAGTGAAGAAAGTGAATGGCATGTTGGCCTTTATAACAACATGCATTTATAACAAGTGGAGTCGAGTATAGGAGCAAAGATGTCTTTCTGCTGTTGTTCAGGGCCCTAGTGAGACCACACCTGGAGTATTGTGTGCAGTTTTGGGGAATGTGCAAATTCCTAATTTGAGGAAGGACATTCTTGCTATTGAGGGAGTGCAGCATAGGTTTACAAGGTTAATTCCCGGGATGGCGGGACTGTCATATGCTGAGAGAATGGAGCGGCTGGGCTTGTACACTCTGGAGTTTAGAAGGATGAGAGGGATTTTATTGAAACCTAAGAATGTTAAGGGTTTGGACACGCTAGATGCAGGAAACATGTTCCCGATGTTGGGGGAGTCCAGAACCAGGGGCCACAGGTTAAGAATAAGGGGTAAACCATTTAGAACGGAGACGAGGAAACACTTTTTCTCACAGAGTTGTGAGTCTGTGGAATTCTCTGCCTCAGAGGGCGGTGGCGGCCGGTTCTCTGGATACTTTCAAGAGAGAGCTAGATAGGGCTCTCAAATATAGAGGAGTCAAGGGATATGGGGAGAAGGCAGGAACGGGGTACTGATTGGGGATGATCAGCCATGATCACATTGAATGGTGGTGCTGGCTCGAAGGGCCGAATGGCCTATTCCTGCACCTATTGTCTATTTTCTGTTATGTTTCAGATTTGTTACATCTGCAGGATTTTGCTTCTGGCTTATTCCACTTACCTGTCAGGGTCTGTTGATAGGGAGCATCTGCCTTTGCAAAGCAATCTGTCCACATATGCAGCTGCACGTCAAACGAGATCACATGTACATAATCGGCATATTTGGAAGCTGAGACAAGGTCAGAGCAAACTGTAGTACTGGTGTTACAAATCCAAGGTGTGTAAAATGAGATCTGGGGAACAAATGGAAGAAGGTGTTTCAGCTGTTGTGTTTCCTCAGTGGTCCAGCCCTAGTTACACCCATCTTGTTTCCATTCACTCTTCATCCATAACAACAATGTTTCTTTCACACGGTCGAACCAGAGTTTTATAGTCAGTTTTAAAGACAGTCAGAACCTTTCTCCCAGAGAGGAAACATCAAACATCTAGATGGCATGGATTTAGGAATGAGAGGGCAACGTTTAAGGAGTTGTGTAAAATATTATATTTTATTGTCATTACACATAAGTGCAATGCGATTTGGTTTGCAACTCCAGCTGATGTCATAACTTAAACGATTAATAAAATTTAGGTTTAGATAGGTTTAGGTGTGGCTAGTTCTTTAACGGGGTGGTGAGTACCTGGAATGTACTTCCAGGGGTGGTGGTGGAGGCAGAGACTAAATTGCCATTGAAGAGGCTTAACTTGGAAGCACGATCTCAGCCAATCCCTTTTGCCCATATCCCTTCAAACCTTTCCTATCCATGTACCCATCCAAATCTCAATTAAATGCTGTTCTCGTACCTTCCTCAACTCCCTCCTCTGGCAGCTTGTTCCACATACCCACTCTCTAAGTGATTAAGCTGCCTCAGGTTCCTATTAAATCTTACTCCTCTCTCCGTAATGCTGCATTCATCCTATCTATTCACCTCATGATTTTATGCACCTCTATAGGATCACCCCTCAGCCTCCTGCGCTCCAACAAATATCATGTACAAGCAGAGGAGATTGGTTTAACTTGGCATCATTTCTGGCACTGGAACTGTAGGCTGAAAGGCCTGTTCATATGGTGCACCATTCTATCTTCTATGTTCAATGATTTTGTGCACAGTGGCGGAAAGATTTAATAGGAACCTGAGGGGCAACTTTTTCACACAAAGTATGGTAGGTGTATGGAACGAGCTGCTGTTGGAGGTAGTTTAGGCAGGGACTATTACAATGTTTAAGAACCATTCAGGTACCTGGATAGAGGGATATGGGCCAAACGCAGGCAGGTGGGACTAGAGTAGATGGGACATGTTGGCTGGCATGGGCAAGTTGGAAAGAAGGGCCTGTTTCCACGCTGTATCAGGCTATGACTCCGACTTCTGAGCAATTGTATGAAGATTCAAATTTAAACCTTCCCATTCGTGGAACTGGGGCTTAACTCACCAGTAAAATTCAGAACTATGTCATTGTGTTTGTGTCTAATTTACCCTCGATAAAACCTATGGTTCGAATGAGAATTCCAGGGAGCCTTGTAGCAAGATGGAGCGCTAAACGTTACAGCTATCAAGTATCGAGTTTGAGTTTAGTTTAGTTTATTGTCACGTGTACCGAGGTATAGTGACAAGCTTTTGTTGCGTGCTAACCAGTCAGCGGAAAGACAATACATGATTATAATTGAGCCATTTACAGTGTATAGATACATAATAAAGGGAATAACTTTTAGTGCAAGATAAAGTCAGAAAATTCCAATCATAGATAGAGATAGTTCGAGTCACCAATGAGGTAGATAGTAGTTCAGGACAGCTCTCTAGTTTTGGTAGGATGGTTCAGTTGCCTGATCACACCTGGGAAGAAACAGTCCCTGCATCTGGAGGTGTGCATTTTCAGAAGGGGGGGGGGGGGGGGGGGGGGAGTTGTTTACCTAGAATTGGACAACCCAATGTTCTAAATATCATTATTTCATCAGCTACAAGTGCATCAATGTTACTTTATCATTAACATCGACAAGTACAGCACAGGGACAGGCTCTTTCGGTACACCATGTCTGTGCTGAACATTTTAGTTTAGTTTATTGTCACAGTTTATTGTTTAGTTTATTGAACATGATGCCAAGACCAACTGTTATCTGCCTGCACATAATCCATATCCCTCAATTCCCTGCATATCCATATGCCTCTACAAACGTCTCTTAAATGCCATCGTATCTGCCTCAATGCGTCAACGTGTTCCAGGCACCCACAACTCCTTTAAACTTTGCCCCTCTCACCTTAAATGTATGCCCTCTAATATTTGATTTTTCCCTTTGGGAATAAGTTTCTGACTGTCTACCACATCAATGCCTCTCATATAATTATATCTACTTCCATCCTGTCTCCATGCAACCTTTGGTGTTCCAGAGAAAATAATCCAAGTCTGTCCAACTTCTGCCTGTAACTAATACCCCCTAATCCAGGCATCGTTCTGGTTAATCCCCTCTGCTCCCTTTCCAAAGCCTCCAACCCGTTCCTGTAACGGAGTGACCAGAACTAACCAAAGCCGCATAAAACCTCATCATGACTTCCTGACTCACACCAAGCCTGACCTCTGAAGGAAAGCATACCATATGCCTTTACAACTCTATCTACTTGTGTTCTCATCTCAGTTCTAAATGACCGACCACTTATTCTTAATCTGTGGCCCATGGTTCTGGACTCCCCCAACATCGGGAACATTTTACCTGCCTCTAGCGTGTGCAATCCCTTAATAATGTTCTATGTTACTATAAGATCCCCTCACAACCTTCAAAGTTTCAGTGAATACCAGCCCAGTCGCTCCATTCTTTCATCATATGACAGTCCCGCCATCCCGGGAGTTAACCTTGTGATCCTGCGCTGCACTCCCTCAATAGCAACAATGTCCTTTCTCAAATTAGGAGACCTCTTTGCTCCTATACTCAACTTCTCTCATTATGAAGGCCAACATGCCATTAGCTTTCTTCACTGCCCACTGTACCTGCATGCTTACGTTCAATGACTGATGTACAAGTACACCCAGGTCTTGTTGTACTTCCCCTTTTCCTAACCTGACACCATTCAGATAATAATCTGCCTTCCTGTTCTTGCAACAAAAGTGGAGACCCTCACATTTATCTACATTAAACTGCATCTGCCATGCATCTGCCCACTCACCTATCCTGCCCAAGTCACCCTGCATCCTCATAGTATCCTCTTCACAGTTCACACTGCCACCCAGCTTTGTGTCATCTGCAAATTTGCTAATGTTACTTTTAATTCCCTCATCTAAATCATTAATGTATATTGTAAATAGGTGCAGTCCCAGCTCCAAGCCTTACGGCACCCCACAAGTCTCTGCCCGGCATTCTGAAAGGGACCCATTAATCCCTCATCAAAGGCTTTCTGAATGTCCAGGTACACTATGTCCACTGGCTCTCCCTTGTCCATTTTACATGTTCATCCTCAAAAAATTCTAGAAGATTTATCAAGAATGATTTCCCCTTCGTAAATCCACGCTGACTCGGAACGATCCTGCTACTGCTACCCAAATGTGCCGCTATTACATGTTTAATAATCCACTCCAGCATCTTCTTCATCACCGATGTCAGGCTGACTGGTCTATAATTCCCTGCTTTTTCTCTCCCTCCTTTCTTAAAAAGAGGGAAAACATTAGCTACCCTCCAATCCACAGGAACTGATCCTGAATCTATAGAACATTGAAAAATGATCACCTATGCGTCCACGATTTCTAGAGCTGCTTCCTTAAGTACCTTGGGATGCAGACCATCAGGCCCAGGGCACTTATCAGCCTTCCATATAACCATATAACAATTACAGCACGGAAACAGGCCTTCTCGGCCCTTCCAGTCCGTGCCGACCACTTATTTTCCCCTAGTCCCATCTACCTGCACTCAGACCATACCCCTCCATTCCCTTCCCGTCCATATACCTATCAACTTTACTTTTAAATGTTAAAATCGATCCTGCCTCCACCACTTCTGCAGGAAGATCATTCCACACAGCCACCACTGTCTGAGTAAAGAAGTTCCCCCTCATGTTACCCCTAAACTTCTGTCCCTTAATTCTCATGTCATGTCCTCTTGTTTGAATCTTCCCTACCCTCAATGGGAAAAGCTTATCCACATCAACTCTGTCTATCCCTTTCATCATTTTAAAGACCTCAATCAAGTCCCCCCTTAATCTTCTGCGCTCCAAAGAATAAAGACCTAACTTGTTCAACCTTTCTCTGTAACTTAGTTGCTGGAACCCAGGCAACATACTAGTAAATCTCCTCTGTACTCTCTCTATTTTGTTGACATCCTTCCTATAATTAGGCGACCAAAATTGTACACCATACTCCAGAATTGGTCTTACCAATGCCTTGTACAATTTACTTCCCTACTCCTATATTCAATGCTCTGATTTATAAAGGCCAGCACACCAAAAGCTTTCTTTACCACCCTATCTACATGCGATTCCACCTTCAGGGAACTATGCACAGTTCCCTGAATTGAGGAATGCTGTGGAACAGTTATTCCCCCTATCTTAGTATCATCTGCATACTTACTTATCCAATTTTCCACCCCATCATCTAGATCATTGATGTACATGACAAACAACAGTGGACCCAACACAGATCCCTGAGGCACCCCACTGGTCACCGGCTTCCAACCTGACAAACAGCCATCCACCATTACTCTCTGGCATCTCCCATTCAGCCACTGTTGAATCCATCTTGCTACTCCGCCATTAACACCTGAAGATTGAATTTTCTTAACCAACCTTCCATGGGGAACCTTGTCAAAGGCCTTACTGAAATCCATATAGACAACATCCACTACTTTACCCTCATCAATTTCCCTAGTAACCTCTTCATCAAATTCAAGAGGGTTTGTCAAACATGACCTTCCAGACACAAATCCATGTTGACTGTTCTTGATCAGACCTGTTAATCCAGATGCTTATATATATTATCTCTAAGTATCCTTTCCATTAATTTGCCCAGCACTGACGTCAAACTAACAGGTCTATAATTGCTAGGTTTATTCTTTGAACCCTTTTTAAACAATGGAACAACATGGGCAGCACGCCAATCCTCCGGCACTATTCCTGTTTCTAATGACATTTGAAATATTTCTGTCATAGCCCCTGCTATTTCTACACTAACTTCCCTCAATGTCCTAGGGAATATCCTCTCAGGACCTGGAGACTTACACACTTTTATATTTTTCAAAAGTGTCAGTACTTCTTCCTCTTTGAATCTCATAGTTTCCATAGCTACTCTACCTTTTTCCCTTACCTCACAGAGTTCAATATCCTTCTCCTTGGTGAATACCGAAGAAAATAAATTGTTCAATCCCGTCAGTCCCATCAGTCTACGCAACACTATTTCCTGACTAATGTGAATTTCCTTCAGTGCCTCCATCACCCTAGTACATCTGGAAGATCGTTCGTGTCAAGACAGAACCAAAATACCTGTTCAAATATTCTGCCATTTCCTTATTCCCCACAATAAATTCACCTCTTTCTGTCTTCAAGGGACTTAATTAATTAGTTGGCTGAACTAGTTTTTTTCCTCTTCACATGCCTAAAGACGCTTTTACTATCCTCCTTTATATTTTTGGCTAGCTTACCTTCGTACTTCATCTTTTCTCTCAATATTGCCTTTTTTAGTTACCTTCTGTTGATCTTTAAACGCTTCCCAATCCTCTGGCTTCCCGCTCATCTTTGCTATGTTATACGCCTTCTCTTGTTTTTATACTGTCCTTGCCTTGCCTTGTCAGCCATGATTGCCTCTTACTCCCCTTAGAAACTTTCTTCCTCTTTGGAATGAAATGTTCCTGCATCTTCCAGATTATTCCCAGAAATTGTTGTTCCACCATCATCCCTGGCCTAGAATTCCCTGGATTCTCTCCAGTTCCCATCTTAAATGAAGGAACAACATTGGACCTTGCCTATAGCTAGTGAAGACGCAATGATCTTTGTCAAGACCGCCGCCATCTCCTCTCTTGCCTCTCTGAATAATCTGGGATAGATTTTGAGCGGCACAGAGGCGTAGCGTCTGAGACCCGGGTTTGATCCTGACTACAGATGCTGTCTGTACAGAGTTTGTACGTTCTCCCTGTGACCTGCATGGGTTTTCTCTGGGCGCTCCGGTTTCCTCCCACTATCCAAAGACGTTCAGGTTTGTAGGTACATTACCCTGTAAAATTGTAAATGTCCCTAGTGTGTAGGAAAGTGTCGCAGGGCCTGTATCTACAGCTGTATCTCTAAAGTCTATAGTTGAAAGATCCCATCAGGTCCTGGGGATTTACTCACTGGATAACGGAATAGAACTTTTTGTAAAGAATTTTACCTGAGATCCTGGTATTCTTTTCTTGAACCTGGTTTTGATATCTTGAAACAGGCTGGGCAGTTTGGCAGAAAATGCACCGTCAAGACCAGAATCAAATCTCAAATGAACTCCGTCCAAATATCTTTCTTGAATCGCGTTCAATTTTTTGCCGATCCAAGATCGGGCACGATGGTTAAACAGGTCATCTTTCCCTATTGCCACTGGTAAAAAGCAGAGAAATAGAAACATTGTGTCCAGGGTTATTCACAAAGACCTTACTTTTTATGTACCTTAATTGATATCTCCCACTGTGATAGGATTTACTCCCATTGGAATGAAAACGGTCTAAATAGGTCTGAAGAAGTGTCACGACCCGAAACATCACACCTTCCTTCTCTCCAGAGATGCTGTCTGTCCCATTGAGACTCCAGCATTTTGTGTCTACCTTTGGGCTAATTAGGGATAGCCAGCACAGCTTTGTATGTGGCAGCTCATGTCTCGCTAACTTGATTGAGTTTTTTGAGAAGGTGATGAAGGAGATTAATTAAGTTAGGGCAGTGGTGTTGTGTTCATGGATCTTAGTAAGGCTTTTGATAAGGTCCCTCATGGTAGTCTGATCCAGAAGATTAAGATGTACAGGTATGGCAATGCAATGCTGAGCTGGTCAGGCCGCATCTGGTGTATTATGAGCAACTTTGGGCCACATATCTGAGGTTGTCTACCATTTGTCCTGTCCAATCATCTAAGAACTTTATATGTTTCGTGACAAGGAAAGGCAGCTGCAAACAGGGAAAGGTAGTTGGTATTCCTGGAAGAGTTTTGGGAACTGAGGAGCAAGTTAAAAAAGTAAATCGAGAGGGCATGAAGGAGCCAGGAGATAAGACTCTGTTGTCGGGATGGGAGTCTGGGACAAAAATAAGTGGTTTTGCAGATAGTGAAGATGGTTTAGAAAAATTGCAGCTGGATCTTGATCGGTTGGCCAGGTGAGCTGACGAATGTTTGCTGGAATTTTATACAGAGAAATGTGAGGTGTTGTATTTTGTGAAGTCAAACATGGGCAGGACCTACACAGTGAATGGTAGGCCTCTGGAGAGTGTTGTCGAGCAGAGGGATCTCAGAGTTTAGGTGCATGGTTCCTTGATGGTCGAGTTGCAGGTAGATAAAGTGGTCAAAAAGGCTTTTGGTATATTGGCCTTCATCAGAATATTGAGTATAGGAGTTTGGAGGAAATGATGCAGTTGTATAAGATGTTGGTGGGAGTCCATTTAGAGTATTTTGTTCAGTATTTTGTTAACCTGGAAAGGGTACAGAGAAGATTTACGAGGATATTGCCAGGACTTGAGGGTCTGAGCTATAGGGAAAGTTGAGGATTCTATTGGAGCACAGGATAATGAGGGGTGATCTTACAGAGGTGCATAAGATCATGAGAGGAATAGATTTTGTCAGTCTCTTGCCCAGAGTAGGTGAATCAAGGACAAGAGGACATAGGTTTAAGGTGAAGTGAGAAAGATTTAATATTTTACTTCAGTCACGTGAGTCACTACGTGAAGAACTCCGTACAGCTGCACGTGCGTAATTACATCAGACGCGGAGCTCCTCCAACGGTAAGTCTAAACTTCAGGTAAGTGCTATTCCTTACCTGTTGTAGGTCTCCTGCTGGAACCTCAGAGGTTTTTGTGGGATGTTCGCGACAGCCGATGAGGGAACCAGCCTTGGGCTTTGGGGAAACCCTGGTCCGACCGCGGAAGCGGGGAGCTGGCGATTGTCGGGTTTCGCGATCGGAGTCACTGATAACACGGTCAGTGACTTTACACATTGGGTTCTCGGGGAGGCGAAACCCAAGAATATGCGGTTCAAGACCGCAGTACTCCCCAGGCTATGGGATTAAACTGACCTGAACGTTCAACCTGGGTTCCCGGGGAGGGGAAATCCAATAATATGTGGTTTCCGGACTGCAGTAGTCCCCAGGAGATGGAGTTAAAACTGGCCTAAACGGTTACGCTGGGTTCCCCGGGATGGGGAAATCCAAGCATATGCGGTTTTCATACCGCAGTAATCCCCAGGATCTGGGGTTAAACTGACCTGAACAGTCAGCCCGATTGCTGGTAGGGTTACAGCAGGTGTATATATATATTTATTATATGGATTCCCAGGGAGGGGAAATCCAGCAATGCGGTTCCCAAACCGCAGTCATCCCCAGGATATGGGGACGACTGACAAAAATGGTCAGTCTGACAAAGAAAGATGTTGGGAGGGTTCCCCTCCGGGAATGTGAATCCAGAGACACTCCTACAGCAGAAGTTGGGTCAGCGTGGGTTAATGTGAGAGCCCACGCCAGCAGTAAAGTTTATGACAGTGTCAGTCTATTGGAGAGGCTGTGCCAGCAGCACATTTGCGTAGGGCTGTTTCATGGGGATGCCAAGTTATGGCAGTGCCAACCTATTGGAAAGGCTGTGCCAGCAGTACCTTTGCTCAGGACTGCTCATGGGGATGCCAAGTTATGGAAGGCTAGCCTATTGGAGGCTGTGCCAGCACGGATGGTTTTAAACTGAATAAGGGGGGTGGGTTGTCAAATGGGATAATCGAGAACGGAGTTAAAGGGAAAGAGAGTAAAAGGATGGTTAATGACCCCAGAATTAACGGGAAAGAAAGCTCACAAAGGGATAGGAGAGTATGGCCAAGTGTAATAGGGATCGATGTGAAAGGGGCCACTTGTCAACATAATTGTATAAGGAGTAAGAGTGTTGTAAAAACAAGCCTGAAGGCTTTGTGTCTCAATGCGAGGAGCATTCATAATAAGGTGGATGAGTTGAAGGTGCAGATAGCGATTAATGACTATGCTATAGTTGGCATCACGGAGACATGGCTCCAGGATGACCAAGGCTGGGAGCTGAACATCCAGGGATATTCAATATTCAGGAGGGATAGACGAAAAGGAAAAGGAGGTGGGGTAGCGTTGCTGGTGAGAGAGGAGATTAATGCAATAGAAAGGAAGGACATTAGCGTGGAGGATGTGGAATCGATATGGGTAGAGCTGCGAAACTCTAAGGGGCAGAAAACGCTAGTGGGAGCTGTGTACAGGCCACCTAACAGTAGTATTGGAGTTGGGGATGGCATCAAACAGGAAATTAGAAATGCGTGCAACAAGGGTAACACGGTTATAATGGGTGACTTCAATCTGCATGTAGATTGGGTGAATCAAATTGGCAGGGGTGCTGAGGAAGAGGATTTCCTGGAATGTATGCGGGATAGTTTTCTCAACCAACATGTGGAGGAACCAACGAGAGAGCAGGCTATTCTAGACTGGGTATTGAGTAATGAGGAAGGGTTAGTTAGCAGTCTTGTTGTGCGTGGCCCCTTGGGCAAGAGTGACCATAATATGGTTGAGTTCTTCATTAGGATGGAGAGTGACAAAATTAAGTCAGAAACAAGGGTTCTGAACTTGAACAAAGGTAACTTTGAAGGTATGAGATGTGAATTGGCCAAGAAAGACTGGCAGGTGATTCTTAAAGGGTTGACAGTGGATGTGCAATGGAAGGTATTTAAAGACTGCATGGATGAAGTACAAAAGTTGTTCACACCAGTTTGGCAAAAGAATAAATCGGGGAAGGTGGTGCATCCATGGATAACAAGGGAAATCAGGGATAGTATAAAAACAAAAGATGAGGCATACAAATTTGCCAGAAAAAGCAGCCTACCGGAGGACTGGGAGAAATTCAGAATGCAGCAGAGGAGGACAAAGGGCTTAATTAGGAAAGGGAAAATAGATTATGAAAGGAAACTGGCAGGGAACATAACAACTGACTGCAAAAGTTTTTATAGATATGTGAAGAGAAAGAGACTAGTTAAAAGAAATGTTGGTCCCTTGCAGTCAGAAACAGGTGAATTGATCATGGGGAACAAGGACATGGCAGACCAATTGAATAACTACTTTGGTTCTGTCTTCACTAAGGAAGACATAAATAATCTGCCGGAAATAGCAGTGGAACGGGGGTCAAATAAGATGGAGGAACTGAGTGAAATCCAGGTTAGCCAGGAGGTGGTGTTGGGTAAATTGAACGGATTGAAGGCCGATAAATCCCCAGGGCCAGATAGTCTGCATCCCAGAGTACTCAAGGAGGTAGCCACAGAAATAGTGGATGCATTAGTGATAATTTTTCAAAATTCCTTAGATTCTGGAGTAGTTCCTGAGGATTGGAGGGTAGCTAATGTCACCCCACTTTTTAAAAAAGGAGGGAGAGAGAAAGCGGGGAATTACAGACCAGTTAGTCTAACATCGGTAGTGGGGAAACTGCTAGAGTCAGTTATTAAAGATGGGATAGCAGCGCATTTGGAAAGTGGTGAAATCATTGGACAAAGTCAGCATGGATTTACGAAAGGTAAATCATGTCTGACAAATCTGATAGAATTTTTCGAGGATGTAACTAGTAGAGTGGATAAGGGAGAACCAGTGGATGTGTTATATCTAGACTTTCAGAAGGCTTTCGACAAGGTCCCGCATAAGAGATTAGCATACAAACTTAAAGCACACGGTATTGGGGGTTCAGTATTGATGTGGATAGAGAACTGGCTAGCAGACAGGAGGCAAAGGGTAGGAGTAAACGGGTCCTTTTCAGAATGGCAGGCAGTGACCAGTGGGGTGCCGCAAGGCTCAGTGCTGGGACCCCAGCTATTTACAATATATATTAATGATTTGGACGAGGGAATTCAATGCAACATCTCCAAATTTGCAGATGATACCAAGCTGGGGGGTATAGTTAGGTGTGAGGAGGATGCTTGGAGGCTGCAGGGTGATTTGGATAGGCTGAGTGAATGGGCAAATGCATGGCAGATGCAGAAAAATGTGGATAAATGTGAGGTTATCCACTTTGGTGGCAAAAACATGAGGGTAGACTATTATCTGAATGGTGGCAGATTAGGAAAGGGGGAGATGCAACGAGACCTGGGTGTCATGGTACACCAGTCATTGAAAGTAGGCATGCAGGTGCAGCAGGCAGTGAAGAAAGCAAATGGTATGTTAGCATTCATAGCGAAAGGATTTGAGTATAGGAGCAGGGAGGTTCTACTGCAGTTGTACAGGGTTTTGGTGAGGCCACACCTGGAGTATTGCGTACAGTTTTGGTCTCCAAATCTGAGGAAAGACATCCTTGCCATAGAGGGGGTACAGAGAAGATTCACCAGACTGATTCCTGGGATGTCAGGACTTTCATATGAGGAAAGATTGGATAGACTCGGCTTGTACTCGCTGGAATTTAGAAGATTGAGGGGGGATCTTATAGAAACTTACAAAATTCTTAAGGGGTTGGACAAGCTAGATGCTGGAAGATTGTTCCCGATGTTGGGGGAGTCCAGAACAAGGGGTCACAGTCTAAGGATAAGGGGGAATTCCTTTAGGACCGAAATGAGGAAAACATTCTTTACACAGAGAGTCGTGAGTCTCTGGAATTCTCTGCCACAGAAGGTAGTTGAGGCCAGTTCATTGGCTATATTTAAGAGGGCGTTAGATGTGGCACTTGTGGCTAAAGGGATCAGGGGGTATGGAGAGAAGGCAGGTACGGGATACTGAGTTGGATGATCAGCCATGATCACATTGAATCGCGGTGCAGGCTCGAAGGGCCGAATGGCCTACTCCTGCACCTATTTTCTATGTTTCTATGTTTCTATGTAACTTTGCTCAGGACTGCTCCAGGTGAATGCCAAGTTGTGGCAGGCTAGCCTATTGGAGAGGCTGTGCCAGCAGCACCTTTGCTGAGGGCTGCTTTATGAGAATGCCAAATCTATGGCAAATACTGGCCTATGGGAAAGGCCGCACCAGCAGCACCTTTGTTCAGGGCTGCTTTGTCGGCGCCAGCAGTACCTTGTTCAGGGCTGCGTCATGGGAATATGCTGCTTAGTAGGGTATTCCATTTACAGTGATCATTAGGGATGAGGAGGCATTGCTCGGATAAGGCAATATAACAGAATGATGACAAAAAAAGCATTCAATGAGGACTATTCACAGTTAAAAAACACTGGTTATGTATGTGCTAAAATCCATTGTTAAGTCTGAAACTATATTTGAGAAATTAGGCTCCTCTATTCAGTTAGATTAAGTTGCTATCAAATAGACTTGTAGGACATTGGGATTTACCTTTAGCTATTCAATTGCCCGTTGAAGCCGGCCTGGGCAACAGATTGCAGTCAATAGACTCCTGTAACAGCTTTGTTGTTATAAAACAGCCTTCTAGTCATTAGACTAATTGTCAATAGTATAGATGGGATTCAGCTGTGCAAGTGGGAGAATTGTTAACTTGTTAAATGGTAAACTATAAAGTGCCGTGCAGGTCATTGTTAACACAACTTGTTATCACCAGCTGAAGTTAGTAAAGTTACAATGATGGACAAACAGTATTGATTACTGCTCCAGTAGTCGTTAGGTAAATATTTCATTATATTGAAAAATGCTGCTAATGGTCCTAAATGGGAAATTGCACCAGCAGCGCCTTGTAGCAGACCTGCTTAATGTCTCCCTCATGTAGAAGGAGAGAATGCCATGTCAGCATTAGTCTGATGCCGGGTCCATGGCAAAGTTGGCGTATTGCTGAAGCCTCGCCAGCAGCTTCAGTAACAGGGCTGCTTAATGTCTAACTCATGTAAGAGGAGAGCATGCAGGATTCGTATAGTCTAACGCTGAGTCTGAGGGTATAGCCATAGAGCATGCCCAAGGGATGCAGGGCACGTGCCAGAGGTCTATGCCTGGCAGCAAGGTTGCCATCCCAACACATATGCAGTGAACACAGCTATCAGGGGGACATTAGAGCTGGCTGCTGAATCTTCTATTCAGGTAAGACTTTTCCATAGGCGAAACCTGGAGGATGAAGCACAAGCTATTGGAATGAGTAAGGTTTCATAGTTTCGGCGACAACACACCCCATGTCTTCATCGGCAGTAAGCGGTTCACTGAAGCTGGTGGCAGCATAAAAGCTGGCCAGAGGTTCCACGCACTCTACCTGTGCTACTCTACAATTAAGGGACCACTTACAACTTGGTAAGATGTACACTTTGTTATACAATACAAATGATTGAGACATCATCTACTTTGAGGGGTCTAACTGTGTAAAAATAGACAATACTATAATTCCAAGCAGGTTAGAATTTGGCAGGCTCGGTATAAAGGTCAAGATTGTTTTGCAAGACTGGCTCGGAAATCGGGCCACAGTTGCCGTTTACGGCAGACACGAAATTGCGAATATCATCTCGAGTTTGGAGGTGCAGCATACTTGCATGACTTAACAATTCTTCTTTAATTGGTATCAACTATCTATAGACCCTAAGGGGATTGTATCGGTTAAAGAGTGATTGAGCAAATATGCATATCGTCATGCTCAGGTTCATGTTGATACATTATGATGATGCCACTGTTATAGATATGTTGTTTTTCATGCTTATTCACAGGTTGCAAAATATGTGCCATAACAGTGGCGAAAGATACATTCTCGCTACAAGGACAAGAAGGTCTTTTATGGCTCCCTCCATTTTGCATCATCAATCGAGGCTTCAAATAAAGTAATTAAGAGGCCGCTTAAGGTTCCTATTGTGTGATTGGCTTATGTCAATTGATCCCAATTTATCGGGAATAATAATATAACCTTATATGGTTATTTTAAATGTAACTTTGCTGGTTCAGTCTGAGGCTTGGGAAATCAGCCGTTGCATGATGACATAGAGACTGTAAGGTGACTTGGATAGGCTGGGTAAGTGGGCAAATGTTTGGCAGATACAGTATAATGTGGATAAATGTGAGGTTATTCACTTTGGTGGCAAAAACAGGAATGCAGACTATTATCTAAATGGTGGCCGATTAGGAAAAGGGGAGACGCAACTAGACCTGGGTGTCATGGTACACCAGTCATTGAAAGTAGGCATGCAGGTGCAGCAGGCAGTGAAGAAAGTGAATGGTATGTTAGCTTTCATAGCAAAAGGATTTGAGTATAGGAGCAGGGAGGTTCTACTTCAGTTGTACAGGGTCTTGGTGAGACCACACCTGGTGTATTGCGTACAGTTTTGGTCTCCAAATCTGAGGAAGGACATTATTGCCAGAGAGGGAGTGCAGAGAAGGTTCACCAGACTGAACCTGGGATGTCAGGACTGTCTTATGAAGAAAGACTGGATAGACTCGGTTTATACTCTCTAGAATTTAGGAGATTGAGAGGGGATCTTATAGAAACGTACAAAATTCTTAAGGGGTTCGACAGGCTAGATGCAGGAAGATTGTTCCCGATGTTGGGGAAGTCCAGGACAAGGGGTCACAGCTTAAGGATAAGGGGGAAATCCTTTAAGAACGAGATGAGAAAGACAGAGAGTGGTGAGTTTCTGGAACTCTCAGCTTCAGTTCAGAGAGTTTGGGAAGTCCAGAGTTGAGGCCAGTGATATAATAACACCATATAACAATCACAGCACGGAAACAGGCCTTCTCGGCCCTTCCAGTCCGTGCCGACCATTGATTTTTCCCAGACTTAAGAAAGATGGGGGTTGTAGAGTAATGCTGGATCTCACTCATTTAAATTGTTCAGTACTCTATAGACATTTCAAAATGGACACCTTCGTTACTGCAAAACAGCTGGTTTCACAAGGTTGTTATATGGCAACCATTGATTTGCAAGATTCGTATTATTCAGTACCAATTCATGCTCATTATTGAAGGTACTTGAAATTTAATTGGATGGGACTGCTGTGGCAATACAAAGCATTGCCTAATGGATTAATCTCAGCACCTAGGCTATTTACTAAATTGCTAAAACCTGTGCTGGGGCTGTTAAGGGCCCATAATCACATTGTCATGGCTTACTTAGATGATGTCTTAATTATCAGCAACACTAAAGAGTCAGCTGAGGAATTGGTTGCAGTAACTAAAAATGTGTTTGAATCATTAGGGCTTTTGGTGCATCCAACTAATTCCAAATTACAGCCAACCCAAAATATTCAGTATTTGTGATTTCTTATTGATCAGTTCATATGACAGTAACATTACCAGCAGTCAAGGTTGTGGATATTGCTCTGTACTTGTCTCACACAAAAACTTAATCCCTCCATCCGAGAAGTTGCTAAGATCATTGGGAAATTGGTAGCAGCTTTCCCTGCAGTGAAGTTCGGGCCTTTGTCAGCATTTGCAAAGAGCAAGAGAACAAGCACTAAAAGAACATGCAGGTCATTTTGATCGGGTTATGCAATTACCAGCCACAGCTCTAGCAGAATTGCAGTGGTGGATTGTTAATGTCAGTCAAGCTACCAATAACATTTTGGTGCAGGAACCTTTAATGATTATACAGACTGATGTGAGTGTTCTCGGATGGGGGTCTACGGACATTGAGTGCAGTTGTGGAGGTAGATGGAATGAACAAGAAAGTTTGATTCTTCACACACGAGGAATAAATTATTTGGAATTACTGGGGATATTTTATGGATTAAAGACATATTACTCCACAATGAATAATTTTACACATTCAACTCCAGATTGATAACACTACGGCAGTGGCATATATCAATCATATGGGAGGAGCGAGATCCATTTCATGTGATAGCATGGCTAATCTCATATGGCATTGGTGTATTTCAAAAACATTTGGGTTTCGGCCATCTATCTGCCAGGGGTAGACAATGTGGTGGCAGACCAAAGTTCATGAAAATTCAATGATAATATAGAATGGATGATGAATTCGAAAGTTTTTCAAACAATTGTCACTCGATTTGGATTGCCAGATAGTGATCTGTTTGCATCCAGCCTGAATCACCAGTTGCCTAAATATGTTTCATGGGAACCAGATCCAGGAGCAGTAGCTGTGGATGCTTTTTCATTACATTGGGGACAATCATTCTTTTATGCTTTCCCTCCATTTTGTCTGATTACGAAATGTTTAACCAAAATAGAGTGTGACT
The DNA here is from genome assembly GCA_963514005.1 of Raja brachyura. The sequence goes on from OY740790.1 coordinate 73,397,288, forward strand.
CCGCCACAGGCGTTTTGGTGGTCCCAGATTGGCCAACACAACCATGGTTCCCATTGGTACTCAGAATGATGGTTCAGCCATTCATGATGGTTCCCAGCTGCAGTAATTTGTTGGTGCATCCGGTTACAGGTGAAAGTCATCCATTACATTACCGTATCAATTTGTTGATCTGCAGGTTCTGAACAGACCATTCCAAGGCCTTGGATTGTCGGACAGGACCATGGAGGTTATCACTGCAGCCTGGAGGAATAGTACTAAAAAACAATATATGGTTCATATAAAGAAATGGGAGATGTTTTGTGTACAGTCAAATTTATCTTATCATACTGCAAGCATATGTGATGTGTTGGAGTTCCATGCTAAGTTCCATTTTGATGAGCATTTGAGTTATAGTGCTATTAACAGTGCTAGGAGTGCTTTGTCCTCTTAATTAGAGCAGTCCACATGACAACAGCCTATCGGGGCTCATCCGTTAGTATCCCGATTTATGAGAGGAATTTTTAACAAAAACCCTCCTAAACCCAGGTATACAGAAATCTGGTATATCAGTGTAGTTCTCACACTGCTTCAGCAATGGGCTCCAATTACATCGTTGCCTATGCAGAGATTAACTCTGAAAATGGTTATGCAGCACAACGTGTAGAAACATTACAATTGTTACGAATAGATTGCATGCATTTGTCTGTAGATTACATTACTTTTTATGTCTATGATTTAATCAAACAGAGCAGGCCAGGTATGGCAGGAACCAAGGTGACATTTGAAGCATATCCTGTTGACCAAATGTTATGTGTAGTTAAACACTTAAGGCGATATCTTGAGTTAACAGGGAGACTGAGACAGGGGTTCTGAGACAGGACTGCTTATTAGTCACAAAAAGCCATATAAAAGTGTCAATACAAACTATTTCTAGATGGTTGAAACAGGTTCTCAATTGTGCTGGAGTCGACATTCATGTGTTTAAATCTCACTTCACCAGGGCGGCTTCCATATCCGCGCAAAGGCTTAGGACGTGCCGCTAGACCAAATCCTCGCGGCCGCAGGATGGTCGAGAGAAGCAACTTTCTCACAGTTTTATGATAAACCTGTGCAGACAGTGCCACGGTTTGGGCATGCTGTTTTGGGTTCCGTTTAATTCATTTGCTTTGTTTATATCATTGTTTGTAATTTCCTCCTGGGATAGAGAGGTTATTACTGGTTTTTGTTATTATTGTAGCAATGTTACAAAATTTTGAGATTTTAAAAATCAAGTCTGCAATCTATCCCATCAGATAAAGCATAAAAAGAAGTTTAATTTGACACCTAATTCACTTTCGTATCTTCAGTATTAAGAAAGTTATGACCATTTTCATACTCGGAAATTAGCATCTTGTTCCCCATTGCCTTTCGATTGACTTAACTCAAAAGCTGTGATCTAGAACAGTTAAAAGCCCATATCTTTCTTAAAAATTAAGAGAACTCAATGAAATTTTCAGTTATTATAGATTGAAGCATTCTGAAACAAATATGAAACAATCTTACTTGGATGACCTGAAATTAAAGCATATAATTAGTTAGTTATCTAATTGTAGCTAATTACAAAATTCAATGAGTAGATCTAAACATCTATCCATTTCTTAAGAAAAGATACACTTTTTTAAAATTGCCTAAGTGTCCAAATAACATTCACACATTAATCCACAATATAACATAATTTTTAAATCTAATTTTCATGAATTCCTGGGCCAAATGGAAGGAATTTAGTGTTTAATGCCTGTAAATTAATGGCCATTTAAATCAACTAGCGAGTGGGTTTCAATGGAAAGTGGTGGATTGGAACGTTGCGGTTTGCGGTGAAGTCGGTATGAAAAATACTGTTGGTTCATACATTTTTTTGGACCTCATTCCGCAACATGAAAATATGATTAAAGCCTCCATAAAAAACAACTTTTAATATAAAAATAAACTGTATACATTTTTTTCTCCCCTACGCAAAATCCTTCCCGTTGTCGGCGCTCACGGCTTTTGAAATTACTCTAGTTAATAAATAATCTAGCGTAATTTAAAAATACCTTCATGAATGAAATGTCGGAGCGATTTTTCTTCCGCAACGAAATCGCCCGACATGGATCGATTTTCTTAAGGGGTTGGACAGGCTAGATGCAGGAAGATTGTTCCCGATGTTGGGGCCGTCCAGGACAAGGGGTCACAGCTTAAGGATAAGGGGGAAATCCTTTAGGACCGAGATGAGAAGGAATTTTTTTCACACAGAGAGTGGTGGGTCTCTGGAATTCTCTGCCACAGAGGGTAGTTGAGGCCAGTTCATTGGATATATTTAAGAGGGAGTTAGATGTGGCCCTTGTGGCTAAGGGGATCAGAGGGTATGGAGAGAAGGCAGGTACGGGATACTGAGTTGGATGATCAGCCATGATCATATTGAATGGCGGTGCAGGCTCGAAGGGCCGAATGGCCTATTCCTGCACCTAATTTCTATGTTTCTATGATTTTCCCTGTCTGTTGAAAAACGGCACTTTAAGCCCGCCCCCCTCTGAAAGGCGCCAAAGTCACTCACACGGGGAGCGGCAGAACTGCAGCGCTGCTCAAGGTAAGTTTTGTAACATACCTAATTATTGTTATTAAAAAATAGTTATTGAATAATTTAAAGCCATGTTCAATATATTATTTGTTACTACTGTGTCAACCGAAGCAGTTGTCGTATGGAGTGCATCTACGGCATGTAAACACAGAGCTTTGAAATCTTCACGTAGTCACTCACGTGTCTCCGAAATAAAATAGTAAGATTAAACGAGAACTTACCAGTTCAAAGTTTGATCCTTATTTTATGAGGAGTTGCGTTGAGGGATTACATGCCCTCCGCTCCCATCCTCATAATTTAAGAAATTATCTGGTAGTTCTAGTCTTCTTAAAGCCTTACTATGTTACTTACTATATGTGTTTTCTGTGTTTCCACGCCGCTGCTTTGAAGTATGACGCGCATGCGCCTGGCGGGACTTCTTCACGTAATCCCTCAACGTAACCCCTTTATCAAACTTCAAACTGGTAAGTTCTCATTTAATCTTACTATTTTCTATTTTAATCAACATGGTTCATCCTTTTAACTAATTCTGAATTAATCAAATTAACAATATTTGATGATAATTAATAATTATGATTAATAATGATTAGTAATAATTAGTACTATAATATAAAATATTATATAACAATAATCAGTTTCATTCTAAATTCATAACAGTCCTTGAGTATAGTAATTTAAAGTTCAGTTTCTTCACAATAAAGTACCGAATCCAATATCATCACATATATATTTAGTGTTAAGTATTAATCCTCATTGTCCTCTTTTTCACTCTCGCCCTTGGTAATTTCAATATTCTCAATGTTCTCAATGTTCTTTGCAAATTTAAAGGCCTCTGTGTGGTTGGTGAAGAAGTATCCTTTCTTGTCATAGGTGATTCTCAATGTTGCAGGATACACCAATCCATATCTCAGGTTCTTTATATTCTTAAGTATTCTTCTTGTGTCTGTAAACAATGCTCTTTTCTTGGCAACCTCCGCCAGGTAGTCTCGAAATATGCTGATCTTGTCTCCTTCAAATTCAAGATATCTGCAGTGAACGATTTTCTTCATCATGTCATCCAAGACATGGTCATATTGCACGTTCACTATCAGTTGTCTTGGAGGGGCGTCAGCCCCTGGACAACGTCTCAGTGCTCTATATGCCAGAGCAAGTAAAGGTGCTTGATCCAGATTTAAAACTTTCTTCAGTAGATCTGCAGCAAATTCACGGGGGACACGGTTCCCCTCTCTTCCTTCCCGGACGCCAATAATTCTAAGATTCTGGCATCTCTGTCGTCCCTCTAAGTCAATGCATTTTTCAGTTATTTTATGCAATAAGTCCGATAAACGCATGTTCTCGGAGATAAGCTTGCTTGTAGTTTTAAAGCTTTTTTCAGCGATTTCCTCTAATTCGATTACAGATTTATGTTGTTGTTCTAGTGCCTGCGAAATGGGGTCCAACTTCGAATTAAATACGGATTCCATCATTTTCAATTTAACATTTACTTCTTCAATCTTTTGATTTAGATTTTCTTCCATGGTCAGCTTCCAGGAATCCAGTTGTTCCTGTAATATAGCAATGATATCTTTCTTAATTTCTCCTAAAAGTTTTCAACTCATCTGTTAAGTCATGTTTGAGTTTTTTAAAATCTGCCATTGTTTTTGAAATTTCTAAAATGAGAAAACTCCTTAATTCCTCCACATCCGACTTTTTTTTCCTTGAGAATTCTTCTTGGGATGCTGTTAAACCTGAGGCTGAGGCTTCGGTTGGGCCTACTTCCTTAGACCTACCGGTTTTTCTCAGTTTTGGGGGGTATGTTGTGTAGACATACCGTCGGTATTGTAGCGCACCTGATGACATCACAGGCTTACTGCAATCAGTTGTTAGCGTTGTTGAGCAGGTAAGTCCCGATTTATCCCCCATTTTATTTTTTGGATTTTCTGAGCTAAATGGCGCGAGTCTGCCTACTCCATAGCACCACCGGAAGTCCTATTTTCCCTTTCCTAATTAATCCCTTTCTCCTCTGTTGGACTCTGAATTTCTCCCAGTCCTCTGGTAGGCTGCTTTTTCTGGCTAATTTGTATGCTTCTTCTTTTGTTTTCACACTATCAATGATTTCCCTTGTTATCCACGGATGCGCTACCTTCCCTGATTTATTATTTTGCTAAACTGGCATGAACAATTGTTGTAATTCATCCATGCAGTCTTTAAATGCCTTCCATTGAATATCCACCGCAACCCTTTAAGAATCAATTGCCAGTCTATCTTGGCCAATTAATGTATCATATCCTCAAAGTTACCTTTCTGTAAGTTCAGAATCCTTGTTTCTGAATTAACAATGTCACTCTCCATCCGAATGAAGAACTCAACCATATTATGGTCACTCTTGCCCAAGGAACCATGTACAACAAGACTGCTACCTAACCCTTCCTCATTACTCATACCCAGTCCAGAATAGCCTGCTCTCTCGTTGGTTCCTCAACATGTTGGTCGTGGCAACTAAGAAAAACAAAGACGAGATACGCATCTGCATCAACCTCAGGGATCTGAATACTGCAATTAAGTGCCCACACTACCCGATGAGGACTACAGAAGACGTCGCTGCACAGATTGGAAACGGAACTGTGTTCTCAGTCCTGGATGCAAAAAGCTCCTTCTGGCAAATACCACTTGATCCTGCATCATCCAACTTGATGACTTTTGCACACCCTTTGGCCGTTATAAATTTTGAACAATGCCCTTCGGCATCAACTCTGCCAGTGAAGTTTTTCAGCGCACAATGGAACAAATGTTTGCAGAATACCCGTGTGCTATCATTGTTGATGATATCCTCGTCTATGGTCACGATCTGGCTGAGCATGACGCCAACCTGAAGAAAATACTAGACAGTGTCAGAGACATTAATCTCAAACTTAATCCACTAACGTGCAGGGTTCCTGAGGTCACCTATGTCGGACATGTTTTCACCAGCAGCGGCCTAAAGCCTGATCTACTAAAGACTGCAGCCATCAACAAACTACCTGCTCCTACCGATGTCACAAGTTTGCAACGATTCCTCGGCATGGTGAACTACCTGGGTAAATCTATTCCCAAACTCAGTGACCTGTCGGCCCCCATGTGCCAACTGACACATAAGGACACGGCATGATCCTGGTACCCACAGCAACAAAGGGGTTTTGACACTCTCAAACTACCATTGGCCAGCACGCCAACACTGTCACATTTTGACCTTAAATTACCGGTCACCATCACATGCGATGCTTCCCAGTTCGGGCTACCTACAGACCACCACCGACGATGACATAAACCCAGTCTCATATGCATCCCGTACAATTGCTGTCCACTATCACACGGAACGGTTGCCCCATAAACAGCCGAACACCGCACTCGAAATACGACCATACTTCCTAGTTTGTGACGAATTAGTGCTGCAGGACGGAATCATAGTCAAAGGCCACAAGGCGGTGGTTCCTTCTGTAGGTATGTTACAAAACTTACCTTGTGCAGCGCTGCAGTTCTGCCACTCCCCGTGTGCGTGACATTGGCTCCTTTCAGAGGGGGGCGGGCTTAAAGTGCCGTTTTTCAACAGACAGGGAAAATCGATCCATGTCGGGCGATTTCCTTGTGGAAGAAAAATCGCTCCGACATTTCATTCATGAAGGTATTTTTAAATTACGCTAGATTATTTATTAACTAGAGTAATTTAAAAATCACCTTCAAAAGCCGTGAGCGCCGACAACGGGAAGGATTTTGCGTAGGGGAGAAAAAAAGTATACAGTTTATTTTTATATTAAAAGTTGTTTTTTATGGAGGCTTTAATTATATTTTCATGTTGCGAAATGGGTCCAAAAAGTTGTATGAACCAACAGTATTTTTCCTCCCGACTTCACCGCAAACCGCAACGTTCCAATCCACCACATTCCACTAAAGCCCACTTGCTAGTTGATTTAAATGGCCATTAATTTACAGGCATTAAACACTAAATTCCTTCCATTTGGCATAGAAACTCATGAAAAGTAGATATAAAAATTATGTTATATTGTGGATTATTGTTTGAATGTTATTTGGACACTTAGGCAATTTTAAAAAAGTGTATCTTTTCTTAAGAAATGAATAGATGTTTAGATCTACTCATTGAATTTTGTAATTAGCTACAATTAGATAACTAACTAATTATATGCTTTAGTTTCAGGTCATCCAAGTAAGATTGAAGCATTCTGAAACAAATATGAAACAATCTATAATAACTGAAAATGTCATTGAGTTCTCTTAATTGTTAAGAAAGATATGGGCTTTTAACTGTTCCAGATCACAGCTTTTGAGGTAAGTGAATTGAAAGGCAATGGGGAACAAGATGCTAATTTCCGAGTATGAAAATGGTCATAACTTTCTTAATACTGAAGATATGAAAGTGAATTAGGTGTCAAATTAAACTTCTTTTTATGCTTTATCTGATGGGATAAATTGCAGACTTGATTTTTCATATCTCAAAATTTTGTAACATTCTGCATTTTGTAAGCTTCTGCACTATGGGGCGAGTACTATGACGACATCCACAGGAGTCACCCCGGCATGGAAGCCACCCTCCAAAGGACCAGAGTATGTTTTACTGGCCCGGAATGACAAAATTCATATGTGAAAAGACCGAAGGTTAGTTGAGGCAGGTGCTATAACACCAGCAGAAGCAGCCTCTTCTACTCCAACCAGCTCCTTCCCTCCCTTGGTCCTCACTGGCCGCAACATCTCTGAATGGCATGGAAAACACTATCTTGTTCTTGTGGACTCTTACTCGGGATGGTTCGAAATAGACTTACTACAAACCATTTCCTCTAAGTGTGATAAGGAAGCTGCAACGACACCTCTCCGTACATGGCTCCCCTGTACGCATTCAGACTGACAATGGCAGGCAATTTACCAGCCAAGCATTCAAGAACTTTTTTAAAAGATGGAACTTCCAACATGTCACCAGCAGCCCAGAGTTCCCGCAGTCCATCAGACTGGCTGAACGCACTATTCATGGAACGCACAACTCATGGAACGTTCCTAAATCAAATCAAAATCAAAAACGTTTATTTGTCATTGCACATCAACTGTACAATGAAATTTCATGTGCATCCCCTTCAATGGTAAACAATAAAAGACACAGGATAAAAAGATTAAAAAGAACAAAATACAATAACACAAACAACCATTTACTCTCACATTTACATTTACTACAAGATCAATGCATAAAATAAGTAATAAATAATAAAAAAAATGCACATTATATTGCACATTCTAGCAGACATTTTTATATACTACCTGGTAAAATCCGACGTTTACCTGGACTAGCTCAACCTACAAAACGTTGCATGGGACAGCGTTCTTGTCTTCCCCGCCTATGACTAATGTCCCAGCAGACGCGCCCACTCTTGCCTGTCTCTCAGCAGCAGCTAAAGCTGTGTGTCCGCTCCCCGCCCGCGGTGCAGAAGCAACTGCAATTTAAACGCGACACACAAAGTCATTTCTACGACAAGTCCAGCAAGCCGCTTAATCCACTGGCACGTGGACAAGTGCTATGTCCGCAAACCGACAAAGGACATACCATGCAGGGGCACGTTTATGACCCTTCCAAAGAACCACGTTCCTACCTGGTCGAAGTGGACGGTGTCATCTACAGACGCAACCGTCAACATATCCTTCCAGTGAACGAACCACGTCCTGCGCCTATAGGTCCTGATGCCCCGCCTCTCATGTTTGCTCCAACGCCTGTTCCAGCTACTCCACCAGCTGCTCCACCTCCTGCTGTTATTGCTGCCGTGTGTTCCCCGCGTCGGTTTACGCCTGGCTCGCCTGTGGCGACTTCTCCCACCAGGCCGGGCTGGGTCGCCGGTCGCCTGTCCCCACTCCCGGTTACCATTTCTTCTCCCGCAAAGGAAGGTGAGGCGGGAGAAGAACTAAATAAAATATATTCTAACCAAGTCATTAAACTATTTCAACAAACCAAACAAGTGCATTTCGAGTTTGGAGACAAACCACAAAAACTATTAGCAAGACAACTTAGAAAATTAGAAGATGAAAAATTGATACATAGAATTAGATCGGTGGAAGGAAATATATTGACGATACCAAAAGATATTAATGACATATATTTCTACAATATTATCAAAATCTTTATTCATCTAAATTAACAGGACAAACAGTGGATATGGAAACATTTCTACAAAAGTGTCAAATTAACAGTTTAGATCAGGAAGGTAGACATTTGTTAAACGCCGAAATAACAGTAAAAGATATTGAAGAATCAATTAGTTCGTTAAAGAATGGAAAAGCAGCGGGCCCCAATGGCCTAAGTGCAGAATTTTATAAAAAATTTCTAGATCTGATTTCCCCAAGATTATATACAGTATATAGATATGCATATGAACAAGGTAAATTACCAGAATCTTTAAACAAATCTACAATTACACTTATTCCTAAGGCAGATAAGGATTTGGAAGATCCAGGATCATATAGAGCGATCGCACTTCTAAATACAGACCAAAAAATACTAACGAAAGTTTTATCTCGGAGATTAAGTTTGGTGATTTCTAAATTAATACATCAAGATCAAACAGGTTTTATCCCAAAACGCTACTCATCTCATAATCTCAGACGCTTGTTTAATATTATATATTCAAAAAGAGTACGGGACAGGGAATTAGCAGTTGTATCGCTAGATGCAGAAAAGGCATTCGATCAGGTGGAATGGTTATATTTATTTAATATAATGGAAAAGTTTCAATTGGGGGATAGATTCTGTAAATGGATAAGAATTTTATATTTGAATCCAACGGCAAGAATCTTAACTAATCAAATATTATCAGCTAAATTTAAGCTCTCTAGGGGTTGTAGACAGGGTTGTCCGTTATCGCCTTTACTATTTGCTTTGATGATAGAGCCTTTGGCGGAAAGAATCAGATCAGAACCTGAAATCTATGGCTATAATACTGACACAACAACTAACAAAATATTTTTATATGCAGATGATGTTTTCATTTATATTACAAAACTGGAAATTAGTATACCTAAGTTATTTAATGTTATAACTATCTTTGGCACATTTTCAGGATTTAGGATTAACTGGAATAAAAGTGAAATTATGCCTATAACAGGAATTAATTTAAATATATTACAACAATATCCATTAAAAATAGTTAAAGACAAATTTAAATATTTAGGAATTAATGTAACTAAATCTTATAATTCACTAATTAAATCTAATTACCCTCTATTATTAGATAAACTTAAAAAAAATATTTTGTGCTGGAAAACACTTCCTATATCCATGATTGGTAGAATAAATGCTATAAAGATGGTGTTTTTACCACAATTATTATATTTGTTTCAGGCTATTCCTTTTTTTCTCCCAAAGACCTTTTTTAAAAAAATAGATAATATTATTTATAGTTTTATTTGGGATTATAAAAATCATAGAATAAGTAAAAAACATTTATGTAAATCTAAGATAAATGGAGGATTAGCACTTCCAAATTTTTTATATTATTTTTGGGCAGTCCAGATTAAGAATATGAATTTTTGGTGGGTAAATATGGATTATGAACCAATGTGGTCAAAGATGGAAAAGGAAGATTGTTTACCCTATAATGTAGGCTCGATTCTCTTTGCCCCAAAGAAAGTACAACATTTTTTTTATAGGGACAACCCTATAATTTATAATAATAGACGTATTTGGAAACAAATAGTTAAGACTTTACAGCTAGATAATCTTTCACTTAGACTACCAATAATGAATAACCCATTATTTAAGCCCTCTATATTGGATGGAGGGTTTAGACATTGGGATGATTTAGGAATTAAAAGGATAGAGCACCTTTATAGAAAAGGAAAATTTATTTTATTCCAAGAGTTACAAGATATCTACGGATTGTCTCCGCATCACTTGTTTAGGTACTTACAAATTAGAGATTATATAAAATCAAACACATTAGATTATAAAAATAAAGTACCAGGATTATTAGATGATTTGTTTAATTTACACCCAAATACAGAAAAATTAATAGCCTATATATATAACATAATCTCGGATAAGGAGAATCCAACAACTGAAACATATCGGCAAGCATGGGAAAAGGAAATTGGTTTATCCATAACAAAAGAAAATTGGGAAGAAAGTTTACAGCAAATACATCGGTGTTCGTTAAATGCCAGACATACATTGATACAATTCAAAGTATTATACAGATTACACTATTCAAAAACTAAATTAAATAGTATCTTTCACAATCTCTCTTCAATTTGTGATAAATGTAAGAACTTAGAAGCAAATTTAACACACAGTTTTGCTACATGTCCCAAACTGAATTACTACTGGACAGAAATTTTTAAGGTTATTTCTGAGGTTCTAAAAATTAGATTGGATCCAGACCCAAAGTTAATAATACTTGGGATTTTGGATTCAAATTCGGTACTTACAGGAAATCAAAGAAATTTCTTTGATTACTGTTTGATAATAGGGAAAAAAATCATATTGAAATTTTGGAAGGGAACATTATCCCCCACAATTAAAATGTGGGCAGCAGAGATGTTGGAGACGTTACAATTAGAAAGAATCAGATTTGTCCTATTGGACAAATATAATACCTTCGAACAAATATGGTCTCCATATATACAGTATCTAGAGAAGTAGCTGTTCTTGACGTCACAGCCTGACGGGTACCCAGCGGGATTTGATGAGAATAATTGATTCTTATACTAGGATTAATAGGCATGTCTTCATTGATATTATTATTTGTAATAGTTTTAGATACAATATATTTTGTTGATTTTCATTGATATATATATATATATATATAATATTTTTTCACTTTTTGTTAATCTATAATCTTTTTTCCTTGCTCTATTTTCTTCTTCTTTTCTATATAATCAAATTATTATTTAATCACTTTCTTATTGATTTAAAACTATTCTATTCTTTTCTTTATTTCAAAAAAAAATAGAAGATGATAACTGTCAATGGGTTATTTAAAAAATAATATGTAATTAAGCTGAGGTTTGTAAAGCTGTTTACATTATTGTAAATAGATTACTTCTAATAAAATAAAGTAAACAAAAAAAAAAAAGGAAGGTGAGGCGGTCTCCTACCGCACGAGGCCGGACGGGTTTGCACGCCACCCATTAGATATGATGATTTTGTATAAACCCGCTAGCATGCACCCCTCGGTATATTTTTCAAGGCACCGTAGTTACTTTTTAAATTTTCTACAAGAGGAGATGTAGATTGGCTATTGCGTGCAAGCCAATTACAGTGTTTGTTAGTAGTAGCCCCGCCTTGTACATGCTTTATAATATTAGGAACTCGCCTACATCAGGTAGTAGATGTAGCAGCTTGGACATGTAATGTACTGTATATCCAATACTGTAAGAGTTTAATAAAGATGTGTTGTATCTTTAGTTGTGTATGAGTCTGGTGATTATAGTCTAGTATCCTTTATAGATTAGGTTTGCTGATGATCCCCAGTTGACTTCAGCCTAGGGATGCAGTGTAGAAGCAGTCCCTCCAACCTACCGAGTCCATGCTGAACAGCGATCACCCATACACAAGTTCTACTCTACACAAAAGGGATAATTTACAGAAGCCAATTAACCTACAAACCTCAGCACAAAGGAACTGCAGATGCTGGTTTACACCGAAGATAGACACAAAATGCTGGAGTATCATAGCAGGTCAGGCAGCATCACTGGACAAAAGTAATAGGTGATATTTTGTGTCGAGTCACTTCATCAGAGTCACCGAAGACAGACACAAAATGCTGGAGTCACTCAGTGGGTCAGGCAGCATCTCTGGAGGGAGGGAACAAGTGACGTTTTGGGTTGTGCCCTTCTTCGGACATCAGTCTGATGAAGGGTCACAATCCAAAACATCATTGGTTCCTTGTCTCCAGAGATGTTCCCTGACCCACTGAGTTACTCCAGCAACTTTGTACCATTTGTAAACCAGCACCTGCACATTCTTGTTACTAGCATGTTGGCCGGATAAGGAATGAAGATTGAGGAGGGATACAGAGTTTAGCACCAACTTCCATCCAAGCCTTTGCCAAAAGGAGAAAGATTTAATCTGAATCTTAGGGGACCCTTAGATGGGGTATTTTGGATGAGTTCATAACTTCTAGAACAGAATTATGAGGGATTACGTGAAGAAGACCCCGCCTGGCGCTGGAACGGCATACTTCAAAGCAGCGGCATGAAAAACACAGAACCAATAGCCGGAGTAAAATAGTAAGGCTCAAAATAGACTAGAACTACCAGATGATCATTTATATTATGAGGGTTGGGAGTGGAGGGCACGTAATCCCTCATCGTAACTCCTCATAAAATAAAGATCAAACTTCGAACAGGTAAATTCTCATTTAATCTCACTATTTTACTTCGGAGTCACGTGAGTGACCACGTGAAGATTTTAAAGCCCTGTGTTTTCCATGTCGTAAACTCATTTCATACGACTCTGTTTGGTCAAAATAGTAGTGAGTAAAAAGTATTTTAACACATTGTTATAATTTATGTAATAAGTCCTTTAATTATAAAAAAGAACAACTTTTTTAATAATAACCCCTCTATTGCAGGGGAAAATTACAAAATAATTGATAAATGTTGTCAATGGTAACATAAATCGATAAAATAAATCGATAATATAAACAAAGCAAGCATTTAAAGAGAACCCAGTACTGCGTGTCCAAATCCTGGCACCGTGACAACAGGTTTATTGTAGAACTTTGAAAAAGTTTCTTCTCTAGACCACCCTGCGGCCTCTAAAATTTGATCGAGTGGTACGTCCTGTACCTTCGCCGCGGACGTAGCTGCCGCCCTAGTGGAGTGAGATTTAAACACATCAGTGTCTATTCCTGCTAGACCCAAAACCTGTTTTAACCATCTAGAAATGGTTTGAACTGAAACTTTTGTATGTGTTTTTTTGTGTGTTATCAATAACGCTTTCTCAGAACCTCTGAGATTTTTGGTTACCTCCATGTATTGAGTTAAATGCTTAACTACACACAATGTTTCATCAATAGGACATGCTTTAAACATTACCTTCATTCCAGTTCTCCCTGGTCTGCTTTGTTTGATCAAGTCATAAACATAAAACACAATGTTATCTGAAGTCACATGCATGCAATCCAACCTTAACAATTGCAAAGTCTGTACTCTTTGAGCTGATACCAATTCCATTAGCATAACCACCTTGAATGTTAAGTTCTGCAAAGACATTGAATTAATTGGAGTTCATTGTTTAAGCAAAGTGAGAACAATGCTAACATCCCAAATTTCTGTATATCTGGGCTTGGGAGGATTTTTATTAAAAATACCTTTCATGAATCGGGATACTAATGGGTGAGACCCAACTGAATCCCGATCCGAAATTTGTCCTAAATAGGATGACAATGCACTCCGAGCACAATTAATGGCACTATAACTCAAATGCTCATCAAAGTGTAACCCAGCAAGGAACTCCAATACATTTGAAATGTTTGCAGAATGATAAAATATCTTTGACTGTGTACAAAAGGCTTCCCATTTTCTTATATGCGACATATATTGTTTTTTAGTGCTAGTCCTCCAAGCTGCATCTATAACATCCATGGTCCTGTCCGACAGTTCAAACTCTTGCAATGGTCTGGTCAGAACCTGCAGATTAACAAATTCATATGATCATGCAATGGATGAATTTCTTTTGTTACTGGCTGTGTCAACAGATTGTCGCAACTGGGAATTACCATACATGGTTCAATAATCATTTTAAGCATCAATGGGAACCATGACTGTGTGGGCCAATTTGGCACCACCAAAATGCCTTTGGCAGCGTCTTGCGCTATTTTCTTGAGACATTGCCCAATGAGACAGAATGGGGGAAAAGCATAAAAGAACATATTCCCCCAGTGTAGCGAGAAAGCATCCACCGCTACTGCCCCTGGATCGTGTTCCCAAGACACGTATTTCGGCAATTGGTGATTCAATCTAGATGCAAACAGATCAATGTCCGGTACTCCATACCGACTGACAATATTTTTGAAAATTTGTGGATTTAACATCCATTCTGTATTGTCTTTAAATATTCATGATCTTTTGTCTGCCACAACATTGTCTCTCCCTGGGAGATAAATAGCTGAAAGCCAAATATTTTTTGCAATACACCACTGCCATATCTGGTTTACCAGATGATCACATGAAATTGATCTGACACCACCCATGTGATTGATATATGCCACAGCTGTGGTATTATCTATTTGTACTTGGACATGCAAATCCTTTAATGAAGAGCAATAAGCTTTTAATCCATAAAATGCTCCCAGTAGCTCCAAATAATTAATACCATATGTTTGGAGCAATAAATCCTCTTGGACAGCCCATCTGCCTCCACAGCTGGTCTCATTGTCCGTAGCCCCCCCATCCGAGAGAACTTGCGTCAGTTTGTAAAAACACGACTGGCTGATGAACTAAAATGTTCTTAGCAGCTTGTGGAACATTCTCAATCCACCAATGTAATTCCGATAAAGCTTCCTTACGCAATTGCATTGGCCTATCAAAATGGCCTGCTCGCTGAATTAGCGCTTTAGTTTTTGCCCTTTGAAGATTTTGGTAATGTAAACGACCAAATTCTACTGCTGGATATGCTGCTACCAATTTACCAATACCCTTGGCAACCTCTCGGATGGAGGGATAAGGTTTGTTAATCAGGTTTTGACACACATTTGTCAAATCTAACTCCTTATCCATTGGTAAAGTTACCAACATGGTGACTGAGTTTATCACAAACCCCAGATATTCAATGGTTTGGGATGGCTGTAATTTAGACTTTGTTGGATGGATCAGAAACCCCAACTTCTCAAACAAGCTAATAGTTGCTGAGACTGATTTCCCAGCTGATTCCTGATTAGCATTGACAATTAAAATGTCATCTAGATAAGCCATAACGATGTGTTTTTGTGCCCTTAGCAGTGCAAGTGCTGGCTTTAACAATTTAGTGAACAATCTAGGTGCTGAACTTAATCCATTAGGCAAAGCTTTGTATTGCCACAGCTGTCCCATCCATTTAAACTTTAAATACCTGCGAAAATCATGATGAATTGGGACCGAATAATATGCATCCTTCAAGTCTATTGTAGCCATATAACAACCTGTTGATACCAACTGCATTGCAGTGTAGAAAGTGTCCATTTTAAAATGTTTATACTGGACAAATGTATTCAAAAAAGTGAGATCTAAAATGATCCTACAACCCCCATCTTTCTTTGGTCTGGGGAAAATGTTTGATATAATTTGTGGTGGATCCTCTCCTGTTTTCTCGATAACTCCTTTTTTACTCAAATTCTTAATCTCTTTGTCCATTTGATTAATCTCAAACTCTGAGAACCTCAAAGGATGACTAGGCTCATTCTGTCCCAATGGAACCATACCTTCCACAAAATCAATGATAGATCCTAGTACAGTGTCTAATACCACACGATCAACTGTAATATTGTCCCATTCCTTATAAAACATTTGGAGTCTACCGCCAATCTGTGGCTCATCCCAGCATTCCTCTTTAATAGGATAATGTTTATGTACCTCTCCAACTGGACGAAATGATCTCCTTTTCCCAATGAATGGGTGCACATTCGGCTGTGTTGGCTGGAAATTTTTCCTTATCATACTCCTGCCTCGGCTTGTACCAGCTCCAAAATAAAATCTCTTCCTTGAATAGCCAGTCCATCTCTGGCCAAAGTTGAAGGGTTTCATACGACCAAAGGTTTTTGCTTCTTCATCTATTTCTTTAATTTGTTTAGACAAATCCTCTCGGAACAAAAACCCAGGAGTTTGAACATTGCTTGGTTTACACAATCCTGCAAATCTTGGATGTAACAGAGGTCGAATGGCAATCTTCCTCATGCAATTAATCTCAAAAAATGAGTTGCAAAATAAGGCCAACATATGTTTCTGCACTTTGGTCATTCCACAACCTTCCACTTGTCTGCCAAGTGCAGTAATGCCAGCTGAAATCAGCTTGAGGACTCTTTGAAATCGAATTTCCTGCGCCCGCATAATTGATGACATTGGCGCCCAAACAACTGGATTCACCGTAGGTACCTTCAATGAGGCACAATTGATAGGTGTTTTATACATTTCTGCTGTCTCAACCATAACAGCATCTTGAAGCGGGTGAGAGACCATATAATTAATATTGGCCGCCAGGTTATCTTCCATGGCCTCACCGCCTCCTCCAGGCATAGCAAAATCTTGTGCCACATCAGGCACACCTGGATCCATATATTTGAATTGTGTGTGTACTCCGGACCACAATCACCACTCTCAGGGTCTGTCTCATACAGCCCTGGTACTCCTGAAACTTGTTCAAAGGAGACTTCCTCCAGTCCATACCCAGGCACTGGGGTTTCAAATTCCCAACTCGAATTGGCACCATATTCACGATATGGAACCCCCTCAGGGGCTGCCTGGGAATATTCTGGGTTCTTAGACCCTTGGTTGATAATAATCTGGAGCATTTTCTCCATTTGGTCCATTCTGAGCCATAAGGCTTTTCTTTCTGGACCTTCAGAATCAGAGTCCTCAGAAACCCCAGGCCCTGCTTTTCTTTTACATTTTTTAGGCACTGGGATTTCCTCTACAGTTTCTGTTTGTGGAGCAATCAAAGCCTCACTAACGGGTGTTTCAACGGCCACCGGTATCGGAACCGGCTCCACAATAATCTGCTGTCCCGACTCTTCTGCACCCCGGGACGCACGTTTTACCCGCTGTTTTTTGGCCTTCTCCATTTTGTTTTTTACTAACTCCTCCTGGTTTTCCCACCAGGCTACGGAGTTCTGAAACCTCGCCCTAAATTTTTGTAAAACTTTCTTACCTGCGGGCCGGTTCCTTACCGCTGTGTGGAGCTGCGCTCTGCAGCTCATTCGCTGCCGACAGCGACGACGTAATGCCGTTCCAGCGCCAGGCGGGGTCTTCTTCACGTAGTCACTCACGTGACTCCGAAGTAAAATTGGGTTAGAAGTGAGAGATAGTTCAGCCATGGTTGAATAGCAGAGTAGACTTGATGGGCTGAATGGCCTAATTATGTTCCTAGCACTTATGAACTTCTGAATGTCTAAAAGACATGCGCGTATGTCCATGATCTGTGACTTTAATTTATACAGGTCAAGACTAAACGTTGCCCAGGAGATACATATAGGAGGGTTATAGACAAAGTTACATTTGACAATGTGAAGCTCACATCAGCATTTCACAATTGCAACATCATCAAGATATGAATAGACCGAGAAGATGTCATCTTGTGTTGCCGCTCGGTACATAAGTAGCCGTGCTGTGTCCATTGGGGGTTTATCCAGCAAGGCTCGGAAGAGAGGATGTGTAGGAGTGCGGCAGGACTCTTGTCTCTGGCTGTGCTTGCACTATGGGTCACAAGCAGTTCTTGTATCGAAGATTGTCACTGCACGGAAACTACCTATTGCCGGCCTCTGTCCGCAAGAAAACACAACCCAATGGAGGTGAGTCCAAACGTATCAAATAGTGAAAGGCCTGGATAGAGTGGGCGTGCGAGAATGTTTCCGTGGGTGGGAGAGTCCAGGGCCAGAGGGCACTGCCTTAGAGTAAATTGATGTACTTTTAGAAAGGAGATGAGGAGGAATTTCTTTAGTCAGAGAGTGGTGAATCTGTGGAATTCATTGCCACAGACAGCTGTGGAGGCCAAATCAATGGAAATGTTTAATGCAGAGATTGACAGGTTCTTGATTAGTATGGGTGTGGGGGGTTAGGGGGAGAAGGCAGGAGAATGGGGTTGAGAGGGAGTGATAGATCAGCCATGATTGAATGGCAGAGCAGACTTGATACTGTGTGGAATCTCCAACATTTTGTCCTTGAGCAAAAGCACAAACTGCTGGAGGAACTGACGGACCAGGCAGCATCTGTGGAGGCAAATGGATAGGCCATGATTTGAGATGACACGGTGGTGCAGCGACAGATTTGCTGCTCACAGCGCCAGAGACCTGGGTTCGATCCTGACCACGGGTGCTGTCTGTACAGAGTTTCTCTAAACTAAAATAAATAAACTTGTATTGGTTCATTATTGTGGAGATGAGTCATTAAGGCTATTGATGTCAATGCCAGACCACTGAGCTTTATAGAAACAAAGCAAATATGTGTAGGAGTAGGCCATTCCACACTACAAGACAACACAGCTCTTCAATATGATCATGGCTGATCATCCAAAATCAGTACTGTGTCATTTGCTTTCTCCCCGTATCCCTTGATTCTGTTAGCCTGAAGAACTAAATATAACTCTCACTTGAACATCCAGTGAATTGCCCTCCTATGCCTTCTGTGGCAGAGAATTCCACAGATTCACAATTATCTGGGTGAAAACATTTTTGTTCATCTCAGTCGTAAATGACCTCCCCCTTATTCTTAAACTCTGACCACTGGTTCTGAACTCACCGAACATCGGGACATTTTTTCTTGCATCTTACCTGCCCAATCCTTTGTGAATTTTATATGTTTCTATAAGATCGCCTCTCATCCTTCTTAATTCCGGTGAATATAAGCCCAGCCCATCCTTTCTTTCATCTTTTGTCAGTTCTGCCATCCTGGGTGTTAACCTGGTTAACCTACACCGCACTCCCTCAATAGCAAGAATGTCCTTCCTCAAATTACGAGACCAAAACTGCACACAGTACTCCAGGTGTGGTTTCACCAGGGCCCGGTACAACTGCAGTAGAATCTCCTTGCTCTTAAACTCGATTCTCCTCCAATGAAGGCCAACATGCCATCAGCTTTCTTCACTGCGTGCTGTACCTGCATGCTTACTTTCAGTGACTGATGCACAAGCACACCCAGGTCTTGTTGCACCTCCCCATTTCTGAATCTAACACCATTCAGATAATAATCTGCTTTCTTGTTCTTGCCACCAAAGTGGATAACGTCACTTTTCCCTACTTTTTACTGCATCTGCCATGCATCTGCCCGCTCACTCAACCTATCCAATCATGATTCAGAAATATGGAAATCTTTGAGTAGAAACTCACGAGTCATTAAAAGATGCCCTTGACTAATAGAGTCAACATGGAAACTGGTCCTACGGCCCAACTTGCCAATGCTAACCAAAATGCTCCATCTAAGTTAGTCCAACCTGCCTGCATTTGGCCCATATCTCTTAAAACCGATTCTATCCATGTAACTGCCTAAATGGTTCTTAAACGTTGCAATAGTTCCTGCCTCAACTACCTCCTCAGGCAGCTTTCCTTACATCCACCACCTTTTGTGTGAAAAATGTACCCCTCACTTTCGTATTAAATCTTTTCCTCTTCACCATAAATTTATGCAGAGTCTTTCACCCAGCGAAGGGGAATCAAGAACGAGGGGATAGAGCCCTGAGAAGCTCCTTTCTCACACACAGAGTGGTGTGTGTATGGAAGGGTTGGTGCCTGGCCTCACCCAGGTGGGTGTATGGAACGAGCTGCCAGAGGAGGTAGTTGAGGCAGGTGCTATAACAACATTTATAAGACACTTGGACAGGTACGTGGATAGGAGAGGTTTTGAGGGATATTGGTGAACGCGGGCAGGTGGGTCTAGTGTAGATGGGGCATCTTGGTCATCATGGGCAGGTTGGGCCAAAGGGCCTGTTTCCGTGCTGTGTGTCTCTATGACTGTGAGCCCAAATGGCAGCACAGTTTGGTTATGTAGAATGACTTGTTACTATGCTGTATGTCCTCTGTGTTTCTATGTGTGGGTAGAACAGTAATCACACAGCTGCCTTCAAAATAAGCTGCAGGTTTGATCTGTTCACCTGCACCTCCTGGTCTTGGAGCAGAAGTGAACTTGTTCTGCCTAGAAAAATCATTTAAAGTGAATTTGCTTCCCTTTCATTTTTATGCAAATTACTGTTTCACTTCTCTCCCAGCTCTTTGCATTTCATGGTGGAGGAAAAGATTGGAAGCATTACGCCTGGTCAAAGATCACGACTATTGTAACCAGTGGAACATATATCCCTGAGCTTCTGTGCCATGCTCATGCACACAACGTTCGAGTTGTCATGGACGGTAACTGATGTCCATTTTCTAATTCAATCCTGATTATCGCAAGTCACACAAAGATGTAGAGTGCAGCACAGAATCTGACCAGACAAATACTAGGAAAGGGTAGGGAGGAACTGCAGATGTTGGTTTACCCGAAAGATAGACACAAAATGCTGGAGTAACTCAGTGGCTCAGGCAGCATCTCCGGAGGAGGAATAGTTGAAGGAATAGGGACCAGGAAGGCTTTGCCTTGCACCCACCTCCCTTTTCCAGATTTCTCAGCCCTCCCACAACAATCAGACTGAAGAATAGACACGACCCAAAACGGCGTCTGTCCATTCCCCCCACAGATGCTGCCTGACCCGTTGCGTTTCTCCAGCACTTTGCCAGAACGTGGCGACTCTCTGCGTTCTGTTCCAGAAGAGGATCTATTGTACTCTTGTACCGTCTGATTTGACCGGTTTGCACGCAGGACAAGCTCCTCACTATCGGAGTAGCTGGGAGAAAACCCACACGGTCACAGGGAGAAAATGCAAACTGCACACACACAGACAGCACCCCAGCTCAGGATTGAACCCAGGTCTCTGGCGCTGTGAGGCAGCAGGTCTACCTGTTGCACCACTCTTGCTACCCCATGGCACAAATGGTGGATGGAGAGAGAACAGGAACATCAACTCACCAAGTGCATTGGCATGAAATCATTCTTCAGTGGTTTAAAGACCATTGAATCATAGAGTGATACAGCATGGAAACAGGCTCTTCGGCCCATCTTGGCCACACTGGCTAACATGTCCCATCAACACTAGTCCCACCTGCCCGCTTTCGGCCCATATCCCTCAAAACTTGTCCTATTCATGTACCTGTTTAACTGTTGTGATAGTTTCTGCCTCAACGACCTTCCCTGGCAGCTTGTTCCATACACCCATCAACCTTTGTGCAAAAATGTTAAATCTTTCTCACTTCACCTTAAGCCTATGTCCGCTTGTCCTTGATTCACCTACTCTGGGCAAGAGACTGTGCATCTACCTGATCTATTCCTCTCTTGGTCTTTTACACCTCTATAAGCTCACCCCTCATCATCCTGCGCTCCAAGAATAGAATTCCAGCATACTCAACTTTCCCTATAGCTCAGACCCTCAAGTCCTGGCAACATCCTCATAAATCCTCTCTACCTTTTCCAGCTTGACAAAATCGTTCCTATAACGTGGTGCCCAGAACTGAACAAAGTACTGTAAATGGAGTCCCACCAACATCTTATACAACTGAAACATTACCTTCCAACTTCTATACTCAATACTCTGATGAAGGCCAATGTACCAAAATACTTTTTGACTACGAGATCCCTCTGCTCTTCAACACTTTCCAGAGGCCTATCATTCACTGTTTAGATCCTGCCCATGTTAGACTTCCCAAAATGCAACACCTCACATTTCTCTGTATTAAATTCCAGCAACCATTCGTCAGCCCACCTGACCAACCGATCAAGATTCTGCTGCAATTTTTCACAACCATCTTCACTATCTACAAAACCACGTACTTTTGTTCCAGAGTCCCAGAGTCCCACCCCAACATCAGTCTTATCTCCTGGCTCCTTCGTGCCCTCCCAAAACTCTTCCAGGCATACCAGCTAATTTTCCCTGTTTCCTGCTGCCTTTCGTTGTCCCGAAACATATAAAGTTCTTAGATGATTGGACAGGACAGATGGTAGACAACCTCAGATATGTGGCCCAAAATTGCTCACAATACTCCAGTTGTGGCCTGACCAGCTCAGCATAGCGTTGCCAAACCTGTACATCTTAATCATCTGGATCAGCCTACCATGAGGAACCTTATCAAAAGCCTTACTAAGATCCATTCATACAACACCAACTGCCACATACAAAGCTGTGCTGGTTATCCCTAATTAGCCCAAAGGTAGACACAAAACGCTGGAGTAACTCAGTGGGTTAGGCAGCATCTCTGGAGAGAAGGAATGGGTGATGTTTCGGATTGAGACCCTTCCTCAGATTAGACCGTTCTCTTCCCAAAGGGAGTAAATCCTATCAAGGGGAGATATCAATTAAAGTACATGAAAAGTATGTTTTTTTGTGAAGAACCCTGGACACAATGTTTCTATTTCTCTGCTTTTTACCAGTGGCAATAGGGAAAAATGACCTGATGAACCATCAGACCCGAACTACTTGGATCGGCAACAAATTGCACGCGATTCGAGAAAAATACTTGGACGGAGTTCATTTGATATTTAATTCTGTTCTTGTCCCTACATTTTCTTCCAACCTGCCCACCCTGTTTGAAGAGATGAAAACCAAGTTCAAGCAAAGCATACCAGGATCTCAGGTAAAAGCTTTACAAAAAAGTTCTATTCTGTTATCCAGTGAGTAAATCCCCAAGTCCTGATGGGATCTTTCAGCTATAAACTTTAGAGATACAGATGTGGATACAGGCCCTGCGACACTTTCCTACACACTGGGGACATTCACAATTTTACAGGGTAATGTACCTACAAACCTGAACGTCTTTGGATTGTGGGAGGAAACCGGAGTGCCCAGAGAAAACCAACGCAGGTCACAGGGAGAAAGTACAAGCTCTGTGCAGACAGCATCTGTAGTCAGGATCAAATCCGGGTCTCTGACGCTACGCCTCTGTGTCGCTCAAAATCTATCCCAGATTATTGAGAGAGGCAAGAGAGGAGATGGCGGCAGTCTTGACAAAGATCATTGCATCTTCTCTATCTATAGGCAAGGTCCAATGTTCCTTCGTTTAAGAAGGGAACTGGAGAGAATCCAGGGAATTCTAGGCCAGGGATGATGGTGGAACAGCAACGGCAGGTATTTCTGGGAATAATCTGGAAGATGCAGGATCATTTCATTCCAAAGAGGAAGAAAGATTCTAAGGGGAGTAAGAGTCGACCGTGGCTGACATTGGAAGGCAAGGGCTGTATAAAAATAAAAGAAAATACCTATAACATAGCAAAGATGAGCGGGAAGCCAGAGGATTGGTGTTTAAAGATCAACAGAAGGTAACTAAAAAGGCAATACTGGGAGAAAAGATGAAGTATGAAGGTAAGCGAGCCAAAAATATAAAGGAGGATAGTAAAAGCTTCTTTAGGTATGTGAAAAGGAAAAAAATATTTAAGCCAATTAATTAATTAAGTCCCTTGAAGACAAACAGGTGAATTTATTGTGGGGAACAAGGAAATGGCAGATGAGTTGATCAGGTACTTTGGTTCTGACTTCACTAAGGAAGACACAATCTTCCAGATGTGCTAGAGTGATGGAGGAACTGAAGGAAATTCACGTTAGTCAGGAAAAGGTGTTGGGTAGTTTGATAGGACTGAAGGCTGATAAATCCCCTGGGCCTGATGGTCTGCCTCCCAGGGTACTTAAGGAAGTGGCTCTGGAAATTTGGTGATCACTGATCATTTTCCAATGTTCTATAGATTCAGGATCAGTTCCTGTGGATTGGATGGTAGCTAATGTTGTCCCATTTTTTTAAGAAAGAAGGAACATAATAAGCAGGGAATTATAGACCAGTTAGCCTGACATCGGTGGTGGGGAAGATGCTGGAGTCCATTATTAAATATGTTATAGCGGCACATTTGGACGCAGTAGCAGGATCGGTCCGAATCAGCATGGATTTACGAAGGTGAAATCATTCTTGACAAATCTTCTAGAATTTTTGGTGGATGTAACATGCGAAATGAACAAGGGAGAGCCAACGGACGTACTGTACCTAGACTTTCAGAAAGCCTTTGATAAAGGATTAACGGGTCCCTTTCAGAATGCCAGGCAGTGACGAGTGGGGTGCCACAAGGCTCGGTGCCTTTAAGGGATTGGGCACGCTAGAGGCAGGTAAAATGTTCCCGATGTTGGGGGAGTCCAGAACCAAGGGCCACAGTTTAAGAATAAGTGGTCGGCCAATTAGAACTGAGATGAGGATAAACTGTTTCACCCAGAGACTTGTGAATTTGTGGAATTCTCTGCCTCAGAAGGCAGTGGAGGCCAATTCACTGGATGCATTCAAAAGAGAGTTAGATAGAGCTCTCGGGACTGGCGGAATCAAGGGACATGGGGAGAAGACAGGAACGGGATACTGATTGTGGATGATCAGCCATGATCACATTGAATGGCGGTGCTGGCTCGAAGGGCCGAATGGCCTACTCCTGCACCTATTATCTATGTATCTACAGTATGTGTGCCTTACATCAATGGTAGTATGGAAGCTATTGGAGAGGATTCATCAGGACAGGATTTTCTCCTATTTGGAAAAGAATGGGTTAATTAGGGACACTTAGCTTAACTATATATGGGCAGGTTGTGTCTTATATGCTTAGGCGAGCATGGGAAGATGAATTGAGTTTATTAATCGCAAAGGATAGCTGGGAGGAAAGCTATCCATACATTACTGCTCTCTCAATGTTAGGCACTTCCTGATACAATTTAAAACACTGCACAGACTCTACTATTCAAAGACCAAATTGAACAAGATATTCCCAAATGCCTCTCCTATTTGTGATAAATGTCTCCTCCAAGAAGCGACCATAGCCCATTCTTTCACTTCATGTATAAAGTTACAAAATTTCTGGAGGGGAATATTTGATACCGTCTCCAATATACTTAAGGTGGAATCTCATATAGATAGGGTGGTAAAGAAAGCTTTTGGTATGGTAGCCTTTATAAATCAGAGCATTGAGTATAGAACTGGGATGTAATGTTAAAATTATACAAGGCATTGGTGAGACCAAATCTGGAGTATGGTGTACAATTTTGGTCGCCCAATTATAGGAAGGATGTCAACAAAATAGAGAGGGTACAGAGGAGATTTACTAGAATGTTGCCTGGGTTTCAACAGCTAAGTTACAGAGATAGGTTGAATAAGTTAGGTCTTTATTCTCTGGAGCGCAGAAGGTTAAGGGGGGACCTGATAGAGGTCTTTAAAATGATGAGAGGGATAGACAGAGTTGATGTGGACAAGCTTTTCCCTTTGAGAATAGGGAAGATTCAAACAAGAGGACATGACTCTAGAATTAAGGGACAGAAGTTTAGGGGTAACATGAGGGTTCTTTACTCAGAGAGTGGTAGTGGTGTGGAATAAGCTTCCAGTGGAAGTGGTGGCGGCAGGTTCGTTGGTATCATTTAAAAATAAATTGGATAGGCATATGGATGAGAAGGGTATGGAGGGTTATGGTATGAGTGCAGGCAGGTGGGACTAAGGGAAAAAAGTTGTTCGGCACGGACTTGAAGGGCCGAGATGGCCTGTTTCCGTGCTGTAATTGTTATATGGTTATATGGTTAAAATTAACTTGGAACCAGATATAAAACTGATCACAGTAGGTATGTCAGAGGCCTGCTCTAAGCTAACGATATTTTAAAGACGTTTCCTCAATTACGTCCTAATAACGGCGAAAAAAATGAATACTCAAATTTTAGAAACAGACAATTACAGTGAAGATGTGGATTACGGATATGTCCGAGACATTACATTTGGAAAATATTAGGCTTGTCTTGGCGGAAAAACCAGATCAATTTCTTAAGACACGGTTACCTTTTACTGAATTTCTGCAACAACAGAATGGTTAAACACAAATTTAAATTTAAATCTGACGCCAGGGATGGGTGTGGGGGGGGGGGGGGGGGGGGGGGAGGTATGTCTCCATCTTTTCTTTTCTTATTTTGTTTCTTTTCTCCTGCACTTGGTAGCTTAGGGGGTTTTTTTCCTGCTCTTTTGTATTCTACTTCTTTTTTGTTCATTCTCTTCTATTTTTCTTTCTTTGTTTCCTTTTTTATTTCTTTTTTCTTTTTTTTTGATTTAGGTTATAAGGTGAAAAATGAAGCTGTACAATAATTGTATAACTGTTATGTCGATCGTCTTTTCCTTGTGCAATTGCTTCAAATAAAATAAAACCAAAACAAAACTTAAATAACTTGGACATAATCGTAGATTGGTGAGTTTGCAGATGACACAAGGTTGAACGGGTCACAGAGTGTGTCATGGGCTGTCAAAGTATGCAGCGGGATTATGATCAGCTACAGAAACAGGAGGAGAAATGGCATATGGCGTTTAATCCGAGCAAATGTGAGGTGTTACACTTTGGCAGGTTAAATGTAACGGAAAATATACAAATAATAGCTAGATCCTTAACACCATTACTGTTCAGAGGAATCTTGGGGTCCAAATCTATAACTCCTTGATAGTGAGAACACAAGTAGATCGAGTGGTAAGGGCATATGGTATGCATTCTTTCATAGGTCAGGGCTTGGTGTGAGTCAGGAAGTCATGATGTGGTTTTATGAGATTTTGGTTAGTTCTGTTCACTCCGTTACAGGAAGGGGTTGGAGGCTTTAGAAATGGTCCAGAGGAGACTAACCAGACCGATGCCTGGATTAAGGGGTATTAGTTACAGGCAGCAGTTGGACAGACTTGGATTCTTTTCTCAGGAACACCAAAGGTTGCATGGAGACATGATGGAAGTGTATATAATTATATGAGAGGCATTGATATGGTAGACAATCAGAACCTTATTCCCAGGATGGAAAATTCAAATATTAGAAGGCATACATTTAAGGTGAGAGGGGCAAAGTTTAAAGGAGTTGTGGGTGCCTGGGTGGTGGTTGAAGCAGATACGATGGCATTTAAGAGACTTTTGTAGAGGCAAATCGATATGCAGGAAATTAAGGGATCTGGATTATGTGCAGGCAGATAACAGTTGGTCTTGGCATCATGTTCAATAAACTAAACAATAAACTGTGACAATAAACTAAACTAAACTAAAATGTTCAGCACAGACATGGTGTACCGAAAGAGCCTGTTCCTGTGCTGTACTTGTTCTATGTTAATGTTAAAGTAACATTGATGCACTTGTAGCTGATGAAATAATCATATTTAGAACATTGGGTTGTCTAATTTTAGGTAAACAACTCCCCCCCCTTCTCCCTCCTCTTCCTTCTCCCTGTTCCCCACCTAGACTCACACCATTTTCTCCTCTTCCCCTCCCCCTCCCCCACCCCCATTCCACCTGTATCCTTCCCAATTCACACCTCCTCTATCCTTAAGGGCCTGTCCCGCCAACATGCGATTCCATGCGGTGAGCGCGACCAAACCGGCAATGGGGGCCGCGCGGAGGTCGGGTGATCCCTGTACAGGGCCCGTCCCACTAGCATGCGCCTGCATGCAGCAAGCGCGACCAAACCGGCAGCAGGGGCCGCGCGGAAGTCGGGTGAGTGGCGCAACGCGACGCAAAGTGAGGCGAACTTGGAGCGAAGTCTTAAAGGTAAGTTCGCCAGGACAGAGAGGGACACACAGAGAGGGGCACAGAGGCACACACAGAAAGGGCCACGGAGCCACACACAGAGAGGGTCACGGAGGCACCTACAGATAGGTTCACGGTGGCACGACGTCGAGGCAGTGCGTAATGCGTCGAGGCGACTGCGAGCCGACAAGCCATTGCTGCGCGGAATTTTTGAACATGGTCAGTTTTTCGGAGCCCCGCGCGATGTTGGGACGAACTCCGCACAATTCCGCACGGCTCCGGCGATCGGAGTGGGACCGGCCCCGCGACGCCGGACGTTAGGTCGCGCTCATCGCATGGAGTTGCATGCTGGTGGAACAGGCCCTTTACCTCACAAGTTTTTCTTTTCATCTCTGGCATTTATCAAACCACCCGCCAATCAACCAATCAACATCCCTCCCCACCGCTCTCAAACTGTATCCCCCTATCACTTGCGTGGAAAGGAACTGCAGATGCTGGTTTACACCAAAGATAGGCACAAAATGCTGGAGTAACTCAACGGGTCAGGCAGCATTTGAACTCTGAAGAAGAGTCTGGGCCTGAAATGTCACTTATTCACGTTCTCCAGAGATGCTGCCTGACCCACTGAGATACTTCAGCACATTATTTTCTTCTTGGTGAACCAGCGTCTGCAGTTCCTTTTGTCTACTTCTCCCCTCTCCCATCGGGCAAAAGGTATAGGTGTGAAAACGCACTTGTGTACTCCAGATGCAGGGACAGTTTCTTCCCAGCTCAGGCAACTGAACCATCCGACCATAACTAGAGAGCAGTACTGAACTACTATCTACCTCATTGGTGACCCTCGGACTATCTCTATCTATGATTGGAATTTTCTGACTTTATCTTGCACTAAACATTATTCACGTTATTCCCTTTATCATGTATCTGTACACTGTAAATATCTCAATTGGAATCATGCATTGTCCTTCCGCTGACTGGTTAGCACGCGACAAAAGGATTTCACTATACCTCGGTACACATGACAATAAACCAAAAGAAACTCAAACTTGGTACTTGATAGCTGTAACGTATAGCGCTCCATCTTGCTTCACGGCTCCCTGGAATTCTCATTCGAACCATAGGTTTTATCGAGGGTAAAGTAGACACAACCAAATGACATAGCTGTGAATTTTACTGGTGAGTTAAGCCCATTTCCTGGAATGGGAAGGATTAAATTTGAATCTTCATACAATTGCTCAGAGTCATAGCCTGATACAGCGTGGAAACAGGCCCTTCATTCCAACTTGCCCATGCAGGCCAACATGTCCCATCTACTCTAGTCCCACCTGCCTGCGTTTGGCCCATATCCCTCTAAACCTGTTTAAAAAGGAACTGCAGATGCTGGAATAATCGAAGGAAGACAAAAGTGCTGGATAAATTCAGCGACAAATTCAGTCTGAAGAAAGGTTTCGGCCCGAAACGTTGCCTATTTTCTTCGCTCCACAGATGCTGCTGCACCTGCTGAGTTTCTCCGGCACTTTTGTCTACCTTCCCTCCAAACCTGTCTGATCCATGTACCTGCCTGAATGGTTCTTAAACATTGTGATAGTCCCTGCCTCAACTACCTCCTCCGGCAGCTCGTTCCATACACCTACCATCCTTTGTGTGAAAAGGTTGCCCCTCAGGTTCCTATTAAATCTTTCCGCCACTGTGTACAAAATCATTGAACATAGAAGACAGAATGGTGCACCACATGAACAGGCCTTTCGGCCTACAGTTCCAGTGTCAGAAAAGATGCCAAGTTAAACTAATCTCCTCTGCTTGTACATGATAATTGTTGGAGCGCAGGAGCTGATGGGTGATCCTACAGAGTGCATTAAATCAAAAGGTGAATAGATGGGGTGAATGCAGCGTTATGGCGAGAGGAACAAAGTTTAATAGGAACCTGAGAGGCAGCTTAGTCACTTAGAGAGTGGGTATGTAGAACAAGCTGCCAGAGGAGGGAGTTGTTGCAGGTACAAAAACAGCATTTAAATGAGACTTGGATGGGTACATGGATAGGAAAGGTTTGAAGGGATATGGGCAAAAGGGACTGGCTGAGATGGTGCGTCCAAGTTAAGCGTCTTCAATGTCAATTTGAACGTTGCCGTCTCACTCTAAATCCATGCCATTTAGATGTTTTGATGTTTCCTCTCTGGGAGAATGGTTCTAACTGTCTATAAAACTGACTATAAAACTGGTTCGACTGTGTGAAAGAGACATTGTTGTTATGGATGAAGAGTAAATGGAAACAAGATGGGTGTAACTAGGGCTGGACCACTGAGGAAACACAACAGCTGAAACACCTTCTTCCATTTGTTCCCCAGATCTCATTTCGCGTTCCTTGGATTTGTAACACCAGTACTACAGTTTGCTCTGACTTTGTCTCAGCTTCCAAGTATGCCGATTATGTACATGTGGTCTCGTTTAACGTGCAGAACCATATGTGGACAGATTGCTTTGCAAAGGCAAATGCTCCGTATCACCAGACCCGGACAGGTAAGTGGAATAAGACAAGCAAAATGCTGCAGATGTCACAAATTTGAAACATAACAGAAAATAGACAATAGACAATAGGTGCAGGAATAGGACATTCGGCCCTTCGAGCCAGCACCAGCCATTCAATATGGTCATGGCTGATCATCCCCAATCAGTACCCCGTTCCTGATGTCTCCCCATATCCCCTGACTGTGCTATCTTTAAGAGCCCTATCTAGCTCTCTCTCAAAAGTATCGAATAAACCAGCCTCCACTGTCCTCTGAGGCAGAGAATTCCACAGACTCGCAACTCTCAAAAAGTGTTTCCTCGTCTCCGTTCTAAATGGCTTACCCCTTATTCTTAAACTGTGGCCCCTGGTTCTGGACTCCCCCAACATCAGAAACATGTTTCCTGCCTCTAGCGCGTCCAAACCCTTAACAATCTTATATGCTTCAAGAAGATCCCCTCTCATCCTTCTAAACTCCAGAGTGTACAAGCCCAGCCTGCTCCATTCTCCCAGCATATGACAGTGCCGCCATCCCGGGATTTACCCTTGTAAACCTACGCTGCACTCTCTTCATAGCAAGAATGTCCTTCCTCAAATTAGGGGACCAAAACTGCGCCCAATACTCCAGGTGTGGTTTCACTAGGGCCCTGTACAACTGCAGAATGACCTCTTTGCTCCAAGACGTAAGGCTCAGTGCTGGGACCGCACGTATTTACAATATACATCAATGATTTGGATGAAGGGATTCAAATTAACATCAGCAAATTAGCAGATGGCACAAAGTTGTGTGGCAGTGTGATCTGTGAGGAGGAGGAGGCTATGAGAATGCAGGGTGACTTGGACAGGTTGGGGGAGTGGGCAGATGCATGGCGTGGTGCTCCAGGATTTCGTACTTTACGAAATCCTCACGTGCCACCTGCGTGACGTATCGTGTACGCACGCTGACGCATTGGGTATGCACGATGGCACATTGGCGTCGCACGCTGCGTCCCGACATCTCACGTCTATCGATTAGCGATGCATGGTTATGTCACCGTGCGTAACCAAGTGTCGCCGCACGCCGCAGGGTATTCTAATTACATCACGTGCATCAGATGGCATGATGACGCGCTATTTGTGCGCGACGTTGCGCGTAATGACGCGTCGGCCTATTTTACATATGACGCGTATATGAGGCGCAAATGACAGCAAAGGGAACAGGCCCTTTACTTTGAATCCCTTCATCCTAATCATTGATGGATATTGTAAATAGCAGCGGTCACAGCACCGAGCCTTGCAGTACTCCACTGGTCACTGCCTGCCATTCTGAAAGGGACCCGTTTACCCCTATTCTTTGTTTCCTGTCTGCCAACCAATTTTATATCCAGGGTGCACAAAATGCTGGAGAAACTCAGCGGGTGCAGCAGCATCCATGGAGCGAAGGAGATAGGCAACGTTTTGGACCAAAACCCTTCTTCAGTCTGAAGAAGGGTTTCAGCCCGAAACGTTGCCTATCTCCTTCGCTCCATAGATGCTGCTGCACCCGCTGAGTTTCTCCAGCATTTTGTGTACCCTTGATTTTCCAGCATCTGCAGTTCCTTCTTTAACAATTTTATATCCATGTCAGCACTCTACCCCCAATACCATGTGCCCTAATTTTGCCCACAAATCTCCTATGTGGGACCTTATCAAATGCTTTCTAAAAGTCCAGGTACACTACATCCACTGGCTCACCCTTGTCCATTTTCCTAGTTACATCCTCAAAAAATCCCAGAAGAATAGTCAAGCATGATTTCCCCTTCGCAAATCCATGCTAACTCGGACCGATCCTGTTACTGCTATCCAAACGTGCGGCTATTTAATCTTTTATAATGCATCTTCCCCACCACCGATGTCAGGCTAACTGGTCCATAATTCCCTGTTTTCTCTCTCTTGCTTTTCTTAAAAAGCGGGATAGCATTAGCTACCCTCCAATGCACAGGAACTGATCCCGAGTCCATAGAACATTGGAAAATTATCACCAATGAAACCACAATTTCTAGAGCCACTTCCTTAAGCACCCTGGGATGCAGACCATCAGGCCCTGGGGATTTATCAGCCTTCAGCCCCATCAGTCTATCCAACACCATTTCCTGCCTAATGTAGATTTCCTTCAGTTCCTCTATCACCCCAGATCCTCTAGCCACTACTGTATCAGGAAGATTGCTTGTGTCCTCCTCAGTGAAGATGGATCCAAAGTACCTGTTCAACTCATCTGCCATTTCCTTGTTCCCCATAATAAATTCATCTGTTTTAGTCTTCGTGTCCAAATTTAGTCTTAACTAATTTTTTCCTCTTCACATACCTAAAGAAACTTTTACTATCCTTCTTTATTTTCTTTGCTAGCTTACCTTCGTACCTCATCTTTTCTCCCCATATTGTCTTTTTAGTTATCTTCTGTTGCTCTTTAAACATTACCCAATCTTCTTGCTTCCCACTCATCTTTGCTACATTGGATTTTCTTCTCTTTTATTTTTATATTGCCCCGGATGTCCCTTGTCAGCCACGGTCGCCCCTTACTCCCCTTGGAACCTTTCTTCCTCCTTGTAATGAACTGATCCTGCATCTTCTGTATTATTCCTGGAAATACCTGCCATTGTTGTTCCACTGTCATCCCTGCTAGGGAGTCTTTCCAGTCAACTTTGGCCAGTTCCTCCCTCATGACCCCATAGTCCCCTTTATTCAACAGTAACACTGACACCTCCGATCTACCCTTCTCCCTTTAAAATTGTAGATTAAACCTGACCATATTATGGTCATAAAATGGCAGAAATCATTTGTTGATCAGGTAGCAAATGCAGATAGGTTGCTATTGAAGAGGCTTAACTGAATAAGTTGCCCCATCTAACAGAGGTAATGATATTTAGAACATTGGGTTGTCCAATTTTAGATAAACGACTGCCCACCTCCCCCTTCCCCCTCCCCCACGAGTCCACTAGGGGCAATTTATCCACAAACCTGCACATCCTTGATAATGCTGCTGGCCTTGCCGAGGCAGCATGGGAATAAATGGAGTCAATGGAGGGGAGGTTGGTTTGTGTGATGGCCTGGGCTACATCCATACAAGATGCATGAAACATTAAATGAAAGTGAAGAGTGGTAAATCCCGGATTGGGGATATGCAACGATTGGGGGAGGGGAGTCAGTCTACCCCACAATAGAGAGGGAGGAGTTGTACAGTTTGATATTCTCTTGGAAAAAGGATCTCCTCTGGCGATCTGTGCTGCACCTTGATGGAACCAGTCTGTTGACCTCCGTCTATGCCGTATCTGTGCCCAGGAAGAGGTTTTCCATACCTGGTCATTGGAGATGTCCTCATTCTTGAGGAATCTATTCCATTATAGATAAGGCGCTCACTATGGTCTCCTCGATATTCAGCAGCTCCGCTCTTGTCCCCCTTCCCCCATTCGTAACAAGGACAGAGTCCCACTTGTCCTCATCTTCCACCCCATCAGCAGTCACATACAGCACATAATCCACCAACATTTACGCCACCTCAAACGGGGTCCCACAACTAGCCACGTCTACACATCTCCACCCCTTTCTGCTTTCCGCAGAGAATGTTCCCTCCGCAGCTCCCTGGTCAACTCGTCCCTTCGCACCCAAACCACCCCCTCACCAGGTTCTTTCCCCTGCAACCACAAGAGATGCAACACCTGTCACTTTACCTCCCCCCTCGACCGTCCAAGGACCTCAACAGTTTTTTAGGTGAGGCAGATGTTCACTTGCACCTCCTCCAACCTCATTGACTGTATCTGCTTTTCCAGGTGTGGACACCTGTATGTATGAGGAACAGCACCTCATATTCCGCTTGGGCAGCTTAAACCCCAGCGATATGAACATTGACCTCTAATTTGCAGTAGCCCTTGCTTTCCCTCTCTCCCCATCCCCCCCTTTCCCAGTTCTCCCACCAGTCTTACTGTCTCTGACTACATTTTACCTCTGCCCACTGCCCTGTCATCAGTCAGAAAAAGGGTCTCAACCTGAAAAGTCACCCATTCCTTCTCGCCAGAGATGCTGCCTGTCCCGCTGAGTTACTCCAGCATTTTGTGTCTGTCTACAATTTAAACCAGCATCTGCAGTCCTTTACTGCACTGTTGCTGAAGGTGCTCCTCAGGTTCACCAGTGTGTCATGGAGGGGGTGAGCTGTGTTGTCCAGGATGCTCCATTATTTGAGGTGCACCCTCCCCTCCAAGACCATCTACAGTGAATTCAACTCTACCCCCAGGAAGCAGCCAGCCTTCCTGATGAGCTTGTTAATCCTGATAGCATCTGCGGCCTTCGCCCCGCTGCCCCAGCACATGACAGTGAAGAAGATGGCACTGGCATCTTGATAGAACACTGATTGATAATAAGCTTCACTTGTCCAGTTTAAATATTAATGCTGTCATTATTTTCTGTCCCTTTCAGGAATCGCCAGTTATATCAACAATGGCGTTAAATCCAAGAAGGTGATATTAACCGTTCCATGGTTCGGTTACGATTATACTTGCAAACGCTTTATTGAGGTAAGATGTTACACTTGTCTAGATTTACCAGGATGTTGCCAGGACTTGAGGGCCTGAGCAATAGGGCATAAACAATCTTTGATCAGACTTTACTGGCTTTACCTTCCACTAAACGTTATTCCCTTATCATTTATCTATACACTGTAAATGTAGCAATGTTACAAAATTTTGAGATTTTAAAAATCAAGTCTGCAATTTATCCCATCAGATAAAGCATAAAAAGAAGTTTAATTTGACACCTAATTCACTTTCATATCTTCAGTATTAAGAAAGTTATGGCCATTTTCATACTCGGAAATTAGCATCTTGTTCCCCATTGCCTTTCAATTGACTTAACTCAAAAGCTGTGATCTGGAACAGTTAAAAGCCCATAACTTTCTTAAAAATTAAGAGAAATCAATGAAATGTTCAGTTATTATAGATTGAAGCATTCTGAAACAAATATGAAACAATCTTACTTGGATGACCTGAAATTAAAGCATATAATTAGTTAGTTATCTAATTGTAGCTAATTACAAAATTCAATGAGTAGATCTAAACATCTATCCGTTTCTTAAGAAAATATAAACTTTTTTTTTAATTGCCTAAGTGTCCAAATAATATTCACACAATAATCCACAATATAACATAATTTTTAAATCTCATTTTCATGAATTTCTGGGCCAAATGGAAGGAATTTAGTGTTTTATGACTGTAAATTAATGGCCATTTAAATCAACTTGCGAGTGGGTTTTAGTGGAATGCGGTGGATTGGACTGTTGCGTTTAGCGGTGAAGTCGGGAGGAAAAATATTGTTTGTTCATACATTGTTTTGGACCCCATTTCGCAACATGAAAATGTTATTAAAACCTCCCAAAAAACCAACTTTTAATATAAAAATAAACTATTTACCTTTTTTTCTCCCCTATCCAAAATCCTTCCAGTTGTCGGTGCTCACGGCTTTTGAAGGTGATTTTTAAATTACTCTAGTTAATAAATAATTTAGCGTAATTTAAAAATACCTTCATGAACGAAATGTCGGAGCGATTTTTCTTCCGCAACGAAATTGCCCGACATTGATCGATTTGCCCTGCCTGTGGAAAAACGGCACTTTAAGCCCACCCCCCTCTGAAAGGCGCCAAAGTCGCGCACACGGGGAGCGGCAGAACTGCAGCGCTGCTCAAGGTAAGTTTTGTAACATACCTAGTAAATGGTTCGATTGTAATCATGTATTGTCTTTTCGCTGACTGGTTAGCACGCAACAAAAGCCTTTCACTGTACCTCTGTACATGTGACAATAAACTAAACCAGAACCAAACTAGCGAGAGGTTTTGCAGGCTCGGACTTTAATCCTTGGAGAGCAGGAGGCAGAAGGTTTTTTACAGAAGTGGACAAAATCATGAAGAGAATAGATCAGGTGAACACACAGAGGCCAAGGTAGATGAATCAAGTACCAGAAGAAGTAGGGTTACAGTGAGAGGGGAAAGATTTACTCGGAAACTGAGGGGCAACATTTTCACACAGAAGGTGGTGGGTCTGTGGGAGGAGCTAACAGGAGGATTTGAGACCGGTACTAACAACTACATAGATAGAACAGGTTTAGAGGGACATGGGTCAAATGCAAGCAGGTGGGACTAGTGTAGATCAGTACCCGGATGTGGTGTTGCTGGACGAGGTGCCGAAGCAAAGAAGCCAAAGCCAAATAACCGAACGGAAACAAAGCCGAAACACCAAATAACCCGAAAGGGTGGGACACCTGGAAGCCAACTAAGTGAAAGGGTGGGACACCTAAAAACAAACTCACTGAAAGGCCGCTCTGCCGAAAAGCCAACTCACCGAATGGCCGTTCTGCCGAAAAGTCAAATAACGTACATGACGTTGCCGGGGGGGGGGGTGGAGACGGGGGACTTGTCAGCAATTGGTCCAGACCCCCGAATCCATCGCATCACTGGCCAATGGAGATGGGAGGGTGAGGGTCATTTTCCCACACAAGCCAGGGATGACTGGGCACTCTGAACACAAGCACTAAGTTGTAAGCGGCCGAAGGAGTGCATCCCTCGGGACAGCCCCCCACTCTCTAACGGCCATGGCCGCCCTCCGCCTCGTCTCCACAATGCTGCAGCACTGTGACAGGCTGTGTGTCGGCAGCGCTGGGTAGAGCTGAGGTGCACACTGGACACTTGTCATCGTCCCGCCTGGGAATTTGTGTCCCCCCCCCCCCCCATGTTTTAAAAGTGATTTACTATGGCTGCCAATGCCCCCAGCCATCTGTCCCCACCGCTGGGGTTGGGGGTGAATCACCCGTTGTGTGTGTCAGAGGTGAATCACCCCGTGTGTGTGTGGGTCGGGGTCCGGGGGTCAGGTGGTGAATCACCCTGGTGTGGGTGTTGGGGTCCAATGGCAGTGCATCACGGTCAGTGATTCCGGGTGGGCGGAGGGACCAGCCTCTCCCACACCTCTGCTGTACCCGGCACTGCCAACGCACAGCCCGTCACAGTGCGGCCACACTGGGGAGACGAGGCGGAGGGCGGCCGTGGCCGTGGGAGAGTGGGTGCTGTCCCGTGGGATGCGCTTCTTCGCCCACTTACAACTTGGTGCTCGGGTTCAGAGTGCACAGTCACTTATGGCTTGTGTAGGAAAATGACCCCCACCTTCCCATCTCCACCAGCCAGTGATGTGATGGATGCGGGGGTCTGGACCAATTGCTGACTAAGTCCCGCCCCCCGGCGACGTCAGGTCTG
This sequence comes from Raja brachyura, assembly GCA_963514005.1. Next base: position 73,434,875 of record OY740790.1, read on the forward strand.
CTATTTGACTTTTCGGCAGAGCGGCCTTTTGGTGAATTTGCTTTTAGGTGTCCCACCCTTTCGGTTAGTTGCCGTTTCGGCTTCGTACGCTTTCGGTTATTTGGCATTTCCGCTTTATTTCCGTTCGGTTATTTGGCTTCCATTTCTTTGTTTCGGCATCTCGTCCTTTGACGCCACATCCGCACACGGTGTACGTGGGGCATCGTGGTTAGCCTGGGTAAGTTGGGCCGAAGGATCTGTTTCCACGCTGTGGCTTTATAACTTATTTATTTAGATTACCTTTATCCTTTAGAATAAAGTTGCCTCATTGCAGTAAATTGACATGTCATTGTTTTAGTTTAGTTTGGAGATACAGCGAGAAAACAGGCCCTTTGGCCCACCGAGTCCACGGTGACCAATGATCACCCGTAGTTCTATCCTTCACACTAGGGACAATTTACAGAAGCCAATTAACCTAGAAACCTGCCTGACTTTGAAGTGTGGGAGGAAACCGGAACATCTGGAGGAAACCCATGTGATCTCAGGGAGAACATACAAACTCCGTACAGGCAGCACCCGTAGTCAGGATCAAACCTGGGTCTCTGGCGCAGTGAGGCAGCAACTCTACCACTGCGCCACCATGCCGCCCCTCATCTTTTTCTTTATTTTCTATTAAATTCTTTTTATTGGTTTTTCTTTCCAAAAAAAAAGACAAAACATAAAAAACAGAGCAAAAAGAATAATGATAAACATAACAATGATATTGATACATAGGGAGCAGGATTACATTAATAACAGGTATAACCTAATATGAGACCAGTGTCAAAATACACATTGAATATGGACCTCCTCGGCTTCAATGTAAATATAGTTAAGTCTTTAAAAGAAAACCTAAATGTAGAAAAAAAAACACCAAGATAAAAAGACAAAAAGAAAAGGAAAAAAGGAAAAAACAAAACCCCCCTAAACTAAAGAAAAAAAGAAAGGAAAATAAATAAATAAATAAAAATAAAAACAAAATAAAGCAAAACAAAGCAAAACAGAATACGAATTTCTACAATTTAAGTCTATTTGACGTCAAGTCCGTTCCACCATATAAAGGTAAAATAGTTTTTATAACAGTTAAAGAGGGAGCAATTTATGTTGTTTGAAAGTGTTGAATAAATTTTCCCCAAGTCTTATCAAATTTAACCAATGGTTGAACAACGTCACTCCTGATTTTTTTTCTAAATTTAAACATGATATCGTTTCAGAATGCCACTGGAGTGTGGTCGGAGGGTTGGAGTCTTTCCATAAAATAGATCTTCTGGCAACTAATGTGGTAAAAGCAATCAACCGATGGGCGGAGTGGGACAATTGAATAATATCTAGCATTGGTAACCCAAACATTGCAGTAATAGGATGAGGTTGTAAATCAATACCTAAAACTACACAAATAGTATCAATAATGTATTTCCAATATTTTTCCAAAGTGGGCAGGACCAAAAAATATGGGCCAGTGAGGCGACTTCAGAGTTACAACTGTCACAGGTAGGATTTACATGGATTCACAGGATTTATATGACCATAGAAACGAGGCAACTTATCTTTTGACAGATGAACTCTGTGAACCACCTTGAATTGTATCAGAGTGTGTCTTGCAAATATTAAAGAGGTATTGACCAATTGAAGAATCCTCTCCCATTTCTCTATAGATAAAGACATTTGGAGTTCTCTTTCACAGTCATTCTTCATTTTATCAAATATATCTATTTGTAATTTCAAAATCAACATAAATAGTCATTATTAATCCTTTCTGATAAGGGTTCAAATGTAAAATATTTTCAAAAATTTGGGTTTGATGTGGCAGTGGAAAAAGGGGTAGAAACATAGAAAATAGGTGCAGGAGTAGGCCATTCGGCCCTTCAAGCCTGCACTGCCATTCAATATGATCATGGCTGATCATCCAACTCAGTATCCCGTACCTGCCTTCTCTCCATACCCCCTGATCCCATTAGCCACAAGGGCCACATCTAACTCCCTCTTAAATATAGCCAACAAACTGGCCTCAACTACCTTCTGTGGCAGAGAATTCCACAGATTCACCACTCTCTGTGTGAAAAATGATTTTCTCATCTCGGTCCTAAAAGACTTCTCCCTCATCCTTAAATAGTGACCCCTTGTCCTGGACTTCCCAAATATTGGGGACAATCTTCCTGTATCTAGCCTGTCCAACCCCTTAACAATTTTGTAAGTTTCCATGAGATCCCCCGTCAATCTTCTAAATTCCAGCGAGTACAAGCCGAGTCTATCCAGTCTTTCTTCATATGGAATCCTGGCATTCCAGGAATCAGTTTGGTGAACCTTCTCTGTACTCCATCTATGGCAAGAATGTATTCCCTCAGATTAGGAGACCAAAACTGTATGCATTACTCCAGGTGTGGCCTCATCATGACCCTGTACAACTGCAGTAGAACCTCCCTGCTCTTGCACTCAAATCCTTTTGCTATGAATGCAAACATACCATTCGCTTTCTTCACAGCCTTCTGCACCTGCATGCCTACTTTCAATGACTGGTGTACCATGACACCCAGGTCTCATTGCATCTTCCCTTTTCCTAATCAGCCACTATTTAAATAATAGTCTACTTTCCTGTTTTTGCCACCAAAGTGGATAACCTCACATTTATCCACATTATACTGCATCTGCCAAACATTTGCCCACTCACCCAGCCTATCCAAGTCACCTTGCAGCCTCCTAGCATCCTCGTCACAGCTAACACTGCCCCCAGCTTTGTGTCATCCGCAAACTTCGAGATGTTGCATTTAATTCCCTCGTCCAAATCATTAATATATATTGTACATAACTGGGGTCCCAGCTGGGGTAGAGTAGCCTTCAAAAAATGTCTAATTTGTAAATATCTAAAAAAGTGTGAATTAGGTAAATTATATTTTTTGTAGAGTTGTTCGAAAGACATAAAACAACCCTCCAAAAACAAATCACGAAAAGCTACTAGTCCCTTCTTCTTCCATAACAAAAAGACTTGATCAGTACTGGAAAATTCGAAGAGAAAATTGGATAAGATAGGACTCTAAAGATAAAATTATTTAGTCCAAAAAACGTACAAAATTGATACCATATTCGGAACGTATGTCTTATTATTGGGTTAGTCGTATATTTATTCAATCTCGTAATTGTAAAAGGTAATGAGACCCCTAGAATAAAAGCCAACAATAGCCCTTGTAAGGAATCACGTTCAAGGTTTATCCAACCTGGGCATTGGGTATCTTCTAAATTTGTTGTCCAAAATGTTAAATAACGAACATTGACTTCCCAATAGTAGAATCTAAAGTTCGGCAATGCCAAACCACCATCTTTTTTTGATTTCTGTAAGTATTTTTTACTTAGTCTGGAATTTTTATTCTGCCATATATATGAAGACATTTTGGAATCTATAATATCAAAGAAAGATTTGGCAATAAAAATTGGTATCAGCTGAAATAAATACGGAAATTTAGGTAAAATGAACATTGCAACAGCATTGATTCAGCCGATTAAAGATAAGGACATTGGTGACCATTTAGTAAACTGATGTTTAATATGGTCAATTAAAGGCATAAAATTAAATTTAAATAAATCCTTGTGTTTCTTGGTGATCTTAATACCTAAATAAGTAAAACTTTCCGTAGTCAATCTAAGTAGAAACTGTACATAATTCGAAACTAGATTATTTAATGGAAAAAGCTCACTCTTACTAAGATTTAGTTTATAACCAGAAAAATTACTAAATTGATTAACTAACGCTACTATTGCCACAATAGATTTCTCAGGGTTAGAAATGAATAATAACAAATTATCTGCATAAAGAGATAGCTTATGTGTCTTATTCCCGCGGACAATACCAAAAGTAGTAGCGGTGGCTAAAGGTTACAAAGCAATATCAAATAGTAAAGGGCTCAAGGGACAGCCCTGTCTGGTACCTTGAACGAGCCTGAAAAAAGGGGATCTCTGATTATTAGTAAATACAGAAGTCTGAGGTATATAATATATCAGCTTGATCCAAGATATACATTTTGAACCAATCTTAAATTTTTCAAATGTATTGAATAAGTATTCCCATACTACTCTATCAAACACCTTCTCAGCATTGAGTGAGATGACACATTCAGGGGTTATATTTGACGCTGTATATACAATATTCAATAATCTCCTAACGTTAAAGTATGAGTAACGATTTTTAATAAAACCTGTCTGATCTTCAGAGATAATTTGCGGTAAAATATTTTCCAATCTCATAGCTAATATTTTGGAAAGAATTTTGAAATCGACATTTAACATTGATATTGGTCCATATGATGTCACTTCAGTAGGGTCTTTATCTTTTTTTAAGAATTGAGGAAATAGATGCTTCATAAAAAGATTGTGATAATCTATTCCTTAAAAAGGCTTTTTTAAATACCTTGCATAGCCAGGGAGACAATAAATTTGAAAAATACTTTAAAAATTCTACTGTAAACCCATCTAAACCGTGAACTTTACCAACATTTATTGAAATAATTACTTTCTGCATTTCTTCTTCCGTGATGGGTTCATGTAACAACAGATGTGCATTATATGCTAAATTTGGTAAGTTCAGTTTCTTTAAAAACTCATCCATTATATTGGAATCAGTAGGAAATTCTGATTGGTATAGGGAGGTATAACCTTCCCAAAAGGATTTATTAATTTCATCATGGTCTACAGTTAATGTACCATCCCGTTTACTCACTTTAGTAACCTGACGCTTGGCCGACACCGCTTTCAACTGATTAGCGAGTAATTTATATCAAGTATCAATCGGTGATACTACTAACAAATCATGTCTCAATTGCAGTTCAACTCTTTTCTTATAGAGATCTAAACTAGGAGCTTTTGAATATTTTTTATCAATTTCTTTAATCTCATCAGCTGATGTACATATTTCTTTTTGAGTTTGTTTTTTTAATCCCGCGGAGTATTAAATAATTTGTCCACGAATATATGACTTTGAAGCATCCCAGACTACACCATTGGATATTTCTTCAGTAGAGTTTGTCAAGAAGTAAAAAGCAATCTGATCTTTCATAAAATTTATAAACTTTAAGTCTTGAAGCAAAGTAGCATTAAATCGCCATTGTTTAGCACTAAATTTGGAATCAGGTAGTTTGATTGATAGTTTCAATGGTGCGTGATCAAAAATAGCAATTACATCATACTCACATGCAGTGACTGATGGAACTAGCTGAGAATCTATTAAAAAATAGTCGATCCAAGAAAAACTATGATATGCATGAGAGAAAAATGAATATTCTTTGTCATTTGGGTGTAAGAATCTCCAAACTTCTAACATTCCAGAGTCAAGTAAAAAATAATTAATAAAATTAGCTGATTTATTTGGAAGCACATGATCAAATGTAGACCTGTCAATCAAGGGGTTCAGACAGCAGTTGAAATCTCCACCCATTATTACAAAGTGATCCTTTAAATTAGGAAAGGATGCAATTAACTGTTTAAAAAACTCAGGGTGATCAATATTTGGTGCATAGACATTCACCATAGTAACTTTTTGCCTAAAAAGAACACCGATAATTACCAAAAATCTGCCATATGGATTAGAAATTGTTTCATAGTGAACAAACTGAATTGAGGAGTCAACAAAAATAGAGGCTCCTTTCACCTTAGCCTGTGAATTTGAATGAAACTGCTGTCCTCTCCAAAACCTGAAGAATCGTAATTTGTCATGTGTTTCCTGAACAAAGATAATCTGAGGATTTAGTCTGTGAAGAACTTTCAAAAAAAAGTTCTATTAATGGGATGGTTCAAGCCATTCATATTCCATGGTAGGAAGTTAATAACTTTATCCATATTGCTTGGAAAAATCATGTGGGATGTAAAGGGTTCATTTCTTAAAGCCTAATAGTTCATGATACTGGAAGAAGAAAAATCTAGGTCGGAGCCAGAAGTGACAACATTTCAGACATTTTTGTAGTTCAGGCTTTGCACAAATGAAGGACACTAAATAAGGAACAAAAAAAACCTCCCTCCCATGCCCCAAACTGACCAATAGACAGTCAGTAAGCTACCTAATCCCATCCCTGACCCCATCTCTCCTAGCGAGCACACCCGACATAAAGAAAGTCATGTTTACCCACTCCCTAGCCGTAACACGGTCATTGTTATCGTTGGAAAGAGAGAGAAAAAAATACAGGCTGGCAATGGAGTTAAAGAGCGAATGCTACATATTATTATCCAAGGTCAAGATATGAAAAACAAGAACAGCATTCTCTTAGTTTGTATAACAACAGGGGAACACAAATTAACAAAGAAATTCTTAAAAGTTAGTGTATATATAAAAGAAAAACAACTCATCCAGTTAAATTCTTAATCAGGGGAACATGAATTAACAAAGAAATTCTTAAAAATTAGTATATATGAACGAAAAACAACTCGTCCAGTTAAATTCTTAATCATTACCAAACGATATGTTGTCAAAATAGGAACAGTAAATCTCCAATTATAACATATTCAGCTATCAATTACTCCCCTTCCTCCTCGCAACTCTACAAAAAGCTGGAAGCGTCTTGAGGATTGTTAAAAAATTGAGTATTACCGTTGAACAATCGAATACGCAATCTAGCTGGGCATAGAAAGACTGGGAGCAGCTTTGTCTTGAACAAATCAGACGTTAAATTATGAAAGGACATTCTTATTTCCAAAAGCTCGTAACTATAATCAGGAACAAACCGAAACTTGCATCCTTCATATTCAACCACGCCCAACTCTTTTGCTGCCTGGAGAATATTCTCCTTCATTTGCAAAAAGTGAAACCAAATAATTAAGTGTCTCGGTTTATTACCGGATTTCTTCCCAATCCTGTGTGTGTTATCCAAAAACAGAAGGTTTTCATTGTGCTCAATGTTGAAAGTTTCCTTTATCATTTTAGAAGCATATTTTATAACGTTATCTCCATCTTCACCTTCCGGCAAACCAACAATTCGTAAATTCAAACAACGGCTTCTGTTTTCCAGGTCCATATTTTTAGTCTTGTATTGCCGAAGTGCTCGAGTATTTTCATTCATTCTCCGTTCCAGTTTTTCAATGTTCAAATCTCTGGGTTTGCAAGATATCAATATCTTTTTATACTCAACTTCTTCTCATTATATGAACGTTTGATTGGATTTATTCTAGATTATTTCAATAATTTTTTACATTAGGATTTGAAATATTCATTTTATTTTAGTATTATACTGTGGGTAACATAATGGGGCCTCTGCTAATGCCACTGTCTCAAGGCATCAGCAGATGAGGTGCCAGCCACTAGTTCATCTTGAAGAAGGTAAGAGGCCAAAGACAAAGATGTGAAACTGGGCTGAGGTGGAGATTTAAATTAACAATATGGCATGGTGTCATAGCGGTAGAGTTGCTGCCTTACCGTGCCGGCGACCCGGGTTCAATCCTCACTACAGGTGCTGTATGTACGGAGTTTGTAAGTTCTTTCTGTTACCGTGTGGGCTTCCTCCGGGTGCTCTGGTTTCCTCCCGGCCCCCCAAAGGCATACAGGTTTGCAGGTGAATTGGCTTCTGTAAATTGTGCGTAATGTGTAAGATGGAACGACGGGTGATCACTGGTCAGCAGGGATTCAGTGGACTGAAGGGCCTGTTTCTCGCTGTATTTCTATAAAAACTAAAACTAAGGAGACTGAAGCTTAACAGGAAGGGGTAGTGTAAAGGTAAGGGACACCCCAACTACGTAGTCATCCAGGGTTACACAAAAAGCTGGAGAAACTCAGCGGGTGCAGCAGCATCTAAGGAGTGAAGGAGATAGGCGACGTTTCGGGTCGAGACCCTTCTTCAGACTGGAGAAGGGTCTCGACCCGAAACGTCGCCTATCTCCTTCACTCCTTAGATGCTGCTGCACCCGCTGAGTTTCTCCAGCTTTTTGTGTAACCCTCGATTCTCCAGCATCTGCAGTTCCTTCTTTAATACGTAGTCATCCAATCTACCTGTGGCTTCACCAGAGCAGGAGAGACAATATTGTGAGCAGTAAATGTGACGGTGCATTCAGTCAGAATCTTTCTCTTAGGGCAGAGTTGTCAAAGACCAGAGGGCATACAGTAACTTTAAATTACCAAAGCTAACATTTTAACGTTTAGTTTAGTTTAGATTAGAGATACAGCGCGGAAACAGGCCCTTTGGCCCACGGACCGGCGAATCCCCGCACACTAACACTATCCTGCACACACTAGGGCAATTTACAATTATATCAAGCCAATTAACCTGGAACGTGGGAAGAAACCGGATCACGCTGAGAAAACCCACACGGTGACAGAGAGAACGTACAAACTCCATACAGACGGCACCCGTAGTCAGGACGAACCCAGTGTCTGGTGTTGTGAGGCTGCAACTCTACCGCTGCGTCACCGTGCTGCCCTTTCTACTTCCTCATTCATTTATCATTTTCAGGCAGGTAGATGTGAAATAGAAAAGATAGCGTTTGAAGGAGCGCCGTGCAGTGCTGCCAGAGCCTCCGGGCTCCCATACAAAAATATCATGAAACTATTGCCAAAGTCAATTTCCGGTAGGATTTGGGATGATGACCTGAAAGCCCCATTTTTTGTCTACAAGGTAAGACCACTGGAGAATACACAGCTACGGTCAGTACATCCAAATATGTTTTATATTATGGAAACATTGTCGTGTTGAACAAGTCAATTCTCTTCCCAATTGAGTTGATGAACGAACTTGCACAAGTCCGCAAAGAATCACAGAGAATTGTGGATGCAGCCCAGTCCATCACACAGACCACACTCACCACCATTGACACCATTCTGTATCTTATCATGTACCTCGGTACACTTGACAATAAACAAAACTAATCTACACTTCGCACTGCCTCAGAAAAGCAGCCAACATAATCAAAGACATGTCCCACCCTGGTCATTCCTTCTTCTCCCTGCCCATTCCAGCAAAAGACACAGTTGCTTGAAACTGCGCACCACCAGACTCAGGAATAGCTACTTCCCCTCTATTATCGGACTTCTGAACAGTCCCTCCAAAAGCTACTGTCCAATTTACTCTCCCCATTGCAGACATTGGACTTTGTCTCTACAATGCTGACAACTATTTTCTGCACTCTGTATCTGCCCTTTTGCTCTACCTGTTGTACTTGAGTTTGTCTTTGTTGTATTTACGTATAGTAGTGTCTGATCTGATTGAACACCCTGCAAAACAAAGCTTTTCACTGTACCTCAGTACACGTGACAATAATTATCATAAAGCTATAAAATAGTAAGATTAAACGAGCTTACCAGTTTGAAGTTTGATCTTTATTTTATGAGGAGTAATGATGAGGGATTACGTGAAGAATCCCACCAGTGCGCATGCGCGTCAATCTTCAAAGCAACAGTGTGAAATCACAGATAACAGTAATTGAAGTGACATAGTAACATTATAAACCTAGAACTACCAGATGACCTTTGTGATATGAAGGTTGGAAGCAGAGGGCACGTAATCCCTCATCTTTACTCCTCATAAAATAAAGATCAAACTTCAAACGAGTAAGTTCTCATTTAATCTTACTATTTTACTTCGGAGTCACGTGAGTGATTCCGTGAAGATTTCAATGTTTTGGGATTTCATGCTGTGAGAAACGAGTCTACAAAACCACAGCTGCTTCATTGACAGATGAGGGAAACATTCATAATGAATAAATAATAGAGTTGGCAAAACTCCTGTTCTGACAATGTTAGTAAAATAGAGTTGGCAAAACTCCTAGTCTGACAATGGGTTATTATAAGTGTTTGGAAGGTTCGCTCATTTGACCGTCCTGCAGCTACTAGGCTGTGGTCCAGTGGAACGTAAATAACCCTTGCTGCTGATGCTGTAGCAGACCAGGCGGAGTGATTTAATTCATATCTACTATAAAAAGCAAACCCCGTTTCACCGCCTGGGGATGGTCTGAACTGACACCTTCTTATAAAGCTTTGGAACTAACAACATTGCTAGCTCAGAGCCTCTAGGATCTTGGTGACCTTGACATATTGTTGTAAATGTGTGACCTCACATAACTGAAGGTCCCTGAATATGTCATGAAACTAGTTTAGGACCTGACTCCCCTTCTGCTCTGCTTAACTAAAACATAAAATATAATATTATTTGCAGATGTAACCATCTTGTCCAGTCACAATTATGTAGTGACTGAACCTGTTGTGCTGAGACCAAAGCCATGAGGATAACCACCTTATCAGACAGCCAAAGCTAGGATTAGTTGGAGCCCCCGGCGAAACAGTGCCAGCACAATGTCAGTATCCGTACTGCCCTGTACTTGTCCTGGGGCAACGTGTTAATGATCCTTTACAAACTTGATATCCAGGGTGAGCCCGACAGAGTGGATCCAATTTGCTGCAACAAATATGATGGGAAGGCACATTAAGCACAGTTAATGGCCCTATAACTCAATTATTGCTAAAGACCTATTGTAAAATGAACTTCAAGTCGTCAGTATCTGTACCGTATTAAATGTAACATAGCATTAAACAAAGCTATTCCCATCTCCTGGAGAAAACTGTACTGCTTTTTTGGGATGCTATCCCTGCCGTCGGCAATGAGTACATACATGGATCGGTGTGACAACCCGAGCCACAGGAGCCATCTACTCAGAATCTGCAAAATAATAAATTGATTTTATCATGCAGAGGCTGGTTTTCCGAGCCACAGGCTGACCAGCAAAGCTTGACGTGTAGAATAACCGTATAAGGTTGTATTAATATTCCTGACAAACAGGAATCAAGGCTGCATAGTCCAGTCAGCCAGTACAAAAGCCGAAGCGGGATCGATTTCAAGATCCGACTGATAGGCAAAATGGAGAAAGACATAACGAACATTCCTCCTTCTTGTAGCGATAATGTATCTCTCGCCACTGTTATGCCACATAGTTTTGCAGCCGTGAAAAAGCACGAAAGATACCTTGATTGGTCCGACAGCTTTTGCTTCCTCATCCAGGTTTTCCCTGTTGAATAGGTCTTACCTGAATAGAAGATTAGTCGGCTAGAGCTCTGTTCATTGCCGGCACTTGTAGCGTGAGGGGAACTGACCCCTTCCAGGTATTCTGCCAACTGCTTGTTAGTTTGTTCTTGTTTTTCATATCTTGACCTTGGATAAAAGTTGGACAGATACGTGGATAGGACATATTTGGATATTGACCAAATGCGTGCAGGTGGGACTAGTGTAGCTGGGACATGTTGGTTGGTGTGGGCAAGTTGGGTCGGACGGTCTGTTTCCACGCTGTATCACACTGTGACTCTAAGAAATTCTGTTTTAAGATGTAAAAACAAGGGACTCGTTTACTCATTTACAAACTAATGGTACAAAGTGTTAGAGTCACTCAGTGGGTCAGGCAGCATAACTGGAGAAAATGGATAGGTGACATTTTTCAGACACTTTGACTAGGGCACTTTGTGTTCTTTTGAGATTTTGTATTGGTTTATTTTACGTGTGGAGGGAGGGGAAGATTTAATAAGAACCTGAGGGCCAACTATTTTACACAAAGGGTGATAGGTATATGGAACGGATTGGCAGAGAAGAAGATGAGGCAGGTATTATCACAACCAAAATGTCACCCATCCACAAATAGACACAAAAACTGGAGTAACTCAGCAGGTCAGACAGCATCTCTGGAGAAAAGGAGTAGGTGACATTTCAGGTCAAGACCCTTCTTCAGACCTCCAAATGTCACCTATTCCTTTTCTCCACATATGCTGTCTGACATACGCTCCACAGAGGACGCTATATCCTCCGTACTCCATCTGAGCCTGGAACATTTAGAGGAGTAAAACACCTATGTGCGAATGCTGTTCGTGGATTTCAGTTCAGCATTCAACACCATTATCCCCCAGCACCTGATAAGCAAACTGGTTCCATTGGGCCTCGGCACCCCCATGTGTAACTGGCTACTGGACTTCCTCACTGACAGACCCCAGTCTGTGAGGGTTGGAAATAATTCCTCCAACACCATCTCTCTGAGCACTGGCTCCCCTCACGGCTGTGTCCTGAGTCCACTGCTGTTCACCCTAATGACTCACGACTGTTGTGCCAGGTTTAGTACAAACCACATCATGAAGTACGCAGATGACACAACAGTGGTGGGCCTCATCAGGGATGACAATGAGCTGGCTTACAGGGAGGAGGTGAAACAACTGGTGGACTGGTGCAATACGAACAACCTGATCCTGAATGTCGAAAAAACAAAGGAGGTTATCATCGACTTCAGGAAAACCCGGCCCAGTCCCACACCACTTCACATCAATGACAGCGATGTGGAGGTGGTCAATAGCACAAAGTTCCTGGGGGTGCAGATCACTAACAGTCTGACCTGGTCGAATAACATCTCATCAACAGTTAAGAGAGCGCAGCAGCGGTTGCACTTTCTGCGCCGGATGAGAAGAGCTCACCTCCCCCATCCCATCCTCACTACTTTCTACAGGGGCACCATAGAGAGTATTCTGACCAGCTGTATCTCTGTCTGGTTTGGGGATTGTAGAGCCTCCGACTGGAATTCTGTGCAGAGAGTGGTGAGGACAGCGGAAAAAATCATCGGGACCTCTCTCCCCTCAATTGGGGATATTGCAACCAAACGTTGCGTGTCTAAGGCCAGCAGTATTATAAAAGACCCCACACATATCCATCACGGACTGTTCACTCTGCTGCCCTTGGGAAAAAGATATCGCAGCATAAGGAGCAGAACATCAAGTTTCTGCAACAGCTTCTTCCCACGAGCCATCAGACTCCTGAATGCCATGTAATGGGCTGCCATCATTGTCTATTTATCCTTTTATCCTTTTTATCCATGCCTACCCTTCTGTTCATTTATCGTGTTGCACAGGGAGCCAAATGCAACGTAATTTCATTTGGAACTGCATATATCAATGTATTTCTAAATGACAATAAAGTTGACAATGACAATAAAGGGTCTGAAGAAGGGTCTCGACCCGAAACGTCGCCTATCTCCTTCGCTCCTTAGATGCTGCTGCACCCGCTGAGTTTCTCCAGCCTTTTGTGTAACTGACAATAAAGTTTGTTTGACTTTTTTTTTGACCCATTGAGTCACTCCAGCTTATTGTGTCTATCTTCGGTTTAAACCAGCATCTGCAGTTGCTTCCTTCATGCCGCCTATCCATGTTCGCCAGAGATGTTGCCATACCCTCTGAGTTACGCCAGCACTTTGTGTTTTTATTGTCATGGACTTTGCACCGTTTTGTTAAAGAAATCCAGCATTGTTTCTCTGTCAGTGCACTGAACCAAGCTAAGACCACTCTTTGCTTCCACAACAGAAAGATAAGGCGTTCCACGAGGTCTGGTACGACGATCCAGAGAGCATTTCATTGAGGACGACTTTCTTGAAGAGGTTCAAACTGGGAGGCATTGGCATGATTAATGCAAATTATGCCAACTATAGTTCTGATCCCATTGCTGCGATGAAAACTGAAGAGATGTGGAACGCTCTCTGCCCTCCCTGAGAGAAACGCCAAGCTTACGGTCATTGCATTGTTATCAATGTGACCATTACACATTGCAATTAAACCTGGCTTTGAGTGACCTAACACGGAACAAACACACATTTAAAATATTAATGCAGACCTGGGGATTAGTGCTTTGTCTAAAGAAGGAATTATTATGTACTGAATAAAAACAATATAACTGTGTATCTCATCCCTTCCCACCCAAACAACCCCCTCCCATGGAACCTCCCCCTGCAGCTGCAGGAGATGCAACACCTTTTGCTGTACCTCCTCCCTCGACTCTGTCCAGGGACCACGACAGTCCTCTCAGGTTAGGCAAAGTTTCACTTGCACCTCCGCTGACCTCATCCACTGTATCCGTTGTTCCAGATGTGGACTCTTATACAATGATGAGACCAAACGTAGACTGGCCGACCTTTTTGCTGAACACCTTTGCTCTGTCTGCCTGAACCTTCCTGATCTCCCGGTTGCTAGACACTATCATTCTGCTTCCCATTCCTACACAGACCTATCTATCCTAGGTTTCCTCCATGTTCAGTGTGTGGATATTCGTGATAATTGCTTGTTTGTAAGCTTCCCCCAGTCAAGTTTCAGTAAAAACACTGAATCAAGAACTTGAATAACCAAACTTTATTTTACCAAACGCACGTCCCAGATCACACACTGTAGCTATCCCCACTGAGAGTTCAATCCCGTGTCTATCTGTTCAAGCCCTCTCGGCCTCGCGCAGACAGAGACACTCCAGAAGGATACGCTGTCCCGAGCGTTCCTCTAGTGGATCGACCCTGAGCCACATGATCACGGCCTTTTATATGCCCCGCGAACCTGGGGGCCGAACCAACAACGGGGGTTGTCTCTTAATCACCAAAGTACAAATATCGATTAACCCCATACACATTTCCCTAACCCAATGATATAACAGTTCAATACATTGTGTTCACAATGGACTTCGAATGAAGTCTATTTAGCAAAATGAACCAAAATGTACAAGAACTCTCAGACAAGTGTATTAAAGCATTTTTGGCATTTAACAAGCATTGATGTGTATATTGTAGACTTTTGTCCCAAATATCTTTCATTGTAGGTTGGCCTAATTCATTTTCCCATGTATGTCTATCTGATTCCATCGATGGAACCTCACTATCTAAGAGTGTATTATAAATATGTTGTTAATTTTTCTGTATTAGGATGTTTATTCAAACATTCATCAAGGATTTCTGGTTCCCTACTCCTATAATCTTGTGTATTAGATTTAACATAATCTCCAAGTTGTAGATATCTAAAAAAAATGTGAATGTAGTCCACAAATCTGTTGTAACTCTTGAAATGAAAGAAAAGTGCTTTTCTTATAAAGATGTCCCATCTTTTTAATTCCGTAATTTTTCCATTGTATGAAACCTTTATTCAATATGGAAGGTTTAAATAACAGATTGTTTACAATGGGGAAACAGAGTGATATATTATCCAACTTTAAAGCCTTTTCCAGAGTTTCCAGATTCGTATGCCACTATGTATTATAGGGTTTTCCCTATAGGTTTTTTTGTGCAATTTTATGGATGAAACATAATCAAACCAATTTCAAAAGGCAAACAATCTTCCTTTTCCATCCTTAACCAGTCTGGTTGCTGATCCATTTCTTCCAGCCAAATATTCATGTTTTTAATATGGACTGCCCAAAAATAAAACAACAAATTTGGTAAAGCTAAACCTCCACTAGCCTTGGATTTACATGAATGTTTTTGCTTATTCTATGATTCCTATAATCCCAAATTAAACTTGCAACAATGGAATTGACCTAAAAAAATAAATTGGGGATATATATCAGGATTGACTGAAATAGGTACAGTAACTGCGGCAAAAAGATCATTTATACAGCATTAATTCTACCAAACATTGAAATGGGGAGTGTTTTGCAATACTGAATATTCTTATGTCGTTTATTCAGTAAAGGTGGGAAGTTTGATTTAAATCAAGAAGTATATGTCTTAGTTACATAAATTCCTAAACATTTAAATTTTTCCTTTTTTCCAATTACTTCTATATCCCGAAAATTGACCAAATTGAGTTATTAAATTTAATAGGTTTGGAATACTAGTTTCTGGCTTTGTAATATATATTAATACATCATCTGCATATAAGGAGATTTTATTCATTGTGTCTTTAGTATTATACCGTGTATTTCTGGATGAATTCTAAAACGTTCTGCTAATGGTTCAATTGCAAGAGCGAATAATAATGGGGATAGCGGGCATACTGGTCTACAACCTCCAGAAAGATTACATTTAGTTGATAACATTTGGTTTGTTTATATTCTAGCAGCTGGGTTAGAATATAAAAGTTTAACCCATGTACAGTACTTGTCTCCCAATTAAAAATTTTCTATCACGGAAAATAAATATGACCATGCTACCTGATCAAATGCTTTTTCAGCATCTAGCGAGATAATTGCTAGGTCTGCATTCACAATTCTATTTGAGTATATAATATTAACTTGTCATCTCAAATTATAAAATGAGTAACATTTTGGAATAAAACCTGTTTGGTTGGGGTGCATTAATTTGTTAATCACTAAACTCAATCTATGAGATAGGATTTCAATTAATATTTTCTGATCAGTATTTAAGAGAGCTATTGCTCTATATGAACCTGGGTCTTCAAGATCCTTATCAGTTTTTGGTATAAATATTATGATAGATTTGTTTAAAGTTTCTGTGAGTTTCTGGAAGTATAAACATGTTTATACAATGTAAATGTGGGGAAATCATATCATAATTTTTAAAATAAAATTCAGAGCTTAGGCCATCAGGACCTGCGGCCTTTCCATTTTTTAAAGGTCTAATTGACTCTTCAATATCTTTACCATTATTTCAGCGCCTAGTAATTATCTCTCTTTCAGATCTAAACCCGTAAGATTACATTTCTGTAAAAATGCTTCCATTCCTGTTGATTGTTCTGTCACTTTAGTTGAGTAAAGTTTTTGATAGTATTGTGAAAATCTGTCATTAATATCTTTGGGTAGTGTTAATATTTCTCCCTTGTCTGATCTAATTGTATAAATTGTTTTTTCCCCGTCCAGTTTACGAAGTTGACGTGCTAATAGTTTTTGTGGTTTATCATCAAATTCAAAGTTTATTTATTTTGTATGTTGATAACGTTTTATAACTTGGTCTGAGTATATTTTATTTAACTTGTATTTCAGTGCTGCAATTTTATTGTGCTTTGCCATAGAAGGTGCGACTGCGTTTTCTATGTCTAATTGCCTTATTTCCATTTCCAATGGCTGTTGTTTAGCTCAATTCTCTTTATTAAAAAATGCTTGGGAGGAGATTAATGTTCCTCGTACAAATGCTTTAAATGTTTCCCAAAGAAGGGAATCAGAAGTTCCAGGATGGTCATTAGCCTCGAAAAACATATTAATCTGTTTTACAAGGTATTCGTGACATACCTTTTCATTTAAGATTTGGGGCTTAAGTCTCCATTGTGTCTGTTTCTCAGCCATTCCGTTTAGTTTAATCATAAATGTTAGTGGAGCATGGTCCGAGATTATAATATTATGATATTGCGAGTTGTAGGTAAATGGAATAAGTTTAGAGTCTGCTAAGCAATAGTCTATCCTTGAATAAGTTTTATGCACCAGTGAATAAAATGAATATTCTCGTCCAGATGAGTTTTCAATTCTCCAGACATCCTTGAAGTTGATAGTATTAATATATGAGTTTAGAAATTCACTTGACTGAGATTTTAATTTTCTTTGAGATGATGATCTGTCTAAATGAGAATCTAGTGTACAATTTAAGTCTCCACCAATTATTAAGTTATATTGTGTGCATTCCGGGATAGTGTTGAATATTCCCTTGAAAAATAATGGGCCATCAAAATTTGGTCCATATACATTACAAAGTCACTTTTAAAAAAAATATAACTCACCTACTAATACAACATATTACAAAGGGGCAGAAAACGCTAGTGGGAGCTGTGTACAGGCCACCTAACAGTAGTATTGGAGTTGGGGATGGTATCAAACAGGAAATTAGAAATGCGTGCAACAAGGGTAACACGGTTATAATGGGTGACTTCAATCTGCATGTAGATTGGGTGAATCAAATTGGCAGGGGTGCTGAGGAAGAGGATTTCCTGGAATGTATGCGGGATAGTTTTCTCAACCAACATGTGGAGGAACCAACGAGAGAGCAGGCTATTCTAGACTGGGTATTGAGTAATGAGGAAGGGTTAGTTAGCAGTCTTGTTGTGCGTGGCCCCTTGGGCAAGAGTGACCATAATATGGTTGAGTTCTTCATTAGGATGGAGAGTGACAAAATTAAGTCAGAAACAAGGGTTCTGAACTTGAACAAAGGTAACTTTGAAGGTATGAGATGTGAATTGGCCAAGATAGACTGGCAGGTGATTCTTAAAGGGTTGACAGTGGATGTGCAATGGAAGGTATTTAAAGACTGCATGGATGAAGTACAAAAGTTGTTCATACTAGTTTGGCAAAAGAATGAATCGGGGAAGGTGGTACATCCATGGATAACAAGGGAAATCAGGGATAGTATAAAAACAAAAGATGAGGCATACAAATTTGCCAGAAAAAGCAGCCTACCGGAGGACTGGGAGAAATTCAGAATCCAGCAGAGGAGGACAAAGGGCTTAATTAGGAAAGGGAAAATAGATTATGAAAGGAAACTGGCAGGGAACATAAAAACTGACTGCAAAAGTTTTTATAGATATGTGAAGAGAAAGAGACTAGTTAAAACAAATGTTGGTCCCTTGCAGTCAGAAACAGGTGAATTGATCATGGGGAACAAGGACATGGCAGACCAATTGAATAACTACTTTGGTTCTGTATTCACTAAGGAAGACATAAATAATCTGCCGGAAATAGCAGTGGAACGGGGGTCAAATAAGATGGAGGAACTGAGTGAAATCCAGGTTAGCCGGGAGGTGGTGTTGGTTAAATTGAACGGATTGAAGGCCGATAAATCCCCAGGGCCAGATAGTCTGCATCCCAGAGTACTCAAGGAGGTGGCCACAGAAATAATGGATGCATTAGTGATAATTTTTCAAAATTCCTTAGATTCTGGAGTAGTTCCTGAGGATTGGAGGGTAGCTAATGTCACCCCACTTTTTAAAAAAGGAGGGAGAGAGAAAGCGGGGAATTACAGACGTTAGTCTAACATCGATAGTGGGGAAACTGTTAGAGTCGGTTATTAAAGATGGGATAGCAGCGCATTTGGAAAGTGGTGAAATCATTGGACAAAGTCAGCATGGATTTACGAAAGGTAAATCATGTCTGACAAATCTGATAGAATATTTCGAGGATGTAACTAGTAGAGTAGATAAGGGAGAACCAGTGGATGTGTTATATCTAGACTTTCAGAAGGCTTTCGACAATGTCCCACATAAGAGATTAGCATACAAACTTAAAGCACACGGTATTGGGGGTTTAGTATTGATGTGGATAGAGAACTGGCTAGCAGACAGGAGGCAAAGGGTAGGAGTAAACGGCAGGCAGTGACTAGTGGGGTGCCGCAAGGCTCAGTGCTGGGACCCCAGCTATTTACAATATATATTAATGATTTGGACGAGGGAATTCAATGCAACATCTCCCAATTTGCAGATGATACCAAGCTGGGGGGTATTGTTAGGTGTGAGGAGGATGCTTGGAGGCTGCAGGGTGATTTGGATAGGCTGAGTGAATGGGCAGATGCATGGCAGATGCAGTATAATGTGGATAAATGTGAGGTTATCCACTTTGGTGGCAAAAACATGAGGGTAGACTATTATCTGAATGGTGGCAGATTAGGAAAGGGGGACATGGGTGTCATGGTACACCAGTCATTGAAAGTAGGCATGCAGTTGCAGCAGGCAGTGAAGAAAGCAAATGGTATGTTAGCATTCATAGCGAAAGGATTTGAGTATAGGAGCAGGGAGGTACTACTGCAGTTGTACAGGGTTTTGGTGAGGCCACACCTGGAGTATTGCGTACAGTTTTGGTCTCCAAATCTGAGGAAAGACATCCTTGCCATAGAGGGGGTACAGAGAAGATTCACCAGACTGATTCCTGGGATGTCAGGACTTTCATATGAGGAAAGATTGGATAGACTCGGCTTGTACTCGCTGGAATTTAGAAGATTGAGGGGGGATCTTATAGAAACTTACAAAATTCTTAAGGGGTTGGACAAGCTAGATGCTGGAAGATTGTTCCCGATGTTGGGGGAGTCCAGAACAAGGGGTCACAGTCTAAGGATAAGGGGGAATTCCTTTAGGACCGAAATGAGGAAAAGATTCTTTACACAGAGAGTGGTGAGTCTCTGGAATTCTCTGCCACAGAAGGTAGTTGAGGCCAGTTCATTGGCTATATTTTTGAGGGTGTTAGATGTGGCACTTGTGGCTAAAGGGATCAGGGGGTATGGCGAGAAGGCAGGTACGGGATACTGAGTTGGATGATCAGCCATGATCACATTGAATGGCGGTGCAGGCTCGAAGGGCGGAATTGCCTACTCCTGCACCTATTTTCTATGTTTCTATATCTGCCATCAATATCTTCTATAGTTGATATATGTTTAAAATATATACCTTGATGAATTAATATTGCAACCCCTCTAGATTTATGTGAGAATGAAGAGTGATACGTTTCAGCTATCCATTTTGCTTTCAATCTGTGTTGCCCTTCCTTTTTAAGATGTATTTCCTGGAGGAATATAATATATGCTTTAAGTGATTTTAATTGAGCTAATACTTTACCTCTCTTGTCTGGTTCATTAATTCCCTTAACATTCCAACTACAGAATGTAATTCCTTCACCCCCAGTTTTCATATTCACGTCTTGCATCTTATGATTAAGGTGGCCTATGGTAGAGCAAATGGTTCAGCACATTAAACCCTACCTTACACCCGAACATCAGAGAGATGAATTTTAGATCTCGTATATTTTCCTCTCGGACATATCTCCCTAAATAAAACATATTCCATTCAAAATAAAAATTATTGAATTGAATTGAATTGAATTGAATACCTTTATTGTCTTTCAGACCTTTCGGTCTGAACGAAATTTCGTGCCTGCAGTCATACATATATAAAAAATAACAATACAATACCATACAATAAACACAAAATTAACATCCACCACAGTGAGTTCACCAAACACCTCCTCACTGTGGTGGAAGGCAAAAGTCTTAGGGTCTCAGTCTTTTTCTCCCCTCCTTATTCTCCCTCTGCGCTGAGGGGATCCAGGCCGCCGCCACCGCTAACGCCAGAACGCCGGAACACCGCCACAGGGCCCGCCGCCGGAACGTCGCTGGAGCACCGCAGCTCCCGACACCCAAGCTGCCGCTGGAGCACCGCAGCTCCCGACATCCAGGCCGTCGCTGGAGCACCGCAGCTCAGAGGGAGCCAGGCCGCCGCTGGAGCACCGCAGCTCCCGACACCCAGGCTGCCGCTGGAGCACCGCAGCTCCCGAAGCCCAGGTCGCCACTGAAGTTCTGAAGGCCGTGCCGCCGCCGCTGGAAGCTGGAAGGCCCTCACCAGGGCCTCAGCACAGACGGAGACGATGTCGGGGGACACGACAGGAAAAGTCGCATCCCCCCGAAGGGAGAGACTAAAACCCCGTTTCTCCCACCCTCCCCGCCCCACACACACATATACACAACCCGACAAACCAAAAATAAACACCAAAAACAGGGACGAGGACAAAAATAAAATAAAGACAGACGGACTGCAGGTGAGCCGCAGCTGACAAGCAGCGCCGCCACTCCAAAAAAAAAAAAAAAAAAAAAATTATAATATAAAATAGAAAAAGTAAAAAAGCATTATATTAGTAAAGAAAGAAATACACCACATCTATAGGTGGCGCAGTTAGTGATAGCCACCCTAATGTGGCTAGACATCTAAGGACTTCCGTAGCTTTTGGTAAAAATAAGTATTATTAGCTCCGTACTTTCCTTAAAAGAAAAGTTTCAATTTCAATAAAAACAGTATATGGGGAAGGGGAAACAATAGTTATATTCCATTTGTGGAATAATTATTAGTCTCAAAGTGAAATGAATGAAATGCTCTGAGAAGGAGAAAGAGGTGCAGCGCACAGGCCTTGAACCTGGTGAGAGGCAGGAGGAGCCCGGCCGGGAGTCACCCCACAGAGCCCAGTCCCTCCATGCACTAGAGTCTCCCAACCCCTGCAGAGTAGTTATTAAGATGGCTGATCCATGGGCGGTTGCTGCTTGGACGCAAGTCGGGGCCTGATCAACCCCGGCTGGGTAGCCTGGGCAAGGTTGTCTGATGTTGTAAGACCCGAAACACCCGATGACTCCAGGTCACATCACTGAGGATGCATCCCAGCGCATCTAGAAGATGTATATTTTTCACATTTTCATATTAGTCTTGTATAGCAAAAATATTAGTCAAAGATTAATCAAAAGTATCAAAGAAAAAAACTCCTAATTTTTTATTAATAAATTGCCTGAATCACACATTACTTATAATTCTTCCTTTTAGCTAATTCTAAGTTGATCCAGTTAACAATAATTAATAATAATTAGTAATAATGATTAGTAGTAATTAGTAATAATTAGTACTAAAATATAAATTTATATATCAATAGCAAGATAACTACTCAATTCTCATTATAAACAGTCCTTAAGTATAGCAATTTAAAGTTCAATTTCTTCTCTGTGGGGTAACGATGTCCGGTATCCGGTATGTTGAGTGTTGAATGTTATTCAATCCTCTGTCTCAGCCTCGCTCTCGATGTTCTCAATGTTCTCGATGTTCTGGGCAAATTCATGGGCATCTGTGTGTTTGATGAAGAAATATTCCTTCTTGTCGTAGGTGATTCTCAGTGTTGCGGGGTACATGAGCCCATATCTCAGGTTTTTTATATTCTTAAGTATTCTTCTTGTGTCTGTAAACGGTGTTCTTTTCTTGGCGACCTCCACAGGGTAATCTCGAAATATGCTGATCTGATCTCCTTCAAATAAGAGGTTTCTGCTGCGAACAATTTTCTTCGTCATATCATTCAAAACATGACCATATTTCACCTTCACTATCAGTTGGCTTGGGGGGGGGGGGGGGGTGTCCGCCCGTGGACGGCGTCTCAATGCTCTGTGTGCCCAAGCGAGTAAAGGTACTTGATCCAGATTTTAAACTTTTTTCAATAATTCACAGGGGTCACGGTTCCCCTCTCTGCCTTCCCGAAAACCCACAATTCTTAAATTCTGGAGTCTCTGACGTCCCTCCAAGTCAATACATTTTTCAGTTATTTTATGCAATAAGTCTGATAAGCACTTGTTCTCAGAGAGAAGCTTTTTTGTAGTTTTGGGACTTGTTCAAGTGCCTGGGAAATGGGATCCAACTTTGAATTAAATCTGGATTCCATCAAATTCAATTTAGTATTTACCTCCTCCAGCTTTTGATTAAGATTTTCTTCCATGTTTAACTTCCAGGCGTCCAGTACATCATGTACAGAGGCTATGACATCTTCTTTAATTTCTACTTTAATTTCTTAAAATAAAAAAAAAATTTCCTTAAGTTCTGTTTGAGTTTTTTCAATTCTTCCATTATATTTGCGCCTTCTTGTGCGAGGAAACTTCTTAGTTCTTCTACATCTGTTTTTTTCTTCTTTGAGATGCCTTCTTGGGACGATGTTAAAACTGAGCCCGAGGCTTCAGTCGGGCCTACTTCTCTGCCCTAACCATTTTTTCTCATCTTGGGGGGGGCTCATGTTGTGTAGACATATCACCGGTGTCGCGCGCCTGATGACGTCACACGCTTACTGCAGGTAAGTCCCGTTCGTAACCCCGTTTTCAAGCAAATTTTTGCGGAGCTAATCGGCGCGAGTCTCCCTTACTCCAGAGCGCCACCGGAAGTCCTATTCCAATTTTTTACTTCCAATTCTAATTAAACTCTCATATTCCCTCAGTAATTCCATATTACCAGATATTTTCAAGTTCCATCCTTCTTGGATCCCTTTGAACAATCTTTTCCATCTCTGTCTGCCTTTCGGAGGACAAGATAATAACAATGTCAATTAGTAATCAAATTCCAATTAGTCCTAAGCCAGATTCCACAAGTCTATTCCAAATTATAAATTTTAAAGTCTCTGCAATTCATTGCCACCCGATTTTGAGACCGAATCCAAAATTTATAAATTTATTTCTAAATCCCATAATTTAGATGCAATTCAGGTGTTCTACCCCAGACCACAGAGAAATATTTTCTTCAAAAACAATTCTTCAGAGTGCGCTCTGTCCCAAAAGTCATTGCAAGGCATTGATGTTATTTCCTTTGATGATATTTGAAGCATCTCTCATTCTCCTTTTTTTTAAATCCTTCCTTTGATCTTTCTAGCAGCCAGGTAGTCTGAAGTTAGGCACTAGGGTAGGTCCTTTCCTTCTCCTTTTCATCGTTGGGGTCTGTTGCTAGGGAGTGGGAAGTGCTGGCCTCCTCAAGTGTCTTTAAGGGCAGGATGGTGTCAATTCTTCCCAGATGGTCACCCTTTCCCTGGGGAGTTACAATAAATAGAAAACATAGAAAAATAGGTGCAGGAATAGGCCATTCGGCCCTTCGAGGCTGCACCGCCATTCAATGTGATCATGGCTGATCATCCAACTCAGTATCCCGTACCTGCCTTCTCCCCATACCCCCTGATCCCTTTAGCCACAAGTGCCACATCTAATGCCCTGTTAAATATAGCCAATGAACTGGCCTCAACTACCTTCTGTGGCAGAGATTTCCAGAGACTCACCACTTTCTGTGTAAAGAATTTTTTCCTCATCTCGGTCCTAAAGGAATTCCCCCCTATCCTTAAACTGTGACCCCTTGTTCTGGACTCCCCCAACATCAGGAACAATCTTCCAGCATCTAGCTTGTCCAACCCCTTAAGAATGTTGTAAGTTTCTATAAGATTCCCCCTCAATCTTCTAAATTCCAGCGAGTACAAGCCGAGTCTATCCAGTCTTTCCTCATATGAAAGTCCTGACATCCCAGGAATCAGTCTGGTGAATCTTCTCTGTACCCCCTCTATGGCAAGAATGTCTTTCCTCAGATTTGGAGACCAAAACTGTACGCAATACTCCAGGTGTGGCCTCACCAAAACCCTGTACAACTGCAGTAGAACCTCCCTGCTCCAATGCTCAAATCCTTTCGCTATGAATGCTAACATACCATTTGCTTTCTTCACTGCCTGGTGCACCTGCATACCTACTTTCAATGACTGGTGTACCATGACACCCACGTCTCGTTGCATCTCCCCTTTTCCTAATCTGCCACCATTCAGATAACAGTCTACCCTCATGCTTTTGCCACCAAAGTGGATAACCTCACATTTATCCACATTATACTGCATTTGCCATGCATCTTCCCATTCACTCAACCTATCCAAATCACCCTGCAGCCTCCAAGCATCCTCCTCACACCTAACTATACCCCCCAGCTTGGTGTCATCTGCAAATTTGGAGATGTTGCATTGAATTCCCTCGACAAATCAATAATATATATTGTAAATAGCTGGGGTCCCAGCACTGAGCCTTGCGGTACCCCACTAGTCACTGCCTGACATTCTGAAAAGGACCCGTTTACTCCTACCCTTTGCCTCCTGTCTGCTAGCCAGTTCTCTATCCACATCAATACTGAACCCCCAATACCATGTGCTTTAAGTTTGTATGCTAATCTCTTATGCGGGACCTTGTCGAAAGCCTTCTGAAAGTCTAGATATAACACATCCACTGGCTCTCCGTTATCCACTCTACTAGTTACATCCTCGAAAAATTCTATCAGATTTGTCAGACATGATTTACCTTTCGTAAACCCATGCTGACTTTGTCCAATGATTTCACCACTTTCCAAATGCACTGCTATCCCATCTTTAATAACTGACTCTAGCAGTTTTCCCACTACCGATGTTAGACTAACTGGTCTGTAATTCCCGCTTTCTCTCTCCCTCCCTCCTTTTTTAAAAAGTGGGATTACATTAGCTACCCTCCAATCCTCAGGAACTACTCCAGAATCTAAGGAATTTTGAAAAATTATCACTAATGCATCCACTATTTCTGTGGCTACCTCCTTGAGTACTCTGGGATGCAGACTATCTGGCCCTGGGGATTTATCGGTCTTCAATCCGTTCAATTTACCAAACACCACCTCCCGGCTAACCTGGATTTCACTCAGTTCCTCCATCTTATTTGACCCCAGTTCCACTGCTATTTCCGGCAGATTATTTATGTCTTCCTTAGTGAAGACAGAACCAAAGTAGTTATTCAATTGGTCTGCCATGTCCTTGTTCCCCATTATCAATTTACCTGTTTCTGACTGCAAGGGACCAACATTTGTTTTAACTAGTCTCTTTCTCTTCACATATCTATAAAAACTTCTGCAGTCAGTTTTTATGTTCCCTGCCAGTTTCCTTTCATAGTCTATTTTCCCTATCCTAATTAAACCCTTTGCCCTCCTCTGCTGGATTCGGAATTTCTCCCAGTCCTCCAGTAGGCTGCTTTTTCTGGCCAATTCGTATGCCTCATGTTCTGTTTTTATACTACCCTGGTTTTCCTTGTTATCCATGGATGCACCACCTTCCCTGATTTATTATTTTGCCAAACTGGTATGAACATATATTGGTACTTCATCCATGCAGTCTTTAAACACCTTCCATTCCACATCCACTGTCAATCCTTTAAGAATCAGCTGCCAGTCTATCTTGGCCAATTCACATCTCATACCTTCAAAGTTACCTTTGTTCAAGTTCAGAACCCTTGTTTCTGACTTAATTTTGTCACTCTCCATCCTAATGAAGAACTCAACCATATTATGGTCACTCTTGCCCAAGGGGCCACGCACAACAAGACTGCTAACTAACCCTTCCTCATTACTCAATACCCAGTTTAGAATAGCCTGCTCTCTCGTTGGTTCCTCCACATGTTGGTTGAGAAAACTATCCCGCATACATTCCAAGAAATCCTCTTCCTCAGCACCCATGCCAATTTATTCCCCCAATCTACATGCAGATTGAAGTCACCCATTATAACCGTGTTACCCTTGTTGCACGCATTTCTAATTTCCTGTTTGATGCCATCCCCAACTCCAATACTACTGTTAGGTGGCCTGTACACAACTCCCACCAGCGTTTTCTGCCCCTTAGAGTTTTGCAGCTCTACCCATATCGATTCCACATCCTCCACGCTAATGTCCTTCCTTTCTATTGCATTAATCTCCTCTCTCACCAGCAACGCTATCCCACCTCCTTTTCGTCTATCCCTCCTGAATATTGAATATCCCTGGATGTTCAGCTCCCAGCCTTGGTCTCCCTGGAGCCATGTCTCC
Source organism: Raja brachyura (assembly GCA_963514005.1). Next base: position 73,461,675 of record OY740790.1, read on the forward strand.
GTGATCCAAACTATAGCATAGTCATTAATCGCTATCTGCTCCTTCAACTCATCCACCTTATTACGAATGCTCCTCGCATTGAGACACAAAGCCTTCAGGCTTGTTTTTACAACACTCTTACTCCTTATATAATTATGTTAACAAGTGGCCCCTTTTACATCGATCCCTATTACACTGGCCATACTCTCCTATCCCTTTGTGAGCTTCCTTTCCCATTAATTCTGGGGTCATTAACCATCCCTTTACTCTCTTTCCCTTTAACTCCATCCTCGACTATCCCATTTGACACCCCACCCCTCTTATTCAGTTTAAAACCACCCGTGTAGCAGTGGCAAACCTGCCGGCCAGAATGCTGGTCCCCCACCTGTTAAGATGGAATCCGTCCCTTTTGTACAGTTCCCCCTTACTCCAAAACAGATCCCAGTGATCTAAGAAACTAAATCCCTGCCCCCTGCACCAGTTCCTCAGCCACACATTCAGATCCCGTATCTCCCTGTTCCTGCTCTCGCCAGCACGAGGAACTGGAAGCAAACCGGAGATAAAACCCTGGAAGTCCTGCTTTTCAGCATTTTTCCGAGCTCTCTGAAGTCCCGCTGCTGAATATTCATCCCCTTCCGCAGAAACCCATGTCCGTAGCTCTCACAATGGAGTCTCTAACTACAATGGCGTTGCCCGACTTTGGCCTCTTTGGTTTTGGCTCAACAGCCCTTTTTGTTTTGCAAGCCAGTCTGCCGCTCAGTGCAATACCATCTTCTGTCCCGGCAGCTTCCACGTAGGTGAACTTGTTCCCAAGAGGTACAACACCCGGGGACCTTTGCATTCCATGTTTTCCTCCCTTTCTCACCGTCACCCACTTTCTCTCTTCTAGTGCCTTGGGTGTAACAATCTTACTGTAGGACTTGTCGAGGAACGACTCAGTTTCTCGGATGAACCTGAGGTCATCCACTTGTTTCTCCAGTTCCCCAACATGGTCCTTCAGGAGCTGTACCTGGATGCACTTCTCACATTTGTAGCAGCCAGAGGCACCAGCAGTGTCCTTGACCTCCCACATACTGCAAGCATCACACTGCATCAGCTTGCTTGACATCTCCTTCTTTTGCCTCAGTCTCTCCCTATCCAGTGTTTTGCACAGCCTCCTCTCCGAAGAATCACACTTTACTCACAGGGCACTTCCCTCACTGCCGCTCCCCAAGAGCTGCCTTGCTTATATTGACAGTTAAATTGCCTAATTTACAAACCAAATTCCTCAGTTTTCAACTGTTTTCCTCCTCTGACTCACTGAGAACTCTCCTCCCACTCAGGCTAGAGACAATCAGTGCTTTCTCCTGCTTCTATTTGTTGCTGTTGCTTCAAAATCCACAGGAACATTGAGTCCATTGAAACAATTACCTTCCATTGTTTTCCTCCTGTTCTTAGAGGTCTGTGTGTTCATTTTACCTCACTCCCCAGGCAGTTCCTAGCTGACCCACTATCCTGCAGGCACAAAACTCAGCTATATCAGGGCTCTCACTTAACGTTTTTTCCCTGTTGGCAGCCGGGCAACCTAGGCAGCTTTTTTGGTTGCCAAATGACAGTTTATGTGGTCATTTAAGACAGCTTGCATGATGCGTGCAATACTATGCTCGGACGAAGTGCGTAGTTACCAGTCGGAATTATGTTCAATGATGCATTCGCATATTATTTCTGCTTGAAATAAACTCACAAACTAAACATATTCACCAATCAAGACATGATGTATACCACAACCACATGCAGCAAAATTATGATACAGTATCGCAACTCTTTTTACACATTGCAATGAATGCCATTTCTATTATTTCTTTCCACTTCCAAACAAAAATGTGGTTGGATTATTCAGCATATGATCAACCTGTGTCAATAAATCCTGGACTATGGTAACATATATGCATAACCATGCACACTGCAGATTGATGCAAGCATGTTTTGTGTGAAGGACCGAAAATTATCATGACATGGCCATAGCATGGGCAGTTATTGCTATTGGTACAGAAACACTCTAGCTTCCCACATACTTTTTCCGCAACAAAATATACTGGTTGCAAGGAAATTTCTCAAGGCATTTTATGATAATAGCTGTTAAAACCGACTATACCCATCTGACAGGTTAAACATTAAACCAACTGACAAAAGATGGCCAAAGTGCAAATGTTCTTTTGTTAATCTGTTTAAAAATGTCAAAAAGGTGTCAGAGAGGGGGCGCTGTCCAGCTGGTGTGGCTGCCCAGCCTGCAGCTGTCTGTCTTTAAACTTCATTCTTTTATTTTTAGTGTGTAAAAAGTGTTTTGTTTGGAGTCTATTCTTTTTTATGTCGGGGGGGGGGAAGGGGGAAACTGCTTTTCCTGGTCCCTACCTGGTTGGAGAAGCAGCTTTTCTCCGGGCCGCATCTTTGACCCGTCCTCGCGGCCTACCAGCGGGTCTGGAGCGGCGTTTCCTGATGGGACCGGCCGGAGCCTCGGCCTCGGCGACGGGGCAGTGCTGGAGCGCTATTGCGGAGCGAAGCGGGCGATGCCTTGCCTGTGTCGCCGCGCTGGAGCTCCGGTGAGCTGACGACTGCCGACAAATAACATTGTGGAGCCGCGGATCTGTGGAGCGGCCAGCTGCGGGCGGCGGTGCTGAACTTTATCATCGGGAGCCAGTGGTGGAGCTCCATCCGGCGTGGCCTTGTTGGCTTCAGAAGCCATGGTCCCCAGTAAAGAAGCGGCCGTTCCAGGTGTCCCAAGCCGCTGAGAGGATTCTCCCGACCCCGGAGCACCATCACCCGGCGAGAACGGCCTGGAACATCGGACCTCTGCGGAGGCAACCGCGGAGGCCTCAATGGGCCTGACTATGGGTGGACATGGGATGGGGACTGGACATTGTGCCTTCCCTTATAATGGGAACCATTGTGGGAGGATGTTTTTATGTTTAAATCTGTTTATCATTGTCATGTCTGTATTCTTTTTTTTCTGTGCTGCATTGGCAAGAAGCATTTCACTATACCAATTGGTGTATGTGACCAATAAAATAACCTTTGAATGCCACATTACCGGACATTCAGATTAGATGTATGTGCTGTGAACAGCAATGAAGATACCCAATTTTTACGCACCAGATAAAAAAATTATCGATAAATGCTGTTTCCATTATTCCCACTTCAGAATTAACGTTAAAATTTCAACTGAAATATCTCCTGACCGAATGTCGATCATTAAATAACTACAGTACTGATATTCCATATTAAATGAGGTGCTAGATGAGTATAAAGAATGTATAAAGAATCTTAAGAAAGAAATAAGAAAAGTTAAAAGAAGATATGAGGTTGCTTTGGCAAGAAAGGTGAAAGTAAATCCAAAGGGTTTCTACAGCTATATTAATAGCAAAAGGATAACAAGGGATAAAATTGGACCATTAGAGAGCCAGAATGGACAGCTTCCCCACCCTCATGAGCCAAAAGAGATGAGGGAGATATTGAACAACTTAATTTCTTCGGTATTCACCAAGGAGAAGGATATTGAACTCTGTGAGGTAAGGGAAAAAAGTAGAGTACTGGAAACTATGAGAGTCAAAGAGGAGGAAGTACTGACACTTTTGAAAAATATAAAAGTGGATAAGTCTCCAGGTGCTGACAGGATATTCCCTAGGACATTGAGGGAAGTTAGTGTAGAAATAGCAGGGGCTATGACAGAATAGTGCTGGAGGATTGGCATACTGCGCATGTTGTTCCATTGTTTAAAAAGGGTTCAAAGAATAAACCTAGCAATTATAGACCTGTTAGTTTGACGTCAGTGATGGGCAAATTAATGGAAAGGATACTTAGAGATAATATATATAAGCATCTGGATAAACAGGGTCTGATCAAGAACAGTCAACATGGATTTGTGCCTGGAAGGTCATGTTTGACAAAACTTCTTGAATTTTTTGAAGAGGTTACCAGGGAAATTGATGAGGGTAAAGCAGTGGATGTTGTCTATATTGATTTAATTAAGGCCTTTGAAAAGGTTCAATCTTTGAGTGTTAATGCCGGAGTAGCAAGATGGATTCAACAGTGGCTGAATGGGAGATGCCAGAGAGTAATGGTGGATGGCTGTTTTGCAGGTTGGAAGCCGGTGACCAGTGGGGTGCCTCAGGAATCTGTGTTGAGTCCACTATTGTTTGTCATGTACATCAATGATCTGGATGATGGGGTGGAAAATTGGATAAATGAGTATGCAGATGATACTAAGATAGGTGGTGCTGTGGATAATGAAGTAGATTTTCAAAGTCTACAGAGAGATTTGGGCCATTTGGAAGAGTGGGCTGAAAGATGGCAGATGGAGTTTAATGCTGATAAGTGTGAGGTGCTACATCTTGGCAGGCCAAATCAAAATAGGACGTACATGGTAAATAGTAGGGAATTGACGGATGCTGTGGAACAGAGGGATCTGTGCATACTTCCCTGAAGGTGGAATCGCATGTAGATAGGGTGGTAAAGAAAGCTTTTGGTGTGCTGGCCTTTATAAATCAGAGCATTGAATATAGGAGTAGGGAAGTAATGTTAAAATTGTACAAGGCATTGGTGAGACCAATTCTAGAGTATGGTGTACAATTTTGGTTGCCTAATTATAGGAAGGATGTCAACAAAATAGAGAGAGTACAGAGGAGATTTACTAGAATGCTGCCTGGGTTCCAGTAACTAAGTTACAGAGAAAGGTTGAACGAGTTGGGTCTTTATCCTTTGGAGCACAGAAGGTTAAGGGGGGACTTGATTGAGGTCTTTAAAATGATGAAAGGGATAGACAGAGTTGACATGGATAAGCTTTTCCCATTGAGGGTGGGGAAGATTCAAAAAAGAGGGCATGACATGAGAATTAAGGGACAGAAGTTTAGGGGTAACATGAGGGGGAACTTCTTTACTCAGGGAGTGATGGCTGTGTGGAATGATCTTCCAGCAGAAGTGGTCGAGGCAGGATCGATTTTAACATTTAAAAGTAAGGTGGATAGCTTATATGTATGGGAAGGGAATGGATGGGGTATGGTCTGAGTGCAGGTAGATGGGACAATGGGAAAATAAATAGTCGGCATGGACTGGAAGGGCCGAGAAGGCCTGTTTCCGTGCTGTAATTGTTATGTGGTTTATATGGTTATACGGTTTATATTGTTTAAAATGAATTCTGTAATAACGTGTCAATGGTAGCAGTGACAATCGAACACTGTGGTTTTAATGTTTCACAAGCACAATTTAATTAACCCATCTTTAAGGATTAAAACAAATAATAACATTGGGAATGAAAACACATTTGATTGTATTCCATTATCAAACATGGTCAATGTTCGCTCTGAAGACATTTCCAGCAGAGTGGGGTCGGGGGGGGAGGGGGGGGGGAGGATGTGGGAATCAGTGCAGGATGGGTAGATGGGGGGGGGGGCTGAGAAGGCAATCGGTGTGGAATGGATGGATTGATGCAGGGGAATGAGTTCATGTTGGAGTAGGTTGAGTTGTGAGGGGAGAGCGTGGGGGATGTCAGAGGGGTTGAATGGGGGGATCAGTACGGGATGGACGGGGGGGGGGTTGGGATCTATGCAGGATGAATGGGGGGTTCAGTACTGGATGGACGGGGGGATTAGTACAGAATGAATGGGAGGATCAGTACAGGATGAATGGGGGTAGACAAAAATGCTGGAGAAACTCAACGGGAGAGGCAGCATCTATGGGGTGAAGGAAATAGGCGATGTTCTGGTTCGAGACCCTTCTTCAAAGTGATCCCCCCCATTCTTCTTGAATGGGGGGGATCAGTACAGGATGAATGGAAGGGGGGATCAGCGCAGGTTGAATGGGTGGTTCAGTACAGGATGAATGGGGGCGGGGGGTCAGTACAGTGTGGATCGGAGGGTCTGTGCAGGATGAATGGAGGGATCACCACAGGATGAATGGGTGGTTCACTACAGGATGGATGGGTGGATCACTGCAGGATGGATGGGGGATCACTACAGGATGAAGAGGGTTTGCTACAAGTTGAAAGGGAGGATCGCTACAGGATGAATGGGGAGTTCAGTGCAGGATGAATGGGGGGTCAGTGCAGGATGAATGGGGATCAGTGCAGGCTGAATGGGGGAGATCAGTACAGGATGAATGAGGGGTTCAGTACAGGATGAATGGGATGACCAGTACAGGATGAATGGGAGGGATCAGTAAAAGATGAATGGGGAGATCACTACAGGATGGATGGGGGGTTCGGTGCAGGGTATATGGAGGGTGGGTCAGTATGGGATGAATGAAGGGGGGGGGTGTTCAGTACAAAATGGATGGAGGAGAAGTGCGTGATGAATGGGAAAGGTCAGATGGATGGGGAGTGGCAGGAGAATCAATGCGAGGTGGATAGGGTGATCAGCACAGGATTAATAGATCGGGGGGGGGGGGGGGGTAGATGGGGAGGGGAGCACAGGGGATACCTTCTGAACCCTCGGAATTTTGAAGTCGGCAGGGCAGTGCTCTGCATATCATCAACTTGGACAATTTTACATTTTTATCATGCCAATTAATCAAGCCTACAAACCTGCATGGCTTTATAATGTGGGAGGAAACCGAAGATCTTGGAGAAAATTCCATCATTCCTTCTCTCCAGGGATGTTACCTGTCCCGCTGAGTTACTCCAGCATTTTGTGTCTATCTTCGGTCCAAGCCAGCATCTACAGTTCTTACTACCCAGTTTCGTCCCAGCTGTTTTCAGGAAACTGAACCACCCTATCACCAACTAGAGTGTTATCCTAACCTCCCATCTATCTCATTGGAGACCTTTGAAATATGTTTATTTGGACTTTATCTTGCACTAATCATTGAACCCTTTATCCTGTGTGTGTATAATGTGAACAGCTTGATTGTAATCATGTGTAGTCTTTTCACTGACTGGATAGCATGCAATAAAAAGCTTTTCACTGTCCCTCCTCCGTACACATGACAATAATAAACTAAACTAAAGTTATACAGAAGATAGACACAAAATGCAGGAGTAACTCAGCGGGACTGGCAGCATCTCTGGAGAGAAGGAATTGGTGACTTTTCAGGTTGAGACCCTTCTTCAGACTGGTTAAGGAGAAGGGAAACAAGAAATATAGACGATGATGTAGAGAGATAAAGAACAATTAATGAAAGATATGCAAAAAATACAATGATAAAAGAAACTGGTCATTGTTAACAGGTCCTCCTGCAGTTGTACATGCCCCTGGTGAGACCACACCTGGAGGATTTTGTGCAGCTTTTAACACCAAACTTGATGGAAGACATTCTTGTTATTGAGGGAGTGCAGCGGGATTGCGAGACTGTCATATGTTGATAGCTTGGAGCGGCTCGGCTTGTAACTCTGGAATTTAGAAGAATGAGAGGGGATCTTATTGAAACATATAAGATTATTAAGGGTCTGTACACGCTGGAGGCAGGAAACATGTTCCCAATGCTGGGGGAGTCCAGAACCAGGGGCCACAGTTTAAGAATAAGTGGTGAGTCATTTAGAACAGAGACGAGGAATAACTTTTTCACACAGAGAGTTGTGTCTCTGTGGAATTCTATGCCTCAGAGGGTGGTAGAGACTGGTTCTCTGGATGCTTTCAAGAGAGTTAGATAGAGCTCTTTGGGAAATAGAGTTAAGAGATATGAAGAGAAGGCAGCAATGGGGTACTGATTGTGGATGATCGAATGGCGAAGGTGGCTCAAATTGCTCGAACTACTCCTGCACCTATTGTCTATCACCTATTGTTTATTTGTTATGGGTGCAAGCGAGAAGTTAGCGCTACTTGGGTGGGGGAGGGATAGAGGGAGACAGAATGCCGGGGCTACCTGAAGTGAGAGAAATCAATTATCATACCACTGAGCTGTACCAAAGCGAAATATGAGGTTCTGTTCCTGCAATTTGCGATTCGCCTCACTCTGACAATGGAGGATACCTAGGATAGAAAGGTCTGTGTAGGAATGGGAAGGAGCATTGAAATGTCCAGCAGTCGGGAGATCAGGTAGGTTCAGGCAAATTGAGTGAAGGTGTTCAGCAAAACAATCGCCCAGTCTACGTTTGGTCTCGTCAATGTATAAGAGTCCACATCTGGAACAATGGATACAGTAGATGAGGTCAGAGGAGGTGCAAGTGAATCTTTGCCTAACCTGAAAGAACTGTCGGGGTCCCTGGACAGAGTTGAGGGAGGAGGTATAGCGACAGGTGTTGTATCTTCTGCAGCTGCAGGGGAAGGTTCCTTGGAAGGGGGTTGTTTGGGTGGGAAGGGATGAGTTATATAGTTATATTGTTTTTATTCAGTAGATAATAATTCCTTCTTTAGACAAAGCACTAATCCCCAGATCGGCTTTAATATTTTAATTGTGTGTGTGTTCAGTGTTAGCTCACTCAAAGCCAGGTTTAATTGCAAAGTGTAATGGTCACATTGATAACAATGAAATGACTGTAAGCTTGGCATTTCTCTCAGGGAGGGCAGAGAGCGTTCCACATCTCTTCAGTTTTCATCGCAGCAATGGGATCAGAACTATAGTTGGCATACTCTGCATTCCACATGGCAATGCCTCCCAGCTTGAACCTCTTCAAGAAAGTTGTCCTCAATGAAATGCTCTCTGGATCGTCGTACCAGACCTCGTGAAACGCCTTATCTTTCTGTTGTGGAAGCAAAGAGTGGGCTTAGCTTGGTTCAGTGCACTGACGAAGAAACACTGCTGGATTTCTTTAACTAAACAGTGCAGTTCATGACAATAAAAACACAAAGTGCTGAAGTAACTCAGAGGATAGGCAACATCTCTGGAGAACATGGATAGGCGACATGTAGGAAGCAACTGCAGATGCTGGTTTCATAGAATTATAGAATCATAGAAAATAGGTGCGGGAGTAGGCCATTCGGCCCTTCGAGCCTGCACCGCCATTCAATATGATCATGGCTGATCATCCAACTCAGTATCCTGTACCTGCCTTATCTCCATACCCCCTGATTCCTTTAGCCACAAGGGCCACATCTAGCTCCCTCTTAAATATAGCCAATGACTGGCCTCAACTACCTTCTGTGGCAGAGAATTCCACAGACTCACCACTCTCCGGGTGAAAAAAGATCTTCTCATCTCGGTCCTAAAAGACATCCCCCTTATCCTTAAACTGTGACCCCTTGTTCTGGAGCTCCCCAACATCGGGAACAATCTTCCTGCATCTAGCCTGTCCAACCCCTTAAGAATTTTGTAAGCCTCTATAAAATCCCCCCTCAATCTCCTAAATTCCAGCGAGTACAAGCCGAGTCTATCCAGTCTTTCTTCATATGGAAGTCCTGCCATCCCAGGAATCAGTCTGGTGAACCTTCTCTGTACTCCCTCTGTGGCAAGAATGTCTTTCCTCAGATTAGGAGACCAATGTCTTTCCTCAGATTAGAAGACCAGGAGATTAGGAAGCCGGATAAACACAAAATGCTGGAGTAACTCAGCAGGTCAGACAGCATATCTGGAGAAATGGAGAAGTCTGAAGAAGGATCTTGACCCAAAATGTTATCTATTCATTTTCTACAGAGATGCCATCTTACCTGCTCAGTTACTCCAGCTTTTTGTGTCTATTTATGGATGGGTGACATTTTGGTTGTGATGGTACCTGCCTCATCTACTTCTCTGCCAATCCTTACATTCCACCTCCCACCATTTGTGTAAAAGAGTTTGTCCTCGGGTTCCTATTAAATCTCCCCCCCACACCTAAAATAAATCAATTAAAGTATCTCAAAAGGACACAAAGTGCCCTATTCAAAGTGTCCGAAAAATGTCACCTATCCATATTCTCCAGATATACTGCCTGATCCACTGAGTTACTCCAACACTTCGTACCCTTATTTTGTATTTGTAAACCAGTTTCAGAAGTTCCTTGTTTTTACATCTTAAAATTGAAATTGAGTTATAGAGTGATACAGCGTGGAAACAGACCGTCCGACCCAACTTGCTCACACCAGCCAACATGTCCCAGCTACACTTGTCCCACCTGCCCGCATTTAGTTCATATCCCTCCAAATGTGTCCTATCCATGTATCTGCTTGACTGTTTCTTAAATGTTGGGATAGTCCCCGCCTCAATTACCTCCTCTGCAAGCTTGTTCTATAACTTATCTTTGAGATAAAGAAATAGAATATAAATCTCTGCCAGCATATTTATTCTCCTATAATCTAGAAAATGTGCTTGCGTTTATACATCATACACTATTTACAATGTTCTTCATTTTATTTTTTTTAAGTGCAATAACAACAATGGGGTAGACCGGAGGACCTAGAATACATCGTTAACATATATGAGAGGTCTAAGTTTATTTTATAGCTATATGATAATTATTGTCGCGTGTACTGAGGTACAGTGAAAACCTTTGTTTTGCAGGGTGTTCAATCAGATCCGACAATACAATATGTAAATACAACAAAGACAAACTCAAGTACAACAGGTAAAGCAAAGGGGAAGATTCGGAGTGCAGAAAATAGGTCTCAGCATTGTAGTGCATCAGTTCTAGAGACAAAGTCCAATGTCTGCAATGGGGTAGAGGTGATTTGGACAGTACTCTAGGTTATGGAAGGACCGTTCAGAAGCCCGATAATAGAGGGGAAGTAGCTGTTCCTGAGTCTGTTGGTGCGCAGTTTGAAGCTTCTGTATCTTCTGCTGGAATGGGCAGGGAGAAGAGGGAATGAAAAGGATGGGACAAGTCTTTGATTATGTTGGCTGCTTTTCCTGAGGCAGTGCGAAGTGTAGATTTGTTTAGTTTATTGTCAAGTGTACCGAGGTACAGTGAAAAGCTTTTGTTGCATGCTAACCAGTCAGCGGAAAGGCAATATATGATTACAATTGAGCTATTTACAGTATACAGATACATGATGAGATACAGAATAGTGTCAATGGTGGGGAGTGTGGTCTGTGTGATGGACAGGCTATATCCACAATTTCATTTCGGAGTCACGTGAGTGACTTCGTGAAGAGCCCGCCGGCGCGCAGGCTCGACATATCGTCGTACCGCGTTGCTGCAACGGCTGACGGAGGAGCGTGCTCCTCGCCAGCCCTTCATAAGGGAACCACGCAGGTAAGTATGCTACCTTAAGTTGGTGGTTCTTGTTGTGTTTGCTTCACAGCAAGAACATGGATGGGAGTCTAAGAGGCCGGAGTTCGAGGAGAAGTCGCCGGCCAGCAGTTCCGGAGCGAGAGTTGTCGGGGGTACCTGCAACGCAGACCGGAACGAGGGCGGAGATGTCGGTGAGCTCTGTTTTTTCAGGTCCGGACCCGCCCGCACACCACAGCTCGGAGGAGTTCGACGAGGAGGAGTGTGGTGTGCCGCCAGAGCAGGATGACCCTGCCATGGCAGTCAGGTCGTCAGCAGGCTTGCTGACGGCCTCGAGCAGAAGGGTCCGTGCGGCTGCACGGCCCGCTTCACGAAGCCCCCTGAGGAGGGGAAGGGCAGGAGCCCAAAAGCCTAACCCTGTCGGGGCTAAGGCTCTGCCTGTCGCCAAGGAGCGGTCAGGTTCTAGGACGGGACCCGGGGCAGCTGTGAGGTCCAGCCGTCGCCCCCCAACTTCCGACGCCGGGACGAGTCAGTTGGGGGTCCCGTCACGGTCGCCGAGCCCCCCATGGATGGGTGGGCGAGACCATGCGTCGGCAAGGTCCACGATGTGGGCAGGTGGCAAGCCTGCACGGGCCCAAGGTATCCAGGCTTCGGCTGGTGCCGACACCATGCCGCATCTGTCCTTAGAGACAACGGCTTCCGCTCCCGCTATACGGAGGCGGTTGAACACGCCCGTGCAGGAATCGCGCAGTTTCGCCTCGGCGGCTGTCGACGACAACTACCAGCACCGGCAGGGCCTCGACGAGGTGCGGGCCGATGACAGGAGCCCCGGCCAATTTTCAGAGCTGGAGGACTCCGACCACCTGAGTGTTCAGGGTGAAGGGCGTATTGACCGTATAGAGCGGCTGCTGGAACGTCTCCTTCAACAACAACAGGCATCCAGCAGCGACAGGCACAGGGCTTCATCACCAGCTTCATACACCAGCCTGGAGCAGCAGGACGAGGAGGCAGTGGTCGATCCCATCCCACCCCCGCCTGAGTTACCGGCGGAGGACCTCCTCGATGTGGCCACCAAGTTTGCAGCCCCTCAATCCTTGGTGCTTCCTATCAATACAAAACTGGCAGCCACTGTGGACTTCCTAAATAATCACCAGCTTCAGGAGGAAGTTCTACTACAAGCCATGAGCCGTCACAAGGCTCCATCAAACTGCAACTCCCTCAACGTGCCTGTGGTCAATACACCAATATGGGGCAACATCAGTGCGGCTATCCGTCAGCAGGAACTAAAGATTCAGCGGATCCTGAAACTCCTCACGGCCGGGATTACTGCTTTTGTGCGGTCGGTCGACGGAGAGGAGCTTAATTTGGACCAGGAGGATGCCCTGGCGCTTCTATGCGCTACTCAAAATGAAATCAACGGCTTTCGGAAAAATAGCATCCGCCCAGCGCTCAACCCCAAATTTGCAGGGTTGTGCAAACCACCGCCGCCGCCGCCGCCCCGTCAGCTCTTTGGCGAAGACCTTGCCAAAAGGGTCAGAGAGCTTGATGAACAAGCCAAGACCGTGGGGCTCATGCGCTCTCAGAGTGCCCCCACGCCATCGAGCTCCAAAGCTCCGCTTGGCCGCTCACGAGGGTCTGCCAGCACGTCTACCAGGAATTACCCTCCAGCTCCAAACCGATATCAACCACCCCAACCACAGGGGTCTTTTTTAGGACAGGCTCGGCAGAAGCCGAGATGGAAAATGAGGACGCCACGACCTCAAACCAACCCAGCACCTCTACGTCCACCCACTCGTGTCAGGGACCGCCGGTAACCACAGAGGTGAGGCGGTCTGGTTCTCTTTTTTCTCTTTGTTTAACCTCACATGTTGGTGGGCGTTTGCGGTTGTTTGCGGGTGCATGGTGTGATATTACCAGTGATGAGTATGTGTTACGGAACATTCAGGGCCATAGCATTGAGTTTATTAATGGGGACATCCCTCCGTCTCAGCATAGACCGGGTCGTATGTTTAAACTAACGGCTGCGGAACAGTCCGTAGGCTATAAGGAAATTTTAAGGTTGGAACAGAAAGGGGTCATAGAGAAAACGGTTCATGAGCCCGTTGAATTTGTTTCCAATATTTTTACCCGACCTAAGAAAGATGGAGACTGTAGAGTCATTATTGATCTGACCACTCTGAATAACTTTGTAACATATACTCATTTTAAAATGGACACGTTTGAAACGGCCAAATCATTGATCTCACAAGGGTGCTTTATGGCATGTATTGATTTACAGGATGCGTACTATACCGTACCCATGCAAAAATATTACAGAAGGTTCTTAAAATTTATCTGGATGGACCAGCTGTGGCAATATAGGGCGTTGCCTAATGGGCTCACCACAGCCCCTCGATTATTTACTAAATTGGTGAAGCCAATTATGGCTTATTTAAGACAACGACATCATATCGTTATGGCCTATTTAGATGATATTTTAATCATCGGACACACCTTGGAATCAGCTCAACAAGGGGTTGCAGCTGCAGTCAATTTGTTCCAACAGCTTGGGTTCATTGTTCATCCAGAAAAATCTAAGTTCTGCCCCACCCAGGTAATTAATTATCTGGGGTTCCAGGTGAATTCCATTAGCATGAGAGCCACCATACCAATTAACAAAATTGAGGAGGTAACACAGGTGTGTACAGATTTACTCAATACTCGTATACCATCGATTCGTCACACAGCTACTGTCATTGGCAAGATTGTGGCTTTGTTTCCGGCAGCCCGGTATGGACCTCTGCATTATCAAAACTTGCAGAGAGCCAAGATTGCTGCGCTGCGACGGCATGCTGGTCATTATGATCGATCAATGCAGCTGCCGCCTGCAGCATTGGATGAGTTACGATGGTGGGTTTGCCACATTAGTAACTCGTTTAAAACTATTATTGAGGCGAAACCGATTATATACTTACAAACTGATGCGAGCTCTGATGGCTGGGGAGCTACGAATCAACATTCTAGTTGTGGGGGCCGATGGGATACCCTTGAGAATACAATGTTGGTATCACAAGGGATCAACTATTTGGAGCTGCTTGCAGCGTTTCACGGACTTCGTGCATATTGTTCCAAGATCTTTGGAGCACATGTCCGGCTCCAAATAGACAACACCACAGCGGTGGCGTATTTAAACCACATGGGCGGTACCAGGTCAGTTTCATGTGATAAATTGGCTAATTCAATTTGGCTCTGGTGTGTCAAGAGAGACATTTGGATTTCAGCCACCTATTTGCCAGGTGAGCTTAATTTTGTGGCGGACGCCAGGTCACGCAAGTTCAATGATAATATTGAATGGATGTTACATCCTGAAATTTTTGCAAAAATCACAGCTAAATTTGGGAAACCGGACATTGACCTTTTTGCGTCCCGGTTGAACCATCAGGTACCAACCTACGTCTCGTGGGAACCAGATCCTGGGGCTATAGCGTTAGATGCATTCTCGCTAGACTGGGGGAATTGCTTTTTCTATGCATTCCCTCCGTTTTGCCTCATCAGTCGGGTATTACGAAAAATTCAGATGGATGGTGCCAAGGGCATCCTTATCATACCCGACTGGCCTACACAGCCGTGGTATCCGATGGTCTTTGACACGCTCAGTGAACCTTGGGTCCGTCTGCAGGGTAGCCCAGAATTAGTTACTCACCCTGTTTCAGGGGAGCCACATCCCTGCCATGGCTATTTAAATTTGTTGGCTTGCAGATTTTGAATCGGCCTTTAGTTGGATACGGCCTTTCTACCCGGACCATGGATACCATTGCAGCGTCGTGCCGAGAGTCTACAAGGCGAAGATACCGCTCTCACATCAGGAAGTGGGAAGCCTTCTGCAGCCGCTCTCGCATCACGTACGATGCCGTGACTATAACCGACGTCCTGGAATTCCTCGCGGGGTTGCACCATGATGAACACTTAAGCTACAGTGCCATCAACAGCGCCAGGAGCGCTCTATCATTCTACCTCAATATTGAGGTGGGATCCAACAAGCTAGTGTCCAGGCTCATGCGGGGTATTTTCAATACGAATCCGCCTACACCACGCTACAATATCACCTGGGATGTCAGGGTAGTTTTAGCTCTGCTCAGGACGTGGTCCCCCATGGAAGGGCTCCAGCTGGACAAACTCACCATGAAGCTGGTGATGTTACTAGCGCTGACTTCAGCACAGAGGGTACAGACACTCCATAAACTACGTGTCGACAGAATGATGTCTACCCCCACAGAAGTAGTTTTCTTTGTTGACGAGCTACTAAAGCAGCATAGACCTGGGTGCACAGGGCTGCAGCTGAAGTTCCCGGCATACCCCGCAGATGCTAGGCTATGTTTAGCCTCCCACATCCGTTACTACGTCAAGGTGACGGCAAGCATCAGAGGAAAGGAGAGATACCTGCTTGTCACTCATAAGAGACCTCACCATCGAGTGACAACACAGACGATATCCAGGTGGCTTCGAGTCGTCTTGGGTAAGTCAGGTATCGACACTAATGTGTTCAAATCTCATTCCACCAGGGCTGCATCGACGTCGGCGGCGAGGGTCATGGAGGTGCCCATGGACCATATTCTCGCCACAGCAGGATGGGCTAATGAAGCGGTGTTCCAGCGTTTCTACAACCGGCCCGTCGCTGCGCCTCTACAGTTCGCAGAAGCCGTACTAGATGCGGGGCAAGAACGTGGAGATGTCCCCGAATAAGGGGTTTTTGATTTGTTGTTAATAAATATGATTTGTTTTGCAGTATGGACTAGTCAGCACGTTATTCCTCCCATCCATCCCTGGTAGTGGTGTGACAGCATGGACGTGGTCCAGGGCGTGTCATCACAGAAGCTTTGAAGTCTTCACGAAGTCACTCACGTGACTCCGAAATGAAATAGTAAGATTGAACGAGAACTTACCAGTTCGAAGGTTGATCTTTATTTCATGAGGAGTCGAAGTGAGGGATTTCGTGCCCTCCTCGCCCAACCCTCAATCACCTTCATCTGGTAAGCTTAGTCGTTTTCATTCTTACTATGTGAAGTCATTTCTTTTGATTGGTTTCTGTGATTCCACGCCGCTACTTTGAAGTATGTCGAGCATGCGCGCCGGCGGGCTCTTCACGAAATCCCTCACTTCGACTCCTCATGAAATAAAGATCAACCTTCGAACTGGTAAGTTCTCGTTCAATCTTACTATTCTCTGTGATTCTTTGTGGACTTGGGCAGGTCCGTTTATCAACTCAATTGGGAAGTGAATTGACTTGTTAAACACAACAATTTTTCCATAATATAAAACACTGGACTAAGTGAGATCCATTGGATCCCATTCTCACAGAGGAGGCCTGGTCCCCCAACGCAATATTCCACCTCTCCACCAATTCCAATATTCCACCACTCACGCATAGCCCCCAACTGCGCCCGGCTCCCTCAATGCCCCCCACTCTCATTCCTCATTTCCCCAGGATCTTGAGTTCGCAGAAATTGGGCAGACTCCGTGATCCGGGCCACCTCCATGCACCGGGCGGCTTATGGACTCACAGTTCACTCACTCACGGCTTCTGGACTCACAGTTCACTCACTCATGGCTTCTGGCCTCACAGTTCATTCACTCGCGGCTTCCGAACTCACAGTTCACTCACTCATGGCTTCCGAACTCACAGTTCACTGACTCACGGATTCTGGACTCACAGTTCACTCAGTCACGCCTTCTGGACTCACAGTTCACTTACTCACGGCTTCTGGTCTCACATTTCACTCACTCACTGCTTCTGGACTCACAGTTCACTGACACGGCTTCTGGACTCGACTCTCACTCACGGCTTCCGGGCTGACTGAATTACGCCCGACTTCTGGATTCACGCCCGGCCTCCGGAGCTTTATTCTCCCCACCCCGGTGTTTGACAGCGGGTGCTGGAAGGGGCGTTACCTCCATGACTGACAGGCGAAATCTACTGATCTCACGATTTCTAAACGTTCATAAGTTTTGTAATATTCCACCGATCGGAACAATCCTTGGTGCTCTTGGAGCAGAGCAGAACAGTGAGTAAGGTGGCAAAAAATTACTAGCGATGAAGGGTAATGTTTTCGTGCAAATTTGAAAACAACGCAATTCGGAAGAGAACAAGATGAGAATTTTAGTAATAGTATAGAAGATATAGAAATATGGACCGTAGCCGTGTATTCTCCAGTGGTCTTACCTTGTAGACAAAAAATGGGGCTTTCAGGTCGTCATCCCAAAGCCTACCGGACATTGACTTGGGCAAAAGTTCCATGATATCTCTGTACGGCATATGCATTGTGTCGGAATTACTGCAGGGCGCTCCTTCAAAAACTGCCTTTTCCATTTCACATCTACCTGCCTGAAAATTATAAATGAATGAGAAAGTAGAAAGGGCGGCACGTTGACGCATCGGTAGAGTTACTGCCTCACAACACCAGACACCAGCTTCTTCCTGACTTTGGGTGCTGTCTGTTCAGAGTTTGTACGTTCTCTCTGTCACTGTGTGGGTTTTCTCCGGGTGATCAGGTTTCTTCCCACGTTCCAGGTTAATTGGCTTGATATAACTGTAAATTGCCCTACTGCGTGTACGATAGTGTTAGTGTGCGAGGATCGCTGGTCGGTGAGCCAAAGGGCCGGTATCTCTAAACTAAACAAACTAAACGTTAAAATGTATGCTTTGGTAATTTTAAAAAATACGGTAAAAGAAGGACTGATTGATAGGTGAAAAAGTCAAGCGAGAAACAGACCCTCAAATTACTGCCCTAATTTGACAAATGGAAGCACGACAATTTTGTCAAAATTGAGTTATTGCATGTTTTAAGGTATTTGAGATATGCTCTACACAATGGTGAACAAAATAAGTCTTCTCTGAGTACAATTTGAAAATATTTATACCAGAGAAGTAAGAAATTCCATCACAGAGAGCTGAAAGAAAAACATGTTTTCCTCATTTACAAGAAAATGCCTTTCTGTCAGTTACTTCCTTTTTTCAATGTACGGCAGCGTAGTTCCATCCTGCACAATAGGGACAATTTACAGATGCCAATTACAATGTACAATTGGTGTACAATTTTGGTCGCCTAATTATAGGAAGGTTGTCAACAAAATAGAGAGAGTACAGAGGAGATTTACTAGAATGTTGCCTGGGTTCCAGCAACTAAGTTACAGAGAAAGGTTGAACCAGTTAGGTCTTTATTCTTTGGAGCGCAGAAGGTTAAGGGGGGACTTGATTGAGGTCTTTAAATTGATGAAAGGGATAGACAGAGTTGACGTGGATAAGCTTTTCCCATTGAGGGTAGGGAAGATTCAAACAAGAGGGCATGACATGAGAATTAAGGGACAGAAGGTTAGGGGTAACATGAGGGGGAACTTCTTTACTCAGAGAGTGGTGGCTGTGTGGAATGATCTTCCAGCAGAAGTGGTGGAGGTAGGATTGATTTTAACATTTAAAAGTAAAGTGGATAGGTATATGGATGGGAAGGGAATGGAGGGGTATGGTCTGAGTGCAGGTAGATGGGACTAGGGGCACAGACTGGAAGGGCCGAGAAGGCCTGTTTCCGTGCTGTAATTGTTATATGGTTATATATGGTTATTAACCTGCAAATCTGCAGATGCATTGAGACAGTAGCACTACCAGCTGTGCCATTATGCTACCCACAGTATAATACTAAAATAAAACAAATATTTCAAATCCTAATGTAAAATGTTATTGAAATAATCTAGAATCAACCAAAAGTTCATATAATGAAAAGAAGTTTAGTATAAAAAGATGAGGGGTGGCATAGTGGTGCAGCGGTAGAGTTGCTGCCGCACTGCGCCAGAGACCCGGGTTCAATTATCACTACAGGTGCTGCCTGTACAGAGTTTGTACTCTCTCCCAGTGACCACATGGGTTTCCTCCAGGTGCTCCAGTTTCCTCCCACACTTCAAAGTCATGCAGGTTTGTTGGCTTCTGTAAATTGTCCCTAGTGTGTAGGATAGAACTACGGGTGATCATTGGTCACCGTGGACTCGGTGGGACAAAGGGCCTGTTCTCGCTGTATCTCTAAACTAAACTGAAACAATGATATGTCTCATTTCTTATTTAGTGTTAAAGATTCATTTCTCCAGGACACTGCAGTGTGCCAAGTTTAATCTAAAGGATACAGGTAATCTAAATAGAGTCATAAATTATTTTGAATTCTTTTGCTTGCGTTTGGCCCATATCCTAAACCTGTCCTATCTATGTAGTTGTTAGTAGCTGCCTCAACTACCTCCTCACAGCTCGTTCCATACATCCACCACCCTCTGTGTGAAAATGTTGCCCATTGGTTTCCCAGTAAATCTTTCCTCTCTCACTTTAAACCTACGTCCTCTGGTCCGTGATTTATCTACCTTGGACTCTGTGTGTTCACCCGATCTATTCTCCTGTCCTGGCCTGCAAAACCTCTCCCTAGTTTAGTTTCAGTTTAGTTTATTGTCACGTGTACCGAGGTTCAGTGAAAGGCTTTTGTTGCGTGCTAACTAGTCAGCGGAAAGAGAATACATGATTACAATCGAGCTATTTACAGTGTATAGATAAATGATATGGAATAACGTTTAGTGGAAGGTAAAGTCTGATCAAAGGTTGCTTTGGGCCTATTGCTCCGGCCCTCGAGTCCTGGCAACGTCCTGATAAATCTAGTCAAGGGCAACATCTTACCTCAATAAAGTGTTTGCAAACATAATCATAACCGAACCATGGAACGATCAATATCATCTTCTTGGAATTAACGCCCATTTTGATATAACTGGAGATTCCTGAAAGGTACAGAAAATAATGACAGCATTAATATTTAAACTGGGCAAGTGAAGCTTATTATCAATCGGTGTTCTATCAAGATGCCAGTGCCATCTTCTTCACTGTCATGTGCTAGGGCAGCGGGGCGAAGACCACGGACACCAACAGGATTAACAAGCTCATCAGGAAGGCTGGAAGGATTTGAGTATAGGAGCAGGGAGGTTCTACTTCAGTTGTATAGGGTCTTGGTGAGACCACACCTGGAGTATTGCGTACAGTTCTGGTCTCCAAATCTGAGGAAGGACATTATTGCCATAGACGGAGTGCAGAGAAGGTTCACCAGACTGATTCCTGGGATGTCAGGACTGTCTTATGAACAAAGACTGCATAGACTTGGTTTATACTCTCTAGAATTTGGGAGATTGAGAGGGGATCTTATAGAAACGTACAAAATTCTTAAGGGGTTGGACAGGCTAGATGCAGGAAGATTGTTCCCGATGTTGGGGAGGTCCAGGACAAGGGGTCACAGCATAAGGATAAGGGGGAAATCCTTTAGGACCGAGATGAGAAGGACTTTTTTCACACAGAGAGTGGTGGGTCTCTGGAACTCTCTGCCACAGAGGGTAGTTGAGGCCAGTTCATTGGCTATATTTAAGAGGGAGTTAGATGTGGCCCTTGTGGCTAAGGGGATCAGAGGGTATGGAGAGAAGGCAGGTACGGGATACTGAGTTGGATGATCAGCCATGATCATATTGAATGGCGGTGCAGGCTCAAAGGGCCGAATGGCCTACTCCTGCACCTAATTTCTATGTTTTCTCTGATTCTTCCTGGGGGTGGAGTTGGATTCACTGTAGATGGTCTAAGAGGGGAGGATGCAGCTCAAACTGCGGAGCATCCTGGACAACACAGCTCACCCCCTCCATGACACACACTGGTCAACCTGAGGAGCAACAGTGTTGGAAAGAACTGCAGATCCTGGTTTAAATTAAAGGTAGACACAAAATGCTGGAGTAACTCAGCGGGACATGCCGTAGCTCTGGCAAGAAATAATGGGTGACGGGGTTTCAGGTCGAGACCCTTCTTCACACTGAGGAGCAGAACATCAAGGTTCCGCAACAGCTTCTTCCCACGAGCCATCAGACTCCTGAATGCCATGTAAATGGGCTGCCACTATTGTCTATTTATCCTTTTCATACATACCTATCCTTCGGTTAATTTATTGTGTTGCACAGGGAGCCAAATGCAACGTAATTTCGTTTGGAACTGCATATATCAATGTATTTCTAAATGACAATAAAGTTTGTTTGACTTTGATTTGACTTTTGATGTCAGGGGAGTGGGCAGTACAGAGATAAAATGTAGTCAGAGACAGTTAGCCTGGTGGGAGAACTAGGAAGATGGAGGGGAGGGGGGCGGGATGGAGAGAGAGGGAAAGCAAGGGCTACTTGAAATTGGAGAAGTCAATGTCATATCGCTGGGGTGTAAGCTGACAAGTGGAATATGAGGTGCTGTTCCTCAGATATACAATAGTCCACACATGGAACAGCGGATACAGTAGAAGAGGTTGGAGGTACAAGTGAACCTCTGCCTCACCTGAAAAAAATGTTGGGGTCCTTAGACGGAGTCGAGGGGGGAGGTAATGGGACAGGTGTTGCATCCTAAAATTGGACAACCCAATGTTCTAACTATCATTACCTCTGTTAGATGGGGCATCTTAGTAAAGCCTCTTTAATGGCAACCTCTGTTTCTCTTGCCGCATTTGCTACCTGACCAGCAAATGATTTCTGCCATTTTCTCTTCTGTTTCAGATTTGTGACATCTGCAGGCTTTTGCTTCCGGCTTATTCCACTTACCTGTTCGGATCTTTTGATAGGGAGCATCTGCCTTTGCAAAGCAATCCGTCCACATATGCAGCTGCACGTCAAATGAGATCACATGTACATAATCGGCATGTTTGGAAGCTGAGACAAGGTCAGAGCAAACTGTAGTACTGGTGTTACAAATCCAAGGAACGTGAAATGAGATCTGGGGAACAAATGGAACAAGGTGTTTCAGCTGTTGTGTTTCCTCAGTGGTCCAGCCCTAGTTACACCCATCTTGTTTCCATTTACTCTTCATCCATAACAACAATGTCTCTTTCACACTGTCGAACCAAGTTCAAGTTCAAGTGAGTTTATTGTCATGTGTCCCTGATAGGACAATGAAATTCTTGCTTTGCTTCAGCACACAGAACAAAGTAGGCATTTACTACAAAACAGATCAGTGTGTTCATATACCATAATGTAAATATATACACATATGAATAAATAAATTGATAAAGTGCAAATGACAGATAATGCGTTATTAATAATCAGAGTTTTGTCCGAGCCAGGTTTAATAGCCTGATGGCTGTGGGGAAGTAGCTATTTATGAACCTGGTTGTTGCAGTTTTCAAGCTCCTGTACCTTCTACCTGAAGGTAGCAGGGAGATGAGTGTGTGGCCAGGATGGTGTGGGTCTTTGATGATACTGCCATCCTTTTTGAGGCAGCAACTGTGATAAATCCCCTCGATGGAAGGAAGATCAGAGCCGATGATGGACTGGGCAATGTTTACTACTTTTTGTAGTCTTTTCCTCTCCAGGGCGCCCAAGTTGCTGAACCGAGCCAAGATGCATCCGGTCAGCATGCTCTCTACTGTGCACCTATAGAGGTTAGAGAGAGTCCTCCTTGACAAACCGACTCTCCGTAATCTTCTCAGGAAGTAGAGGCGCTGATGTGCTTTCTTGATGATTGCATTAGTGTTCTTGGACCAGGAAAGATCTTCAGAGATGTGCAGGAATTTGAAGCTCTTGACCCTTTCAACCATCGACCCGTTGATATAAACGGGACTGTGGGTCCCCATCCTACTCCTTCCAAAGTTCACAATCAGTTTCTTGGTTTTGCTGGTGTTGAGGGCCAGGTTATTGTGCTAGCACCATATGGACAGTTGCTCGATCTCTCTTCTATACTCTGACTCATCCCCATTAGTGATACGTCCCACAACAGTGGTGTCGTCAGCGAACTTAATGATGGAGTTCGCACTGTGACCGGCTACGCAGAGTTTTATAGTCAGTTTTATAGACAATCGGAACCTTTCTCCCAGAGAGGAAACATCAATCATCAAGATGGCATGGATTTAGGAATGAGAGGGAAATGTTTAAGGAGATGCATGGTGATAGTTTTTGAACAGAGGGTGGTGAGTGCCTGGAATGTACTGCCAGGGGTGGTGGTGGAGGCAGAGACTAAATTGTCATTGAAGAGGCTTAAATTGGATTCACCCTCAGCCAGTCCCTTTTCCCATATCTCTCCAAATCTTTCATATCCATGTACCCATCCAAGTCTCATTTAAATACTGTTCTAGTACCTGCAACAACTCCCTCCTCTGGCAGCTCGTTTCATATATCACTCTCCACGTGACTAAGCTGCCTCTCAGGTTCCTATTAAATCTTGCTCCTCTTGCAGTAATGCTGCATTCACCCCTATCTATTCACCTCATGATTTTTGCACCTCCATAGGATCACCCCTTAGCCTCCTGCGTTCCAACAAATATCATGTACAAAAGGCCTGTTCATGTGATGCACCATTCTATTTTCTATGTTCAATGATTTTGTACACAGTGGGGGAAAGATTTAACTGGAACCTGAGGGGCAACTTTTTCACATAAAGGATGGTAGGTGTATGGAACGAGCTGCCGGAGGAGGTTGTTGAGGCAGGGACTATCGCAATGTTTAAGAATCATACAGGCAGGTACATGGATAGGACAGGTTTAGCGTGATATGGGCCAAACACAGGCATGTGGGAGTAGTGTAGATGGGACATGTTGGCCGACATGGGCAAGTTGGAATGAAGGGCCTGTTTATACGCCGTATCACTCTATGAGTTCCGAGCAATTGTATGAAGATTCAAATCTAAACCTTCCCATTCCAAGAACTGGGTCCTTAAGTCACCAGTAAAATTCAGAGCTTTGTCATTTTGTTTGTGTCTAATTTACACTTAATAAAACCTAGGGTTCGAATGAGAATTCCAGGGAGCCTTGTAGCAGGATGGAGCACCATACGTTACAGCTAAGTATCAAGTACCGAGTTTGAGTTCGAGTTTAGTTTAGTTTCATGTCATGTTATGTACCGACGTAAAGCGAAAAGCTTTTGTTGTTTGCTAACCAGTCAGTGGAAAGACAATTGAGCCATTTGCAGTGTACGGATACATGATAAAAGGGAATAACGTGAATTACGTTTAGTGCAAGGTAAAGTCAGAAAATTCCAATCAAAGATACAGATAGTCCGAGGGTCACCAATGAGGTAGATAGTAGTTCAGGACCACTCTCTGGTTGTGGTAGGATAGTTCAGTTGCCTGATCACAGCAGAGAAGAAATTGTCCCTGAATCTGGAGGTGTGTGTTTTCGCACTTCTATACCTTTTGCCCGATGGGAGAGGGGAGAAGTAGACACAAGAAACTGCAGACGCTGGTTCATCAAGAAGAACAGAATGTGCTGGAGTATCTCAGTGAGTCAGGCAGTATCTCTGGAGAATATGGATAGGTGACGTTTCAGGTCCAGACTCCCCTTCAGAATTCAAATACTGCCTGACCCGTTGAGTTACTCCAGCATTTTGTGCCTATCCTTGGTGTAAAGCAGCATCTGCAGTTCCTTTCTATGCAAGTGATAGGGGGATACAGTTTGAGAGCGGTGGGGAGGGAGGTTGATTGGTTGATTGGTAGGTAGTTTTATAAAGGCCAGAGATGAAAAGAAAAACGTGTGAGTCTGTGGATTTCTCTACCTCAGAGGGCGGTGGAGGCAGGTTCTCTGGATGCATTCAAGAGAGAGCTAGATAGGGCTCTTAAAAATAGCAGAGTCAGGGGATATGGGGAGAAGGCAGGAACGGGGTACTGTTTGTGGATGATCAGCCATGATCACATTGATTGGCTCGAAGAGCCGAATGGCCTACTCCTGCACCTATTGTCTATTGTCTATTGTCTATTGTGAGGTAAGGATAGTGTGAAGGATTACAGGTGGAAGGTGGAAGGGAGTGGGGGTGGGGGAGGTGAAGAGGAGAAAATTGTGTGAATCTAGCTGGGGAACAGGGAGGGGGAAGAGGAAGCAGAGGGGGGGGGGGGGAGTTTTTAAGCTAAAATTGGACAACCCAATGTTCTAAACATCATTATTTCATCAGCTACAAGTACATCAATGTTACTTTATCATTAAGATAGAACAAGTACAGCACAGGAACAGGCTCTTTTGGTACACCATGTCTGTGCTGAACATTCTAGTTTAGTTTAGTTTATCACAGTTTATTTAGATTATTGAACATGGTCCAAGACCAACTGTTATCTGCCTGCACATAATCCAAATCCCTCCATTCCCTGCATATCCATTTGCCTCTACAAAAGTCTCTTAAATGCCATCATATCTGCCTCAACCACCACCCCCTGCAACGTGTTCCAGGCACCCACAACTCCTTTAAACTTTGCCCCTCTCACCTTAAACGTATGCCTTCTGGCATTTGATTTTTCCCTTGTGGGAATAAGGTTCTGGCTGCCTACCACATCAATGCCTCTCATATAATTATATATACTTCCATTCTGTTTCCATGCAGCCTTTGGTGCATGGAGACAGGCATTTTTGGCATCAATTTGGCATCAATTTTATGTAAAAAACACCCCCACCCCCTCCCCCTCCTCTTCCTCCACCCTGTTCCCCAGCTAGATTCACACAATTTTCTCCTCTTCCCCTCCCCCACCCCCAGAGAAAAGATTCCAAGTCTGTCTATTTTCTCTCTCTGACTAATACCCCCTAATCCAGGCATCGTTCTGGTTAATCTCCTCTGGACCCTTTCCAAAGCCTCCAACCCCTTCCTGTAATGGAGTGACCAGAACTAACCAAAGTCTCATAAAACTACATCATGACTTCCTGACTCACACCAAGCCCTGACCTCTGAAGGAAAGCATACCATATGCCTTCTGTAGCACTCTATCTACTTGCGTTCTCACTTTCAGGGAGTCACAGACTTGGACCCCAAGATCCCTCTGAACATTAATGGTGTTAAGGGTCTTGCTATTATTTGTATATTTTCCCCTTACATTTAACCTGCCAAAATGCAACACCTCACACTTGCTCGGATTAAACTCCATCTGCCATTTCTCCTCCTATTTCTGTAGCTGATCAATAACCCGCTGTATACGTTGACAGCTTATGACACACTCTGTGACCCCAGCAAACTTTGTGTCATCTGCAAACTCACCAATCAACCCATCTATGTTTGTGTCCAAGTTATTTTAGTTTAGTTTAGTTTAGTTTAGAGATACAGTGGGGAAAACAGGCCCTTCGGCCCAACAAGTCCGTGCCGACCAGCGATCCCTGCACACTAACAATGACCTGCACTAGGCAGAATTTACAATTATACCAAGCCAATTAACCAATAAACCTGTACGTCTTTGGAGTGTGGGAGGGAACTGGAGATTCCGGAGAATACCTTTGCAGGTCATAGGGAGAACGCTCAAGCAGCATCTTTAGTCAGGATCGAAACTGGGTCTATGGCGGTGTAAGCGGGCAACTCTACCGCTACACCCCCTTGCCATTCCCATATACATATTTATATAAAAATGTCACTAAAAGCAGAGGTCCCAGCTCAGAACCCTGTGGAAATCCACTACTCACAGCCCTCCATGATGAATATTGTCCTTCCACCACCAGCCACCGTCTTCTATCAGTCAGCCAGCTTTGAATCCATACGACCAAGTCACGGAGAAAACCATGTATCCGACCATGGCCCATGGGGGACTTTACTAAAATCCATGTAGACAAAATCTACCACTCTACCCTCATCGAACACCTTCATCACCTCCTCAAATGATACCCATTCAAGTTAACCTGCCTGTATAAAGTTATGCTAAATGTCCCTAATTAACCTATTATTTTCCAAACAGGAGTAAATCCTATCCTTAAGAATCCTCTCCAATAGCTTCCCTACTACCATTGATTTGAGGCTCACATACTGTGGATACATAGACAATTGGTGCAGCAGTAGGTCATATGGCCTTTCGTGCCTGCATCGCCATTCAATGTGATCATGGCAGATCATCCACAATCAGTACCCCATTCCTGCCTTCTCCCCATATCCCTCGATTTACGCTAGCCCTGAGAGCTCTATCTAACTCTCTTTTGAATGCATCCAGTGAATTGGCCTCCACTGCCTTCTGAAGCAAAGAATTCCACAAATTCACAATTCACTGGGTGAAAAAGTTTTTCCGCATCTCAGTTCTAAATGGCCGACCGCATTTTTTTAAACTGTGGGCCCTGGTTCCGAACTCCCCCAACATTGGAAACATTTTTCCTGCCTCTAGCCTGTCCAATCCCTTAATAATTTATATGTTTCTATAAGATGCCCGCATATCCTTCAAAATTTCAGTGAATATCAGCCAAGTCGCTCCATTCTTTCATCATATGACAGTCCCGCCATCCCTGGAATTAACCTTGTGATCCTCCGCTGCACTTCCTCAATAGCAATATTGTCCTTCCTTAAATTAGGAGATTAAAACAGCACCCAATATTCCAGGTGTGGTTTCACCAAGGCCTTGTAAAACTGCAGAATCGGTGCTCCTTTACTCAACTCCTCTCATTATGAAGGCTAACATGCCATTAGCAAAAGATGGAGCCCATTCTTCACATTTCAAAAAAACAAAACAAAGGTATCAGAGAACAAAGTCATTACCACAGACATCTCTGACACAACGCAAAGACTGAAGGAAGACCTAGACCGTGTTTCTGGGCAACTGGCCAGAATGACCGACAAATGCCTAGATCTTGAAGCCCGGTCCAGACACCAAAACCTACGAATTGTTGTAGTGAAAGAAGGGAAGGAAAGTGGAAAAGTCTCTCAGGTTTTTACTGCCAACTTACTTCAACAGGTATTTAATCTGCCTGAGAGACCTAAAATTGACCTAGCACATCGAGCCCAGAGAGCCCGATCAGGGGTTGGAGCCCCACCAAGACAGATTATTCTTAAACTACACGACATAGCAATTCTTGAAGACATCATGAAGAAAGTGACAACCGCAGGAACCCTGATGTTTGAAGGAGAAAACATAAGATTTTTCAGAGATTATCCAGCAGAGGTGGTCAAGAAGTGAGCGTTTTTCATGAAGACTCATCTTATTCTTAAAGACATTCCAGACCTGAGATATGGAATAATTAAGGGCCACATATGAAGGATTGGAGCATTTCTTTATTGACCCAGAAGATGCATTTAAATATGCGCAAGACTGTAAAGGATAAGTTGAATTCCATGGCTCTGTTTGATTAGCAGGGCGCCTGAACCCTCACTGAACCCGTTTGCTAAACAGCGTGTTTAATGTCCACCTTTTATATGTAATTATAAGGGATAAACTGATATATGTTTCTTTACATAAAAATATATATAAAAGCTGCAAATAAAATGGTCGACAAATTCACATGCGTTCATGTCTAGACACACTTATCAGAGATAGATTGGAATGTAAGCGGATAGATTGCTCTAAGCGGATAGATTGAGGTGTTTACCATGCGAAGGTTTAATATCCTTGAATTACGTAGCATTAAAGACAATTTAAACCTATGGTAACATTATAACATATTAACAAATTATATAAATAAATCTTTCATTCATACATAAAAAACAAACAAACGTACTAAACCGTTTACTTTAATCTATTGTTAACACCTAATACTAATCCATTTTTAGAAATCTAATACCTAACAATGACTAGATTTACAACCTCTAGGCAATGGTCAATGTTTCAGTTTATATTTAAAATATGTTTAATATCTATCCGATGGGGGGGGGGGGGGGGGGTTGGAGTTTCCAGCAACTGCCAGGCCAAAGCGAGAGGGAGGCGACGTTGCTTGGAGAGGGGAGGAGTGAGTGAGAGAGAAAGAGAGAGCCCTCGCTTGGCCGGCATGCTGGTGATTCCAATTAACCCCTTCAAGCCGGATGGTTTCCAACCGAGTATGTGTTTAATATACGAATATCAATAAGTAAGAAATGTTGTTAATTAAAATAGGGTATTTAAATAGTAAATACCCACTTAGACCTAGTTATAAGAAGAAATGTAACCCTCTTAGAAGAAATTATTCACAGTCTTTGATTTTGTTTAACATATGAATATCAATAAGTACAATTTTTGTTCATTTAAATACAGTATTTAAATAGTAAATACCCACTTAGACCAAGCTATAGGACAAAGTACTTACAGTACTTGTTCTGTTTTCTTTCTGTTCACATAAAATTCTGTTCTGTCCGAAAACTGGAGGAATTACTTTTTGTAGCTGGAATATTAGGGGCATTAACGAGCCAATTAAAAGGGGTAAGGTTCTTGCCCAATTAAAATCAACTAATGCTGATATAATATTTTTACAGGAGACACACCTTAAAAATCACGCTCAGACCAGGCTGAAGTCTAACTGGATCGGTCAAATATATCACTGCTCTTATCTCTCCAAATCTAGAGGTACTGCAATTATAATCCAGAAGGGCATATCATTTAAACATAAAAACACCATAGCAGACAAAGATGGTAGGTACGTCATAGTATCTGGGGAGATATATTCTACTCCACTTACTATGGTAAATATCTACACTCCTAACTTTGATAACACACAATTTTTAAATAAATTTTTGAATATAATTTCAGACTTCACCTACAAAACCTGATAATAGGGGGAGATTTCAACTGTGTTCTGGATCAATGCTTGGATAAATCCTCACAACAAAAGAGATATAATACAAAATCAAAATCCAGCGAACTTTTAAATGCGTATATAAATAAACAAATATAACAGACGTATGGAGGATTGCAAACCCATCCAGAAGAGAATACTCCTTTTACTCATCAGTACATAAAACTTATACACATATTGACTATTTTCTAGTTGACACTAAACTAATACCTTTCACAACTAATTCCAAATACCATATTGGTACTATTTCCGATCATTCCCCACTAAGCTTCTCCTTAAAACTAGAAGGAATGTTTAATAAAAAATTGTTCTGCAGGTTTAATCCTCAAATACTAAATAACCCAGATTGCTGTATATATTTAAAACAACAGATGGAACTATTTTTTGATATCAATGATACTCCAAGTATTTTGCCCTCATTATTATGGGAATCTTTTAAGGCTTTTATTAGAGGTTCTATCATTTCATATCAGGCATATCAAAACAAAAATAATAGGATGGAACAATTGCAACCAGAAGAACAGATGAGACAACTGGATCAGAAAACGTGATAGATCCGTCTATGGATAAACATAATAAGATAGCAGTATTAAAATTTAAGCTAAATCAAATTCTCTCTGCAAGAGTTATCAGATTATTTCAAATTACTAAACAGGAACATTTTGAATTTGGTGACAAACCACACAAACGTCTTGCACGCCAGTTGAGAAAAGTTGAAAAGGACCATACTATTCAAAAAATCAAATAAGATAAAGGTGAATTGTTATCACTACCAAAAGACATTAATGAAAGATTTGCCCAATTCTACCAAAATGTATATACATCCAAAACATCAACAAAAATGAGAAAAATTACAAATTTTCTTGACAACTGTAATCTTCCAGCACTTAATCCGGTGGAACGAGATGAATTAGGAGCACAGATTTCAATTAAAGAAATAGAAGAGACAATCAATTCATTGAAGAATGGCCAAAGACCAGGACCAGACAGGTTTAGTAATGAATTTTATAAAAGATTTTACAAGGTTATTTCCACGCATTTACACAACCTTTATATATACGCATTTAAAGAACAGACATTACCACAAACCCTAGCTGAATCAACTATTACACTTATACCCAAAAAAGATAAAGATCTGGAAGACCTGGGATCATACAGAGCAATCGCCCTGTTAAATACAGATCAGAAAATATTAGCTAAAACTTTGGCAAGAAATACGTTAATAAATTAATACACTCGGATCAAGCTGGGTTTATACCCAGGAGACACTGGTTTAACAATTTGAGATGCCTGTTTAACATAATGTACTCACACAGAACGATAAAATAAGACTTATCAATTATTTTATTAGATGCAGAAAAATCATTTGATCAAGTAGAATGGAAATCTCTTTTTACAGTATTGCAAAAATGTCAGTTGGGAGAAAATTTTATCTCATGGATAAAACTGTTATATGATAAGCCGTGTGCCAGAATACTGACTAACCATATACTCTCACCTAAATATCAGTTATCCGGGGCAATAGACAGGGATGTGCATTATCACCCCTGTTATTTGCCCTTGTGATTGAACCTCTAGTGGAAAGTATATGAGTACATCCAAACATTCACGGCTATAACACTAAATACTCCAATAATCAAATATCATTATATGCAGACGATGTATTATCATATATCACCAATTCCCAAGTTAGCATCACAAGTATATTAATAGAGGAATTTGGTTCCTTTTCAGGATATAGAATAAACTGGAACAAAAGTGAAATTATGACGATAAAACCTCAAGAGCCGATACACCTTCTAAAATTCCCTTTCAGAATTGCTACAGAAAAATTCAAATACCTGAGTGTGCAGGTAACCAGAAAATATACTTCTCTATTTAACGCAAACTTTCCTCCTTTAGTTACTAAATTAAACGCTCTTATTCAGTTTTGGAAAACACTTCTGATATCTCTAATAGGCAGAATAAATGCTATAAAGATGATCTACCTCCGACAAATACTGTACTTATTCCAATTAATACTGATATATCTTCCTAAAAAATTAAATAAAAAACTTGATTCTCTGATTACAAACTTTATTTGGGATTATAAAACATATAGAATTCATAAATGGCATCTATGTAAACCCAAAGAAACTGGTAGATTGGTTCTCCCCAACTTCTTATACTATTATTGGGCAACGAGTATTAAAAATGAAATCTATTGGTTGGACAATACAGGCCAACAGGTAACTTGGTTAATAATGGAGAGGGAGGATTGTTCACCTTTTAATATAGGCGCGATTCTTCTCTCTCCAATAAATTTGAAGAAAACACTATGTGAGAAAAATCCGGTTATCCACAGTACTTTATGAATCTGGAGACAAGTGAAGTCAACCCTTAAACTAAGAAATGTATCGCTTCTTTCACCAATTGCCAATAACCCTTTGTTCAAGCCATCTATTTCAGACAAAACGTTCGCATATTGGGAAAGATTAGGAATTTAAAAAACTCGGAGATCTTTATGAGATGGGAACTCTTCTCTCTTTTCAAGAATTACAATTGAAATATCACCTGAAAGGTAATCAATATTTCAGATACCTTCAAATTCGAGACTAGTTGAAATCATATACCCAAGACTACCAATCTTTGTTGCCAGCCATACTAGACGAATGAATGAACAGAAACTCAGTCAAACAAGTTAATATCATATCTGTATAACACCCTTTTAAATATAGAAATATAGAAATCCCATCATCAGAAGTAATTAGAAGAGCTTGAGAAGATGAACGGCCTAAAAATTCTCAAAGAAAGCCTTTTATATATACACAATTGCTCGATTAACGTTAGGCATTCGTCAATTCAATTTAAAATACTGCACAAACTCTACTATTCACAGTCTAAACTGAATAAGATCTTTCCAAATGTATCTCCTATTTGTGGTAAATGTCACCTTCAGGAAGCAACGACAACACATTCCTTTGCCTCTTGTATAAAGTTGCATAATTTTTGGAGAGGAATTTTGGAAAAATTTTCAAAAACACTAAAAACAAAATTGGACCCTGACACGGAATTGATTATTCTAGGTAGTCAGAAGCCTGCTCTGAGCTATCATTATTTCAAAGATATTTCCTTAATTATGGCCTGATAATGGCAAAAAACGAATACTCAAATTTTGGAAACATACATCTGTCCCTACTCTTAAAATGTGGATTACAAACATGGATGAGACGCCACATCTTGAAAATATTAGATTTGTCTTAGCAGAAAAACCAGATCATTTTTCGAAGACATGGACACCATTCATTGATTTATTACAAGGATATTATGGTACAACACAACTTTGTAGTTAAATCTAATTACGGGTTGGGTGATGGGTGGGGAGGGATGCGAGCCAGGTATATCACCACTTTTTTCTTTCTTTCTCTTTTTGTCTTTTTATTTTTCTTACTTTTTCTATTCCTTTCTTCTTTCTTTCATTTACTCACACTTTGGCTACACCACTTTGGTAGTCTAGGGGTTCTATCTTTGCATATTTCACTTTTTCTCTTTCGTGCTTTTTCGCCTTTCTCTACTTCTATAGCTAAAAGTTAAAATTGAAGCTGTACAATAACTATTATGTCATATGCCGTTGGTTGTATTTTTGGTCATTTGCTTCTAATAATTTTTTTTTTTTTTTTTTTTTTTAAAGCTTTCTTCACTGCCTGCTCTACCTGCATGCTTATTTTGTGACAATCTTCTTCACAGTTGACACTGCCACCCAGCTTTGTGTTATCTGCAAATGTGTTACTTTTAATTCCTTCATCTAAATCATTAATATATATTGTAAATAGCTGCAGTCCCAGCACCGAGCCTTGCGGCACCGCCAGCCATTCTGAAAGGGACCCATTAATCCCTTACCAAAGGCTTTCTGAAAGTACAGGTACACTGCATCCACTGGCTCGCCCTTGTCCATTTTACTTGTTACATCCTAAAAAAATTCTAGAAGATTTGTCAAGCACGATTTCCCCCTCGTAAATCCATGCTGACTCTGAACGACCCTGTTACTGCAATACAAATGTCCCACTACTACATTTTTATACTCGGCTTCAGCATCTTCCCCACCACCAATGTTTGGCTAACTGGTCTATAATTCCCTGCTTTCTCTCTCCCTCCTTTCTTTAAAAGTGGGACTTAGAAGATGCTTAAGGGGTTGGACAGGCTAGATGTAGGAAGATTGTTCCCGATGTTGGGGAGCTCCAGGACAAGGGGTCACAGCTTAAGGATAAGGGGGAAATCCTTTAGGACCGAGATGAGAAGGAATTTTTTCACACAGAGAGTGGTGGGTCTCTGGAACTCTCTGCCACAGAGGGTAGTTGAGGCCAGTTCATTGGCTATATTTAAGGGAGTTAGATGTGGCCCTTGCGGCTAAGGGGATCAGAGGGTATGGAGAGAAGGCAGGTACGGGATACTGAGTTGGATGATCAGCCATGATCATATTGAATGGCGGTGCAGGCTCGAAGGGCCGAACGGCCTACTCCTGCACCTAATTTCTATGTTCTCTGGGATAACATTAGCTATCTTTTAACATTAGCTATCCCACAGGTACTGATCCTGAATCTATAGAACATTGGAAAATGATCACCAATGCATCCATGATTTCTAGAGCCACTTCTTTAAGTAACCTGGGATGTAGACCATCAGGCCCCGGGGATTTATCTGCCTTCAGTGCCATCCAGTCTACGAAACACCATTTCCTGACTAATGTGAATTTCCTTCAGTTCCTCCAGTACCCTAGGTCTTTCTGTGCCCTTGTACATCTGGGACATTGTTTGTGTCTTCCTTAGTGAAGACATCGCCAAAGTACCTGTTCAACTCATCTGCCATTTCCTTGTTCCCCATAATAAATTCACCTGTTTCTGTATTCAAGAGACTTAACTAATTAGTTGGCTTAACTAAGTTTACTTCGGAGTCATGTGAGTGATTCCGTGAAGAAGCCAGCCAGTCCGCATGCGCGTCATTATGTCTGACGCATGGTGCAACAACGGGCTGGCAGGCGTGTAGCTCCACCAGCGGTAAGTTATAAAAACCCTCAGGTAAGTTTTAAAGACTTAGTTGAGGTCGTTTTCTGCGGTCGGTAAGTCTTGTTGCAGGAGCAAGTCGGACCATGGAGAAAATGATTAAGGGAAGGTTGATGTGGGCTGCCGGGAGAGCTGCTATAGAAGACCGCGGGAGTGCGGGTAGCAGGCGGCCATCCATCTTGCCTTCAGAGTCACTGGCGGCACGACCAGTGGCTTCAAACTTGGTGCCGGTTGAAAGCACTGTGGCTACTCCGGTGGGACGGAAAGCCACAAAAAAGTCAGCAAGTACCATTGGCTCGGATGAGTTGGGCCAGGAGGGTTCCCCTCCCACAATGGATAGTGTCTTTGGACATTTATCCAGGATGGATCTCCTGATGGATGCTCCATCACAATATGCTCCAGCAAGAGGAGCTTTATATCCGTGGGTCTCCACGGGGGTCCGTGGGAGCGGCACCTGTTGAAGGGCTGCATAATGTCTCCCTCTCGGAGGAGGAGAGCATACGGGGTCAGTTTTGTTCTGGCTCAGAGGTCGGAGGTATAGCCAGTGAGCATACCTCAAGGCAAGAAGGCCACGAACCAGGGGTGCCAAGCATGGCATCTAAATTTGCTATATCGACCGGAACTGGGAAACTGCTGGATGAGGACCTGGCCATGACTATAAATTACATGGCCTCACACCAGCTGCAAGACCTCACAATGGAAGAAACTTAATAAAAAATACGAGACACCCGCCAATTGTGCCTCGATCAAAGTGCTGACTGTGAACCACGCTATCTGGGGTCAAATGGGTATAGGTATCAGAGCCCAGGAAGTGAGGCTCCAGAAGATACTAAAGCTGCTCGCTTCAGGCATTACAGCTTTAGCTTGGTCGGTCGATGGGGGGCCCTTGTCTGAGGTGCAGCAGGATGCTCTGGCCCTAATGTGCAATGCACATTAATAAATAAACTGTCTCAGATAGAGTGCTATCCGTCCTACTCTGAACCCCAAGTTTGCGGCACTGTGCTAGTCTAGCAATGTACAACCATTGAATCTACTGTTCGGTGATGACCTATCAAAACGGGTCAGGGAATTGGACGACGAGGCGAAAACGGTTGGCCTCATAAAAGCCCAACCAACTAGCAAGATTCCACTTCAGCGGCAACACCCCTACAAACGGTTCGCTGAAGCTGGTTCAGGCCAAGGACCAAGCCGGCCCATGCCACCCATGCGCAATTGGCGCACTCCAACATTCTTCCCCTCCAGAACTCGGGGGCAGATGTTTCCACTGACAACCATGGAGGTAGGTGAATCTTATTCTTTTCAGAACATGTCATGTATGGATCAGTTACAAGTTGGTGGGAGATTACACTTGTTTTTCAATGAATGGTGATGCATAATGTCAGATTTGTTTATACTGCACAGTATACAAGGGTTATGAATAGAATTCCTTTTCAAATTATGTCCACCTACACAGCATACACCAAGCCGGACATTGGTTTTTTCACAACAAGAGTCTTTAGATGTACAAGCTGAAATTGAAACATTATCTAAAAAAGGGGTACTTGAGAAGTTGTTTCATCAATCTCACCAATTTGTGTCTAATATATTTCTTAGACAAAAGAAGGATGGTGGGTGTAGAATCATTCTTGATCTAACTCAACTTAACTCCTACGTGCAGTATAATCATTTGAAAATGGAAACTTTTGTTACTGCTTAACAACTGGTTTCCAAAGGATGTTATATGGCATGCATAGGCCTTAAAGATGCATATTATTCAGTACCCATTCATTGTAATCACCGCAGATATTTGAAGTTTAGCTGGATGAGGCAACAATGGCAGTTCAAAGCATTGCCTAATGGGTTAACTTTGGCTCCTAGATTATTTACAAAGTTGTTAAAAAACGGTGTTGGGCCTACTCTGGGTTCAGAATCATATTGTAATGGCCTATTTGGATAATATCCTAATCATAGGCAAGACTCAGAAATTAGCTGAATCATCTGCTTCAGCTACCAAACTCATGTTTGAGAGGTTGGGGTTTCTCATCCATCCAGTTAAACCAAACTGACACCATCTGGAGTCATTGATTATTTGGGATTCACCATTAACTCAACTCACATGTCTGTGACTCTGCCTAGAGGCAAAAGATTAGAGTTAATAGAAGCTTGTAACAATCTCGTTGATGTGCAACAATCTTCTATTCGGCAGGTGGCTAGTATAATTGGCAAATTAATGACTGCTTTTCCAGCTGCACAGTTTGGGCCTTTACATTATCAAAATTTACAACGTGCAAAGGAGCAGGCACTCAAAATACATGCAGGTTATTTCAATAGACCCATGCAGTTACCAGCTGAAGCCATTGCTAGGTTACAATGGTGGATAGCAAATATTTGGCATTGCTCCAGTAAAATTCTGATTGATAAACCTTTGGTTATTTTACAAACTGATGTTAGTGCTCTAGGATGGGGAGCTACTGATACCATCTCCAGCTGCGGTAGTAGATGGAATATGCATGAGGCATTAATTCTTCAATCACATGGTATTAACTATTTAGCGT
The DNA here is from genome assembly GCA_963514005.1 of Raja brachyura. Next base: position 73,498,762 of record OY740790.1, read on the forward strand.
TGTTGGGAGCAATGTATGGCTTAAAGGCGTATTGTACTAGTATGCATGACTTGCATGTTCAGCTTCAGATTGACAACACTGCATACGTTAATCACATGGGTTGAAGCAAGTCAGTATCATGTGATAAATTGGCTAACCTTATTTGGCACTGGTGTATTACCAGAAACATCTGGATTTCAGCTATCTACTTACCATGTAGATTTAACATGGTGGCAGACACCAGGTCACAAAAATTCAATGACAACACCAAATGTATGTTGAATCATGAAATATTTAATCATATTGTCGCTCGGTATGGCGTACCAGATATTGATTTGTTTGCATCCAGACTAAATCACCAGCTACCAAAATATGTTTCATGGGAACCAGACCCAGGAGCAGTAGCGGTAGATGCATTCTTGCTACACTGGGGTGGAATGTTTTTATATGCATTTCCCCCATTTTGCCTCATCAGTCAGTGCTTGCTTAAGATCAAGCAGGACTCCGCCTCGGGTGTTTTGGTAGATCTCGACTGGCCTACACAGCCATGATTCCCACTCATTCTGAGACTAATAACACAGCCTTTTATGGCTGTCCCCAAATGCAGTAACCTGCTGGTTCACCCTGTGACTGGGGAAAACCATCCACTACATGACCGTATTAATCTATTGATTTGCAGATTCTGAGGAGACCATTCCTGGGGCTCGGACTATCAGGTCATACAGTGGATGTGATTACTGCGGCCTGGAGGGATAGTACTAAAAAACTATACATCTCTCATATCAAGCAGTGGGAGGTGTTCTGCTTGCAGTCGAACATGGCTGAAGTGTTGGAATTTCTTTCCACACTATATTTTCATGAGCGACTGAGCTATAGTGCCATCAACAGTGCCAGGAGTGCCTTATTGTCCTACCTGGGGCTGGGATCGGGACAACACTCTGTTGGGTTTCACCCTTTAATATGCTGGTTCATGAAGGGTATTTTTAACTGTAATCCCCCCAGGTCCAGGTACACAGAGATATGGGATGTGAGCGTGGTTCTCACGCTGCTTCACCAATGGGCCCCAGCAACATCCCTGTCTTTGCCCAGACTCACTCTTAAAGTGGTCATGCTCATGGGACTGGTTTCAGCACAACGCATCTAGACATTGCAGAAGCTGCGACTGGACAGGATGGTTTCATTTGTAAATAACATAACATTTTATGTTTATGATTTACTTAAACAGAGCAGGCCAGAGACATCAGGGCTTAAACTTATTTTTATGGCTTTAGATTTTACTATCCTTAGACCTCCGTCTATGTGTAGTTTGTATTTGCAGCAGTACATCAAGGTTACCAAGAGCCTCAGGGGCTCCGAATTAATGATATTCATCAGTCACAAAAAGCCTCATAAGAACATATCGGTACAAACCATTTCAAGGTGGCTGAAACAGGCTCTGGCTTGTGCCGAAGCGGACACTGACGTTTTAAAATCTCACTCCACCAGGGCGGCATCAATGTCACAGCGAGGGCAATGGACGTCCCTCTCGACCAAATCCTCACGGTCGTAGGATGGTCCAATGGACTGACATTTCAAAGGTTCTGTCATAAACCTCTTACCACACTGGGAGTATTTGCCCACTCCATTTTTAATTCTGTTTTATAGCTTCCCCCTGGGAGAGAGTGGTCGCTATTGTTTTCTTTTTTGCTAATTAAAGCATCAACATGTTTATGTCTGTATCATGTTTGAATGCATTATTTATTATTACTCATCCTGTGTCAACTGAGGCAGTGTGTCGCATGGACTCGTATCCAAGGCATGAAATCACAGTGCTTTGAAATCTTCACAGAATCACTGACGTGACTCCGAAGTAAAATAGTAAGATTAATCGAGGACCTACCAGGTTGAAGTTTGATCTTTATTTTATGAGGAGCTATGATGCGCAATTACGTTCCCTCCGCTCCCAACCCTCGTATCATAAAGGTAATCTGGTAGTTCTAGTCTTCTCTAATCTTACTATGTTACTCCGACGACTACTTCAACTACTGTTATCTGTGATTTCACACCGCGGCTTTGAAGATGACGCGCATGCAGACTGATGGGCTTCTTCACGTAATTGCTCATCGTAACTCCTCATAAAATAAAGATCCAACTTCAAACGTGAAAACACAGTGACTATACTCGAAGTGATATAGTAAGTCTCAGAAGACTAGAGCTACCAGATGATCTTTGCGATTATGAGGGCTGGGAGTGGAGGGCACGTAATCCATCATCGTAACCCCTCATGAAATAAAGATCAATCTTCAAACTGGTAAGTTCTCGTTTAATCTTACTATTTTACTTCAGAGTCACATGAGTGACTACGTGAAGATTTCAAAGCAATGTGATTTCATGCCGTAGATCCATTCCATATGACACACTGCTTCAGTTGACACAGTAGTCAATAAATAATGTATTGAACATTGATTTGAATTATTCAATATGCATTTTTTAATAATAATAAACAAAAACAGTAGTAACACCTCTATCCCAGGGGGAAATTACAAATGAAATTTAGAAAAGAAATCAAACCGAACCCAAAACAGCATGCCCAAAACCTTGCACTGTCAGGACAGGTTTGTCATAAAACTTTGAGAAGGTCACCTCCCTAGACCATCCTACGGCCCCGAGGATTTGATCTAGAGGCAACGCCCTGTGCCTTCGCTGCGGATGTTGATGCCGCCCTGGTGGAGTGAGATTTAAACACATGAGTGTCTACTCCAGCACATTCCAAAATCTGTTTTAACCATCTAGAAATAGTTTGTACTGACACCTTTTTATGAGTTGTTTTTGTGGCTGATGAGCATTGCTGTCTCAGAGCCTCTGAGACTCTTATTTACCTCGATATATTGACTCTGGTGCTTAACTACACATAGTGTAGTTAAGCTTTATAGCTTACTTTGGTTCCGGCCATTCCTGGCCTGCTTTGTTTGATTAAATCACATACATAAAACATAATGTTATCTACAGAAGAGTTCATGCTATCTAGCCATAGCTTTTGCAATGTTTGAACTTGTTGCGCTGATATTAGCGCCATGAGCATAACCACTTTAAGTGTTAACTTCTGAAAAGACAGTGACGTGATTGGGCCCATTGCCGAACCAGTGTGAGAACTATACTGACATCCCAGATTTCTATATATCTAGGCTTAGGAGGATTTTGTTAAAGATTCCCCTCATTAATCGTGACACTAACGGATGAGACCCGATAGATGGTTGTTCTGAAAACTACCCTAAATAGGAGGACAAAGCAGTCCGAGCACTATTAATGGCATGATAGCTCAAGTGTTCATCAAAATGCAATGTAGCAAGGAACTCCAATACATCCGGTATGCTTGCAGTAAGATAAGATATACCTGACAGCAAGCAAAATGTGTCTCCCATTTCTTAATATGAGACACATATTGTTTTTTAGTGCTATCTCTCCAAGCTGCAGTTATCACATCCATGGTCCTACTCGACAGTCCAAGCCCTTGGAACGGTCTGGTCAGAACCTGCAGATTAACAGATCAATACGATCATCTAACAGATGACTCTCTCCTGTTACTTAATGCACCAACAAATTACTGCACTTGGGATAGTCATGAATGGCTGAGTTATCATTCTCTGCACCAATGGGAACCATGGCTGTGTAGGCCAGTTCGGAGCCACCAAAACGCCTGAGACGGAGTCCTGCTCTATTTTGGTGAGACACTGCCTGATGAGGCAGAATGGGGGAAAAGCGTAAAAGAACGTACATCCCCAATGTAGCGAGAACGCATCCACCGCTACTGCTCCTGGATCTGGTTCCCACGAAACATAATTAGGCAACTGGTGATTTAGCCTGGATGCAAACAGATCTATATCTCACAAACCATAGCGGCTGACAATCATTTTAAAATCATCAGGATTTAGCATCCATTCTATGTTGTCATTAAATTTCCGTGACCTGTTATCCACCACCACATTATCTCTACCTGGCAGGTAGATAGCTGACACCCAGATATTTCTGGAAATGCACCAGTCCCAAATGAGGTTAGTCAGATTATCACATGATACTGACCTTATTCCTCCCATGTGATTGATATAGGCGACAGCCGTGGTATTGTCAATCTGGAGCTGAACATGTAAATCATTCATTGCTGAACAATAAGCTTTTAATCCATAGAATGCACCCAGCAATTCAAAATAATTTATACCATGCCTTTGCAGGATTAATTCCTGTTGCACACTCAATCTACCACCACAGCTAGGTTCGCTGTCCGTGGCTCCCCATCCCAAAGCACTCACATCTGTTTGTAAAACCACTGAAGGTTGTTGAGTCAAAATGTTTTTGGTACTTCATGCAATATTGATTATCCACTATTGCAATTGGCGATGGCTTTGGCTGGCAATGACATTGGTCTAATGAAATGACCTGCATGTTCTTTAAGTCCTTTTTCTCTAGCTTGTTGCAAACTTTGGTAGTGCAGAGGTCCAAACTGCACTGCAGGGAAAGCCGCCACCAATTTACCAATAACACTGGCTACTTGCTGGATGGAGGGCTGTTGCTCTTCTATGAGACTGGTACAGACCTCCATGATTTCAACAGCCTTGGCCGTAGGCAAAGTCACTGACATATCAACTGAATCAATGACAAACCCCAAATAGTTAATTTTTTGGGATGGCACTAGCTTGGATTTTGTTGGATGGATGATAAAACTTAACCTCTCAAACAGGCGTTTTGTTGCTGAAACCGACTCCTCAGCTGCTTCCTGAGCGTTGCTTATAATTAAAATATAATCTAAATAGCCATCACAATGTCATTCTGGGCACGAAGTAGCGCCAGAACTGGATTTAACAATTTTGTGAACAACCTAGGAGCTGAGGTTAACCCATTGGGTAATGCTTTAAATTGCCACAGCTGTCGCATCCAACTAAGTTTCAAGTATCTACGGTACTGATGATAAATTGGTACTGAATAATATGCATCTTTCAGATCTATAGTTGCCATATAACAACCTCTTGATAACAGCTGTTTAGCAGTACTGAAAGTGTCCATTTTTAAATGCCTATACTGGACATAGGAATTTAACTGGGTTAGGTCCAGAATGGCTCGACACCCACCATCTTTTTTCTGTCTGGGGAATATATTGGGCAGACATTGTTGAGGATGGTATACCGTCTTCTCAATTACCCCTTTTTGGAACAAAACTCCAATTTCATTATTTACCTGAAGAGTTTCTGGTCCAGAAAAAAAAATACCCGACTAGGCATATTTTGTGCAGGTGGATGTATTCCTGACATAAATTCAATTGGAGACCCTGAGACAGTGTCCAGTATAAACAGATCAGATGTTATGCAGCACCATTCATCATAAAATACCTGCAACCTATCCCCAACCGGAAGTTGTTTCCCAGAGGATTTATCCTAGACTGAATGAGTTACCCGTACCTCCATAGTCGACCTTGAGCTTCTCACTCTCCTGGTCATGTTGGGGTTGTAGTTGGAGTAAGCAGGTGGATATGGACGGCGTCCAAATGGTAACACTCTACTTGGGCCTGCCACAGCATCTGATGCCCGTCTTGTTGAGAAAGACCTGTGAGGTGGTACCCTGGCCGAGGGTATGTAGGTTTTCATGGGCCAATAGTTTTCGCCTCTTCCTCAAGGTCTTTGACCTGTTTCAGCAAGTCTTCGCCAAATAAGAAATTTGGTGCTTGAATATTTGAGGACCTACAAAGAGCTGCGAAGCGTGGGTTCAACGTTGGCTTGATGGCAATTTTCCGGATATAGTTGATCTCGAAGTGGGCATTGCACAGCAGGGCCAACATATCCTGCTTTGTCCCCGACATTGGTGCCCCTTGGACCATTTTCCCAAAAGCCGTGATACCTGCCCCCACTAATTTGAGGACTCGCCGGAAACGGAGCTCTTGTCCCCTATTCGCTGCGCTCATTTGTGCCCAGATAGCCAAGTTGATGGTGGGCACCTTAGGCGACGCACAGTTAACAGGTGTCTGGTAACGCATTGTCGTCTGTTCCATGATGGAATCCTGGAGCTGGTGAGAGGCCATGTAGTTTATATTGGAAGCCAGATTATCCTCCATGACTTCGCCAGTACCCTCCGGAATGGCAAAATTTCTAGCTACATCCGGGACACCTGGAGCATGGCTCATGTGCCCAAATGCAGTGACACCAACTTCAGGGTCAGACTCCTCCTGCCCTAGCTCTCCCGAGTCTTGCTCTAGGGAGTTTTCTACCAGCCCTAAACAAGGTGCTGGTGAGGGTGATTCCCATTGGTACGCATAGGCGGTGAAGTGCTCCTCGCCATATGGGCCTCTGCCTGAGGCTGTTTGGGGAATCCTGGGGGCATGCAAACCTGATTGGAATACTTCATGGCTCATCATGGTTTGAAGCATTATTTCCATTTTGGTTAGACGTCCCCAGACCTTCTTGTTGGAAGGAGGGGAGTCTTCTTCATCAGACTCGTCAGATAAAACGGGCCTGACAGATTTTCGTTTGGCCTTTCTCCCTGCTGGAGTGGCTACAGTTCCCTGAGGCACTGGAGATAATGGAGGCAGTTGAGCTGCCGTCGGTTCTACAGTCGGCGTCGGAGCCGGTGTTACCGCAGCCGGTATCTCCCTACCCGATCTACGAGCACTAACCGCGGTCCCGCAAGCTAAACTCTTGCTGCGGACGGCAGACTTTTTAACAACTTTCTCCATTTCAAACTACTCTCACTGGCTCCTGAACCAGTCTCACGGAGTTTAAATACCCGCAGAAAGTTTTGAACTTACCTGCCGGTTTACTACTTACCGCTGGTGGAGCTGCGCTCTCCAGCCCGTCGGTGCGCCATGCGTCGGACGTAATGACGCGCATGCGCCTGGCGAGGCTTCTTCACGTAGTCACTCACGTGACTCCAAAGTAAAATTCTTCTTTTTAATATATATTTTTATTAGAGTAGGTAAGCAGTGAATTAGCAAACACATATTATGATAGCAATATTTTGTGTACAGCAATCATTCATTATTAATATTATCAAATTAATCATATTTTCTCTAATAATTTTTTTTAATAAAGAGAGAGAAAAACAGAGAGAAAAATAAAGTAAAAATCAAAAAGAAATCATAAAAAATGGAATAATTTACCATTAATACATCATTGGAGATAAGATCAAGGAATATAGAATATAACTTTTCATCTAATCCTAAACCCAAGTTTCAGTTAGGGTTCCCTGCTGAACCAATCTACCCTTTTAAATAATCAATGAAAGAAGACCATATTCTAACGAAAACTTCTTGTTTGTCCATTAGGGCAAATCTAATTCTTTCCAGGTGTAGGGTCTCTGACATTTCCGTAATCCACATTTTAATTGTGGGGGATATAGGGCCTTTCCAAAGTTTTAATATTAATTTCTTCCCAATTATTATACTATAATCTAGGACATTTCTTTGACTTGTTGTAAGCGTTAAACTTTGTTCTGATATTCCAAGTATTATTAATTTTGAGTCCGGATCCAATTTAGTATTAATAACTTCAGAAGTTATTCTAAAAATCTCAATCCAGAAATCCTTAATTTTTACACAATTTGCAAAAGTATGTGTTAAATTAGCCTGTGGATGCTGACATTTATCGCAGATAGAGGAGACTTGTGGGAAGATTCTATTCAATTTAACTTTCCCCAAAGTAAAATTCTGAGTGTCCCTAGTGTGCAGGAAAGTGTTGCAGGGCCTGTTTCCACAGCTGTATCTTCAAAGTCTAAAGTTGATAGAACCCATCAGGTCCTGGGGATTTACTCAATGGATAACAGAATATAACTTTTTTGTAAAGACTTTTACCTGAGATCCTGGTATGCTTTGCTTAAATCTGGTTTTGATGTCTTCAACTAGGCTGGGTAGTTTTGTTAAAGTTGCAGCTTTAAGAACAGGATCAAGTTTCAAATGAACTCCGTCCATATATCTTTCTCGAATTATGCGCAATTTGTTGACTATCCAAGTTGATCGGCGATGAATGTCAACCAGTTCATCTTCCCATATAGCCTCTGGTAAAAAGCAAAGAAATAGAAAAAAATGGGTCCAGGATTATTCACAAAAACCTTATTTTTCAAGTGCCTTACTCCCATTGGGAAGAGAACGGTCTAATTAGGTCTGAATAAGGGTCTCAACCCGAAACATCACCCATTCCTTCTCTCCAGAGATGCTGCCTGTCCCACTGAGTTATTCCAGCATTTTGTGTCTAACTTTGGGCTAATTAGGGATAACCAGCGCAGCTTTGTACGTGGCAGGTCATGTCTCGCTTGATTGAGTTTTTTGAGGAGGTGATGAAGGAGATTGATGAAGGTAGGGCAGTGTGTGTTTTATGCGTGGATCTTAGTAAGGCTTTTGATAAGGTTCCTCATGGTAGGTTGACCCAGGAAAATAAGATGTACAGGATTCACAATGTAATACTGAGGCTCACTAAGGAGCTGGTCAGGCCACATCTGGAGTACTGTGTGCAATTTTGCACCCCATATCTGAGGAAGGATGTGCTGGCTCTGGAGAGGGTTCAGAGAGGGCTTTACAAGAATGATCCCAGGAATGAGTGGGTTTACATATGATGAACGTTTTACAGCAATGGGCCTGTACTGGAGTTGAGAAGGATGAAGTGGGACCTGATGTAAACTTATCGAATAGTGAAAGGTTTGGATAGAGTGAAAGTGGAGAGGATATTTTTCCACTAGTGGGAGATTCCAGGACTAGAGATCATAGCCTATGCCTGTGCGGATGTTCCTTTAGGAAGGTAGAAACATAGAAACGTAGAACAATGGTGGTAAAGTCGAGGGGGAGGACTCTGACAAAGAGCAATGCAACTAAGACCTCAATGGTGGAACAGATGGAGGACAACGGCTGACCTTAGAGGAGCATCCCAAGGCTGGGAAGGCGGATGAAGGCTGCAGCAGAAAAGGATATCTGGTCGATTTGGACTTCATGCCACTGGATCCTGACCCAGATCTGTCAAGGACCATGTGGTGTCTGTCTGTGAACCTGTCTCCCCACGTTAAATAAAGTCACACACAGGCATGGAGACACCAATGGTCAGCCATGACCATGGGCGGCCAAAGAAGATTCTGGACTCCCCCAACATTGGGAACATTTTTCCTGCATCTACCCTGTCCAATCCTCTTGTCCTCAATTCCAATGAATATAAGCCCAGTCGACCCATTAGAAACATGAACATACAGTGGCTTGCAAAAGTTTTCATACCCCTTGAACTTTCCCACATTTTGTCACGTTACAACCACAAACGTAAATGTATTTTATTGGGATTTTATGTGATAGACCAACACAAAGTGGTGCATAATTGTGAAGTGGAAGGAAAATGATACATGGTTTCCAAATTTTATTACAAATAAAAAAACTGAAAAGTGTGGCATGCAAAAGTATTCAGCCCCCCCGAGTCAATACTTTGTAGAACCACCTTTCACTGCAATTACAGCTGCAAGTCCTTTGGGGTATGTCTCTACCAGCTTTGCACATATAGAGACCAAAATTTTTGCAAAATAGCTCAAGCTCAGTCAGATTGGATGGAGAGCGTCTGTGAACAGCAATTTTCAAGTCTTGCGAGAGATTATCAATTGGATTTAGGTCTGGACTTTTACTGGGCCATTCAAACACATGAATATTCATTGATCCAAACCATTCCATTGCAGCTCTGACTGTATGTTTAAGGTTGTTGTCCAGATTGAAGGTGAACCACCGCCCCAGTCTCAAGTCTTTTGCAGACTCTAACAGGTTTTCTTCCAAGATTGCCCTGTATCTTCCCATAAACTCTGACCAGCTTCCCTGTCCCTGTTGAAGAAAAGCATCCCCACAGCATGATGCTGCCACCACCATGTTTCACAGTGGGAACGGTGTGTTCAGGATGATGTGCAGTGTTAGTTTTCTGCCACACATAGCATTTTGCATTTAGGCTAAAAACTTCAATTTTGCTCTCATCTTCCTTCCTTCAGAGCACCTTCCTCCACATGTTTGTTGTGTCCCCCACATGGCTTGTGGCAAACTGCAAACGGGACTTCTTATGGTTTTGTTTCAACAATGGCTTTCTTCTTGCCACTCTTCCATAAAGGCCCGATTTGTGGAGTGCATGACTAATAGTTGTCCTGTGGACAGATTCTCCCACCTGAGCTGTGGATCTCTGCAGCTCCTCCAGATTTACCATTGGCTTCTTGGCTGCTTCTCTGATCAATGCTCTCCTTGCCTGGCCTGTCAGTTTAGGTGGACGGCCATGTCTTGGTAGGTTTGCAGTTGTGCCATACTCTTTCCATTTTCGGACGATGGATTGAATAGTGCTCGGTGAGATGTTCAAAGCTTGGGATTTTTTTATATAACCTAACCCTGCTTTAAACTTCTCCACAACTTTATCCCTGACCTGTCTGGTGTGTTCCTTGGGCTTCATGATGCTGTTTATTCACTAATGTTCTCTAACAAATCTCTGAGGCCTTCACAGAACAGCTGTATTTATACTGAGATTAGATTACACACAAGTGGACTCTATTTACTAATTAGGTGACTTCTGAAGGCAATTGGTTGCACTGGATTTTATTTAGGGGTATCAGAGTAAAGGGGGCTGAATACTTTTGCATGCCACACTTTTCAGTTTTTTATTTGTGAAAAAATTTGAAAACCGTGTATCATTTTCCTTCCACTTCACAATTATGCGCCACGAAGAGAGTTGGATAGAGCTCTATCCAACTCTCTCTTAAATACATCCAGTGATTTGGCCTCCACTGCCCTCTGTGGCAGGGAATTCCATAAATTCACAACTCTCTGGGTAAAAAAGTTTTTTTCTCACCTCAGTCTTAAATTACCTCCCCTTTATTTTAAGACTGTGGCCCCTGGTTCTGGACTCACCCAACATTGGGAACATTTTTCCTGCATCTACCTTGTCCAGTCCTTTTATAATTTTATATGTTTCCATAAGAACCCCCCTCATCCCCCTCAACTCCAATGAATACAACCCTAGTCTTTTCAATCTTCCCTCATATGACAGTCCCGCCATCCCAGGGATCAATCTCGTGAATCTACGCTGCACTGCCTCAATCACAAGGATGCCCTTCCTCAAATTAGGAGACCAAAACTGTACACAATACTCCAGATGTGGTCTCACCAGAGCTCTATACATCTGCAGAAGAACCTCTTTACTCCTGTACTGAAATCCTCTTGTTATGAAGGCCAACATTCGATTAGCTTTCTTCACTGCCTGCTGTACCTGCACGTCAACTTTCAGTGACTGGTGTACAAGGTCACCCAGGTCTTGCTGTACCTCCCCCTTACCTAACCTAACCCCATTGAGATAATAATCTGCCCCTTGTTTTTGCCGCCAAAGTGGATAACCTCACATTTATCTAGATTATACTGCATCTGCCACGCATTTGCCCACTCACTCAACCTGTCCAGGTCCCCCTGCAACCTCCTAACAACCTCTTCACAGTTCACACTGCCACCCAGCTTTGTGTCATCCGCAAACTTGCTATTGTTGCTCCTAATTCCCTCTTCCAAATCATTGATATATATGGTAAACAGTTGCGGCCCCAACACAGAGCCTTGCGGCACTCCACTCGCCACTGCCTGCCATTCTGAAAAGGACCCGTTCATTCCTACTCTTAGCTTCCGGTCTCCAGGTAGACAAAAGTGCTGGAGAAACTCAGCGGGTGCAGCAGCATCTATGGAGTGAAGGAAATAGGCAACGTTTCGGGCCGAGACACTTCTTCAGACTGAAGAAGAGTTTTGGCCCGAAACAATTTCTCCCAGCCCTCTGGTTTGCCACTTCTTCTGGCCAATTTATGTACCTCTTCCTTGGCTATAACACTATCCTTGACTTCCCTCGTCAGCCACGGTTGATCCCCCTTCCCAGTTTTATTTTTTCGGCTGACAGGGATGTGCAATTTACGGAGTTCGTCCATGCGATCTTTAAATATTCCCCATTGCATCTCCACTAACAACCTTTTAAGTATAATTTGCCAATCTATCCTAGCCAATTCCCGTCTCATACCTTCAAAGTCTCCATTATTCAAGTTCAGGACATTAGTCTCTGAATTAACCACGTCATTTTCCATCCTAATGCAGAATTGCATCATATTATGGTCACTGTTGCCCAAGGGGCCTTGCACAACAAGATCGCTAACTAATCCTTCCTCATTACACAATACCCAGTCTAGGATGGCCTGTCGTCTAGTCGGCAATGAGGAAGAATTTCTTTTGTCAGATGGTGGTGAATCTGTGGAATTCTTTGCCACAGAAGGCTGTGGAGGCCAAGTCAATGGATATTTTTAAGGCAGAGATAGATAGACAATAGGTGCAGGAGAAGGCCTTTCGGCCCTTCGAGCCAGCACCAACATTCAATGTGATCATGGCTGATCATCCCCAATCAGTACCCCATTCCTGCCTTCTCCCCATATCCCCTGACCCAGAGAACTCTAAGCATCCAGAGAACCTGGCTCCACTGCCCTCTGAGGCAGAGAATTCCACAGACTCACCACTCTCTGTGAGAAAAAAGTGTTTCCTCATCTCCGTTCTAAATGGCTTACTCCTTCCGTTCCTCCCTTCCACTAGATCCTTGGTCCCCTAGTATTTCCGGGAGATTGTTTGTGTCTTCCTTAGTGAAGACAGAAGGTTGTGGAGGCCAAGTCAATTTATATTTTTAAGGCAGAGATAGATAGATTATTGATTAGTACGGGTGTCAGGGTCTAAGGGCTGAAGGCAGGAGTATAGGGTTAGGAGGGAGAATAGATCAGCCATGATTGAATGGCAGAGTAGGCTCGATGGAGGTGTGTAACCAGTGGAGTTCTGCAGGGATCTGTGCTGGTTTCTTTGTTGTTTGTGATGTATCAATGACCTAGATGTAAATGTCAATGGATTGGTTACGTTTGCTGACACCAAAATTGGAGAGTCCAAGACATGCATGTTCCCTTCAGAGTGAAGGGCACGGCAAATGAGCATAACGACGCTTGGATGATAAGGGAAATTGAAGCTCTGGTCAAAAATAAGAAGGAGGTACGGGACATGGAATGGCAGCTGGGATCACTTGTATTCCGGGAAGAGTTTTGGGAACTGAGGAGACAGCTATAAAAGGAAATCGGGGGAGACGAGGAGATAGGACTCTGTTGTCGGGATTCGACTCTGGGACTCTGGGACAAAAGTAAGTGGTTTTGCAGATAGTGAAAATGGTTGTGAAAAATTGCAGCAGGATATTGATCGATTGGCCAGGTGGGCTGACGAATGGTTGATGGAATTTAATACAGAGAAATGTAAGGTGTTGCATTTTGGGAAGTCTAACATGGGCAGGACCTACATTGTGAATGGTAGGCCTCTGGAGAGTGTTGTAGAGCAGAGGGATCTAGGACTACAGGTGCATGTTTCCTTGATAGTCGGGTCGCAGGTAGATAAGGTGGTCCAAAAGGCTTTTGGTTCATTGGCCTTCATCAGTCAGAGTATTGAGTATAGAAGTTGGGAGGTCATGTTGTAGTTGTATAGGATGTTGGTGAGGCTGCATTTAGAGTATTTTGTTCAGTTCTGGGCAACATGTTAGAGGAAAGATTTTGTCAGCTGGAAAGGATACAGAGAAGACCTAAGAGATGTTGCCAGTACTAGAGGGCCTGTGCTATAGGGAAAGGCACGAATTCTATTCTCTGGAGTGCAGGATGATGAGGGGTGATCTTATAGAGGTGTATAAGATCATGAGAGGAATAGATCAGGTAGATGCACAGTTTCTTGCCCACGGTAGGTGAATCGATGACCAGAGGACAGGGGTTTAAGGTGAAGGGAAAAATATTTAACATTTTCACACAAACGGTGGTGGGTGTATGGAACAAGCTACCAGAGGAGGTAGTTGAGGCAGGGACTATCCCAACATTTAAGAAACAGTTAGACAGGTACATTGATAGGACAGGTTTGGAGGGATATGGGCTGAACACGGGCAGGTGCGACTTGTTTAGATGGGACGTGTTAACCAGTGTGGCCAAGGTGGGCCGAAGGGGCTGTTTCCATGCTCGATGGCCTTTACATCACTGAATTCATGCCAATGGTCTTGCTGAGTTGATGTTCCTGTGCTCTCTCCATCCACCATTTGTAGCAAGAGTGGTGCAGCAGATAGACCTGCTGCCTCACAGCGCCAGAGACCTGGGTTCAATCCTGAGCTCGGGTGCTGTCTGTGTGTGCGCAGTTTGCATTTTCTCCCTGTGACCGTGTGGTTTTCTCCCAGGTACTCCGATAGTGAGGAGCTTGTCCTGCGTGCAAACCGGTCAAATCAGACGGTACAAGAGTACAATAGATCCTCTTCTGGAACAGAACGCAGAGAGTCGCCACGTTCTGGCAAAGTGCTGGAGAAACGCAATGGGTCAGGCAGCATCTGTGGAGGGAATGGACAGACGCCATTTTGGGTCGGGTCCGTTCTTCAGTCTGATTGTTGTGGGAGGGCTGAGAAATCTGGAAAGTGGTGTCGGTGCAGGGCAAAGCCTTCCTGGTCCCTATTCCTTCAACTATTCCTCCTCTCCGGAGATGCTGCCTGACCAACTGAATTAGTCCAGCATTTTGTGTCTATCTTTGGTGTAAACCAGTATCTGCAGTTCCTTCCTACCCCTTCCTAGTATTTGTCCGGTCAGATTCTGTGCTGCACTCTGCCTGCTACACTGTACATCTTTGTGTGACTTGCGATAATCAGGATTGAATTATAAAAGGGACATCTGTTACCTTCCACGACAACTCGAGCATTGAATGCGTGAGCATGACACAGAAGCTCAGGGTCATAAACTCCACTGATTACAATAGTCGTGATCTTTGACCAGGCGTAATGCTTCCAAATATCTCCTCCACCGTGAAATGCAAAGAGCTGGGAGAGAAGTGAAAAAATCATTTGCAAAAAAATGAAAGGGAAGCAAATTCTCATAATGATTTTTTTCGGCAGAACAAGTTCACTTCTGCTCCAAGACCAGGAGGTGCAGGTGAACAGATCAAACCAGCAGCTTATTTTGAAGGCAGCTGTGTGATTACTGTTCTACCCACACATAGAAACACAGAGGACATACAGCATAGTAACAGTCATTCTACATAACCAAACTGTGCTGCCATTTGGGCTCACAGTCGTAGAGACACACAGCACAGAAACAGGCTCTTCGGCCCATCCTGCCCGTGATGACCTAGATGCCCCATCTACACTAGACCCACCTGCCCGCGTTCACCAATATCCCTCAAAACCTCTCCTATCCATGTACCTGCCCAAGTGTCTTATAAATGTTGTTATAGCACCTGCCTCAACTACCTCCTCTGGCAGCTCGTTCCATGCACCCACCTGGGTGAGGCCAAACGCCAACCCTTTCGTACACCCACCACCCTTATTGGGAGAAAGGAGCTTCTCAGGGCTATGTCCCCTAGTTCTCTATTGCTGGGTAAAAGATTCTGTGTACATTTATGGTGAGGGGGAAACGATTTAATAGGAATGTGAAGGGTAACTTTTTCACACAAAAGGTGGCAGGTAAGGAACGAGGTAAGGAATGAGCTGCCTGAGGCGGTAGTTGGGGCAGGAACTATCGCGACATTTAACAAGCATTTAGATAGTTACATGGATAGGATCGGTTTAGAGAGATATTGGCCAAATGCAGGCAGGTGGGACTAGTGTAGGTGGGGCATTTTGGTCAGCATTGGCAAGTTGGGCCGTTGGGCCAGTTTCCATGTCGTGTGTCTGTATTAATCAACTCTATAAATTGCGTCTTTAAGTGACTGGTGTGTTTCTACTCTAAGTTTGCCATATTATTGAATTATTATTTGATAGGTTGGGTCAGTGGGCAGATGTCAAGCAGGTGCAATAAAGAGTGGATACATTTGAGGTTATCCACTTTGGTGGGAAGAACAAGAAGGCAGATTATTATCTGAATGTTGTCAGATTCAGAAAAGGGTAGTTGCAACGAGACCTGGGTGTGCTTGTGACATTAGTCACGGAAAGTAAGCATGCAGGTACAGCAGGCAGGGAAGAAAGCTATTGGCACGCTGGCCTGACATATAATGAAAGAAAGGATGGGCTGGGCTTGTATTCACTGGAATTTATAAGGATGAGAGGCGATCTTATAGAAACATATACAATTTTCAAGGGAGTGGACAGCTTAGATGCAGGAAAACATTTACCGATGTTGGGGTAGGTCAGAACCAGGGGTCACATTCCCACTGAGGGCCCACCAGGTCACGCCCAAGCACGCCGCCTCCTGCCTGATAAACTGCGCATCACATGAGACGTATTCCAGCTTATGGAAGACACGGGAATTGACTGGCGGTCGGATAGCCCTTGAGCATATGGTGCCCAAAGCATCCGTGGGTTGGAGACATTGCAGTGATTACAGGCGTTTAAACGCGGTAACCACGGCAGATCGGTACCCAATCCCGAACATCCAAGATTTCTCGGCTCATTTGGAGGGCGCTACCTTCTTTTCGATTCATCCCGTCAGCGACCGCCATCATGCGATAATTTCCGTTGTTTCCTCACGTTCACTGCATTCACGGACCACAAGCCGCTCACATTCGGATTGAATAAAGTACCCGACCCCTGGTCTGCCAGGCAACAGCGGCACCTCGCCTACATATCCAAATTCATGTCTGACATTCGGCATGTGGCGGGGAAGCTGAATGTTGTAGCCGAGGCGCTGTCCCAGCCGGCGGTCCCTGGGGTTTCCATTTTAAAACTAGGTGTGGATTACGCGGAGCTGGCAGCAGCACAAAGGGCTGATGCCGGCATGGAGGATTACCGCAATGTTGAATCGGGACTCAAACTGACTGAAGTGCCTTGCAGCGCTGCAGGGGTGCGGCTCATTTGCGATGTTTCAATGGCTAAAGCCCACCCGATCGTCCTGGGGGCGACGCATTTTCGACACCATCCACAGCCAAGCTCACCCGTCGGTCCATGCCACCTCTGCCCTGATTGCTTCCAAGTTCTTCTGGCACGGGTTACGAAAGCAGGTCGCAGCATTGGCAAGTGCTTGTATCCCCTGTCAGACTTCCAAGGTGGAGAGGCATGTGCTTCCGACTGTGCAGGGTTTCGCTGTTCCCGACGGCAGGTTCCTGCACATCCATGTTGACCTGGTGGGTCCCTTACCGTGTTCGCGCGGGGCCACAAGTGCGCGCTCGGAAGCCGCGGTCATGTGATGCGGGAGGGGCTGTTGTTATCACGCAGTTTCACTTTTGCATGGCAGTTGATCGACTGACCACCGTGGTGGACAGTCGCGTGTGTGTAGACCTGTTGACCAAGAAACTATTTCGAAATAAAACCTGTTTAAATAAACTGGTGGTCATCTCTGCATCGCTAAAGCCTCCACAAATGCTGCCTGGCCCGTGAGTTCCCCCAGCACTTTGTGCTTTTGCTCAAGTACAAATTGTTGGAGATTCCACTCAGTATCATGTCTGCTTTGCCATCCAATTGTGGTTGATCTATCACTCCCTCTCAACCCCATTCTCCTGCCTTCTCCCCATAACCCCTGACACCCGTACTAACACAGAATCTATCTATCTATCTGTCTCAAAAATATGTGGCAATGAATTCCACAGATTTACCCTCTGACTGAAAGAAATTCCTCCACATCTCCCTTCTAAAAGTATATCCTTTTATTCTAAGGCAGTGCCCTCTGGCCCTGGACTCTCCCACCAGTGGAAACGTCCTCCCACACCCACTCTATCCAGGCCTTTCAATATTCGGAACGTTTGGACTCACCTCCACCGGATAGCGGTTTCTTGCGGACAGAGGCCGGCAATGGGCAGGTTCCGTGCAGGGACAATCTTTGATACAGGAACTGCTTGTGACCCATAGTGCAAGCACAGCCAGAGACAAGAGTCCTGTCACACTGCACATCTTCTCCTTCGAGCCTTGTTGGATACAACCCATAATGAACACAGCACGGCTACTTATTTACCGAGCGGCAACACAAGATGACGTCTCCTCGGTCTATTCATATCTTGACGATGTTGCAATTGTGAAATGCTGACGTGAGCTTCATGTTGTCAAATGTAACGTTGTCTATAACCCTCCTATATGTATCTCCTGGGCAACGTTTAGTCTTGACGTTCTGTACTAATTTGAGTCACAGATCATGGACACAAGCCTTGTGCCTTTTAGACATTCAGAAGTTCATAAGTGATCGGAACAGAATTAGGCCATTCAGCCCATCAAGTCTACTTCACCATTCAACCATGGCTGATCTATCTCTCCCTTCTAATCCCATTCTCCTTCTGTCTCTCCATTATCCCTGACACCCGTGCTAATCAAGAGGGAGAGGGATATGGGCCAGAAACAGGCAAATGGGAAGTTTAGATGGGACATCTTGGTGAATCTGTGGAATTCTTTGCTGCAGATGGCTGTGGTGGCCAAGTGAATTAATATGTTTGAGGAGGAGATTGACATATTCTTGATTAGTACGTGTGTCAGGGGTTATGGAGAGAAGGCAGGAGAATAGGGTTGAGAGGGAATGCTAGATCTGACATGATTGATTGGTGGAATGGTCATGGATGGGCCGAATGGTGCTGCAAGTGCTGGAAGGCAGCAGCACTACATCTGGGCCACCGTGCCCCTCTCAGTAGTTAAAGGGAATTCATCATATCACCAAGGACTCTTACCAGCTTCAACGGATGCACTGGAGGAAGCATCCAATCAGGATGCATCACCGCTTGGTTTAGCAACAGCTCTGCCCCAGACCCCAAGAAACTGCAGAGAGTTGTGGACACCGTCCATCACACAGACCAGACTCCCCACCATCAAGCCCATCTGCACTTCACGCTGCCTCGGGTAAGCAGCCAACAGAATCAAAGACGTCTCACACCCCGGTCTTCTCCCATCTTCCATTGGGCAGCTGATTAAAAAACTTGAAAGCGCGTACCACCAGACTCAGCAACAGTGTTATTTGACTCTTGAAAGAACCGCTCATGTGCTAAGGTGTAAAGGGCCTGTCCTACAAGCATGCAACTCCATGCGATGAGCTCGACCTAACGTGGTCGCTTGAGCCATCCGGCGTTGCGGGGCCGGTCCCACTTCGATCGCCAAAGCAGTGTGGAATTGTGCGGAGTTCGTCCCGACATCGCACGGGGCTCCGAAAAACTGACTATGTTCAAAAATTCCGCGCGGCAACGGCTTGTTGGCTCGCAGTCGACTCGACGCATTACACACCGCCTCGACATCGTGCCTCCGTGAACCTATCTGTAGGTGCCTCCGTGACCCTCTATGTGTGTGGCTCCGTGGCCCTCTGTGTGTGTGCCTCTTTGCCCCTCTCTGTGTGCCCCTCTCTGTTCTGGCGAACTTACCTTAAGACTTCACTCCAAGTTCGCCTCACTTTGCGCCGCGTTGCGCCACTCACCCGACCTCCGCGCGGCCCCGCTGCCGGTTTGGTCGCGCTTGCTGCATGCAGGCGCATGCTGGTGGGAACGGCCCTGTACAGGGATCACCTGACCTCCGCGCGGTCCGTGCTTCTAGTTTGATCGCGCTCATCGCATGGAGTCGGATGCTGGTAGGACAGGCCCTTAAGTCTCGATCTTCCAATCTACCTCATTGCAGCCATTCCACTTTTTCCCCTTTCCTGCCCTTTCTCTTTAACTGTAACACTTGGTGTTTTACCGCACCCTATTTTCTCTTTTGTACTACCTGTTGTACACATGAATGATACGATTTGACAATATAGCTAGAAAAATAAGATTTTTCACTGCTTCTTGGTACAGGTAATAATAATAAACCTATATAAATATTATTCAGCTGCATATTGTAACAACTCTTTGCTTGGTCACAGTCGGGATGATTGATGTATTCCTGGTAATCTACCTGTAAGCGACCAAGATCAGTTAATTTACTGTTGGCGCAGCAGTAGAGTTGCTGCCTCACAGGGCCAGGGACCCAGTTTAGTCCCGACTACAGCCGCTTATCTGTACTGGAGTTTGTATGTTCTCCCGTGACCTGCGTGGGTTTTCTCAGAGATCCTGGTTTTCTTCCCACATTCCAAAGACGTACAGGAATTTGGAAGGGTAGGATAGGGACCCACAATCCCGTTTATATCGACGGGACGATGGTGGAAAGGGTCAAAAACGTCAAATTCCTGGGCGTGCATATTTCCGAAGATCTTTCCTGGTCCTTCCATACTGGTGAAATTATAAAGAAGGCACGTCAGAGCCTCTACTTCCTGAGAAGATTACGGAGAGTCGGTATGTCAAAGAGGACTCTCTCGAAATTCTACAGGTGCACAGTAGAGAGCATGCTGACTGGCTGCATCGTGGCTTGGTATGGCAAATTGGACGTCCAGGAGCAGAAAAGACTGCAGAAAGTTGTGACCACTGCCCAGTCCATCGCCGACTCTGACCTTCCCACCATCGAAGGGATCTATCGCAGTCGCTGCCTCCAAAAGGCTGCCAACATCATCAAAGACCCACACCATCCTGGTCATACACTCATCTCTCCGTTGGCATCGGGAAGAAAGCACAGGAGCTTGAAATCTGTTCACGAACAGCTTCTTCCCCACAGCCATTAGGCTATTAGACACGACATCAAATAAGCTCTGAACAATAACAGTCTATTGCACTATTGCACTTTACCTGTTATTTATTGTGTGTATATGGTCTATGGTCTATAGAAACACTGAACTTTTATCCCCCCCCCCCCCCCCCTCTGTATTATCTTTACGTATTCTGTTGTGCTGCAACAAGTAACAATTTAATTGTCCTATCTGGGACATATAACAATAAAATTCTCTTGACTCTAGACTCTTGGTTTGGAGGTTAATAAGTGTAAATTGTCCGTTGTGTAGGATTGTTTTTGTGTGCGGGATCGCTGGTCAGTGCGTTCAGTGGGCGAAAGGGTCTGTTTCCGCACTGTATCTCTGAACTAAACTAAACGACTTAAGGGCCTGTCCTACCAGCATCTGACTCCGTGCGATGAGCGCGATCAAACTAGAAGCGGGGGCCGCGCGGAGGTCGGGTGATCCCTGTACAGGGCCGTTCCCACCAGCATGCGCCTGCATGCGGGAAGCACGACCAAACCGGCAGTAGGGGTCGCGCGGAGGTCGGGAGAGTGGCGCAATGAGGCGCAAAGTGAGGCGAACTTGGAGCGAAGTCTAAAGGTAAGTTCGCCAGGACAGAGAGGGGCACACAGAGAGGGGCACAGAGGCACACACAGAGAGGGCCATGGAGCCACACACACAGAGGGTTACGGAGGCACCTACACAGAGTGTCATGGAGGCACGACGTCGAGGCGGTGTGTAATGCGTCAAGGCAACTGCGAGCCGACAAGCCGTTGCCGCGCGGAATTTTTGAACATAGTCTGTTTTTCAGAGCCCCACGCGATGTCGGGACGAACTCCGCACAATTCTGCACGGCTCCGGCGATCGAAGTGGGACCGGCCCCGCGACGCCGGACGGCTCAAGCGACCACGTTAGGTCGCGCTCATCGCATAGATTTGCATGCTGGTGGGACAGGCCCTTTACTGTTAATCAGGAAGAGATGGAAACATAAAAGGGCATTGATTGGGATCGATAAAATTAAAGAAAGCATAAATATAAGGGGCGTCGACTAAAACTGCTGCAAGTTAATGTTAGAATAGATGTTGACACCCACCAAAGGTTTTTCAAATGACTTCCAGGAAGGATAATATAAGCAAACAAATGATACGGAGTCTGTCTGTAAACAAAGATTCGGAAAAATGAATCAGAGCTAAAACCGACGGAGATGAATTTGTTAACGGCGTGGGTGGAAACAGTGTTCAGTGCGCTGTTCCACAGGTCATCCGGAACACAAAAGACAGGACGGTCCACCGAGTCCATGCCGACCATCCATCACCCCCTTCACACACTAGTTCTACATTATCCCACCTTCTCATCTACTCCCTACACACTGGTGACAATTTACAGAGGGCCGATTAACCTACAAACCCGCACGTCTTTGGGAAATGGGAGGAAACCGGAGCACAGTGGGCGGCACTGTGGCGCAGCGGTAGAGTTGCTGGCTCATAGCGTCAGAGACCCAGTTTTGGCCCTGACTACACATGCTGTCTGTACGGAGTTTGTACATTCTCTTCGTCACCTCCGTGGGTTTTTTCCAGGATCTCTGGTTTCCTCCCACACTCCAAAGACATGCAGGTTTGTAGTCTAATTGGCTTAGTATGATTGTAAATTGTCTCTAATGTGTGTCGGATAGAGTTAGTGTGCGGGGATCGCTGGTCGGCTCGGACTCAGTGGGCCGAAGGGCCTGTTTCCGC
The DNA here is from genome assembly GCA_963514005.1 of Raja brachyura. Next base: position 73,520,952 of record OY740790.1, read on the forward strand.
ACTGTATCTCTAAACTAAACTAAACACCCGGAAGAAACTCATATAGTCGCGGGGAGAATGTGCAAACTCCACACAAACAGCACCCGAGGTCAGGGTCAAACTCGGGTCTCTGGTGCTGTGAGGCAGCAGCTCCACCACTACTGCCACCCCAACCTCGGCACAATAGTACAAAGGTACTCTATTTATCACTTGTATCGAGTATCCGGAAGTGGCGGCGCTGCTTGGCTGCTGTGGCTCACCTGCAGTCCGTCGGTTTTTATTTTATTTTGTATTCGTGCCTGATTTTAACGATTATTTTTGGTTTATTCGGTTGTGTGTGTGTGTGTGTGTGTGTGTGTGGGTGTGTGTGTGTGTGTGTGTGTGTGTGTGTGTGTGTGTGTGTGTGTGTGTGTGTGTGTGTGTGTGTGTGTGTGTGTGTGTGTGTGTGTGTGTGGGGGGGGGGGAGGGTGGAAGAAACGGGGTTTTAGTCTCTCCCTTCGGGGGATGCGACTTTTCTTGTCGTGTCCCCCGTCACCATCTCCGTCTGTGCTGAGGCCCTAATGGCGGAGCTGGCGGCCTTCCAGCTTCCAGCAGCGGCGGCACGGCTTCGGAGCTTCAGTGGCAACCTGGCTGCAGTGCTGCACCGACGGCCTGCCTTCGGGGATGCGGTGCTCCAGTGGCGTTCCGGCGGCCTGGCTTTCGGGGCTGCGGTGCTCCGGCGGCGTCCTGGCTTTCGGGGTTGTGGTGCTCCAGTGGCGTTCCGGCGGTCTGGCTTTCAGGGCTGCGGTGCTCCGGCGGCGACCTGGCTTTCGGGGTTGTGGTGCTCCAGCGACGTTCCAGTGGCGGCCTGGCTTTCGGGGCTGCGGTGCTCCAGTGGTGACCTGGCATTCGGGGCTGCGGTGCTCCAGCGTTCCAGCAGCGGGCCCTGTAGCGGTGTTCCGGCAGCGGGCCCTGTAGCGGTGTTCCGGCAACGGCGGTGGCGGCAGCCCGGTTTCCGAGGCTCGGCCGTGGACCTGGTGGACGGCAGCATCGGAGGCCTGGATGTCCTCAGCGCAGAGGGAGAATAAGGAGGGAAGAAGACAGAGACTCTAAGACTTTTGCCTTCCACCACAGTGAGGAGGTGTTTGGTGAACTCACTGTGGTGGATGATAAATTTGTGTTCATTGTGTGGTTTTGTTATTTTTTATATATGTGTGACTGCAGGCATGAAATTTCGTTCAATTCATTCATTCATTCATTCACAGTGAAATTCAGTTTTATACACAGTTCCATACAAGCATCACTATACATGAGCACATAGATACATCTTAGATAAGCACCTCAGACACAGTACAAGTGGTGGGAGTAGTACACTCAGTACACATAGTCACCCGTTCTTTTGCACTATTTGAGTCCCAGTTTGTAAGTATAGCTAAGTGTAAAGATTTTTGATAAAGAGAGAAGTGTCTCAACCAGAAACGTAACTTGTCCATCTTCCTCCACAGATGCTGCCTGCCCCACCGAGTTCCTCCGACACTTTGTGTTTTGCACTGCATATACGTGCTTGACAACTACCAACTCGTTGAATCACCTTAAGCCCTTATTTTCCCCCTGTATGATGGAACACAAGTGCAATCAGTACAGAGTGTCCTCCATGTAATGTTGCTATTTTGGCCAGCAATCTGCGTACATAATATCTGTCCGGGAGGGACACTGAGAACATCGGCAGCTAGATTATTTTTTCCCAGAAGTGGTTTTGTGCTGAAAGTAAAGCAATAAGAATGTGGGGAATGTGTAAACAGATACAGTCATTAGGGGCTGCCACCTCTGTTTGCTTTTATCTGAATTTATAACTGAACTGTGCATAAAATGATTGCAGTCTTCAGTATCAGCTTACAAAAGGTGATCCTGATATAGTATTGGCCAGAGGGTCTGGGGTGGTGGAGGTAATTCACATTAGGCAGGAAGTGTATTGGATGGACTGATGGGACTGAAGTCTGATAAATCCCCAGGGCCTGATGGTCTGCATCCCAGGGTACTCAAGGAGTGACTCTCGATATCGTGAATGCATTGGATAATTTTCCAATGTTCTATAGACTCAGGATCAGTTCCTGTGGATTGGAGAGTAGCTAATGTTATCCCACTTTTTAACAAAGGCGGGAGAGAGAAAACAGGGAATTACAGACCAGTTCGCCTGACATCGGTGGTGGGGATAATGCTGGAGTCAATTATAAAAGATGATAGAGCCACATATTTGGATAGCAGTAACAGGATCAGTCCGAGTCAGCATGGATTTGCGAAGGGGAAATCATGCTTGACTAATCTTCTGGAATATTTTGAAAATGTAATTAGGAAAATGGACAAGAGAGAGCCAGTGGATGTAGTGTACCTGGACTTTCAGAAAGCATTTGATAAGGTCCCATGTAGAAGATTAGTGGGCAAAGTTAGGGACATTGTATTGCGAGTAGAGTGCTGACATGGATAGAGAAGTGGTTGGCAGACAGTAAACAAAGAGTAGGGATTAACGGGTCCCTTCCCGAATTGCAGGCAGTGACTAGTGGGGTACCACAAATTTAGGTGCCAGGACCACAGCTATTTACAATATACATCAATGATTTTGATGAAGGGATTCAAAGTAACAGCAAATAATAAGATTAAATGAGAACTTACCAGTTTGAAGTTTGATCTTTATTTTATAAGGAGTTACGATGAGCGATTACGTGAAGAACCCCGCCAGTCTGCATGCGCATCAATCTTCAAAGCAGCGGTGTGAAGTCACAGAAAAACAACAATTTAAATATTATAGTAAGATCATAACCCTAGAACTACCATATGAGCTTGTGATATGAGGGTTGGGAGCGGTGGGCACGTAATCGCTCATCGTAACTCCTCATAAAATAAATATCAAACTTCAAACTGGTAAGTTCTCATTTAATCTTACTATTTTACTTCGGAGTCACGTGAGTGATTCCGTGAAGATTTTAAAGCTCTGTGATTTCACACTGATCCAAATCCAGGCATTTCACACTGTAAGCAGTTGACTCAGGAGGAGTGAATTAGTAACAACATTGAAAAATGATACTGATTTTACTTCGGAGTCACGTGAGTGACTATGTAAAGAAGTCCCGCCAGGCGCATGCACGTCATTACGTCTGCGCATGTCGCACTGAACGGGCTGGAGGGCACAGCTCCACCAGCGGTAAGTAGAAACTCGCAGGTAAGTGGTTTTAAAAATTGCCTGAGAGTATTTAACCCCGTAAAGCTGGCTCGAGAAGTCAGTAGGAGTTGGTGGTATGGTCAGGTAGGAAAGTTCGCTCTAAGCGTGGGTCCACAGATTCACTAAATTGATCGGGTCGGGAGATTAGCGCGGCAACGCCGGTTCCGATACCGGGTACCGTTTTACCGACAGCAGTTTTATTAGAAAGTGAACTTTCCACACCAGTTCCAGTTACTCAGGAGGCTGAGGCCACCGACAGCCTTAGAAAGGCAAAAAGAAAATCTATTAGACCCTTGTTGTTAGACGAGTCTGAAGAAGAATGTGACTCCCCTCCAAATAATAAAAGAAAGTGGGGGAGGATGCAGAATATGGAGAAGATGCTCCAAACACTGATAAAACAAGGGTCTAAGGGCCCAGTGATTTCCCAGGCAGCTGTTCAACAAGGCCATATCAAGAGGAATATGTGGACTATCAGCAAGGGGATTTCCTTCCAGCGCCTAGATTAGGACTGGAGGATGCCTCCATAATATATGACTTGGGAGAAGTGGGGCAGGATGCAGCTGACCCCATGTCTGGTGTCCCTGATTATGTGCAAACACCAGAGCACAAGAGCCGCGCTCCGGGTGTCCCGGATATTGCAATGAGTTTGCTTTTCCGGAGGGGACTGGTGAGGCAATGGAGGTGTACCTTGCCAACAATATCAATTATTTAGTGTCTCACCAGCTCCAGCAATTTATGATGCCAGAGACTACCTATAAATATAAGAAACCTGTTTACTGTGCATCACTGAAAGTGCCAACGGTGAACCCAGTAATCTGGGCACCTATGAGTCCTTCTATGAGAGGACAGGAGGTTCAGCATCAATGCGTCCTCCAACTGGTGGCTGCAGCAATTACTGCATTTGGCACTATGGTCAAAGTGACCATGATTACTCAAACTCAGAAAGATATGTTGGCTCTATTATGCAGTGCATTCTTTGAAGTAAATTGCATTAGAAAAATCGCCATCAGGCCAACTCTCAATCAAAAGTTTTGCTGCACTATGTAAGACGACAAATATAGAAATGCCTGAGTTCCTGTTTGGAACGGACCTTGTCAAACAAATACGTGATATTGATGATGAGGCAAAAACAATTGGTTTGATGAAGCCAAGCATATCACGGCCACCTATTCGCAAACCAGGGTTTGTGTACTGAAGGTCGGATCCAGGTGCTGGACCGAGCAGGGGGAGGCCAGTGGGGCAACGAGGTTACCCACAAAGACAGAGCGGCTTCTACCCCAATGTGAGCAGACAGCAGGCTTACAGGCCAACTGCAGAGGTACAGGGAACTTTTGTTAAAGGTTCTGATGCACAACCTCCTATTGGAGGAGGATTACAATTGTTTTACAATGAATGGTGCTGTATAAGATGTGATATGTTTATACTAAATACTGTGTCAGGTTCTACCATTGAGTTTATCTCAGGGATAGATCCACCTCAGCAGCACAAGCCAAATAAAATGTTGGTGTTTTCTGCTCCAGAGACTGAACAGGTTAACGATGAGATTAAGAATTTATGCCAATAAGGAGTGATTGAGAAAGCCATTACTCATCCTCAACAATTTGTGTCCAATATATTCCCCAGACCTAAGAAAGATGGGGGTTGTAGAATAATTCTGGACCTCACTCACTCAGATTCTTCAGTTCTCTATAGACATTTTAAATGGACACTTTCGTCACTGCAAAACAGCTGGTCTCACAAGGTTGTTATATGGCAACTATTCATTTGCAAGATGCATATTATTCAGTGCCAATTCATGCTCATTATTGCAGGTACTTGAAATTTAATTGGATGGGACAGCTGTGGCAATATAAAGCATTGCCTTATAGATTAAGTTCCGCACCTAGGCTATTTACTAAATTGTTAAAACCTGTGCTGGGGCTATTGAGGGCCCATAATCACATTGTCATGGCTTATTTAGATGATATCTTAATTATCAGCAACACTAAAGAGTCAGCTGAGGAGTCGGTTGCAGTAATCAAAAACGTGTTTGAAACATTAGGATTTTTGGTCCATCCAACTAAGTCTAAATTACAGCCAACCCAAAATATTGAGTATTTGGGATTTCTTATTGTTTGAGTTGATATAACAGTAACATTACCAACAGCCAAGGTTGTGGATATTGCTGATGTCTGTACTTGCCTCACACAAAAACTTTACACCTCCATCCGAGAAGTTGCTAAGGTCATTGGGAAATTGGTAGCAGCTTTCCCTGCAGTACAGTTCGGTCCTTTGCATTATCAACATTTGCAAAGAGCAAGTGAACAAGCACTAAAAGAGCATGCAGGCCATTTTGATCGGGTTATGCAGTTACCAACCACAGCTCTAGCAGAATTGCAGTGGTGGATTGTTAATGTTAGTCAAGCTACCAATAACATTTTGGTGCAGGAACCTTCAATGATTTTAGAGACTGATGTAAGTGCTCTTGTATGGGGGGGGTGGGGGGGGGGGGTCATATTGCTCCACAATGAATAATTTACACGTTCAACTCCAGATTGATAACACCACGGGAGTGGCATATATTAATCATATGGGAGGAGCAAGATCAGTTTCATGTGATAACATGGCTAATCTTACATGGCATTGGTGTATTTCGTGAAGCATCTGGGTTTCAGCCATCTATCTACCTGGGGTAGACTATGTGGTGGCAGTCCATAGGTCACGAAAATTAAATGACAATTTAGAATGGATGTTGAATTCTAAAGTTTTCAAACAATTGACACTCAATTTGGGTTGCCATATTTTGATCTGTTTGCATCCAGACTGAATCACCAGTTGCCTAAATATGTTTCATGGGAGCCAAATCTCGGAGGCCTAGCTGTGGATGCTTTTTCGTTACATTAGGGGGCACTCATGCTTTTATGCTTTTCCTCCATTTTGTCTGATTACGAAATGTCTAACCAAAATAGAGCGTGACTCCGCCACAGGCATTTTTGGTGGTCCCAGATTGGCCAACACAACCATGGTTCCCATTGGTACTCAGAATGATGGTTCAGCCATTCATGATGATTCCCAGCTGCAGTAATTTGTTGGTGCATCCGGTTACAGGAGAAAGTCACCCATTACATGACCATATCAATTGTTGGTCTGCAGGTTCTGAGCAGAGGCTTTGGATTGTCGAACAGGACCATGGAGGTTATCACTGCAGCCTGGAGGAATAGTACTAAAAAACAATATGTGGTTCACATAAAGAAATGTGAGATGGGGGTTCCACAAAAAGCTGGAGAAACTCAGCGGGTGCAGCAGCATCTAAGGAGCGAAGGAGATAGGCGACGTTTCGGGTCGAGACCCTTCTTCAGACTGGTCAGGGATCAGGGAAACGAGAGATATAAACAGTGATGTGGAGAGATAAGGAACAATGAGTGAAAGATATGCAAAAAAGTATTGGTGATAAAGGAAGCAGGCCATTGTAAGCTGTTTGTGGTGTGAAAATGAGAAGCTAGTGCGACTGGGGGGGGGAGATGGAGAAGGAATGTCAGGGCCAGAGGGCTGAGGGAGAGGTGGGGGGGAGGCAGTCTGGGTTAACAGAATTGAGAAAATTCAATGTTTAAGCCCAGAGGATGCAGACTCCCCAAGCGGAATATGAGGTGCTGTTCCTCCAACTTGCGGTGTTGATCACTCTGGCCGTGGAGGAGGCCCAGGACCGAGAGGTCGGATACGGAGTGGGAGGGGGAGTTGAAGTGCTGAGCCACCGGGAGGTCGGGTTGGTTATTGCGGACCGAGCTGAGGTGTTCGGCGAAACGATCGCCCAGCCTCCGCTTGGTCTCACCGATGTAGATCAGCTGGCATCTGGAGCAACGGATGCAGTAGATGAGGTTGGAGGAGGTGCAGGTGAACCTCTGTCGGACTTGAAGGACTGCTTGGGTCCCTGAAAGGAGTGGATGGGGGAGGTGAAGGGACAAGTGTAGCATCTCTTGCGGTTGCAAGGGAAAGTGCCCGGGGAAGGAGTGGAGCGGGAGGGAAGGGAAGAATTGACAAGGGAGTTGCGGAGGGAGCGGTCTTTGCAGAAGGCAGACAAGGGGGGAGATGGGAAGATGTGGCGAGTGGAGGGGTCACGTTGGAGGTGGCGAAACTGGCGGAGGACTATCTGTTGTATGCGCTGGCTGGTGGGGTGAAAGGTGAGGACCAGGGGGACTCTGCCCTTGTTGTGAGTGGGGGAATGGGGAGAGAGGGCAGTGTTGCGGGGTACGGAGGAAACCCTGGTGCGAGCCTCATCTATAGTGGGGGAGGGGAATCCCCGTTCTCTGAAGAACGAGGACATTTGTGATGACTTGGTGTGGAACACCTCATCCTGGGAGCAGATGCGGCGTAGACGGAGGAATTGGGCATAGGGGATGGTCCTTACAGGAAGCAGGGTGGGAGGAAGAGTAGTCCAGGTAGCTGTGGGAGTCAGTTGGTTTGTAGTGGATGTCGGTCAGGAGTGTATCACCTGCAATAGAGATGGTGAGGTCAAGGAATGGTAGGGAAATGTCGGAAATGGTCCAAGTGTATTTGAGTGCCGGATGGAAGTTGGTGGTGAAATGGATGAAATGTATTTCAGTCAGTTGTGTGTGGGTGCAGGAGGTGACACCAAAGCAGTCGTCAATGTAACGGAGGTAAAGGTCGGTAGTGGGGCCCTGGTACGCCGAGAACAAAGATTGTTCAACGTGCCCGACAAAGAGGCAGGCGTAGCTAGGGCCCATGCGTGTGCCCATAGCTACGCCTTGTGTTTGGAGGAAATGGGAGGAGTCAAAAGAGAAGTTATTGAGGGGGGTTATTGAGTTATTTCTCAATTCTGTTAACCCTGGCTGCCTTCTCCCCTTCCCACCTCTCCCTCAGCCCTCGGGCCCTGGCATTCCTTCTCTCTCTATCTCTCCCCCACCCAAGTCGTTCTAGCTTCTCATTTTCACACTACAAACAGCTTACAATGGCCTGTTTCCTTTATCATCGATACTTTTTTGCATATATTTCATTCATTGTTCTTTATCTCTCCACATCACCGTCTGTATCTCTCGTTTCCTTGATCCCTGACCAGTCTGAAGAAGGGTCTCGACCCGAAACGTCGCCTATCTCCTTCGCTCCTTAGATGCTGCTGCACCCGCTGAGTTTCTCCAGCTTTTTGTGTAACCCTCGATTCTCCAGCATCTGCAGTTCCTTCTTTAACACTGATTATGGATGATCAGCCATGATCATATTGAATAACGTTGTTGTCTTGTAGTGTGGAATGGCCTACTCCTACACATATTTGCTTTGTTTCTATAAAGCTCAGTGGTCTGGCATTGACATCAATAGCCTTAATGACTCATCTCCACAATAATGAACCAATACAAGTTTATTTAGTTTAGTTTAGAGGAACTCTGTACAGACAGCACCCGTGGTCAGGATCGAACCCAGGTCTCTGGCGCTGTGAGCAGCAAATCTGCCGCTGCACCACCGTGTCATCTCAAATCATGGCCTATCCATTTGCCTCCACAGATGCTGCCTGGCCCGTGAGTTCCTCCAGCAGTTTGTACTTTTGCTCAAGGACAAAATGTTGGAGATTCCACGCAGTATCAAGTCTGCTCTGCCCTTCAATCATGGTTGATTTATCACTCCCTCTCAACCCCATTCTCCTGCCTTCTCCCCAGAACCCCCGACACCCATACTAATCAAGAATCTGTCAATCGCTGCATTAAAAAAATATCCATTGACTTGGCCTCCACAGCTGTCTGTGGCAATGAATTCCATTGATTCACCACCCTCTGACTAAAAAAATTCCTCCTCATCTCCTTTCTAAAAGTACATCAATTTATTGCAAGGCAGTGCCCTCTGGCCCTGGACTCTCCCACCAATGGAAATATCCTCGCACACCCACTCAATCCAGGCCTTTCACTATTTGATACGTTTGGACTCACCTCCACTGGGTTGTGTTTTCTTGTGGACAGAGGATGGCAATGGGTAGTTTCCGGGCAGCGACAATCTTCGATACTGCTTGTGACCCATAGTGCAAGCAAAGCCAGAGATAAGAGTCCTGCCACACACCAGCACATTCTCTCTTCCGAGCCTTGTTGGATACATCCCACAATGGACACAGCACGGCTACTTATGTACCGAGCGGCAACACAAGATGACGTCTCCTCGGCCTATTCATATCTTAACGATGTTGCAATTGTGAAATGCTGACGTGAGCTTCACGTTGTCAAATGTAACTTTGTCTATAACCCTCCTATATGTATCTCCTGGGCAACGTTTAGTCTAGACCTTCTGTATTAATTAGAGTCACAGATCATGGACACACGCCTTGTGCCTTTTAGACATTCAGAAGTTCATAAGTGCTAGGAACAGAATTAGGCCATTCAGCCCATCAAGTCTACTCCGCCATTCAACCATGGCTGATCTATCTCTCACTTCTAACCCTATTCTCCTTCTATCTCCCCATTATCCCTGACACCCGTACTAATCAAGAGGGAGAGGAATGTTGTCCAGAAACAGGCAAATGGGAAGTTCAGATGGGACATCTTGGTGAATCTGTGGAATTCTTTGCTGCAGACGGCTGTGGAGGCCAAGTGAATGAATATGTAAGGAGGAGATTGACGGATTCTTGATTAGTACATGTGCCTGGGGTTTATGGAGAGGGCAGGAGAATGGGGTTGAGAGGGATGATAGATCTGCCATGATTGACTGGCGGAGTGGTCTTGATGGGCCGAATGGCCTAATTCAATTCTAGAACTTATGAACTTGTCCAAAATACCCCATCTAAGCTTTTCCTATTTACCTGTGTCCGGCCCACATCCCTCTACATTTAAGGGTCCCTTAGATTCAGATTAAATCTTTCTCCTTTCGGGAAAGACTTGGATGGAAGTTGGTGCTAAACTCTGTATCCCACCTCAATCTTCATTCCTTATCCGGCCAACATGCCAGTAACAAGAATGTGCAGGTGCTGGTTTACAAATGGCACAAAGTTGCTGGAGTAACTCAGTGGGTCAGGCAGCATCTCTGGAGAGAAGGAACAGATGATGTTTTGGATCGTGACCCTTCATCAGACTGATGTCCGAAGAAGGGCTCAACCCAAAACGTCACTTGTTCCCTCTCTCCAGAGATGCTGCCTGACCCACTGAGTTACTCCAGCATTTTGTGTCTGTCTTCGGTGACTCTGATGAAGTGACTCGACACGAAACATCACCTATTCCTTTTATGCTGTGATGCTGCCTGACCCGCTATGATACTCCAGCATTTTGTGTCTATCTTCGGTGTAAACCAGCATCTGCAGTTCCTTTGTACAGAGGTTTGTAGGTTAATTGGCTTCTGTAAATTATCCCTTTTGTGTGGAGCAGAACTTGTGTATGGGTGATGGGTGTATGGGACTCGGTAGGTTGGAGGGACTGCTTCTACACTGCATCCCTAGACTGAAGTCAACTGGGGATAATCAGCAAACCTAATCTATAAAAGATACTAGACTATAATCACCAGACTCGTACACAACTAAAGATACAACACATCTTTATTAAACTCTTACAGTATTGGATATACAGTACATTACATGTACAAGCTGCTACATCTACTACCCGTTATAGGCGAGTTCCTAATATTATAAAGTATGTACTAGGAGGGGCTACTACTAACAAACACTGTAATTGGCTTGCATGGAATAGCCAATCTACATCTCTTCTTGTAGACTAAAAGTAACTACGGTGCCTTGAACAATATACCGAGGGGTGCATGCTAGCAGGATTATACAAAATCACCATATCTAATGGGTGGCGTGCAATCCCGTCCGGCCTCGTGCGGTAGGAGACCGCCTCACCTTCCTTTGTGAGAGAAGAAATGGTAACCGGGAGTGAGGACAGGTGACCGGCGACCCAGCCCGGCCTGGTGGGAGAAGTCGCCACAGGCGAGCCAGGTGTAAACCGACGCGGGGAACACGCGGCAGCAATAACAGCAGGAGGTGGAGTAGCTGGTGGAGTAGCTGGAACAGGCGTTGGAGCAAACACGAGAGGCGGGGCATCAGGACCTATAGGCGCAGGACGTGGTTCATTCACTAGAAGGATATGTTGACGGTTGCGTCTGTAGATGACACCGTCCACTTCGACCAGGTAGGAACGTGGTTCTTTGGAAGGGCCATAAATGTGCCCCTGCACGGTATGTCCTTTGTCAGTTTGCGGACATAGCACTTGTCCACGTGCCAGTGTTTTCAGCGGCTTGCTGGACTTGTCGTAGAAACGTCTTTGTGTGTCGCGTTTAAATTGCAGTTGCTTCTGCACCGCGGGCGGGGAGCGGACATACAGCTTTAGCTGCTGCTGAGAGATAGGCAAGGGTGGGCGCGTCTGCTGGGACATTAGTCGCTGGGCAGGGCAGCCAAGAACGCTGTCCCGTGCAATGTTTCGTAGGTTGAGCTAGTCCAGGTAAAGGTCGGATTTTACCAGGTAGTATATAAAAATTTGTCTGCTAGAATGTGCAATATAATGTGCAATTTTTTATTATCTATTACTTATTTTATGCATTGATCTTGTAGTAAATGTAAATGTGAGAGTAAATGGTTGTTTGTGTTATTGTGTTTTGTTCTTTTTAATCTTTTTATCCTGTGTCTTTTATTGTTTACCATTGAAGGGGATGCACATGAAATTTCGTTGTACAGTTGATGTGCAATGACAAATAAACGTATTTGATTTTGATTTGATTTGATTTAGGAACGTTCCATGAGTTGTTTAGCATTCCGAATAGTGCGTTCAGCCAGTCTGTTGGACTGCGGGAACTCTGGGCTGCTGGTGACATGTTGGAAGTTCCATCTTTTAACAAAGTTCTTGAATGCTTGGCTGGTACATTGCCTGCCATTGTCAGTCTCAATGCGTACAGGGGAGCCATGTACGGAGAGGTGTCGTTGCAGCTTCTCTATCGCACTCAGAGGAAATGGTTTGTAGTAAGTCAATTTCGAACCATCCCGAGTAAGTCCACAAGAACAAGATAGTGTTTTCCATGCCATTCAGAGATGTCGGCGACCAGTGAGGACCACGGGAGGGAAGGAGCTGGTTGGAGCAGAAGAGGCTGCTTCTGCTGGTGTTATAACTACTTTTCGGTCTTTTCACGTATGAATTTTGTAATTCCGGTCCAGTAAAACACACATCTGGGCCCGATGGAGTAGGTATGTTACAATACTTACCTTGAGCGGCGCTGTAGTTCTGCCACTCCCCGGGTGCGCGACTTTGGCACCTTTCTGAGGGGGGCGGGTATAAAGTGCCGTTTTTCTCCAGACAGTTCAAATCGATCCATCTCAGGGGATTTCATCGCTAAAGAGAAATCGCTCTGACATTTGATTTATGAAGGTATTTTTAAACTGCACTAGATCATTTATTAGCTAGAGTAATTTAAAAGTAATCTTCTAAAGCCGTGAGCGCCGATAACGGGAAGAATTTTATGTAGGGGTGAAAAGAAGGTACACAGTTTATTTTTACATAAAAACGTGCTTCTTAGGAAGCATTTAATAAATTTTCATGTTGCGAAATGGGGACAAAAAATATATACGAACCGCCAGTATTTTTCCTGCTGACTGGGGGTTAAATTCACCGCAAACCGCATCGTTCCAATCCACCGCGTTCCGCTAAAACCCACTCGCAAGTTGATTTAAATGGCCATTAATTTACAGGAATTAAACACTAAATTCCTTCTATTTGGCCTATAAATTCATGAAAATGAGATTTAAAAATCATGTTATGTTGTGAATTATTGTGTGAATGTTATTTGGACACTTGGGCAATTTAAAAATGTTTATCTTTTCTTAAGAAATGGATAGATGTTTAGATATAGTAATTGTATTTTGTAATTAGCTACAATTAGGTTAACTAATTATATGCTTTAATTTCATGTCATCCAAGTAAGGTTGTTTCATATTTGTTTCAGACTGCTTCAATCTATAATATCTGAAAATGTCATTGAGTTCTCTTAATTTTTAAGAAGGTTATGGGCTTTTGACTGTCCTAGATCACAGTTTTTGAGTTAAGTCAATGGAAAGGCAATTGGGAACAAGATGCTAATTTCCGAATATGAAAATGGTCATAACCTTTTTAATACTGAAGATATGATAGTGAATTAGGTGTCAAATTGAACTTATTTTTATGCTTTATCTGATTGGATAAATTGCAGACTTGATTTTCAAAATCTCAAAATTTTGTAACATTGATAGATGGAGGGTGGCTTCCATGCCGGGGTGGCTCCTGTGGATGACGTCATAGTACTCACCCCGTAGTGCAGAAGGAACCACCGCCTTGTGGCCTTTGACTATGATTCCGTCCTGCAGCACTAATTCGGCACGAACTAGGAAATATGGTCGTATTTCGAGTGCGGCGTTCGACTGTTTATGGGGCCAATCACTCCGTGTGATGGTGGACAACAATTGTAAAGTTTTGTCCGCAGCCGTGTGTTCGGCAAGGCAGCGTAAACGGTCCATCGGTACAAACGAGACCTTCATGACTGAGAATTTGTCCTGTTCGCTGGTCGTGCGCGGTGCTCTGGAGAGGGTGTCTGCCATGTGCATGTCTTTACCCTTCTTGTTGACAATGTGGAAATCAAAACGCTGCAGCTGCATCGTCATTCGCTGCAGCCGTGCTGGTGCCGCGTGGATTGGCTTGTTCAGAATAGTGACCAATGGTTGATGGTCGGTTTCGATGGTGACGGTTTTACCAAAAATTAAGTATTTGAATTTGGAACAGGTGAAAACCACTGCAGGCAGTTCCTTTTCAATCTGGGCATAATGTTGTTCGGTATCAGTTAGTGTACGGGATGCATATGAGACTGGCTTTACATCACCATCGGTGGTGGTCTGTAGGTAGCCCGTAATGGGACGCATCGCATGTGATGGTGACCGGTAATTTAAGGTCGAAATATGACAGTGTTGGCGTGCTGGCCAATTGTAGTTTGAGAGTGTCAAAACCCCTTTGGTGCTGTGGGTACCAGGATCATGCCGTGTCCTTATGTGTCAGTTGGTGCAGGGGGGCCGACAGGTCACTGAGGTTGGGAATAAATTTACCCAGGTAGTTTACCATGCCGAGGAATCGTTGCAAACTTGTGACATCGGTAGAAACAGGCAGTTCGTTGATGGCTGCAGTCTTTAGTGGATCAGGCTTTAGGCTGCTGCTGGTAAAAACATGTCCGACATAGGTGACCTCAGGAACCCAAAACCTGCACGTAAGTGGATTAAGTTTGAGATTAATGTCTCTGACACTGTCTAGTATTTTCTTCAGGTTGGCGTCATGCTCAGCCAGATCGTGACAATAGACGAGGATATCATCAACAATGATAGCACACGGGTGTTCTGCAAACATTTGTTCCATTGTGCACTGAAAAACCTCACTGGCAGAGTTGATGCCGAAGGGCATTGTTCAAAATTTATAACGGCCAAAGGGTGTGCAAAAGTCATCAAGTTGGATGATGCAGGGTCAAGTGGTATTTGCCAGAAGGAGCTTTTTGCATCCAGGACTGAGAACACAGTTCCGTTTCCAATCTGTGCAGCGACGTCTTCTGTGGTCCTCATCGGGTAGTGTGGGCACTTAATTGCAGTATTCAGATCCCTGGCGTTGATGCAGATGCGTATCTCGTCTTTGTTTTTCTTAGTTGCCACGACCAACATGTAGAGGAACCAACGTGAGAGCAGGCTATTCTAGACTGGGTATTGAGTAATGAGGAAGGGTTAGTTAGCAGTCTTGTTGTGCGTGGTCCCTTGGGCAAGAGTGACCATAATATGGTTGAGTTCTTCATTAGGATGGAGAGTGACATTGTTAATTCAGAAACAAGGGTTCTGAACTTAAAGAAAGGTAACTTTGAGCTTATGAGACATGAATTGGCCAAGATAGACTGGCAATTGATTCTTAAAGGGTTGACGGTGGATAAGCAATGGAAGGCATTTAAAGACTGCATGGATGAACTACAACAATTGTTCATCCCAGTTTGGCAATATAATAAATCAGGGAATAGTGCATCTGTGGATAACAATGGAAATCATGGAAAGTATCAAAACAAAAGATGAAGCAGATAAATTAGCCAGAAAAAGCAGCCTATCAGAGGACGGGGAGAAATTTCAACAGAGTCCAACAGAGGAGGCAAAGGGTTTAATTAGGAAAGGGAAAATAGGTTATGAAAGACACTGGCAGGGAACATAAAAACTGATTGCAAAAGTTTTATAGATCTGTGAAGAGAAAAAGATTTGTTAAACCAAATGTAAGTCCCTTGCAGTCAAAAACAGGTGAATTGATCATGGGAGAACAAGGACATGGCAGACCAATTGAATAACTACTTTGGTTCTGTCTTCACTAAGGAAGTCGGAAATAGTAGAGGACCGGGGGTCAAATAAGATGGAGGAACTGAGTGAAATCCAGGTTAGGCGGGGAATAGTGTTCGGTAAATTGAATGGATTAAAGGCCGATAAATCCCCAGGACCCGATAGGCTGCATCCCAGAGTACTGAAGGAAGTAGCCCCAGCAATAGTGGTGCATTAGTGATAATTTTTCAAAACTCTTTAGAATCTGGAGTAGTTCCTGAGGATTGGAGGGTAGCTAATGTAACCCCACTTTTCAAAAAGGGAGGGAGAGCGAAAATGGGGAATTACAGACCAGTTAGTCTAACTTCGGTAGTGGGGAAAATGCTAGAGTCAGTTATTAAAGATGGGATAGCAGCACATTTGGAAAGTTGTAAAATCATTGGACAAAGTCAGCATGTATTTATGAAAGGCAAATCATGTCTGACAAATCTTATAGAATTTTTCAAAGATGTAACTAGTAGAGTGGATAAGGGAGAACCACTGGATGTGTTATATCTGGACTTTCAGAAGGCTTTCGACAAAGTCCCACATAAGAGATTAGTAGGCAAACTTAAAGCACACAGTATTGGGGGTTCAGTATTGATATGTATAGAGAATTGGCTGGCAGACAGGAAGCAAAGAGTAGGAGTAAATGGGTCCTTTTCAGATTGGCAGGCAGTTACTAGTGGGGTACCGCAAGGCTCTGCTGGGACCCCAGCTATTTACAATATATATTAATGATCTGGACGAGGGAGTTGAATGCAACATCTCCAAGTGTGCGGATGCCATGAAGCTGGGGACAGTGTTAGCAGGATACACAGCGATCCAATACTTTGTGGGCAACTTGTCAAGTCCATCATCAAACAGGTCTTTGTACTGGGATAGCAGCTGCTGTGCTGGCTTGTCTGTTGGACATAGTTTGTGGACGGCATGTCCAAAATACACTAGGCCCAGGTCATGACATGCATTAATACAGAGCAGAGTCTCAGAGTGTGATTGTATGATGTAAAATTGTAGGTTTCTTGTCTGGTTGTCTACCATGCACTTTAAATCAACTTTTCCAAGTGGAGCAAAACCTCATCCCTATCATCCCGAAGTGTGGAGAAGTCCTTTTGCATTTGTTCTGCATTCCGTATTTTGTTAAACTCCCTTATCGACATTATGTTGACCTTTGCACCTGTATCGACTTTGGCTAGCAAAGTCCTATTGTTTATTAACACAATTAATTTAGGGTCGAGTAGCTTGTTAGAGGATCGTCGGAGGAAGTGAATTGCAGAGCTGCTATCAGCATTTTCAGAGTGGTTCTCATGTGAGGCAGTGTCGAGCTCTTGGGATTACCATCTGAGAACTCTTGTAGCAGGTGCAAGTTCATCCTTGAAGTACTGGCAGTCTCACGGGAGCGACAGCATTTCGCAAAGTGATTAAGCTTTCTACAGTGATGGCAGGATTTACCGTCAGCTACACAAAACTGGTGACCCCTCACGTGGAAATTGTTACAGTTCTGACAGCAGGCACATTTGGGCTTTTGCGGGAAGAGTAATTAGTAAGATTGATGTTGTGTTGCTGTCGTGGGCTGAGAGACACAAGGTCTGCAAGTGTTGCAACAAATTCTGACATATGCCATGAATGGATAGCTTGCTCCAAAGTCAATTCGCGGTTGCGAAGGAGCTCAGCCCTCAGTTTATGATCGATCATTCCGCCCACAACCTTATCTCTCACCAGTTCATTCGTCAACTCGAAGTGCGTGGAAGATGCTGCGTGTGAAACGGCTCCGAGCAGAGCTATTGCCACGTCATCAGTGAAAGCTGGACATTTTACATTTGACAGGTCAAAGTCTTTTGACAGTTTTAAAAGTTAATCAGTAATAAGTTGAGAAATAAAGCATTAAATGTTTAGTGAAGGCAATCTCTGCCTAAATGGGATAAATGGTAATCAGAATATGTAAAAATGTTATCATTACCGCGTAGTGTTTTTGCGACGATGTAAAGTCACACACATATATGCACAAATATACACACAAACAAGTTCAGAGTTTTAAGAAGTACTAGACTCAGTGGGACCCATTGGGTCCTGTCCCCTCAACATGCAGTTGAGGAAGGGAGGGAGGGGGCCTGCAGCGTCACACACATACAAACAGCTGTTGGGGGGGGGGGTGAAGAGGGGGGGCAGGTGAGGAGGGGGGGGGGGTGAAGAGGAAGGGGGGGAAGAGGGAGGGGGGGTGAAGAAAGAGGGGGAAGAGGTGAATGTAAATTTGATTTCAAATATTAGCAATTTATCCAGAGGGAACAATCGGAGCGCGAGTAAAAAACAACCCGGGAAATGCTGCACAGAACCTCATTCTGAAAATTGTGCCAAACCCTGGGGCAGGACAAGGCAATCAGGCAGATACCATGCAGATATACGGACCAGGGAAACCACCTGAACAATGTATGATATGAGATAAAGCCTCAAATCACCACACGACCCCTTAGGACTTTGTAGACTACCTCTACAGTAGAGAAGAATATTATCAGGCTACAGACCATGATATTTGGTCCATGACTATGTCGCTTCTGTCACCGGCCGAACAACAGAAGTTGAAGAATACTATGGAACATCAGACATGGCAGGCACTAAAGGGCGTACCAGGGCATTGCAGACCAGGCAGTTTGTGTAAATCTTATGATGACCAATCTGTTTGAATGTTTGAAAAAGCCAATTAACTAGTCTGTGGTCCTCGACTGTAATCCTGGTCCAAAAGAAGGCCCCCCAGTCGTATCTAGATTGTTTCACTATCATCTATGGAACCCATGCAGGAGACCCTGTGTGCAACGCTGGAAACAGCTCCTCAGCTTTTAATGCTCTATTGATGAGTTGTCTCCCACTGAATGTGCAGGCAATGGTTAAAACAAACTTAAACTGGGCGGACACCGACATAACCCAAATGAGACGTGCAATAACTGCCTTTTGGGCTGATGGTGCCGGAAACACGGCTGCTGCCAGTGCACCCAGAATTAAAACAGAATATTATATGTGGGAACCAGCAGCTGAAGAATGCTCCTATATTCTGGCCATGAGACCAATGAACGGGATGCGCCCTGGTAGAGGAAAGAGTTTTCCGCCTAGACCACAATGGAATGTAGAATTCTGGGGGGGGGGGGGGGAGTGGACAAGGACAAAACCATCCAGAGCAGGGAAGATCCCAAGGTGAGAAAGGAGCTGAAGGAAGCTGTTATAGGTGTGGGAAACAAGGGCATTGGATGAGGGATTGCCCCTCTTGTGACAACGGGGAAGGATGGGGAAGGCAGGCTCCCTACTTTACCAACAATCCATTTTACCAATGACCCACCCACTCCCCTGTAAAACACCTATTCCCACTAATCGCCAACCCCGATGAAGATCCCATAGTAAACATGATGCTGGGGGACACCAGAGTTCCGTTTTTGATTGATACAGGAGCAACCTCATCTACCCTGAATCAGGAGCTTGTGGCATATCTGGGAGTTCCTATGTCAGACCATGTAACACGATTATCAGGATTGGATGGGAAAGTACGGTATTACCCCCCTAACTCAGCCTCTGACTATAATATATGGACAGGAACAGTGCACCCTCTCCTTTTCCGTTACCCCATATCTTGGCTGCAACCTCGCAGGCAGAGACCTATTAATAGGAGTAAAACCAGGAATCCCTGCACTAACGAGATAGTTCACCTCCAGACCCAGAAGATGATGCACACACACTTCCACTTCCCAACGCCTCAATGTTGGGCCATTGATCTTTTGTCAGCACCGGTCTTTGGAAATACTCCCAATCCACATGTAACTCTATTTTATGATCCCAAGGTTTGCAACCCTGAACTAGGAGATTACTTTAGGCCACTGATAGGGAAAGCGATCATAGTCTGCTTGAATGGAACAGAGTCAGACGAACCTGGCACTGCCGTGATAGTGCAAGTGGAAGAAGGGTTGTGGAAACAGAATGCTTCCCTAGTGGTGCCGCATGTAACCACCTCAGTGCGGGCAGATCACTCGGCAAAAGAGCTGGGGTACCTCACCCACGAATTATGCAACCAAGCAGATAACATATTGGTTGAGCAATATTTTTCTCAGGGAGTACTGGAAAGAGTGCCAATTTGTAGAAGGAATCATTCAGCACTACCAGGCATCGAAGAACAACATAGACATGCATCAGATTTGGTCGACTTCACCACATGAGGTAGGACTACCTCCTATCGAAAAGACAGACAGGTTGGCAGAGGGGGTGATGTTGTCCAGTTGGTGAGGAATGAAATTCAGTCCCTTGCAAGGGGTGATATTAAAACAGGAGATGTGGAGTCAGTATGGATAGACCTAAGGAATTGTAGGGGTAAAAATACCCTAATGGAACTAATCTACAGGCCCCCAAACAGTACCCCAAATTGGAGCCTACCAGGGAGAAGGCAATTCTGGATTTACTGTTATGTAAAGAACTGGATTTGATAAAGGACCTCGAGGTTAATGAGCCATTGGGAGACAGTGGCCATAACATGGTCAGGTTTAATCTACAATTGGAGAGGGAGAAAGGTAGATCAGAGGTGTCAGTGTTGCAGTTGAATAAAGGGGACTATGGGGCCATGAGGGAGGAGCTGGCCAAAGTTGACTGGAAAGATACACGAGCAGGCATGACAATGGAAAAACAAATGGCAGGTGTTTCTAGGAATAAAACAGAAGGTGCAGGATCAGTTCATTCCTAGGAGGAAATAAGATTCCAAGGGGAGAAAGGGACGACAATGGCTGACAAGGGACGTCAGGGACAGTATAAAAATTAAAGTGAAGAAGTACAACGTAGCAAAGATGAGCGGGAGGCAAGAGGATTGGGTAATGTTTAAAGAACAACAGAAGATAACCAAAAAGACAATACGGGGAGAAAAGATAAGGTACGAAGGTAAGCTAGCCAAGAATATAAAGCAAGATAGTAAAAGCTTCTTTAGGTACGTGAAGAGGAAAAAATTAGTTAAGACCAAAGTTGAACCCTTGAAGACCGAAAAAGGTGAATTTATTATGGGGAACAAGGAAATGGCAGATGAGTTGAACAGGTACTTGGATCTGTCTTCACTAAGGAGGACACAAACAATCTTCCTGATACAGTAGTAGCCAGAGGATCTGGGGTGACGGAGAAACTGAAGGAAAACACATTAGGCAGGAAATGGTGTTGGATAGACTGATGGGAC
Source organism: Raja brachyura (assembly GCA_963514005.1). The sequence goes on from OY740790.1 coordinate 73,541,601, forward strand.
TGAAGGCTGATAAATCCCCAGGGCCTGATGGTTTGCATCTCAGGGTACTTACGAAAGTGGCTCTAAAAATCGTGGATGCATTGGCGATATTTTTCCAATGTTCTTTAGACTCAGGTTCAGTTCCTGTGGATTGGAGGGTAGCTAATGTTATCCTACTTTTTAAGAAAGGCGGGAGAGAGAAAACAGGGAATTATAGACCAGTTAGCCTGACATTGGTGGTGGAGAAGATGAGATAGCCGAACATTTGGATAGCAGTAACAGAATCGGCCCGAGTCAGCATGGATTTATGAAGGGGAAATCATGCTTGACTAATCTTCTGGAATTATTTGAAGAGTAACTCGGAAAATCGACAAGGGAGAGCCAGAGGATGTGGGTGGGGTACCTGGACTTTCAGAAAACATCTGATAAGGTCCCACATAGGAGATTAGTGGGCAAAAGTAGGGCACTTGGTATTGGGGGTAGAGTGCTGACATGGATAGAGAAGTGGTTAGCAGACAGGAAACAAAGAGTAGGGATTAACGGGTCCCTTTCAGAATGGCAGGCAATGACTAGTGGGGTACAGCAAGGCTTGGTGCTGGGACCGCAGCTATTTACAATATACATCGATGAGTTGGATGTATGGATTTGAAAGTAGCAGTAGCAAATTTGCAGATGACACAAAGCTGGGTGGCAGTGTGAACTGTGAGGAGGATGCTATGAGAATGCAGGGTGACTTAGAAACATAGACATAGAAAATAGGTGCAGGAGTAGGCCATTCGGCCCTTCGAGCCTGCACCGCCATTCAATGTGATCATGGCTGATCATCCAACTCAGTATCCCGTACCTGCCTTCTCGCCATACCCCCTGATCCCTTTAGCCACAAGTGCCACATCTAACGCCCTCTTAAATATAGCCAATGAACTGGCCTCAACTACCTTCTGTGGCAGAGAATTCCAGAGACTCACCACTCTCTGTGTAAAGAATGTTTTCCTCATTTCGGTCCTAAAGGAATTCCCCCTTATCCTTAGACTGTGACCCCTTGTTCTGGACTCCCCCAACATCGGGAACAATCTTCCAGCATCTAGCCTGTCCAACCCCTTAAGAATGTTGTAAGTTTCTATAAGATCCCCCCTCAATCTTCTAAATTCCAGCGAGTACAAGCCGAGTCTATCCAATCTTTCCTCATATGAAAGTCCTGACATCCCAGGAATCAGTCTGGTATACTTGGACAAGTTGGGGGAGTGGGGGGATGCATGACAGATGACGTTTAATGTGGAGAAATGTGAGGTTACCCACTTTGGTAGCAAAAACAGGAAGGCAGATTACTATCTAGATGGCAGTGAAGAAAGCAAATGGCATATTGGCCTTTATAACAAGAGGAATCGAATATAGGAGCAAAGAGGTCCTTCTGCAGTTGTACAGAGCCCTAGTGAGACCACACCTGGAGTATTATGTACAGTTTTGGTCCCCTAACTTGAGGAAGGACATTCTTGCTATTGAGGGAGTGCAGCGTAGGTTTACAAGGTTAATTCCTGGGATGGCGGGACTGTTAAATGCTGAGAGAATGGAGCAGCTGGGCTTGTACACTCTGGAGTTCAGAAGGATGAGAGAGGTTCTCATTGAAACATATAAGATTGTTGAGGATTTGGACATGCTAGAGGCAGGAAACATGTTCCAGATGTTGGGGGTCCAGAATCTGAGGACACAGTTTAAGAATAAGGAGAAAGCCATTTAGAATGGAGACAAGGAAACACTTTTTCTCGCAGAGAGTGGTGAGTCTGTGAAATTCTCTGCCTCAGAGGGCGGTGGAGGTGGGTTCTCTGGATGCTTTCAAGAGAGAACTAAATAGTGCTCTTAAAAATAGTGGAGTCAGGGGATATGGGGAGAAGGCAGGAATGGGGTACTGATTGGGGATGATCAGACATGATCACATTCAATGGCGGTGCTGGCTCGATGGGCCGAACGGGCTACTACTGCCCCTCTTGTCTATTGTCTATTGACTGACCTATTGTGCTCCTGTAATGATCACAATCAAGCCGGATGTCCGCCTCCCTGTGGTCCACCAATCTATATCATATTGTATAGCATATATCATCATATCATATCATATCATCATAATATAATATAACATATATATATAAAACTGTGTGTGTGTGTCTGCCGACATCCGGCTGCCGGGTCTACGCCCTTTGATTCCCTGCTCCGCCAAAACCGGACCCTCGGACGACGCCGTTTTTCCCACTTGGCAAGACGTTACGTTACCAAAGGCGCTCCTCGTTACGTTTAGACATCGTTACGTACACCGTTTTTAATAAAACGCCCCACGTTTTCAAAATTCAAACTGCTCTCACCCATAGAATGTTGGTAAACATTCCATCGTGTGATGTCATAATGCCCAATGCTCTCAGATGTCCAATCGGAATGGATCTCATTACATCTGCCCTCGCGCCAGCCCCAGCCTCCCCCCTCCCCGTGATGTTCCAGCATGTTCCATTGTGTGATGTCACAATGCCATCCCTCACAGATGGCCAATCGGAACTGATCTCATTTACATCTGCCTTGGCCCCAGCCCCATCCCCAGCCCCCCCTCCCCCCCACTGCAGCCTGTGTCAAAGTGCTTCATCACGTGTGTGGGAATAGAGAAAGAGGATTGGGGGTGCTAGGGAGTGGGGAATAGATGGACTGCCCCTACCCCGCCCCCTCCCTCTCTACCACCCCACTCTTTCCCCCCTCTCCCCCCACCCCTCTCCCCCCACCCCTCTCCCCCTCCCTCACACTCTTCCCCCTCCCTCCCCTACCCCACTTCCCTCCTCCCCTCCCTCCCCCCTCCCCCACACCTCTCTCACACTTCCCCATCCCTCTCCTCACCCCTCCCCCTCCTCCTCCCACCCCATTCCTCCTTCCCTCTCTTCCCCACCCCCTTCCCTCTTTACCCCCTCCCCTCAAATCAAATCAAATCAAATACGTTTATTTGTCATTGCACATCAACTATACAATGAAATTTCATGTGCATCCCCTTCAACGGTAAACAATAAAAGACACGGGATAAAAAGATTAAAAAGAACAAAACACAATAATACAAACAACCATTTACTCTCACATTTACATTTACTACAAGATCAATGCATAAAATAAGTAATAGATTTTAAAAAAATGCACATTATATTGCACATTCTAGCAGACAAATTTTTATATGCACCCCGAATTGTGTAGTGTTGCCCGTAGTGTTATCTGTTTGAATTAAGTTCTCTAATGGCACGTGGGTAGAAACTGTTAGTTAGTCTGCAAGTGTGGGCATTCAAAGACCCCTATTGCCACCCAGAGGGCAGCAGAGTGAAAAGGTGGTTGGCAGGGTGGGATGAGTTCTGTGTGATGTTTGTCGCCCGGCGTAAACATCGGGCCTTGTAAATATCTTCCAGGGAGGGTAGTTGAGTGTTTGTGATGCTCTGTGCTGTTATAATAACCCTCTGTAGTGCCTTCCTTCCAGCCACAGTGCAGCTAGCAAACCACACCAGGATGCCATAGGAGAGGATGCTTTCCATGGCGCACCGGCGCACTCTGTCCCTCTTCCACCACTCCCCCTACCCCTCTTCCCCTCCCTCCCTACTCTTTCACTTCTCTCCCCCTTCCCTGCTTAGTGTGTGACTAGAGATTACGCTTTTACATTCACTAATGCACTCCTCTTTACATTTAGACATTTTTACGTACACATTTTTAATAAAATCCTTCCCCCTCCTCCAATATTTCAAAATCTTTAAAAAATCAATCTCCTTTCTCTCTCTCTCTCCATCCCCCACCTCACTCTCTCCACCTCTCCCCTACCCCTCTTTCTCCCCCTGTCCTCTCCCCTCCACCTCCTTTTCCTCCCCTCTTCTCCATAACCCCTCTACTCTCACCTTCCCCTCTCCTCCCTTACCCCACCCCTCTCTACCCCCCTCACCCACCCTCAGGGACATGCTGCCCCCCCCCTCCCCCCACCCCCCCCTGCAACCACACATTGGGGGAACAGACCCAACGGGCCTGCACTTGGTCTAGTATATATTAAAACTGTGCGTGTGTCTGCCGATATCCAGCTGCCGCGTTTCCGCTCTTTGATTCCCTGCTCCGCCAAAACCGGACCCTCGGACGTCGCCGTTTTTCCCATTTGGCCAAACGTTACGCTTGTACATTACCAAAGGCGCTCTTCATTACGTTTAGACGTTGTTACGTACACCGTTTTTAATAAAATCCCCCCACTTTTTCAAAATTCAAACTGCTCTCACCCATAGAATGTTGGTAAACAATCCATCGTGCGATGTCACAATGCCCAATGCTCACAGATGTCCAATCAGAACGGATCTCATTTACATCTGCCCTCGCACCAGCCCCAGCACCCCCTTCCCCGCCTGATGTTCCAACACGTTCCATTGTATGATGTCACAAAGCCATCCCTCACAAATGGCCAATCACAATGGATCTCATTTACATCTGCCTTTGCCCCAGCCCCAGAACCAGCAACCTGTGTCGAAGTGTTTGATCACGTGTGTGGGAAGAGAGAAAGAGGATTGGGGGTGATAGGGAGTGGGGAGTAGATGCGGCTTCCATATCCGCGCGAAGGCTTAGGACGTGCCGCTAGTCCAAATCCTCGCGGCCGCAGGATGGTCTAGAGAAGCAACTTTCTCACAGTTTTATGATAAACCTGTACAGGCAGTGCCACGGTTTGGGCATGCTGTTTAATTCATTTGCTTTGTTTATATCATTGTTTGTAATTTCCTCCTGGGATAGAGAGGTTATTACTGGTTTTTGTTATTATTGTAGCAATGTTACAAAATTTTGAGATTTTCAAAATCAAGTCTGCAATTTATCCCATCAGATAATCATAAAAAGATGTTTAATTTGACACCTAACTCACCTTCGTATCTTCAGTATTAGAAAAGTTATGGCCATTTTCATACTCGGAAATTAGCATCTTGTTCCCTATTGCTTTTCCATTGACTTAACACAAAAGCTGTGATCGAGGACAGTCAAAAGCCCATAACATTCTTAAAAATTAAGAGAATTGAAAGACATTTTCAATTATTATAGATTGAAGTATTCTGAAACAAATATGAAACAATCTTACTTGGATGACATGAAATTAAAGCATATAATTAGTTAGTAACCCAATTGTAGCTGATTACAAAATTCAATTACTAGATCTAAATATCTATCCATTTCTTAAGGAAAGATTAACATTTTTAAATAGCCTAAGTGTCCAAATAGCATTCACACAAGAATTCACAATATAACATGATTTTTAAATCCCATTGTCATGAATTTATCGGACAAATGGAAGGAATTTAGTATTTAGAATTAATTCCCGTAAGTTAATGCTCATTTAAATCATCCTGCGAGTGGGATTTTGTGGAACGCGATCGATTGGAACGTTGCGGTTGCGGTGAATATAAACCCCATATCGGCAGGAATAACACTGCCGGTTTGTATGGGGCCAAAATCACCTTTTTGCAACGTAAAATTTGGATTAAAGGCATTCTAAGAAGCACGTTTATACGTAAATTATACGGCTTTCCTTTACCTGTCCCGTATGTGAAATCCATCCCCGTTGTTGGTGTTCACGGCATAAGAAGCTGATTTTTATTTTACTCCAGCGCTGAAATTGTCCAGCGATTTAAAATAAAAAATTCACAGAACGGCCGTCGGAACAAATCTTCAGCAAAAGCTTGCACCCCGAGAAAATATAACTCCGACACACAGGAGAAAAAATGCATTTTAACTCCGGCCCCCCTCAAAGTCACGCACACGGCCAGTGACAGAACTGTAGCGCCGCTGAAGGTAAGTTTTGTAACACACCTACCTACTGCCATAAGTTCGGATAATGGTCCCCATTTTATTGCCACTATTCATGAGGAACTATGTGCACATCTTAATATCCAACAGCAATGTCACTGTGTACACCACCCACAGGCATCCAGGATAGTGGAAGGAGCCAATGGGGTGTTGAAAAACAAGATTTCCAAGCTAATGGGAGAAATGGGACTGACATGGATTAAAGTATTACCCGTAGCATTATTTGAAATCCGGGTAACGCCCCACAGTGCTACTAAGCTATCCCCAGCAGAAATTATCTATGGTAAACCTCTACAAACCCCCTGGGGAGCAAGCCTCACTTATGAAGGAACCCTAGATTTACACGCATTAAACGATGAAATGATAACCTATGTTCAGAGGTTCACCCATATTCTGTCAGCATTGCATTCATAGCTAAAGGAGTCCCAGAGGCCGCTACCTGACGGTGACCAGAGCAAATAGTCCAAACAGGGTACTACGTACTTATAAGAAATTGGGACCGTAAGAAACTGGGGGAACGGACCATACCAAGTGTTGCTGACAACATCAACGGCTGTGAAGGTTGAGAACCATCCTCGCTGGATACATCTTACAGGCTGCAAGAAAATTGGACTAGATCCCCACAAAAGTGAGGAAGGCGTACCACTAGTGCCAATACCCTAAATCTAACTGAACAGCCTGCCCTACTCAGTTTTCGCAACGCTACAGTGTCTAGTAGTTGCCGAGTGATCAAGCCATGGGTAAATGGGACCCGTAGGTATGGGGGACTTATGTATGATAATTTTAAAGTTTGGTACACACCCCTGTTTAAACCAGGGTGGAAGGTGAATGAAACAAAGGTATGGAAGATACCCCGGTTGAGAATAATAAGCAATCCTCATCTACCATTAAATACCTCATGACATTGCAACTACACAGAAAAGGGGGGATATTTGGGAAACCGCTCATGCACTACAATCGCTCCTCAGGGACCACCATGATCAGTAAATGGAACATACTTTGTGTGTGGGTCATGGGCATATCCGCGGCTGCCAGGGATGCCACGGGGAAACTATTGCACTTGGGAAAGGAAGTGGGGAAAGGACGACCATTGGAATAGATGTTGCTATATAGCTTATGTTGTTCCCTATGTTTTTATGTTGCTGACACAGGTAGCTAATACCCTGAGAGTCAAAAGGGGAATTGTGGAAACTGAGAGGTATTAGATGATCGTTTTCCCCCCGTATGGTGTAGCAAGAACAGATAAGGAATTGAATTGAATTGAATTGAATTGAATACCTTTATTGTCATTCAGACCTTTCGGTCTGAACGAAATTTCGTGCCTGCAGTCATACATATATAAAAAACAACAATACAATACCACACAATAAACACAAAACTAACATCCACCACAGTGAGCTCACCAAACACCTCCTCACTGTGGTGGAAGGCAAAAGTCTTAGGGTCTCAGTCTTTTCTCCCCTCCTTATTCTCCCTCTGCGCTGAGGGGATCCAGGCCGCCGCCACCGCTAGCGCCGGAACACCGCCACAGGGCCCGCCGCCGGAACGTCGCTGGAGCACCGCAGCTCCCGTAAACCAGGCCGCTGCTGGAGCACCGCAGCTCCCGACACCCAGGCCGTCACTGGAGCACCGCAGCTCCCGTCACCCAGGCCGTCGCTGGAGCACCGCAGCTCCCGACATCCAAGCCGCCACTGGAGCACCGCAGCTCCCGACACCCAGGCCGTCGCTGGAGCACCGCAGCTCCCGACATCCAAGCCGCCGCTGGAGCACCGCAGCTCCCGACACCCAGGCCGTCGCTGGAGCACCGCAGCTCCTGACATCCAAGCCGCCGCCGGAGCACCGCAGCCCCCGACATCCAAACCGCCGCTGGAGCACCGCAGCTCCCGAAGCCCAGGCCGCCGCTGGAGCACCGCAGCTCAGGGGGAGCCAGGCCGCCGCTGGAGCACCGCAGCCCCCGACACGCAAGCCGCCGCTGGAGCGCCGCAGCTCCCGAAGCCCAGGCCGCCGCCGGAAGCCAGGTCGCCGCTGAAGCTCTGAAGGCCGTGCCGCCGCCGCTGGAAGCAGGAAGGCCGTCACCAGGGCCTCAGCACAGACGGAGACGGTGTCGGGGGACACGACAGGAAAAGTTGCATCCCCCCGAAGGGAGAGACTAAAACCCCCGTTTCTCCCACCCTCCCCCCCCCACACACATACACAACCCGACAAACCAAAAATAAACACCAAAAACAGGGACGAGGACAAAAATAAAATAAAAGACAGACGGACTGCAGGTGAGCCGCAGCTGACAAGCAGCGCCGCCACTCCGAAACATATTATGAAAAATATGGCATCAGCTATGGAAGCGTAAGCTAATTCCACTGCACAGGCTTTTATGAATGTACGGCATTCCATTCAGGCCATCACTGCTGAAATGGTGGCATTGAGAGTAGTAGTCCTCCAGAACCGAATGGCATTAGATTTTATTCCAGCAGAGAAAGGGGGCATTTGTGCTATTACAGGGCGCGAATGCTGCACTTACATTGATAGAAACATAGAAAATAGGTGCAAGAGTAGGCCATTCGGCCTTTCGAGCCTGCACCGCCATTCAATATGATCATGGCTGATCATCCAACTCAGTATCCTGTACCTGCCTTCTCTCCATACCCCCTGATTCCTTTAGCCACAAGGGGCACATCTAACTCCCTCTTAAATATAGCCAATGAACTGGCCTCTACTACCTTCTGTGGCAGAGAATTCCACAGATTCGACACTCTCTGTGTGAAAAATGTTTTTCTCATCTCGGTCCTAAAAGACTTCCCCCTTATCCTTAAACTGTGACCCCTTGTTCTGGACTTCCCCAACATCGGGAACAATCTTCCTGCATCTAGCGTGTCCAACCCCTTAAGAATTTTGTAAGCTTCTATAAGATCCCGGGGCCACAGTCTTAGAATAAAGGGGAGGTCATTTAAGACTGAGGTGAGAAAAAAACGTTTTTACCCAGAGAGTTGTGAACTTATGGAATTCCCTGCCAATCAGGGAATTCCCTGCCAATCTGGAGGTCAAATCACTGGATAGATTTAAGAGAGAGTTTGATAGACCTCTCGGGGCTAGTGGAGTCAAGGGATATGGGGAGAAGGCAGGCACGGGTTATTGATAGTGGACGATCAGCCATGATCACAATGAATGGCGGTGCTGGCTTGAAGGGCCGAATGGCCTCCTCCTACACATATTTTCTATGTTTCTATGTTTCTATCCCCGCACAATCTTCTAAATTCTAGCGAGTACAAGCCGAGTCTATCCAGTCTTTTACCATATGAAAGTCCTACCATCCCAGGAATCAGTCTGGTGAACCTTCTCTGTACTCCCTCTATGGCAAGAATGTCTTTCCTCAGATTAGGAGACCAAAACTGTATGCAATACTCTAGGTGTGGTCTCACCAAGACCCTGTACAACTGCAGTAGAACCTCCCTGCTCTCATACTCAAATCCTTTTGCTATGAATGCTACCATACCATTTGCTTTCTTCACTGCCTGCTGCACCTGCATGCCTAATTTCAATAACTGGTGTACCATAACACCCAGGTCTCGTTGCATCTCCCGTTTTCATAATTGGCCACCATTCAGATAATAGTCTACTTTCCTGTCCTGTTTTGCCACCAAAGTGGATAATCTAATGGTGGTGGAGCGCTGCTGTGGCCCGACTCCGGAGTCGGAGGCTCCAGCTGCAGCCACAGGTCTGGTGGGCTGTGATATCGGGAGCTCGCTGGTCCGTGTGGGAGATCGCTTTTCGGAGGTCCCGCAACACAATTTATCCAGCCTGTGTCGCGGGGTTGGAACGACCCAGAGCGGGGCCATACATCGCTCGGCACGGCTTGAATGGCCGCGGGACATTCCAGCACCCATCGGGGGCTCGACATTGTGACTTTTGGGCCTGGAGCCGGGCCGTACATCGCCCGGCGCGGCCTTAAATGGCCGTGGAACTTACCATCGCCCGTCTGGGGCTTCAACATCCGGAGAGAAATGGTGCAGGGGAGAGAAAAGCCATCCATCACAGTGAGGAGGAGATTCACTGTGATGGATGTTTGTGTAAACTGAATTGTTCGTATGTTTTGTAGGAATTGTCTTTGTTTGTATGGATGTGGAAACAGAGTTTCGTTTGAGCCTCACTGAGGTTCAAATGACATGGAATAAATATTATATATTGTACTATTTCTGGGGCTACTTTCTTAAGTACTCTGGGATGCAGCCTATCTGACCCTGGGGATTTGTCGGCCTTTAATCCATTCAATTTACCTAACACCACGTCCCGGCTAACCTGGATTTCACTCAGTTCCTCCATCTCATTTGACCCCTGGTCCCCTGCTATTTCTGGCAGATTACTTATGTCTTCCTCAGTGAAGACAGAACCAAAGTAGTTATTCAATTGGTCTGCATTTCCTTGTTCCCCATGATTAATTCACCTGTTTCTGACTGCAAGGGACCTACATTTGTTTTAACTAATCTTTTTCTCTTCACATATCTATAAAAACTTTTGCAGTCAGTTTTTATGTTCCCTGACAGTTTTCTTTCATAATCTATTTTCGCTTTCCTAATTAAGCCCTTTGTCCTGCTCTGTTGGACTCTGAATTTCTCCCAGTCCTGTGGTAGGCTGCTTTTTCTGGCTAATTTGTATGCTTCATCTTTTGTTTTGATACTATCCCTGATTTCCCTTGTTGGTTCCTCTACATGTTGGTTTAGAAAACTATCCCGCATACATTCCAAGAAAACCTCTTCCTCAGCACCCCTGCCAATTTGATTCACCCAATCTATATGTAGATTGAAGTCACCCATTATAACCGTTTTACCTTTGTTTCTAATTTCCACGCATTTCTAATTTCCTATTTGATGCCATCCCCAACTCCACTACTACTGTTAGGTGGCCGGTACACAACCCCCACTAGCGTTTTCTGCCCTTTAGTGTTTCGCAGCTCTACCCATATCGATTCCACATCCTCCAAGCTAATGTCCTTCCTTTATATTCGTGTTAATCTCCTCTCTAACCAGCAATGATACCCCACCTCCTTTTCCGTTCTGTCTACCCCTCCTGAAATTTGAATATCCCTGGATGTTCAGCTCCCAGCCTGTCACCCTGGAGCCATCTCTCCATGATCCCAACTATATTATATCATTAATAACTATCTGTACATTCAACTCATCCACCTTATTACGAATGGTCCTTGCATTGAGACACAAAGCCTTCAGGCTTGTTTTTACGTTGAAAAGTCGCCCTTTTTGATTTTTGCCCTGGATTTGTCTGCCTGCCATTTTTACTTTTTACACCTTGCTACCTATTGCTTCTACCTTCATTTTACACCCCTCTGTCTCTCTGAGGATTTAAACTTTTTTCATCGGTTGTTGCGACAATAATCAACCAGACCACTGTGTTACCAAAAACGTACGTTTTATTGAGCAAGAGTCTTTACATCAATTCACCCGTCCGCAGACCAGGTAACACTGCAAAAAATCGCTACTTCCCTTCAGCAGGTACCACCATATATACTCTTAATACAAAGTTTTCCTCTTCCCCCTTGTTATCCAATTACATTTCCTCCACGTATCTCTTCATATCAGACATGATGTAAGGTGCAAATGCCATCGGCCTCCTCCAAATATGGAGTTGGTTTTCACTTTCTGCTGAAAGCCTGTCGTCTGCGGTTAGCCAGTCTGCACATCCACAAATTGTGCAGATGCAGCAGTTCTGCTTTTTGTGTTAGTAAGCTCTTTTGCACATGCAAGCTTGAATCTTAAGGTTAATTGTTTAATGCCAATACATCGATTTTAATGCTTCTAGAATTATTGGCACTGGTTGTCTTAATATTTCCATAGCAGGATTTAATACAATTCCTCATCTCTGCTCATGCTCCCATCCCCCTGCCACATTAGTTTAAATCCTCCCCAACAGCACTAGCAAACACTCCACCAAGGACATTGGTTCCATTCCAGCCCAGGTGAAGAACGTCCTGTTTGTACTGGTCCCACCTCCCCCCAGAACTGGTTCTAATGCCCTAGAAATTTGAATCCCTCCCCCTGGCACCATTTCCCAAGCTACGTATTCATCTGCAATATCCTCATATCTCTACTCTGACGAGTACATGGCACTGGTAGTAATCCAGAGATTATTACCTTTGAGGTCCTACTTTTAAGTTTTTCTCCTGGCTCCCTAAATTCACCTTGTAGGACCTCATCCCATTTTTTACCTATATCGTCGGTGCCAATGTTGACCACAACAACTGGCTGTTCACCCTCCCCCTCCAAAATGTTCTGCAGCCGTTCAGTGACATCCCTGACCCTTGCACCAGAGAGGCAACTTACCATCCTGGAGTCTCGTTTGCGGCCGCAGAAATGCCTATCTATTCCCCTTACAATTGAATCCCCTATTAAAAGGAGATTAAAAATATACCTGATTCTTCTCAAGATATTCCAGAGTGGGAACAACGGAAATTAACAAACCAGCAGCAAGAGCAAGAGCAGGAGAGAGTGTCGTCTTTTAAAAGGGAGATTGCTAAGATGGCACTCAAAGGGCAGGTGCCAACGGGAATTAAGTTGGGTAAATCGGGCAAGGATGAGAAATGGTTTGTAAACCTTGAAGAGAATAAAGCAATTAATCGGGCAGAGTTTGTGGGTATAGATATAGAGCCACAGGATCCACCAGAAAACTCATGTTCCCAAGTCGGAGAAACTGTGACTTGTTCCTAAGTCAGAGAAACAAGAAGGATGAGGGGATAATGTCCTTCCTCAGATTTGGAGACCAGAACAGTACGCAATACTCCAGGTGTGGTCTCACCAAGGCCCTCTACAACTGAAGTAAACCTCCCTGCTCCTATACTCAAATCCTTTTGCTATGAAAGCTAACATACCATTCGCTTTCTTCACTGCCTGCTGCACCTGCATGCCTAATTTCAATGACTGGTGTACCATGATGCCCAGGTCGCGCAGCATCTCCCCTTTTCCTAATCGGCCACCATTTAGATAATAGTCTGCTTTCCTGTTTTTGCCACCAAAGTGGATCACCTCACGCTACTAGTTACATCCTCGAAAAATTCCACAAGATTCGTCAGACATGATTTACCTTTCGTAAATCCATGCTGCATTTGTCCAATGATTTCACCACTTTCCAAATGTGCTGCTATCCCATCTTTAATAACTGACTCTAGCAGTTTCCCCACTACCGATGTTAGACTAACTGGTCTGTAATTCCCCGTTTTCTCTCTCCCTCCATTCTTAAAAAGAGGGGTTACGTTTGCTACCCGCCAATCCTCAGGAACTACTCCAGAATCTAAAGAGTCTTGAAAGATTATCACTAATGCATCCACTATTTCCGGAGCTACTTCCTTAAGTACTCTGGGATGCAGCCTATCTGGCCCTGGGGATTTATCGGCCTTTAATCCATTCAATTTACCCAACACCACTTCCCGACTAACCTGGATTTCACTCAATTCCTCTTTTGACCCGCCGTCCCCTGCTATTTCCGGCAGATTATTTATGTCTTCCTTAGTGAAGACGGAACCAAAGTAGTTATTCAATTGGTCCGCCATATCCTTGTTCCCCATGATCAACTCACCTGTTTCTGACTGCAAGGGACTTACATTTGTTTTAACTAATCTCTTTCTGTTCACATATCTATAAAAACTTTTGCAGTCAGTTTTTATGTTCCCTGCCAGTTTTCTTTCATAATCTATGTTTCCTTTCCTAGTTAAGCCCTTTGTCCTCCTCTGCTGGTCTCTGATTTTCTCCCAGTCCTCTGGTATGCTGCTTTTTCTGGCTACTTTGTACGCATCATCCTTAGCTTTGATACTATCCCTGATTTCCCTTTTTATCCACGGATGCACTACCTTCCCTGATTTATTCTTTTGCCAAACTGGGATGAACAATTTTTGTAGTTCATCCATGCAGTCTTTAAATGTCTTCCATTGCGTATCCACCATTAACCCTTTTAGAATTGATTGCCAGTCAATCTTGGCCAATTCACGTCTCATACCCTCAAAGTTACCTTTCTTTGGATTGTTTTGGGAGTAGCAGAGTCAATGTATATTCGCCCGATAGATTTGAATTGTTTAACCCTTGATGGTAAAGAGGCTTATATTATCAAGGTGGAAATTAATTGTCCCTGGATTTGGCATTTTTGATTGGACTTGGGATCAAATTAATAGTAAAACAAATTGATTGTTTAAATTTGAACAGCTGGGATTCCACAGGAATTGGAAGGGAATTATATTATCGGCTACAATGCTGTGGAATGAAGAAGAAGAAATGGGCAGAAGAATTAAAATTCAAAGTAGTAAATTGAAGGCTGAGACTGAATTTGGTTAAATTGGAACATTTATTATGGTTTGCTTCAAATTAAAGTCACTCCTTTAGGGTAATCTGGACTGAACCCAGCTGAAATTTGTATGATTTCCTGTCACCAGACATACATAGTAACATTGTATGATGATGAAGGAGATTCCATGTCAATCCTAGAATAATAGATAGTAGGTTTGGGAACAGAGAGCAATATAGATAATAGAATAGGGTTCGGTTCAATGGAAATAGTGAGAGTGTGGGAAAGCATGAGTTCATAATGGTATCTTGCCTTGTCCCAAGTTTCTTGAGGTTATTCTAGCGTTTAGGTTCGACTGTGGAAGGTGATGGAAGACTGGGCAGGAACATGGATGGAGGGAACTCGCGCCTATGAAAACACGGGAGGTGAAGACTCCTCAGACAGGACTTGTGAAGTCAGGCCCATGCAAACTCAGGACGCTTTATAAGATTCTGAGAAGAAACAACATCATCTTGTGTTACTGATGGATGGGAAATGTACAGCACACAGATGTTTGTCTGGTTAGCTGATTACTAAGTCACTTTAGTTATCATTTATGATGGGTTATCATAATGATAAAAGGAAGGAATGTTAATCCTGGCTAAATTGGACCAGTCAGTACTTCAAAATAGGGGGTTAAGTTTCAGGGTTTGCTGGGAGATTTGGTCAAATTTGCAGAGCTGGGACAGGCTGTGAGAGGTGCCAGAGAGTCTGGAGCTTAGATACAATTTGCAAGCAAAGAATAGGAAGCCTGGCAAGCCTTGTCAATCTGATACTAAATGCATAGAATGGATTGGGTAGCTGCAAACCAGACCTACACTTTGTAAATAGCTTGTAAATAATGTTGCAGAATCTGACCCTGCTGAATGTTTATTGGATGGGGTGTTAACCCTTGTCTGAGAGTTCTGGTAATCAGGGTAAATGTTGCTAAGTTGACTTCATTCGAAGTCCGTTGTCAATACAATGTATTGAACTATTTTATCAGTGGGTTAGGGAAATGTCTGTTGTGTATGGGGTTAATCGATATTTGTAATTTGGTGATTAAGAGACAACCCCTGTGTGGTTCGGCCCTCAGGTTCGCGGGGCATATAAAAGGCCGTGATCATGTGGCTCAGGGTCGATCCACTAGAGAAACGCTCGGGACAGCGTATCCTTCTGGAGTGTCTCTGTCTGCGCGAGGCCTAGAGGGCTTGAACAGATAGACACACGATCAAACCCGCGGTGGGGATATGTCCAGTGTGTGATCTGTGATGTGCTTTTGGTAAAATAAAGTTTGGTTATTCAAGTGCTTGATTCAGTGTTTTTACTGAAACTTGACTGGGTGGGAAGCTTTGAAATGAGCAATTATCATGATTATCCTCACTCTGACAATGGAGGAGACCTAGGATAGAAAGGTCTGTGTAGGAATAGGAAGCAGAATGATAGTGTCTAGCAACTGGGAGATCAGGTAGGTTCAGGCAGACAGAGCGAAGGAGTTCGGCGAAAAATTCGCGCAGTCTACGTTTGGTCTCGTCATTGCATAAGAGTCCACATCTGGAACAACGGATACATTGGATGAGGTCAGAGGAGGTGCAAGTGAATCTTTGCCTAACCTGAAAAGACTGTCGGGGTCCCTGGACAGAGTCGAGGGAGGAGGTATAGCGACATGTGTTGGATCTCCTGCAGCTGCAGGGGAATTTTCCTTGGGAGGGGTTGTTTCGGTGGGAAGGGATGAGATATAGTTATGTTGTTTTTATTCCGTGGATAATAATTCCTTCTTTAGACAAAGCACTAATCCTCAGATCGGCATTAATATGTTAATTGTGCGTGTTCCGTGTTAGGTCACTCAAAGCCAGGTTTAATTGCAAAGTGTAGTGGTCACAGTTGTTGACAATGAAATGACCGTAAGCTTGGCGTTTCTCTCAGGGAGGGCAGAGAGCGTTCCACATCTCTTCAGTTTTCATCGCAGCAATGGGATCAGAACTATAGTTGACAAAATCTGCATTCAACATGCCAATGCCTCCCAGCTGGAACTTCTTCAAGAAAGTCGTCCTCAATGAAATGCTCTCTGGATCGTCGTACCAGACCTCATGGAACACCTTACCTTTCTGTTGTGGAAGCAAAGAGTGGGCTTAGCTTGGTTCAGTGCACTGATCAAGAAACACTGCTGGATTTCTTTAACAAAACAGTGCAAAGTCCATGACAAGAAAAACATAAAGTGCTGGAGTAACTAAGAGGGTAAGGCAACATCTCTGGCGAACATGGATAGGCGGCATGAAGGAAGCAACTTCAGATGCTGGTTTAAACCGAAGATAGACACAAAAAGCTGGAGTGACTCAATGGGTCAGACAGCATATGTGGCGAACAGGAATAGGTGACATTTGGAGAAGTCTGAAGATTCGTCTTGACCTGAAATTTAACCTATTCCTTTTCTCCAGAGATGCTGTCTGACCTGCTGAGTTACTCCAGCTTTTTGTGTCTATTTATGGATGGGTGACGTTTTGGTTGTGATGGTACCTGCCTCATCTACATCTCTGCTAATCCGTTCCATATACCTATCACCGTTTGTGTAAAATAGTTGGTCCTCAGGTTCCTATTAAATGATGTATAAATGTATTTATACATCATACTTTATTTACAATGTTCTACATTTTATTTTAAAAAGTGCAAGAACCACAGTGGGGTAGACTAGAGGACCTGGAATACATCGTTAATATATATGAGAGATCTAGGTTATTTTATAGCTTTATGATAATTATTGTCACGTGTATTGAGGTACATAGAAACATAGAAAATAGGTGCAGGAGTAGGCCATTCTCCTGGACTTCCCCAACATCGGGAACAATCTTGCTGCATCTAGCCTGTCCAACCCCTTAAGAATTTTGTAAGTCTCTATGAGATCCCCCCTCAATCTTCTCAATTCCAGCGAGTACAAGCCAAGTCTATCCAGTCTTTCTTCATATGGAAGTCCTGCCATCACAGGAATCAGTCTGGTGAACCTTCTCTGTATTCCCTCTATGGCAAGAATGTATTTCCTTGGATTAGGAGAACAAAACTGTACGCAATACTCCAGGTGTGGCCTCACCCTGTACAAATTCAGTAGAACCTCCCTGCTCTTGTACTCAAATCCTTTTGCTAGGAATGCCAACACACCATTTGCTTTCTTCACAGCCTGCTGCACCTGCATGCCTACTTTCAATGACTGGTGTACCATGACACCAAGGTCTTGTTGCATCTCCCCTTTTCCTAATTGGTCACCATTCAAATAATAGTCTACTTTCCTGTTTTTGCCACCAAAGTGGATAACCTCACATTTATCCACATTATACTGCATCTGCCATGAATTTGCCCACTCACCCAGCCTATCCAAGTCACCTTGCAGCCTCCTAGCATCCTCCTCACAGCTAACACTGCCCCCCAGCTTTGTGTCATCTGCACACTTCGAGATATTGCATTTAATTCCCTCATCCAAATCATTAATATATATTGTAAATAGCAGCGGTCCCAGCACTGAGCCTTGCGGCCCCCCACTAGTCACTGCTTGCCATCCTGAAAAGGACCCGTTCACTCCTACTCTTTGCAATGAAAAGCTTTGTTTTTGCAGGGTGTTAAATCAGATCAGACACTGCTATACGTAAATACAACAAAGACAATCTCAAGTAAAACAGGTAGAGCAAAGGGGAAGAAACAGAGTGCAGATAAAAGTTCTCAGGAAGAAGAAGGAATGACCAGGGTGGGACAAGTCTTAAATTATGTTAGCTGATTTTCTGAGGCAGTGTGAAGTGTAGATTAGTTTAGTTTATTGTCACATGTACCGAGGTACAATGAAAATCTTTTGTTGCATGCTAACCAGTCAGCGGAAAGACAATACATGATTACTATCGAGCTATTTACAGTGTACAGATACATGATAAGATACAGAATGGTGTCAATGGTGGGGAGTGTGATCTGTGTGATGGACTGGGCTACATCCACAATTCTCTGCGATTCTTTGCGGACTTGGGCAGGTCCGTTCATCAACTCAATTGGGAAGTGAATTAACTTGTTAAACTCGACAATGTCACAATAATATAAAACATATTTGTATTTTTATTTATTTATTTATTTTATTTTTGTTTAATTTCTTTTATTAGAAGTAATCAATTTACAATAGTGTAAACATTATACAAACATCAACTTAATTCCATATTTTTTTAAATAACCCGTTGAAAGTTATTATCTTCTATTTTTTTAGGAAATAAAGATAAGGATAGAGTAGTTTTAAATCAATAAGAGGGTGATTAAATAATAATTTGATTATATAAAAGAGAAAAAGAAAATAGAGAAAGGAAAAAAGGTTAACAAAAAGTGAAAAGATATTATATATATATAAATGAAAATCAACAAAATATATTGTATCTAAAACTATTACAAATAATAATATCAATGAAGATATGCCTATTAATCCTAGTATAAGAATATGTTATTCTCATCAAGTCCCGCAGGGTACCCGTCAAGCTGTGATGTCAAGAACAGCTACTTCTCTAGATACTGTATATATGGAGACCATATTTGTTCGAAGGTATTATATTTGTCCAATAGGACAAATCTGATTCTTTCTAATTGTAACGTCTCCAACATTTCTGCTGCCCACATTTTAATTGTGGGGGATAATGTTCCCTTCCAAAATTTCAATATGATTTTTTTCCCTATTATCAAACAGTAATCAAAGAAATTTCTTTGATTTACTGTAAGTACCGAATTTGAATCCAAAATTCCAAGTATTAATAACTTTGGGTCTGGATCCAATCTAATTTTAAGAACCTCAGAAATAACCTTAAAAATTTCTGTCCAGTAGTGATTCAATTTGGGACATGTAGCAAAACTATGTGTTAAATTTGCTTCTAAATTCTTACATTTATCACAAATTGAAGAGAGATTGGGAAAGATACTATTTAATTTAGTTTTTGAATAATGTAATCTATATAATACTTTGAATTGTATCAATGTATGTCTGGCATTTAACGAACACCGATGTATTTGCTGTAAACTTTCTTCCCAATTTTCTTTTGTTATGGATAAACCAATTTCATTCTCCCATGCTTGACGATATGTTTCAGTTGTTGGATTCTCCTTATCCAAAATTATGTTATATATATAGGCTATTAATTTTTCTGTATTTGGGTGTAAATTAAACAAATCATCTAATAATCCTGGTACTTTATTTTTATAATCTTGTGTGTTGGATTTTATATAATCTCTAATTTGTAAGTACCTAAACAAGTGTTGCGGAGACAATCCGTAGATATCTTGTAACTCTTGGAATAAAAGAAATTTTCCTTTTCTATAAAGGTGCTCTATCCTTTTAATTCCTAAATCATCCCAATGTCTAAACCCTCCATCCAATATAGAGGGTTTAAATAATGGGTTATTCATTATTGGTAGTCTAAGTGAAAGATTATCTAGCTGTAAAGTCTTAACTATTTGTTTCCAAATACGTCTATTATTATAAATTATAGGGTTGTCCCTATCAATCTTTTTTTGTACTTCCTTTGGCGCAAAAAGAATCGAGCCTATATTAAAAGGTAAACAGTCTTCCTTTTCCATCTTTAACCACATTGGTTCATTATCCAGATTTATCCACCAAAAATTCATATTCTTAATCTGAACTGCCCAAAAGTAATATAAAAAAATTTGGAAGTGCTAACCCTCCATTTATCTTAGACTTACATAAGTGTTTTTTACTTATTCTATGACTTTTATAGTCCCAAATAAAACTATTAACAATATTATCAATTTTCTTTTAAAAAAATTTCGGGAGAAAAAAAGGAATAGCCTGAAACAAATATAACAATTGTGGTAAAAAAAATCATTTTTATAGCATTAATTCTACCAACCATAGATATAGGAAGTGTTTTCCAATATGAAATATTTTTTATAAGTTTATCTAATAATTGAGGATAATTAGATTTAATTAATAATTTATAGGATTTAGGTACATTGATTCCTAAATATTTAAATTTTTCTGTGACTATTTTTAATGGATATTGTTGCAATATATTTACATTTATGCCAGTTATAGGCATAATTTCACTTTTATTCCAGTTAATCCTATATCCTGAAAATATACTAAATTCATTTATAACATTAAATAACTTGGGAATACTGCATTCCGGTCTTGTAATATAAATCAAAACATCATCTGCATATAAAGATATTTTATTAATTGTTGTATCAGTATTATAACCATATATTTCAGGTTCAGATCTAATTCTTTCAGCCAGAGGCTCTATTACCAAGGCAAATAATAAAGGGGATAACGGACATCCCTGTCTGCATCCCCTAAATAGTTTAAATTTAGGTGATAGTATTTGATTAGTTAAAATTCTTGCAGTAGGATTAGAGTATAATATTCTTACCCATTTACAGAATCCATCCCCCAATTGAAACTTTCCCATTATATTAAATAAATATGACCATTCCACCTGATCGAATGCTTTTTCTGCATCCAACGATATAACTGCTAATTCTGTGTCTCTTTTTCTTTTCGAATATAGGATATTAAACAGGCGCCTAAGATTGTGTGATGAATAACGTTTTGGAATAAAACCTGTTTGATCGTGATGTATTATTTTAGAAATCACTAAACTTAGCCTCCGAGATAGTACTTTAGTTAATATTTTTTGGTCAGTATTTAAAAGAGCAATCGCTCTATATGATCCAGGATCTTCCAGATCCTTGTCTAACTTAGGGATGAGTGTAATTGTAGATTCGTTTAAGGATTCTGGTAATTTTCCTAGTTCATATGCATATCTATACACTATCTGTAATCTTGGTGAGATTAGATCATTATATTTTTTATAAAATTCTGCACTCAGGCCATCAGGGCCCGCGGTTTTTCCTTTTTTTAACGAACCAATTGATTCTTCAATATCTCTTACTGATATTTCAGCATTTAACAATTGTCTACTTTCCAGATCTAGCCTATTAATATGACATTTGTCTAGAAATTTTTCCATTTCATCTGTTTGCCCTGTTGATTTTGATGAATAAAGATTTTGATAATATTGTAAAAATGTGTCATTAATATCCTTTGGTATAATCAGTATGTTTCCCTGCATAGATCTAATACTATGTATAGTTTTTTCATCGTCTAATTTTCTGAGTTGTCGTGCTAATAATTTTTGTGGCTTATCTCCAAATTCAAAATGTACTTGTTTGGTTTTTTGAAAAAGTTTAATAACTTGGTCAGAATATATTTTATTTAATCTATATTTTAATATTGCAATTTTATTAACTAACTCTTTAGAAGGATGTCTTATATTTTCACTATCTAATCGTTTTATCTCCTTTTCTAACTTTTGCTCCGTCTTTCGATTTTCTTTATTAAAATATGCTTGTGCTGATATTATTGCACCACGCATAAATGCTTTAAATGTATCCCATAATAATAATGGGGAAATCTCAGGTTTATCATTAGTTTCGAAAAATAATTTAATCTGTTCCTCCACATAATTACAACAGCCTTTGTCCTTCAATATTTGTGGGTTAAATCTCCAAGTGTTAGTTTTATTAACTATATCTTTTAATTTTATCTTGAATGTTAGCGGGGCATGATCTGAGATAATAATATTGTGGTATTTTGCATCATACGTGAAGGGAAGTAATTTTGAATCGACTAAAAAATAATCTATCCTCGAATAGGTTCCAAATACCGGTGAGAAAAATGAATATTCACGTCCAGTTGGATTATCCAATCTCCAAATATCCTTAACATTCGATGTATTAATAAAAGAATTTATAAATTTACTTGACTTAGAAAGAGCTTTCCTTTTCGTGGAAGATCTATCTAAATAATTATCTAAAGTACAATTTAAATCACCCCCAATTATTAAATTATATTGAGTGGAAATAGGGATATTATTAAATATTTTCTTGAAAAATAATGGGTTATCGAAATTGGGTGCATATATATTCATAAAAATTACTTTTTTTGACTGTAATTCCCCTGTAATTATTAAATATCTACCCTCCTTATCCTCTATTATAGAACTAGGTTTAAAAGGTATGCCTTTACGAATAATTATTGCAACTCCTCTAGATTTATGTATAAACGATGAGTGATACACCTTTGAAATCCACTTAGCTGTTAATCTATATTGAGCATCTTTTTTAAGATGTGTCTCTTGAAGAAACATAACATCTGATTTCAATCTATTCAACTGAGCTAACACCTTTCCCCTTTTAACTGGTTCATTAATTCCCTTAACATTCCAACTACAGAAGGTGATTCCATCACCCCCAATCCTTACATTCATATCTTGCATTTTATTATTAGGGTGGCTTTTTTTGGGGTAGCCTTCTTGACTCCTCCAGCCCGACATAACAGCCCTGCTTTAGTCCGATGAAAATTACCAATTCTATTAATCCATGTCCATTTAACCTGGTTATATAATATAAGTCGTAACCATAATCATATAATATATAATATAAAATCGAAAAATAGTAAAAAATGTAAATATAAAAAAAGTATAGGGTGATAAAAGGGTGTAGAGAAAAAAAAGAAACTACACTTTTATAGCGTGTAGTGTGCACAAGTGGAAGCCACACTAGTATGGCTATTAATCTAAGGACTTCCGTTTTCTTAGAAAAAAGATGTTGGTTATTCCAGCTCTTATCTAGAATGCTGTATATGTTGGGGTGGGGTACTAACTTTATGTTCTTAGTAACTATTTCTATTATTCATATAACTGATTTCTAGTTATTAGTTTCTATTATAATTAGTATTATAATAAGTAATACTATATTAGGGGGATAAGGAAGGTCATAATAATTAGTAATTAGTAATTAATAATTAATAATTAATACAATACTACAACTTTAAGTCCATTATTCCGCCTTTTTCTCAATGAATAATTCATAACCGCGGGTCAGTAAAGTTCATGCTTAATCCTCTCCTGTCGGGTCTTCTCTTGCTTGTTGTTGTTGTTCTTCTTCTATCTTCTTCTTTATATTCCGAGCGAATTCCAGTGCCTCCGTATGCTTCGGGAAACGATGCTCCTTCTTCTCATAGGTAACTCTCACTATTGCTGGGTACACCAGACCATATCTGATATCCTTTATTTCCTTTATGTCTCTCAGGATGCGTCTTGTTTCTGTGAATAGAGATCTTCTTTTAGCCACCTCAGCCGTGTAATCTCTGAAGATACTGATGCTATCTCCGTCGTATTTCAGATTTCTCTTTCTTATTATTATCTTCATCATTTCTTCAAATTCGTGATCGTAAGCCACCTTTACAATCATTTGTCTTGGTGGTTCATCTCTCCCAGGGACACGTCTTAAAGCCCCGTGGGCACGGCCCAACAGAGGTTCTTGATCCAAATTCAGAATGTCCTTTAGGAGTTTTGCAGCGAATTTACGTGGGTCTTGATTTCCTTCGCGATCCTCGGCCAGACCTACTATACGCAAATTCTTACGTCTTTGACGCCCCTCCAAATCAATACATTTCTCACTTATTTTACGTAATAACTCTGAGAGACGTTTGTTCTCGGCAATTATCTTCTCGGTCTCCTTAGCACTTTTTACAGCGACCTCGGCCAGTTCTGTAATCGCTTCATTTTGCTGATCAAGTGTGGCTAAAATAGGATTCAACCTTGCCTCTATCTTCGCATCCCAGGTTGCGACCTCACACTACTCCGCGCGCAACCTCACACTACTCACTACTCCGCGCGCAACCTCACACTACTCCACGCACCCATCCCGCGCTACCCACATGCTACCGTGCATCACAACCCGTCGACCTATTTTACATATGACACGTAAATGAGGCGCAAATGACGGCCAAGTGGGACAGGCCCTTAACATTAGCAAATTTGCAGATGACTCAAAGCTGGGTGGCAGTGTGAACTGTGAGGAGGATGCTATGAGAATGCAGGGTGACTTGGACAGGTTTGGTGGAGTGGGCAGATGCATGGGAGATGAAGTTTAATCCGGATAAATGTGAGGTTATCCACTTTGGTATCAAAAACAGTAAGGCAGATTACTATCTGAATGGCGTCAAATTGGGAAATGGGGAAGTACAACGGGATCTGGGGATCCTTGTTGATCAGTTGATGAAAGTAAGCATGCAGGTACAGCAGGCAGTGAAGAAAGTGAATGGCATGTTGGCCTTTATAACAACATGCATTTATAACAAGTGGAGTCGAGTATAGGAGCAAAGATGTCTTTCTGCTGTTGTTCAGGGCCCTAGTGAGACCACACCTGGAGTATTGTGTGCAGTTTTGGGGAATGTGCAAATTCCTAATTTGAGGAAGGACATTCTTGCTATTGAGGGAGTGCAGCATAGGTTTACAAGGTTAATTCCCGGGATGGTGGGACTGTCATATGCTGAGAGAATGGAGCGGCTGGGCTTGTACACTCTGGAGTTTAGAAGGATGAGAGGGATTTTATTGAAACCTAAGAATGTTAAGGGTTTGGACACGCTAGATGCAGGAAACATGTTCCCGATGTTGGGGGAGTCCAGAACCAGGGGCCACAGGTTAAGAATAAGGGGTAAACCATTTAGAACGGAGACGAGGAAACACTTTTTCTCACAGAGTTGTGAGTCTGTGGAATTCTCTGCCTCAGAGGGCGGTGGCGGCCGGTTCTCTGGATACTTTCAAGAGAGAGCTAGATAGGGCTCTCAAATATAGAGGAGTCAAGGGATATGGGGAGAAGGCAGGAACGGGGTACTGATTGGGGATGATCAGCCATGATCACATTGAATGGTGGTGCTGGCTCGAAGGGCCGAATGGCCTATTCCTGCACCTATTGTCTATTTTCTGTTATGTTTCAGATTTGTTACATCTGCAGGATTTTGCTTCTGGCTTATTCCACTTACCTGTCAGGGTCTGTTGATAGGGAGCATCTGCCTTTGCAAAGCAATCTGTCCACATATGCAGCTGCACGTCAAACGAGATCACATGTACATAATCGGCATATTTGGAAGCTGAGACAAGGTCAGAGCAAACTGTAGTACTGGTGTTACAAATCCAAGGTGTGTAAAATGAGATCTGGGGAACAAATGGAAGAAGGTGTTTCAGCTGTTGTGTTTCCTCAGTGGTCCAGCCCTAGTTACACCCATCTTGTTTCCATTCACTCTTCATCCATAACAACAATGTTTCTTTCACACGGTCGAACCAGAGTTTTATAGTCAGTTTTAAAGACAGTCAGAACCTTTCTCCCAGAGAGGAAACATCAAACATCTAGATGGCATGGATTTAGGAATGAGAGGGCAACGTTTAAGGAGTTGTGTAAAATATTATATTTTATTGTCATTACACATAAGTGCAATGCGATTTGGTTTGCAACTCCAGCTGATGTCATAACTTAAACGATTAATAAAATTTAGGTTTAGATAGGTTTAGGTGTGGCTAGTTCTTTAACGGGGTGGTGAGTACCTGGAATGTACTTCCAGGGGTGGTGGTGGAGGCAGAGACTAAATTGCCATTGAAGAGGCTTAACTTGGAAGCACGATCTCAGCCAATCCCTTTTGCCCATATCCCTTCAAACCTTTCCTATCCATGTACCCATCCAAATCTCAATTAAATGCTGTTCTCGTACCTTCCTCAACTCCCTCCTCTGGCAGCTTGTTCCACATACCCACTCTCTAAGTGATTAAGCTGCCTCAGGTTCCTATTAAATCTTACTCCTCTCTCCGTAACGCTGCATTCATCCTATCTATTCACCTCATGATTTTATGCACCTCTATAGGATCACCCCTCAGCCTCCTGCGCTCCAACAAATATCATGTACAAGCAGAGGAGATTGGTTTAACTTGGCATCATTTCTGGCACTGGAACTGTAGGCTGAAAGGCCTGTTCATATGGTGCACCATTCTATCTTCTATGTTCAATGATTTTGTGCACAGTGGCGGAAAGATTTAATAGGAACCTGAGGGGCAACTTTTTCACACAAAGTATGGTAGGTGTATGGAACGAGCTGCTGTTGGAGGTAGTTTAGGCAGGGACTATTACAATGTTTAAGAACCATTCAGGTACCTGGATAGAGGGATATGGGCCAAACGCAGGCAGGTGGGACTAGAGTAGATGGGACATGTTGGCTGGCATGGGCAAGTTGGAAAGAAGGGCCTGTTTCCACGCTGTATCAGGCTATGACTCCGACTTCTGAGCAATTGTATGAAGATTCAAATTTAAACCTTCCCATTCGTGGAACTGGGGCTTAACTCACCAGTAAAATTCAGAACTATGTCATTGTGTTTGTGTCTAATTTACCCTCGATAAAACCTATGGTTCGAATGAGAATTCCAGGGAGCCTTGTAGCAAGATGGAGCGCTAAACGTTACAGCTATCAAGTATCGAGTTTGAGTTTAGTTTAGTTTATTGTCACGTGTACCGAGGTATAGTGACAAGCTTTTGTTGCGTGCTAACCAGTCAGCGGAAAGACAATACATGATTATAATTGAGCCATTTACAGTGTATAGATACATAATAAAGGGAATAACTTTTAGTGCAAGATAAAGTCAGAAAATTCCAATCATAGATAGAGATAGTTCGAGTCACCAATGAGGTAGATAGTAGTTCAGGACAGCTCTCTAGTTTTGGTAGGATGGTTCAGTTGCCTGATCACACCTGGGAAGAAACAGTCCCTGCATCTGGAGGTGTGCATTTTCAGAAGGGGGGGGGGGGGGGGGGGGGGAGTTGTTTACCTAGAATTGGACAACCCAATGTTCTAAATATCATTATTTCATCAGCTACAAGTGCATCAATGTTACTTTATCATTAACATCGACAAGTACAGCACAGGGACAGGCTCTTTCGGTACACCATGTCTGTGCTGAACATTTTAGTTTAGTTTATTGTCACAGTTTATTGTTTAGTTTATTGAACATGATGCCAAGACCAACTGTTATCTGCCTGCACATAATCCATATCCCTCAATTCCCTGCATATCCATATGCCTCTACAAACGTCTCTTAAATGCCATCGTATCTGCCTCAATGCGTCAACGTGTTCCAGGCACCCACAACTCCTTTAAACTTTGCCCCTCTCACCTTAAATGTATGCCCTCTAATATTTGATTTTTCCCTTTGGGAATAAGTTTCTGACTGTCTACCACATCAATGCCTCTCATATAATTATATCTACTTCCATCCTGTCTCCATGCAACCTTTGGTGTTCCAGAGAAAATAATCCAAGTCTGTCCAACTTCTGCCTGTAACTAATACCCCCTAATCCAGGCATCGTTCTGGTTAATCCCCTCTGCTCCCTTTCCAAAGCCTCCAACCCGTTCCTGTAACGGAGTGACCAGAACTAACCAAAGCCGCATAAAACCTCATCATGACTTCCTGACTCACACCAAGCCTGACCTCTGAAGGAAAGCATACCATATGCCTTTACAACTCTATCTACTTGTGTTCTCATCTCAGTTCTAAATGACCGACCACTTATTCTTAATCTGTGGCCCATGGTTCTGGACTCCCCCAACATCGGGAACATTTTACCTGCCTCTAGCGTGTGCAATCCCTTAATAATGTTCTATGTTACTATAAGATCCCCTCACAACCTTCAAAGTTTCAGTGAATACCAGCCCAGTCGCTCCATTCTTTCATCATATGACAGTCCCGCCATCCCGGGAGTTAACCTTGTGATCCTGCGCTGCACTCCCTCAATAGCAACAATGTCCTTTCTCAAATTAGGAGACCTCTTTGCTCCTATACTCAACTTCTCTCATTATGAAGGCCAACATGCCATTAGCTTTCTTCACTGCCCACTGTACCTGCATGCTTACGTTCAATGACTGATGTACAAGTACACCCAGGTCTTGTTGTACTTCCCCTTTTCCTAACCTGACACCATTCAGATAATAATCTGCCTTCCTGTTCTTGCAACAAAAGTGGAGACCCTCACATTTATCTACATTAAACTGCATCTGCCATGCATCTGCCCACTCACCTATCCTGCCCAAGTCACCCTGCATCCTCATAGTATCCTCTTCACAGTTCACACTGCCACCCAGCTTTGTGTCATCTGCAAATTTGCTAATGTTACTTTTAATTCCCTCATCTAAATCATTAATGTATATTGTAAATAGGTGCAGTCCCAGCTCCAAGCCTTACGGCACCCCACAAGTCTCTGCCCGGCATTCTGAAAGGGACCCATTAATCCCTCATCAAAGGCTTTCTGAATGTCCAGGTACACTATGTCCACTGGCTCTCCCTTGTCCATTTTACATGTTCATCCTCAAAAAATTCTAGAAGATTTATCAAGAATGATTTCCCCTTCGTAAATCCACGCTGACTCGGAACGATCCTGCTACTGCTACCCAAATGTGCCGCTATTACATGTTTAATAATCCACTCCAGCATCTTCTTCATCACCGATGTCAGGCTGACTGGTCTATAATTCCCTGCTTTTTCTCTCCCTCCTTTCTTAAAAAGAGGGAAAACATTAGCTACCCTCCAATCCACAGGAACTGATCCTGAATCTATAGAACATTGAAAAATGATCACCTATGCGTCCACGATTTCTAGAGCTGCTTCCTTAAGTACCTTGGGATGCAGACCATCAGGCCCAGGGCACTTATCAGCCTTCCATATAACCATATAACAATTACAGCACGGAAACAGGCCTTCTCGGCCCTTCCAGTCCGTGCCGACCACTTATTTTCCCCTAGTCCCATCTACCTGCACTCAGACCATACCCCTCCATTCCCTTCCCGTCCATATACCTATCAACTTTACTTTTAAATGTTAAAATCGATCCTGCCTCCACCACTTCTGCAGGAAGATCATTCCACACAGCCACCACTGTCTGAGTAAAGAAGTTCCCCCTCATGTTACCCCTAAACTTCTGTCCCTTAATTCTCATGTCATGTCCTCTTGTTTGAATCTTCCCTACCCTCAATGGGAAAAGCTTATCCACATCAACTCTGTCTATCCCTTTCATCATTTTAAAGACCTCAATCAAGTCCCCCCTTAATCTTCTGCGCTCCAAAGAATAAAGACCTAACTTGTTCAACCTTTCTCTGTAACTTAGTTGCTGGAACCCAGGCAACATACTAGTAAATCTCCTCTGTACTCTCTCTATTTTGTTGACATCCTTCCTATAATTAGGCGACCAAAATTGTACACCATACTCCAGAATTGGTCTTACCAATGCCTTGTACAATTTACTTCCCTACTCCTATATTCAATGCTCTGATTTATAAAGGCCAGCACACCAAAAGCTTTCTTTACCACCCTATCTACATGCGATTCCACCTTCAGGGAACTATGCACAGTTCCCTGAATTGAGGAATGCTGTGGAACAGTTATTCCCCCTATCTTAGTATCATCTGCATACTTACTTATCCAATTTTCCACCCCATCATCTAGATCATTGATGTACATGACAAACAACAGTGGACCCAACACAGATCCCTGAGGCACCCCACTGGTCACCGGCTTCCAACCTGACAAACAGCTATCCACCATTACTCTCTGGCATCTCCCATTCAGCCACTGTTGAATCCATCTTGCTACTCCGCCATTAACACCTGAAGATTGAATTTTCTTAACCAACCTTCCATGGGGAACCTTGTCAAAGGCCTTACTGAAATCCATATAGACAACATCCACTGCTTTACCCTCATCAATTTCCCTAGTAACCTCTTCATCAAATTCAAGAGGGTTTGTCAAACATGACCTTCCAGACACAAATCCATGTTGACTGTTCTTGATCAGACCTGTTAATCCAGATGCTTATATATATTATCTCTAAGTATCCTTTCCATTAATTTGCCCAGCACTGACGTCAAACTAACAGGTCTATAATTGCTAGGTTTATTCTTTGAACCCTTTTTAAACAATGGAACAACATGGGCAGCACGCCAATCCTCCGGCACTATTCCTGTTTCTAATGACATTTGAAATATTTCTGTCATAGCCCCTGCTATTTCTACACTAACTTCCCTCAATGTCCTAGGGAATATCCTCTCAGGACCTGGAGACTTACACACTTTTATATTTTTCAAAAGTGTCAGTACTTCTTCCTCTTTGAATCTCATAGTTTCCATAGCTACTCTACCTTTTTCCCTTACCTCACAGAGTTCAATATCCTTCTCCTTGGTGAATACCGAAGAAAATAAATTGTTCAATCCCGTCAGTCCCATCAGTCTACGCAACACTATTTCCTGACTAATGTGAATTTCCTTCAGTGCCTCCATCACCCTAGTACATCTGGAAGATCGTTCGTGTCAAGACAGAACCAAAATACCTGTTCAAATATTCTGCCATTTCCTTATTCCCCACAATAAATTCACCTCTTTCTGTCTTCAAGGGACTTAATTAATTAGTTGGCTGAACTAGTTTTTTTCCTCTTCACATGCCTAAAGACGCTTTTACTATCCTCCTTTATATTTTTGGCTAGCTTACCTTCGTACTTCATCTTTTCTCTCAATATTGCCTTTTTTAGTTACCTTCTGTTGATCTTTAAACGCTTCCCAATCCTCTGGCTTCCCGCTCATCTTTGCTATGTTATACGCCTTCTCTTGTTTTTATACTGTCCTTGCCTTGCCTTGTCAGCCATGATTGCCTCTTACTCCCCTTAGAAACTTTCTTCCTCTTTGGAATGAAATGTTCCTGCATCTTCCAGATTATTCCCAGAAATTGTTGTTCCACCATCATCCCTGGCCTAGAATTCCCTGGATTCTCTCCAGTTCCCATCTTAAATGAAGGAACAACATTGGACCTTGCCTATAGCTAGTGAAGACGCAATGATCTTTGTCAAGACCGCCGCCATCTCCTCTCTTGCCTCTCTGAATAATCTGGGATAGATTTTGAGCGGCACAGAGGCGTAGCGTCTGAGACCCGGGTTTGATCCTGACTACAGATGCTGTCTGTACAGAGTTTGTACGTTCTCCCTGTGACCTGCATGGGTTTTCTCTGGGCGCTCCGGTTTCCTCCCACTATCCAAAGACGTTCAGGTTTGTAGGTACATTACCCTGTAAAATTGTAAATGTCCCTAGTGTGTAGGAAAGTGTCGCAGGGCCTGTATCTACAGCTGTATCTCTAAAGTCTATAGTTGAAAGATCCCATCAGGTCCTGGGGATTTACTCACTGGATAACGGAATAGAACTTTTTGTAAAGAATTTTACCTGAGATCCTGGTATTCTTTTCTTGAACCTGGTTTTGATATCTTGAAACAGGCTGGGCAGTTTGGCAGAAAATGCACCGTCAAGACCAGAATCAAATCTCAAATGAACTCCGTCCAAATATCTTTCTTGAATCGCGTTCAATTTTTTGCCGATCCAAGATCGGGCACGATGGTTAAACAGGTCATCTTTCCCTATTGCCACTGGTAAAAAGCAGAGAAATAGAAACATTGTGTCCAGGGTTATTCACAAAGACCTTACTTTTTATGTACCTTAATTGATATCTCCCACTGTGATAGGATTTACTCCCATTGGAATGAAAACGGTCTAAATAGGTCTGAAGAAGTGTCACGACCCGAAACATCACACCTTCCTTCTCTCCAGAGATGCTGTCTGTCCCATTGAGACTCCAGCATTTTGTGTCTACCTTTGGGCTAATTAGGGATAGCCAGCACAGCTTTGTATGTGGCAGCTCATGTCTCGCTAACTTGATTGAGTTTTTTGAGAAGGTGATGAAGGAGATTAATTAAGTTAGGGCAGTGGTGTTGTGTTCATGGATCTTAGTAAGGCTTTTGATAAGGTCCCTCATGGTAGTCTGATCCAGAAGATTAAGATGTACAGGTATGGCAATGCAATGCTGAGCTGGTCAGGCCGCATCTGGTGTATTATGAGCAACTTTGGGCCACATATCTGAGGTTGTCTACCATTTGTCCTGTCCAATCATCTAAGAACTTTATATGTTTCGTGACAAGGAAAGGCAGCTGCAAACAGGGAAAGGTAGTTGGTATTCCTGGAAGAGTTTTGGGAACTGAGGAGCAAGTTAAAAAAGTAAATCGAGAGGGCATGAAGGAGCCAGGAGATAAGACTCTGTTGTCGGGATGGGAGTCTGGGACAAAAATAAGTGGTTTTGCAGATAGTGAAGATGGTTTAGAAAAATTGCAGCTGGATCTTGATCGGTTGGCCAGGTGAGCTGACGAATGTTTGCTGGAATTTTATACAGAGAAATGTGAGGTGTTGTATTTTGTGAAGTCAAACATGGGCAGGACCTACACAGTGAATGGTAGGCCTCTGGAGAGTGTTGTCGAGCAGAGGGATCTCAGAGTTTAGGTGCATGGTTCCTTGATGGTCGAGTTGCAGGTAGATAAAGTGGTCAAAAAGGCTTTTGGTATATTGGCCTTCATCAGAATATTGAGTATAGAAGTTTGGAGGAAATGATGCAGTTGTATAAGATGTTGGTGGGAGTCCATTTAGAGTATTTTGTTCAGTATTTTGTTAACCTGGAAAGGGTACAGAGAAGATTTACGAGGATATTGCCAGGACTTGAGGGTCTGAGCTATAGGGAAAGTTGAGGATTCTATTGGAGCACAGGATAATGAGGGGTGATCTTACAGAGGTGCATAAGATCATGAGAGGAATAGATTTTGTCAGTCTCTTGCCCAGAGTAGGTGAATCAAGGACAAGAGGACATAGGTTTAAGGTGAAGTGAGAAAGATTTAATATTTTACTTCAGTCACGTGAGTCACTACGTGAAGAACTCCGTACAGCTGCACGTGCGTAATTACATCAGACGCGGAGCTCCTCCAACGGTAAGTCTAAACTTCAGGTAAGTGCTATTCCTTACCTGTTGTAGGTCTCCTGCTGGAACCTCAGAGGTTTTTGTGGGATGTTCGCGACAGCCGATGAGGGAACCAGCCTTGGGCTTTGGGGAAACCCTGGTCCGACCGCGGAAGCGGGGAGCTGGCGATTGTCGGGTTTCGCGATCGGAGTCACTGATAACACGGTCAGTGACTTTACACATTGGGTTCTCGGGGAGGCGAAACCCAAGAATATGCGGTTCAAGACCGCAGTACTCCCCAGGCTATGGGATTAAACTGACCTGAACGTTCAACCTGGGTTCCCGGGGAGGGGAAATCCAATAATATGTGGTTTCCGGACTGCAGTAGTCCCCAGGAGATGGAGTTAAAACTGGCCTAAACGGTTACGCTGGGTTCCCCGGGATGGGGAAATCCAAGCATATGCGGTTTTCATACCGCAGTAATCCCCAGGATCTGGGGTTAAACTGACCTGAACAGTCAGCCCGATTGCTGGTAGGGTTACAGCAGGTGTATATATATATTTATTATATGGATTCCCAGGGAGGGGAAATCCAGCAATGCGGTTCCCAAACCGCAGTCATCCCCAGGATATGGGGACGACTGACAAAAATGGTCAGTCTGACAAAGAAAGATGTTGGGAGGGTTCCCCTCCGGGAATGTGAATCCAGAGACACTCCTACAGCAGAAGTTGGGTCAGCGTGGGTTAATGTGAGAGCCCACGCCAGCAGTAAAGTTTATGACAGTGTCAGTCTATTGGAGAGGCTGTGCCAGCAGCACATTTGCGTAGGGCTGTTTCATGGGGATGCCAAGTTATGGCAGTGCCAACCTATTGGAAAGGCTGTGCCAGCAGTACCTTTGCTCAGGACTGCTCATGGGGATGCCAAGTTATGGAAGGCTAGCCTATTGGAGGCTGTGCCAGCACGGATGGTTTTAAACTGAATAAGGGGGGTGGGTTGTCAAATGGGATAATCGAGAACGGAGTTAAAGGGAAAGAGAGTAAAAGGATGGTTAATGACCCCAGAATTAACGGGAAAGAAAGCTCACAAAGGGATAGGAGAGTATGGCCAAGTGTAATAGGGATCGATGTGAAAGGGGCCACTTGTCAACATAATTGTATAAGGAGTAAGAGTGTTGTAAAAACAAGCCTGAAGGCTTTGTGTCTCAATGCGAGGAGCATTCATAATAAGGTGGATGAGTTGAAGGTGCAGATAGCGATTAATGACTATGCTATAGTTGGCATCACGGGGACATGGCTCCAGGATGACCAAGGCTGGGAGCTGAACATCCAGGGATATTCAATATTCAGGAGGGATAGACGAAAAGGAAAAGGAGGTGGGGTAGCGTTGCTGGTGAGAGAGGAGATTAATGCAATAGAAAGGAAGGACATTAGCGTGGAGGATGTGGAATCGATATGGGTAGAGCTGCGAAACTCTAAGGGGCAGAAAACGCTAGTGGGAGCTGTGTACAGGCCACCTAACAGTAGTATTGGAGTTGGGGATGGCATCAAACAGGAAATTAGAAATGCGTGCAACAAGGGTAACACGGTTATAATGGGTGACTTCAATCTGCATGTAGATTGGGTGAATCAAATTGGCAGGGGTGCTGAGGAAGAGGATTTCCTGGAATGTATGCGGGATAGTTTTCTCAACCAACATGTGGAGGAACCAACGAGAGAGCAGGCTATTCTAGACTGGGTATTGAGTAATGAGGAAGGGTTAGTTAGCAGTCTTGTTGTGCGTGGCCCCTTGGGCAAGAGTGACCATAATATGGTTGAGTTCTTCATTAGGATGGAGAGTGACAAAATTAAGTCAGAAACAAGGGTTCTGAACTTGAACAAAGGTAACTTTGAAGGTATGAGATGTGAATTGGCCAAGAAAGACTGGCAGGTGATTCTTAAAGGGTTGACAGTGGATGTGCAATGGAAGGTATTTAAAGACTGCATGGATGAAGTACAAAAGTTGTTCACACCAGTTTGGCAAAAGAATAAATCGGGGAAGGTGGTGCATCCATGGATAACAAGGGAAATCAGGGATAGTATAAAAACAAAAGATGAGGCATACAAATTTGCCAGAAAAAGCAGCCTACCGGAGGACTGGGAGAAATTCAGAATGCAGCAGAGGACGACAAAGGGCTTAATTAGGAAAGGGAAAATAGATTATGAAAGGAAACTGGCAGGGAACATAACAACTGACTGCAAAAGTTTTTATAGATATGTGAAGAGAAAGAGACTAGTTAAAAGAAATGTTGGTCCCTTGCAGTCAGAAACAGGTGAATTGATCATGGGGAACAAGGACATGGCAGACCAATTGAATAACTACTTTGGTTCTGTCTTCACTAAGGAAGACATAAATAATCTGCCGGAAATAGCAGTGGAACGGGGGTCAAATAAGATGGAGGAACTGAGTGAAATCCAGGTTAGCCAGGAGGTGGTGTTGGGTAAATTGAACGGATTGAAGGCCGATAAATCCCCAGGGCCAGATAGTCTGCATCCCAGAGTACTCAAGGAGGTAGCCACAGAAATAGTGGATGCATTAGTGATAATTTTTCAAAATTCCTTAGATTCTGGAGTAGTTCCTGAGGATTGGAGGGTAGCTAATGTCACCCCACTTTTTAAAAAAGGAGGGAGAGAGAAAGCGGGGAATTACAGACCAGTTAGTCTAACATCGGTAGTGGGGAAACTGCTAGAGTCAGTTATTAAAGATGGGATAGCAGCGCATTTGGAAAGTGGTGAAATCATTGGACAAAGTCAGCATGGATTTACGAAAGGTAAATCATGTCTGACAAATCTGATAGAATTTTTCGAGGATGTAACTAGTAGAGTGGATAAGGGAGAACCAGTGGATGTGTTATATCTAGACTTTCAGAAGGCTTTCGACAAGGTCCCGCATAAGAGATTAGCATACAAACTTAAAGCACACGGTATTGGGGGTTCAGTATTGATGTGGATAGAGAACTGGCTAGCAGACAGGAGGCAAAGGGTAGGAGTAAACGGGTCCTTTTCAGAATGGCAGGCAGTGACCAGTGGGGTGCCGCAAGGCTCAGTGCTGGGACCCCAGCTATTTACAATATATATTAATGATTTGGACGAGGGAATTCAATGCAACATCTCCAAATTTGCAGATGATACCAAGCTGGGGGGTATAGTTAGGTGTGAGGAGGATGCTTGGAGGCTGCAGGGTGATTTGGATAGGCTGAGTGAATGGGCAAATGCATGGCAGATGCAGAAAAATGTGGATAAATGTGAGGTTATCCACTTTGGTGGCAAAAACATGAGGGTAGACTATTATCTGAATGGTGGCAGATTAGGAAAGGGGGAGATGCAACGAGACCTGGGTGTCATGGTACACCAGTCATTGAAAGTAGGCATGCAGGTGCAGCAGGCAGTGAAGAAAGCAAATGGTATGTTAGCATTCATAGCGAAAGGATTTGAGTATAGGAGCAGGGAGGTTCTACTGCAGTTGTACAGGGTTTTGGTGAGGCCACACCTGGAGTATTGCGTACAGTTTTGGTCTCCAAATCTGAGGAAAGACATCCTTGCCATAGAGGGGGTACAGAGAAGATTCACCAGACTGATTCCTGGGATGTCAGGACTTTCATATGAGGAAAGATTGGATAGACTCGGCTTGTACTCGCTGGAATTTAGAAGATTGAGGGGGGATCTTATAGAAACTTACAAAATTCTTAAGGGGTTGGACAAGCTAGATGCTGGAAGATTGTTCCCGATGTTGGGGGAGTCCAGAACAAGGGGTCACAGTCTAAGGATAAGGGGGAATTCCTTTAGGACCGAAATGAGGAAAACATTCTTTACACAGAGAGTCGTGAGTCTCTGGAATTCTCTGCCACAGAAGGTAGTTGAGGCCAGTTCATTGGCTATATTTAAGAGGGCGTTAGATGTGGCACTTGTGGCTAAAGGGATCAGGGGGTATGGAGAGAAGGCAGGTACGGGATACTGAGTTGGATGATCAGCCATGATCACATTGAATCGCGGTGCAGGCTCGAAGGGCCGAATGGCCTACTCCTGCACCTATTTTCTATGTTTCTATGTTTCTATGTAACTTTGCTCAGGACTGCTCCAGGTGAATGCCAAGTTGTGGCAGGCTAGCCTATTGGAGAGGCTGTGCCAGCAGCACCTTTGCTGAGGGCTGCTTTATGAGAATGCCAAATCTATGGCAAATACTGGCCTATGGGAAAGGCCGCACCAGCAGCACCTTTGTTCAGGGCTGCTTTGTCGGCGCCAGCAGTACCTTGTTCAGGGCTGCGTCATGGGAATATGCTGCTTAGTAGGGTATTCCATTTACAGTGATCATTAGGGATGAGGAGGCATTGCTCGGATAAGGCAATATAACAGAATGATGACAAAAAAAGCATTCAATGAGGACTATTCACAGTTAAAAAACACTGGTTATGTATGTGCTAAAATCCATTGTTAAGTCTGAAACTATATTTGAGAAATTAGGCTCCTCTATTCAGTTAGATTAAGTTGCTATCAAATAGACTTGTAGGACATTGGGATTTACCTTTAGCTATTCAATTGCCCGTTGAAGCCGGCCTGGGCAACAGATTGCAGTCAATAGACTCCTGTAACAGCTTTGTTGTTATAAAACAGCCTTCTAGTCATTAGACTAATTGTCAATAGTATAGATGGGATTCAGCTGTGCAAGTGGGAGAATTGTTAACTTGTTAAATGGTAAACTATAAAGTGCCGTGCAGGTCATTGTTAACACAACTTGTTATCACCAGCTGAAGTTAGTAAAGTTACAATGATGGACAAACAGTATTGATTACTGCTCCAGTAGTCGTTAGGTAAATATTTCATTATATTGAAAAATGCTGCTAATGGTCCTAAATGGGAAATTGCACCAGCAGCGCCTTGTAGCAGACCTGCTTAATGTCTCCCTCATGTAGAAGGAGAGAATGCCATGTCAGCATTAGTCTGATGCCGGGTCCATGGCAAAGTTGGCGTATTGCTGAAGCCTCGCCAGCAGCTTCAGTAACAGGGCTGCTTAATGTCTCCCTCATGTAAGAGGAGAGCATGCAGGATTCGTATAGTCTAACGCTGAGTCTGAGGGTATAGCCATAGAGCATGCCCAAGGGATGCAGGGCACGTGCCAGAGGTCTATGCCTGGCAGCAAGGTTGCCATCCCAACACATATGCAGTGAACACAGCTATCAGGGGGACATTAGACCTGGCTGCTGAATCTTCTATTCAGGTAAGACTTTTCCATAGGCGAAACCTGGAGGATGAAGCACAAGCTATTGGAATGAGTAAGGTTTCATAGTTTCGGCGACAACACACCCCATGTCTTCATCGGCAGTAAGCGGTTCACTGAAGCTGGTGGCAGCATAAAAGCTGGCCAGAGGTTCCACGCACTCTACCTGTGCTACTCTACAATTAAGGGACCACTTACAACTTGGTAAGATGTACACTTTGTTATACAATACAAATGATTGAGACATCATCTACTTTGAGGGGTCTAACCGTGTAAAAATAGACAATACTATAATTCCAAGCAGGTTAGAATTTGGCAGGCTCGGTATAAAGGTCAAGATTGTTTTGCAAGACTGGCTCGGAAATCGGGCCACAGTTGCCGTTTACGGCAGACACGAAATTGCGAATATCATCTCGAGTTTGGAGGTGGAGCATACTTGCATGACTTAACAATTCTTCTTTAATTGGTATCAACTATCTATAGACCCTAAGGGGATTGTATCGGTTAAAGAGTGATTGAGCAAATATGCATATCGTCATGCTCAGGTTCATGTTGATACATTATGATGATGCCACTGTTATAGATATGTTGTTTTTCATGCTTATTCACAGGTTGCAAAATATGTGCCATAACAGTGGCGAAAGATACATTCTCGCTACAAGGACAAGAAGGTCTTTTATGGCTCCCTCCATTTTGCATCATCAATCGAGGCTTCAAATAAAGTAATTAAGAGGCCGCTTAAGGTTCCTATTGTGTGATTGGCTTATGTCAATTGATCCCAATTTATCGGGAATAATAATATAACCTTATATGGTTATTTTAAATGTAACTTTGCTGGTTCAGTCTGAGGCTTGGGAAATCAGCCGTTGCATGATGACATAGAGACTGTAAGGTGACTTGGATAGGCTGGGTAAGTGGGCAAATGTTTGGCAGATACAGTATAATGTGGATAAATGTGAGGTTATTCACTTTGGTGGCAAAAACAGGAATGCAGACTATTATCTAAATGGTGGCCGATTAGGAAAAGGGGAGACGCAACTAGACCTGGGTGTCATGGTACACCAGTCATTGAAAGTAGGCATGCAGGTGCAGCAGGCAGTGAAGAAAGTGAATGGTATGTTAGCTTTCATAGCAAAAGGATTTGAGTATAGGAGCAGGGAGGTTCTACTTCAGTTGTACAGGGTCTTGGTGAGACCACACCTGGTGTATTGCGTACAGTTTTGGTCTCCAAATCTGAGGAAGGACATTATTGCCAGAGAGGGAGTGCAGAGAAGGTTCACCAGACTGAACCTGGGATGTCAGGACTGTCTTATGAAGAAAGACTGGATAGACTCGGTTTATACTCTCTAGAATTTAGGAGATTGAGAGGGGATCTTATAGAAACGTACAAAATTCTTAAGGGGTTCGACAGGCTAGATGCAGGAAGATTGTTCCCGATGTTGGGGAAGTCCAGGACAAGGGGTCACAGCTTAAGGATAAGGGGGAAATCCTTTAAGAACGAGATGAGAAAGACAGAGAGTGGTGAGTTTCTGGAACTCTCTGCTTCAGTTCAGAGAGTTTGGGAAGTCCAGAGTTGAGGCCAGTGATATAATAACACCATATAACAATCACAGCACGGAAACAGGCCTTCTCGGCCCTTCCAGTCCGTGCCGACCATTGATTTTTCCCAGACTTAAGAAAGATGGGGGTTGTAGAGTAATGCTGGATCTCACTCATTTAAATTGTTCAGTACTCTATAGACATTTCAAAATGGACACCTTCGTTACTGCAAAACAGCTGGTTTCACAAGGTTGTTATATGGCAACCATTGATTTGCAAGATTCGTATTATTCAGTACCAATTCATGCTCATTATCGAAGGTACTTGAAATTTAATTGGATGGGACTGCTGTGGCAATACAAAGCATTGCCTAATGGATTAATCTCAGCACCTAGGCTATTTACTAAATTGCTAAAACCTGTGCTGGGGCTGTTAAGGGCCCATAATCACATTGTCATGGCTTACTTAGATGATGTCTTAATTATCAGCAACACTAAAGAGTCAGCTGAGGAATTGGTTGCAGTAACTAAAAATGTGTTTGAATCATTAGGGCTTTTGGTGCATCCAACTAATTCCAAATTACAGCCAACCCAAAATATTCAGTATTTGTGATTTCTTATTGATCAGTTCATATGACAGTAACATTACCAGCAGTCAAGGTTGTGGATATTGCTCTGTACTTGTCTCACACAAAAACTTAATCCCTCCATCCGAGAAGTTGCTAAGATCATTGGGAAATTGGTAGCAGCTTTCCCTGCAGTGAAGTTCGGGCCTTTGTCAGCATTTGCAAAGAGCAAGAGAACAAGCACTAAAAGAACATGCAGGTCATTTTGATCGGGTTATGCAATTACCAGCCACAGCTCTAGCAGAATTGCAGTGGTGGATTGTTAATGTCAGTCAAGCTACCAATAACATTTTGGTGCAGGAACCTTTAATGATTATACAGACTGATGTGAGTGTTCTCGGATGGGGGTCTACGGACATTGAGTGCAGTTGTGGAGGTAGATGGAATGAACAAGAAAGTTTGATTCTTCACACACGAGGAATAAATTATTTGGAATTACTGGGGATATTTTATGGATTAAAGACATATTACTCCACAATGAATAATTTTACACATTCAACTCCAGATTGATAACACTACGGCAGTGGCATATATCAATCATATGGGAGGAGCGAGATCCATTTCATGTGATAGCATGGCTAATCTCATATGGCATTGGTGTATTTCAAAAACATTTGGGTTTCGGCCATCTATCTGCCAGGGGTAGACAATGTGGTGGCAGACCAAAGTTCATGAAAATTCAATGATAATATAGAATGGATGATGAATTCGAAAGTTTTTCAAACAATTGTCACTCGATTTGGATTGCCAGATAGTGATCTGTTTGCATCCAGCCTGAATCACCAGTTGCCTAAATATGTTTCATGGGAACCAGATCCAGGAGCAGTAGCTGTGGATGCTTTTTCATTACATTGGGGACAATCATTCTTTTATGCTTTCCCTCCATTTTGTCTGATTACGAAATGTTTAACCAAAATAGAGTGTGACTCCGCCACAGGCGTTTTGGTGGTCCCAGATTGGCCAACACAACCATGGTTCCCATTGGTACTCAGAATGATGGTTCAGCCATTCATGATGGTTCCCAGCTGCAGTAATTTGTTGGTGCATCCGGTTACAGGTGAAAGTCATCCATTACATTACCGTATCAATTTGCTGATCTGCAGGTTCTGAACAGACCATTCCAAGGCCTTGGATTGTCGGACAGGACCATGGAGGTTATCACTGCAGCCTGGAGGAATAGTACTAAAAAACAATATATGGTTCATATAAAGAAATGGGAGATGTTTTGTGTACAGTCAAATTTATCTTATCATACTGCAAGCATATGTGATGTGTTGGAGTTCCATGCTAAGTTCCATTTTGATGAGCATTTGAGTTATAGTGCTATTAACAGTGCTAGGAGTGCTTTGTCCTCTTAATTAGAGCAGTCCACATGACAACAGCCTATCGGGGCTCATCCGTTAGTATCCCGATTTATGAGAGGAATTTTTAACAAAAACCCTCCTAAACCCAGGTATACAGAAATCTGGTATATCAGTGTAGTTCTCACACTGCTTCAGCAATGGGCTCCAATTACATCGTTGCCTATGCAGAGATTAACTCTGAAAATGGTTATGCAGCACAACGTGTAGAAACATTACAATTGTTACGAATAGATTGCATGCATTTGTCTGTAGATTACATTACTTTTTATGTCTATGATTTAATCAAACAGAGCAGGCCAGGTATGGCAGGAACCAAGGTGACATTTGAAGCATATCCTGTTGACCAAATGTTATGTGTAGTTAAACACTTAAGGCGATATCTTGAGTTAACAGGGAGACTGAGACAGGGGTTCTGAGACAGGACTGCTTATTAGTCACAAAAAGCCATATAAAAGTGTCAATACAAACTATTTCTAGATGGTTGAAACAGGTTCTCAATTGTGCTGGAGTCGACATTCATGTGTTTAAATCTCACTTCACCAGGGCGGCTTCCATATCCGCGCAAAGGCTTAGGACGTGCCGCTAGACCAAATCCTCGCGGCCGCAGGATGGTCGAGAGAAGCAACTTTCTCACAGTTTTATGATAAACCTGTGCAGACAGTGCCACGGTTTGGGCATGCTGTTTTGGGTTCCGTTTAATTCATTTGCTTTGTTTATATCATTGTTTGTAATTTCCTCCTGGGATAGAGAGGTTATTACTGGTTTTTGTTATTATTGTAGCAATGTTACAAAATTTTGAGATTTTAAAAATCAAGTCTGCAATCTATCCCATCAGATAAAGCATAAAAAGAAGTTTAATTTGACACCTAATTCACTTTCGTATCTTCAGTATTAAGAAAGTTATGACCATTTTCATACTCGGAAATTAGCATCTTGTTCCCCATTGCCTTTCGATTGACTTAACTCAAAAGCTGTGATCTAGAACAGTTAAAAGCCCATATCTTTCTTAAAAATTAAGAGAACTCAATGAAATTTTCAGTTATTATAGATTGAAGCATTCTGAAACAAATATGAAACAATCTTACTTGGATGACCTGAAATTAAAGCATATAATTAGTTAGTTATCTAATTGTAGCTAATTACAAAATTCAATGAGTAGATCTAAACATCTATCCATTTCTTAAGAAAAGATACACTTTTTTAAAATTGCCTAAGTGTCCAAATAACATTCACACATTAATCCACAATATAACATAATTTTTAAATCTAATTTTCATGAATTCCTGGGCCAAATGGAAGGAATTTAGTGTTTAATGCCTGTAAATTAATGGCCATTTAAATCAACTAGCGAGTGGGTTTCAATGGAAAGTGGTGGATTGGAACGTTGCGGTTTGCGGTGAAGTCGGTATGAAAAATACTGTTGGTTCATACATTTTTTTGGACCCCATTCCGCAACATGAAAATATGATTAAAGCCTCCATAAAAAACAACTTTTAATATAAAAATAAACTGTATACATTTTTTTCTCCCCTACGGAAAATCCTTCCCGTTGTCGGCGCTCACGGCTTTTGAAATTACTCTAGTTAATAAATAATCTAGCGTAATTTAAAAATACCTTCATGAATGAAATGTCGGAGCGATTTTTCTTCCGCAACGAAATCGCCCGACATGGATCGATTTTCTTAAGGGGTTGGACAGGCTAGATGCAGGAAGATTGTTCCCGATGTTGGGGCCGTCCAGGACAAGGGGTCACAGCTTAAGGATAAGGGGGAAATCCTTTAGGACCGAGATGAGAAGGAATTTTTTTCACACAGAGAGTGGTGGGTCTCTGGAATTCTCTGCCACAGAGGGTAGTTGAGGCCAGTTCATTGGATATATTTAAGAGGGAGTTAGATGTGGCCCT
Source organism: Raja brachyura (assembly GCA_963514005.1). The sequence continues at coordinate 73,585,046 of OY740790.1, forward strand.
TGTGGCTAAGGGGATCAGAGGGTATGGAGAGAAGGCAGGTACGGGATACTGAGTTGGATGATCAGCCATGATCATATTGAATGGCGGTGCAGGCTCGAAGGGCCGAATGGCCTATTCCTGCACCTAATTTCTATGTTTCTATGATTTTCCCTGTCTGTTGAAAAACGGCACTTTAAGCCCGCCCCCCTCTGAAAGGCGCCAAAGTCACTCACACGGGGAGCGGCAGAACTGCAGCGCTGCTCAAGGTAAGTTTTGTAACATACCTAATTATTGTTATTAAAAAATAGTTATTGAATAATTTAAAGCCATGTTCAATATATTATTTGTTACTACTGTGTCAACCGAAGCAGTTGTCGTATGGAGTGCATCTACGGCATGTAAACACAGAGCTTTGAAATCTTCACGTAGTCACTCACGTGTCTCCGAAATAAAATAGTAAGATTAAACGAGAACTTACCAGTTCAAAGTTTGATCCTTATTTTATGAGGAGTTGCGTTGAGGGATTACATGCCCTCCGCTCCCATCCTCATAATTTAAGAAATTATCTGGTAGTTCTAGTCTTCTTAAAGCCTTACTATGTTACTTACTATATGTGTTTTCTGTGTTTCCACGCCGCTGCTTTGAAGTATGACGCGCATGCGCCTGGCGGGACTTCTTCACGTAATCCCTCAACGTAACCCCTTTATCAAACTTCAAACTGGTAAGTTCTCATTTAATCTTACTATTTTCTATTTTAATCAACATGGTTCATCCTTTTAACTAATTCTGAATTAATCAAATTAACAATATTTGATGATAATTAATAATTATGATTAATAATGATTAGTAATAATTAGTACTATAATATAAAATATTATATAACAATAATCAGTTTCATTCTAAATTCATAACAGTCCTTGAGTATAGTAATTTAAAGTTCAGTTTCTTCACAATAAAGTACCGAATCCAATATCATCACATATATATTTAGTGTTAAGTATTAATCCTCATTGTCCTCTTTTTCACTCTCGCCCTTGGTAATTTCAATATTCTCAATGTTCTCAATGTTCTTTGCAAATTTAAAGGCCTCTGTGTGGTTGGTGAAGAAGTATCCTTTCTTGTCATAGGTGATTCTCAATGTTGCAGGATACATCAATCCATATCTCAGGTTCTTTATATTCTTAAGTATTCTTCTTGTGTCTGTAAACAATGCTCTTTTCTTGGCAACCTCCGCCGGGTAGTCTCGAAATATGCTGATCTTGTCTCCTTCAAATTCAAGATATCTGCAGTGAACGATTTTCTTCATCATGTCATCCAAGACATGGTCATATTGCACGTTCACTATCAGTTGTCTTGGAGGGGCGTCCGCCCCTGGACAACGTCTCAGTGCTCTATATGCCAGAGCAAGTAAAGGTGCTTGATCCAGATTTAAAACGTTCTTCAGTAGATCTGCAGCAAATTCACGGGGGACACGGTTCCCCTCTCTTCCTTCCCGGACGCCAATAATTCTAAGATTCTGGCATCTCTGTCGTCCCTCTAAGTCAATGCATTTTTCAGTTATTTTATGCAATAAGTCCGATAAACGCATGTTCTCGGAGAGAAGCTTGCTTGTAGTTTTAAAGCTTTTTTCAGCGATTTCCTCTAATTCGATTACAGATTTATGTTGTTGTTCTAGTGCCTGCGAAATGGGGTCCAACTTCGAATTAAATACGGATTCCATCATTTTCAATTTAACATTTACTTCTTCAATCTTTTGATTTAGATTTTCTTCCATGGTCAGCTTCCAGGAATCCAGTTGTTCCTGTAATATAGCAATGATATCTTTCTTAATTTCTCCTTTAATTTCTTTTTAAAAAGTTTTCAACTCATCTGTTAAGTCATGTTTGAGTTTTTTAAAATCTGCCATTGTTTTTGAAATTTCTAAAATGAGAAAACTCCTTAATTCCTCCACATCCGACTTTTTTTTCCTTGAGAATTCTTCTTGGGATGCTGTTAAACCTGAGGCTGAGGCTTCGGTTGGGCCTACTTCCTTAGACCTACCGGTTTTTCTCAGTTTTGGGGGGTATGTTGTGTAGACATACCGTCGGTATTGTAGCGCACCTGATGACATCACAGGCTTACTGCAATCAGTTGTTAGCGTTGTTGAGCAGGTAAGTCCCGATTTATCCCCCATTTTATTTTTTGGATTTTCTGAGCTAAATGGCGCGAGTCTGCCTACTCCATAGCACCACCGGAAGTCCTATTTTCCCTTTCCTAATTAATCCCTTTCTCCTCTGTTGGACTCTGAATTTCTCCCAGTCCTCTGGTAGGCTGCTTTTTCTGGCTAATTTGTATGCTTCTTCTTTTGTTTTCACACTATCAATGATTTCCCTTGTTATCCACGGATGCGCTACCTTCCCTGATTTATTATTTTGCTAAACTGGCATGAACAATTGTTGTAATTCATCCATGCAGTCTTTAAATGCCTTCCATTGAATATCCACCGCAACCCTTTAAGAATCAATTGCCAGTCTATCTTGGCCAATTAATGTATCATATCCTCAAAGTTACCTTTCTGTAAGTTCAGAATCCTTGTTTCTGAATTAACAATGTCACTCTCCATCCGAATGAAGAACTCAACCATATTATGGTCACTCTTGCCCAAGGAACCATGTACAACAAGACTGCTACCTAACCCTTCCTCATTACTCATACCCAGTCCAGAATAGCCTGCTCTCTCGTTGGTTCCTCAACATGTTGGTCGTGGCAACTAAGAAAAACAAAGACGAGATACGCATCTGCATCAACCTCAGGGATCTGAATACTGCAATTAAGTGCCCACACTACCCGATGAGGACTACAGAAGACGTCGCTGCACAGATTGGAAACGGAACTGTGTTCTCAGTCCTGGATGCAAAAAGCTCCTTCTGGCAAATACCACTTGATCCTGCATCATCCAACTTGATGACTTTTGCACACCCTTTGGCCGTTATAAATTTTGAACAATGCCCTTCGGCATCAACTCTGCCAGTGAAGTTTTTCAGCGCACAATGGAACAAATGTTTGCAGAATACCCGTGTGCTATCATTGTTGATGATATCCTCGTCTATGGTCACGATCTGGCTGAGCATGACGCCAACCTGAAGAAAATACTAGACAGTGTCAGAGACATTAATCTCAAACTTAATCCACTAACGTGCAGGGTTCCTGAGGTCACCTATGTCGGACATGTTTTCACCAGCAGCGGCCTAAAGCCTGATCTACTAAAGACTGCAGCCATCAACAAACTACCTGCTCCTACCGATGTCACAAGTTTGCAACGATTCCTCGGCATGGTGAACTACCTGGGTAAATCTATTCCCAAACTCAGTGACCTGTCGGCCCCCATGTGCCAACTGACACATAAGGACACGGCATGATCCTGGTACCCACAGCAACAAAGGGGTTTTGACACTCTCAAACTACCATTGGCCAGCACGCCAACACTGTCACATTTCGACCTTAAATTACCGGTCACCATCACATGCGATGCTTCCCAGTTCGGGCTACCTACAGACCACCACCGACGATGACATAAACCCAGTCTCATATGCATCCCGTACAATTGCTGTCCACTATCACACGGAACGGTTGCCCCATAAACAGCCGAACACCGCACTCGAAATACGACCATACTTCCTAGTTTGTGACGAATTAGTGCTGCAGGACGGAATCATAGTCAAAGGCCACAAGGCGGTGGTTCCTTCTGTAGGTATGTTACAAAACTTACCTTGTGCAGCGCTGCAGTTCTGCCACTCCCCGTGTGCGTGACATTGGCTCCTTTCAGAGGGGGGCGGGCTTAAAGTGCCGTTTTTCAACAGACAGGGAAAATCGATCCATGTCGGGCGATTTCCTTGTGGAAGAAAAATCGCTCCGACATTTCATTCATGAAGGTATTTTTAAATTACGCTAGATTATTTATTAACTAGAGTAATTTAAAAATCACCTTCAAAAGCCGTGAGCGCCGACAACGGGAAGGATTTTGCGTAGGGGAGAAAAAAAGTATACAGTTTATTTTTATATTAAAAGTTGTTTTTTATGGAGGCTTTAATTATATTTTCATGTTGCGAAATGGGTCCAAAAAGTTGTATGAACCAACAGTATTTTTCCTCCCGACTTCACCGCAAACCGCAACGTTCCAATCCACCACATTCCACTAAAGCCCACTTGCTAGTTGATTTAAATGGCCATTAATTTACAGGCATTAAACACTAAATTCCTTCCATTTGGCATAGAAACTCATGAAAAGTAGATATAAAAATTATGTTATATTGTGGATTATTGTTTGAATGTTATTTGGACACTTAGGCAATTTTAAAAAAGTGTATCTTTTCTTAAGAAATGAATAGATGTTTAGATCTACTCATTGAATTTTGTAATTAGCTACAATTAGATAACTAACTAATTATATGCTTTAGTTTCAGGTCATCCAAGTAAGATTGAAGCATTCTGAAACAAATATGAAACAATCTATAATAACTGAAAATGTCATTGAGTTCTCTTAATTGTTAAGAAAGATATGGGCTTTTAACTGTTCCAGATCACAGCTTTTGAGGTAAGTGAATTGAAAGGCAATGGGGAACAAGATGCTAATTTCCGAGTATGAAAATGGTCATAACTTTCTTAATACTGAAGATATGAAAGTGAATTAGGTGTCAAATTAAACTTCTTTTTATGCTTTATCTGATGGGATAAATTGCAGACTTGATTTTTCATATCTCAAAATTTTGTAACATTCTGCATTTTGTAAGCTTCTGCACTACGGGGCGAGTACTATGACGACATCCACAGGAGTCACCCCGGCATGGAAGCCACCCTCCAAAGGACCAGAGTATGTTTTACTGGCCCGGAATGACAAAATTCATATGTGAAAAGACCGAAGGTTAGTTGAGGCAGGTGCTATAACACCAGCAGAAGCAGCCTCTTCTACTCCAACCAGCTCCTTCCCTCCCTTGGTCCTCACTGGCCGCAACATCTCTGAATGGCATGGAAAACACTATCTTGTTCTTGTGGACTCTTACTCGGGATGGTTCGAAATAGACTTACTACAAACCATTTCCTCTAAGTGTGATAAGGAAGCTGCAACGACACCTCTCCGTACATGGCTCCCCTGTACGCATTCAGACTGACAATGGCAGGCAATTTACCAGCCAAGCATTCAAGAACTTTTTTAAAAGATGGAACTTCCAACATGTCACCAGCAGCCCAGAGTTCCCGCAGTCCATCAGACTGGCTGAACGCACTATTCATGGAACGCACAACTCATGGAACGTTCCTAAATCAAATCAAAATCAAAAACGTTTATTTGTCATTGCACATCAACTGTACAATGAAATTTCATGTGCATCCCCTTCAATGGTAAACAATAAAAGACACAGGATAAAAAGATTAAAAAGAACAAAATACAATAACACAAACAACCATTTACTCTCACATTTACATTTACTACAAGATCAATGCATAAAATAAGTAATAAATAATAAAAAAAATGCACATTATATTGCACATTCTAGCAGACATTTTTATATACTACCTGGTAAAATCCGACGTTTACCTGGACTAGCTCAACCTACAAAACGTTGCATGGGACAGCGTTCTTGTCTTCCCCGCCTATGACTAATGTCCCAGCAGACGCGCCCACTCTTGCCTGTCTCTCAGCAGCAGCTAAAGCTGTGTGTCCGCTCCCCGCCCGCGGTGCAGAAGCAACTGCAATTTAAACGCGACACACAAAGTCATTTCTACGACAAGTCCAGCAAGCCGCTTAATCCACTGGCACGTGGACAAGTGCTATGTCCGCAAACCGACAAAGGACATACCATGCAGGGGCACGTTTATGACCCTTCCAAAGAACCACGTTCCTACCTGGTCGAAGTGGACGGTGTCATCTACAGACGCAACCGTCAACATATCCTTCCAGTGAACGAACCACGTCCTGCGCCTATAGGTCCTGATGCCCCGCCTCTCATGTTTGCTCCAACGCCTGTTCCAGCTACTCCACCAGCTGCTCCACCTCCTGCTGTTATTGCTGCCGTGTGTTCCCCGCGTCGGTTTACGCCTGGCTCGCCTGTGGCGACTTCTCCCACCAGGCCGGGCTGGGTCGCCGGTCGCCTGTCCCCACTCCCGGTTACCATTTCTTCTCCCGCAAAGGAAGGTGAGGCGGGAGAAGAACTAAATAAAATATATTCTAACCAAGTCATTAAACTATTTCAACAAACCAAACAAGTGCATTTCGAGTTTGGAGACAAACCACAAAAACTATTAGCAAGACAACTTAGAAAATTAGAAGATGAAAAATTGATACATAGAATTAGATCGGTGGAAGGAAATATATTGACGATACCAAAAGATATTAATGACATATATTTCTACAATATTATCAAAATCTTTATTCATCTAAATTAACAGGACAAACAGTGGATATGGAAACATTTCTACAAAAGTGTCAAATTAACAGTTTAGATCAGGAAGGTAGACATTTGTTAAACGCCGAAATAACAGTAAAAGATATTGAAGAATCAATTAGTTCGTTAAAGAATGGAAAAGCAGCGGGCCCCAATGGCCTAAGTGCAGAATTTTATAAAAAATTTCTAGATCTGATTTCCCCAAGATTATATACAGTATATAGATATGCATATGAACAAGGTAAATTACCAGAATCTTTAAACAAATCTACAATTACACTTATTCCTAAGGCAGATAAGGATTTGGAAGATCCAGGATCATATAGAGCGATCGCACTTCTAAATACAGACCAAAAAATACTAACGAAAGTTTTATCTCGGAGATTAAGTTTGGTGATTTCTAAATTAATACATCAAGATCAAACAGGTTTTATCCCAAAACGCTACTCATCTCATAATCTCAGACGCTTGTTTAATATTATATATTCAAAAAGAGTACGGGACAGGGAATTAGCAGTTGTATCGCTAGATGCAGAAAAGGCATTCGATCAGGTGGAATGGTTATATTTATTTAATATAATGGAAAAGTTTCAATTGGGGGATAGATTCTGTAAATGGATAAGAATTTTATATTTGAATCCAACGGCAAGAATCTTAACTAATCAAATATTATCAGCTAAATTTAAGCTCTCTAGGGGTTGTAGACAGGGTTGTCCGTTATCGCCTTTACTATTTGCTTTGATGATAGAGCCTTTGGCGGAAAGAATCAGATCAGAACCTGAAATCTATGGCTATAATACTGACACAACAACTAACAAAATATTTTTATATGCAGATGATGTTTTCATTTATATTACAAAACTGGAAATTAGTATACCTAAGTTATTTAATGTTATAACTATCTTTGGCACATTTTCAGGATTTAGGATTAACTGGAATAAAAGTGAAATTATGCCTATAACAGGAATTAATTTAAATATATTACAACAATATCCATTAAAAATAGTTAAAGACAAATTTAAATATTTAGGAATTAATGTAACTAAATCTTATAATTCACTAATTAAATCTAATTACCCTCTATTATTAGATAAACTTAAAAAAAATATTTTGTGCTGGAAAACACTTCCTATATCCATGATTGGTAGAATAAATGCTATAAAGATGGTGTTTTTACCACAATTATTATATTTGTTTCAGGCTATTCCTTTTTTTCTCCCAAAGACCTTTTTTAAAAAAATAGATAATATTATTTATAGTTTTATTTGGGATTATAAAAATCATAGAATAAGTAAAAAACATTTATGTAAATCTAAGATAAATGGAGGATTAGCACTTCCAAATTTTTTATATTATTTTTGGGCAGTCCAGATTAAGAATATGAATTTTTGGTGGGTAAATATGGATTATGAACCAATGTGGTCAAAGATGGAAAAGGAAGATTGTTTACCCTATAATGTAGGCTCGATTCTCTTTGCCCCAAAGAAAGTACAACATTTTTTTTATAGGGACAACCCTATAATTTATAATAATAGACGTATTTGGAAACAAATAGTTAAGACTTTACAGCTAGATAATCTTTCACTTAGACTACCAATAATGAATAACCCATTATTTAAGCCCTCTATATTGGATGGAGGGTTTAGACATTGGGATGATTTAGGAATTAAAAGGATAGAGCACCTTTATAGAAAAGGAAAATTTATTTTATTCCAAGAGTTACAAGATATCTACGGATTGTCTCCGCATCACTTGTTTAGGTACTTACAAATTAGAGATTATATAAAATCAAACACATTAGATTATAAAAATAAAGTACCAGGATTATTAGATGATTTGTTTAATTTACACCCAAATACAGAAAAATTAATAGCCTATATATATAACATAATCTCGGATAAGGAGAATCCAACAACTGAAACATATCGGCAAGCATGGGAAAAGGAAATTGGTTTATCCATAACAAAAGAAAATTGGGAAGAAAGTTTACAGCAAATACATCGGTGTTCGTTAAATGCCAGACATACATTGATACAATTCAAAGTATTATACAGATTACACTATTCAAAAACTAAATTAAATAGTATCTTTCACAATCTCTCTTCAATTTGTGATAAATGTAAGAACTTAGAAGCAAATTTAACACACAGTTTTGCTACATGTCCCAAACTGAATTACTACTGGACAGAAATTTTTAAGGTTATTTCTGAGGTTCTAAAAATTAGATTGGATCCAGACCCAAAGTTAATAATACTTGGGATTTTGGATTCAAATTCGGTACTTACAGGAAATCAAAGAAATTTCTTTGATTACTGTTTGATAATAGGGAAAAAAATCATATTGAAATTTTGGAAGGGAACATTATCCCCCACAATTAAAATGTGGGCAGCAGAGATGTTGGAGACGTTACAATTAGAAAGAATCAGATTTGTCCTATTGGACAAATATAATACCTTCGAACAAATATGGTCTCCATATATACAGTATCTAGAGAAGTAGCTGTTCTTGACGTCACAGCCTGACGGGTACCCAGCGGGATTTGATGAGAATAATTGATTCTTATACTAGGATTAATAGGCATGTCTTCATTGATATTATTATTTGTAATAGTTTTAGATACAATATATTTTGTTGATTTTCATTGATATATATATATATATATAATATTTTTTCACTTTTTGTTAATCTATAATCTTTTTTCCTTGCTCTATTTTCTTCTTCTTTTCTATATAATCAAATTATTATTTAATCACTTTCTTATTGATTTAAAACTATTCTATTCTTTTCTTTATTTCAAAAAAAAATAGAAGATGATAACTGTCAATGGGTTATTTAAAAAATAATATGTAATTAAGCTGAGGTTTGTAAAGCTGTTTACATTATTGTAAATAGATTACTTCTAATAAAATAAAGTAAACAAAAAAAAAAAAGGAAGGTGAGGCGGTCTCCTACCGCACGAGGCCGGACGGGTTTGCACGCCACCCATTAGATATGATGATTTTGTATAAACCCGCTAGCATGCACCCCTCGGTATATTTTTCAAGGCACCGTAGTTACTTTTTAAATTTTCTACAAGAGGAGATGTAGATTGGCTATTGCGTGCAAGCCAATTACAGTGTTTGTTAGTAGTAGCCCCGCCTTGTACATGCTTTATAATATTAGGAACTCGCCTACATCAGGTAGTAGATGTAGCAGCTTGGACATGTAATGTACTGTATATCCAATACTGTAAGAGTTTAATAAAGATGTGTTGTATCTTTAGTTGTGTATGAGTCTGGTGATTATAGTCTAGTATCCTTTATAGATTAGGTTTGCTGATGATCCCCAGTTGACTTCAGCCTAGGGATGCAGTGTAGAAGCAGTCCCTCCAACCTACCGAGTCCATGCTGAACAGCGATCACCCATACACAAGTTCTACTCTACACAAAAGGGATAATTTACAGAAGCCAATTAACCTACAAACCTCAGCACAAAGGAACTGCAGATGCTGGTTTACACCGAAGATAGACACAAAATGCTGGAGTATCATAGCAGGTCAGGCAGCATCACTGGACAAAAGTAATAGGTGATATTTTGTGTCGAGTCACTTCATCAGAGTCACCGAAGACAGACACAAAATGCTGGAGTCACTCAGTGGGTCAGGCAGCATCTCTGGAGGGAGGGAACAAGTGACGTTTTGGGTTGTGCCCTTCTTCGGACATCAGTCTGATGAAGGGTCACAATCCAAAACATCATTGGTTCCTTGTCTCCAGAGATGTTCCCTGACCCACTGAGTTACTCCAGCAACTTTGTACCATTTGTAAACCAGCACCTGCACATTCTTGTTACTAGCATGTTGGCCGGATAAGGAATGAAGATTGAGGAGGGATACAGAGTTTAGCACCAACTTCCATCCAAGCCTTTGCCAAAAGGAGAAAGATTTAATCTGAATCTTAGGGGACCCTTAGATGGGGTATTTTGGATGAGTTCATAACTTCTAGAACAGAATTATGAGGGATTACGTGAAGAAGACCCCGCCTGGCGCTGGAACGGCATACTTCAAAGCAGCGGCATGAAAAACACAGAACCAATAGCCGGAGTAAAATAGTAAGGCTCAAAATAGACTAGAACTACCAGATGATCATTTATATTATGAGGGTTGGGAGTGGAGGGCACGTAATCCCTCATCGTAACTCCTCATAAAATAAAGATCAAACTTCGAACAGGTAAATTCTCATTTAATCTCACTATTTTACTTCGGAGTCACGTGAGTGACCACGTGAAGATTTTAAAGCCCTGTGTTTTCCATGTCGTAAACTCATTTCATACGACTCTCTGTTTGGTCAAAATAGTAGTGAGTAAAAAGTATTTTAACACATTGTTATAATTTATGTAATAAGTCCTTTAATTATAAAAAAGAACAACTTTTTTAATAATAACCCCTCTATTGCAGGGGAAAATTACAAAATAATTGATAAATGTTGTCAATGGTAACATAAATCGATAAAATAAATCGATAATATAAACAAAGCAAGCATTTAAAGAGAACCCAGTACTGCGTGTCCAAATCCTGGCACCGTGACAACAGGTTTATTGTAGAACTTTGAAAAAGTTTCTTCTCTAGACCACCCTGCGGCCTCTAAAATTTGATCGAGTGGTACGTCCTGTACCTTCGCCGCGGACGTAGCTGCCGCCCTAGTGGAGTGAGATTTAAACACATCAGTGTCTATTCCTGCTAGACCCAAAACCTGTTTTAACCATCTAGAAATGGTTTGAACTGAAACTTTTGTATGTGTTTTTTTGTGTGTTATCAATAACGCTTTCTCAGAACCTCTGAGATTTTTGGTTACCTCCATGTATTGAGTTAAATGCTTAACTACACACAATGTTTCATCAATAGGACATGCTTTAAACATTACCTTCATTCCAGTTCTCCCTGGTCTGCTTTGTTTGATCAAGTCATAAACATAAAACACAATGTTATCTGAAGTCACATGCATGCAATCCAACCTTAACAATTGCAAAGTCTGTACTCTTTGAGCTGATACCAATTCCATTAGCATAACCACCTTGAATGTTAAGTTCTGCAAAGACATTGAATTAATTGGAGTTCATTGTTTAAGCAAAGTGAGAACAATGCTAACATCCCAAATTTCTGTATATCTGGGCTTGGGAGGATTTTTATTAAAAATACCTTTCATGAATCGGGATACTAATGGGTGAGACCCAACTGAATCCCGATCCGAAATTTGTCCTAAATAGGATGACAATGCACTCCGAGCACAATTAATGGCACTATAACTCAAATGCTCATCAAAGTGTAACCCAGCAAGGAACTCCAATACATTTGAAATGTTTGCAGAATGATAAGATATCTTTGACTGTGTACAAAAGGCTTCCCATTTTCTTATATGCGACATATATTGTTTTTTAGTGCTAGTCCTCCAAGCTGCATCTATAACATCCATGGTCCTGTCCGACAGTTCAAACTCTTGCAATGGTCTGGTCAGAACCTGCAGATTAACAAATTCATATGATCATGCAATGGATGAATTTCTTTTGTTACTGGCTGTGTCAACAGATTGTCGCAACTGGGAATTACCATACATGGTTCAATAATCATTTTAAGCATCAATGGGAACCATGACTGTGTGGGCCAATTTGGCACCACCAAAATGCCTTTGGCAGCGTCTTGCGCTATTTTCTTGAGACATTGCCCAATGAGACAGAATGGGGGAAAAGCATAAAAGAACATATTCCCCCAGTGTAGCGAGAAAGCATCCACCGCTACTGCCCCTGGATCGTGTTCCCAAGACACGTATTTCGGCAATTGGTGATTCAATCTAGATGCAAACAGATCAATGTCCGGTACTCCATACCGACTGACAATATTTTTGAAAATTTGTGGATTTAACATCCATTCTGTATTGTCTTTAAATATTCATGATCTTTTGTCTGCCACAACATTGTCTCTCCCTGGGAGATAAATAGCTGAAAGCCAAATATTTTTTGCAATACACCACTGCCATATCTGGTTTACCAGATGATCACATGAAATTGATCTGACACCACCCATGTGATTGATATATGCCACAGCTGTGGTATTATCTATTTGTACTTGGACATGCAAATCCTTTAATGAAGAGCAATAAGCTTTTAATCCATAAAATGCTCCCAGTAGCTCCAAATAATTAATACCATATGTTTGGAGCAATAAATCCTCTTGGACAGCCCATCTGCCTCCACAGCTGGTCTCATTGTCCGTAGCCCCCCCATCCGAGAGAACTTGCGTCAGTTTGTAAAAACACGACTGGCTGATGAACTAAAATGTTCTTAGCAGCTTGTGGAACATTCTCAATCCACCAATGTAATTCCGATAAAGCTTCCTTACGCAATTGCATTGGCCTATCAAAATGGCCTGCTCGCTGAATTAGCGCTTTAGTTTTTGCCCTTTGAAGATTTTGGTAATGTAAACGACCAAATTCTACTGCTGGATATGCTGCTACCAATTTACCAATACCCTTGGCAACCTCTCGGATGGAGGGATAAGGTTTGTTAATCAGGTTTTGACACACATTTGTCAAATCTAACTCCTTATCCATTGGTAAAGTTACCAACATGGTGACTGAGTTTATCACAAACCCCAGATATTCAATGGTTTGGGATGGCTGTAATTTAGACTTTGTTGGATGGATCAGAAACCCCAACTTCTCAAACAAGCTAATAGTTGCTGAGACTGATTTCCCAGCTGATTCCTGATTAGCATTGACAATTAAAATGTCATCTAGATAAGCCATAACGATGTGTTTTTGTGCCCTTAGCAGTGCAAGTGCTGGCTTTAACAATTTAGTGAACAATCTAGGTGCTGAACTTAATCCATTAGGCAAAGCTTTGTATTGCCACAGCTGTCCCATCCATTTAAACTTTAAATACCTGCGAAAATCATGATGAATTGGGACCGAATAATATGCATCCTTCAAGTCTATTGTAGCCATATAACAACCTGTTGATACCAACTGCATTGCAGTGTAGAAAGTGTCCATTTTAAAATGTTTATACTGGACAAATGTATTCAAAAAAGTGAGATCTAAAATGATCCTACAACCCCCATCTTTCTTTGGTCTGGGGAAAATGTTTGATATAATTTGTTGTGGATCCTCTCCTGTTTTCTCGATAACTCCTTTTTTACTCAAATTCTTAATCTCTTTGTCCATTTGATTAATCTCAAACTCTGAGAACCTCAAAGGATGACTAGGCTCATTCTGTCCCAATGGAACCATACCTTCCACAAAATCAATGATAGATCCTAGTACAGTGTCTAATACCACACGATCAACTGTAATATTGTCCCATTCCTTATAAAACATTTGGAGTCTACCGCCAATCTGTGGCTCATCCCAGCATTCCTCTTTAATAGGATAATGTTTATGTACCTCTCCAACTGGACGAAATGATCTCCTTTTCCCAATGAATGGGTGCACATTCGGCTGTGTTGGCTGGAAATTTTTCCTTATCATACTCCTGCCTCGGCTTGTACCAGCTCCAAAATCAAATCTCTTCCTTGAATAGCCAGTCCATCTCTGGCCAAAGTTGAAGGGTTTCATACGACCAAAGGTTTTTGCTTCTTCATCTATTTCTTTAATTTGTTTAGACAAATCCTCTCGGAACAAAAACCCAGGAGTTTGAACATTGCTTGGTTTACACAATCCTGCAAATCTTGGATGTAACAGAGGTCGAATGGCAATCTTCCTCATGCAATTAATCTCAAAAAATGAGTTGCAAAATAAGGCCAACATATGTTTCTGCACTTTGGTCATTCCACAACCTTCCACTTGTCTGCCAAGTGCAGTAATGCCAGCTGAAATCAGCTTGAGGACTCTTTGAAATCGAATTTCCTGCGCCCGCATAATTGATGACATTGGCGCCCAAACAACTGGATTCACCGTAGGTACCTTCAATGAGGCACAATTGATAGGTGTTTTATACATTTCTGCTGTCTCAACCATAACAGCATCTTGAAGCGGGTGAGAGACCATATAATTAATATTGGCCGCCAGGTTATCTTCCATGGCCTCACCGCCTCCTCCAGGCATAGCAAAATCTTGTGCCACATCAGGCACACCTGGATCCATATATTTGAATTGTGTGTGTACTCCGGACCACAATCACCACTCTCAGGGTCTGTCTCATACAGCCCTGGTACTCCTGAAACTTGTTCAAAGGAGACTTCCTTCAGTCCATACCCAGGCACTGGGGTTTCAAATTCCCAACTCGAATTGGCACCATATTCACGATATGGAACCCCCTCAGGGGCTGCCTGGGAATATTCTGGGTTCTTAGACCCTTGGTTGATAATAATCTGGAGCATTTTCTCCATTTGGTCCATTCTGAGCCATAAGGCTTTTCTTTCTGGACCTTCAGAATCAGAGTCCTCAGAAACCCCAGGCCCTGCTTTTCTTTTACATTTTTTAGGCACTGGGATTTCCTCTACAGTTTCTGTTTGTGGAGCAATCAAAGCCTCACTAACGGGTGTTTCAACGGCCACCGGTATCGGAACCGGCTCCACAATAATCTGCTGTCCCGACTCTTCTGCACCCCGGGACGCACGTTTTACCCGCTGTTTTTTGGCCTTCTCCATTTTGTTTTTTACTAACTCCTCCTGGTTTTCCCACCAGGCTACGGAGTTCTGAAACCTCGCCCTAAATTTTTGTAAAACTTTCTTACCTGCGGGCCGGTTCCTTACCGCTGTGTGGAGCTGCGCTCTGCAGCTCATTCGCTGCCGACAGCGACGACGTAATGCCGTTCCAGCGCCAGGCGGGGTCTTCTTCACGTAGTCACTCACGTGACTCCGAAGTAAAATTGGGTTAGAAGTGAGAGATAGTTCAGCCATGGTTGAATAGCAGAGTAGACTTGATGGGCTGAATGGCCTAATTATGTTCCTAGCACTTATGAACTTCTGAATGTCTAAAAGACATGCGCGTATGTCCATGATCTGTGACTTTAATTTATACAGGTCAAGACTAAACGTTGCCCAGGAGATACATATAGGAGGGTTATAGACAAAGTTACATTTGACAATGTGAAGCTCACATCAGCATTTCACAATTGCAACATCATCAAGATATGAATAGACCGAGAAGATGTCATCTTGTGTTGCCGCTCGGTACATAAGTAGCCGTGCTGTGTCCATTGGGGGTTTATCCAGCAAGGCTCGGAAGAGAGGATGTGTAGGAGTGCGGCAGGACTCTTGTCTCTGGCTGTGCTTGCACTATGGGTCACAAGCAGTTCTTGTATCGAAGATTGTCACTGCACGGAAACTACCTATTGCCGGCCTCTGTCCGCAAGAAAACACAACCCAATGGAGGTGAGTCCAAACGTATCAAATAGTGAAAGGCCTGGATAGAGTGGGCGTGCGAGAATGTTTCCGTGGGTGGGAGAGTCCAGGGCCAGAGGGCACTGCCTTAGAGTAAATTGATGTACTTTTAGAAAGGAGATGAGGAGGAATTTCTTTAGTCAGAGAGTGGTGAATCTGTGGAATTCATTGCCACAGACAGCTGTGGAGGCCAAATCAATGGAAATGTTTAATGCAGAGATTGACAGGTTCTTGATTAGTATGGGTGTGGGGGGTTAGGGGGAGAAGGCAGGAGAATGGGGTTGAGAGGGAGTGATAGATCAGCCATGATTGAATGGCAGAGCAGACTTGATACTGTGTGGAATCTCCAACATTTTGTCCTTGAGCAAAAGCACAAACTGCTGGAGGAACTGACGGACCAGGCAGCATCTGTGGAGGCAAATGGATAGGCCATGATTTGAGATGACACGGTGGTGCAGCGACAGATTTGCTGCTCACAGCGCCAGAGACCTGGGTTCGATCCTGACCACGGGTGCTGTCTGTACAGAGTTTCTCTAAACTAAAATAAATAAACTTGTATTGGTTCATTATTGTGGAGATGAGTCATTAAGGCTATTGATGTCAATGCCAGACCACTGAGCTTTATAGAAACAAAGCAAATATGTGTAGGAGTAGGCCATTCCACACTACAAGACAACACAGCTCTTCAATATGATCATGGCTGATCATCCAAAATCAGTACTGTGTCATTTGCTTTCTCCCCGTATCCCTTGATTCTGTTAGCCTGAAGAACTAAATATAACTCTCACTTGAACATCCAGTGAATTGCCCTCCTATGCCTTCTGTGGCAGAGAATTCCACAGATTCACAATTATCTGGGTGAAAACATTTTTGTTCATCTCAGTCGTAAATGACCTCCCCCTTATTCTTAAACTCTGACCACTGGTTCTGAACTCACCGAACATCGGGACATTTTTTCTTGCATCTTACCTGCCCAATCCTTTGTGAATTTTATATGTTTCTATAAGATCGCCTCTCATCCTTCTTAATTCCGGTGAATATAAGCCCAGCCCATCCTTTCTTTCATCTTTTGTCAGTTCTGCCATCCTGGGTGTTAACCTGGTTAACCTACACCGCACTCCCTCAATAGCAAGAATGTCCTTCCTCAAATTACGAGACCAAAACTGCACACAGTACTCCAGGTGTGGTTTCACCAGGGCCCGGTACAACTGCAGTAGAATCTCCTTGCTCTTAAACTCGATTCTCCTCCAATGAAGGCCAACATGCCATCAGCTTTCTTCACTGCGTGCTGTACCTGCATGCTTACTTTCAGTGACTGATGCACAAGCACACCCAGGTCTTGTTGCACCTCCCCATTTCTGAATCTAACACCATTCAGATAATAATCTGCTTTCTTGTTCTTGCCACCAAAGTGGATAACGTCACTTTTCCCTACTTTTTACTGCATCTGCCATGCATCTGCCCGCTCACTCAACCTATCCAATCATGATTCAGAAATATGGAAATCTTTGAGTAGAAACTCACGAGTCATTAAAAGATGCCCTTGACTAATAGAGTCAACATGGAAACTGGTCCTACGGCCCAACTTGCCAATGCTAACCAAAATGCTCCATCTAAGTTAGTCCAACCTGCCTGCATTTGGCCCATATCTCTTAAAACCGATTCTATCCATGTAACTGCCTAAATGGTTCTTAAACGTTGCAATAGTTCCTGCCTCAACTACCTCCTCAGGCAGCTTTCCTTACATCCACCACCTTTTGTGTGAAAAATGTACCCCTCACTTTCGTATTAAATCTTTTCCTCTTCACCATAAATTTATGCAGAGTCTTTCACCCAGCGAAGGGGAATCAAGAACGAGGGGATAGAGCCCTGAGAAGCTCCTTTCTCACACACAGAGTGGTGTGTGTATGGAAGGGTTGGTGCCTGGCCTCACCCAGGTGGGTGTATGGAACGAGCTGCCAGAGGAGGTAGTTGAGGCAGGTGCTATAACAACATTTATAAGACACTTGGACAGGTACGTGGATAGGAGAGGTTTTGAGGGATATTGGTGAACGCGGGCAGGTGGGTCTAGTGTAGATGGGGCATCTTGGTCATCATGGGCAGGTTGGGCCAAAGGGCCTGTTTCCGTGCTGTGTGTCTCTATGACTGTGAGCCCAAATGGCAGCACAGTTTGGTTATGTAGAATGACTTGTTACTATGCTGTATGTCCTCTGTGTTTCTATGTGTGGGTAGAACAGTAATCACACAGCTGCCTTCAAAATAAGCTGCAGGTTTGATCTGTTCACCTGCACCTCCTGGTCTTGGAGCAGAAGTGAACTTGTTCTGCCTAGAAAAATCATTTAAAGTGAATTTGCTTCCCTTTCATTTTTATGCAAATTACTGTTTCACTTCTCTCCCAGCTCTTTGCATTTCATGGTGGAGGAAAAGATTGGAAGCATTACGCCTGGTCAAAGATCACGACTATTGTAACCAGTGGAACATATATCCCTGAGCTTCTGTGCCATGCTCATGCACACAACGTTCGAGTTGTCATGGACGGTAACTGATGTCCATTTTCTAATTCAATCCTGATTATCGCAAGTCACACAAAGATGTAGAGTGCAGCACAGAATCTGACCAGACAAATACTAGGAAAGGGTAGGGAGGAACTGCAGATGTTGGTTTACCCGAAAGATAGACACAAAATGCTGGAGTAACTCAGTGGCTCAGGCAGCATCTCCGGAGGAGGAATAGTTGAAGGAATAGGGACCAGGAAGGCTTTGCCTTGCACCCACCTCCCTTTTCCAGATTTCTCAGCCCTCCCACAACAATCAGACTGAAGAATAGACACGACCCAAAACGGCGTCTGTCCATTCCCCCCACAGATGCTGCCTGACCCGTTGCGTTTCTCCAGCACTTTGCCAGAACGTGGCGACTCTCTGCGTTCTGTTCCAGAAGAGGATCTATTGTACTCTTGTACCGTCTGATTTGACCGGTTTGCACGCAGGACAAGCTCCTCACTATCGGAGTAGCTGGGAGAAAACCCACACGGTCACAGGGAGAAAATGCAAACTGCACACACACAGACAGCACCCCAGCTCAGGATTGAACCCAGGTCTCTGGCGCTGTGAGGCAGCAGGTCTACCTGTTGCACCACTCTTGCTACCCCATGGCACAAATGGTGGATGGAGAGAGAACAGGAACATCAACTCACCAAGTGCATTGGCATGAAATCATTCTTCAGTGGTTTAAAGACCATTGAATCATAGAGTGATACAGCATGGAAACAGGCTCTTCGGCCCATCTTGGCCACACTGGCTAACATGTCCCATCAACACTAGTCCCACCTGCCCGCTTTCGGCCCATATCCCTCAAAACTTGTCCTATTCATGTACCTGTTTAACTGTTGTGATAGTTTCTGCCTCAACGACCTTCCCTGGCAGCTTGTTCCATACACCCATCAACCTTTGTGCAAAAATGTTAAATCTTTCTCACTTCACCTTAAGCCTATGTCCGCTTGTCCTTGATTCACCTACTCTGGGCAAGAGACTGTGCATCTACCTGATCTATTCCTCTCTTGGTCTTTTACACCTCTATAAGCTCACCCCTCATCATCCTGCGCTCCAAGAATAGAATTCCAGCATACTCAACTTTCCCTATAGCTCAGACCCTCAAGTCCTGGCAACATCCTCATAAATCCTCTCTACCTTTTCCAGCTTGACAAAATCGTTCCTATAACGTGGTGCCCAGAACTGAACAAAGTACTGTAAATGGAGTCCCACCAACATCTTATACAACTGAAACATTACCTTCCAACTTCTATACTCAATACTCTGATGAAGGCCAATGTACCAAAATACTTTTTGACTACGAGATCCCTCTGCTCTTCAACACTTTCCAGAGGCCTATCATTCACTGTTTAGATCCTGCCCATGTTAGACTTCCCAAAATGCAACACCTCACATTTCTCTGTATTAAATTCCAGCAACCATTCGTCAGCCCACCTGACCAACCGATCAAGATTCTGCTGCAATTTTTCACAACCATCTTCACTATCTACAAAACCACGTACTTTTGTTCCAGAGTCCCAGAGTCCCACCCCAACATCAGTCTTATCTCCTGGCTCCTTCGTGCCCTCCCAAAACTCTTCCAGGCATACCAGCTAATTTTCCCTGTTTCCTGCTGCCTTTCGTTGTCCCGAAACATATAAAGTTCTTAGATGATTGGACAGGACAGATGGTAGACAACCTCAGATATGTGGCCCAAAATTGCTCACAATACTCCAGTTGTGGCCTGACCAGCTCAGCATAGCGTTGCCAAACCTGTACATCTTAATCATCTGGATCAGCCTACCATGAGGAACCTTATCAAAAGCCTTACTAAGATCCATTCATACAACACCAACTGCCACATACAAAGCTGTGCTGGTTATCCCTAATTAGCCCAAAGGTAGACACAAAACGCTGGAGTAACTCAGTGGGTTAGGCAGCATCTCTGGAGAGAAGGAATGGGTGATGTTTCGGATTGAGACCCTTCCTCAGATTAGACCGTTCTCTTCCCAAAGGGAGTAAATCCTATCAAGGGGAGATATCAATTAAAGTACATGAAAAGTATGTTTTTTTGTGAAGAACCCTGGACACAATGTTTCTATTTCTCTGCTTTTTACCAGTGGCAATAGGGAAAAATGACCTGATGAACCATCAGACCCGAACTACTTGGATCGGCAACAAATTGCACGCGATTCGAGAAAAATACTTGGACGGAGTTCATTTGATATTTAATTCTGTTCTTGTCCCTACATTTTCTTCCAACCTGCCCACCCTGTTTGAAGAGATGAAAACCAAGTTCAAGCAAAGCATACCAGGATCTCAGGTAAAAGCTTTACAAAAAAGTTCTATTCTGTTATCCAGTGAGTAAATCCCCAAGTCCTGATGGGATCTTTCAGCTATAAACTTTAGAGATACAGATGTGGATACAGGCCCTGCGACACTTTCCTACACACTGGGGACATTCACAATTTTACAGGGTAATGTACCTACAAACCTGAACGTCTTTGGATTGTGGGAGGAAACCGGAGTGCCCAGAGAAAACCAACGCAGGTCACAGGGAGAAAGTACAAGCTCTGTGCAGACAGCATCTGTAGTCAGGATCAAATCCGGGTCTCTGACGCTACGCCTCTGTGTCGCTCAAAATCTATCCCAGATTATTGAGAGAGGCAAGAGAGGAGATGGCGGCAGTCTTGACAAAGATCATTGCATCTTCTCTATCTATAGGCAAGGTCCAATGTTCCTTCGTTTAAGAAGGGAACTGGAGAGAATCCAGGGAATTCTAGGCCAGGGATGATGGTGGAACAGCAACGGCAGGTATTTCTGGGAATAATCTGGAAGATGCAGGATCATTTCATTCCAAAGAGGAAGAAAGATTCTAAGGGGAGTAAGAGTCGACCGTGGCTGACATTGGAAGGCAAGGGCTGTATAAAAATAAAAGAAAATACCTATAACATAGCAAAGATGAGCGGGAAGCCAGAGGATTGGTGTTTAAAGATCAACAGAAGGTAACTAAAAAGGCAATACTGGGAGAAAAGATGAAGTATGAAGGTAAGCGAGCCAAAAATATAAAGGAGGATAGTAAAAGCTTCTTTAGGTATGTGAAAAGGAAAAAAATATTTAAGCCAATTAATTAATTAAGTCCCTTGAAGACAAACAGGTGAATTTATTGTGGGGAACAAGGAAATGGCAGATGAGTTGATCAGGTACTTTGGTTCTGACTTCACTAAGGAAGACACAATCTTCCAGATGTGCTAGAGTGATGGAGGAACTGAAGGAAATTCACGTTAGTCAGGAAAAGGTGTTGGGTAGTTTGATAGGACTGAAGGCTGATAAATCCCCTGGGCCTGATGGTCTGCCTCCCAGGGTACTTAAGGAAGTGGCTCTGGAAATTTGGTGATCACTGATCATTTTCCAATGTTCTATAGATTCAGGATCAGTTCCTGTGGATTGGATGGTAGCTAATGTTGTCCCATTTTTTTAAGAAAGAAGGAACATAATAAGCAGGGAATTATAGACCAGTTAGCCTGACATCGGTGGTGGGGAAGATGCTGGAGTCCATTATTAAATATGTTATAGCGGCACATTTGGACGCAGTAGCAGGATCGGTCCGAATCAGCATGGATTTACGAAGGTGAAATCATTCTTGACAAATCTTCTAGAATTTTTGGTGGATGTAACATGCGAAATGAACAAGGGAGAGCCAACGGACGTACTGTACCTAGACTTTCAGAAAGCCTTTGATAAAGGATTAACGGGTCCCTTTCAGAATGCCAGGCAGTGACGAGTGGGGTGCCACAAGGCTCGGTGCCTTTAAGGGATTGGGCACGCTAGAGGCAGGTAAAATGTTCCCGATGTTGGGGGAGTCCAGAACCAAGGGCCACAGTTTAAGAATAAGTGGTCGGCCAATTAGAACTGAGATGAGGATAAACTGTTTCACCCAGAGACTTGTGAATTTGTGGAATTCTCTGCCTCAGAAGGCAGTGGAGGCCAATTCACTGGATGCATTCAAAAGAGAGTTAGATAGAGCTCTCGGGACTGGCGGAATCAAGGGACATGGGGAGAAGACAGGAACGGGATACTGATTGTGGATGATCAGCCATGATCACATTGAATGGCGGTGCTGGCTCGAAGGGCCGAATGGCCTACTCCTGCACCTATTATCTATGTATCTACAGTATGTGTGCCTTACATCAATGGTAGTATGGAAGCTATTGGAGAGGATTCATCAGGACAGGATTTTCTCCTATTTGGAAAAGAATGGGTTAATTAGGGACACTTAGCTTAACTATATATGGGCAGGTTGTGTCTTATATGCTTAGGCGAGCATGGGAAGATGAATTGAGTTTATTAATCGCAAAGGATAGCTGGGAGGAAAGCTATCCATACATTACTGCTCTCTCAATGTTAGGCACTTCCTGATACAATTTAAAACACTGCACAGACTCTACTATTCAAAGACCAAATTGAACAAGATATTCCCAAATGCCTCTCCTATTTGTGATAAATGTCTCCTCCAAGAAGCGACCATAGCCCATTCTTTCACTTCATGTATAAAGTTACAAAATTTCTGGAGGGGAATATTTGATACCGTCTCCAATATACTTAAGGTGGAATCTCATATAGATAGGGTGGTAAAGAAAGCTTTTGGTATGGTAGCCTTTATAAATCAGAGCATTGAGTATAGAACTGGGATGTAATGTTAAAATTATACAAGGCATTGGTGAGACCAAATCTGGAGTATGGTGTACAATTTTGGTCGCCCAATTATAGGAAGGATGTCAACAAAATAGAGAGGGTACAGAGGAGATTTACTAGAATGTTGCCTGGGTTTCAACAGCTAAGTTACAGAGATAGGTTGAATAAGTTAGGTCTTTATTCTCTGGAGCGCAGAAGGTTAAGGGGGGACCTGATAGAGGTCTTTAAAATGATGAGAGGGATAGACAGAGTTGATGTGGACAAGCTTTTCCCTTTGAGAATAGGGAAGATTCAAACAAGAGGACATGACTCTAGAATTAAGGGACAGAAGTTTAGGGGTAACATGAGGGGGAACTTCTTTACTCAGAGAGTGGTAGTGGTGTGGAATAAGCTTCCAGTGGAAGTGGTGGCGGCAGGTTCGTTGGTATCATTTAAAAATAAATTGGATAGGCATATGGATGAGAAGGGTATGGAGGGTTATGGTATGAGTGCAGGCAGGTGGGACTAAGGGAAAAAAGTTGTTCGGCACGGACTTGAAGGGCCGAGATGGCCTGTTTCCGTGCTGTAATTGTTATATGGTTATATGGTTAAAATTAACTTGGAACCAGATATAAAACTGATCACAGTAGGTATGTCAGAGGCCTGCTCTAAGCTAACGATATTTTAAAGACGTTTCCTCAATTACGTCCTAATAACGGCGAAAAAAATGAATACTCAAATTTTAGAAACAGACAATTACAGTGAAGATGTGGATTACGGATATGTCCGAGACATTACATTTGGAAAATATTAGGCTTGTCTTGGCGGAAAAACCAGATCAATTTCTTAAGACACGGTTACCTTTTACTGAATTTCTGCAACAACAGAATGGTTAAACACAAATTTAAATTTAAATCTGACGCCAGGGATGGGTGTGGGGGGGGGGGGGGGGGGGGGGGAGGTATGTCTCCATCTTTTCTTTTCTTATTTTGTTTCTTTTCTCCTGCACTTGGTAGCTTAGGGGGTCTTTTTCCTGCTCTTTTGTATTCTACTTCTTTTTTGTTCATTCTCTTCTATTTTTCTTTCTTTGTTTCCTTTTTTATTTCTTTTTTCTTTTTTTTTGATTTAGGTTATAAGGTGAAAAATGAAGCTGTACAATAATTGTATAACTGTTATGTCGATCGTCTTTTCCTTGTGCAATTGCTTCAAATAAAATAAAACCAAAACAAAACTTAAATAACTTGGACATAATCGTAGATTGGTGAGTTTGCAGATGACACAAGGTTGAACGGGTCACAGAGTGTGTCATGGGCTGTCAAAGTATGCAGCGGGATTATGATCAGCTACAGAAACAGGAGGAGAAATGGCATATGGCGTTTAATCCGAGCAAATGTGAGGTGTTACACTTTGGCAGGTTAAATGTAACGGAAAATATACAAATAATAGCTAGACCCTTAACACCATTACTGTTCAGAGGAATCTTGGGGTCCAAATCTATAACTCCTTGATAGTGAGAACACAAGTAGATCGAGTGGTAAGGGCATATGGTATGCATTCTTTCATAGGTCAGGGCTTGGTGTGAGTCAGGAAGTCATGATGTGGTTTTATGAGATTTTGGTTAGTTCTGTTCACTCCGTTACAGGAAGGGGTTGGAGGCTTTAGAAATGGTCCAGAGGAGACTAACCAGACCGATGCCTGGATTAAGGGGTATTAGTTACAGGCAGCAGTTGGACAGACTTGGATTCTTTTCTCAGGAACACCAAAGGTTGCATGGAGACATGATGGAAGTGTATATAATTATATGAGAGGCATTGATATGGTAGACAATCAGAACCTTATTCCCAGGATGGAAAATTCAAATATTAGAAGGCATACATTTAAGGTGAGAGGGGCAAAGTTTAAAGGAGTTGTGGGTGCCTGGGTGGTGGTTGAAGCAGATACGATGGCATTTAAGAGACTTTTGTAGAGGCAAATCGATATGCAGGAAATTAAGGGATCTGGATTATGTGCAGGCAGATAACAGTTGGTCTTGGCATCATGTTCAATAAACTAAACAATAAACTGTGACAATAAACTAAACTAAACTAAAATGTTCAGCACAGACATGGTGTACCGAAAGAGCCTGTTCCTGTGCTGTACTTGTTCTATGTTAATGTTAAAGTAACATTGATGCACTTGTAGCTGATGAAATAATCATATTTAGAACATTGGGTTGTCTAATTTTAGGTAAACAACTCCCCCCCCTTCTCCCTCCTCTTCCTTCTCCCTGTTCCCCACCTAGACTCACACCATTTTCTCCTCTTCCCCTCCCCCTCCCCCACCCCCATTCCACCTGTATCCTTCCCAATTCACACCTCCTCTATCCTTAAGGGCCTGTCCCGCCAACATGCGATTCCATGCGGTGAGCGCGACCAAACCGGCAATGGGGGCCGCGCGGAGGTCGGGTGATCCCTGTACAGGGCCCGTCCCACTAGCATGCGCCTGCATGCAGCAAGCGCGACCAAACCGGCAGCAGGGGCCGCGCGGAAGTCGGGTGAGTGGCGCAACGCGACGCAAAGTGAGGCGAACTTGGAGCGAAGTCTTAAAGGTAAGTTCGCCAGGACAGAGAGGGACACACAGAGAGGGGCACAGAGGCACACACAGAAAGGGCCACGGAGCCACACACAGAGAGGGTCACGGAGGCACCTACAGATAGGTTCACGGTGGCACGACGTCGAGGCAGTGCGTAATGCGTCGAGGCGACTGCGAGCCGACAAGCCATTGCTGCGCGGAATTTTTGAACATGGTCAGTTTTTCGGAGCCCCGCGCGATGTTGGGACGAACTCCGCACAATTCCGCACGGCTCCGGCGATCGGAGTGGGACCGGCCCCGCGACGCCGGACGTTAGGTCGCGCTCATCGCATGGAGTTGCATGCTGGTGGAACAGGCCCTTTACCTCACAAGTTTTTCTTTTCATCTCTGGCATTTATCAAACCACCCGCCAATCAACCAATCAACATCCCTCCCCACCGCTCTCAAACTGTATCCCCCTATCACTTGCGTGGAAAGGAACTGCAGATGCTGGTTTACACCAAAGATAGGCACAAAATGCTGGAGTAACTCAACGGGTCAGGCAGCATTTGAACTCTGAAGAAGAGTCTGGGCCTGAAATGTCACTTATTCACGTTCTCCAGAGATGCTGCCTGACCCACTGAGATACTTCAGCACATTATTTTCTTCTTGGTGAACCAGCGTCTGCAGTTCCTTTTGTCTACTTCTCCCCTCTCCCATCGGGCAAAAGGTATAGGTGTGAAAACGCACTTGTGTACTCCAGATGCAGGGACAGTTTCTTCCCAGCTCAGGCAACTGAACCATCCGACCATAACTAGAGAGCAGTACTGAACTACTATCTACCTCATTGGTGACCCTCGGACTATCTCTATCTATGATTGGAATTTTCTGACTTTATCTTGCACTAAACATTATTCACGTTATTCCCTTTATCATGTATCTGTACACTGTAAATATCTCAATTGGAATCATGCATTGTCCTTCCGCTGACTGGTTAGCACGCGACAAAAGGATTTCACTATACCTCGGTACACATGACAATAAACCAAAAGAAACTCAAACTTGGTACTTGATAGCTGTAACGTATAGCGCTCCATCTTGCTTCACGGCTCCCTGGAATTCTCATTCGAACCATAGGTTTTATCGAGGGTAAAGTAGACACAACCAAATGACATAGCTGTGAATTTTACTGGTGAGTTAAGCCCATTTCCTGGAATGGGAAGGATTAAATTTGAATCTTCATACAATTGCTCAGAGTCATAGCCTGATACAGCGTGGAAACAGGCCCTTCATTCCAACTTGCCCATGCAGGCCAACATGTCCCATCTACTCTAGTCCCACCTGCCTGCGTTTGGCCCATATCCCTCTAAACCTGTTTAAAAAGGAACTGCAGATGCTGGAATAATCGAAGGAAGACAAAAGTGCTGGATAAATTCAGCGACAAATTCAGTCTGAAGAAAGGTTTCGGCCCGAAACGTTGCCTATTTTCTTCGCTCCACAGATGCTGCTGCACCTGCTGAGTTTCTCCGGCACTTTTGTCTACCTTCCCTCCAAACCTGTCTGATCCATGTACCTGCCTGAATGGTTCTTAAACATTGTGATAGTCCCTGCCTCAACTACCTCCTCCGGCAGCTCGTTCCATACACCTACCATCCTTTGTGTGAAAAGGTTGCCCCTCAGGTTCCTATTAAATCTTTCCGCCACTGTGTACAAAATCATTGAACATAGAAGACAGAATGGTGCACCACATGAACAGGCCTTTCGGCCTACAGTTCCAGTGTCAGAAAAGATGCCAAGTTAAACTAATCTCCTCTGCTTGTACATGATAATTGTTGGAGCGCAGGAGCTGATGGGTGATCCTACAGAGTGCATTAAATCAAAAGGTGAATAGATGGGGTGAATGCAGCGTTATGGCGAGAGGAACAAAGTTTAATAGGAACCTGAGAGGCAGCTTAGTCACTTAGAGAGTGGGTATGTAGAACAAGCTGCCAGAGGAGGGAGTTGTTGCAGGTACAAAAACAGCATTTAAATGAGACTTGGATGGGTACATGGATAGGAAAGGTTTGAAGGGATATGGGCAAAAGGGACTGGCTGAGATGGTGCGTCCAAGTTAAGCGTCTTCAATGTCAATTTGAACGTTGCCGTCTCACTCTAAATCCATGCCATTTAGATGTTTTGATGTTTCCTCTCTGGGAGAATGGTTCTAACTGTCTATAAAACTGACTATAAAACTGGTTCGACTGTGTGAAAGAGACATTGTTGTTATGGATGAAGAGTAAATGGAAACAAGATGGGTGTAACTAGGGCTGGACCACTGAGGAAACACAACAGCTGAAACACCTTCTTCCATTTGTTCCCCAGATCTCATTTCGCGTTCCTTGGATTTGTAACACCAGTACTACAGTTTGCTCTGACTTTGTCTCAGCTTCCAAGTATGCCGATTATGTACATGTGGTCTCGTTTAACGTGCAGAACCATATGTGGACAGATTGCTTTGCAAAGGCAAATGCTCCGTATCACCAGACCCGGACAGGTAAGTGGAATAAGACAAGCAAAATGCTGCAGATGTCACAAATTTGAAACATAACAGAAAATAGACAATAGACAATAGGTGCAGGAATAGGACATTCGGCCCTTCGAGCCAG
Organism: Raja brachyura; assembly: GCA_963514005.1. Next base: position 73,613,193 of record OY740790.1, read on the forward strand.
CACCAGCCATTCAATATGGTCATGGCTGATCATCCCCAATCAGTACCCCGTTCCTGATGTCTCCCCATATCCCCTGACTGTGCTATCTTTAAGAGCCCTATCTAGCTCTCTCTCAAAAGTATCGAATAAACCAGCCTCCACTGTCCTCTGAGGCAGAGAATTCCACAGACTCGCAACTCTCAAAAAGTGTTTCCTCGTCTCCGTTCTAAATGGCTTACCCCTTATTCTTAAACTGTGGCCCCTGGTTCTGGACTCCCCCAACATCAGAAACATGTTTCCTGCCTCTAGCGCGTCCAAACCCTTAACAATCTTATATGCTTCAAGAAGATCCCCTCTCATCCTTCTAAACTCCAGAGTGTACAAGCCCAGCCTGCTCCATTCTCCCAGCATATGACAGTGCCGCCATCCCGGGATTTACCCTTGTAAACCTACGCTGCACTCTCTTCATAGCAAGAATGTCCTTCCTCAAATTAGGGGACCAAAACTGCGCCCAATACTCCAGGTGTGGTTTCACTAGGGCCCTGTACAACTGCAGAATGACCTCTTTGCTCCAAGACGTAAGGCTCAGTGCTGGGACCGCACGTATTTACAATATACATCAATGATTTGGATGAAGGGATTCAAATTAACATCAGCAAATTAGCAGATGGCACAAAGTTGTGTGGCAGTGTGATCTGTGAGGAGGAGGAGGCTATGAGAATGCAGGGTGACTTGGACAGGTTGGGGGAGTGGGCAGATGCATGGCGTGGTGCTCCAGGATTTCGTACTTTACGAAATCCTCACGTGCCACCTGCGTGACGTATCGTGTACGCACGCTGACGCATTGGGTATGCACGATGGCACATTGGCGTCGCACGCTGCGTCCCGACATCTCACGTCTATCGATTAGCGATGCATGGTTATGTCACCGTGCGTAACCAAGTGTCGCCGCACGCCGCAGGGTATTCTAATTACATCACGTGCATCAGATGGCATGATGACGCGCTATTTGTGCGCAACGTTGCGCGTAATGACGCGTCGGCCTATTTTACATATGACGCGTATATGAGGCGCAAATGACAGCAAAGGGAACAGGCCCTTTACTTTGAATCCCTTCATCCTAATCATTGATGGATATTGTAAATAGCAGCGGTCACAGCACCGAGCCTTGCAGTACTCCACTGGTCACTGCCTGCCATTCTGAAAGGGACCCGTTTACCCCTATTCTTTGTTTCCTGTCTGCCAACCAATTTTATATCCAGGGTGCACAAAATGCTGGAGAAACTCAGCGGGTGCAGCAGCATCCATGGAGCGAAGGAGATAGGCAACGTTTTGGACCAAAACCCTTCTTCAGTCTGAAGAAGGGTTTCAGCCCGAAACGTTGCCTATCTCCTTCGCTCCATAGATGCTGCTGCACCCGCTGAGTTTCTCCAGCATTTTGTGTACCCTTGATTTTCCAGCATCTGCAGTTCCTTCTTTAACAATTTTATATCCATGTCAGCACTCTACCCCCAATACCATGTGCCCTAATTTTGCCCACAAATCTCCTATGTGGGACCTTATCAAATGCTTTCTAAAAGTCCAGGTACACTACATCCACTGGCTCACCCTTGTCCATTTTCCTAGTTACATCCTCAAAAAATCCCAGAAGAATAGTCAAGCATGATTTCCCCTTCGCAAATCCATGCTAACTCGGACCGATCCTGTTACTGCTATCCAAACGTGCGGCTATTTAATCTTTTATAATGCATCTTCCCCACCACCGATGTCAGGCTAACTGGTCCATAATTCCCTGTTTTCTCTCTCTTGCTTTTCTTAAAAAGCGGGATAGCATTAGCTACCCTCCAATGCACAGGAACTGATCCCGAGTCCATAGAACATTGGAAAATTATCACCAATGAAACCACAATTTCTAGAGCCACTTCCTTAAGCACCCTGGGATGCAGACCATCAGGCCCTGGGGATTTATCAGCCTTCAGCCCCATCAGTCTATCCAACACCATTTCCTGCCTAATGTAGATTTCCTTCAGTTCCTCTATCACCCCAGATCCTCTAGCCACTACTGTATCAGGAAGATTGCTTGTGTCCTCCTCAGTGAAGATGGATCCAAAGTACCTGTTCAACTCATCTGCCATTTCCTTGTTCCCCATAATAAATTCATCTGTTTTAGTCTTCGTGTCCAAATTTAGTCTTAACTAATTTTTTCCTCTTCACATACCTAAAGAAACTTTTACTATCCTTCTTTATTTTCTTTGCTAGCTTACCTTCGTACCTCATCTTTTCTCCCCATATTGTCTTTTTAGTTATCTTCTGTTGCTCTTTAAACATTACCCAATCTTCTTGCTTCCCACTCATCTTTGCTACATTGGATTTTCTTCTCTTTTATTTTTATATTGCCCCGGATGTCCCTTGTCAGCCACGGTCGCCCCTTACTCCCCTTGGAACCTTTCTTCCTCCTTGTAATGAACTGATCCTGCATCTTCTGTATTATTCCTGGAAATACCTGCCATTGTTGTTCCACTGTCATCCCTGCTAGGGAGTCTTTCCAGTCAACTTTGGCCAGTTCCTCCCTCATGACCCCATAGTCCCCTTTATTCAACAGTAACACTGACACCTCCGATCTACCCTTCTCCCTTTAAAATTGTAGATTAAACCTGACCATATTATGGTCATAAAATGGCAGAAATCATTTGTTGATCAGGTAGCAAATGCAGATAGGTTGCTATTGAAGAGGCTTAACTGAATAAGTTGCCCCATCTAACAGAGGTAATGATATTTAGAACATTGGGTTGTCCAATTTTAGATAAACGACTGCCCACCTCCCCCTTCCCCCTCCCCCACGAGTCCACTAGGGGCAATTTATCCACAAACCTGCACATCCTTGATAATGCTGCTGGCCTTGCCGAGGCAGCATGGGAATAAATGGAGTCAATGGAGGGGAGGTTGGTTTGTGTGATGGCCTGGGCTACATCCATACAAGATGCATGAAACATTAAATGAAAGTGAAGAGTGGTAAATCCCGGATTGGGGATATGCAACGATTGGGGGAGGGGAGTCAGTCTACCCCACAATAGAGAGGGAGGAGTTGTACAGTTTGATATTCTCTTGGAAAAAGGATCTCCTCTGGCGATCTGTGCTGCACCTTGATGGAACCAGTCTGTTGACCTCCGTCTATGCCGTATCTGTGCCCAGGAAGAGGTTTTCCATACCTGGTCATTGGAGATGTCCTCATTCTTGAGGAATCTATTCCATTATAGATAAGGCGCTCACTATGGTCTCCTCGATATTCAGCAGCTCCGCTCTTGTCCCCCTTCCCCCATTCGTAACAAGGACAGAGTCCCACTTGTCCTCATCTTCCACCCCATCAGCAGTCACATACAGCACATAATCCACCAACATTTACGCCACCTCAAACGGGGTCCCACAACTAGCCACGTCTACACATCTCCACCCCTTTCTGCTTTCCGCAGAGAATGTTCCCTCCGCAGCTCCCTGGTCAACTCGTCCCTTCGCACCCAAACCACCCCCTCACCAGGTTCTTTCCCCTGCAACCACAAGAGATGCAACACCTGTCACTTTACCTCCCCCCTCGACCGTCCAAGGACCTCAACAGTTTTTTAGGTGAGGCAGATGTTCACTTGCACCTCCTCCAACCTCATTGACTGTATCTGCTTTTCCAGGTGTGGACACCTGTATGTATGAGGAACAGCACCTCATATTCCGCTTGGGCAGCTTAAACCCCAGCGATATGAACATTGACCTCTAATTTGCAGTAGCCCTTGCTTTCCCTCTCTCCCCATCCCCCCCTTTCCCAGTTCTCCCACCAGTCTTACTGTCTCTGACTACATTTTACCTCTGCCCACTGCCCTGTCATCAGTCAGAAAAAGGGTCTCAACCTGAAAAGTCACCCATTCCTTCTCGCCAGAGATGCTGCCTGTCCCGCTGAGTTACTCCAGCATTTTGTGTCTGTCTACAATTTAAACCAGCATCTGCAGTCCTTTACTGCACTGTTGCTGAAGGTGCTCCTCAGGTTCACCAGTGTGTCATGGAGGGGGTGAGCTGTGTTGTCCAGGATGCTCCATTATTTGAGGTGCACCCTCCCCTCCAAGACCATCTACAGTGAATTCAACTCTACCCCCAGGAAGCAGCCAGCCTTCCTGATGAGCTTGTTAATCCTGATAGCATCTGCGGCCTTCGCCCCGCTGCCCCAGCACATGACAGTGAAGAAGATGGCACTGGCATCTTGATAGAACACTGATTGATAATAAGCTTCACTTGTCCAGTTTAAATATTAATGCTGTCATTATTTTCTGTCCCTTTCAGGAATCGCCAGTTATATCAACAATGGCGTTAAATCCAAGAAGGTGATATTAACCGTTCCATGGTTCGGTTACGATTATACTTGCAAACGCTTTATTGAGGTAAGATGTTACACTTGTCTAGATTTACCAGGATGTTGCCAGGACTTGAGGGCCTGAGCAATAGGGCATAAACAATCTTTGATCAGACTTTACTGGCTTTACCTTCCACTAAACGTTATTCCCTTATCATTTATCTATACACTGTAAATGTAGCAATGTTACAAAATTTTGAGATTTTAAAAATCAAGTCTGCAATTTATCCCATCAGATAAAGCATAAAAAGAAGTTTAATTTGACACCTAATTCACTTTCATATCTTCAGTATTAAGAAAGTTATGGCCATTTTCATACTCGGAAATTAGCATCTTGTTCCCCATTGCCTTTCAATTGACTTAACTCAAAAGCTGTGATCTGGAACAGTTAAAAGCCCATAACTTTCTTAAAAATTAAGAGAAATCAATGAAATGTTCAGTTATTATAGATTGAAGCATTCTGAAACAAATATGAAACAATCTTACTTGGATGACCTGAAATTAAAGCATATAATTAGTTAGTTATCTAATTGTAGCTAATTACAAAATTCAATGAGTAGATCTAAACATCTATCCGTTTCTTAAGAAAATATAAACTTTTTTTTTAATTGCCTAAGTGTCCAAATAATATTCACACAATAATCCACAATATAACATAATTTTTAAATCTCATTTTCATGAATTTCTGGGCCAAATGGAAGGAATTTAGTGTTTTATGACTGTAAATTAATGGCCATTTAAATCAACTTGCGAGTGGGTTTTAGTGGAATGCGGTGGATTGGACTGTTGCGTTTAGCGGTGAAGTCGGGAGGAAAAATATTGTTTGTTCATACATTGTTTTGGACCCCATTTCGCAACATGAAAATGTTATTAAAACCTCCCAAAAAACCAACTTTTAATATAAAAATAAACTATTTACCTTTTTTTCTCCCCTATGCAAAATCCTTCCAGTTGTCGGTGCTCACGGCTTTTGAAGGTGATTTTTAAATTACTCTAGTTAATAAATAATTTAGCGTAATTTAAAAATACCTTCATGAACGAAATGTCGGAGCGATTTTTCTTCCGCAACGAAATTGCCCGACATTGATCGATTTGCCCTGCCTGTGGAAAAACGGCACTTTAAGCCCACCCCCCTCTGAAAGGCGCCAAAGTCGCGCACACGGGGAGCGGCAGAACTGCAGCGCTGCTCAAGGTAAGTTTTGTAACATACCTAGTAAATGGTTCGATTGTAATCATGTATTGTCTTTTCGCTGACTGGTTAGCACGCAACAAAAGCCTTTCACTGTACCTCTGTACATGTGACAATAAACTAAACCAGAACCAAACTAGCGAGAGGTTTTGCAGGCTCGGACTTTAATCCTTGGAGAGCAGGAGGCAGAAGGTTTTTTACAGAAGTGGACAAAATCATGAAGAGAATAGATCAGGTGAACACACAGAGGCCAAGGTAGATGAATCAAGTACCAGAAGAAGTAGGGTTACAGTGAGAGGGGAAAGATTTACTCGGAAACTGAGGGGCAACATTTTCACACAGAAGGTGGTGGGTCTGTGGGAGGAGCTAACAGGAGGATTTGAGACCGGTACTAACAACTACATAGATAGAACAGGTTTAGAGGGACATGGGTCAAATGCAAGCAGGTGGGACTAGTGTAGATCAGTACCCGGATGTGGTGTTGCTGGACGAGGTGCCGAAGCAAAGAAGCCAAAGCCAAATAACCGAACGGAAACAAAGCCGAAACACCAAATAACCCGAAAGGGTGGGACACCTGGAAGCCAACTAAGTGAAAGGGTGGGACACCTAAAAACAAACTCACTGAAAGACCGCTCTGCCGAAAAGCCAACTCACCGAATGGCCGTTCTGCCGAAAAGTCAAATAACGTACATGACGTTGCCGGGGGGGGGGTGGAGACGGGGGACTTGTCAGCAATTGGTCCAGACCCCCGAATCCATCGCATCACTGGCCAATGGAGATGGGAGGGTGAGGGTCATTTTCCCACACAAGCCAGGGATGACTGGGCACTCTGAACACAAGCACTAAGTTGTAAGCGGCCGAAGGAGTGCATCCCTCGGGACAGCCCCCCACTCTCTAACGGCCATGGCCGCCCTCCGCCTCGTCTCCACAATGCTGCAGCACTGTGACAGGCTGTGTGTCGGCAGCGCTGGGTAGAGCTGAGGTGCACACTGGACACTTGTCATCGTCCCGCCTGGGAATTTGTGTCCCCCCCCCCCCCATGTTTTAAAAGTGATTTACTATGGCTGCCAATGCCCCCAGCCATCTGTCCCCACCGCTGGGGTTGGGGGTGAATCACCCGTTGTGTGTGTCAGAGGTGAATCACCCCGTGTGTGTGTGGGTCGGGGTCCGGGGGTCAGGTGGTGAATCACCCTGGTGTGGGTGTTGGGGTCCAATGGCAGTGCATCACGGTCAGTGATTCCGGGTGGGCGGAGGGACCAGCCTCTCCCACACCTCTGCTGTACCCGGCACTGCCAACGCACAGCCCGTCACAGTGCGGCCACACTGGGGAGACGAGGCGGAGGGCGGCCGTGGCCGTGGGAGAGTGGGTGCTGTCCCGTGGGATGCGCTTCTTCGCCCACTTACAACTTGGTGCTCGGGTTCAGAGTGCACAGTCACTTATGGCTTGTGTAGGAAAATGACCCCCACCTTCCCATCTCCACCAGCCAGTGATGTGATGGATGCGGGGGTCTGGACCAATTGCTGACTAAGTCCCGCCCCCCGGCGACGTCAGGTCTGCTATTTGACTTTTCGGCAGAGCGGCCTTTTGGTGAATTTGCTTTTAGGTGTCCCACCCTTTCGGTTAGTTGCCGTTTCGGCTTCGTACGCTTTCGGTTATTTGGCATTTCCGCTTTATTTCCGTTCGGTTATTTGGCTTCCATTTCTTTGTTTCGGCATCTCGTCCTTTGACGCCACATCCGCACACGGTGTACGTGGGGCATCGTGGTTAGCCTGGGTAAGTTGGGCCGAAGGATCTGTTTCCACGCTGTGGCTTTATAACTTATTTATTTAGATTACCTTTATCCTTTAGAATAAAGTTGCCTCATTGCAGTAAATTGACATGTCATTGTTTTAGTTTAGTTTGGAGATACAGCGAGAAAACAGGCCCTTTGGCCCACCGAGTCCACGGTGACCAATGATCACCCGTAGTTCTATCCTTCACACTAGGGACAATTTACAGAAGCCAATTAACCTAGAAACCTGCCTGACTTTGAAGTGTGGGAGGAAACCGGAACATCTGGAGGAAACCCATGTGATCTCAGGGAGAACATACAAACTCCGTACAGGCAGCACCCGTAGTCAGGATCAAACCTGGGTCTCTGGCGCAGTGAGGCAGCAACTCTACCACTGCGCCACCATGCTGCCCCTCATCTTTTTCTTTATTTTCTATTAAATTCTTTTTATTGGTTTTTCTTTCCAAAAAAAAAAGACAAAACATAAAAAACAGAGCAAAAAGAATAATGATAAACATAACAATGATATTGATACATAGGGAGCAGGATTACATTAATAACAGGTATAACCTAATATGAGACCAGTGTCAAAATACACATTGAATATGGACCTCCTCGGCTTCAATGTAAATATAGTTAAGTCTTTAAAAGAAAACCTAAATGTAGAAAAAAAAACACCAAGATAAAAAGACAAAAAGAAAAGGAAAAAAGGAAAAAACAAAACCCCCCTAAACTAAAGAAAAAAAGAAAGGAAAATAAATAAATAAATAAAAATAAAAACAAAATAAAGCAAAACAAAGCAAAACAGAATACGAATTTCTACAATTTAAGTCTATTTGACGTCAAGTCCGTTCCACCATATAAAGGTAAAATAGTTTTTATAACAGTTAAAGAGGGAGCAATTTATGTTGTTTGAAAGTGTTGAATAAATTTTCCCCAAGTCTTATCAAATTTAACCAATGGTTGAACAACGTCACTCCTGATTTTTTTTCTAAATTTAAACATGATATCGTTTCAGAATACCACTGGAGTGTGGTCGGAGGGTTGGAGTCTTTCCATAAAATAGATCTTCTGGCAACTAATGTGGTAAAAGCAATCAACCGATGGGCGGAGTGGGACAATTGAATAATATCTAGCATTGGTAACCCAAACATTGCAGTAATAGGATGAGGTTGTAAATCAATACCTAAAACTACACAAATAGTATCAATAATGTATTTCCAATATTTTTCCAAAGTGGGCAGGACCAAAAAATATGGGCCAGTGAGGCGACTTCAGAGTTACAACTGTCACAGGTAGGATTTACATGGATTCACAGGATTTATATGACCATAGAAACGAGGCAACTTATCTTTTGACAGATGAACTCTGTGAACCACCTTGAATTGTATCAGAGTGTGTCTTGCAAATATTAAAGAGGTATTGACCAATTGAAGAATCCTCTCCCATTTCTCTATAGATAAAGACATTTGGAGTTCTCTTTCACAGTCATTCTTCATTTTATCAAATATATCTATTTGTAATTTCAAAATCAACATAAATAGTCATTATTAATCCTTTCTGATAAGGGTTCAAATGTAAAATATTTTCAAAAATTTGGGTTTGATGTGGCAGTGGAAAAAGGGGTAGAAACATAGAAAATAGGTGCAGGAGTAGGCCATTCGGCCCTTCAAGCCTGCACTGCCATTCAATATGATCATGGCTGATCATCCAACTCAGTATCCCGTACCTGCCTTCTCTCCATACCCCCTGATCCCATTAGCCACAAGGGCCACATCTAACTCCCTCTTAAATATAGCCAACAAACTGGCCTCAACTACCTTCTGTGGCAGAGAATTCCACAGATTCACCACTCTCTGTGTGAAAAATGATTTTCTCATCTCGGTCCTAAAAGACTTCTCCCTCATCCTTAAATAGTGACCCCTTGTCCTGGACTTCCCAAATATTGGGGACAATCTTCCTGTATCTAGCCTGTCCAACCCCTTAACAATTTTGTAAGTTTCCATGAGATCCCCCGTCAATCTTCTAAATTCCAGCGAGTACAAGCCGAGTCTATCCAGTCTTTCTTCATATGGAATCCTGGCATTCCAGGAATCAGTTTGGTGAACCTTCTCTGTACTCCATCTATGGCAAGAATGTATTCCCTCAGATTAGGAGACCAAAACTGTATGCATTACTCCAGGTGTGGCCTCATCATGACCCTGTACAACTGCAGTAGAACCTCCCTGCTCTTGCACTCAAATCCTTTTGCTATGAATGCAAACATACCATTCGCTTTCTTCACAGCCTTCTGCACCTGCATGCCTACTTTCAATGACTGGTGTACCATGACACCCAGGTCTCATTGCATCTTCCCTTTTCCTAATCAGCCACTATTTAAATAATAGTCTACTTTCCTGTTTTTGCCACCAAAGTGGATAACCTCACATTTATCCACATTATACTGCATCTGCCAAACATTTGCCCACTCACCCAGCCTATCCAAGTCACCTTGCAGCCTCCTAGCATCCTCGTCACAGCTAACACTGCCCCCAGCTTTGTGTCATCCGCAAACTTCGAGATGTTGCATTTAATTCCCTCGTCCAAATCATTAATATATATTGTACATAACTGGGGTCCCAGCTGGGGTAGAGTAGCCTTCAAAAAATGTCTAATTTGTAAATATCTAAAAAAGTGTGAATTAGGTAAATTATATTTTTTGTAGAGTTGTTCGAAAGACATAAAACAACCCTCCAAAAACAAATCACGAAAAGCTACTAGTCCCTTCTTCTTCCATAACAAAAAGACTTGATCAGTACTGGAAAATTCGAAGAGAAAATTGGATAAGATAGGACTCTAAAGATAAAATTATTTAGTCCAAAAAACGTACAAAATTGATACCATATTCGGAACGTATGTCTTATTATTGGGTTAGTCGTATATTTATTCAATCTCGTAATTGTAAAAGGTAATGAGACCCCTAGAATAAAAGCCAACAATAGCCCTTGTAAGGAATCACGTTCAAGGTTTATCCAACCTGGGCATTGGGTATCTTCTAAATTTGTTGTCCAAAATGTTAAATAACGAACATTGACTTCCCAATAGTAGAATCTAAAGTTCGGCAATGCCAAACCACCATCTTTTTTTGATTTCTGTAAGTATTTTTTACTTAGTCTGGAATTTTTATTCTGCCATATATATGAAGACATTTTGGAATCTATAATATCAAAGAAAGATTTGGCAATAAAAATTGGTATCAGCTGAAATAAATACGGAAATTTAGGTAAAATGAACATTGCAACAGCATTGATTCAGCCGATTAAAGATAAGGACATTGGTGACCATTTAGTAAACTGATGTTTAATATGGTCAATTAAAGGCATAAAATTAAATTTAAATAAATCCTTGTGTTTCTTGGTGATCTTAATACCTAAATAAGTACTTTCCGTAGTCAATCTAAGTAGAAACTGTACATAATTCGAAACTAGATTATTTAATGGAAAAAGCTCACTCTTACTAAGATTTAGTTTATAACCAGAAAAATTACTAAATTGATTAACTAACGCTACTATTGCCACAATAGATTTCTCAGGGTTAGAAATGAATAATAACAAATTATCTGCATAAAGAGATAGCTTATGTGTCTTATTCCCGCGGACAATACCAAAAGTAGTAGCGGTGGCTAAAGGTTACAAAGCAATATCAAATAGTAAAGGGCTCAAGGGACAGCCCTGTCTGGTACCTTGAACGAGCCTGAAAAAAGGGGATCTCTGATTATTAGTAAATACAGAAGTCTGAGGTATATAATATATCAGCTTGATCCAAGATATACATTTTGAACCAATCTTAAATTTTTCAAATGTATTGAATAAGTATTCCCATACTACTCTATCAAACGCCTTCTCAGCATTGAGTGAGATGACACATTCAGGGGTTATATTTGACGCTGTATATACAATATTCAATAATCTCCTAACGTTAAAGTATGAGTAACGATTTTTAATAAAACCTGTCTGATCTTCAGAGATAATTTGCGGTAAAATATTTTCCAATCTCATAGCTAATATTTTGGAAAGAATTTTGAAATCGACATTTAACATTGATATTGGTCCATATGATGTCACTTCAGTAGGGTCTTTATCTTTTTTTAAGAATTGAGGAAATAGATGCTTCATAAAAAGATTGTGATAATCTATTCCTTAAAAAGGCTTTTTTAAATACCTTGCATAGCCAGGGAGACAATAAATTTGAAAAATACTTTAAAAATTCTACTGTAAACCCATCTAAACCGTGAACTTTACCAACATTTATTGAAATAATTACTTTCTGCATTTCTTCTTCCGTGATGGGTTCATGTAACAACAGATGTGCATTATATGCTAAATTTGGTAAGTTCAGTTTCTTTAAAAACTCATCCATTATATTGGAATCAGTAGGAAATTCTGATTGGTATAGGGAGGTATAACCTTCCCAAAAGGATTTATTAATTTCATCATGGTCTACAGTTAATGTACCATCCCGTTTACTCACTTTAGTAACCTGACGCTTGGCCGACACCGCTTTCAACTGATTAGCGAGTAATTTATATCAAGTATCAATCGGTGATACTACTAACAAATCATGTCTCAATTGCAGTTCAACTCTTTTCTTATAGAGATCTAAACTAGGAGCTTTTGAATATTTTTTATCAATTTCTTTAATCTCATCAGCTGATGTACATATTTCTTTTTGAGTTTGTTTTTTTAATCCCGCGGAGTATTAAATAATTTGTCCACGAATATATGACTTTGAAGCATCCCAGACTACACCATTGGATATTTCTTCAGTAGAGTTTGTCAAGAAGTAAAAAGCAATCTGATCTTTCATAAAATTTATAAACTTTAAGTCTTGAAGCAAAGTAGCATTAAATCGCCATTGTTTAGCACTAAATTTGGAATCAGGTAGTTTGATTGATAGTTTCAATGGTGCGTGATCAAAAATAGCAATTACATCATACTCACATGCAGTGACTGATGGAACTAGCTGAGAATCTATTAAAAAATAGTCGATCCAAGAAAAACTATGATATGCATGAGAGAAAAATGAATATTCTTTGTCATTTGGGTGTAAGAATCTCCAAACTTCTAACATTCCAGAGTCAAGTAAAAAATAATTAATAAAATTAGCTGATTTATTTGGAAGCACATGATCAAATGTAGACCTGTCAATCAAGGGGTTCAGACAGCAGTTGAAATCTCCACCCATTATTACAAAGTGATCCTTTAAATTAGGAAAGGATGCAATTAACTGTTTAAAAAACTCAGGGTGATCAATATTTGGTGCATAGACATTCACCATAGTAACTTTTTGCCTAAAAAGAACACCGATAATTACCAAAAATCTGCCATATGGATTAGAAATTGTTTCATAGTGAACAAACTGAATTGAGGAGTCAACAAAAATAGAGGCTCCTTTCACCTTAGCCTGTGAATTTGAATGAAACTGCTGTCCTCTCCAAAACCTGAAGAATCGTAATTTGTCATGTGTTTCCTGAACAAAGATAATCTGAGGATTTAGTCTGTGAAGAACTTTCAAAAAAAAGTTCTATTAATGGGATGGTTCAAGCCATTCATATTCCATGGTAGGAAGTTAATAACTTTATCCATATTGCTTGGAAAAATCATGTGGGATGTAAAGGGTTCATTTCTTAAAGCCTAATAGTTCATGATACTGGAAGAAGAAAAATCTAGGTCGGAGCCAGAAGTGACAACATTTCAGACATTTTTGTAGTTCAGGCTTTGCACAAATGAAGGACACTAAATAAGGAACAAAAAAAACCTCCCTCCCATGCCCCAAACTGACCAATAGACAGTCAGTAAGCTACCTAATCCCATCCCTGACCCCATCTCTCCTAGCGAGCACACCCGACATAAAGAAAGTCATGTTTACCCACTCCCTAGCCGTAACACGGTCATTGTTATCGTTGGAAAGAGAGAGAAAAAAATACAGGCTGGCAATGGAGTTAAAGAGCGAATGCTACATATTATTATCCAAGGTCAAGATATGAAAAACAAGAACAGCATTCTCTTAGTTTGTATAACAACAGGGGAACACAAATTAACAAAGAAATTCTTAAAAGTTAGTGTATATATAAAAGAAAAACAACTCATCCAGTTAAATTCTTAATCAGGGGAACATGAATTAACAAAGAAATTCTTAAAAATTAGTATATATGAACGAAAAACAACTCGTCCAGTTAAATTCTTAATCATTACCAAACGATATGTTGTCAAAATAGGAACAGTAAATCTCCAATTATAACATATTCAGCTATCAATTACTCCCCTTCCTCCTCGCAACTCTACAAAAAGCTGGAAGCGTCTTGAGGATTGTTAAAAAATTGAGTATTACCGTTGAACAATCGAATACGCAATCTAGCTGGGCATAGAAAGACTGGGAGCAGCTTTGTCTTGAACAAATCAGACGTTAAATTATGAAAGGACATTCTTATTTCCAAAAGCTCGTAACTATAATCAGGAACAAACCGAAACTTGCATCCTTCATATTCAACCACGCCCAACTCTTTTGCTGCCTGGAGAATATTCTCCTTCATTTGCAAAAAGTGAAACCAAATAATTAAGTGTCTCGGTTTATTACCGGATTTCTTCCCAATCCTGTGTGTGTTATCCAAAAACAGAAGGTTTTCATTGTGCTCAATGTTGAAAGTTTCCTTTATCATTTTAGAAGCATATTTTATAACGTTATCTCCATCTTCACCTTCCGGCAAACCAACAATTCGTAAATTCAAACAACGGCTTCTGTTTTCCAGGTCCATATTTTTAGTCTTGTATTGCCGAAGTGCTCGAGTATTTTCATTCATTCTCCGTTCCAGTTTTTCAATGTTCAAATCTCTGGGTTTGCAAGATATCAATATCTTTTTATACTCAACTTCTTCTCATTATATGAACGTTTGATTGGATTTATTCTAGATTATTTCAATAATTTTTTACATTAGGATTTGAAATATTCATTTTATTTTAGTATTATACTGTGGGTAACATAATGGGGCCTCTGCTAATGCCACTGTCTCAAGGCATCAGCAGATGAGGTGCCAGCCACTAGTTCATCTTGAAGAAGGTAAGAGGCCAAAGACAAAGATGTGAAACTGGGCTGAGGTGGAGATTTAAATTAACAATATGGCATGGTGTCCTAGCGGTAGAGTTGCTGCCTTACCGTGCCGGCGACCCGGGTTCAATCCTCACTACAGGTGCTGTATGTACGGAGTTTGTAAGTTCTTTCTGTTACCGTGTGGGCTTCCTCCGGGTGCTCTGGTTTCCTCCCGGCCCCCCAAAGGCATACAGGTTTGCAGGTGAATTGGCTTCTGTAAATTGTGCGTAATGTGTAAGATGGAACGACGGGTGATCACTGGTCAGCAGGGATTCAGTGGACTGAAGGGCCTGTTTCTCGCTGTATTTCTATAAAAACTAAAACTAAGGAGACTGAAGCTTAACAGGAAGGGGTAGTGTAAAGGTAAGGGACACCCCAACTACGTAGTCATCCAGGGTTACACAAAAAGCTGGAGAAACTCAGCGGGTGCAGCAGCATCTAAGGAGTGAAGGAGATAGGCGACGTTTCGGGTCGAGACCCTTCTTCAGACTGGAGAAGGGTCTCGACCCGAAACGTCGCCTATCTCCTTCACTCCTTAGATGCTGCTGCACCCGCTGAGTTTCTCCAGCTTTTTGTGTAACCCTCGATTCTCCAGCATCTGCAGTTCCTTCTTTAATACGTAGTCATCCAATCTACCTGTGGCTTCACCAGAGCAGGAGAGACAATATTGTGAGCAGTAAATGTGACGGTGCATTCAGTCAGAATCTTTCTCTTAGGGCAGAGTTGTCAAAGACCAGAGGGCATACAGTAACTTTAAATTACCAAAGCTAACATTTTAACGTTTAGTTTAGTTTAGATTAGAGATACAGCGCGGAAACAGGCCCTTTGGCCCACGGACCGGCGAATCCCCGCACACTAACACTATCCTGCACACACTAGGGCAATTTACAATTATATCAAGCCAATTAACCTGGAACGTGGGAAGAAACCGGATCACGCTGAGAAAACCCACACGGTGACAGAGAGAACGTACAAACTCCATACAGACGGCACCCGTAGTCAGGACGAACCCAGTGTCTGGTGTTGTGAGGCTGCAACTCTACCGCTGCGTCACCGTGCTGCCCTTTCTACTTCCTCATTCATTTATCATTTTCAGGCAGGTAGATGTGAAATAGAAAAGATAGCGTTTGAAGGAGCGCCGTGCAGTGCTGCCAGAGCCTCCGGGCTCCCATACAAAAATATCATGAAACTATTGCCAAAGTCAATTTCCGGTAGGATTTGGGATGATGACCTGAAAGCCCCATTTTTTGTCTACAAGGTAAGACCACTGGAGAATACACAGCTACGGTCAGTACATCCAAATATGTTTTATATTATGGAAACATTGTCGTGTTGAACAAGTCAATTCTCTTCCCAATTGAGTTGATGAACGAACTTGCACAAGTCCGCAAAGAATCACAGAGAATTGTGGATGCAGCCCAGTCCATCACACAGACCACACTCACCACCATTGACACCATTCTGTATCTTATCATGTACCTCGGTACACTTGACAATAAACAAAACTAATCTACACTTCGCACTGCCTCAGAAAAGCAGCCAACATAATCAAAGACATGTCCCACCCTGGTCATTCCTTCTTCTCCCTGCCCATTCCAGCAAAAGACACAGTTGCTTGAAACTGCGCACCACCAGACTCAGGAATAGCTACTTCCCCTCTATTATCGGACTTCTGAACAGTCCCTCCAAAAGCTACTGTCCAATTTACTCTCCCCATTGCAGACATTGGACTTTGTCTCTACAATGCTGACAACTATTTTCTGCACTCTGTATCTGCCCTTTTGCTCTACCTGTTGTACTTGAGTTTGTCTTTGTTGTATTTACGTATAGTAGTGTCTGATCTGATTGAACACCCTGCAAAACAAAGCTTTTCACTGTACCTCAGTACACGTGACAATAATTATCATAAAGCTATAAAATAGTAAGATTAAACGAGCTTACCAGTTTGAAGTTTGATCTTTATTTTATGAGGAGTAATGATGAGGGATTACGTGAAGAATCCCACCAGTGCGCATGCGCGTCAATCTTCAAAGCAACAGTGTGAAATCACAGATAACAGTAATTGAAGTGACATAGTAACATTATAAACCTAGAACTACCAGATGACCTTTGTGATATGAAGGTTGGAAGCAGAGGGCACGTAATCCCTCATCTTTACTCCTCATAAAATAAAGATCAAACTTCAAACGAGTAAGTTCTCATTTAATCTTACTATTTTACTTCGGAGTCACGTGAGTGATTCCGTGAAGATTTCAATGTTTTGGGATTTCATGCTGTGAGAAACGAGTCTACAAAACCACAGCTGCTTCATTGACAGATGAGGGAAACATTCATAATGAATAAATAATAGAGTTGGCAAAACTCCTGTTCTGACAATGTTAGTAAAATAGAGTTGGCAAAACTCCTAGTCTGACAATGGGTTATTATAAGTGTTTGGAAGGTTCGCTCATTTGACCGTCCTGCAGCTACTAGGCTGTGGTCCAGTGGAACGTAAATAACCCTTGCTGCTGATGCTGTAGCAGACCAGGCGGAGTGATTTAATTCATATCTACTATAAAAAGCAAACCCCGTTTCACCGCCTGGGGATGGTCTGAACTGACACCTTCTTATAAAGCTTTGGAACTAACAACATTGCTAGCTCAGAGCCTCTAGGATCTTGGTGACCTTGACATATTGTTGTAAATGTGTGACCTCACATAACTGAAGGTCCCTGAATATGTCATGAAACTAGTTTAGGACCTGACTCCCCTTCTGCTCTGCTTAACTAAAACATAAAATATAATATTATTTGCAGATGTAACCATCTTGTCCAGTCACAATTATGTAGTGACTGAACCTGTTGTGCTGAGACCAAAGCCATGAGGATAACCACCTTATCAGACAGCCAAAGCTAGGATTAGTTGGAGCCCCCGGCGAAACAGTGCCAGCACAATGTCAGTATCCGTACTGCCCTGTACTTGTCCTGGGGCAACGTGTTAATGATCCTTTACAAACTTGATATCCAGGGTGAGCCCGACAGAGTGGATCCAATTTGCTGCAACAAATATGATGGGAAGGCACATTAAGCACAGTTAATGGCCCTATAACTCAATTATTGCTAAAGACCTATTGTAAAATGAACTTCAAGTCGTCAGTATCTGTACCGTATTAAATGTAACATAGCATTAAACAAAGCTATTCCCATCTCCTGGAGAAAACTGTACTGCTTTTTTGGGATGCTATCCCTGCCGTCGGCAATGAGTACATACATGGATCGGTGTGACAACCCGAGCCACAGGAGCCATCTACTCAGAATCTGCAAAATAATAAATTGATTTTATCATGCAGAGGCTGGTTTTCCGAGCCACAGGCTGACCAGCAAAGCTTGACGTGTAGAATAACCGTATAAGGTTGTATTAATATTCCTGACAAACAGGAATCAAGGCTGCATAGTCCAGTCAGCCAGTACAAAAGCCGAAGCGGGATCGATTTCAAGATCCGACTGATAGGCAAAATGGAGAAAGACATAACGAACATTCCTCCTTCTTGTAGCGATAATGTATCTCTCGCCACTGTTATGCCACATAGTTTTGCAGCCGTGAAAAAGCACGAAAGATACCTTGATTGGTCCGACAGCTTTTGCTTCCTCATCCAGGTTTTCCCTGTTGAATAGGTCTTACCTGAATAGAAGATTAGTCGGCTAGAGCTCTGTTCATTGCCGGCACTTGTAGCGTGAGGGGAACTGACCCCTTCCAGGTATTCTGCCAACTGCTTGTTAGTTTGTTCTTGTTTTTCATATCTTGACCTTGGATAAAAGTTGGACAGATACGTGGATAGGACATATTTGGATATTTACCAAATGCGTGCAGGTGGGACTAGTGTAGCTGGGACATGTTGGTTGGTGTGGGCAAGTTGGGTCGGACGGTCTGTTTCCACGCTGTATCACACTGTGACTCTAAGAAATTCTGTTTTAAGATGTAAAAACAAGGGACTCGTTTACTCATTTACAAACTAATGGTACAAAGTGTTAGAGTCACTCAGTGGGTCAGGCAGCATAACTGGAGAAAATGGATAGGTGACATTTTTCAGACACTTTGACTAGGGCACTTTGTGTTCTTTTGAGATTTTGTATTGGTTTATTTTACGTGTGGAGGGAGGGGAAGATTTAATAAGAACCTGAGGGCCAACTATTTTACACAAAGGGTGATAGGTATATGGAACGGATTGGCAGAGAAGAAGATGAGGCAGGTATTATCACAACCAAAATGTCACCCATCCACAAATAGACACAAAAACTGGAGTAACTCAGCAGGTCAGACAGCATCTCTGGAGAAAAGGAGTAGGTGACATTTCAGGTCAAGACCCTTCTTCAGACCTCCAAATGTCACCTATTCCTTTTCTCCACATATGCTGTCTGACATACGCTCCACAGAGGACGCTATATCCTCCGTACTCCATCTGAGCCTGGAACATTTAGAGGAGTAAAACACCTATGTGCGAATGCTGTTCGTGGATTTCAGTTCAGCATTCAACACCATTATCCCCCAGCACCTGATAAGCAAACTGGTTCCATTGGGCCTCGGCACCCCCATGTGTAACTGGCTACTGGACTTCCTCACTGACAGACCCCAGTCTGTGAGGGTTGGAAATAATTCCTCCAACACCATCTCTCTGAGCACTGGCTCCCCTCACGGCTGTGTCCTGAGTCCACTGCTGTTCACCCTAATGACTCACGACTGTTGTGCCAGGTTTAGTACAAACCACATCATGAAGTACGCAGATGACACAACAGTGGTGGGCCTCATCAGGGATGACAATGAGCTGGCTTACAGGGAGGAGGTGAAACAACTGGTGGACTGGTGCAATACGAACAACCTGATCCTGAATGTCGAAAAAACAAAGGAGGTTATCATCGACTTCAGGAAAACCCGGCCCAGTCCCACACCACTTCACATCAATGACAGCGATGTGGAGGTGGTCAATAGCACAAAGTTCCTGGGGGTGCAGATCACTAACAGTCTGACCTGGTCGAATAACATCTCATCAACAGTTAAGAGAGCGCAGCAGCGGTTGCACTTTCTGCGCCGGATGAGAAGAGCTCACCTCCCCCATCCCATCCTCACTACTTTCTACAGGGGCACCATAGAGAGTATTCTGACCAGCTGTATCTCTGTCTGGTTTGGGGATTGTAGAGCCTCCGACTGGAATTCTGTGCAGAGAGTGGTGAGGACAGCGGAAAAAATCATCGGGACCTCTCTCCCCTCAATTGGGGATATTGCAACCAAACGTTGCGTGTCTAAGGCCAGCAGTATTATAAAAGACCCCACACATATCCATCACGGACTGTTCACTCTGCTGCCCTTGGGAAAAAGATATCGCAGCATAAGGAGCAGAACATCAAGTTTCTGCAACAGCTTCTTCCCACGAGCCATCAGACTCCTGAATGCCATGTAATGGGCTGCCACCATTGTCTATTTATCCTTTTATCCTTTTTATCCATGCCTACCCTTCTGTTCATTTATCGTGTTGCACAGGGAGCCAAATGCAACGTAATTTCATTTGGAACTGCATATATCAATGTATTTCTAAATGACAATAAAGTTGACAATGACAATAAAGGGTCTGAAGAAGGGTCTCGACCCGAAACGTCGCCTATCTCCTTCGCTCCTTAGATGCTGCTGCACCCGCTGAGTTTCTCCAGCCTTTTGTGTAACTGACAATAAAGTTTGTTTGACTTTTTTTTTGACCCATTGAGTCACTCCAGCTTATTGTGTCTATCTTCGGTTTAAACCAGCATCTGCAGTTGCTTCCTTCATGCCGCCTATCCATGTTCGCCAGAGATGTTGCCATACCCTCTGAGTTACGCCAGCACTTTGTGTTTTTATTGTCATGGACTTTGCACCGTTTTGTTAAAGAAATCCAGCATTGTTTCTCTGTCAGTGCACTGAACCAAGCTAAGACCACTCTTTGCTTCCACAACAGAAAGATAAGGCGTTCCACGAGGTCTGGTACGACGATCCAGAGAGCATTTCATTGAGGACGACTTTCTTGAAGAGGTTCAAGCTGGGAGGCATTGGCATGATTAATGCAAATTATGCCAACTATAGTTCTGATCCCATTGCTGCGATGAAAACTGAAGAGATGTGGAACGCTCTCTGCCCTCCCTGAGAGAAACGCCAAGCTTACGGTCATTGCATTGTTATCAATGTGACCATTACACATTGCAATTAAACCTGGCTTTGAGTGACCTAACACGGAACAAACACACATTTAAAATATTAATGCAGACCTGGGGATTAGTGCTTTGTCTAAAGAAGGAATTATTATGTACTGAATAAAAACAATATAACTGTGTATCTCATCCCTTCCCACCCAAACAACCCCCTCCCATGGAACCTCCCCCTGCAGCTGCAGGAGATGCAACACCTTTTGCTGTACCTCCTCCCTCGACTCTGTCCAGGGACCACGACAGTCCTCTCAGGTTAGGCAAAGTTTCACTTGCACCTCCGCTGACCTCATCCACTGTATCCGTTGTTCCAGATGTGGACTCTTATACAATGATGAGACCAAACGTAGACTGGCCGACCTTTTTGCTGAACACCTTTGCTCTGTCTGCCTGAACCTTCCTGATCTCCCGGTTGCTAGACACTATCATTCTGCTTCCCATTCCTACACAGACCTATCTATCCTAGGTTTCCTCCATGTTCAGTGTGTGGATATTCGTGATAATTGCTTGTTTGTAAGCTTCCCCCAGTCAAGTTTCAGTAAAAACACTGAATCAAGAACTTGAATAACCAAACTTTATTTTACCAAACGCACGTCCCAGATCACACACTGTAGCTATCCCCACTGAGAGTTCAATCCCGTGTCTATCTGTTCAAGCCCTCTCGGCCTCGCGCAGACAGAGACACTCCAGAAGGATACGCTGTCCCGAGCGTTCCTCTAGTGGATCGACCCTGAGCCACATGATCACGGCCTTTTATATGCCCCGCGAACCTGGGGGCCGAACCAACAACGGGGGTTGTCTCTTAATCACCAAAGTACAAATATCGATTAACCCCATACACATTTCCCTAACCCAATGATATAACAGTTCAATACATTGTGTTCACAATGGACTTCGAATGAAGTCTATTTAGCAAAATGAACCAAAATGTACAAGAACTCTCAGACAAGTGTATTAAAGCATTTTTGGCATTTAACAAGCATTGATGTGTATATTGTAGACTTTTGTCCCAAATATCTTTAATTGTAGGTTGGCCTAATTCATTTTCCCATGTATGTCTATCTGATTCCATCGATGGAACCTCACTATCTAAGAGTGTATTATAAATATGTTGTTAATTTTTCTGTATTAGGATGTTTATTCAAACATTCATCAAGGATTTCTGGTTCCCTACTCCTATAATCTTGTGTATTAGATTTAACATAATCTCCAAGTTGTAGATATCTAAAAAAAATGTGAATGTAGTCCACAAATCTGTTGTAACTCTTGAAATGAAAGAAAAGTGCTTTTCTTATAAAGATGTCCCATCTTTTTAATTCCGTAATTTTTCCATTGTATGAAACCTTTATTCAATATGGAAGGTTTAAATAACAGATTGTTTACAATGGGGAAACAGAGTGATATATTATCCAACTTTAAAGCCTTTTCCAGAGTTTCCAGATTCGTATGCCACTATGTATTATAGGGTTTTCCCTATAGGTTTTTTTGTGCAATTTTATGGATGAAACATAATCAAACCAATTTCAAAAGGCAAACAATCTTCCTTTTCCATCCTTAACCAGTCTGGTTGCTGATCCATTTCTTCCAGCCAAATATTCATGTTTTTAATATGGACTGCCCAAAAATAAAACAACAAATTTGGTAAAGCTAAACCTCCACTAGCCTTGGATTTACATGAATGTTTTTGCTTATTCTATGATTCCTATAATCCCAAATTAAACTTGCAACAATGGAATTGACCTAAAAAAATAAATTGGGGATATATATCAGGATTGACTGAAATAGGTACAGTAACTGCGGCAAAAAGATCATTTATACAGCATTAATTCTACCAAACATTGAAATGGGGAGTGTTTTGCAATACTGAATATTCTTATGTCGTTTATTCAGTAAAGGTGGGAAGTTTGATTTAAATCAAGAAGTATATGTCTTAGTTACATAAATTCCTAAACATTTAAATTTTTCCTTTTTTCCAATTACTTCTATATCCCGAAAATTGACCAAATTGAGTTATTAAATTTAATAGGTTTGGAATACTAGTTTCTGGCTTTGTAATATATATTAATACATCATCTGCATATAAGGAGATTTTATTCATTGTGTCTTTAGTATTATACCGTGTATTTCTGGATGAATTCTAAAACGTTCTGCTAATGGTTCAATTGCAAGAGCGAATAATAATGGGGATAGCGGGCATACTGGTCTACAACCTCCAGAAAGATTACATTTAGTTGATAACATTTGGTTTGTTTATATTCTAGCAGCTGGGTTAGAATATAAAAGTTTAACCCATGTACAGTACTTGTCTCCCAATTAAAAATTTTCTATCACGGAAAATAAATATGACCATGCTACCTGATCAAATGCTTTTTCAGCATCTAGCGAGATAATTGCTAGGTCTGCATTCACAATTCTATTTGAGTATATAATATTAACTTGTCATCTCAAATTATAAAATGAGTAACATTTTGGAATAAAACCTGTTTGGTTGGGGTGCATTAATTTGTTAATCACTAAACTCAATCTATGAGATAGGATTTCAATTAATATTTTCTGATCAGTATTTAAGAGAGCTATTGCTCTATATGAACCTGGGTCTTCAAGATCCTTATCAGTTTTTGGTATAAATATTATGATAGATTTGTTTAAAGTTTCTGTGAGTTTCTGGAAGTATAAACATGTTTATACAATGTAAATGTGGGGAAATCATATCATAATTTTTAAAATAAAATTCAGAGCTTAGGCCATCAGGACCTGCGGCCTTTCCATTTTTTAAAGGTCTAATTGACTCTTCAATATCTTTACCATTATTTCAGCGCCTAGTAATTATCTCTCTTTCAGATCTAAACCCGTAAGATTACATTTCTGTAAAAATGCTTCCATTCCTGTTGATTGTTCTGTCACTTTAGTTGAGTAAAGTTTTTGATAGTATTGTGAAAATCTGTCATTAATATCTTTGGGTAGTGTTAATATTTCTCCCTTGTCTGATCTAATTGTATAAATTGTTTTTTCCCCGTCCAGTTTACGAAGTTGACGTGCTAATAGTTTTTGTGGTTTATCATCAAATTCAAAGTTTATTTATTTTGTATGTTGATAACGTTTTATAACTTGGTCTGAGTATATTTTATTTAACTTGTATTTCAGTGCTGCAATTTTATTGTGCTTTGCCATAGAAGGTGCGACTGCGTTTTCTATGTCTAATTGCCTTATTTCCATTTCCAATGGCTGTTGTTTAGCTCAATTCTCTTTATTAAAAAATGCTTGGGAGGAGATTAATGTTCCTCGTACAAATGCTTTAAATGTTTCCCAAAGAAGGGAATCAGAAGTTCCAGGATGGTCATTAGCCTCGAAAAACATATTAATCTGTTTTACAAGGTATTTGTGACATACCTTTTCATTTAAGATTTGGGGCTTAAGTCTCCATTGTGTCTGTTTCTCAGCCATTCCGTTTAGTTTAATCATAAATGTTAGTGGAGCATGGTCCGAGATTATAATATTATGATATTGCGAGTTGTAGGTAAATGGAATAAGTTTAGAGTCTGCTAAGCAATAGTCTATCCTTGAATAAGTTTTATGCACCAGTGAATAAAATGAATATTCTCGTCCAGATGAGTTTTCAATTCTCCAGACATCCTTGAAGTTGATAGTATTAATATATGAGTTTAGAAATTCACTTGACTGAGATTTTAATTTTCTTTGAGATGATGATCTGTCTAAATGAGAATCTAGTGTACAATTTAAGTCTCCACCAATTATTAAGTTATATTGTGTGCATTCCGGGATAGTGTTGAATATTCCCTTGAAAAATAATGGGCCATCAAAATTTGGTCCATATACATTACAAAGTCACTTTTAAAAAAAATATAACTCACCTACTAATACAACATATTACAAAGGGGCAGAAAACGCTAGTGGGAGCTGTGTACAGGCCACCTAACAGTAGTATTGGAGTTGGGGATGGTATCAAACAGGAAATTAGAAAT
The DNA here is from genome assembly GCA_963514005.1 of Raja brachyura. Next base: position 73,637,839 of record OY740790.1, read on the forward strand.
GCGTGCAACAAGGGTAACACGGTTATAATGGGTGACTTCAATCTGCATGTAGATTGGGTGAATCAAATTGGCAGGGGTGCTGAGGAAGAGGATTTCCTGGAATGTATGCGGGATAGTTTTCTCAACCAACATGTGGAGGAACCAACGAGAGAGCAGGCTATTCTAGACTGGGTATTGAGTAATGAGGAAGGGTTAGTTAGCAGTCTTGTTGTGCGTGGCCCCTTGGGCAAGAGTGACCATAATATGGTTGAGTTCTTCATTAGGATGGAGAGTGACAAAATTAAGTCAGAAACAAGGGTTCTGAACTTGAACAAAGGTAACTTTGAAGGTATGGGATGTGAATTGGCCAAGATAGACTGGCAGGTGATTCTTAAAGGGTTGACAGTGGATGTGCAATGGAAGGTATTTAAAGACTGCATGGATGAAGTACAAAAGTTGTTCATACTAGTTTGGCAAAAGAATAAATCGGGGAAGGTGGTACATCCATGGATAACAAGGGAAATCAGGGATAGTATAAAAACAAAAGATGAGGCATACAAATTTGCCAGAAAAAGCAGCCTACCGGAGGACTGGGAGAAATTCAGAATCCAGCAGAGGAGGACAAAGGGCTTAATTAGGAAAGGGAAAATAGATTATGAAAGGAAACTGGCAGGGAACATAAAAACTGACTGCAAAAGTTTTTATAGATATGTGAAGAGAAAGAGACTAGTTAAAACAAATGTTGGTCCCTTGCAGTCAGAAACAGGTGAATTGATCATGGGGAACAAGGACATGGCAGACCAATTGAATAACTACTTTGGTTCTGTATTCACTAAGGAAGACATAAATAATCTGCCGGAAATAGCAGTGGAACGGGGGTCAAATAAGATGGAGGAACTGAGTGAAATCCAGGTTAGCCGGGAGGTGGTGTTGGGTAAATTGAACGGATTGAAGGCCGATAAATCCCCAGGGCCAGATAGTCTGCATCCCAGAGTACTCAAGGAGGTGGCCACAGAAATAATGGATGCATTAGTGATAATTTTTCAAAATTCCTTAGATTCTGGAGTAGTTCCTGAGGATTGGAGGGTAGCTAATGTCACCCCACTTTTTAAAAAAGGAGGGAGAGAGAAAGCGGGGAATTACAGACGTTAGTCTAACATCGATAGTGGGGAAACTGTTAGAGTCGGTTATTAAAGATGGGATAGCAGCGCATTTGGAAAGTGGTGAAATCATTGGACAAAGTCAGCATGGATTTACGAAAGGTAAATCATGTCTGACAAATCTGATAGAATATTTCGAGGATGTAACTAGTAGAGTAGATAAGGGAGAACCAGTGGATGTGTTATATCTAGACTTTCAGAAGGCTTTCGACAATGTCCCACATAAGAGATTAGCATACAAACTTAAAGCACACGGTATTGGGGGTTTAGTATTGATGTGGATAGAGAACTGGCTAGCAGACAGGAGGCAAAGGGTAGGAGTAAACGGCAGGCAGTGACTAGTGGGGTGCCGCAAGGCTCAGTGCTGGGACCCCAGCTATTTACAATATATATTAATGATTTGGACGAGGGAATTCAATGCAACATCTCCCAATTTGCAGATGATACCAAGCTGGGGGGTATTGTTAGGTGTGAGGAGGATGCTTGGAGGCTGCAGGGTGATTTGGATAGGCTGAGTGAATGGGCAGATGCATGGCAGATGCAGTATAATGTGGATAAATGTGAGGTTATCCACTTTGGTGGCAAAAACATGAGGGTAGACTATTATCTGAATGGTGGCAGATTAGGAAAGGGGGACATGGGTGTCATGGTACACCAGTCATTGAAAGTAGGCATGCAGTTGCAGCAGGCAGTGAAGAAAGCAAATGGTATGTTAGCATTCATAGCGAAAGGATTTGAGTATAGGAGCAGGGAGGTACTACTGCAGTTGTACAGGGTTTTGTTGAGGCCACACCTGGAGTATTGCGTACAGTTTTGGTCTCCAAATCTGAGGAAAGACATCCTTGCCATAGAGGGGGTACAGAGAAGATTCACCAGACTGATTCCTGGGATGTCAGGACTTTCATATGAGGAAAGATTGGATAGACTCGGCTTGTACTCGCTGGAATTTAGAAGATTGAGGGGGGATCTTATAGAAACTTACAAAATTCTTAAGGGGTTGGACAAGCTAGATGCTGGAAGATTGTTCCCGATGTTGGGGGAGTCCAGAACAAGGGGTCACAGTCTAAGGATAAGGGGGAATTCCTTTAGGACCGAAATGAGGAAAACATTCTTTACACAGAGAGTGGTGAGTCTCTGGAATTCTCTGCCACAGAAGGTAGTTGAGGCCAGTTCATTGGCTATATTTAAGAGGGCGTTAGATGTGGCACTTGTGGCTAAAGGGATCAGGGGGTATGTAGAGAAGGCAGGTACGGGATACTGAGTTGGATGATCAGCCATGATCACATTGAATGGCGGTGCAGGCTCGAAGGGCGGAATTGCCTACTCCTGCACCTATTTTCTATGTTTCTATATCTGCCATCAATATCTTCTATAGTTGATATATGTTTAAAATATATACCTTGATGAATTAATATTGCAACCCCTCTAGATTTATGTGAGAATGAAGAGTGATACGTTTCAGCTATCCATTTTGCTTTCAATCTGTGTTGCCCTTCCTTTTTAAGATGTATTTCCTGGAGGAATATAATATATGCTTTAAGTGATTTTAATTGAGCTAATACTTTACCTCTCTTGTCTGGTTCATTAATTCCCTTAACATTCCAACTACAGAATGTAATTCCTTCACCCCCAGTTTTCATATTCACGTCTTGCATCTTATGATTAAGGTGGCCTATGGTAGAGCAAATGGTTCAGCACATTAAACCCTACCTTACACCCGAACATCAGAGAGATGAATTTTAGATCTCGTATATTTTCCTCTCGGACATATCTCCCTAAATAAAACATATTCCATTCAAAATAAAAATTATTGAATTGAATTGAATTGAATTGAATACCTTTATTGTCTTTCAGACCTTTCGGTCTGAACGAAATTTCGTGCCTGCAGTCATACATATATAAAAAATAACAATACAATACCATACAATAAACACAAAATTAACATCCACCACAGTGAGTTCACCAAACACCTCCTCACTGTGGTGGAAGGCAAAAGTCTTAGGGTCTCAGTCTTTTTCTCCCCTCCTTATTCTCCCTCTGCGCTGAGGGGATCCAGGCCGCCGCCACCGCTAACGCCAGAACGCCGGAACACCGCCACAGGGCCCGCCGCCGGAACGTCGCTGGAGCACCGCAGCTCCCGACACCCAAGCTGCCGCTGGAGCACCGCAGCTCCCGACATCCAGGCCGTCGCTGGAGCACCGCAGCTCAGAGGGAGCCAGGCCGCCGCTGGAGCACCGCAGCTCCCGACACCCAGGCTGCCGCTGGAGCACCGCAGCTCCCGAAGCCCAGGTCGCCACTGAAGTTCTGAAGGCCGTGCCGCCGCCGCTGGAAGCTGGAAGGCCCTCACCAGGGCCTCAGCACAGACGGAGACGATGTCGGGGGACACGACAGGAAAAGTCGCATCCCCCCGAAGGGAGAGACTAAAACCCCGTTTCTCCCACCCTCCCCGCCCCACACACACATATACACAACCCGACAAACCAAAAATAAACACCAAAAACAGGGACGAGGACAAAAATAAAATAAAGACAGACGGACTGCAGGTGAGCCGCAGCTGACAAGCAGCGCCGCCACTCCAAAAAAAAAAAAAAAAAAAAAATTATAATATAAAATAGAAAAAGTAAAAAAGCATTATATTAGTAAAGAAAGAAATACACCACATCTATAGGTGGCGCAGTTAGTGATAGCCACCCTAATGTGGCTAGACATCTAAGGACTTCCGTAGCTTTTGGTAAAAATAAGTATTATTAGCTCCGTACTTTCCTTAAAAGAAAAGTTTCAATTTCAATAAAAACAGTATATGGGGAAGGGGAAACAATAGTTATATTCCATTTGTGGAATAATTATTAGTCTCAAAGTGAAATGAATGAAATGCTCTGAGAAGGAGAAAGAGGTGCAGCGCACAGGCCTTGAACCTGGTGAGAGGCAGGAGGAGCCCGGCCGGGAGTCACCCCACAGAGCCCAGTCCCTCCATGCACTAGAGTCTCCCAACCCCTGCAGAGTAGTTATTAAGATGGCTGATCCATGGGCGGTTGCTGCTTGGACGCAAGTCGGGGCCTGATCAACCCCGGCTGGGTAGCCTGGGCAAGGTTGTCTGATGTTGTAAGACCCGAAACACCCGATGACTCCAGGTCACATCACTGAGGATGCATCCCAGCGCATCTAGAAGATGTATATTTTTCACATTTTCATATTAGTCTTGTATAGCAAAAATATTAGTCAAAGATTAATCAAAAGTATCAAAGAAAAAAACTCCTAATTTTTTATTAATAAATTGCCTGAATCACACATTACTTATAATTCTTCCTTTTAGCTAATTCTAAGTTGATCCAGTTAACAATAATTAATAATAATTAGTAATAATGATTAGTAGTAATTAGTAATAATTAGTACTAAAATATAAATTTATATATCAATAGCAAGATAACTACTCAATTCTCATTATAAACAGTCCTTAAGTATAGCAATTTAAAGTTCAATTTCTTCTCTGTGGGGTAACGATGTCCGGTATCCGGTATGTTGAGTGTTGAATGTTATTCAATCCTCTGTCTCAGCCTCGCTCTCGATGTTCTCAATGTTCTCGATGTTCTGGGCAAATTCATGGGCATCTGTGTGTTTGATGAAGAAATATTCCTTCTTGTCGTAGGTGATTCTCAGTGTTGCGGGGTACATGAGCCCATATCTCAGGTTTTTTATATTCTTAAGTATTCTTCTTGTGTCTGTAAACGGTGTTCTTTTCTTGGCGACCTCCACAGGGTAATCTCGAAATATGCTGATCTGATCTCCTTCAAATAAGAGGTTTCTGCTGCGAACAATTTTCTTCGTCATATCATTCAAAACATGACCATATTTCACCTTCACTATCAGTTGGCTTGGGGGGGGGGGGGGTGTCCGCCCGTGGACGGCGTCTCAATGCTCTGTGTGCCCAAGCGAGTAAAGGTACTTGATCCAGATTTTAAACTTTTTTCAATAATTCACAGGGGTCACGGTTCCCCTCTCTGCCTTCCCGAAAACCCACAATTCTTAAATTCTGGAGTCTCTGACGTCCCTCCAAGTCAATACATTTTTCAGTTATTTTATGCAATAAGTCTGATAAGCACTTGTTCTCAGAGAGAAGCTTTTTTGTAGTTTTGGGACTTGTTCAAGTGCCTGGGAAATGGGATCCAACTTTGAATTAAATCTGGATTCCATCAAATTCAATTTAGTATTTACCTCCTCCAGCTTTTGATTAAGATTTTCTTCCATGTTTAACTTCCAGGCGTCCAGTACATCATGTACAGAGGCTATGACATCTTCTTTAATTTCTACTTTAATTTCTTAAAATAAAAAAAAAATTTCCTTAAGTTCTGTTTGAGTTTTTTCAATTCTTCCATTATATTTGCGCCTTCTTGTGCGAGGAAACTTCTTAGTTCTTCTACATCTGTTTTTTTCTTCTTTGAGATGCCTTCTTGGGACGATGTTAAAACTGAGCCCGAGGCTTCAGTCGGGCCTACTTCTCTGCCCTAACCATTTTTTCTCATCTTGGGGGGGGCTCATGTTGTGTAGACATATCACCGGTGTCGCGCGCCTGATGACGTCACACGCTTACTGCAGGTAAGTCCCGTTCGTAACCCCGTTTTCAAGCAAATTTTTGCGGAGCTAATCGGCGCGAGTCTCCCTTACTCCAGAGCGCCACCGGAAGTCCTATTCCAATTTTTTACTTCCAATTCTAATTAAACTCTCATATTCCCTCAGTAATTCCATATTACCAGATATTTTCAAGTTCCATCCTTCTTGGATCCCTTTGAACAATCTTTTCCATCTCTGTCTGCCTTTCGGAGGACAAGATAATAACAATGTCAATTAGTAATCAAATTCCAATTAGTCCTAAGCCAGATTCCACAAGTCTATTCCAAATTATAAATTTTAAAGTCTCTGCAATTCATTGCCACCCGATTTTGAGACCGAATCCAAAATTTATAAATTTATTTCTAAATCCCATAATTTAGATGCAATTCAGGTGTTCTACCCCAGACCACAGAGAAATATTTTCTTCAAAAACAATTCTTCAGAGTGCGCTCTGTCCCAAAAGTCATTGCAAGGCATTGATGTTATTTCCTTTGATGATATTTGAAGCATCTCTCATTCTCCTTTTTTTTAAATCCTTCCTTTGATCTTTCTAGCAGCCAGGTAGTCTGAAGTTAGGCACTAGGGTAGGTCCTTTCCTTCTCCTTTTCATCGTTGGGGTCTGTTGCTAGGGAGTGGGAAGTGCTGGCCTCCTCAAGTGTCTTTAAGGGCAGGATGGTGTCAATTCTTCCCAGATGGTCACCCTTTCCCTGGGGAGTTACAATAAATAGAAAACATAGAAAAATAGGTGCAGGAATAGGCCATTCGGCCCTTCGAGGCTGCACCGCCATTCAATGTGATCATGGCTGATCATCCAACTCAGTATCCCGTACCTGCCTTCTCCCCATACCCCCTGATCCCTTTAGCCACAAGTGCCACATCTAATGCCCTGTTAAATATAGCCAATGAACTGGCCTCAACTACCTTCTGTGGCAGAGATTTCCAGAGACTCACCACTTTCTGTGTAAAGAATTTTTTCCTCATCTCGGTCCTAAAGGAATTCCCCCCTATCCTTAAACTGTGACCCCTTGTTCTGGACTCCCCCAACATCAGGAACAATCTTCCAGCATCTAGCTTGTCCAACCCCTTAAGAATGTTGTAAGTTTCTATAAGATTCCCCCTCAATCTTCTAAATTCCAGCGAGTACAAGCCGAGTCTATCCAGTCTTTCCTCATATGAAAGTCCTGACATCCCAGGAATCAGTCTGGTGAATCTTCTCTGTACCCCCTCTATGGCAAGAATGTCTTTCCTCAGATTTGGAGACCAAAACTGTACGCAATACTCCAGGTGTGGCCTCACCAAAACCCTGTACAACTGCAGTAGAACCTCCCTGCTCCAATGCTCAAATCCTTTCGCTATGAATGCTAACATACCATTTGCTTTCTTCACTGCCTGGTGCACCTGCATACCTACTTTCAATGACTGGTGTACCATGACACCCACGTCTCGTTGCATCTCCCCTTTTCCTAATCTGCCACCATTCAGATAACAGTCTACCCTCATGCTTTTGCCACCAAAGTGGATAACCTCACATTTATCCACATTATACTGCATTTGCCATGCATCTTCCCATTCACTCAACCTATCCAAATCACCCTGCAGCCTCCAAGCATCCTCCTCACACCTAACTATACCCCCCAGCTTGGTGTCATCTGCAAATTTGGAGATGTTGCATTGAATTCCCTCGACAAATCAATAATATATATTGTAAATAGCTGGGGTCCCAGCACTGAGCCTTGCGGTACCCCACTAGTCACTGCCTGACATTCTGAAAAGGACCCGTTTACTCCTACCCTTTGCCTCCTGTCTGCTAGCCAGTTCTCTATCCACATCAATACTGAACCCCCAATACCATGTGCTTTAAGTTTGTATGCTAATCTCTTATGCGGGACCTTGTCGAAAGCCTTCTGAAAGTCTAGATATAACACATCCACTGGCTCTCCGTTATCCACTCTACTAGTTACATCCTCGAAAAATTCTATCAGATTTGTCAGACATGATTTACCTTTCGTAAACCCATGCTGACTTTGTCCAATGATTTCACCACTTTCCAAATGCACTGCTATCCCATCTTTAATAACTGACTCTAGCAGTTTTCCCACTACCGATGTTAGACTAACTGGTCTGTAATTCCCGCTTTCTCTCTCCCTCCCTCCTTTTTTAAAAAGTGGGATTACATTAGCTACCCTCCAATCCTCAGGAACTACTCCAGAATCTAAGGAATTTTGAAAAATTATCACTAATGCATCCACTATTTCTGTGGCTACCTCCTTGAGTACTCTGGGATGCAGACTATCTGGCCCTGGGGATTTATCGGTCTTCAATCCGTTCAATTTACCAAACACCACCTCCCGGCTAACCTGGATTTCACTCAGTTCCTCCATCTTATTTGACCCCAGTTCCACTGCTATTTCCGGCAGATTATTTATGTCTTCCTTAGTGAAGACAGAACCAAAGTAGTTATTCAATTGGTCTGCCATGTCCTTGTTCCCCATTATCAATTTACCTGTTTCTGACTGCAAGGGACCAACATTTGTTTTAACTAGTCTCTTTCTCTTCACATATCTATAAAAACTTCTGCAGTCAGTTTTTATGTTCCCTGCCAGTTTCCTTTCATAGTCTATTTTCCCTATCCTAATTAAACCCTTTGCCCTCCTCTGCTGGATTCGGAATTTCTCCCAGTCCTCCAGTAGGCTGCTTTTTCTGGCCAATTCGTATGCCTCATGTTCTGTTTTTATACTACCCTGGTTTTCCTTGTTATCCATGGATGCACCACCTTCCCTGATTTATTATTTTGCCAAACTGGTATGAACATATATTGGTACTTCATCCATGCAGTCTTTAAACACCTTCCATTCCACATCCACTGTCAATCCTTTAAGAATCAGCTGCCAGTCTATCTTGGCCAATTCACATCTCATACCTTCAAAGTTACCTTTGTTCAAGTTCAGAACCCTTGTTTCTGACTTAATTTTGTCACTCTCCATCCTAATGAAGAACTCAACCATATTATGGTCACTCTTGCCCAAGGGGCCACGCACAACAAGACTGCTAACTAACCCTTCCTCATTACTCAATACCCAGTTTAGAATAGCCTGCTCTCTCGTTGGTTCCTCCACATGTTGGTTGAGAAAACTATCCCGCATACATTCCAAGAAATCCTCTTCCTCAGCACCCATGCCAATTTATTCCCCCAATCTACATGCAGATTGAAGTCACCCATTATAACCGTGTTACCCTTGTTGCACGCATTTCTAATTTCCTGTTTGATGCCATCCCCAACTCCAATACTACTGTTAGGTGGCCTGTACACAACTCCCACCAGCGTTTTCTGCCCCTTAGAGTTTTGCAGCTCTACCCATATCGATTCCACATCCTCCACGCTAATGTCCTTCCTTTCTATTGCATTAATCTCCTCTCTCACCAGCAACGCTATCCCACCTCCTTTTCGTCTATCCCTCCTGAATATTGAATATCCCTGGATGTTCAGCTCCCAGCCTTGGTCTCCCTGGAGCCATGTCTCCGTGATCCAAACTATAGCATAGTCATTAATCGCTATCTGCTCCTTCAACTCATCCACCTTATTACGAATGCTCCTCGCATTGAGACACAAAGCCTTCAGGCTTGTTTTTACAACACTCTTACTCCTTATATAATTATGTTAACAAGTGGCCCCTTTTACATCGATCCCTATTACACTGGCCATACTCTCCTATCCCTTTGTGAGCTTCCTTTCCCATTAATTCTGGGGTCATTAACCATTCCTTTACTCTCTTTCCCTTTAACTCCATCCTCGACTATCCCATTTGACACCCCACCCCTCTTATTCAGTTTAAAACCACCCGTGTAGCAGTGGCAAACCTGCCGGCCAGAATGCTGGTCCCCCACCTGTTAAGATGGAATCCGTCCCTTTTGTACAGTTCCCCCTTACTCCAAAACAGATCCCAGTGATCTAAGAAACTAAATCCCTGCCCCCTGCACCAGTTCCTCAGCCACACATTCAGATCCCGTATCTCCCTGTTCCTGCTCTCGCCAGCACGAGGAACTGGAAGCAAACCGGAGATAAAACCCTGGAAGTCCTGCTTTTCAGCATTTTTCCGAGCTCTCTGAAGTCCCGCTGCTGAATATTCATCCCCTTCCGCAGAAACCCATGTCCGTAGCTCTCACAATGGAGTCTCTAACTACAATGGCGTTGCCCGACTTTGGCCTCTTTGGTTTTGGCTCAACAGCCCTTTTTGTTTTGCAAGCCAGTCTGCCGCTCAGTGCAATACCATCTTCTGTCCCGGCAGCTTCCACGTAGGTGAACTTGTTCCCAAGAGGTACAACACCCGGGGACCTTTGCATTCCATGTTTTCCTCCCTTTCTCACCGTCACCCACTTTCTCTCTTCTAGTGCCTTGGGTGTAACAATCTTACTGTAGGACTTGTCGAGGAACGACTCAGTTTCTCGGATGAACCTGAGGTCATCCACTTGTTTCTCCAGTTCCCCAACATGGTCCTTCAGGAGCTGTACCTGGATGCACTTCTCACATTTGTAGCAGCCAGAGGCACCAGCAGTGTCCTTGACCTCCCACATACTGCAAGCATCACACTGCATCAGCTTGCTTGACATCTCCTTCTTTTGCCTCAGTCTCTCCCTATCCAGTGTTTTGCACAGCCTCCTCTCCGAAGAATCACACTTTACTCACAGGGCACTTCCCTCACTGCCGCTCCCCAAGAGCTGCCTTGCTTATATTGACAGTTAAATTGCCTAATTTACAAACCAAATTCCTCAGTTTTCAACTGTTTTCCTCCTCTGACTCACTGAGAACTCTCCTCCCACTCAGGCTAGAGACAATCAGTGCTTTCTCCTGCTTCTATTTGTTGCTGTTGCTTCAAAATCCACAGGAACATTGAGTCCATTGAAACAATTACCTTCCATTGTTTTCCTCCTGTTCTTAGAGGTCTGTGTGTTCATTTTACCTCACTCCCCAGGCAGTTCCTAGCTGACCCACTATCCTGCAGGCACAAAACTCAGCTATATCAGGGCTCTCACTTAACGTTTTTTCCCTGTTGGCAGCCGGGCAACCTAGGCAGCTTTTTTGGTTGCCAAATGACAGTTTATGTGGTCATTTAAGACAGCTTGCATGATGCGTGCAATACTATGCTCGGACGAAGTGCGTAGTTACCAGTCGGAATTATGTTCAATGATGCATTCGCATATTATTTCTGCTTGAAATAAACTCACAAACTAAACATATTCACCAATCAAGACATGATGTATACCACAACCACATGCAGCAAAATTATGATACAGTATCGCAACTCTTTTTACACATTGCAATGAATGCCATTTCTATTATTTCTTTCCACTTCCAAACAAAAATGTGGTTGGATTATTCAGCATATGATCAACCTGTGTCAATAAATCCTGGACTATGGTAACATATATGCATAACCATGCACACTGCAGATTGATGCAAGCATGTTTTGTGTGAAGGACCGAAAATTATCATGACATGGCCATAGCATGGGCAGTTATTGCTATTGGTACAGAAACACTCTAGCTTCCCACATACTTTTTCCGCAACAAAATATACTGGTTGCAAGGAAATTTCTCAAGGCATTTTATGATAATAGCTGTTAAAACCGACTATACCCATCTGACAGGTTAAACATTAAACCAACTGACAAAAGATGGCCAAAGTGCAAATGTTCTTTTGTTAATCTGTTTAAAAATGTCAAAAAGGTGTCAGAGAGGGGGCGCTGTCCAGCTGGTGTGGCTGCCCAGCCTGCAGCTGTCTGTCTTTAAACTTCATTCTTTTATTTTTAGTGTGTAAAAAGTGTTTTGTTTGGAGTCTATTCTTTTTTATGTCGGGGGGGGGGAAGGGGGAAACTGCTTTTCCTGGTCCCTACCTGGTTGGAGAAGCAGCTTTTCTCCGGGCCGCATCTTTGACCCGTCCTCGCGGCCTACCAGCGGGTCTGGAGCGGCGTTTCCTGATGGGACCGGCCGGAGCCTCGGCCTCGGCGACGGGGCAGTGCTGGAGCGCTATTGCGGAGCGAAGCGGGCGATGCCTTGCCTGTGTCGCCGCGCTGGAGCTCCGGTGAGCTGACGACTGCCGACAAATAACATTGTGGAGCCGCGGATCTGTGGAGCGGCCAGCTGCGGGCGGCGGTGCTGAACTTTATCATCGGGAGCCAGTGGTGGAGCTCCATCCGGCGTGGCCTTGTTGGCTTCAGAAGCCATGGTCCCCAGTAAAGAAGCGGCCGTTCCAGGTGTCCCAAGCCGCTGAGAGGATTCTCCCGACCCCGGAGCACCATCACCCGGCGAGAACGGCCTGGAACATCGGACCTCTGCGGAGGCAACCGCGGAGGCCTCAATGGGCCTGACTATGGGTGGACATGGGATGGGGACTGGACATTGTGCCTTCCCTTATAATGGGAACCATTGTGGGAGGATGTTTTTATGTTTAAATCTGTTTATCATTGTCATGTCTGTATTCTTTTTTTTCTGTGCTGCATTGGCAAGAAGCATTTCACTATACCAATTGGTGTATGTGACCAATAAAATAACCTTTGAATGCCACATTACCGGACATTCAGATTAGATGTATGTGCTGTGAACAGCAATGAAGATACCCAATTTTTACGCACCAGATAAAAAAATTATCGATAAATGCTGTTTCCATTATTCCCACTTCAGAATTAACGTTAAAATTTCAACTGAAATATCTCCTGACCGAATGTCGATCATTAAATAACTACAGTACTGATATTCCATATTAAATGAGGTGCTAGATGAGTATAAAGAATGTATAAAGAATCTTAAGAAAGAAATAAGAAAAGTTAAAAGAAGATATGAGGTTGCTTTGGCAAGAAAGGTGAAAGTAAATCCAAAGGGTTTCTACAGCTATATTAATAGCAAAAGGATAACAAGGGATAAAATTGGACCATTAGAGAGCCAGAATGGACAGCTATCTGCAGAGCCAAAAGAGATGAGGGAGATATTGAACAACTTAATTTCTTCGGTATTCACCAAGGAGAAGGATATTGAACTCTGTGAGGTAAGGGAAAAAAGTAGAGTACTGGAAACTATGAGAGTCAAAGAGGAGGAAGTACTGACACTTTTGAAAAATATAAAAGTGGATAAGTCTCCAGGTGCTGACAGGATATTCCCTAGGACATTGAGGGAAGTTAGTGTAGAAATAGCAGGGGCTATGACAGAAATGTTTCAAATGTCATTAGAAACAGAATAGTGCTGGAGGATTGGCATACTGCGCATGTTGTTCCATTGTTTAAAAAGGGTTCAAAGAATAAACCTAGCAATTATAGACCTGTTAGTTTAACGTCAGTGATGGGCAAATTAATGGAAAGGATACTTAGAGATAATATATATAAGCATCTGGATAAACAGGGTCTGATCAAGAACAGTCAACATGGATTTGTGCCTGGAAGGTCATGTTTGACAAAACTTCTTGAATTTTTTGAAGAGGTTACCAGGGAAATTGATGAAGGTAAAGCAGTGGATGTTGTCTATATTGATTTAATTAAGGCCTTTGAAAAGGTTCAATCTTTGAGTGTTAATGCCGGAGTAGCAAGATGGATTCAACAGTGGCTGAATGGGAGATGCCAGAGAGTAATGGTGGATGGCTGTTTTGCAGGTTGGAAGCCGGTGACCAGTGGGGTGCCTCAGGAATCTGTGTTGAGTCCACTATTGTTTGTCATGTACATCAATGATCTGGATGATGGGGTGGAAAATTGGATAAATGAGTATGCAGATGATACTAAGATAGGTGGTGCTGTGGATAATGAAGTAGATTTTCAAAGTCTACAGAGAGATTTGGGCCATTTGGAAGAGTGGGCTGAAAGATGGCAGATGGAGTTTAATGCTGATAAGTGTGAGGTGCTACATCTTGGCAGGCCAAATCAAAATAGGACGTACATGGTAAATAGTAGGGAATTGACGGATGCTGTGGAACAGAGGGATCTGTGCATACTTCCCTGAAGGTGGAATCGCATGTAGATAGGGTGGTAAAGAAAGCTTTTGGTGTGCTGGCCTTTATAAATCAGAGCATTGAATATAGGAGTAGGGAAGTAATGTTAAAATTGTACAAGGTATTGGTGAGACCAATTCTGGAGTATGGTGTACAATTTTGGTTGCCTAATTATAGGAAGGATGTCAACAAAATAGAGAGAGTACAGAGGAGATTTACTAGAATGCTGCCTGGGTTCCAGTAACTAAGTTACAGAGAAAGGTTGAACGAGTTGGGTCTTTATCCTTTGGAGCACAGAAGGTTAAGGGGGGACTTGATTGAGGTCTTTAAAATGATGAAAGGGATAGACAGAGTTGACATGGATAAGCTTTTCCCATTGAGGGTGGGGAAGATTCAAAAAAGAGGGCATGACATGAGAATTAAGGGACAGAAGTTTAGGGGTAACATGAGGGGGAACTTCTTTACTCAGGGAGTGATGGCTGTGTGGAATGATCTTCCAGCAGAAGTGGTCGAGGCAGGATCGATTTTAACATTTAAAAGTAAGGTGGATAGCTTATATGTATGGGAAGGGAATGGATGGGGTATGGTCTGAGTGCAGGTAGATGGGACAATGGGAAAATAAATAGTCGGCATGGACTGGAAGGGCCGAGAAGGCCTGTTTCCGTGCTGTAATTGTTATGTGGTTTATATGGTTATACGGTTTATATTGTTTAAAATGAATTCTGTAATAACGTGTCAATGGTAGCAGTGACAATCGAACACTGTGGTTTTAATGTTTCACAAGCACAATTTAATTAACCCATCTTTAAGGATTAAAACAAATAATAACATTGGGAATGAAAACACATTTGATTGTATTCCATTATCAAACATGGTCAATGTTCGCTCTGAAGACATTTCCAGCAGAGTGGGGTCGGGGGGGGAGGGGGGGGGGAGGATGTGGGAATCAGTGCAGGATGGGTAGATGGGGGGGGGGGCTGAGAAGGCAATCGGTGTGGAATGGATGGATTGATGCAGGGGAATGAGTTCATGTTGGAGTAGGTTGAGTTGTGAGGGGAGAGCGTGGGGGATGTCAGAGGGGTTGAATGGGGGGATCAGTACGGGATGGACGGGGGGGGGGTTGGGATCTATGCAGGATGAATGGGGGGTTCAGTACTGGATGGACGGGGGGATTAGTACAGAATGAATGGGAGGATCAGTACAGGATGAATGGGGGTAGACAAAAATGCTGGAGAAACTCAACGGGAGAGGCAGCATCTATGGGGTGAAGGAAATAGGCGATGTTCTGGTTCGAGACCCTTCTTCAAAGTGATCCCCCCCATTCTTCTTGAATGGGGGGGATCAGTACAGGATGAATGGAAGGGGGGATCAGCGCAGGTTGAATGGGTGGTTCAGTACAGGATGAATGGGGGCGGGGGGTCAGTACAGTGTGGATCGGAGGGTCTGTGCAGGATGAATGGAGGGATCACCACAGGATGAATGGGTGGTTCACTACAGGATGGATGGGTGGATCACTGCAGGATGGATGGGGGATCACTACAGGATGAAGAGGGTTTGCTACAAGTTGAAAGGGAGGATCGCTACAGGATGAATGGGGAGTTCAGTGCAGGATGAATGGGGGGTCAGTGCAGGATGAATGGGGATCAGTGCAGGCTGAATGGGGGAGATCAGTACAGGATGAATGAGGGGTTCAGTACAGGATGAATGGGATGACCAGTACAGGATGAATGGGAGGGATCAGTAAAAGATGAATGGGGAGATCACTACAGGATGGATGGGGGGTTCGGTGCAGGGTATATGGAGGGTGGGTCAGTATGGGATGAATGAAGGGGGGGGTGTTCAGTACAAAATGGATGGAGGAGAAGTGCGTGATGAATGGGAAAGGTCAGATGGATGGGGAGTGGCAGGAGAATCAATGCGAGGTGGATAGGGTGATCAGCACAGGATTAATAGATCGGGGGGGGGGGGGGGGGTAGATGGGGAGGGGAGCACAGGGGATACCTTCTGAACCCTCGGAATTTTGAAGTCGGCAGGGCAGTGCTCTGCATATCATCAACTTGGACAATTTTACATTTTTATCATGCCAATTAATCAAGCCTACAAACCTGCATGGCTTTATAATGTGGGAGGAAACCGAAGATCTTGGAGAAAATTCCATCATTCCTTCTCTCCAGGGATGTTACCTGTCCCGCTGAGTTACTCCAGCATTTTGTGTCTATCTTCGGTCCAAGCCAGCATCTACAGTTCTTACTACCCAGTTTCGTCCCAGCTGTTTTCAGGAAACTGAACCACCCTATCACCAACTAGAGTGTTATCCTAACCTCCCATCTATCTCATTGGAGACCTTTGAAATATGTTTATTTGGACTTTATCTTGCACTAATCATTGAACCCTTTATCCTGTGTGTGTATAATGTGAACAGCTTGATTGTAATCATGTGTAGTCTTTTCACTGACTGGATAGCATGCAATAAAAAGCTTTTCACTGTCCCTCCTCCGTACACATGACAATAATAAACTAAACTAAAGTTATACAGAAGATAGACACAAAATGCAGGAGTAACTCAGCGGGACTGGCAGCATCTCTGGAGAGAAGGAATTGGTGACTTTTCAGGTTGAGACCCTTCTTCAGACTGGTTAAGGAGAAGGGAAACAAGAAATATAGACGATGATGTAGAGAGATAAAGAACAATTAATGAAAGATATGCAAAAAATACAATGATAAAAGAAACTGGTCATTGTTAACAGGTCCTCCTGCAGTTGTACATGCCCCTGGTGAGACCACACCTGGAGGATTTTGTGCAGCTTTTAACACCAAACTTGATGGAAGACATTCTTGTTATTGAGGGAGTGCAGCGGGATTGCGAGACTGTCATATGTTGATAGCTTGGAGCGGCTCGGCTTGTAACTCTGGAATTTAGAAGAATGAGAGGGGATCTTATTGAAACATATAAGATTATTAAGGGTCTGTACACGCTGGAGGCAGGAAACATGTTCCCAATGCTGGGGGAGTCCAGAACCAGGGGCCACAGTTTAAGAATAAGTGGTGAGTCATTTAGAACAGAGACGAGGAATAACTTTTTCACACAGAGAGTTGTGTCTCTGTGGAATTCTATGCCTCAGAGGGTGGTAGAGACTGGTTCTCTGGATGCTTTCAAGAGAGTTAGATAGAGCTCTTTGGGAAATAGAGTTAAGAGATATGAAGAGAAGGCAGGAATGGGGTACTGATTGTGGATGATCGAATGGCGAAGGTGGCTCAAATTGCTCGAACTACTCCTGCACCTATTGTCTATCACCTATTGTTTATTTGTTATGGGTGCAAGCGAGAAGTTAGCGCTACTTGGGTGGGGGAGGGATAGAGGGAGACAGAATGCCGGGGCTACCTGAAGTGAGAGAAATCAATTATCATACCACTGAGCTGTACCAAAGCGAAATATGAGGTTCTGTTCCTGCAATTTGCGATTCGCCTCACTCTGACAATGGAGGATACCTAGGATAGAAAGGTCTGTGTAGGAATGGGAAGGAGCATTAAAATGTCCAGCAGTCGGGAGATCAGGTAGGTTCAGGCAAATTGAGTGAAGGTGTTCAGCAAAACAATCGCCCAGTCTACGTTTGGTCTCGTCAATGTATAAGAGTCCACATCTGGAACAATGGATACAGTAGATGAGGTCAGAGGAGGTGCAAGTGAATCTTTGCCTAACCTGAAAGAACTGTCGGGGTCCCTGGACAGAGTTGAGGAAGGAGGTATAGCGACAGGTGTTGTATCTTCTGCAGCTGCAGGGGAAGGTTCCTTGGAAGGGGGTTGTTTGGGTGGGAAGGGATGAGTTATATAGTTATATTGTTTTTATTCAGTAGATAATAATTCCTTCTTTAGACAAAGCACTAATCCCCAGATCGGCTTTAATATTTTAATTGTGTGTGTGTTCAGTGTTAGCTCACTCAAAGCCAGGTTTAATTGCAAAGTGTAATGGTCACATTGATAACAATGAAATGACTGTAAGCTTGGCATTTCTCTCAGGGAGGGCAGAGAGCGTTCCACATCTCTTCAGTTTTCATCGCAGCAATGGGATCAGAACTATAGTTGGCATACTCTGCATTCCACATGGCAATGCCTCCCAGCTTGAACCTCTTCAAGAAAGTTGTCCTCAATGAAATGCTCTCTGGATCGTCGTACCAGACCTCGTGAAACGCCTTATCTTTCTGTTGTGGAAGCAAAGAGTGGGCTTAGCTTGGTTCAGTGCACTGACGAAGAAACACTGCTGGATTTCTTTAACTAAACAGTGCAGTTCATGACAATAAAAACACAAAGTGCTGAAGTAACTCAGAGGATAGGCAACATCTCTGGAGAACATGGATAGGCGACATGTAGGAAGCAACTGCAGATGCTGGTTTCATAGAATTATAGAATCATAGAAAATAGGTGCGGGAGTAGGCCATTCGGCCCTTCGAGCCTGCACCGCCATTCAATATGATCATGGCTGATCATCCAACTCAGTATCCTGTACCTGCCTTATCTCCATACCCCCTGATTCCTTTAGCCACAAGGGCCACATCTAGCTCCCTCTTAAATATAGCCAATGACTGGCCTCAACTACCTTCTGTGGCAGAGAATTCCACAGACTCACCACTCTCCGGGTGAAAAAAGATCTTCTCATCTCGGTCCTAAAAGACATCCCCCTTATCCTTAAACTGTGACCCCTTGTTCTGGAGCTCCCCAACATCGGGAACAATCTTCCTGCATCTAGCCTGTCCAACCCCTTAAGAATTTTGTAAGCCTCTATAAAATCCCCCCTCAATCTCCTAAATTCCAGCAAGTACAAGCCGAGTCTATCCAGTCTTTCTTCATATGGAAGTCCTGCCATCCCAGGAATCAGTCTGGTGAACCTTCTCTGTACTCCCTCTGTGGCAAGAATGTCTTTCCTCAGATTAGGAGACCAATGTCTTTCCTCAGATTAGAAGACGAGGAGATTAGGAAGCCGGATAAACACAAAATGCTGGAGTAACTCAGCAGGTCAGACAGCATATCTGGAGAAATGGAGAAGTCTGAAGAAGGATCTTGACCCAAAATGTTATCTATTCATTTTCTACAGAGATGCCATCTTACCTGCTCAGTTACTCCAGCTTTTTGTGTCTATTTATGGATGGGTGACATTTTGGTTGTGATGGTACCTGCCTCATCTACTTCTCTGCCAATCCTTACATTCCACCTCCCACCATTTGTGTAAAAGAGTTTGTCCTCGGGTTCCTATTAAATCTCCCCCCCACACCTAAAATAAATCAATTAAAGTATCTCAAAAGGACACAAAGTGCCCTATTCAAAGTGTCCGAAAAATGTCACCTATCCATATTCTCCAGATATACTGCCTGATCCACTGAGTTACTCCAACACTTCGTACCCTTATTTTGTATTTGTAAACCAGTTTCTGAAGTTCCTTGTTTTTACATCTTAAAATTGAAATTGAGTTATAGAGTGATACAGCGTGGAAACAGACCGTCCGACCCAACTTGCTCACACCAGCCAACATGTCCCAGCTACACTTGTCCCACCTGCCCGCATTTAGTTCATATCCCTCCAAATGTGTCCTATCCATGTATCTGCTTGACTGTTTCTTAAATGTTGGAATAGTCCCCGCCTCAATTACCTCCTCTGCAAGCTTGTTCTATAACTTATCTTTGAGATAAAGAAATAGAATATAAATCTCTGCCAGCATATTTATTCTCCTATAATCTAGAAAATGTGCTTGCGTTTATACATCATACACTATTTACAATGTTCTTCATTTTATTTTTTTTAAGTGCAAGAACAACAATGGGGTAGACTGGAGGACCTAGAATACATCGTTAACATATATGAGAGGTCTAAGTTTATTTTATAACTATATGATAATTATTGTCGCGTGTACTGAGGTACAGTGAAAACCTTTGTTTTGCAGGGTGTTCAATCAGATCCGACAATACAATATGTAAATACAACAAAGACAAACTCAAGTACAACAGGTAGAGCAAAGGGGAAGATTCGGAGTGCAGAAAATAGGTCTCAGCATTGTAGTGCATCAGTTCTAGAGACAAAGTCCAATGTCTGAAATGGGGTAGAGGTGATTTGGACAGTACTCTAGGTTATGGAAGGACCGTTCAGAAGCCTGATAATAGAGGGGAAGTAGCTGTTCCTGAGTCTGTTGGTGCGCAGTTTGAAGCTTCTGTATCTTCTGCTGGAATGGGCAGGGAGAAGAGGGAATGAAAAGGATGGGACAAGTCTTTGATTATGTTGGCTGCTTTTCCTGAGGCAGTGCGAAGTGTAGATTTGTTTAGTTTATTGTCAAGTGTACCGAGGTACAGTGAAAAGCTTTTGTTGCATGCTAACCAGTCAGCGGAAAGGCAATATATGATTACAATTGAGCTATTTACAGTATACAGATACATGATGAGATACAGAATAGTGTCAATGGTGGGGAGTGCGGTCTGTGTGATGGACAGGCTATATCCACAATTCTCTGTGATTCTTTGTGGACTTGGGCAGGTCCGTTTATCAACTCAATTGGGAAGTGAATTGATTTGTTAAACACAACAATTTTTCCATAATATAAAACACTGGACTAAGTGAGATCCATTGGATCCCATTCTCACAGAGGAGGCCTGGTCCCTCAACGCAATATTCCACCTCTCCACCAATTCCAATATTCCACCACTCACGCATAGCCCCCAACTGCGCCCGGCTCCCTCAATGCCCCCCACTCATTCCTCATTTCCCCAGGATCTTGAGTTCGCAGGAATTGGGCAGGCTCCGTGATCCGGGCCACCTCCACGCACCGGGTGGCTTATGGACTCACAGTTCACTCACTCACGGCTTCTGGACTCACAGTTCACTCACTCATGGTTTCATGGCTCACAGTTCCCTCACTCATGGCATCTGGCCTCACAGTTCATTCACTCGCGGCTTCCGAACTCACAGTTCACTCACTCATGGCTTCCGAACTCACAGTTCACTGACTCACGGATTCTGGACTCACAGTTCACTCAGTCACGCCTTCTGGACTCACAGTTCACTTACTCACGGCTTCTGGTCTCACATTTCACTCACTCACTGCTCCTGGACTCACAGTTCACTGACACGGCTTCTGGACTCGACTCACTCACGGCTTCCGGGCTGACTGAATTACGCCCGACTTCTGGATTCACGCCCGGCCTCCGGAGCTTTATTCTCCCCACCCCGGTGTTTGACAGCGGGTGCTGGAAGGGGCGTTCCCTCCATGACTGACCGGCGAAATCTACTGATCTCACGATTTCTAAACGTTCTTAGGTTTTGTAATATTCCACCGATCGGAACAATCCTTGGTGCTCTTGGAGCAGAGCAGAACAGTGAGTAAGGTGGCAAAAAAATACCAGCGATGAAGGGTAATGTTTTCGTGCAAATTTGAAAACAACGCAATTCGGAAGAGGACAAGATGAGAATTTTAGTAATAGTATAGAAGATATAGAAATATGGATGTAATGACCGTAGCCGTGTATTCTCCAGTGGTCTTACCTTGTAGACAAAAAATGGGGCTTTCAGCTCGTCATCCCAAAGCCTACCGGACATTGACTTGGGCAAAAGTTCCATGATTTCTCTGTACAGCATCTGCATTGTGTTGACATTACTGCAGGGCGCTCCTTCAAAAACTGCCTTTTCTATTTCACATCTACCTGCCTGAAAATTATAAATGAATGAGAAAGTAGAAAGGGCGGCACGTTGACGCATCGGTAGAGTTACTGCCTCACAACACCAGACACCAGCTTCTTCCTGACTTTGGGTGCTGTCTGTTCAGAGTTTGTACGTTCTCTCTGTCACTGTGTGGGTTTTCTCCGGGTGATCAGGTTTCTTCCCACGTTCCAGGTTAATTGGCTTGATATAATTGTAAATTGCCCTACTGCGTGTACGATAGTGTTAGTGTGCGAGGATCGCTGGTCGGTGAGCCAAAGGGCCGGTATCTCTAAACTAAACAAACTAAACGTTAAAATGTATGCTTTGGTAATTTAAAAAAATACGGTAAAAGAAGGACTGATTGATAGGTGAAAAAGTCAAGCGAGAAACAGACCCTCAAATTACTGCCCTAATTTGACAAATGGAAGCGCGACAATTTTGTCAAAATTGAGTTATTGCATGCTTTAAGGTATTTGAGATATGCTCTACACAATGGTGAACAAAATAAGTCTTCTCTGAGTACAATTTGAAAATATTTATACCAGAGAAGTAAGAAATTCCATCACAGAGAGCTGAAAGAAAAACATGTTTTCCTCATTTACAAGAAAATGCCTTTCTGTCAGTTACTTCCTTTTTTCAATGTACGGCAGCGTAGTTCCATCCTGCACAATAGGGACAATTTACAGATGCCAATTACAATGTACAATTGGTGTACAATTTTGGTCGCCTAATTATAGGAAGGTTGTCAACAAAATAGAGAGAGTACAGAGGAGATTTACTAGAATGTTGCCTGGGTTTCAGCAACTAAGTTACAGAGAAAGGTTGAACCAGTTAGGTCTTTATTCTTTGGAGTGCAGAATGTTAAGGGGGGACTTGATTGAGGTCTTTAAATTGATGAAAGGGATAGACAGAGTTGACGTGGATAAGCTTTTCCCATTGAGGGTAGGGAAGATTCAAACAAGAGGGCATGACATGAGAATTAAGGGACAGAAGGTTAGGGGTAACATGAGGGGGAACTTCTTTACTCAGAGTGGTGGCTGTGTGGAATGATCTTCCAGCAGAAGTGGTGGAGGTAGGATCGATTTTAACATTTAAAAGTAAAGTGGATAGGTATATGGATGGGAAGGGAATGGAGGGGTATGGTCTGAGTGCAGGTAGATGGGACTAGGGGAAAATAAATGGTCGGCACAGACTGGAAGGGCCGAGAAGGCCTGTTTCCGTGCTGTAATTGTTATATGGTTATATATGGTTATTAACCTGCAAATCTGCAGATGCATTGAAGCAGTAGCACTACCAGCTGTGCCATTATGCTACCCACAGTATAATACTAAAATAAAACAAATATTTCAAATCCTAATGTAAAATGTTATTGAAATAATCTAGAATCAACCAAAAGTTCATATAATGAAAAGAAGTTTAGTATAAAAAGATGAGGGGTGGCATAGTGGTGCAGCGGTAGAGTTGCTGCCGCACTGCGCCAGAGACCCGGGTTCAATCATCACTACAGGTGCTGCCTGTACAGAGTTTGTACTCTCTCCCAGTGACCACATGGGTTTCCTCCAGGTGCTCCAGTTTCCTCCCACACTTCAAAGTCATGCAGGTTTGTTGGCTTCTGTAAATTGTCCCTAGTGTGTAGGATAGAACTACAGGTGATCATTGGTCACCGTGGACTCGGTGGGACAAAGGGCCTGTTCTCGCTGTATCTCTAAACTAAACTGAAACAATGATATGTCTCATTTCTTATTTAGTGTTAAAGATTCATTTCTCCAGGACACTGCAGTGTGCCAAGTTTAATCTAAAGGATACAGGTAATCTAAATAGAGTCATAAATTATTTTGAATTCTTTTGCTTGCGTTTGGCCCATATCCTAAACCTGTCCTATCTATGTAGTTGTTAGTAGCTGCCTCAACTACCTCCTCACAGCTCGTTCCATACATCCACCACCCTCTGTGTGAAAATGTTGCCCCTTGGTTTCCCAGTAAATCTTTCCTCTCTCACTTTAAACCTACGTCCTCTGGTCCGTGATTTATCTACCTTGGACTCTGTGTGTTCACCCGATCTATTCTCCTGTCCTGGCCTGCAAAACCTCTCCCTAGTTTAGTTTCAGTTTAGTTTATTGTCACGTGTACCGAGGTTCAGTGAAAGGCTTTTGTTGCTTGCTAACCAGTCAGCGGAAAGACAATACATGATTACAATCGAGCCATTTACAGTGTATAGATAAATGATATGGAATAACGTTTAGTGGAAGGTAAAGCCAGTAAAGTCTGATCAAAGGTTGCTTTGGGCCTATTGCTCCGGCCCTCGAGTCCTGGCAACGTCCTGGTAAATCTAGTCAAGGGCAACATCTTACCTCAATAAAGTGTTTGCAAACATAATCATAACCGAACCATGGAACGATCAATATCATCTTCTTGGAATTAACGCCCATTTTGATATAACTGGAGATTCCTGAAAGGTACAGAAAATAATGACAGCATTAATATTTAAACTGGGCAAGTGAAGCTTATTATCAATCGGTGTTCTATCAAGATGCCAGTGCCATCTTCTTCACTGTCATGTGCTAGGGCAGCGGGGCGAAGACCACGGACACCAACAGGATTAACAAGCTCATCAGGAAGGCTGGAAGGATTTGAGTATAGGAGCAGGGAGGTTCTACTTCAGTTGTATAGGGTCTTGGTGAGACCACACCTGGAGTATTGCGTACAGTTCTGGTCTCCAAATCTGAGGAAGGACATTATTGCCATAGACGGAGTGCAGAGAAGGTTCACCAGACTGATTCCTGGGATGTCAGGACTGTCTTATGAACAAAGACTGCATAGACTCGGTTTATACTCTCTAGAATTTAGGAGATTGAGAGGGGATCTTATAGAAACTTACAAAATTCTTAAGGGGTTGGACAGGCTAGATGCAGGAAGATTGTTCCCGATGTTGGGGAGGTCCAGGCCAAGGGGTCACAGCTTAAGGATAAGGGGGAAATCCTTTAGGACCGAGATGAGAAGGACTTTTTTCACACAGAGAGTGTTGGGTCTCTGGAACTCTCTGCCACAGAGGGTAGTTGAGGCCAGTTCATTGGCTATATTTAAGAGGGAGTTAGATGTGGCCCTTGTGGCTAAGGGGATCAGAGGGTATGGAGAGAAGGCAGGTACGGGATACTGAGTTGGATGATCAGCCATGATCATATTGAATGGCGGTGCAGGCTCGAAGGGCCGAATGGCCTACTCCTGCACCTAATTTCTATGTATTCTATGTTTTCTATGATTCTTCCTGGGGGTGGAGTTGGATTCACTGTAGATGGTCTAAGAGGGGAGGATGCAGCTCAAACTGCGGAGCATCCTGGACAACACAGCTCACCCCCTCCATGACACACACTGGTCAACCTGAGGAGCAACAGTGTTGGAAAGAACTGCAGATGCTGGCTTAAATTAAAGGTAGACACAAAATGCTGGAGTAACTCAGCGGGACATGCCGTATCTCTGGCAAGAAATAATGGGTGACGGGGTTTCAGGTCGAGACCCTTCTTCACACTGATGTCAGGGGAGTGGGCAGTACAGAGATAAAATGTGGTCAGAGACAGTTAGCCTGGTGGGAGAACTAGGAAGATGGAGGGGAGGGGGGCGGGATGGAGAGAGAGGGAAAGCAAGGGCTACTTGAAATTGGAGAAGTCAATGTCATATCGCTGGGGTGTAAGCTGACAAGTGGAATATGAGGTGCTGTTCCTCAGATATACAATAGTCCACACATGGAACAGCGGATACAGTAGAAGAGGTTGGAGGTACAAGTGAACCTCTGCCTCACCTGAAAAAAATGGTGGGGTCCTTAGACGGAGTCGAGGGGGGAGGTAATGGGACAGGTGTTGCATCCTAAAATTGGACAACCCAATATTCTAACTATCATTACCTCTGTTAGATGGGGCATCTTAGTAAAGCCTCTTTAATGGCAACCTCTGTTTCTCTTTCCGCATTTGCTACCTGACCAGCAAATGATTTCTGCCATTTTCTCTTCTGTTTCAGATTTGTGACATCTGCAGGCTTTTGCTTCCGGCTTATTCCACTTACCTGTTCGAATCTTTTGATAGGGAGCATCTGCCTTTGCAAAGCAATCTGTCCACATATGCAGCTGCACGTCAAACGAGATCACATGTACATAATCGGCATGTTTGGAAGCTGAGACAATGTCAGAGCAAACTGTAGTACTGGTGTTACAAATCCAAGGAACGTGAAATGAGATCTGGGGAACAAATGGAAGAAGGTGTTTCAGCTGTTGTGTTTCCTCAGTGGTCCAGCCCTAGTTACACCTATCTTGTTTCCATTTACTCTTCATCCATAACAACAATGTCTCTTTCACACTGTCGAACCAAGTTCAAGTTCAAGTGAGTTTATTGTCATGTGTCCCTGATAGGACAATGAAATTCTTGCTTTGCTTCAGCACACAGAACAAAGTAGGCATTTACTACAAAACAGATCAGTGTGTTCATATACCATAATGTAAATATATACACATATGAATAAATAAATTGATAAAGTGCAAATGACAGATAATGCGTTATTAATAATCAGAGTTTTGTCCGAGCCAGGTTGAATAGCCTGATGGCTGTGGGGAAGTAGCTATTTCTGAACCTGGTTGTTGCAGTTTTCAAGCTCCTGTACCTTCTACCTGAAGGTAGCAGGGAGATGAGTGTGTGGCCAGGATGGTGTGGGTCTTTGATGATACTGCCAGCCTTTTTGAGGCAGCAACTGTGATAAATCCCCTCGATGGAAGGAAGATCAGAGCCGATGATGGACTGGGCAATGTTTACTACTTTTTGTAGTCTTTTCCTCTCCAGGGCGCCCAAGTTGCTGAACCGAGCCAAGATGCATCCGGTCAGCATGCTCTCTACTGTGCACCTATAGAAATTAGAGAGAGTCCTCCTTGACAAACCGACTCTCCGTAATCTTCTCAGGAAGTAGAGGCGCTGATGTGCTTTCTTGATGATTGCATTAGTGTTCTTGGACCAGGAAAGATCTTCAGAGATGTGCAGGAATTTGAAGCTCTTGACCCTTTCAACCATCGACCCGTTGATATAAACGGGACTGTGGGTCCCCATCCTACTCCTTCCAAAGTTCACAATCAGTTTCTTGGTTTTGCTGGTGTTGAGGGCCAGGTTATTGTGCTAGCACCATATGGACAGTTGCTCGATCTCTCTTCTATACTCTGACTCATCCCCATCAGTGATACGTCCCACAACAGTGGTGTCGTCAGCGAACTTAATGATGGAGTTCGCACTGTGACCAGCTACGCAGAGTTTTATAGTCAGTTTTATAGACAATCGGAACCTTTCTCCCAGAGAGGAAACATCATTCATCAAGATGGCATGGATTTAGGAATGAGAGGGAAATGTTTAAGGAGATGCATGGTGCTAGTTTTTGAACAGAGGGTGGTGAGTGCCTGGAATGTACTGCCAGGGGTGGTGGTGGAGGCAGAGACTAAATTGTCATTGAAGAGGCTTAAATTGGATTCACCCTCAGCCAGTCCCTTTTGCCATATCCCTCCAAACCTTTCATATCCATGTACCCATCCAAGTCTCATTTAAATACTGTTCTAGTACCTGCAACAACTCCCTCCTCTGGCAGCTCGTTTCATATATCACTCTCCACGTGACTAAGCTGCCTCTCAGGTTCCTATTAAATCTTGCTCCTCTTGCAGTAATGCTGCATTCACCCTATCTATTCACCTCATGATTTTTGCACCTCCATAGGATCACCCCTTAGCCTCCTGCGTTCCAACAAATATCATGTACAAAAGGCCTGTTCATGTGATGCACCATTCTATTTTCTATGTTCAATGATTTTGTACACAGTGGGGGAAAGATTTAATTGGAACCTGAGGGGCAACATTTTCACACAAAGGATGGTAGGTGTATGGAACGAGCTGCCGGAGGAGGTTGTTGAGGCAGGAACTATCGCAATGTTTAAGAAACATTCAGACAGGTACATGGATAGGACAGGTTTAGCGTGATATGGGCCAAATACAGGCATGTGGGAGTAGTGTAGATGGGACATGTTGGCCGACATGGGCAAGTTGGAATGAAGGGCCTGTTTATACGCCGTATCACTCTATGAGTTCCGAGCAATTGTATGAAGATTCAAATCTAAACCTTCCCATTCCAAGAACTGGGTCCTTAAGTCACCAGTAAAATTCAGAGCTTTGTCATTTTGTTTGTGTCTAATTTACACTTAATAAAACCTAGGGTTCGAATGAGAATTCCAGGGAGCCTTGTAGCAGGATGGAGCACCATACGTTACAGCTAAGTATCAAGTACCGAGTTTGAGTTTGAGTTTAGTTTAGTTTAATGTCATGTTATGTACCGACGTAAAGCAAAAAGCTTTTGTTGTTTGCTAACCAGTCAGTGGAAAGACAATTGAGCCATTTGCAGTGTACGGATATATGATAAAAGGGAATAACGTGAATTACGTTTAGTGCAAGGTAAAGTCAGAAAATTCCAATCAAAGATACAGATAGTCCGAGGGTCACCAATGAGGTAGATAGTAGTTCAGGACCACTCTCTGGTTGTGGTAGGATAGTTCAGTTGCCTGATCACAGCAGAGAAGAAATTGTCCCTGAATCTGGAGGTGTGTGTTTTCGCACTTCTATACCTTTTGCCCGATGGGAGAGGGGAGAAGTAGACACAAGAAACTGCAGACGCTGGTTCATCAAGAAGAACAGAATGTGCTGGAGTATCTCAGTGAGTCAGGCAGCATCTCTGGAGAATATGGATAGGTGACGTTTCAGGTCCAGACTCCCCTTCAGAATTCAAATACTGCCTGACCCGTTGAGTTACTCCAGCATTTTGTGCCTATCCTTGGTGTAAACCAGCATCTGCAGTTCCTTTCTATGCAAGTGATAGGGGGATACAGTTTGAGAGCGGTGGGGAGGGAGGTTGATTGGTTGATTGGTAGGTAGTTTTATAAAGGCCAGAGATGAAAAGAAAAACGTGTGAGTCTGTGGATTTCTCTACCTCAGAGGGCGGTGGAGGCAGGTTCTCTGGATGCATTCAAGAGAGAGCTAGATAGGGCTCTTAAAAATAGCGGAGTCAGGGGATATGGGGAGAAGGCAGGAACGGGGTACTGTTTGTGGATGATCAGCCATGATCACATTGATTGGCTCGAAGAGCCGAATGGCCTACTCCTGCACCTATTGTCTATTGTCTATTGTCTATTGTGAGGTAAGGATAGTGTGAAGGATTACAGGTGGAAGGTGGAAGGGAATGGGGGTGGGGGTGGGGGAGGGGAAGAGGAGAAAATTGTGTGAATCTAGCTGGGGAACAGGGAGGGGGAAGAGGAAGGAGAGGGGGGGGGGAGTTTTTAACCTAAAATTGGACAACCCAATGTTCTAAATATCATTATTTCATCAGCTACAAGTACATCAATGTTACTTTATCATTAAGATAGAACAAGTACAGCACAGGAACAGGCTCTTTTGGTACACCATGTCTGTGCTGAACATTCTAGTTTAGTTTAGTTTATTATCACAGTTTATTTAGATTATTGAACATGGTCCAAGACCAACTGTTATCTGCCTGCACATAATCCAAATCCCTCCATTCCCTGCATATCCATTTGCCTCTACAAAAGTCTCTTAAATGCCATCATATCTGCCTCAACCACCACCCCCTGCAACGTGTTCCAGGCACCCACAACTCCTTTAAACTTTGCCCCTCTCACCTTAAACGTATGCCTTCTGGCATTTGATTTTTCCCTTGTGGGAATAAGGTTATGGCTGCCTACCACATAAATGCCTCTCATATAATTATATATACTTCCATTCTGTCTCCATGCAGCCTTTGGTGCATGGAGACAAGCATTTTTGGCATCAATTTGGCATCAATTTTATGTAAAAAACACCCCCACCCCCTCCCCCTCCTCTTCCTCCACCCTGTTCCCCACCTAGATTCACACAATTTTCTCCTCTTCCCCTCCCCCACCCCCAGAGAAAAGATTCCAAGTCTGTCCATTTTCTCTTTCTAACTAATACCCCCTAATCCAGGCATCGTTCTGGTTACTCTCCTCTGGACCCTTTCCAAAGCCTCCAACCCCTTCCTGTAATGGAGTGACCAGAACTAACCAAAGTCTCATAAAACTACATCATGACTTCCTGACACACCAAGCCCTGACCACTGAAGGAAAGCATGCCATATGCCTTCTGTAGCACTCTATCTACTTGTGTTCTCACTTTCAGGGAGTCATAGACCTGGACCCCAAGATCCCTCTGAACATTAATGGTGTTAAGGGTCTTGCTATTATTTGTATATTTTTCCCTTACATTCAACCTGCCAAAATGCAACACCTCACACTTGCTCGGATTAAACTCCATCTGCCATTTCTCCTCCTATTTCTGTAGCTGATCAATAACCCGCTGTATACGTTGACAGCTTATGACACACTCTGTGACCCCAGCAAACTTTGTGTCATCTGCAAACTCACCAATCAACCCATCTATGTTTGTGTCCAAGTTATTTTAGTTTAGTTTAGTTTAGTTTAGAGATACAGTGGGGAAAACAGGCCCTTCGGCCCAACAAGTCCGTGCCGACCAGCGATCCCTGCACACTAACAATGACCTGCACTAGGCACAATTTACAATTATACCAAGCCAATTAACCAATAAACCTGTACGTCTTTGGAGTGTGGGAGGGAACCGGAGATTCCAGAGAATACCTATGCAGGTCATAGGGAGAACGCTCAAGCAGCATCTTTAGTCAGGATCGAAACTGGGTCTATGGCGGTGTAAGGGGGCAACTCTACCACTACACCCCCTTGCCATTCCCATATACATATTTATATAAAAATGTCACTAAAAGCAGAGGTCCCAGCTCAGAACCCTGTGGAAATCCACTACTCACAGCCCTCCATGATGAATATTGTCCTTCCACCACCAGCCACCGTCTTCTATCAGTCAGCCAGCTTTGAATCCATACGACCAAGTCACGGAGAAAACCATGTATCCGACCATGGCCCATGGGGGACTTTACTAAAATCCATGTAGACAACATCTACCACTCTACCCTCATCGAACACCTTCATCACCTCCTCAAATGATACCCATTCAAGTTAACCTGCCTGTATAAAGTTATGCTAAATGTCCCTAATTAACCTATTCTTTTCCAAACAGGAGTAAATCCTATCCTTAAGAATCCTCTCCAATAGCTTCCCTACTACCATTGATTTGAGGCTCACATACTGTGGATACATAGACAATTGGTGCAGCAGTAGGTCATATGGCCTTTCGTGCCTGCATCGCCATTCAATGTGATCATGGCAGATCATCCACAATCAGTACCCCATTCCTGCCTTCCCCCCATATCCCTCGATTTACGCTAGCCCTGAGAGCTCTATCTAACTCTCTTTTGAATGCATCCAGTGAATTGGCCTCCACTGCCTTCTGAAGCAAAGAATTCCACAAATTCACAATTCACTGGGTGAAAAAGTTTTTCCGTATCTCAGTTCTAAATGGCCGACCGCATTTTTTTAAACTGTGGGCCCTGGTTCCGAACTCCCCCAACATTGGAAACATTTTTCCTGCCTCTAGCCTGTCCAATCCCTTAATAATTTATATGTTTCTATAAGATGCCCGCATATCCTTCAAAATTTCAGTGAATATCAGCCAAGTCGCTCCATTCTTTCATCATATGACAGTCCCGCCATCCCTGGAATTAACCTTGTGATCCTCCGCTGCACTTCCTCAATAGCAATATTGTCCTTCCTTAAATTAGGAGATTAAAACAGCACCCAATATTCCAGGTGTGGTTTCACCAAGGCCTTGTAAAACTGCAGAATCGGTGCTCCTTTACTCAACTCCTCTCATTATGAAGGCTAACATGCCATTAGCAAAAGATGGAGCCCATTCTTCGCATTTCAAAAAAACAAAACAAAGCTATCAGAGAACAAAGTCATTACTACAGACATCTCTGACACAACGCAAAGACTGAAGGAAGACCTAGACCGTGTTTCTGGGCAACTGGCCAGAATGACCGACAAATGCCTAGATCTTGAAGCCCGGTCCAGACGCCAAAACCTACGAATTGTTGTAGTGAAAGAAGGGAAGGAAAGTGGAAAAGTCTCTCAGGTTTTTACTGCCAACTTACTTCAACAGGCATTTAATCTGCCTGAGAGACCTAAAATTGACCTAGCACATCGAGTCCAGAGAGCCCGATCAGAGGTTGGAGCCCCACCAAGACAGATTATTCATAAACTACACGACATAGCAATTCTTGAAGACATCATGAAGAAAGTGACAACCGCAGGAACCCTGATGTTTGAAGGAGAAAACATAAGATTTTTCAGAGATTATCCAGCAGAGGTGGTCAAGAAGTGAGCGTTTTTCATGAAGACAAATCTTATTCTTAAAGACATTCCAGACCTGAGATATGGAATAATTAAGGGCCACATATGAAGGATTGGAGCATTTCTTTATTGACCCAGAATATGCATTTAAATATGCGCAAGACTGTAAAGGATAAGTAGAATTCCATGGCTCTGTTTGATTAGCAGGGCGCCTGAACCCTCACTGAACCCGTTTGCTAAACAACGTGTTTAATGTCCACCTTTTATATATAATTATAAGGGGTAAACTGATATATGTTTCTTTACATAAAAATATATATAAAAGCTGCAAATAAGATGGCCGACAAATTCACATGCGTTCATGTCTAGACACACTTATCAGAGATAGATTGGAATGTAAGCGGATAGATTGCTCAAGGTGTTTACCATGCGAAGGTTTAATATCCTTGAATTACGTAGCATTAAAGACAATTTAAACCTATGGTAACATTATAACATATTAACAAATTATATAAATAAATCTTTCATTCATACATAAAAAACAAACAAACGTACTAAACCGTTTACTTTAATCTATTGTTAACACCTAATACTAATCCATTTTTAGAAATCTAATACCTAACAATGACTAGATTTACAACCTCTAGGCAATGGTCAATGTTTCGGTTTATATTTAAATTATGTTTAATATCTATCCGATGGGGGGTGGGGGGTTGGAGTTTCCAGCAACTGCCTGGCCAAAGCGAAAGGGAGGCGACATTGCTTGGAGAGGGGAGGAGTGAGTGAGAGAGAAAGAGAGAGCCCTCGCTTGGCCGGCATGCTGGTGATTCCAATTAACCCCTTCAAGCCAGGTGGTTTCCAACCGAGTATGTGTTTAATATACGAATATCAATAAGTAAGAAATGTTGTTAATTAAAATAGGGTATTTAAATAGTAAATACCCACTTAGACCTAGTTATAAGAAGAAATGTAACCCTCTTAGAAGAAATTATTCACAGTCTTTGATTTTGTTTAACATATGAATATCAATAAGTACAATTTTTGTTCATTTAAATACAGTATTTAAATAGTAAATACCCACTTAGACCAAGCTATAGGACGAAGTACTTATAGTACTTGTTCTGTTTTCTTTCTGTTCACATAAAATTCTGTTCTGTCCGAAAACTGGAGGAATTACATTTTGTAGCTGGAATATTAGGGGCATTAACGAGCCAATTAAAAGGGGTAAGGTTCTTGCCCAATTAAAATCAACTAATGCTGATATAATATTTTTACAGGAGACACACCTTAAAGATCACGCTCAGACTAGGCTGAAGTCTAACTGGATCGGTCAAATATATCACTGCTCTTATCTCTCCAAATCTAGAGGTACTGCAATTATAATCCAGAAGGGCATATCATTTAAACATAAAAACACCATAGCAGACAAAGATGGTAGGTACGTCATAGTATCTGGGGAGATATATTCTACCCCACTTACTATGGTAAATATCTACACTCCTAACTTTGATAACCCACAATTTTTAAATAAATTTTTGAATATAATTTCAGACTTCACCCAGCAAAACCTGATAATTGGGGGAGATTTCAACTGTGTTCTGGATCAATGCTTGGATAAATCCTCACAACAAAAGAGATATAATACAAAATCAAAATCCAGCGAACTTTTAAATGCGTATATAAATAAACAAATATAACAGACGTATGGAGGATTGCAAACCCATCCAGAAGAGAATACTCCTTTTACTCACCAGTACATAAAACTTATACACGTATTGACTATTTTCTAGTTGACACTAAACTAATACCTTTCACAACTAATCCCAAATACCATATTGGTACTATTTCCGATCATTCCCCACTAAGCTTCTCCTTAAAACTAGAAGGAATGTTTAATAAAAAATTGTTCTGCAGGTTTAATCCTCAAATACTAAATAACCCAGATTGCTGTATATATTTAAAACAATTGGAACTATTTTTTGATATCAATGATACTCCATGTATTTCGCCCTCATTATTATGGGAATCTTTTAAGGCTTTTATTAGAGGTTCTATCATTTCATATCAGGCATATCAAAACAAAAATAATAGGATGGAACAATTGCAACTAGAAGAACAGATGAGACAACTGGATCAGAAAACGTGATAGATCCGTCTATGGATAAACATAATAAGATAGCAGTATTAAAATTTAAGCTAAATCAAATTCTCTCTGCAAGAGTTATCAGATTATTTCAAATTACTAAACAGGAACATTTTGAATTTGGTGACAAACCACACAAACGTCTTGCACGCCAGTTGAGAAAAGTTGAAAAGGACCATACTATTCAAAAAATCAAATAAGGTGAATTGTTATCACTACCAAAAGACATTAATGAAAGATTTGCCCAATTATACCAAAATTTATATACATCCAAAACATCAACAAAAATGAGAAAAATTACAAATTTTCTTGACAACTGTAATCTTCCAGCACTTAATCCGGTGGAACGAGATGAATTAGGAGCACAGATTTCAATTAAAGAAATAGAAGAGACAATCAATTCATTGAAGAATGGCCAAAGACCAGGACCAGACAGGTTTAGTAATGAATTTTATAAAAGATTTTACAAGGTTATTTCCACGCGTTTACACAACCTTTATATATACGCATTTAAAGAACAGACATTACCACAAACCCTAGCTGAATCAACTATTACACTTATACCCAAAAAGGATAAAGATCTGGAAGACCTGGGATCATACAGAGCAATCGCCCTGTTAAATACTGATCAGAAAATATTAGCTAAAACTTTGGCAAGAAATATGTTAATAAATTAATACACTCGGATCAAGCTGGGTTTATACCCAGGAGACACTGGTTTAACAATTTGAGATGCCTGTTTAACATAATGTACTCACACAGAACGATAAAATAAGACTTATCAATTATTTTATTAGATGCAGAAAAATCATTTGATCAAGTAGAATGGAAATCTCTTTTTACAGTATTGCAAAAGTGTCAGTTGGGAAATTTTTTTATCTCATGGATAAAACTGTTATATGATAAGCCGTGTGCCAGAATACTGACTAACCATATACTCTCACCTAAATATCAGTTATCCGGGGCAATAGACAGGGATGTGCATTATCACCCCTGTTATTTGCCCTTGTGATTGAACCTCTAGTGGAAAGTATAAGAGTACATCCAAACATTCACGGCTATAACACTAAATACTCCAATAATCAAATATCATTATATGCAGACGATGTATTATCATATATCACCAATTCCCAAGTTAGCATCACAAGTATATTAAATCTTATAGAGGAATTTGGTTCCTTTTCAGGATATAGAATAAACTGGAACAAAAGTGAAATTATGACGATAAAACCTCAAGAGCCGATACACCTTCTAAAATTCCCTTTCAGAATTGCTACAGAAAAATTCAAATACCTGAGTGTGCAGGTAACCAGAAAATATACTTCTCTATTTAACGCAAACTTTCCTCCTTTAGTTATTAAATTAAACGCTCTTATTCAGTTTTGGAAAACACTTCTGATATCTCTAATAGGCAGAATAAATGCTATAAAGATGATCTACCTCTGACAAATACTGTACTTATTCCAATTAATACTGATATATCTTCCTAAAAAATTAAATAAAAAACTTGATTCTCTGATTACAAACTTTATTTGGGATTATAAAACATATAGAATTCATAAATGGCATCTATGTAAACCCAAAGAAACTGGTAGATTGGTTCTCCCCAACTTCTTATACTATTATTGGGCAATGAGTATTAAAAATGGAATCTATTGGTTGGACAATACAGGCCAACAGGTAACTTGGTTAATAATGGAGAGGGAGGATTGTTCACCTTTTAATATAGGCGCGATTCTTCTCTCTCCAATAAATTTGAAGAAAACACTATGTGAGAAAAATCCGGTTATCCACAGTACTTTACGAATCTGGAGACAAGTGAAGTCAACCCTTAAACTAAGAAATGTATCTCTTCTTTCACCAATTGCCAATAACCCTTTGTTCAAGCCATCTATTTCAGACAAAACGTTCGCATATTGGGAAAGATTAGGAATTTAAAAAACTCGGAGATCTTTATGAGATGGGAACTCTTCTCTCTTTTCAAGAATTACAATTGAAATATCACCTGAAAGGTAATCAATATTTCAGATACCTTCAAATTCGAGACTAGTTGAAATCATATACCCAAGACTACCAATCTTTGTTGCCAGCCATACTAGACGAATGAATGAACAGAAACTCAGAGTCAAACAAGTTAATATCATATCTGTATAACACCCTTTTAAATATAGAAATATAGAAATCCCATCATCAGAAGTAATTAGAAGAGCTTGAGAAGATGAACGGCCTAAAAATTCTCAAAGAAAGCCTTTTATATATACACAATTGCTCGATTAACGTTAGGCATTCGTCAATTCAATTTAAAATACTGCACAAACTCTACTATTCACAGTCTAAACTGAATAAGATCTTTCCAAATGTATCTCCTATTTGTGGTAAATGTCACCTTCAGGAAGCAACGACAACACATTCCTTTGCCTCTTGTATAAAGTTGCATAATTTTTGGAGAGGAATTTTGGAAAAAATTTCAAAAACACTAAAAACAAAATTGGACCCTGACACGGAATTGATTATTCTAGGTAGTCAGAAGCCTGCTCTGAGCTATCATTATTTCAAAGATATTTCCTTAATTATGGCCTGATAATGGCAAAAAACGAATACTCAAATTTTGGAAACATACATCTGTCCCTACTCTTAAAATGTGGATTACAAACATGGATGAGACGCCACATCTTGAAAATATTAGATTTGTCTTAGCAGAAAAACCAGATCATTTTTCGAAGACATGGACACCATTCATTGATTTATTACCAGGATATTATGGTACAACACAACTTTGTAGTTAAATCTAATTACGGGTTGGGTGATGGGTGGGGAGGGATGCGAGCCAGGTATATCACCACTTTTTTCTTTCTTTCTCTTTTTGTCTTTTTATTTTTCTTACTTTTTCTATTCCTTTCTTCTTTCTTTCATTTACTCACACTTTGGCTACACCACTTTGGTAGTCTAGGGGTTCTATCTTTGCATATTTCACTTTTTCTCTTTCGTGCTTTTTCGCCTTTCTCTACTTCTATAGCTAAAAGTTAAAATTGAAGCTGTACAATAACTATTATGTCATATGCCGTTGGTTATATTTTTGGTCATTTGCTTCTAATAATTTTTTTTTTTTTTTTTTTTTTTAAAGCTTTCTTCACTGCCTGCTCTACCTGCATGCTTATTTTGTGACAATCTTCTTCACAGTTGACACTGCCACCCAGCTTTGTGTTATCTGCAAATGTGTTACTTTTAATTCCTTCATCTAAATCATTAATATATATTGTAAATAGCTGCAGTCCCAGCACCGAGCCTTGCGGCACCGCCAGCCATTCTGAAAGGGACCCATTAATCCCTTACCAAAGGCTTTCTGAAAGTACAGGTACACTGCATCCACTGGCTCGCCCTTGTCCATTTTACTTGTTACATCCTAAAAAAATTCTAGAAGATTTGTCAAGCACGATTTCCCCCTCGTAAATCCATGCTGACTCTGAACGACCCTGTTACTGCAATACAAATGTCCCACTACCACATTTTTATACTCGGCTTCAGCATCTTCCCCACCACCAATGTTAGGCTAACTGGTCTATAATTCCCTGCTTTCTCTCTCCCTCCTTTCTTTAAAAGTGGGACTTACAAGATTCTTAAGGGGTTGGACAGGCTAGATGTAGGAAGATTGGGAAGGTCCAGGACAAGGGGTCACAGCTTAAGGATAAGGGGGAAATCCTTTAGGACCGAGATGAGAAGGAATTTTTTCACACAGAGAGTGGTGGGTCTCTGGATCTCTCTGCCACAGAGGGTAGTTGAGGCCAGTTCATTGGCTATATTTAAGAGGGAGTTAGATGTGGCCCTTGCGGCTAAGGGTATCAGAGGGTATGGAGAGAAGGCAGGTACGGGATACTGAGTTGGATGATCAGCCATGATCATATTGAATGGCGATGCAGGCTTGAAGGGCCGAATGGCCTACTCCTGCACCTAATTTCTATGTTCTATGGGATAGCATTAGCTATCTTTTAACATTAGCTATCCCACAGGTACTGATCCTGAATCTATAGAACATTGGAAAATGCTCACCAATGCGTCCATGATTTCTAGAGCCACTTCTTTAAGTAACCTGGGATGCAGACCATCAGGCCCCGGGGATTTATCAGCCTTCAGTGCCATCCAGTCTATGAAACACCATTTCCTGACTAATGTGAATTTCCTTCAGTTCCTCCAGTACCCTAGGCCTTTCTGTGCCCTTGTACATCTGGGACATTGTTTGTGTCTTCCTTAGTGAAGACATCGCCAAAGTACCTGTTCAACTCATCTGCCATTTCCTTGTTCCCCATAATAAATTCACCTGTTTCTGTATTCAAGAGACTTAACTAATTAGTTGGCTTAACTAAGTTTACTTCGGAGTCATGTGAGTGATTCCGTGAAGAAGCCAGCCAGTCCGCATGCGCGTCATTATGTCTGACGCATGGTGCAACAACGGGCTGGCAGGCGTGTAGCTCCACCAGCGGTAAGTTATAAAAACCCTCAGGTAAGTTTTAAAGACTTAGTTGAGGTCGTTTTCTGCGGTCGGTAAGTCTTGTTGCAGGAGCAAGTCGGACCATGGAGAAAATGATTAAGGGAAGGTTGATGTGGGCTGCCGGGAGAGCTGCTATAGAAGACCGCGGGAGTGCGGGTAGCAGGCGGCCATCCATCTTGCCTTCAGAGTCACTGGCGGCACGACCAGTGGCTTCAAACTTGGTGCCGGTTGAAAGCACTGTGGCTACTCCGGTGGGACGGAAAGCCACAAAAAAGTCAGCAAGTACCATTGGCTCGGATGAGTTGGGCCAGGAGGGTTCCCCTCCCACAATGGATAGTGTCTTTGGACATTTATCCAGGATGGAGCTCCTGATGGATGCTCCATCACGATATGCTCCAGCAAGAGGAGCTTTATATCCGTGGGTCTCCACGGGGGTCCGTGGGAGCGGCACCTGTTGAAGGGCTGCATAATGTCTCCCTCTCGGAGGAGGAGAGCATACGGGGTCAGTTTTGTTCTGGCTCCGAGGTCGAAGGTATAGCCAGTGAGCATACCTCAAGGCAAGAAGGCCACGAACCAGGGGTGCCAAGCATGGCATCTAAATTTGCTATATCGACCGGAACTGGGAAACTGCTGGATGAGGACCTGGCCATGACTATAAATTACATGGCCTCACACCAGCTGCAAGACCTCACAATGGAAGAAACTTAATAAAAAATACGAGACACCCGCCAATTGTGCCTCGATCAAAGTGCTGACTGTGAACCACGCTATCTGGGGTCAAATGGGTATAGGTATCAGAGCCCAGGAAGTGAGGCTCCAGAAAATACTAAAGCTGCTCGCTTCAGGCATTACAGCTTTCGCTTGGTCGGTCGATGGGGGGCCCCTGTCTGAGGTGCAGCAGGATGCTCTGGCCCTAATGTGCAATGCACATTAATAAATAAACTGTCTCAGAAAGAGTGCTATCCGTCCTACTCTGAACCACAAGTTTGCGGCACTGTGCTAGTCTAGCAATGTACAACCATTGAATCTACTGTTCGGTAATGACCTATCAAAACGGGTCAGGGAATTGGACGACGAGGCGAAAACGGTCGGCCTCATAAAAGCCCAACCAACTAGCAAGATTCCACTTCAGCGGCAGCACTCCTACAAACGGTTCGCTGAAGCTGGTTCAGGCCAAGGACCAAGCCGGCCCATGCCACCCATGCGCAATTGGCGCACTCCAACATTCTTCCCCTCCAGAACTCGGGGGCAGATGTTTCCACTGACAACCATGGAGGTAGGTGAATCTTATTCTTTTCAGAACATGTCATGTATGGATCAGTTACAAGTTGGTGGGAGATTACACTTGTTTTTCAATGAATGGTGATGCATAATGTCAGATTTGTTTATACTGCACAGTATACAAGGGTTATGAATAGAATTCCATTTCAAATTATGTCCACCTACACAGCATACACGAAGCCGGACATTGGTTTTTTCACAACAAGAGTCTTTAGATGTACAAGCTGAAATTGAAACATTATCTAAAAAAGGGGTACTTGAGAAGTTGTTTCATCAATCTCACCAATTTGTGTCTAATATATTTCTTAGACAAAAGAAGGATGGTGGGTGTAGAATCATTCTTGATCTAACTCAACTTAACTCCTACGTGCAGTATAAACATTTGAAAATGGAAACTTTTGTTACTGCTTGCATAGGCCTTAAAGATGCATATTATTCAGTACCCATTCATTGTAATCACCGCAGATATTTGAAGTTTAGCTGGATGAGGCAACAATGGCAGTTCAAAGCATTGCCTAATGGGTTAACTTTGGCTCCTAGATTATTTACAAAGTTGTTAAAAACCGGTGTTGGGCCTACTCTGGGTTCAGAATCATATTGTAATGGCCTATTTGGATGATATCCTAATCATAGGCAAGACTCAGAAATTAGCTGAATCATCTGCTTCAGCTACCAAACTCATGTTTGAGAGGTTGGGGTTTCTCATCCATCCAGTTAAATCCAAATTGACACCATCTGGAGTCATTGATTATTTGGGATTCACCATTAACTCAACTCACATGTCTGTGACTCTGCGTAGAGGCAAAAGATTAGAGTTAATAGAAGCTTGTAACAATCTCGTTGATGTGCAACAATCTTCTATTCGGCAGGTGGCTAGTATAATTGGCAAATTAATGACTGCTTTTCCAGCTGCACAGTTTGGGCCTTTACATTATCAAAATTTACAATGTGCAAAGGAGCAGGCACTCAAAATACATGCAGGTTATTTCAATAGACCCATGTAGTTACCAGCTGAAGCCATTGCTGAGTTACAATGGTGGATAGCAAATATTTGGCATTGCTCCAGTAAAATTCTGATTGATAAACCTTTGGTTATTTTACAAACTGATGTTAGTGCTCTAGGATGGGGAGCTACTGATACCATCTCAAGCTGCGGTAGTAGATGGAATATGCATGAGGCATTAATTCTTCAATCACATGGTATTAACTATTTAGCGTTGTTGGGAGCAATGTATGGCTTAAAGGCGTATTGTACTAGTATGCATGACTTGCATGTTCAGCTTCAGATTGACAACACTGCATACGTTAATCACATGGGTTGAATCAAGTCAGTATCATGTGATAAATTGCCTAACCTTGTTTGGCACTGGTGTATTACCAGAAACATCTGGATTTCAGCTATCTACTTACCATGTAGATTTAACATGGTGGCAGACACCAGGTCACGAAAATTCAATGACAACACCGAATGTATGTTGAATCATGAAATATTTAATGATATTGTCGCTCGGTATGGCGTACCAGATATTGATTTGTTTGCATCCAGACTAA
Source organism: Raja brachyura (assembly GCA_963514005.1). Next base: position 73,679,009 of record OY740790.1, read on the forward strand.
ATCACCAGCTACCAAAGTATGTTTCATGGGAACCAGACCCAGGAGCAGTAGCGGTAGATGCATTCTTGCTACACTGGGGTGGAATGTTTTTATATGCATTTCCCCCATTTTGCCTCATCAGTCAGTGCTTGCTTAAGATCGAGCAGGACTCCGCCTCGGGTGTTTTGGTAGTTCTCGACTGGCCTACACAGCCATGATTCCCACTCATTCTGAGACTAATAACACAGCCTTTTATGGCTGTCCCCAAATGCAGTAACCTGGGGAGAACCATCCACTACATGACCGTATTAATCTATTGATTTGCAGATCCTGAGGAGACCATTCCTGGGGCTCGGACTATCAAGTCATACAGTGGATGTGATTACTGCGGCCTGGAGGGATAGTACTAAAAAACTATACATCTCTCATATCAAGCAGTGGGAGGTGTTCTGCTTGCAGTCGAACATGGCTGAAGTGTTGGAATTTCTTTCCACACTATATTTTCATGAGCGACTGAGCTATAGTGCCATCAACAGTGCCAGGAGTGCCTTATTGTCCTACCTGGGGCTGGGATCGGGACAACACTCTGTTGGGTTTCACCCTTTAATATGCTGGTTCATGAAGGGTATTTTTAACTGTAATCCCCCCAGGTCCAGGTACACAGAGATATGGGATGTGAGCGTGGTTCTCACGCTGCTTCACCAATGGGCCCCAGCAACATCCCTGTCTTTGCCCAGACTCACTCTTAAAGTGGTCATGCTCATGGGACTGGTTTCAGCACAACGCATCTAGACATTGCAGAAGCTGCGACTGGACAGGATGGTTTCATTTGTAAATAACATAACATTTTATGTTTATGATTTACTTAAACAGAGCAGGCCAGAGACATCAGGGCTTAAACTTATTTTTATGGCTTTAGATTTTACTATCCTTAGACCTCCGTCTATGTGTAGTTTGTATTTGCAGCAGTACATCAGGGTCACCAAGAGCCTCAGGGGCTCCGAATTAATGATATTCATCAGTCACAAAAAGCCTCATAAGAACATATCGGTACAAACCATTTCAAGGTGGCTGAAACAGGATCTGGCTTGTGCCGAAGTGGACACTGACGTTTTAAAATCTCACTCCACCAGGGCGGCATCAATGTCACAGCGAGGGCAATGGACGCCCCTCTCGACCAAATCCTCATGGTCGCAGGATGGTCCAATGAACTGACATTTCAAAGGTTCTGTCATAAACCTCTTACCACACTGGGAGTATTTGCCCACTCCATTTTTAATTCTGTTTTATAGCTTCCCCCTGGGAGAGAGTGGTCGCTATTGTTTTCTTTTTTGCTAATTAAAGCATCAACATGTTTATGTCTGTATCATGTTTGAATGCATTATTTATTATTACTCATCCTGTGTCAACTGAAGCAGTGTGTCGCATGGACTCGTATCCAAGGCATGAAATCACAGTGCTTTGAAATCTTCACGGAATCACTGACGTGACTCCGAAGTAAAATAGTAAGATTAATCGAGGACCTACCAGTTTGAAGTTTGATCTTTATTTTATAAGGAGCTACAATGAGCAATTACGTTCCCTCCGCTCCCAACCCTCGTATCATGAAGGTAATCTGGTAGTTCTAGTCTTCTCTAATCTTACTATGTTACTCCGACGACTACTTCAACTACTGTTATCTGTGATTTCACACCGCGGCTTTGAAGATGACGCGCATGCAGACTGACGGGCTTCTTCACGTAATTGCTCATCGTAACTCCTCATAAAATAAAGATCCAACTTCAAACGTGAAAACACAGTGACTATACTCGAAGTGATATAGTAAGTCTCAGAAGACTAGAACTACCAGATGATCTTTGCGATTATGAGGGCTGGGAGTGGAGGGCACGTAATCCATCATCATAACCGCTCATGAAATAAAGATCAATCTTCAAACTGGTAAGTTCTCATTTAATCTTACTATTTTACTTCAGAGTCACATGAGTGACTACGTGAAGATTTCAAAGCAATGTGATTTCATGCCGTAGATCCATTCCATATGACACACTGCTTCAGTTGACACAGTAGTGAATAAATAATGTATTGAACATTGATTTGAATTATTCAATATGCATTTTTTTAATAATAATAAACAAAAACAGTAATAACCCCTCTATCCCAGGGGAAAATTACAAATGAAATTTAGAAAAGAAATCAAACCGAACCCAAAACAGCATGCCCAAAACCTTGCACTGTCAGGACAGGTTTGTCATAAAACTTTGAGAAGGTCACCTCCCTAGACCATCCTGCGGCCCCGAGGATTTGATCTAGAGGCAACGTCCTGTGCCTTCGCTGCGGATGTTGATGCCGCCCTGGTGGAGTGAGATTTAAACACATGAGTGTCTACTCCAGCACATTCCAAAATCTGTTTTAACCATCTAGAAATAGTTTGTACTGACACCTTTTTATGAGTTGTTTTTGTGGCTGATGAGCATTGCTGTCTCAGAGCCTCTGAGACTCTTATTTACCTTGATATATTGACTCTGGTGCTTAACTACACATAGTGTTGTTAAGCTTTATAGCTTACTTTGGTTCCGGCCATTCCTGGCCTGCTTTGTTTGATCAAATCACATACATAAAACATAATGTTATCTACAGAAGAGTTCATGCAATCTAGCTATAGCTTTTGCAATGTTTGAACTAGTTGCGCTGATATTAGCGCCATGAGCATAACCACTTTAAGTGTTAACTTCTGAAAAGACAGTGACGTGATTGGGCCCATTGCCGAACCAGTGTGAGAACTATACTGACATCCAAGATTTCTATATATCTAGGCTTAGGAGGATTTTGTTAAAGACTCCCCTCATTAATCGTGACACTAACGGATGAGACCCGATAGATGGTTGTTCTGAAAACTGCCCTAAATAGGAGAACAAAGCAGTCCGAGCACTATTAATGGCACGATAGCTCAAGTGTTCATCAAAATGCAATGTAGCAAGGAACTCCAATACATCCGGTATGCTTGCAGTAAGATAAGATATACCTGACAGCAAGCAAAATGTGTCTCCCATTTCTTAATATGAGACACATATTGTTTTTTAGTGCTATCTCTCCAAGCTGCAGTTATCACATCCATGGTCCTACTCGACAGTCCGAGCCCTTGGAACGGTCTGGTCAGAACCTGCAGATTAACAGATCAATACGATCATGTAACAGATGACTCTCTCCTGTTACTTAATGCACCAACAAATTACTGCACTTGGGATAGTCATGAATGGCTGAGTTATCATTCTCTGCACCAATGGGAACCATGGCTGTGTAGGCCAGTCCGGAGCCACCAAAACGCCTGAGACGGAGTCCTGCTCTATTTTGGTGAGACACTGCCTGATGAGGCAGAATGGGGGAAAAGTGTAAAAGAACGTACATCCCCAATGTAGCGAGAACGCATCCACCGCTACTGCTCCTGGATCTGGTTCCCACGAAACATAATTAGGCAACTGGTGATTTAGCCTGGATGCAAACAGATCTATATCTCACAAACCATAGCGGCTGACAATCATTTTAAAATCATCAGGATTTAGCATCCATTCTATGTTGTCATTAAATTTCCATGACCTGTTATCCACCACCACATTATCTCTACCTGGCAGGTAGATAGCTGAGACCCAGATATTTCTGAAAATGCACCAGTCCCAAATGAGGTTAGTCAGATTATCACATGATACTGACCTTATTCCTCCCATGTGATTGATATAGGCAACAGCCGTGGTATTGTCAATCTGGAGCTGAACATGTAAATCATTCATTGCTGAACAATAAGCTTTTAATCCATAGAATGCACCCAGCAATTCAAAATAATTTATACCATGCCTTTGCAGGATTAATTCCTGTTGCACACTCAATCTACCACCACAGCTAGGTTCGCTGTCCGTGGCTCCCCATCCCAAAGCACTCACATCTGTTTGTAAAACCACTGAAGGTTGTTGAGTCAAAATGTTTTTGGTACTTCATGCAATATTGATTATCCACTATTGCAATTTGGCAATGGCTTTGGCTGGCAACGACATTGGTCTAATGAAATGACCTGCATGTTCTTTAAGTCCTTTTTCTCTAGCTTGTTGCAAACTTTGGTAGTGCAGAGGTCCAAACTGCACTGCAGGGAAAGCCGCCACCAATTTACCAATAACACTGGCTACTTGCCGGATGGAGGGCTGTTGCTCTTCTATGAGACTGGTACAGACCTCCGTGATTTCAACAGCCTTGGCCGTAGGCAAAGTCACTGACATATCAACTGAATCAATGACAAACCCCAAATAGTTAATTTTTTGGGATGGCACTAGCTTGGATTTTGTTGGATGGATGAGAAAACTTAACCTCTCAAACAGGCGTTTTGTTGCTGAAACCGACTCCTCAGCTGCTTCCTGAGCGTTGCTTATAATTAAAATATCATCTAAATAGCCATCACAATGTGATTCTGGGCACGAAGTAGCGCCAGAACTGGATTTAACAATTTTGTGAACAACCTAGGAGCTGAGGTTAACCCATTGGGTAATGCTTTAAATTGCCACAGCTGTCGCATCCAACTAAGTTTCAAGTATCTACGGTACTGATGATAAATTGGTACTGAATAATATGCATCTTTCAGATCTATAGTTGCTATATAACAACCTCTTGATAACAGCTGTTTAGCAGTACTGAAAGTGTCCATTTTTAAATGCCTATACTGGACATAGGAATTTAACTGGGTTAGGTCCAGAATGGCTCGACACCCACCATCTTTTTTCTGTCTGGGGAATATATTGGGCAGAAATTGTTGAGGATGGTATACCGTCTTCTCAATTACCCCTTTTTGGAACAAAACCCCAATTTCATTATTTACCTGAAGAGTTTCTGGTCCAGAAAAAAACAATACCCGACTAAGCATATTTTGTGCAGGTGGATGTATTCCTGACATAAATTCAATTGGAGACCCTGAGACAGTGTCCAGTATAAACAGATCAGATGTTATGCAGCACCATTCATCATACAATACCTGCAACCTATCCCCAACCGGAAGTTGTTTCCCAGAGGATTTATCCTAGACTGAATGAGTTACCCGTACCTCCATAGTCGACCTTGAGCTTCTCACTCTCCTGGTCATGTTGGGTTGTAGTTGGAGTAAGCAGGTGGATATGGACGGCGTCCAAATGGTAACACTCTACTTGGGCCTGCCACAGCATCTGATGCCCGTCTTGTTGAGAAAGACCTGTGAGGTGGTACCCTGGCCGAGGGTATGTAGGTTTTCATGGGCCAATAGTTTTCGCCTCTTCCTCAAGGTCTTTGACCTGTTTCAGCAAGTCTTCGCCAAATAAGAAATTTGGTGCTTGAATATTTGAGGACCTACAAAGAGCTGCGTAGCGTGGGTTCAACGTTGGCTTGATGGCAATTTTCCGGATATAGTTGATCTCGAAGTGGGCATTGCACAGCAGGGCCAACATATCCTGCTTTGTCCCCGACATTGGTGCCCCTTGGACCATTTTCCCAAAAGCCGTGATACCTGCCCCCACTAATTTGAGGACTCGCCGGAAACGGAGCTCTTGTCCCCTCATCGCTGCACTCATTTGTGCCCAGATAGCCAAGTTGATGGTGGGCACCTTGAGCGACGCACAGTTAACAGGTGTCTGGTAACGCGTTGTCGTCTGTTCCATGATGGAATCCTGGAGCTGGTGAGAGGCCATGTAGTTTATATTGGAAGCCAGATTTTCCTCCATGACTTCGCCAGTACCTTCCGGAATGGCAAAATTTCTAGCTACATCCAGGACACCTGGAGCATGGCTCATGTGCCCAAATGCAGTGACACCAACTTCAGGGTCAGACTCCTCCTGCCCTAGCTCTCCCGAGTCTTGCTCTAGGGAGTTCTCTACCAGCCCTAAACAAGGTGCTGGTGAGGGTGATTCCCATTGGTACTCATAGGTGGTGAAGTGCTCCTTGCCATATGGGCCTCTGCCTGAGGCTGTTTGGGGAATCCTGGGGGCATGCAAACCTGATTGGAATACTTCATGGCTCATCATGGTTTGAGGCATTATTTCCATTTTGGTTAGACGTCCCCAGACCTTCTTGTTGGAAGGAGGGGAGTCTTCTTCATCAGACTCGTCAGATAAAATGGGCCTGACAGATTTTCGTTTGGCCTTTCTCCCTGCTGGAGTGGCCACAGTGCCCTGAGGCACTGGAGATAATGGAGGCAGTTGAGCTGCCGTCGGTTCTACAGTCGGCGTCGGAGCCGGTGTTACCGCAGCCGGTATCTCCCTACCCGATCTACGAGCACTAACCGCGGTCCCGCAAGCTAAACTCTTGCTGCGGACGGCAGACTTTTTAACAACTTTCTCCATTTCAAACTACTCTCACTGGCTCCTGAACCAGTCTCACGGAGTTTAAATACCTGCAGAAAGTTTTGAACTTACCTGCCGGTTTACTACTTACCGCTGGTGGAGCTGCGCTCTCCAGCCCGTCAGTTAGGGTTCAGTTAGGGTTCCCTGCTGAACCAATCTACCCTTTTAAATAATCAATGAAAGAAAACCATATTCTAACGAAAACTTCTTGTTTGTCCATTAGGGCAAATCTAATTCTTTCCAGGTGTAGGGTCTTCGACATTTCCGTAATCCACATTTTAATTGTGGGGATATAGGGCCTTTCCAAAGTTTTAATATTAATTTCTTCCCAATTATTATACTATAATCTAGGACATTTCTTTGACTTGTTGTAAGTGTTAAACTTTGTTCTGATATTCCAAGTATTATTAATTTTGAGTCCCGATCCAATTTAGTATTAATAACTTCAGAAGTTATTCTAAAAATCTCAATCCAGAAATCCTTAATTTTTACACAATTTGCAAAAGTATGTGTTAAATTAGCCTGTGGATGCTGACATTTATCGCAGATAGAGGAGACTTGTGGGAAGATTCTATTCAATTTAACTTTTCCCAAAGTAAAATTCTGAGTGTCCCTAGTGTGCAGGAAAGTGTCGCAGGGCCTGTTTCCACAGCTGTATCTTCAAAGTCTAAAGTTGATAGAACCCATCAGGTCCTGGGGATTTACTCAATGGATAACAGAATATAGCTTTTTTGTAAAGACTTTTACCTGAGATCCTGGTATGCTTTGCTTGAATCTGGTTTTAATGTCTTCAACTAGGCTGGGTAGTTTTGTTAAAGATGCAGCATGAAGAACAGGATCAAGTTTCAAATGAACTCCGTCCATATATCTTTCTAGAATTATGTGCAATTTGTTGCCTATCCAAGTTGATCGGTGATGAATGTCAACCAGTTCACTTTCCCATATAGAGTCTGGTAAAAACAAAGAAATAGAAAAAAATGGGTCCAGGATTATTCACAAAAACCTTACTTTTCAAGTGCCTCAATTGACATCTCTCTCTGTGATAAGATTTACTCCCATTGGGAAGAGAACAGTCTAATTAGGTCTGAAGAAGGGTCTCAACCCGAAACATCACCCATTCCTTCTCTCCAGAGATGCTGCCTGTCCCACTGAGTTACTCCAGCATTTTGTGTCTAACTTTGGGCTAATTAGGGATAACCAGCGCAGCTTTGTACGTGGCAGGTCATGTCTCGCTTGATTGAGTTTTTTGAGGAGGTGATGAAGGAGATTGATGAAGGTAGGGCAGTGTGTGTTTTATGCGTGGATCTTAGTAAGGCTTTTGATAAGGTTCCTCATGGTAGGTTGACCCAGGAAAATAAGATGTACAGGATTCACAATGTAATACTGAGGCTCACTAAGGAGCTGGTCAGGCCACATCTGGAGTACTGTGCGCAATTTTGCACCCCATATCTGAGGAAGGATGTGCTGGCTCTGGAGAGGGTCCTGAGAGGGTTTTACAAGAATGATCCCAGGAATGAGTGGGTTAACATATGATGAACGTTTTACAGCAATGGGCCTGTACTGGAGTTGAGAAGGATGAAGTGGGACCTGATGTAAACTTATCGAATAGTGAAAGGTTTGGATAGAGTGAAAGTGGAGAGGATATTTTTCCACTAGTGGGAGATTCCAGGACTAGAGATCATAGCCTATGCCTGTGCGGATGTTCCTTTAGGAAGGTAGAAACATAGAAACGTAGAACAATGGTGGTAAAGTCGAGGCGGAGGACTCTGACAAAGAGCAATGCAACTTAGACCTCAATGGTGGAACAGATGGAGGACAACGGCTGACCTTAGAGGAGCGTCCCGAGGCTGGGAAGGCGGATGAAGGCTGCAGCAGAAAAGGATATCTGGTCGACTTGGACTTCATGCCACTGGATCCTGACCCAGATCTGTCAAGGACCATGTGGTGTCTGTCTGTGAACCTGTCTCCCCACGTTAAATAAAGTCACACACAGGCATGGAGACACCAATGGTCAGCCATGACCAAAGGCGGCCAAAGAAGATTCTGGACTCCCCCAACATTGGGAACATTTTTCCTGCATCTACCCTGTCCAATCCTCTTGTCCTCAATTCCAATGAATATAAGCCCAGTCTACCCATTAGAAACATGAACATACAGTGGCTTGCAAAAGTTTTCATACCCCTTGAACTTTCCCACATTTTGTCACGTTACAACCACAAATGTAAATGTATTTTATTGGGATTTTATGTGATAGACCAACACAAAGTGGTGCATAATTGTGAAGTGGAAGGAAAATGATACATGGTTTCCAAATTTTATTACAAATAAAAAACTGAAAAGTGTGGCATGCAAAAGTATTCAGTACTTTGTAGAACCACCTTTCACTGCAATTACAGCTGCAAATCCATTGGGGTATGTCTCTACCAGCTTTGCACATATAGAGACCAAAATATTTGCAAAATCGCTCAAGCTCAGTCAGATTGGATGGAGAGCGTCTGTGAACAGCAATTTTCAAGTCTTGCGAGAGATTATCAATTGGATTTAGGTCTGGACTTTTACTGGGCCATTCTAACACATGAATATTCATTGATCCAAACCATTCCACTGTAGCTCTGGCTGTATGTTTAAGGTTGTTGTCCTGATTGAAGGTGAACCACCGCCCCAGTCTCAAGTCTTTTGCAGACTCTAACAGGTTTTCTTCCACGATTGCCCTGTATCTTCCCATCAACTCTGACCAGCTTCCCTGTCCCTGTTGAAGAAAAGCATCCCCACAGCATGATGCTGCCACCACCATGTTTCACAGTGGGAACGGTGTGTTCAGGATGATGTGCAGTGTTAGTTTTCTGCCACACATAGCATTTTGCATTTAGGCTAAAAACTTCAATTTTGCTCTCATCTTCCTTCCTTCAGAGCACCTTCCTCCACATGTTTGATGTGTCCCCCACATGGCTTGTGGCAACTGCAAACGGGACTTCTTATGGTTTTGTTTCAACAATGGCTTTCTTCTTGCCACTCTTCCATAAAGGCCCGATTTGTGGAGTGCATGACTAATAGTTGTCCTGTGGACAGATTCTCCCACCTGAGCTGTGGATCTCTGCAGCTCCTCCAGATTTACCATGGGCTTCTTGGCTGCTTCTCTGATCAATGCTATCCTTGCCTGGCCTGTCAGTTTAGGTGGACGGCCATGTCTTGGTAGGTTTGCAGTTGTGCCATACTCTTTCCATTTTCGGATGATGGATTGAACAGTGCTCGGTGAGATGTTCAAAGCTTGGGATGTTTTTATATAACCTAACCCTGCTTTAAACTTCTCCACAACTTTATCCCTGACCTGTCTGGTGTGTTCCTTGGGCTTCATGATGCTGTTTATTCACTAATGTTCTCTAACAAATCTCTGAGGCCTTCACAGAACAGCTGTATTTATACTGAGATTAGATTACACACAAGTGGACTCTATTTACTAATTAGGTGACTTCTGAAGGCAATTGGTTGCACTGGATTTTATTTAGGGGTATCAGAGTAAAGGGGGCTGAATACTTTTGCATGCCACACTTTTCAGTTTTTTATTTGTGAAAAAAATTTGAAAACCATGTATCATTTTCCTTCCACTTCACAATTATGCGCCACGAAGAGAGTTGGATAGAGCTCTATCCAACTCTCTCTTAAATACATCCAGTGATTTGGCCTCCACTGCCCTCTGTGGCAGGGAATTCCATAAATTCACAACTCTCTGGGTAAAAAAGTTTTTTCTCACCTCAGTCTTAAATTACCTCCCCTTTATTTTAAAACTGTGGCCCCTGGTTCTGGACTCACCCAACATTGGGAACATTTTTCCTGTATCTACCTTGTCCAGTCCTTTTATAATTTTATATGTTTCCATAAGAACCCCCCTCATCCCCCTCAACTCCAATGAATACAAGCCTAGACTTTTCAATCTTCCCTCATATGACAGTCCCGCCATCCCAGGGATCAATCTCGTGAACCTACGCTGCACTGCCTCAATCACAAGGATGCCCTTCCTCAAATTAGGAGACCAAAACTGTACACAATACTCCAGATGTGGTCTCACCAGAGCTCTATACAACTGCAGAAGAACCTCTTTATTCCTGTACTGAAATCCTCTTGTTATGAAGGCCAACATTCCATTAGCTTTCTTCACTGCCTGCTGTACCTGCACGCCAACTTTCAGTGACTGGTGTACAAGGTCACCCAGGTCTTGCTGTACCTCCCCCTTACCTAACCTAACCCCATTGAGATAATAATCTGCCCCTTGTTTTTGCCGCCAAAGTGGATAACCTCACATTTATCTACATTATACTGCATCTGCCACGCATTTGCCCACTCACTCAACCTGTCCAGGTCCCCCTGCAACCTCCTAACAACCTCTTCACAGTTCACACTGCCACCCAGCTTTGTGTCATCCACAAACTTGCTATTGTTGCTCCTAATTCCCTCTTCCAAATCATTGATATATATGGTAAACAGTTGCGGCCCCAACACCGAGCCTTGCGGCACTCCACTCGCCACTGCCTGCCATTCTGAAAAGGACCCGTTCATTCCTACTCTTAGCTTCCGGTCTCCAGGTAGACAAAAGTGCTGGAAAAACTCAGCGGGTGCAGCAGCATCTATGGAGTGAAGGAAATAGGCAACGTTTCGGGCCGAGACACTTCTTCAGACTGAAGAAGAGTTTTGGCCCGAAACAATTTCTCCCAGCCCTCTGGTTTGCGACTTCTTCTGGCCAATTTATGTACCTCTTCCTTGGCTATAACACTATCCTTGACTTCCCTCGTCAGCCACGGTTGATCTCTCTTCCCAGTTTTATTTTTTCGGCTGACAGGGATGAGCAATTTATGGAGTTCGTCCATGCGATCTTTAAATATTCCCCATTGCATCTCCACTAACAACCTTTTAAGTATAATTTGCCAATCTATCCTAGCCAATTCCCGTCTCATACCTTCAAAGTCTCCATTATTCAAGTTCAGGTCAAGTCAATGGATATTTTTAAGGCAGAGATAGATAGACAATAGGTGCAGGAGAAGGCCTTTCGGCCCTTCGAGCCAGCACCAACATTCAATGTGATCATGGCTGATCATTCCCAATCAGTACCCCATTCCTGCCTTCTCCCCATATCCCCTGACCCCACTATTTTTAAGAGCCCTATCTAGCTCTCTCTTGAAAGCATCCAGAGAACCTGGCTCCACTGCCCTCTGAGGCAGAGAATTCCACAGACTCACCACTCTCTGTGAGAAAAAAGTGTTTCCTCATCTCCGTTCTAAATGGCTTACTCCTTCCGTTCCTCCCTTCCACTAGATCCTTGGTCCCCTAGTATTTCCGGGAGATTGTTTGTGTCTTCCTTAGTGAAGACAGAAGGTTGTGGAGGCCAAGTCAATTTATATTTTTAAGGCAGAGATAGATAGATTATTGATTGGTATGGATGTCAGGGTCTAAGGGCTGAAGGCAGGAGTATAGGGTTAGGAGGGAGAATAGATCAGCCATGATTGAATGGCAGAGTAGGCTCGATGGAGGTGTGTAACCAGTGGAGTTCTGCAGGGATCTGTGCTGGGATCTTTGTTGTTTGTGATGTATCAATGACCTAGATGTAAATGTCAATGGATTGGTTACATTTGCTGACACCAAAATTGGAGAGTCCAAGACATGCATGTTCCCTTCAGAGTGAAGGGCACGGCAAATGAGCATAACGACGCTTGGATGATAAGGGAAATTGAAGCTCTGGTCAAAAATAAGAAGGAGGTACGTGACAGGGAAAGGCAGCTGGGATCACTTGTATTCCGGGAAGAGTTTTGGGAACTGAGGAGAAAGCTATAAAAGGAAATCGGGGGAGGCGAGGAGATAGGACTCTGTTGACGGGATTCGACTCTGGGACTCTGGGACAAAAGTAAGTGGTTTTGCAGATACTGAAGATCGTTGTGAAAAATTGCAGCAGGATCTTGATCGATTGGCCAGGTGGGCTGACGAATGGTTGATGGAATTTAATACAGAGAAAGGTCAGGTGTTGCATTTTGGGAAGTCTAACATGGGCAGGACCTACGCAGTGAATGGTAGGCCTCTGGAGAGTGTTGTAGAGCAGAGGGATCTAGGACTACAGGTGCATGGTTCCTTGATAGTCGGGTCGCAGGTAGATACGCTGGTCAAAAAGGCTTTTGGTTCATTGGCCTTCATCAGTCAGAGTATTGAGTATAGAAGTTGGGAGGTCATGTTGTAGTTGTATAGGATGTTGGTGAGGCTGCATTTAGAGTATTTTGTTCAGTTCTGGGCAACATGTTAGAGGAAAGATTTTGTCAGCTGGAAAGGATACAGAGAAGACCTAAGAGATGTTGCCAGTACTAGAGGGCCTGTGCTATAGGGAAAGGTTGAGTAGGCAGGGATTCTATTCTCTGGAGTGCAGGATGATGAGGGGTGATCTTATAGAGGTGTATAAGATCATGAGAGGAATAGATCAGGTAGATGCACAGTCTCTTGCTCACAGTAGGTGAATCGATGACCAGAGGACAGGGGTTTAAGGTGAAGGGAAAAATATTTAACATTTTCACACAAAAGGTGGTGGGTGTATCGAACAAGCTACCAGAGGAGGTAGTTGAGGCAGGGACTATCCCAACATTTAAGAAACAGTTAGACAGGTACATTGATAGGACAGGTTTGGAGGGATATGGGCTGAACACGGGCAGGTGCGACTTGTTTAGATGGGACGTGTTGACCAGTGTGGCCAAGGTGGGCCGAAGGGGCTGTTTCCATGCTCGATGGCCTTTACATCACTGAATTCATGCCAATGGTCTTGGTGAGTTGATGTTCTGTTCTCTCTCCATCCACCATTTGTAGCAAGAGTGGTGCAGCAGATAGACCTGCTGCCTCACAGCGCCAGAGACCTGGGTTCAATCCTGAGCTGGGGTTCTGTCTGTGTGTGTGCAGTTTGCATTTTCTCCCTGTGACCGTGTGGTTTTCTCCCAGCTACTCCGATAGTGAGGAGCTTGTCCTGCGTGCAAACCGGTCAAATCAGACGGTACAAGAGTACAATAGATCCTCTTCTGGAACAGAACGCAGAGAGTCGCCACGTTCTGGCAAAGTGCTGGAGAAACGCAATGGGTCAGGCAGCATCTGTGGAGAGAATGGACAGACGCCATTTTGGGTCGGGTCCGTTCTTCAGTCTGATTGTTGTGGGAGGGCTGAGAAATCAGGAAAGTGGTGTCGGTGCAGGGCAAAGCCTTCCTGGTCCCTATTCCTTCAACTATTCCTCCTCTCCGGAGATGCTGCCTGACCAACTGAATTAGTCCAGCATTTTGTGTCTATCTTTGGTGTAAACCAACATCTGCAGTTCCTTCCTACCCCTTCCTAGTATTTGTCCGGTCAGATTCTGTGCTGCACTCTGCCTGCTACACTGTACATCTTTGTGTGACTTGCGATAATCAGGATTGAATTATAAAAGGGACATCTGTTACCTTCCACGACAACTCGAACGTTGTGTGCGTGAGCATGACACAGAAGCTCAGGGTCATAAACTCCAATGTTTACAATAGTCGTGATCTTTGACCAGGCGTAATGCTTCCAAATATCTCCTCCATCGTGAAATGCAAAGAGCTGGGAGAGAAGTGAAAAAATCATTTGCAAAAAAATGAAAGCGAAGCAAATTCTCATAATGATTTTTTTCGGCAGAACAAGTTCACTTTCGCTCCAAGACCAGGAGGTGCAGGTGAACAGATCAAACCAGCAGCTTATTTTGAAGGCAGCTGTGTGATTACTGTTCTACCCACACATAGAAACACAGAGGACATACAGCATAGTAACAAGTCATTCTACATAACCAAACTGTGCTGCCATTTGGGCTCACAGTCGTAGAGACACACAGCACAGAAACAGGCCCTTCGGCCCATCCTGCCCGTGATGACCTAGATGCCCCATCTACACTAGACCCACCTGCCCGCGTTCACCAATATCCCTCAAAACCTCTCCTATCCACGGACCTGTCCAAGTGTCTTATAAATGTTGTTATAGCACCTGCCTCAACTGCCTCCTCTGGCAGCTCGTTCCATGCACCCACCTGGGTGAGGCCAAACGCCAACCCTTTCGTACACCCACCACCCTTATTGGGAGAAAGGAGCTTCTCAGGGCTATGTCCCCTAGTTCTCGATTGCTGGGTAAAAGATTCTGTGTACATTTATGGTGAGGGGGAAACGATTTAATAGGAATGTGAAGGGTAATTTTTTCACCCAAAAGGTGGCAGATAAGGAACGAGGTAAGGAACGAGCTGCCGGAGGCGGTAGTTGGGGCAGGAACTATCGCGACATTTAACAAGCATTTAGATAGTTTCATGGATAGGATCGGTTTAGAGAGATATTGGCCAAATGCAGGCAGGTGGGACTAGTGTAGATGGGGCATTTTGGTCAGCATTGGCAAGTTGGGCCGTTGGGCCAGTTTCCATGATGTATGACTCTTTTAATCAACTCTATAAATTGCGTCTTTAAATGACTGGTGCGTTTCTACTCTAAGTTTGCCATATTATTGAATTATGATTTGATAGGTTGGGTCAGTGGCCAGATGTCAAGCAAGTGCAATAAAGAGTGGATAAATTTGAGGTTATCCACTTTGGTGGGAAGAACAAGAAGGCAGATTATTATCTGAATGGTGTCAGATTCAGAAAAGGGTAGTTGCAACGAGACCTGGGTGTGCTTGTGACATTGTGACATGCAGGTACAGCAGGCAGGGAAGAAAGCTAATGGCACGCTGGCCTGACATATAATGAAAGAAAGGATGGGCTGGGCTTGTATTCACTGGAATTTAGAAGGATGAGAGGCGATCTTATAGAAACATATAAAATTTTCAAGAGAGTGAACAGCTTAGATGCAGGAAAACATTTACCGATGTTGGGGTAGGTCAGAACCAGGGGTCACATTCCCACCGAGGGCCCACCAGGCCACGCCCGCGCACGCCGTCTCCTGCCTGATAAACTGCGCATCACATGAGATGTGTTCCAGCTTATGGAAGACACGGGAATTGACTGGCGGTCGGATAACCCTTGAGCATATGGTGCCCAAAGCGTCCGGGGTTTGGTGACATTGCGGTGATTACAGGCGTTTAAATGCGGTAACCACGGTAGATCGGCACCCAATCCCGAACATCCAAGATTTCTCGGCTCATTTGGAGGGCGCTACCTTCTTTTCGATTCATCCCGTCAGCGACCGCCATCATGCGATAATTTCCGTTATTTCCTCACGTTCACTGCATTCACGGACCACAAGCCGCTCACATTCAGATTGAGTAAAGTACCCGACCCCTGCTCTGCCAGGCAACAGCGGCACCTCGCCTACATATCCAAATTCATGTCTGACATTCGGCATGTGGCGGGGAAGCTGAATGTTGTAGCCGAGGCGCTGTCCCAGCCGGCGGTCCCTGGGGTTTCCATTTTAAAACTAGGTGTGGATTACGCAGAGCTGGCAGCAGCACAAAGGGCTGATGCCGGCATGGAGGATTACCGCAATGTTGAATCGGGACTCAAACTGACTGAAGTGCCTTGCGGCGCTGCAGGCGTGCGGCTCATTTGCGATGTTTCAACGGCTAAAGCCCGCCCGATCGTCCTGGCGGCGACGCATTTTCGACACCATCCACAGCCTAGCTCACCCGTCGGTCCACGCCACCTCTGCCCTGCTTGCTTCCAAGTTCTTCTGGCACGGGTTACGAAAGCAGGTCGCAGCATTGGCCAGTGCTTGTATCCCCTGTCAGACTTCCAAGGTGGAGAGGCATGTGCTTCCGACTGTGCAGGGTTTCGCTGTTCCCGACGGCAGGTTCCTGCACATCCATGTTGACCTGGTGGGTCCCTTACCGTGTTCGCGCGGGGCCACAAGTGCGCGCTCGGAAGCCGCGGTCATGTGATGCGGGAGGGGTCGTTGTTATCACGCAGTTTCACTTTTGCATGGCAGTTGATCGACTGACCACCGTGGTGGACAGTCGCGTGTGTGTAGACCTGTTGACCAAGAAACTATTTCGAAATAAAACCTGTTTAAATAAACTGGTGGTCATCTCTGCATCGCTAAAGCCTCCACAAATGCTGCCTGGCCCGTGAGTTCCCCCAGCACTTTGTGCTTTTGCTCAAGTACAAATTGTTGGAGATTCCACTCAATATCATGTCCGCTTTGCCATCCAATTGTGGTTGATCTATCACTCCCTCTCAACCCCATTCTCCTGCCTTCTCCCCATAACCCCTGACACCCGTACTAACACAGAATCTATCTATCTATCTGTCTCAAAAATATGTGGCAATGAATTCCACAGATTTACCCTCTGACTGAAAGAAATTCCTCCTCATCTCCCTTCTAAAAGTATATCCTTTTATTCTAAGGCAGTGCCCTCTGGCCCTGGACTCTCCCGCCAGTGGAAACGTCCTCCCACACCCACTCTATCCAGGCCTTTCAATATTCGGAACGTTTGGACTCACCTCCACCGGATAGCGTTTTCTTGCGGACAGAGGCCGGCAATGGGCAGGTTCCGTGCAGGGACAATCTTTGATGCAGGAACTGCTTGTGACCCATAGTGCAAGCACAGCCAGAGACAAGAGTCCTGTCACACTGCACATCTTCTCCTTCGAGCCTTGTTGGATACAACCCATAATGAACACAGCACGGCTACTTATGTACCGACCGGCAACACAAGATGACGTCTCCTCAGTCTATTCATATCTTGACGATGTTGCAATTGTGAAATGCTGACGTGAGCTTCACGTTGTCAAATGTAACTTTGTCTATAACCCTCCTATATGTATCTCCTGGGCAACGTTTAGTCTTGACGTTCTGTACTAATTTGAGTCACAGATCATGGACACAAGCCTTGTGCCTTTTAGACATTCAGAAGTTCATAAGTGATCGGAACAGAATTAGGCCATTCAGCCCATCAAGTCTACTCCACCATTCAACCATGGCTGATCTATCTCTCCCTTCTAATCCCATTCTCCTTCTGTCTCTCCATTATCCCTGACACCCATGCTAATCAAGAGGGAGAGGGATATGGGCCAGAAACAGGCAAATGGGAAGTTTAGATGGGACATCTTGGTGAATCTGTGGAATTCTTTGCTGCAGATGGCTGTGGTGGCCAAGTGAATTAATATGTTTGAGGAGGAGATTGACATATTCTTGATTAGTACGTGTGTCAGGGGTTATGGAGAGAAGGCAGGAGAATAGGGTTGAGAGGGAATGCTAGATCTGACATGATTGATTGGTGGAATGGTCATGGATGGGCCGAATGGTGCTGCAAGTGCTGGAAGGCAGCAGCACTACATCTGGGCCACCGTGCCCCTCTTAGTAGTTAAAGGGAATTCATCATATCACCAAGGACTCTTACCAGCTTCTACGGATGCACTGGAGGAAGCATCCAATCAGGATGCATCACCGCTTGGTTTAGCAACAGCTCTGCCCCAGACCCCAAGAAACTGCAGAGAGTTGTGGACACCGTCCATCACACAGACCAGACTCCCCACCATCAAGCCCATCTGCACTTCACGCTGCCTCGGGTAAGCAGCCAACAGAATCAAAGACGTCTCACACCCCGGTCTTCTCCCATCTTCCATTGGGCAGCTGATTAAAAAACTTGAAAGCGCGTACCACCAGACTCAGCAACAGTGTTATTTGACTCTTGAAAGAAACGCTCATGTGCTAAGGTGTAAAGGGCCTGTCCTACAAGCATGCAACTCCATGCGATGAGCGCGACCTAACGTGGTCGCTTGAGCCATCCGGCGTTGCGGGGCCGGTCCCACTTCGATCGCCAGAGCAGTGTGGAATTGTGCGAAGTTCGTCCCGACATCGCGCGGGGCTCCGAAAAACTGACTATGTTCAAAAATTCCGCGCGGCAACGGCTTGTTGGCTCGCAGTCGCCTCGACGCATTACACACCGCCTCGACATCGTGCCTCCGTGAACCTATCTGTAGGTGCCTCCGTGACCCTCTATGTGTGTGGCTCCGTGGCCCTCTGTGTGTGTGCCTCTGTGCCCCTCTCTGTGTGCCCCTCTCTGTTCTGGCGAACTTACCTTAAGACTTCACTCCAAGTTCGCCTCACTTTGCGCCGCGTTGCGCCACTCACCCGACCTCCGCGCGGCCCCCGCTGCCGGTTTGGTCGCGCTTGCTGCATGCAGGCGCATGCTGGTGGGAACGGCCCTGTACAGGGATCACCTGACCTCCGCGCGGTCCGTGCTTCTAGTTTGATCGCGCTCATCGCATGGAGTCGGATGCTGGTAGGACAGGCCCTTAAGTCTCGATCTTCCAATCTACCTCATTGCAGCCATTCCACTTTTTCCCCTTTCCTGCCCTTTCTCTTTAACTGTAACACTTGGTGTTTTACCGCACCCTATTTTCTCTTTTGTACTACCTGTTGTACTCATGAATGATACGATTTGACAATATAGCTAGAAAAATAAGATTTTTCACTGCTTCTTGGTACAGGTAATAATAATAAACCTATATAAATATTATTCAGCTGCATATTGTAACAACTCTTTGCTTGGTCACAGTCGGGATGATTGATGTATTCCTGGTAATCTACCTGTAAGCGACCAAGATCAGTTAATTTACTGTTGGCGCAGCAGTAGAGTTGCTGCCTCACAGGGCCAGGGACCCTGTTTAGTCCCGACTACAGCCGCTTATCTGTACTGGAGTTTGTATGTTCTTCCGTGACCTGCGTGGGTTTTCTCAGAGATCCTGGTTTTCTTCCCACATTCCAAAGACGTACAGGAATTTGGAAGGGTAGGATAGGGACCCAAAATCCCGTTTATATCGACGGGACGATGGTGGAAAGGGTCAAAAACGTCAAATTCCTGGGCGTGCATATTTCCGAAGATCTTTCCTGGTCCTTCCATACTGGTGAAATTATAAAGAAGGCACGTCAGAGCCTCTACTTCCTGAGAAGATTACGGAGAGTCGGTATGTCAAAGAGGACTCTCTCGAAATTCTACAGGTGCACAGTAGAGAGCATGCTGACTGGCTGCATCGTGGCTTGGTACTGCAAATTGGACGTCCAGGAGCAGAAAAGGCTGCAGAAAGTTGTGACCACTGCCCAGTCCATCGCCGACTCTGACCTTCCCACCATCGAAGGGATCTATCGCAGTCGCTGCCTCCAAAAGGCTGCCAACATCATCAAAGACCCACACCATCCTGGTCATACACTCATCTCTCCGTTGGCATCGGGAAGAACGCACAGGAGCTTGAAATCTGTTCACGAACAGCTTCTTCCCCACAGCCATTAGGCTATTAGACACGACATCAAATAAGCTCTGAACAATAACAGTCTATTATAACTATTGCACTTTACCTGTTATTTATTGTGTGTATATGGTCTATGGTCTATAGAAACACTGAACTTTTATCCCCCCCCCCCCCCCTTCTGTATTATCTTTACGTATTCTGTTGTGCTGCAACAAGTAACAATTTAATTGTCCTATCTGGGACATATAACAATAAAATTCTCTTGACACTAGACTCTTGGTTTGGAGGTTAATAAGTGTAAATTGTCCGTTGTGTAGGATTGTTTTTGTGTGCGGGATCGCTGGTCAGTGCGTTCAGTGGGCGAAAGGGTCTGTTTCCGCACTGTATCTCTGAACTAAACTAAACGACTTAAGGGCCTGTCCTACCAGCATCCGACTCCGTGCGATGAGCGCGATCAAACTAGAAGCGGGGGCCGCGCGGAGGTCGGGTGATCCCTGTACAGGGCCGTTCCCACCAGCATGCGCCTGCATGCGGGAAGCAAGACCAAACCGGCAGCAGGGGTCGCGCGGAGGTCGGGAGAGTGGCGCAACGAGGCGCAAAGTGAGGCGAACTTGGAGCGAAGTCTAAAGGTAAGTTCGCCAGGACAGAGAGGGGCACACAGAGAGGGGCACAGAGGCACACACAGAGAGGGCCACGGAGCCACACACACAGAGGGTCACGGAGGCACCTACAGAGAGTGTCAAGGAGGCACGACGTCGAGGCGGTGTGTAATGCTTCAAGGCGACTGCGAGCCGACAAGCCGTTGCCGCGCGGAATTTTTGAACATAGTCTGTTTTTCAGAGCCCCATGCGATGTCGGGACGAACTCCGCACAATTCTGCACGGCTCCGGCGATCGAAGTGGGACCGGCCCCGCGACGCCGGACGGCTCAAGCGACCACGTTAGGTCGCGCTCATCGCATAGATTTGCATGCTGGTGGGACAGGCCCTTTACTGTTAATCAGGAAGAGATGGAAACATAAAAGAGCATTGATTGGGATCGATAAAATTAAAGAAAGCATAAATATAAGGGGCGTCGACTAAAACCGTTGCAAGTTAATGTTAGAATAGATGTTGACACCCACCAAAGGTTTTTCAAATGACTTCCAGGAAGGATAATATGAGCAAACAAATGATACGGAATCTGTCTGTAAACAAAGATTCGGAAAAATAAATCAGAGCTAAAACCGACGGAGATTAATTTGTTAACGGCGTGGGTGGAAACAGTGTTCAGTGCGCTGTTCCACAGGTCATCCGGAACACAAAAGACAGGACGGTCCACCGAGTCCATGCCGACCATCCATCACCCCCTTCACACACTAGTTCTACATTATCCCACCTTCTCATCTACTCCCTACACACTGGTGACAATTTACAGAGGGCGATTAACCTACAAACCCGCACGTCTTTGGGAAATGGGAGGAAACCAGAGCACGGTGGGCGGCACTGTGGCGCAGCGGTAGAGTTGCTGGCTCATAGCGTCAGAGACCCAGTTTTGGTCCTGACTACACATGCTGTCTGTACGGAGTTTGTACGTTCTCCTCGTCACCTCCGTGGGTTTTTTCCAGGATCTCTGGTTTCCTCCCACACTCCAAAGACGTGCAGGTTTGTAGTCTAATTGGCTTAGTATGATTGTAAATTGTCTCTAATGTGTGTCGGATAGAGTTAGTGTGCGGGGATCGCTGGTCGGCTCGGACTCAGTGGGCCGAAGGGCCTGTTTCCGCGCTGTATCTCTAAACTAAATTAAACACCCGGAAGAAACTCATATCGTCGCCGGGAGAATGTGCAAACTCCACACAAACAGCACCCGAGGTCAGGGTCAAACTCGGGTCTCTGGTCTTGTGAGGCAGCAGCTCCACCACTACTGCCACCCCAACCTCGGCACAATAGTACAAAGGTACTCTATTTATCACTTGTATCGAGTATCCGGAAGTGGCGGCGCTGCTTGGAAGCTGCGGCTCACCTGCAGTCTGTCTGTTATAATTTTATTTTTGTCTTCGTGCCTGATTTTAGCGATTATTTTTGGTTTATTCGGTTGTGTGTGTGTGTGTGTGTGTGTGTGTGTGTGTGTGTGTGTGTGTGTGTGTGTGTGTGTGTGTGTGTGTGTGTGTGTGTGTGTGTGTGTGTGTGTGTGTGTGTGTGTGTGTGGGGGGGGGGGGGGGGGTGGAAGAAACGGGGTTTTAGTCTCTCCCTTCAGGGGATGCGACTTTTCTTGTCGTGTCCCCCGTCACCATCTCCGTCTGTGCTGAGGCCCTAATGGCGGAGCTGGCGGCCTTCCAGCTTCCAGCAGCGGCGGCACGGCTTCGGAGCTTCAGTGGCAACCTGGCTGCAGTGCTCCACCGACGGCCTGCCTTCGGGGATGCGGTGCTCCAGTGGCGTTCCGGCGGTCTGGCTTTCAGGGCTGCGGTGCTCCGGCGGTGACCTGGCTTTCGGGGTTGTGGTGCTCCAGCGGCGGCCTGGCTTTCGGGGCTGCGGTGCTTCAGTGGTGACCTGGCATTCGGGGCTGCGGTGCTCCAGCGTTCCAGCAGCGGGCCCTGTAGCGGTGTTCCGGCTTTCCGGCAGCGGGCCCTGTAGCGGTGTTCCGGCAACGGCGGTGGCGGCAGCCCGGTTTTGGAGGCTCGGCCGTGGGCCTGGTGGACGGCAGCATCGGAGGCCTGGATGTCCTCAGCGCAGAGGGAGAATAAGGAGGGAAGAAGACAGAGACTCTAAGACTTTTGCCTTCCACCACAGTGAGGAGGTGTTTGGTGAACTCACTGTGGTGGATGATAAATTTGTGTTCATTGTGTGGTTTTGTTATTTTTTATATATGTATGACTGCAGGCATGAAATTTCGTTCAGACCGAAAGGCAATTCATTCATTCATTCATTCACAGTGAAATTCAGTTTTATACACAGTTCAGTACAAGCATCACTATACATGAGCACATAGATACATCTTAGATAAGCACCTCAGACACAGTACAAGTGGTGGGAGTAGTACATAGTCACCTGTTCTTTGGCACTATTTGAGTCCCAGTTTGTAAGTATAGCTAAGTGTAAAGATTTTTGATAAAGAGAGAAGTGTCTCAACCGGAAACGTAACTTGTCCATCTTCCTCCACAGATGCTGCCTGCCCCACCGAGTTCCTCCGACACTTTGTGTTTTGCACTGCATATACGTGCTTGACAACTACCAACTCGTTGAATCACTTAAGCCCTTATTTTCCCCCTGTATGATGGAACACAAGTGCAATCAGTACAGAGTGTCCTCCATGTAATGTTGCTATTTTGGCCAGCAATCTGCGTACATAATATCTGTCCGGGAGGGACACTGAGAACATCGGCAGCTAGATTATTTTTTCCCAGAAGTGGTTTTGTGCTGAAAGTAAAGCAATAAGAATGTGGGGAATGTGTAAACAGATACAGTCATTATGGGCTGCCACCTCTGTTTGCTTTTATCTGAATTTATAACTGAACTGTGCATAAAATGATTGCAGTCTTCAGTATCAGCTTACAAAAGGTGATCCTGATATAGTATTGGCCAGAGGGTCTGGGGTGGTGGAGGTAATTCACATTAGGCAGGAAGTGTATTGGATGGACTGATGGGACTGAAGTCTGATAAATCCCCAGGGCCTGATGGTCTGCATCCCAGGGCACTTAAGGAGTGACTCTCGATATCGTGAATGCATTGGATAATTTTCCAATGTTCTATAGACTCAGGATCAATTCCTGTGGATTGGAGAGTAGCTAATGTTATCCCACTTTTTAACAAAGGCGGGAGAGAGAAAACAGGGAATTACAGACCAGTTCGCCTGACATCGGTGGTGGGGATAATGCTGGAGTCAATTATAAAAGATGATAGAGCCACACATTTGGATAGCAGTAACAGGATCAGTCCGAGTCAGCATGGATTTGCGAAGGGAAAATCATGCTTGACTAATCTTCTGGAATATTTTGAAAATGTAACTAGGAAAATGGACAAGAGAGAGCCAGTGGATGTAGTGTACCTGGACTTTCAGAAAGCATTTGATAAGGTCCCATGTAGAAGATTAGTGGGCAAAGTTAGGGACATTGTATTGGGAGTAGAGTGCTGACATGGATAGAGAAGTGGTTGGCAGACAGTAAACAAAGAGTAGGGATTAACGGGTCCCTTCCCGAATTGCAGGCAGTGACTAGTGGGGTACCACAAGTTTTGGTGCCAGGACCGCAGCTATTTACAATATACATCAATGATTTTGATGAAGGGATTCAAAGTAACAGCAAATAATAAGATTAAATGAGAACTTACCAGTTTGAAGTTTGATCTTTATTTTATAAGGAGTTACGATGAGCGATTACGTGAAGAACCCCGCCAGTCTGCATGCGCATCAATCTTCAAAGCAGCGGTGTGAAGTCACAGAAAAACAACAATTTAAATATTATAGTAAGATCATAACCCTAGAACTACCATATGAGCTTGTGATATGAGGGTTGGGAGCGGTGGGCACGTAATCGCTCATCGTAACTCTTCATAAAATAAATATCAAACTTCAAACTGGTAAGTTCTCATTTAATCTTACTATTTTACTTCGGAGTCACGTGAGTGATTCCGTGAAGATTTTAAAGCTCTGTGATTTCACACTGATCCAAATCCAGGCATTTCACACTGTAAGCAGTTGACTCAGGAGGAGTGAATTAGTAACAACATTGAAACATGATACTGAGTTTACTTCGGAGTCACGTGAGTGACTATGTAAAGAAGTCCCGCCAGGCGCATGCACATCATTACGTCTGCGCATGTCGCACTGAACGGGCTGGAGGGCACAGCTCCACCAGCGGTAAGTAGAAACTCGCAGGTAAGTGGTTTTAAAAATTGCCTGAGAGTATTTAACTCCGTAAAGCTGGCTCGAGAAGTCAGTAGGAGTTGGTGGTATAGAAATACATAATATTATAGAAATATTTATAGAATATTTATAGAAATTTATAGAAATATAAAAATACAGCAACGATCCCCTTACCTGTTTCAAGGCTGCTCACTCGGAGCAGTCTTGTACCCATCCCGTACAGCCGACAGGAACTTCTGGACTTCGGTTCCTGCGGCTGCAACAACTTTCTGGGCGATCTCCACCTTCCTTCTGAGCTCATCAGAGCAACGGAGCACCCGACTGGAGACCGCCAGGTGAATCGCGGGGTTGGAGACCGCCATCCGACCCTCGAACCTCACCCGACCCGCGGCCCTCACCCGACCCGCGGTCCACACCCGACCCGCGGCCCTCACCCGACCCGCGGCCCACACCCGACCCGCGGCCCACACCCGACCCGCGGCCCACACCGACCCTCGAACCTCACCCGACCCTCGAACCTCACCCGACCCTCGAACCTCACCCGACCCTCGAACCTCACCCGACCCGCGGCCCACACCCGACCCTCGAACCTCACCCGACCCTCGAACCTCACCCGACCCGCGGCCCACACCCGACCCGCGGCCCTCACCCGACCCGCGGCCCACACCCGACCCGCGGCCCTCACCCGACCCGCGGCCCACACCCGACCCTCGAACCTCACCCGACCAGCAGCCCTCACCCGACCCGCGGCCCTCACCCGACCTTCCGAGTTGGAGAACGCCAGGTAAGCCCCGGAGCTGGAGAACACCACCCGACCCGTGGAGCTCACCTGACCCTCGCAGCTGGAGAACACCACCCGACCCGTGGAGCTGGAGACCGCCACCCGACCCGTGGAGCTGGAGAACGCCACCCGACCCGTGGAGCTGGAGACCGCCACCCGACCCGTGGAGCTGGAGACCGCCACCCGACCCGTGGAGATGGAGAACGCCACCCGACCCGTGGAGCTGGAGAACGCCACCCGACCCGGGGAGCTGGAGAACGCCACCCGACCTGGGGAGCTGGAGAACGCCACCCGACCCGGGGAGCTGGAGAACGCCAGGTAAGCCCCGGGGCTGGAGACCATCAGCAGAGCCGTGGGGCTGAAGACCGCCTGCGGAGCCACGGAGACGTAGACGTAGACGCGGTGCAACGGAGCGGTAGAACACCAGCGCGCACCAAGCCAGCTCGGCCGACCAGAAGCACCAACAGACGGCGACGCGGACGTAAACACCGCCGGGGACGCAGAGGGGGGTTAAAGGCCAGGTTAGAGCTAGCCCCGCACAGGGTAGCGATTCCTAGCCTTTTCCTCGCCAACGTGCGCTCACTGGCAAACAAAATGGACGAACTCCGGCTAAGGATCACCTCCCACAACCGGATCAAGGACTGCAACATCCTGATCCTCACGGAAACTTGGCTGAACACTGACGTTCCTGACAGCGCCATCCAGCTATCGGGGCGTCACTTACTCCGAGCGGACAGGACATCGGACTCCGGCAAGACCAGAGGTGGGGGTCTGTGCATTTATGTAAATAAAGCATGGTGCACGGACTCCACCATCATCGAGAGTCACTGCTCAGCTAACCTTGAGTTCCTCTTGGTTAGATGCAGACCGTTCTATCTGCCCAGAGAGTTCACCTCCACTGTTGTGACTGCAGCATATATCCCTCCTGATGCTAATGCCAAGCTTGCAATGAAAGAGCTGCATACTGCCATTAGCAATCAACAGACACACAACCCCGAGGCAGCCTTCATTGTTGCTGGTGACTTAAATCACTCTAACCTGAAGACTGTACTCCCCAAATTCCACCAGCATGTCTCCTTCCCCACTAGAGTAGACAAGACACTGGACAAAGTCTACACCAAGTGTTAAAGAAGGAACTGCAGATGCTGGAGAATCGAGGGTTACACAAAAAGCTGGAGAAATTCAGCGGGTGCAGCAGCATCTAAGGAGTGAAGGAGATAAGCGACGTTTCGGGTCGAGACCCTTCTTCAGACCCTTCAGACTTCAGTCTGAAGAAGGGTCTCGACCCGAAACGTCGCCTATCTCCTTCACTCCTTAGATGCTGCTGCACCCGCTGAGTTTCTCCAGCTTTTTGTGTAACCCCCAAAGTCTACACCAACGTGGCTGAAGCTTACAAAGCCATCCCCCTCCCCCACCTTGGTCAGACTGATCACATCTCATTGTTCCTGCTCCCTGAGTACTCCCCACTCATCAGACGGGTTAAACCAACTGTGAGGACAGTTAAAGTCTGGTCAGAGGAAGCGGACTTCACACTTCAGCAGTGTTTTGGAAACACTGACTGGAAGGCGTTTGCAGCCCAGGCCACCCTTGACTCCCACACGGACATTGACTCCTACACATCCTCTGTTCTGGACTTTATAAACTCCACCATCAATAGTGTCACCTCCCTCAAACAGGTGACCATATTCCCGAATCAGAAGCCATGGATGAACAGCGAGGTCAGGCTACTGCTGAAAGCACGGGACACCGCTTTCAGGTCAGGCGATGCTCGAGCCTACAGTTCAGCCAGGGCTAACCTGAAGAGGGGCATCAAGAAGGCCAAGCACTGCCATAAGCTCAGGATTGAGGAGCACTTCAACAACAACTCCGACCCCCGACGCATGTGGCAAGGCATCCAGGCCATCACGGACTACAGACCCGCCAACACCACCCCCACATCCAGCGACGCCTCCTTCCTTGAGGAGCTCAATCATTTCTATGGCCGCTTCGACAGGGACAATCTAGAGACAGCCATCAAGGCTGAGCTACCTGCCGATCACCAACCCCTCACACTCACCCCCTACGACGTATACGTGGCACTGAGTAGGACTAATGCACGTAAAGCTGCTGGCCCTGACGGCATCCCCGGGCGCGTGCTCAGGGTCTGTGCGGCGCAGCTGGCAGACGTCTGGACTGATATCTTCAACCTGTCACTTGCCCAGGCAGTTGTCCCCACGTACCCTTTAAACCACCTCCATCGTGCCAGTGCCAAAACACTCCACTGTGGCAAGCCTCAACGACTTCCGCCCAGTTGCACTCAAAAGCTGCCTACCCCCCACACTGGATCCCTATCAGTTTGCCTACCGCAAGAACAGGAGTACGGAGGATGCCATCTCAACGGCACTTCACTCCGCCCTCTCCCACCTCGACAACAGAGACACTTACGTAAGAATGCTGTTCATCGATTACAGCTCAGCATTCAACACCATTATACCATCAAAATTGATCGCCAAACTCGGTAATCTGTGCATCGCTCCCTCCCTCTGCAACTGGATACTGGACTTTCTAACCAACAGACCCCAGTTTGTTAGGTTAGACAAGCACACCTCTTCAACCCTCACCCTGAACACCGGCGTTCCACAGGGCTGTGTGCTGAGCCCCTCCTCTACTCCCTCTTCACCTATGACTGCACACCTGTACATGGTACTAACACCATCATCAAGTATGCAGATGATACAACGGTGATTGGCCTCATCAGCAACAACGATGAGTCGGCCTACAGGGAGGAGGTCCAGCACTTAGCAGCATGGTGCGCTGGTGGCCCTTAACTCCAAGAAGACCAAGGAGCTCATTGTAGACTTCAGGAAGTCCAGGGGCGGCACGCACACCCCCATCCACATTAACGGTACGGAGGTGGAACGTGCTTCTAGCTTCAGGTTCCTGGGAGTCAACCTCTCCGACGACCTCTCTTAGACCCACAATACCTCAACTCTGATCAAGAAGGCTCACCAGCGTCTCTTCTTCCTGAGGAGACTGAAGAAGGTCCATCTGTCTCCTCAGATCCTGGTGAACTTCTACCGCTGCACCATCGAGAGCATCCTTACCAACTGCATCACAGTTTGGTATGGCAACTGCTCTGTCTCCGACCGGAAGGCATTGCAGAGGGTGGTGAAAATTGCCCAACGCATCACCGGTTCCTCGCTCCCCTCCATTGAGTCTGTCCAAAGCAAGCGTTGTCTGCGGAGGGTGCTCAGCATCGCCAAGGACCTCTCTCACCCCAACCATGGACTGTTTACCCTCCTACCATCCGGGAGGCGCTACAGGTCTCTCCGTTGGCGAACCAGCAGGTCCAGGAACAGCTTCTTTCCGGCGGCTGTCACGCTACTCAACAACGTACCTCGGTGACTGCCAATCAACCCCCCCCCCCCCCAC
The DNA here is from genome assembly GCA_963514005.1 of Raja brachyura. Next base: position 73,707,557 of record OY740790.1, read on the forward strand.
CCCCCGGACACTTATTGTTATCTATCCAAATCATTTGCTGTGTCGCTCTTCCAGGGAGATGCTAAATGCATTTCGTTGTCTCTGTACTGTACACTGACAATGACAATTAAAATTGAATCTGAGTGAATCTGAATCTGAGTATGGTCAGGTAGGAAAGTTCGCTCTAAGCGTGGGTCCACAGATTCACTAAATTGATCGGGTCGGGAGATTAGTGCGGCAACGCCGGTTCCGATACCGGGTACCGTTTTACCGACAGCAGTTTCATTAGAAAGTGAACTTTCCACACCAGTTCCAGTTACTCAGGAGGCTGAGGCCACCGACAGCCTTAGAAAGGCAAAAAGAAAATCTATTAGACCCGTGTTGTTAGACGAGTCTGAAGAAGAATGTGACTCCCCTCCAAATAATAAAAGAAAGTGGGGGAGGATGCAGAATATGGAGAAGATGCTCCAAACACTGATAAAACAAGGGTCTAAGGGCCCAGTGATTTCCCAGGCAGCTGTTCAACAAGGCCATATCAAGAGGAATATGTGGACTATCAGCAAGGGGATTTCCTTCCAGCGCCTAGATTAGGACTGGAGGATGCCTCCATAATATATGACTTGGGAGAAGTGGGGCAGGATGCAGCTGACCCCATGTCTGGTGTCCCTGCTTATGTGCAAACACCAGAGCACAAGAGCCACGCTCCGGGTGTCCCGGATATTGCAATGAGTTTGCTTTTCCGGAGGGGACTGGTGAGGCAATGGAGGTCTACCTTGCCAACAATATCAATTATTTAGTGTCTCACCAGCTCCAGCAATTTATGATGCCAGAGACTACCTATAAATATAAGAAACCTGTTTACTGTGCATCACTGAAAGTGCCAACGGTGAACCCAGTAATCTGGGCACGCATGAGTCCTTCTATGAGAGGACAGGAGGTTCGGCATCAATGCGTCCTCCAACTGGTGGCTGCAGCAATTACTGCATTTGGCACTATGGTCAAAGTGACCATGATTACTCAAACTCAAAAAGATATGTTGGCTCTATTATGCAGTGCATTCTTTGAAGTAAATTGCATTAGAAAAATCGCCATCAGGCCAACTCTCAATCAAAGGTTTTGCTGCACTACGTAAAACGACAAATATACAAATGCCTCAGTTCCTGTTTGGAACGGACCTTGTCAAACAAATACGTGATATTGATGATGAGGCAAAAACAATTGGTTTGATGAAGCCAAGCATATCACGGCCACCTATTCGCAAACCAGGGTTTGTGTACTGAAGGTCGGATCCAGGTGCTGAACCGAGCAGGGGGAGGCCAGTGGGACAACGAGGTTACCCACAAAGACAGAGCGGCTTCTACCCCAATGTGAGCAGACAGCAGGCTTACAGGCCAACTGCAGAGGTACAGGGAACTTTTGTTAAAGGTTCTGATGCACAACCTCCTATTGGAGGAGGATTACAATGAATGGTGCTGTATAACATGTGATATGTTTATACTAAATACTGTGTCAAGTTCTACCATTGAGTTTATCTCAGGGATAGATCCACCTCAGCAGCACAAGCCAAATAAAATGTTGGTGTTTTCTGCTCCAGAGACTGAACAGGTTAACGATGAGATTAAGAATTTATGCCAAAAAGGAGTGATTGAGAAAGCCATTACTCATCCTCAACAATTTGTGTCCAATATATTCCCCAGACCTAAGAAAGATGGGGGTTGTAGAATAATTCTGGACCTCACTCACTCAGATTCTTCAGTTCTCTATAGACATTTTAAATGGACACTTTCGTCACTGCAAAACAGCTGGTCTCACAAGGTTGTTATATGGCAACTATTCATTTGCAAGATGCGTATTATTCAGTGCCAATTCATGCTCATTACTGCAGGTACTTGAAATTTAATTGGATGGGACGGCTGTGGCAATATAAAGCATTGCCTTATGGATTAAGTTCCGCACCTAGGCTATTTACTAAATTGTTAAAACCTGTGCTGGGGTTTTGAGGGTCCATAATCACATTGTCATGGCTTATTTAGATGATATCTTAATTATCAGCAACACTAAAGAGTCAGCTGAGGAGTCGGTTGCAGTAATCAAAAACGTGTTTGAAACATTAGGATTTTTGGTCCATCCAACTAAGTCTAAATTACAGCCAACCCAAAATATTGAGTATTTGGGATTTCTTATTGTTTGAGTTGATATAACAGTAACATTACCAACAGCCAAGGTTGTGGATATTGCTGATGTCTGTACTTGCCTCACACAAAAACTTTACACCTCCATCCGAGAAGTTGCTAAGGTCATTGGGAAATTGGTAGCAGCTTTCCCTGCAGTACAGTTCGGTCCTTTGCATTATCAACATTTGCAAAGAGCAAGTGAACAAGCACTAAAAGAGCATGCAGGCCATTTTGATCGGGTTTTGCAGTTACCAACCACAGCTTTAGCAGAATTGCAGTGGTGGATTGTTAATGTTAGTCAAGCTACCAATAACATTTTGGTGCAGGAACCTTCAATGATTTTAGAGACTGATGTAAGTGCTCTCGTATGGGGGGGTCATATTGCTCCACAATGAATAATTTACACATTCAACTCCAGATTGATAACACCACGGGAGTGGCATATATTAATCATATGGGAGGAGCAAGATCAGTTTCATGTGATAACATGGCTAATCTTACATGGCATTGGTGTATTTCGTGAAGCATCTGGGTTTCAGCCATCTATCTACCTGGGGTAGACTATGTGGTGGCAGTCCATAGGTCACGAAAATTAAATGACAATTTAGAATGGATGTTGAATTCTAAAGTTTTCAAACAATTGACACTCAATTTGGGTTGCCAGATTTTGATCTGTTTGCATCCAGACTGAATCACCAGTTGCCTAAATATGTTTCATGGGAGCCAAATCTCGGAGCAGTAGCTGTGGATGCTTTATCGTTACATTAGGGGGCACTCATGCTTTTATGCTTTTCCTCCATTTTGTCTGATTACGAAATGTCTAACCAAAATAGAGCGTGACTCCGCCACAGGCATTTTTGGTGGTCCCAGATTGGCCAACACAACCATGGTTCCCATTGGTACTCAGAATGATGGTTCAGCCATTCATGATGATTCCCAGCTGCAGTAATCTGTTGGTGCATCCGGTTACAGGAGAAAGTCACCCATTACATGACCATATCAATTGTTGGTCTGCAGGTTCTGAGCAGAGGCTTTGGATTGTCGAATAGGACCATGGAGGTTATCACTGCAGCCTGGAGGAATAGTACTAAAAAACAATATGTGGTTCACATAAAGAAATGTGAGATGTTCTGTGTACAATCAAATATATCTTACTATACCTCAAGCATAAGTGATGTGTTGGAGTTCCTTGCTAAATTGCATTTTGATGAGCACTTGAGTTATAGTGCTATTAACAGTGCTCGGAGTACTTTGTGCTCCTATTTAGGACAGTCCTCAGGACAACAACCTATTGGGGCTCATCCATTAGTATCCCGATTTATGAGAGGAATTTTTAACAAGAACCCTCCTAAACCTAGATATACAGAAATCTGGGATATCAGTATAGTTCTCACACTGCTTCTGCAATGGGCTCCAATTACATCATTGTCTATGCAGAGATTAACTCTGAAAGTGGTTATGCTAATGGTGCTGGTTTCAGCGCAACGTGTACAAACACGACAATTGTTACGAATAGATTGTATGCATTTGTCTGTAGATGACATTACATTTTATGTCCATGATTTAATCAAACAAAGCAGGCCAGGTATGGCAGGAACCAAGGTGACGTTTAAAGCATATCCTGTTGACCAAATGTTATGTGTAGTTAAACACTTAAACCAATATCTTGAGTTAACAAGGAGTATCAGAGATTCTGAGACAGGACTGCTCATTAGTCACAAAAAGCCATATAAAGAGTGTCAGTACAAACTATTTCTAGATGGTTGAAACAGGTTCTCAATTATGCTAGAGTCAACACTCATGCATTTAAATCTCACTTCACCAGGCCGGCTTCAACATCCGTGGCGAAGGCTCAGGGTGTGCCGCGAGACCAAATCCTCGCGGCCGCATGATGGTCTAGAGAGTCGACATTCTCGCAATTTTATGACAAACCTGTACAGACAGTGCCACGGTTTGGGCATGCTGTTTTTGGGTTCCATTTACTTAATTTGCTTTGTTTTATATCATTGTTTGTAATTTCCCCATGGGATAGAGGGGTTATTACTGATTTTTTGTTATTATTATTTAAAATAGTTATTGAATATTTGAAGCAATGTTCAATGTATTATTTATTCACTACTGTGTCAACCGAAGCAGTTTGTCATATGGAGTGCATCTACGGCATGTAACCATACAGCTTTGAAATCTTCACGTAGTCACTCATGTGACTCCGAAGTAAAATTGTAAGATTAAATGAGAACTTACCAGTTCGAAGTTTGATCCTTATTTTATCAGGAGTTACGTTGAGGGATTACGTGCCCTCCGCTCCCACCCTCATAATCTAAGAGATCATCTGGTAGTTCTAGTCTTTTTAAAGCCTTACTATGTTACTTTGGCTATTTGTTATCTGTGTTTTCACGCCGCTGCTTTGAAGTATGATGCGCATGCGCCTGGCGGGACTTCTTCACGTATTCTCACAACGTAACTCCTCTTAACTGGTAAATTCTCGTTTAATCTTACTATTAACATGTTAATGCTTTAATTCACAAATAACAAAAAATAATACAATAGCGACTCCTCTCTCCCAGGGAGAAACTACGAAGCAAAATTTAACACAGAGTGGGCGAACACCCCGGATTCAACAAGCGGCTTATTGTAGAACCTCTGAAAACTCGATTCATTTGACCATCCTGTGGCCACGAGGATATGGTCCAGAGGGACGTCCATTGCCCTCGTCGCTGATGGCACCCTGGTGGAGTGAGATTTAAAATGTTCAGTATTAACTCCTGCACACCCCAGGACTTGCTTCAGCCACCGTGAGATGGTCTGAGATGCCACTTGCATATGTGGCTTTTTTGTGGCTTATAAACAGTGCTACCTCGGAGCCTCTGTGGCTCTTTGTGATGTCAATTGCGCCAGTACACACAGCCGTGAATCTGTGGGATAAGCTGACAATACAAGCTTGTATCCGGACACCCCTGGTCTGCTCTGTTTGAGTAAGTCATAGATGTGAAATGTAACGTAATTTTGTGATGACACCATCCTGTCCAGATGCAGTTTGTGGCGTGTCTGAACCCTTTGCACTGATGTAAGAGCCATGAGCATAACCAACTCGAGGGTGATATTTGGTAAGGACAAAGATGTGGCTGTTCCCCATTGACGGAGCACCGTGAGTACCATGCTCACATCCCAGATTTCAGAGTACCTAGGCCTAGGAGGATTAGAATTAAACACACCCTTCATGAATCTTGATATTAATGGGTGAGATCCTAGCGGCTGGAGTCCTGACCCCCGGCATAGGTACGATGACACTCCTGGCACTTAAAACAATTTTTTTTAAAAATATCTTTATTTATTAGAGGTACCGTAAGTTACATCAGTGTACATCTCTTATATTGTATTACAGGCATTGTCCCCTTTAATTTTTTTTAAGGCTTTAGAAAAGAGAGAAAAGAGAGAGAAATACCAGCAAAGAAAGTAGAAAAGTGAAAAAGAGATGTGACAGTGCAAAAGCGTGACAGAGGGAAAGGAAACCCTTGAAGAGTTAGAGGTCAGAGATTAAGAGATAGACCCTGGAGCGGAAAAAAAAAAGAAAAAGGGAAAGATAGAGAAAGAAAGAAGAAAAGCCAGTTATTTTATTATAAACATCTCGCAAAAGGAATCTACCAACTCGACAGTTTTGCTTCCCCCTTTTACCAAGACCCGACACCGGTACTTTTTTGAGGTATTCTTACACCTTATCCTTGTAATAGATTTATAAATGCAGACCACGTCTTATAGAACCAGTCTGATTTTCCTGCTAGTCGGAGTCTCATATCTTCCAAATGTAGTATTTCGAACATATTTGAAATTACGCCTGGCACTGTTGATGGCACTATAACTCAACCCTGCATTGAAATGTAAGTGGGATAGAAATTCTAGCACATCTGGGATGGAGGCTGTGTGGTAAGTAATGTTCCTATGGAAGCAAAAGTCCTCCCATTTCCTGATGTGGGAGACGTACTGCACTTTTGTACTATCCCACCAGGATGATGTGATGACATCCACAGTCTGATCGGATAGTCCCAGACCCAGGTACGGCCTTCTTCAAATCTGCAAATCAACAAATTTACTCGATCATTCAATGGCTGTGGATCCCCAGTGACAGAGTGCACCAATAAATGTGTGCGTTTTGGAACCCCTATAATAGGGTGCATTATTATGTCCAAAATGAGCGGGAACCATGGCTGTGTAGGCCAGTCAGGTACCACCAAAACCCCTGTAGCTGTGTCCTGCTTGATCTTAGTCAAGCACCGGCTGATGAGGCAGAAGGGGGGAAGAGCATATTAAAACATTCCGCCCCAGCGCAGTGAGAATGCATTCACCGCCACTGCCCCTGGGTCTGGTTCCCATGAAACATACTTCGGTACCTGGTGATTAAGTCTGGATGCAAACAAATCGATATCTGGCATCCCATACCAAAGGACAATTTCTTTAAATACATCCTGATTCAGCATCCACTCAGTGTTGCCGTTGAATTTATGTGGCCTGGTGTCTGCCACCATATTGAGTCTGCCTGGCAAGTAGATAGCTGAAATCCAAATATTCTTTTTAATGCACCAGTACAAAATAATGTTGGTCAATCCGTCACATGATTTTGACTTGATTCCACCCATGTGATTGACATATGCCACTGCCTTGGTGTTGTCAATCTGCAGTTGGACATGTAAGTGATGCTTAATGGTGCAATAAGCTTTGAGCCCATAAATGCTCCTAAAAGTTCTAAATAATTTATTCCATGTGATTGGAGAATCTGTTCCTCATGCATATCCCATCTACCTCCACAGCTAGACCTGGTACCAGTAGCACCCCAACCTAGGGCACTAACATCAGTCTGTAAAATAAGTGAAGGTGCTTTGGTCAAAATTGTGCAATAACAATTTAAAATGTTTCTAATCCACCACTGTACTTCTGCAATGGCTTCAGATGGTAAGTGCATGGGCCGATTGTAATGACTTCCATGTATTCTCAGTGCCTGTACCTTTGCCCTCTGTAAATGTTGGTAGTGCAAAGGTCCATATTGGACTGCTGGAAAGGCAGCTACCAATTTACCAATTAAGCTGGCGAGCTGTTTAATTGAGGGTGATTGCTCCCTCAAGAGTTTGATACAGCCTTTAATTAAATCTACTGTCTTGCCCTGGGGCAGAGTCACAGACATGTGGTTGGAATTAACTGTGAATCCCAGATAGTCAATTAGGCACAAATAGTTAACCGGCACCAATTTAGATTTAATTGGGTGGACAATGAATCCTAGCCTCTTCACCATGAGTTCAACAGTTGAAACTGATAACTCGGATGCTTCAAAGGTGTTTCCAATGCTTAGAATGTCATCCAAATAGGCCATGATAATTTGGCCTTGTGACCATAATAACCCAAATACTGGTTTTAGCAGCTTTGTAAATAGGTGAGGGGCTGAGGTTAATCCATTAGGTAGAGCTCGATATTGCCACAATTGTCCCATCCAGCTAAATTTCAAATATCTGCAATAGTCTTTATGGACTGGCACTGAATAATATGTATCCTGGAGATCTATACATGCCATATAACACCACCTGGAAAGCAATTGCTTGGCAGTAGCAAACGTTTCCATTTTTAAATGCTGATACTGCACGAATGGATTAAGTCCTGTTAGGTCTAAAATAATCGACACCCACCATCCTTCTTATGTTTAGGAAACACATTAGACATGAATTGATGAGTGATAAATTGTCTTCTCAATTACTCCCTTGAGGCATAATTTTGCTATTTCATCAAATTCTCTGTTTGTGAGAAGATGAGTGCCCATTTTGGCAAGTGTTGGGTGGGTGGACACAGGTTGGAAATAAATTCAATTTTAAACCCTTGAATACTCTGCAGTATAAACACATTTGATGTTATTTTATACCATTCATCCAGAAACCTGTGTAACCTCCCCCCAACTGGTAGGTAATTCTCTCTCAATATAGACATAGAAACATAGAAACATAGAAAAATAGCTGCAGGAGTAGACCATTCGGCCCTTCGAGCCTGCACCGCCATTCAATATGATCATGGCTGATCATCCAACTCAGTATCCCGTACCTGCCTTCTCTCCATACCCCCTGATCCCTTTAGCCACAAGAGCCACATCCAACTCCCTCTTGAATATAGCCAATGAACTGGCCTCAACGACCTTCTGTGGCACAGAATAGTAAGATTGAACGAGAACTTACCAGTTCGAAGGTTGATCATTATTTCATGAGGAGTCGAAGTGAGGGATTTCGTGAAGAGCCCGCCAGCGCGCATGCTCGACATACTTCAAAGTAGCGGCGTGGAATCACAGAAACCAATCAAGAAATGACTTCACATAGTAAGAATGAAACGACTAAGATTACCAGCTGAAGGTGATTGAGGGTTGGGCGAGGAGGGCACGAAATCCCTCACTTCGACTCCTCATGAAATAATGATCAACCTTCGAACTGGTAAGTTCTCGTTCAATCTTACTATTTCATTTCGGAGTCACGTGAGTGACTTCGTGAAGACTTCAAAGCTTCTGTGATGACACGCCCTGGACCACGTCCATGCTGTCACACCACTACCAGGGATGGATGGGAGGAATAACTTGCTGACTAGTCCATACTGCAAAACAAAGCATATTTATTAACAAACAAATCAAAACCCCTCATTCGGGGACATCTCCACGTTCTTGCCCCGCATCTAGCACGGCTTCTGCGAACTGTAGAGGCGCAGCAACGGGCCGGTTGTAGAACCGCTGGAACACCGTCTCATTAGCCCATCCTGCTGTGGCGAGAATATGGTCCATGGGCACCTCCATGACCCTCGCCGCCGACGTCGATGCAGCCCTGGTGGAATGAGATTTGAACACATTAGTGTCGATACCTGACTTACCCAAGACGACTCGAAGCCACCTGGATATCGTCTGTGTTGTCACTCGATGGTGAGGTCTCTTATGAGTGACAAGCAGGTATCTCTCCATTCCTCTGATGCTTGCCGTCACCTTGACGTAGTAACGGATATGGGAGGCTAAGCATAGCCTAGCATCGGCGGGGTATGCCGGGAACTTCAGCTGCAGCCCTGTGCACCCAGGTCTGTGTTGCTTTAGTAGCTCGTCAACAAAGAAAACTACTTCTGTGGGGGTAGACATCATTCTGTCGACACGTAGTTTGTGGAGTGTCTGTACCCTCTGTGCTGAAGTCAGCGCTAGTAACATCACCAGCTTCATGGTGAGTTTGTCCAGCTGGAGCCCTTCCATGGGGGACCACGTCCTGAGCAGAGTTAAAACGTCCCTGACATCCCAGGTGATATTGTAACGTGGTGTAGGCGGATTCGTATTGAAAATACCCCGCATGAGCCTGGACACTAGCCTGTTGGATCCCACCTCAATATTGAGGTAGAATGATAGAGCGCTCCTGGCGCTGTTGATGGCACTGTAGCTTAAGTGTTCATCATGGTGCAACCCCGCGAGGAATTCCAGGACGTCGGTTATAGTCACGGCATCGTACGTGATGCGAGAGCGGCTGCAGAAGGCTTCCCACTTCCTGATGTGAGAGCGGTATCTTCGCCTTGTAGACTCTCGGCACGACGCCGCAATGGTATCCATGGTCCGGGTAGAAAGGCCGTATTGTTCTAAAGGCCGATTCAGAATCTGCAAGCCAACAAATTTAAATAGCCATGGCAGGGATGTGGCTCCCCTGAAACAGGGTGAGTAACTAATTCTGGGCTACCCTGCAAACGGACCCAAGGTTCACTGAGCGTGTCAAAGACCATCGGATACCACGGCTGTGTAGGCCAGTCGGGTATGATAAGGATGCCCTTGGCACCGTCCATCTGAATTTTACGTAATACCCGACTGATGAGGCAAAACGGGGGGAATGCATAGAAAAAGCAATTCCCCCAGTCTAGCGAGAATGCATCTAACGCTATAGCCCCAGGATCTGGTTCCCACGCGACGTAGGTTGGTACCTGATGGTTCAACCGGGACGCAAAAAGGTCAATGTCCGGTTTCCCAAATTTGGCTGTGATTTTTGCAAAAATTTCAGGATGTAACATCCATTCAATATTATCATTGAACTTGCGTGACCTGGCGTCCGCCACAATATTAAGCTCACCTGGCAAATAGGTAGCTGAAATCCAAATGTCTCTCTTGACACACCAGAGCCAAATTGAATTAGCCAATTTATCACATGAAACTGACCTGGTACCGCCCATGTGGTTTAAATATGCCACCGCTGTGGTATTGTCTATTTGGAGCCGGACATGTGCTCCAATGATCTTGGAACAATATGCACGAAGTCCGTGAAACGCTGCAAGCAGCTCCAAATAGTTGATCCCTTGTGATACCAACATCGTATTCTCAAGGGTATCCCATCGGCCCCCACAACTAGAGAATTGATTCGTAGCTCCCCAGCCATCAGAGCTCGCATCAGTTTGTAAGTATATCATCGGTTTCGCCTCAATAATAGTTTTGAACGATTTACTAATGTGGCAAACCCACCATCGTAATTCATCCAATGCTGCAGGCGGCAGCCGCATTGATCGATCATAATGACCAGCATGCCGTCGCAACGCAGCGATCTTGGCTCTCTGCAAGTTTTGATAATGCAGAGGTCCATACCGGGCTGCCGGAAACAAAGCCACAATCTTGCCAATGACAGTAGCTGTGTGACGAATCGATGGTATACGAGTATTAATCAAGTCTGTACACACCTGTGTTACCTCCTCAATTTTGTTAATTGGTATGGTGACTCTCATGCTAATGGAATTCACCTGGAACCCCAGATAATTAATTACCTGGGTGGGGCAGAACTTAGATTTTTCTGGATGAACAATGAACCCAAGCTGTTGGAACAAATTGACCGCAGCTGCAACCCCTTGTTGTGCTAATTCCAAGGTGTGGCCGACAATTAAAATATCATCTAAATAGGCCATAACAATATGATGTCTTTGTCTTAAATAAGCCATAATTGGCTTCACCAATTTAGTAAATAAGCGAGGGGCTGTGGTGAGCCCATTAGGCAACGCCCTATATTGCCACAGCTGATCCATCCAGATAAATTTTAAGAACCTTCTGTAATATTTTTTCATAGGTACGGTATAGTACGCATCCTGTAAATCAATGCATGCCATAAAGCACCCTTGTGAAATCAATGATTTGGCCGTTTCAAACGTGTCCATTTTAAAATGAGTATATGTTACAAAGTTATTCAGAGTGGTTAGATCAATAATGACTCTACAGCCTCCATCCTTCTTAGGTCTAGTAAAAATATTGGAAACAAATTCAACGGGCTCATGAACCGTTCTCTCTATGACCCCTTTCTGTTCCAACCTTAAAATTTCCTTATAGCCTACTGACTGTTCCGCAGCCGTTAGTTTGAAAGTACGACCCGGTCTATGCTGAGGTGGAGGGATGTCCCCATTAATAAACTCAATACTATGGCCCTGAATATTCCGTAACACATACTCATCGCTGGTAATGTCACCCCATGCACCCGCAAACAACCGCAAACGCCCACCAACATGTGGAGTTAAACAAAGAGAAAAAAGAGAACCAGATCGCCTCACCTCTGTGGTTACCGGCGGTCCCTGACACGAGTGGGTGGTCGTGGAGGTGCTGGGTTGGTTTGAGGTCGTGGCGTCCTCATTTTCCACCTCGGCTTCTGCCGAGCCTGTCCTAAAAAAGACCCCTGGGGTTGGGGTGGCTGATATCGGTTTGGAGCTGGAGGGTAATTCCTGGTGGAAGTGCTGACAGACCCTCGTGAACGGCCAAGTGGGGCTTTCGAGCTTGATGGCGTGGGGGCACTGTGAGAGCGCATGAGCCCCACGGTCTTGGCTTGTTCATCCAGCTCTCTGACCCTTTTGGAGAGGTCTTCGCCAAAGAGCTGACGGGGCGGCGGCGGCGGCGGTGGTTTGCACAACCCTGCAAACTCAGGGTTGAGCGCTGGGCGGATGCTGTTTTTCCGAAAGCCGTTTATTTCGTTTTGAGTAGCGCACAGAAGCGCCAGAGCATCCTCCTGGTCCAAATTAAGCTCCTCTCCGTCGACCGACCGCACAAAGGCAGTAATCCCGGCCATGAGGAGTTTCAGGATCCGCTGAATTTTCAGCTCCTGCTGACGGATAGCCGCACTGATGTTGCCCCATATTGGCGTATTGACCACAGGCACGTTGAGGGAATTGCAGTTTGATGGAGCCTTGTGGCGGCTCATGGCTTGTAGTAGGACTTCCTCCTGAAGCTGGTGATTATTTAGGAAGTCCACTGTGGCTGCCAACTTCGTATTGATGGGAAGCCCCAACGAATGAGGGGTTGCAAATTTGGTAGCCACATCGAGGAGGTCCTCCGCCGGTAATTCAGGCGGGGGTGGGATGGGGTCAACCACGGCCTCCTCGTCCTGCTGCTCCAGGCTGGTGTACGAAGCTGGTGATGAAGCCCTGTGCCTGTCGCTGCTGGATGCCTGTTGTTGTTGACCTTGTAGGAGAAGCTCCAGCAGCCGCTCCATCCGGTCAATACGCCCTTCACCCTGAACACTCAGGTGGTCGGAGTCCTCCGGCTCTGAAAATTGGCCGGGGCTCCTGTCATCGGCCCGCACCTCGTCGAGGCCCTGCCGGTGCCGGTAGTTGTCGTCGACAGCCGCCGAGGCGAAACTGCGCGATTCCTGCACGGGCGTGTTCAACCGCCTCCGTTTAGCGGGAGCGGAAGTCGTTGCCTCTATGGACAGATGCGGTATGGTGTCGGCACCAGCCGAAGCCTGGATACCTTGGGCCCGTGCAGGCTTGCCAGCTGCCCACATCGTGGACCTTGCCGACGCATGGTCTCGCCCACCCATCCATGGGGGGCTCGGCGACCGTGACGGGACCCCCAACTGACTCGTCCCGGCGTCGAAAGTTGGGGGGCGACGGCTGGACCTCACAGCTGCCCCGGGTCCCGTCCTGGAACCTGACCGCTCCCTGGCGGCAGGCAGAGCCTTAGCCCCAACAGGGTTAGGCTGCTGGGCTCCTGCCCTTCCCCTTCTCAGAGGGCTGCGTGAAACGGGCCGTGCAGCCGCACGGACCCTTCTGCTCGAAGCCGTCAGCAAGCCTGCTGACGACCTGGCTGCCATGGCAGAGTCGTCCTGCTCTGGCGGCACACCACACTCCTCCTCGTCGGACTCCTCCGAGCTGTGGTGTGCGGGCGGGTCCGGACCTGAAAATACAGAGCTCACCGACATCTCCGCCCTCGTTCCGGTCTGCGTTGCAGGTACCCCCGACAACTCTCGCTCCGGAACTGCTGGCCGGCGACTTCTCCTCGAACTCCGGCCTCTCCCATCCATGTTCTTGCTGTGAAGCAAACACAACAAGAACCACCAACTTAAGGTAGCATACTTACCTGCGTGGTTCCCTTATGAAGGGCTGGCGAGGAGCTCGCTCCTCCGTCAGCCGTCGCAGCAACGCGATACGACGATATGTCGAGCATGCGCGCCGGCGGGCTCTTCACGAAGTCACTCACGTGACTCCGAAATGAAATTCCAGAGACTCACCACTCTCTGTGTAAAGAATGTTTTCCTCATCTCGGTCCTAAAGGAATTCTCCCTTATTCTTAGACTGTGACCCCTTGTTCTGGACTCCCCCAACATCGGGAGCAATCTTGCTGCATCTAGCTTGTCCAACCCCTTAAGAATTTTGTAAGTTTCTATAAGATCCCCCCTCATTCTTCTAAATTCCAGTGAGTACAAGCCGAGTCTATCCAGTCTTTCTTCATATGAAGGTCCCGACATCCCAGGAAGTCTGGTGAACCTTCTCTGAACCCCCTCTTTGGCAAAAATGTCTTTCCTCAGATTTGGAGACCAAAACTGTACGCAATACTCCAGGTGTGGTCTCACCAAAACCCTGTACAACTGCAGTAGAACCACCCTGCTCCTATTCTCAAATCCTTTCACTATGAATGCTAACATACCATTTGCTTTCTTCACTGCCTGCTGCACCTGCATGCCTACTTTCAATGACTGGTGTACCGTGACACGTTCTCGTTGACCAGGTCTCGTTGCCATATGTGTCGACAAGAGCCAGACCCACCTATCGCCATGGTTATCGGTAGAGCTCTTTGCCTGGTTCTGGGTGGTAAAGGCATGTTTCCCCGTGCTGCTACTGGAGTGCGCCAGCTGCGCACATTAAACGGTCGGCTTGGTCCTTCCCCAGCCCCGGTTTCAGAGAACCGCTTGTAGGGATACTGCTGTGTAGGGTTCTGCTGGTCACTGGCGCCTTGATGACCCCGACGGTTTTGGCCTTGTCATTCAGCTCCTTCATTCTTTAAGCCAGGTCTTCCCCAAATAATAGGTTTGGCGGCTGGACGTTGCCAGGCTTACATAGGGCAGCAAACCTGGAGTTAATGGTGGGGTGGATGGCGCTCTTTCGGAGGCAGTTAATCTCAAAGTGCATCCTGCTGAACTTCAGTCAGGGTCCCACCATCCACTGACCTACCAAAAGCCGTTATTCCTGATGCCAGCAGCTTCAGCACCCATTGCATTTTAATCTCCTGCGCTCGGATGCTTACCCCCATATGGCCCCAAATGGCATGGTTGACACAGTTCTCTGGGGTATCATATTTTTTGGGCCATTGTGTCCATGGCCAGCTCCTGAAGCTGGTGCAAGGCCAGATAAGTTATGCTGGCAGCCAGCTCTTCTCCAAGCGGCTCGCCAGAGTCGGTAGGGATGGAAAATCTGGCCGCCAGGAATGGGACCTCTGGCGCTTGCACCTCGTCCCATGGGGCAGCCTCCATCGCTAAGCCCTCTGAATCGGCATCACATTCACTCTGACCCGGTATACCCTCCTCATCCAGGAGGGAGATGCTAGACAGCCCCGCAGGTGCTGCTGGCATGGACTCTTGGAGAGGCCGGCGCTCTTGATGGAGCATCCTCTCCAAAAGGAGCTCCATCCTGGATATCCGTTCCGCGGTACCCATTTTTAAGGGCGAACCCTCTCGACCGGACACGTCTGAGTCTATCGGCCGGACAGACATTCGGGTGGCCTTACGCCCCTCCGGCATAGGCACAGTGTTCTCCGGCACCAAGTCTGTAATCGCACGTTTTACAACTGGCGACTCCGTGAGCGAGCTAGGCGGCCGCCCGCTATCCGCACTCCCGCGGGCTTGTGATATTTTTGGCATGACTCCCCATGCTGCTCCTGATTTCTTCATGTTTGGACTTGCCCTCCTGCAACAAGAATTACCAAACACAGAGACCTCCAGCAAGTTTAACACTTACCTGAGGCTTTTTAAACTTACCGCTGGAGAAGCGCTGCTCCTCCCAGCCGGTCGCTGTGCCATGCGTCAGACGTAAAGACGCGCATGCCGACTGGCGGGGTTCTTCACGGAATCACTCACATGACTCCGAAGTAAAATTTGCAGATGACACAGAGCTGGGTGGCAGTGTGAACTGTGAGGAGGATGCTATGAGAATGCAGGGTGGCTTGGACAGGCTGGGTGAGTGGGCAGATGATTTTTAATGCGGATAAATGTGAGGTTATCCACTTTGGTAGCAAAAACAGGAAGGCAGATTATTATCTAAATGGCGTCAAGTTGGGAAAAGGGGAAGTACAATGGTATCTGGGGGTACTTGTCCAACAGTCTATGAAAGTAAGCATGCAGGTACAGCAGGCAGTGAAGAAAGCGAATGGCGTGTTGGCCTTTATAACAAGAGGAATCAAATATGGGAGCAAAGAGGTCCTTCTGCAGTTGTCCACAGCCCTAGAGAGACCACACCTGGAGTATTGTGTGCCGTTTTGGTCCCCTAATTTGAGGAAGGACATTCTTGCTATTGAGCGAGTGCAGCGTAGGTTTACAAGGTTTATTCCCGGGATGGCGGGACTGTCATATGCTGAGAGAATGCAGCAGCTGGGCTTGTACTCCATGGAGTTTAGAAGAATGAGAAGGGATCTCATTGAAACATAAGATTGTTAAGATTGGAATCTCTCTAGTGGCAGCATGTAGTAAGGTTGCATATTGCTTGCTCCCTTAACTTCAAAGGTTCTAAGGTTCTTTTTTACTCACATACACCAATTGGTTTAGTGAAATGCGTATTGCCATTGCAGCACTTCAAAAAAGAATACAACATAACAGTAATAAAAAAAATCTAAACATAAAAAACATCCCCCCACAATGGTTCCCACTGTGAGGGAAGGCACAAAGTCCAGTCCCTATCCCCATGTCCACCCATAGTCGGGCCTATTGAGGCCTCCGCAGTCGCCTTTACGGAGGCCCGATGTTCCAGGCTGCTCTCGCCGGATAATGGTGCTCCAGCGTCAGGAGAATCCTCACAGCGGCATGGGAAACCTGGAACGGCCACTTCCTTACCGGAGACCGCGGCTTCCAAAGGTGATTTTCAGCGCCGAGCAGTTTGGAGATCTGCCGATTTTGGATAGTGCACACCGAGTTGGGAAAAAACCCGGTCCCAGAGACAAACCGAGACATTTGATTGTTCGGTTCCACTTTTTGCAGATGACGGAAAATACCCTCCGGTCAGCAAGAAGACTGGGCATGATCGAATTCGAAGACCGCAAATTTCGTATTTTACCTGACTACAGCCGCGAACCTATGGGACTAAGACTGCCTTTCTCTAAGGTAATGTCTGAGTTATTTAAGAAGCAGCTACGCCCTGCCCTGCTCTATCCAGCCAGATTGAGAATACAACTCCACGATGGTACCATTCAGTTCTTCAACAACCCGCAAGATGCTTCCTTCTTTCTGCAGGTCTATCAAGATCCTGTATAAACTTGATATTGTTTTCTCTGTCGGTATCCCTTGAAGTTATAGTTTATTGATTAGTTTATAAATTGCTCCCGGCATCGTTGTGACTGGGGATGGACAGTGTTCACTGTCCCCCCCCCCCCCCCCCGCGAGCTGCAACGAGGAACTGCTGAGAGCCGCTTGAGTTACAATCTGAGATCTCTTATTCCTAATTTTACAACATAAAGGGCTTGTCCCACCAGCATGCGTTTGCATGCGTTTGCATGCATCTAGTGCGTCCAAACATGGTCGCTTGATGCGTATGGCCTCGTGGGGCTGGTCCCAATTTGAACCACGGAGAGATATGGAGTTGTGCCGACATCATACTCACCAATCAGCTGGGCAGGAGGCGGGTCGACAGAATTTGGACATCGCACGGCGTCGGGCGGTGACGTCTTCACGCAACCGCATGGTGATGTCATCGTACAATGCCACGCACTAGGCGTACGCCGTCAAGATGCTGCGTACAACGTCAAGACAATGCGTATGATGTCGAGACGCTGCGTACATCCTCAATGCGGCTGCGGGCCGACAGGCCGTTGGCGCGCGGAATTTTTGGACAGTGTCAGTTTTTCAGAGCCACGCACAACTCCATACACCTACGGCGATCGAAGTGGGACCGGCCCCATGAGGCCGTACGGCTCAAACGACCACGTTAGGTCCCGCTAGATGCATGCAGTCGGATGTTGGTGGGTGGGCACTTAATGCTTTCTCATTCTTGGATGTTTATTACGATTGTATATTTTAGTTTCCTCTTTCTCTTACTATTATATTTATCCTTTTTTAAAATTGTTTGATTTTGTAAATGATTAGGAATGTAACCTGATGAGTTATTTTTTTATTATTTTTTGGAACATTAACATGATGGTATCATATGTTAATTTTTAAGTTTTCTAAGATATTGTTATTTTTCGGAATATTAATATGATGGTATTATACTTTGACTTTTAAGATTTTTAAGATATTGTTTATTATTCTTAATGACCCGCTTTTGGGTTTTTTAGAATAAGTAAGAATTTATTTTGGTAACTGATTTTTTGAATAACATTACAATTGTTTTGGATCTTATTTTGTTAGATTTTCCATTTTCAAAATGCCTTCCAAAGGTTTTTTTTCTTTCTTTGGAAAAACAATACGGTGCAGTCCTTGTTTTTCATCTGAATGGTCTGGGTCCAAAATACATCTCTGACCTTCTTGTTGTATATGAGGCACCTAGACTCCTCAGGTCTTCGGGGGCAGGTTTACTC
Organism: Raja brachyura; assembly: GCA_963514005.1. The sequence goes on from OY740790.1 coordinate 73,725,707, forward strand.
CGTGTTCCCAGGGTCAGAACTAAAAAGGCCAAAGCAGCGTTCAGTTTTAATGCTCCAAACCTGTGGAACAAGCTCCCTGAACACCTGAGGTGTGCACAGACTGTAAGCTCATTTAAATCAGGTCTAAAAACACTGTTGTTTACTGTAGCTTTTCCATAACCCAACATGCATGTAATCTTAACCTTCTAATCTTAACCCTTTTATGTGCTTTTAAAATCGTTTTATTATTTTAGTGATTTTGTTTCACTATTCATGCATTTGTCTTATTGCTTGTTATTAAATTTTTGATTATTGGCTATTTTGTTGTCCTGTGTTGTATTGTGGTTCTGCAATGTTTTTAAACTATGTTATTCTTTTGTTTCTTTTGTAAAGCACTATGAATTGCAGCTTGTATGAATGGTGCTATATAAATAAATTTGCCTTGCCTTGCCTTGCCTTTCACAGCTTGCATGTATTTTCTAACCATAATATTAATTTGTTTTGACTATTGAGTGGTAAATATACCTTTCCTCTACTTATGGAGCTGTTGCTGGAAAGACGGGGTTAGGGGAGGCATTAGATAGCGTACTGACTGCCTACTGGTCAGTTTCGGGCTTTGCATGGGTGGGGGTTGGGACTTTTGCTTTTCATTTATTTTTTTCTATCTGGGCATTATTAGAACTACAATGTTTGAAATGTCATAACTTTCAGTTCCGCCTTAGATTCTTTTCTCCAGTCTCATAAATTACTGTGGTCTTCGAAATTAACCCTTTACATTCCACATGATTTTTATAAGCAATATGGATAAAGTTAATAATTGTCTCTTATGGAATGCTAATGGTTTGAACCATCCCATTATGAGGAAAAACATCTTTAACGTTTTCCGTAGACTAAATGCTCAGATTATCTTTGTTCAGGAAACTCATGTGAGGAAGGAGGATAATCAATGTTTTTTTAAGTTTTGGAGAGGACAACAGTTCCATTCAAATTCACAGGTGAAAATAAAAGGAGTTTCTATTTTTATTGACTCCTCAATCTCGTTTGTACATTATGAAACCATTTCTGATCCATATGGCAGATTTTAGATGATTACTGGTTTTCTTCATAACCAAAAAGTTGTTATAATGAATGTTTATGCACCTTATATTGATTACGCTGAGTTTTTTAAACAGTTAGTTGCATCTTTTCCTAATCTAAATGAACATCTTTGGATAATGGGTGGAGATTTTAACTGTTGTTTGAATCCCCTGATGGACAGATCTGCATATAATCATGCACTCCCAAATAAATCCGCTAATTTTATTTATTTTTTACTTGATTCTGGAATGTTACACATTTGGAGATTCTTACATCCAAATGATAAAGAATAGTAAGATTAAATGAGAACTTACCTGTTCGAAGTTTGATCTTTATTTTATGAGTTACGATGAGGGATTACGTGAAGATGCCCGCCCGGTGCATCTCGGCATACTTCGAAGCAGCGGCGTGAAAAACACAGAACCAATAGCCAAAGTAAGATAGTAAGGCTCACACAAGACTAGAACTACCAGATGATCGTTTAGATTATGAGGGTCGAGAGCGGAGGGCACGTAATCACTCATCGTAACTCATAAAATAAAGATCAAACTTCGAACAGATAAGTTCTCATTTAATCTTACTATTTTACTTCGGAGTCACGTGAGTGACTACGTGAAGATTTTGAAGCTCTGTGATTTTCATGTCATAGATTCATTCCATACGACACGCTGCTTCAGTTGACACAGTAGTGAGTAAATAATATATATTGAACATTCCTTGAATTAATAATAATAATAAAAAAGAAAAGAAAAGTAATAACCCCTCTATCCTAGGGGGAGATTACAACAAAAGATATAAAACCATTATATAAAACAAAGCAAACAATCAAACAGAACCCAACACTGCGTGTCCAAACCCTGGCACCGTGAGAACAGGTTTATTGTAAAACTTGGAAAAAATGTCTTCTTTACACCATCCTGCGGCCTCCGAAATTTGGTCGAGTGGCACGTCCTGTGCCTTCGCTGCAGACGTAGATGCCGCCCTGGTGGAGTTTGATTTAAACACATCAGTGTCTACTCCAGCTAAATCCAAAACCTGTTTTAACCATCTAGAAATAGTTTGTACTGACATTTTTTTATATGTTTTTTTATGGGTAATAAGCATTGCTGTCTCACAACCCTGGAGACTCTTGGTTACTTCAATATATTGAGTCAGATGCTTAACCACACACAATGTTTGGTCGACAGGGTATGCTTTAAAGATTACCTTGATTCCAGACTTCCCCGGTCTGCTTTGATTAGATCATAAACATAAAAAGTAATGTTATCTGCAGACAAATGCATACAATCTAAACGTAACGTTTGCAATGTTTGTACTCTTTGTGCTGACACTAATGCCATAATCATTACCACTTTAAATGTTAACTTTTGAAAAGACAGTGATGTAATTGGAGCCCAGTGCCGAAGCAATGTAGGAACTATACTGACATCCCACATTTCTGTATATCTGTGTTTTGGAGGAGTTTTATTAAAAATCCCTCTCATAAATCGGGATATTAATGGATGAGACCCGATAGATTGATGTTCTGAAAATTGTCGTAAATAGGAAGACAAAGCACTATTAATGGCACTATACCTGAGGTGCTGATCAAAATGCAACATAGCAAGGAACTCCAATACATCCGATATGTTTGCAGTATGATAAGATATATCTGAGTGAATACAAAAGCTTCCCATTTCTTTATATGAGATATTGTTTCTTAGTGCTATCTCTCCAAGCTGCAGTTATGACATCCATGGTCCTATCCGACAGTCCAAGCCCTTGTAATGGTCTGGTCAGAACCTGCCGATTAACAAATTAATATGATCATGCAATGGATGAACTTCTTCTGTCACTGGTTGTACCAACAAATCACTGGAGCTGGGAATCATCATAAATGGTTCAATTATCATTCTAACCATCAATGGTAACCATGGCTGTGTAGACCAGTTTGGAACCACCAAAACGCCCGTGGTGGAGTCTTGCTCTATTTTGGTGAGACATTGCCTAATCAGGCAGAATGGGGGAAAAGCATAGAAGAACATATTTCCCCAATGTAGCGAGAATGCATCCAACGCTACTGCTCCTGGGTCAAGCTCCCAGGGAACGTATTTAGGCAATTGTTGATTTAATCTGGATGCAAACAGATCAATGACTGGTAACCCATACTGACTAACAATCTTTTTGAAAACTTGTGGATTTAACATCCATTCTGTATTGTCTTTGAACTTTCGTGATCTGTTGTTGGCCACAATATTGTCTTTCCCTGGGAGATAGATAGCTGATAGCCAAATATTCCTAGATACACACCAATGCCACATCCGGTTGACCAGATAATCACATGATACTGATCTTACTCCACCCATGTGATTGATATATGCTACAGCTGTGGTATTGTCTACTTATAATTAAATCTCAAGTCCTTCATTGTAGAACAATAAGCTTTCAATCCAAAAAATGCCCCCAATAACTCCAAATAATTGATACCATATGTTTGGAGAATTAAATCCTCTTGGACAATCCATCTACCACCACAGCTGGTGTCATTGTCCGTAGCCCCCCATCCAAGAGCACTCACATCAGTTTGCAATACCACTGAAGGTTGCTGAACAAAAATGTTTTTAGCAGCTTGTGCAACATTCCCAATCCACCACTGCAATTCAGCTAAAGCTTCCGTTGGCAACTGCATGGACCTATCAAAATGACCTGCATGTTCTTTTAGTGCTTGTGCTCTTGCCCTTTGAAGATTTTGATTATGCAGAGGACCAAACTCAACAGCAGGGAATGCTGCTACTATCTTACCAATAACCCTAGCTACCTCTCGGATGGAGGGATAAGGTTTGTCAGCAAGGGAACTACACGCATTTGTAATATCCACAACTTTATCTGTTGGCAAAGTTACTGATATAGCAACTGAATTAATGACAAACCCCAAATAATTAATTGTTTGGGATGGCTGTAGCTTTGATTTTGTTGGATTGATCAGAAACCCTAGCCTTTCAAACAGGCTTATAGTTGCTGAAACTGATTCTTCAGCTGATTCCTGAGTGGCGTTAACAATTAAAATATCATCAAGATAAGCCATGACAATGTGATTTTGAGCCCTTAATAATGCAAGTGCTGGTTTCAATAATTTTGTGAACAGCCTGGGAGCTGAACTTAAACCATTAGTTAATGTTTTATATTGCCACAGCTGACCCATCCATTTAAACTTCAAGTACCTGCGATAATGGTAATGAATTGGCACTGAATAATGCAAGTCTATAATAGCCATGTAACACCCTATGGACAACAACTGCTTTGCAGAGTTGAAGGTGTCCATTTTGAAATGTCTATACTGGACTTATGAATTCAATTTTGTGAGATCCAGAATGACTCTACAACCCCCATCTTTCTTTGGCCTGGGGAAAATATTTGACACAAATTGTTGCGGATGATTCCTTGTACTGTCAATTACTCCTTTTTCAAATAAATGTTTTACTTCTTCTTTTATCTGAGAATTTTCAGGTGCAGAAAACACCAAACCCTGATTAGGTTTATTCTGTACAGGTGGATCAACTCTTTCCATAAATTCTATTATAGAACTGACACAGTATCTAATATAAACCGATCAGATGTTATACAGCACCATTCATCATAAAACAATTGTAATCTACCACCAACCGGAGGTTCCCCAAACGTTTTCTCTGTGATGGAATAAAGTTTTGGTACCTCAGCAAATGACCATGATGGTCTCCTCCTTCCAACATATTGGTGGACATTGGGCTGTGATGGGTAATAATACCTTCTCACCATACCCCTGCCTCTGCTTGTTCCCGTTCCTGAATCAAACCCCCTTCTCATCCAGCCAGTTTGTTTCCTTTGGCCAAATATGAAAGGTTTCATGAGGCCGATAGTCTTTGCCTCCTCGTCGATTTCTTTAATTTGGTTAGGCAGGTTTTCTCTGAATAAATATTCTGGCGCTTGAACATTGCTTGATTTACACAGACCTGCAAATCTTGGGTGCAGTATGGGCCGAATGGCGATTTTCCTCATACAATTCATCTCAAAATAAGAGTTACAAAACAATGCCAACATGTCTTTTTGGATTTTGGACATTGCACGCCCTTCCACCTGCTTCCCAAAAACAGTGATGCCAGCCACAATGAGCTTGAGGACCCTCTGGAACCGTGTTTCCTGTCCTCGCATTGTTGAAGTCATAGGTGTCCAAATTGCCGGATTCACCGTCGGCACTCTCAGTGATGCACAATTTACAGGTGTTTTATAGAGATCTCAACCATGACAGTCTCCTGAAGCTGGTGAGAAACCAAATAATTAATGTTGGCCGCCAGGTTTTCTTCCCTGGCCTCACCGCTCCCCTCTGGTATAGAAAAGGATTGTGCTACATCAGGTACACCTGGAGTTTTACTCTTGTGCTGTGGTGGGTATTCATGACCAGAAACACCACCTTCAGATTCAGATTCAGATTCAATTTTAATTGTCATTGTCAGTGTACAGTACAGAGACAATGAAATGCATTTAGCATCTCCCTGGAAGAGCGACACAGCAAGTGCCGCCCTGGTACTCCTGAGACTTGCTCAAAGGGGACTTCTTCCAGACCTAAACAAGGTTCACATTCACATGTTCACATTCCCATGTTGTAAAGGCAACATATTCTTGATATGGGAATACTCTGGGTCTTTAGACCCTTGGTTGATAATGGTTTGGAGCATTTTCTCCATTTGGTCCATCCTGAGTCACATGGCTCGTCTGTCTGGAGGATCTTCTTCATCAGACTCGTCTGATATTATGGGCCTAACAGACTTCCTTTTGCTTTTCCTATCCACTGGAGTACCCTCAGTGACCTGCGGCTGTGGAGCGGCTAAAGGCTGATTTACAGCTGAGACTACGGCTACCGGTATCGGAACCGGCTCTGTACTTATCTGCAGTCCCGATCTTAATTGAGCTGCTTCCACCCGGGACGCGCGCCAACCTGCGCCAACTTTTTTCCACTACTCTCCATTTTTTTTCTTTTCCCAAAGTCCTCCTGGCTAGCCAGCCAGCGGCATGGAGCTTAAATACCCAGGAAGTAGTTTTTTAAAACCACTTACCTGCAGGCTATTACTCACCGCTGGTGGAGCTGCGATCTGCAGCCCGTTCCTACCAACATGCGTCGACGTAATGCCGAGCATGCGCCTGGCGGGGCTTCTTCACATAGTCACTCACGTGACTCCGAAGTAAAATTTTTTCTCTCATGTATATCATAGTTACTCCAGGATTGACTGAGTAACTCCCGGTTCGTCTCATCGGTCGCTGCACGTGAGTATGATGCAATTGCCATCTCTGATCATGCACCATTGAAACTACCAATCAAACTGATTCCAATTCTAGTGCTAAACAATGGTGATTTAATACTACTTTGATTCAAGATTTGAATTTTGTTCATTTTATTAAAGAACCGATTGCCTTTTTCTTTTCAACAAACTCTACTGAAGAAATATCCAATTGGGTAGTTTGGGATGCTTTTAAGGCATATATTCATGGACAAATTATTTCATACCCCGCGGGACTAAAAACACAAATAAAAAATGAAATACGTATATCAGCTGATGAGATTAAAGAAAGCTCCTAATTTAAAGCTTTATAAGAATAGAGTTGAACTTCAAATGAGACATGATTTGTTATTAGTATCACCGATTGAGAATCAACTACTTAAAACCAAAAGTCAATTTTATATACATGATGATAAATCTGACAATTAGTTGAAAGCTGTTTCAGCCAAACGTCAGATTATTAAAGTTAGTAAATGAAATGGTACTCTGACAGTAGATCATGATGAAATTAATAAATCCTTTCAAGGATTTTATACCTTCCTATATTAATCAGAATTTCTTACTGATTCCAATACAATGCATATATTGTATTTTTAACGAAACTGAACTTGCCAAATTTATCACATAATGAGTCTTTGTTGTTAGATGAACCCATCACGGAGGAAGAAATACAGAAAGCAATCCTTTCGATGAACTCTGGTAAAGCTCCTGGATTAGACGGGTATACAGCAGAATTCTTTAAGTATTTCTCAAGTTTACTGTCACCCTGGCTATGCAAAGTTTTAAAGAAGCCCTTTTAATGAATACATTACCACAATCCTTTTATGAAGCATCTATCTCTTTCATTCTTAAAAAAGATAAAGATCTTACAAAAGTTGCATCACATAGACCTATATCATTGTTAAATGTAGATTCTAAAATTCTTTCAAAAATATTAGCTATGAGATTGGAAAACATTTTACTGCAAATTATTTTGGAAGATCAGACGGATTTTATTAAAAATCGTTATTCATACTTTAAGGCTAGGAGATTATAGAATATTGTATATACTGCTTCAAATAAAATTCCAGAATGTGTCACATCGCTTGATGCTGAGAAAGTATTTGATAGAGTAGTATGGGAATACTTATTCAATACACTTGAAAAATTTAAGATTGTTCCAAAATGTATCTCTTGGGTCAAGCTGATACATCATATACCTCAGGCTTCTGTAATTACCAATAATCAGAGATCCCCTTTCTTTAGGCTCTTTCGATGTACGAGACAGAGCTGTCCTTTAAGCCCTTTATTGTTTGATATTGCTTTGGAACCTTTGGCCACTGCTTTGAAACATATAAGATTGTTAAGGGCTTGGACACGCTAGAGGCAGGAAACACGTTCCCGGTGTTGGGGGAGACCAGAACCAGGGTCCACAGGTTAAGAATAACGAGTAAGCCATTTAGAACGGAGACGAGGAAACACTTTTTCTCACAGAGAGTGTTGAGTCTGTGGAAATCTCTGCCTCAAAGGGCGGTGGAGACAGGTTCTCTGGATGCTTTCAAGAGAGAGCTAGATAGGGCTCTTAAAAATAGTGGAGTCAGGGAATATGGGGAGAAAGCAGGAACAGGGTTCTGATTGGGGATGATCAGCCATGATCAGATTGAATGGCAGTGTTGGCTCGAAGGGCGGATGGCCTACTCCTGCACCTATTGTCCATTGTCTATTGTCTATTGACTTGGTGTTGTCTTTTCCTGAAAATAAAAATGAGACCAGGAGAAAATGAAATAAACAGCTTAAATTACTGTGCGGCATAATCGAATGGTGGGGCTTTATACATTTGCCAGGCTGGATATCAAGTAGTGACCAAAACAATTGCTTGGTGCTTGAAGCTTGAAGGTACTCGAAAGCCTGAAGTTGTTATGCACTCGAAAGCCACCCCCCCCCCCCCACCCCCCTCACTCACCATCAACAACACCACAGTCACACTTGTGGAGTCTTTTAAGTTCCTAGGAACCATCATCTCCAAATACCTTAAGTGCGGGGCTTCCATCGACTCCACAGTCAAAAAGGCACAACAGAGAGTGTACTTTCTACGGAAGCTGAGGAAGCACAATCTGCCACAGGCAATGATGGTACAATTCAACACGGCCATCGTAGAGTCTGTTCTCACCTTCTCCATCATGGTCTGGTTTGGCTCAGCCACCAAGCATGATACCCGGAGGCTGCAGCGAATTGTCCGATCAGCAGAGAAGGTTATTGGCTGCAACCTTCCCTCCATTGATGAACTGTACACTGCAAGGGCCAGGAAGCGAGCAGGCAAGATCATCTCTGACTCCTCTCACCCTGGCCACAAACTCTTTGATTCACTTCCCTCTGGAAGGCGACTCCGGACTGTCAAAGCTGCCACAGCAAGACAGCCAGCTCTTATCTACTCAACAGCCAAAAATTTGTAGCCTCCGTTTGATCTGGTATTTTGTTGCTTCACATGCTTGATCAATGGTGTTTTATCATTAATTTATTATTATTATTATTATTGTTTAGTGTTTTCTGAGTCATTCGTAACTGTCACTGTATGTCATGTTACTTGTGGGTGGAGCACCAAGGCAAATTCCTTGTATGTGAATACTTAGCCAATAAACTTACATACTTACACTGATAGTAATTTACTAGAATGTTGCCTGGGTTCCAGCAACCAAGTTACAGAGAAAGGTTGAACAAGTTAGGTCTTTATTCTTTGGAGTGCAAAAGGATAAGGGGGGACTTGATTGAGGTCTTTAAAATGATGAAAGGGATAGACAGAGTTGACGTGGATTAGCTTTTCCCATTGAGGGTAGGTAAGATTCAAACAAGGGGGCATGACATGAGAATTAAGGGACAGAAGTTTAGGGGTAACATGAGGGGAAACTTCTTTACTCAGAGAGTGGTGGCCGTGTGGAATGATCTTCCTGCAGAAGTGGTGGAGGCAGGATCGATTTTAACATTTAAAAGTAAAGTGGATAGGTATATGGACGGGAAGGGAATGGAGGGGTATGGTCTGAGTGCAGGTAGATGGGACAAGGGGAAAATAAATGGTCGGCATGGACTGGAAGGGCCGAGAAGGCCTGTTTCCGTGCTGTAATTGTTATATGGTTATATGGTTATAATAAATGAATTATATATGAGGTGAAATTTACTCAGGGATGTGATAAATGTTTGCCTCTGACGCATAAATCATAGCGTATGTTCCTATAACCATAACCATGAGCCAACAGAAATGGCTGTTGTCACCAGGTTTAGAGCTTAATGTGACCAGGTCAATATTTCTGTCGCATACCTCGTGTATCATGGGATATAAATCGGGGAATAGATGACATTATCCATCCTCCTGCAGGGGACATTTGGACTTGTGTACAGGTGACTGAACCATAAAGAGTTGTACAGCATCGCACAAGCCAACCTCCCTTCTATTGACTCAATCACCACCTCGCACTGCCTTCGCTAGGCCAGCGGCATAATCAAGGACGAGTCACACCCCAGACACTCTCTCTTCCCTCCTCTCCCATCAGGCAAAAGGTACAGAAGTGTGAAAACGCACACCTCCAGATTCAGGGACAGTTTCTTCCCAGCTGTTATCAGGCATCTGAACCATCCTACCACAACCAGAGAGCAGTGCTGAACTACTATCTACGTCATTGGTGACCCTCGGACTATCCTTGATCAGACTTTACTGGCTTTACCTTGCACTAAACGTTATTCCATTATCATGTATCTATTCACTGTAAATTGCTCAATTTTAATCATGTATCGTCTTTTTGGAAGGAACTGTAGATGCTGGTTTACACCGAACATAGACTCAAAATGCTCGAGTAACAGACAGCATCTCTGGAGAGTAAAGTGCTCCAGAGATGCTGCCTCACCTCATCTATGCTGCTCATGTTACCTGCCTATAACAATTCTAATTAATGGGATTAATTTGGGCGGCACGGTAGTGCAGCTGGTAGAGTTGATACCTCACAGAATCAGGAACGCAGGTTCGATCCTGACCTTGCGTGCTTTCTGTGCAGAATTTGAACGTTCTCCCTGTAACCGAGTGGGTTTCCTCCGGTTTTCCCCCAACATTCCAAAGACGAGCGGGTTTGTAGGTTAATTGCCCAGTGTGTAGGGAGTGGATGAGAAAGTGAGATAACATAGAACTAGTGTGAGCAAGTAATTGATGTTTAAAGGAAATATATGGGACAAGTATTGTTCTGCAAATGGTGAGTGCCTGGAACACACTGCCAGCGCTGGTGGTGGAAGCAGATATGGTAGTGGAGTTTATAAAACACTTTTAGACCTGGATAGAGTGGGTATGGAGAGGCTGTTTGCATTAGTGGTTACATTGCCTATCCACATCCTGCAGGGATGCTTGATTAGTGCAGGTGTAAGATGTTATGGGAAGAAGGCAGGAGAATGGGGTTAGGAGGGAGAGACAGTTCAAATAAAGCCCCTGTCCCACCTAGGAAACCTGAATGGAAACCTCTGGAGACTGTGTGCCCCACCCATGGTTTCCGTGAGATTCTCAGAGGTTCCCGGAGGTTCCGGTCACTCTCCATGAGTCACCAGAGGTTCTGGTCTCTTGTCTGGAAAGCCTCGACCGAAGCGTGAGCTGCATCTACTGATCAAAGATCCTATAGGATCTTTGCTGCCGACCGCGCACACACACACAAACACATCACGAAGGTGGAGGCCAGGGACAGCGGAGGAGCGCTGTCTGCGCATGAAGAGGAAAGTAAATGGCTGCCACAGAGCACGGTAAGTACTGTAGAGAGTGCGGGAGGGAGAGAAGGACAGAGAAAGGGAGAGACAATGGAAAGAGAAGGGGGGGAGAAGGGGAGAGAGAAGGGGAGAGAGAAGGGGGGAGAGAAGGGGAGAGGAAAGGGGAGAGAGAAGGAGAGAGAACAGGGGGGAGAAGGAGTGGAGACAGTTTTAAGAAGTTTAGTAAAGTTAGCGGGCATTTTACCTTCTGGTGGATCTTCTAGGTCCTGAAAACCAAAGGGCTGAAAACTTCAATGAGCCAATCAGAATGGCCGGTCAGTGAAGACCTTCGATTGGCTGTAAGTAAATTGCAACCCCACTCCACTGGCTTCGACAAAACGGCAACCTATTTTTAGTGGAGGCCGGTTTTGGGTTTTTTTAAATAATCGCAGGAACATAGAAAAAACCGTGACTACGCGGAAACCACTTTCCACCAATAGGGAGAGTGACTGGAACCTCCGGGAACCTCATGGAAACCTTGGGTGGGGCGCAAGGTCTCTAGAGGTTTCCACTCAGGTTTCCTAAGTGGGAAGATCCGCAGTAAGGTAAAATGCCTGCTAACTTTATTAAACTTATTAATACTTTCTTCCCCCCCCCCTTCTCCCTCCCCCTCCCTCTCCCTCTTTTCAGAAGAAGAAGAGAAGGGGAAATCAACAGAGTTTATCAGCGCCCTCATCTCAAAACTGCTGGGTGAGAAATACTTCCAAAAACCACTTATCATTGACCACGCACACCGCACCCAACAGCCGAAGCCCGCAGAGGGAGCCAGGCCTCGCACATTCATCGCCAGAGTCCATTTCATTCATGAGAAAGATATGATAATGCAAACCCTGCGGGAGATGGAGGTGAAGTACAGCCTGCGCTTCCCAGCCAAACTGCAGCTTCAACACAACGGGCAACCAAAGGTCTTCACTTCTCCCGGAGAAGCAAAGAAATGTGTGGAAGGGTACCTGAGACGCAATGCTGGAAATGAACAGACAGGATGATCCTGCCTGACAGAGGAGATATTCGCTGAGAGCATTAAAGAACAGTTTGCTTCAACGCACCTAAAGACGGTATAATTTGACATTTTAAATATTATTAGAATAAGCGGAGGGGGCGCTTGGCTTGCCTTAGCTGGTTTATTTGCTTATAGACTGGTTAGGTAGTGGGCCTGAGATGCAATTTTACTTGCCATATGCCCGGCGGTCCTCACTCAGCAATGAGGGGGGAAGGTGACACTTTGTTTGGGGAAGTGTCTTTGGGGAGGGGGTCAGGGTTCATTAATGTTCAATGTTTTCCAGAGCTGCCAGACTCTTTATTTTTTATATTCTTTTATTTCGCCACGGTGTGCCTTTTTTTTCTCTTAGCTGAATATGTCAGGACTTAACAGTGTAAAACAGGTCGATATGAGTAAGATAACGTTGGTCTTGTGGAATGTACATGGCCTTGGGCATGCAGTCAAGCGGGGTAAAGTGATTGCGCATTTGAAATCTCTTGAATCAGACATAATATTTCTTCAAGAAACCCATATTAAAGCTACAGAGCAGAGGCGACTGAAAGCTAATTGGATCTCTCAAGTTTATCAGTCACCTTTTACACCCAAGGCTAGAGGTGTAGCCATTCTTTTTTGTAAGAATATTCCATTTCAACTTGTTTCAATGGTTACAGACCCAAATAGCAGATATATTATGATCACTGGAAATATTAATTCACTTCCTGTCACACTACTGAATATATACGGTCCAAACATTGATGATCCAAATAATTTCCGCAAAGTGTTTGATTTAATTCCAGACCTCAATACCACCAATTTGCTAATGGGAGGAGATTTTAATTATTACTTTGACCCATATCTTGACAGGCTCTCCACCTGCAGCCCACCTGCAATTGCATCTGTTCAAACATTAAATAACCTGATTAAGTCTAAAAATGTTGTCAATATCTGGAGGATACAACATCCAATGGACAAAGACTATTCATGTTTTTCCTATGTCCACAAATCATACACAAGAATTGATTATTTCCTAGTGGATGCAAAATTAATATCTAGCATTGAACATACCAAATATCATAATATATTGATATCAGACCACAGTCCAGTATCCCTAGACTTGAAGCTTGTTCTGCCTAAACAAAGCTATTGTTGGCGCTTTGACCTTGAGACCAACGATACAGGCAATGTATCAGATTCTACGCTCTGAGAGACCCTTAAGGTAGTAATGAGAGGTTATATAATATCCTATGAAGCCTCCAAAAAAAGGGAACAGCGCCATCAATTGGTAGAAATTTAAAATGCACTTCTAACTCTTCAACAGATCTACAGGAACCCTCTCTTGCAAGAGGATTACAACAAATGGATTATATAAAATATGAATATAACCGTATTCTTAGTGGAAATGTTGGTAAGTTCAGCCAGAGACACTTTGAGTTGGACGATAAACCAGAGAGGCTGCTGGCCAGATAATTAAAAGGGGAACAGGTGAGTCGTGCAATCCATAAAATTAAATCCAAAAAAGGTGATTTGCATACCAATCCTAAAGAAATAAACAATCACTTCAAAGTATTTTATTCAGAATTATATGCTGCTAAAACTCGGGCCGCTAATGCAGATTTTGCAGATTTCTTTGACTCCCTCAATTTGCCAAAACTATATGAATCAGCCAGGCTAGAACTGGACTCAGATTTCTTAGAGTGCGAGCTATTTGAGGCTATTAAATCTTTTCCCTCCGGTAAAGCAGCTGGACCGGATGGATTTGGTTGTGAATTCTACAAGGCATTTCATAAGTCGCTTGCCCCACTCCTAATTAGGATGATCAATGATTCGATTGAGAATAGCAGATTTCCGAAGTCCCTGTATGAGGCAAAAAAGACAAGGATAAAACTGAACCTGGCAGCTATAGGCCTATTGCTCTCCTCAACTTAGATCAAAAGGCTATCACAATAATACTAGCTAATAGACTGGGGAAGCATATTTCATCAATTATACACCCTGACCAAACAGGGTTTATTCCAGGTAGATTTTTGTTTTGTAATGTGCGTCGACTCCTGAATAATCTATATAGCTGCACCAAGAGGCCCATCTTATGCTTAGACATCGAAAAAACATTTGACCAGATAGAATGGCCCTATATATTAGAGGCACTTAAAAGATTTTGGTTTGGGAATTCCTTTATTGCGTGGGTCAAAATAGTGTATCTTTGTCCGACATCATCCATCCTCACTAATAAGGATAAGTCTGGACCTTTTGATTTACAACGTGCGGTCAGACAGGGGGATCCTCTGTCCCCCTTACTCTTTGATATTGCTCTGGAACCTCTAGCAATAGGAGTCACCCAAACATCACGGGTATTAAGGTGGGGAACGTGGAAAGTCATGTGGGGCTTTACGCCGATGACACATTATTATATCTCTCCTATCCAGAAGCCTCTGTTCCTCCCTTGTCAGATTTTATTAAATCATTTGGCAAGCTTTCCGGATACACAGTCAACTGGAGTAAGAGCGAGTTTATGCCTTTATCAGAGAGTATAGATTCAGATTTCCTTGAGGCTCAACCATTTAAGATAGTATATCATAATTTTACATATCTAGGACTCAAAATACCCCTAAACTCCAAACTTATATTTAAACCCATCCACGCTGATATGATTAAACCCGTCTCACGGTGCGAGTTGGCCCACGAGTGACCCCGAGGTTTCACTCGTGGTGATCACGTACAGCCAACGTAGCGGGAACGTGGGACCTCGCGCGATCAACTTGTCCACTCGTGGCGCTAACGGCAGGTACCCGCGAAACTTGTGAACTCGTGAAAAAAGTCAAACATGTTTGACTTTTTCCACGAGTCAAATTTACTGTTCAAGTTTAAAATTGAAACATTTAGACTCGTTGTAAGAACGCAGGGCCCGTGCGTTTAACGTAGTGATTCGTGAGTCTACCGTGGGAACTCTTTAAAATATTTCAGTGCCATTCACACTCGAGTCTTAATCACAAAATTTAATTCACCCTAGACTAAATATTCTTTGTTTTTTGATCATTTTCGTCTTATTTTCCCATGTGTACAATTTTATATATAATGTATATCCTAAAAATATGTTAAAAAAAAACTAGGAGTGAAAAAAAAGTTTAATTACCACAGGAGTTGGAAAATCATTCTATTAGAATGATTAAAAAAAACATTCCAACGTCTAAACACTGGGCTTCAGCCCTATCCTACCCTTTCGGGGGGGTGATTACTGCAGTTATTTATTGGAAAATTAGCTATAAAAACCATGGAGATGAATCAATGAACATTGGATTTTCCTGACGCGTAGATCTGGTTTTGGGGTCCCGCCAAGAGGAGGTGATGTGGACACGGTTTCAGTTACAGTTCTAGAGGAACATTGCTTCCGATCTAAGTCTCTTATGCACTCCTCAGAAGAACTGGGTGTACTCTTCACCATTATGGCTCCCAGCCTACAGGTTTCTGATCTGAACAACTAACTTCTTCCCAATTTCTCCTCCACCCACTCCCCCACCCCCCCCTATTTCCCTCTCCTCCTCGGCGCTCTTGTTCACTCCCTCCCTCCCTCCCTCCCTCCCTCCATCCCTCTCGCAGGGCTTGGTTCAAAGGGGGCAACGAGCCAAGCGGGGTCTGAACCCTTTCTGAAAACGAGCGCAAAGAGTAAAAAGTATTGTCAAGCGCTCCAAACTTCGTTTAAAATAAGTAAATCCGACCTTGGCTAATAATTTAAAAATAAATCCTTATACAAAACCAACACCCTACAAACTCTCTGTCTCTCACGCTGCCTGTTGCCTTGTGGGGGGTGTGTGTCGGAGAGAGGGGGTGTGGGTGTGGAGGGGACCCGATGTGAATGTTACCACTATAGGATGGCGAGCTTGGGCTCTGAGCTGCAGTGATAGAGAGCAGAGAGAGAGAGAGAGAGGGAGAGAGAGTGGGTGTGCGCGTCAGCAGCAAAGATATATACAACGGGGGTACACAAAAGGCTGGAGAAACTCAGCGGGTGCAGCAGCATCTAAGGAGCGAAGGAGTGAAGGAGACAGGTGACGTTTCGGGTTGAGACCCTTATATACAACGGGCTTGTACCCGCTGGCAAGATGGGTTTCCTTTGTTCTCATCCGGGGCTTCAGAGAGATCGGAGAGAATTAAGTCTCCCTTGCACACCACTCCTAACCCAAGGGCCTTGTCACCCCAGACAGATTAATGACGCCCCCCCCCCCCCCCCAACCTCCCTCACACCTGGGCACCAAAGCAGCTCAGGAGGCGAACCCTGAGCTCCGTCTCCCAACAATCTGATGCGCATTTTCCCTCTGTAGGTCATATTAATAGATGTAGCCGCGCTGATTTCT
The DNA here is from genome assembly GCA_963514005.1 of Raja brachyura. The sequence goes on from OY740790.1 coordinate 73,742,131, forward strand.
ATCTTTAACTCAAAGCCACAGGATGGAGGTGTTTTCTTTAACATTGTTGCTTTATTAAAACATACCTTCATTCACGATTGGCTCAAGTGTAACGGGAGAGGAACTTGGTAACTCGGGAGAGCACCTTGGAACATCGCATAAAGAACATGCCCGTGGGAACTCGGTTAAACACTTGACCATAAACTTTGAATCTCGTGCATAACCACGAGTCCGTTTTTTTTCTTTCACTTGGGGTCACTCTTGGGTGGACTCGCACTGTGAGACAGGGCCTTAACAAAGTTAAAATTAAACATAGAGAAGTGGAGGATTTTACCCTTGTCTATAGTGGGGCGTATTAACGCTATCAAGATGGTGTCTCTTCCTAGATTTTTATATTTATTCCAAAATCTCCCAATTTTTCTTACTTCATCATTCTTTAAAAAACTCATTATCCTCCCATTTATTTGTTACTATAAAGGCCACCGTATATCAAAGGTGCATCTTCAAAAGCCAAAAAATGAGAGAGGCATGGACCTTCCTATATTTAGGCACTACTATTGGACAGCCAATGCTAGAGCTCTGATTTACTGGCAATGGGGATTCCCAGATGAACCTTTGAATAATAATAATAATGCCTCCTTATGGCTAAACATTGAAAGAACAGCAGTGAAAAATTCCTCCCTCTGTACTTTACTTTTTTCCAAAACAGAATCCCCACACAACTTGGTTGGTGAGAATTTTATTTTAAGAAATTCTATTCAAATTTTAAATCAGATAAGAAGTTTCAGTACATTGTCAAATGTCTCTATTTACACCCCCATATGTCACAACCATTCCTTTTTGCCACCACAGACGGATGGGGTGTTTGCTGTCTGGAGGGACAAGGGCCTTGCGACCCTCTGAGGTTTATATATAGACAAAAAGTTTGCTTTGTTTAATCAGCTGAAATCAAAATTTAACCTTTCCAACTCTCATTTTTTTCGCTATCTCCAAATTAGGCACAACGTTAAAGACCAAATTCCAAATTTTCAAACCATGCCTCAAAGTTGCCCACTCTACGAGCTCCTGCAACTTCCTCCGGACTCCAAACATTTAATATCTCGCTTTGTGCATCTATTCACCACCTCTGTATCCACTAACCATCAGAAAGAAGCCTGGTCTACTGAGCTGAATTTCGAGGTGTCTGACGACATTTGGAATGAAGGTTTGACCAGAATCCAAACTTGTTCGATCAATGCAAGGTATAAACTGATTCAGTTTAAAGTCATCCATAGACTCCATTACTCAAAGACCACATAATATCGAATCTATCCATCTATTTCTCCATTATGTGACAGATGCAAAGGTGCAGATGGTTCTTTAACACACATTTTCTGACTCTGACCTCATATACAAAGACACTGAAATATTTAAGTGGTTCTCTGGGGTCTATGGAAAAGATATTCCCTGTGATCCAGAACTGGCACTTTTTGGATGCTCAATGACTGCTTTGAACTTCACGTGTGAAGAACAACAAGCACTGATGCTTGGTTTGGTGGCAGCCAAGAAAATGATCCTAACAGACTGGAAATCATCCACACCCCCCTGCTTCGAAAATTGGCTCAATGAAATGCTAATAATCATAGAGATGGAAAGGATACGCTTCCACAACTCCAAGGTACCCAACAACTTTTTAAGTGTTTGGGGACCATCTATCAACCATCTCAAAGACAAATAATTTCATATTTTCTACAGCGATGTAGTCCTATGCTCTTTACTTGTGCTCTTGCAATGCCTGACTGCAACACCATGTGGATTGCACCAATAGTGTGATGTCTGGCGGCTTTTTCTGTTGTCTTTCTTCTCTTTCTTTTTTTTTCTTTTTTTGTTAACTTATAAGGATACAACTCCCAAGCAAAGCAGGAATGTAAAAACTAAAAAACTCTTAAGTTAAAAATAAAATTACTCTTCTCGCCCCTTTTGATTGGGCTCCCCAATCAATTTGCAGTGATCCTCATGAACCCATGCAGCACGACCCTCAACCTGTGAATGAGAAGTTTGCAAAGCACGGGTTAAGGTTAACACATAGGATGTCATTTCCTTAGTCATCTGGTGGGAATGGACCGCTGCGGGGGCATGGTCATTCCATGGCATCCTTAAAGGTAGACCATAAATGATTTCTACAGGCGTTAGACATGCTGTACCAGAAGGAGTGGTCCATATCTGAAAAAGAGCTACAGGAAGCAGTTTTAACCATGTTGAGCCAATCTGTGCCACTAATTTTGCTAATTTGGTTTTCAAAGTCTGATTTGCCCGTTCCACCAATCCAACGGCCTGAGGTCAACACGCACCATGGAGCTGTTGATGTATCTGTAATTGGTGGCACATTTCTTTGTTTAGAGCAGCAATATAATGAGGACCATTATCTGAACTTAAACGTGCAGGAACACCGAATCGCGGTATGATTTTTGCGTAACAATATTTTTACAACAGTAGAGGGCTTATTGTCAATGGTTGGGTATGCTTCAACCCATTTACTGAAAACATCATCAATTACAAGAACATACTTATAAACTGACATCTTTCCAACTCGATTTAGTCCATTTGCAAGGTCTCAAAGGGACCTGCTGGTAAAGGTGTCTTACCTGGTTCACAGGGCAAGCCTTTACCTGGATTATGCTGCTGACAAATCAGACATAGCTGGCTGATACACTGGGACAAGTCCAGAAGTTTCGGATGCCACCAGATCTCTAAAAGCATATCACTTACGGCCTTGGCACCACAATGAGTTGCAAAGTGTACACATTCAATAATCCGCAATGCAAGCTCGTCAGACATGCAAGTCTGGGCGGCAGACAGAACCCATAAGTTAGTGACAGGCTGCCAACATAAGCTGTAATCGATCCTCACTGTTACCTGCCCCTGGGTGCGCGGTTGTCATAGGTTAAGCGAATCAAAAATCTGGTATATCAATCGCTGTTCAGAATATTATAAAGGACATTTCCCACCCCGAACACTCCCTGTTTGAACTGTTGCCGTCAGGCAGACGGTACAGATCTACAAGGACAAGGACAAACAGACTTAAAAACAGTTTTTATCCCACTGCTATAAAGGCACTAAATGTAGCCGCCAAGGAACGCGGGGACTAAGGGACTGTGGTTGATACACTGTGAAATCGACAGAAGGATGTAGGGTTGGGTGTTTATGCGTGCTGTTTTCATATTTCATATTTATTTTAGCTTTTATGGTTTGAATGGTGCAGACTGGTTGACATTTTTTAATTTTGTTGCACATGGTTCATGTTACAATGACAATAAAGAAACTGTTACTATTATTATTACTGTTCATACTTGCTGAACTAATGCCCATAAATCTCAGGAATCGGCGTGATATATAGATATCGTAGATTCTGATTCTTATTAGGCACTCCCAACAAAATTGCCATCTTCTCTTTTGGTTTCCACAGCAGCCACACATTATTCATGGCTGTTTTGCCATTGTCTTGTTGGTTGGGTGGAGGAGGTATTAGGGCTCTGGGGATAGGGACCGTTCTGACAGGATATTGGCGCCTGGATATTTCAGCACCTTCCCTTGTTGCTTCTGGAGTATGGCTTTCTCAGCCAAGTGCTCCCTTCTATAGTCCCAACTGTGTGGCAGCTTGCAGGGCGGCAGCTCACAGGGGGGCATCATCTCGTGGCCCGGTGGCAGCTCGTGGGGGGGGTGGGGTGGCAGCTCGCGGCATTGGGCAGCACTCGGGGAGATTGGCAGCTCGTGGGGGTGATGTGGGCGGCAGCTCGTGGCCCAGGGGCAGCTGGTGGGGGGGGAATGGCAGCTAGTGGGGGTGGGTGGCAACTCAGACCCGGGAGCGGCACGCGGGGAGGGGGGGGGGCGGGGTAGGCAGCTCGCGGGGGGTGGGGCAACAGCAGATTTGGGGGGGGGGTCGTCACTGGCAGCACAGACGCAGTATGCAGATCCATTGGGACATCATCAGTCAAAGCCACTCGGTTTCTATTTTCAAAGATATTTCAGATTTGTGAACATTTTTATAAATAACTCAAGAAATAAAGCAGGAATTTTTCAGATAAGACAATTTTGGACTACACGGGATAGAACTCTACAGGAATATGTAAACATTTTCATGCTCGCGTGTGGTTTTTTCGAGTAGATGTGATCACATATAAACAAATAAATATACAAATATACACACACGCACACATACACATCCAAGTTTTATAGTCATAAGGATATGACATGATAGACAGAAAAAGCTGGAGTAACTCAGCGGGCCAGGCAGCATCTCTGTAGAGAACGAATTGGTGACTTTTCAGGTCAAGACCTTTCTTCAGACTGGTTAGGGATAAGGGAAACAAGAAATATAGACAATGATGTAGGGAGATAAAGAACAATGGATGAAAGATATGCAAAAAAATAACAGTGAAAGAAGAAACAGGCCATTGTTAGCTCTTTGTAATGGGTGAAAATGAGAAGCTGGTGCTACTTGGATGGGGGAGGGATAGAGAGAGAGGGAATGCCAGGGCTACCTGAAGTGAGAGAAATCAAAATTCATACCACTAGGCTGTAAGCTACTCAAGCAAAATATGAGGTGCTGTTCCTCCAATTTGCATTTAGCCATACTCTGACAATGGAGGAGACTGAGGACAGAAAGGTCTGTGTAGGAATGGGAAGGAGAATTAAAATGTCCAGCAACCGGGTGATCAGGTTGGTTCACGCACGCTGAGTGAAGGTGTTCAGCGAAACGACTGCCCAGTCTGCGTTTGGTCTCGCCAATGTATAAGAGTCCACATCTTGAACAATGATACAGTAGATGAGGTCAGAGGAGGTGCAAGTGAACCTCTGCCTAACCTGAAAGGACTGTCCGGGTCTCTGGACAGAGTCAAGGGAGGAGGTATAGCGACTGGTGTTGCATCTCCTGCGTTTTCTGGGGAAAGTTACTGGGGAGGGATGGTTTGGTTAGGAAGGGAATGGTTATATAGTTATATAGTTTTTATTCAGTGGATAATAATTCCTTCTTTAGACAAAGCACTAATCCCCAGATCTGCATTAATATTCTAATTGTGCGTGTGTTCAGTATTAGCTCACTCGAAGAAAAATGGTCTCATTTGATGACAATGAAATGACCGTAAGCTTGGTGTTTCTCTCAGGGAGGGCAGAGAGCGTTCCACATCTCTTCAGTTTTCATCGCAGCAATGGGATTAGAACTATAGTTGGCAAGGTCTGCATTCCTCATGGCAATGCCTCCCAGGTTGAACTTCTTCATGAAAGTCGTCCTCAATGAAATGCTCTCTGGATCGTCGTACCAGACCTCGTGGAATGCCTTACCTTTCTGTTGTGGAAGCAAAAAGTAGGCTTAGCTTGGTTCAGTGCACTGCTAGATTTCTTTAACAAAACAGTGCAAAGTCCATGACAATAAAAACACAAAGTGCTGGAGTAACTCAGAGGGTAAAGGGCCTGTCCCACTGTACGAGGTAATTCTAGAGCTCTCCCGAGTTTTTAAAAAATCAAACCCATGGGAAGCACGTAGAATATACGTAGCGGGTACGTCGGAGCTCGGGACGTCTCTTAGCAGCTCGTAACACTAACGGCAGGTACTCGGGAAACGCGGTAAGCTCGTGAAGACTTGTGAAGATTTTAAGATGTAAAAACAAGGAACTGCAGATACTGGTTTACAAATACAAAATAAGGGTACAAAGTGTTGGAGTAACTCAGTGGGTCATCTGTACCCCATTGCAGACATTGGACTTTGTCTCTGGAACTGATGCACTACAATGCTGAGACCTATTTTCTACACTCTGAATCTTCCCCTTTGCTCTACCTGTTGTACTTGAGTTTGTCTTTGTTGTATTTACGTATAGTATTGGCTGATCTGATTGAACACCCTGCCAAACAAAGCTTTTCACTGTACCTCGGCACACGTGACAATAATTATCATAAAGCTATAAAATAGTAAGATTAAATGAGAACTTACCAGTTTGAAGTTTGATCTTTATTTTATGAGGAGTCGGGTTGAGGGACTACGTGAAGAACCCCGTAAAGCCATTCATGCGTCAATCTTCAAAGCAACGGTGTGAAATCACAGCTAATAGTGACTGAAGTATAATGGTAAGATAACAAAGACTATACCAGATGAAATCTATGAGGGCTGGGAGCGGAGGGCATGTTTTACTTGAGTGAGTGACTACGTGAAGACTTCAAAGCTCTGTGATTTCATGCCGTGTGAACGAGTATACACAACCACAGCTGCTTCCTTGACAAATGAAGGGAAAACATTCATAATGCATTCATAATGCATAATGTAAAACATGCTGATGCTGTTTAAATGAAACAATAATATTTCCATCTCTCACCCAGATGGAAATATAACCAGAACATAAATAGAGTTAACAAATACCCCTGGTTCAGCAATGGGTCATTACAGATGTTTGGAGATTCGTTCGATGGACCATGCTGCAGCCGTAACAATGTGACCCAGCGGAACATAAATACCCTTGCTGCTGATGTTGTAGCAGCCCTGGTGGAATGAGATCTGGAAACAGAATCCATTAGTACATAACACAACTCCGTTTTTCCCATCTGGAATGGATTGAACAATACGTTCTCCCAAATATTTAGTGAGTAACAACATTGCTAGTCCAGAACTCCAAGGTTCTTGATGACCTTGACATATTGTTGTATATATGTGTGCTTACCTTATCAAAGGTCCCCTGGTATGCCTGTGACTATTTTGAGACCTGACCCCCTTCTGGTCTGCTCAAGTATTTATAACATAAAACCCCTGTCTCACGGTGCGAGTTGGCCCACGAGTGACCCCGAGTTTTCACTCATGGTGATCACGTAGTGGGAACGTCGGAATTCGCACAAGCAACTTATCGACTCATGGCGCTAACGGCAGTTACTCGGGAAACTTGTTAACTCTTCAAGTTAAAAATGGAAACATTTAAACTCGTTGTAGTAACGTAGTGGCCCGTGCGTTTACCTTAGTGACTCGTATGTCTACCGTGGGAACTTTCTTATATCTGTTTGTTCGCTCGAGTAAAGACTGAACCAAAGATAGAAACTCAGCGGACCAGGCAGCATCTCTGGAGAGAAGGAATGGAGTCGAGACCCTTCTTCAGACTTAGCCGAAACGCCACCCATTCCTTCTCTCCAGAGATGCGGCCTGTCCCGCCGAGTTACTCCAGCATTTTGTGTCTATCTTCGGCCTTTCTGCGATGATCTGCCACTTGTCCTTTATTATTGAGGCACCTGCCCCGTGGCTTCGTATTCGTCACCGTCTCAATGAATGGCTTTAGGACGCGGTTAAAGACCTGCTGGAGGGGCAAGTCTGGGGCGGTGGGTGGGATGTGTCCACGTGTGATGCTCCATCCACCCCCCGGGGCCGAGAGTGTGGGATTGGGAAGGAACTGCAGATGCTGGTTTACACTGAAGATAGACACACACAATGCTGGAGTAACTCCGAGGGACAGGCAGCATCTCTGGAGAGATGGGATGGGTGAGATTTCGGGTCGAGACCCTACTTCAGACTTCTCCGGAGATCCCGCTGAGTTTACTCCAGTAGTTGGTGTCTATCCCGGTGGCGGGGAGCCGGGCTTGGCCGACCCGCCTCCTCTACTTGCCGGTCAGTCCAGTGATCATTACTCTCCGCCCGGGATGCAGCGGAGTTTTGCACCCGGTGAGTTGTCCAGTGCTCACGGTGGACGAGGGAGGACAGCAACAGGCCAGGTAAATGAATAGCAGCACATAAATGATTCAACCTTTAGCATTTCTTGATTTTATGTTTTAATTTACAAGCCGCTTCACGCGAGGCAAGTTTTATTTTCAGTCCGAGGAAGGGTCTCGACCCGAAACGTCACCCATTCAACAATAGACACAAACAAGCTGGAGTAACTCAGCGGGACAGGCCGCATCTCTGGAGGGAAGGAATGGGTGACGTTTAGATCCAAATGCTGGAGAATTTCAGTAGGTGGAGACCCTTCCGTCACCCATCCCTTCGCTCCATAGATGCTGCTGCACCCGCTGAGTTTCTCCAGAATTTTGTGTACGCTCGATTTTCCTGCATCTGCAGTTCCTTCTTTAACACTGCTGGAGTAATGCAGCGGGTCGAGATCCTTCTTCAGAAGACGAGCCCTTATCCGAAACGTCACCTATTCACGTTCTCCAGAAATGTTACCTGGCCCACGTTGTTACTCCAGCTTGTTGCGTCTGCCTTCTGTCTGAAGCCTTGGGATAGTCACCGACATGAAGACATTGTGAAGCCCCTGCGCCCGGTGCAAGGGGCGGGGAGCTGGAGAGGGGGAGGGAAGGGGGCACATACATGGCCGGGAAGCAGAGGGGTGGGGGTAGGGGTGGCGACAGACAGGGCCAACAATGAGATGTAGAAAGACAGAAACACCGACGTGCAAAGGAGACCTACAATAGCGCATGATCTCTCTCACGTTATGGCGGGTGATTGGCGCCTGCCCGCTGTTTCTGCCCCGTGGGATCGTTGCCCTTTGTGTTGGCGTGGAGGGGGACATGGAGGGAGACACAGCGGCTTTTGAGACTGGTGGGCAATCACTACCAAAGTGTCTGCCTGCAGTCAGCACACCTCTCCTACACATGTCTCCCGCACTAAGACCATCCCGCAGAGAATGATCCCAGCACCCAAGAGCCTTGTCTGTCAGCCCCCCCCCCCCCCCCCCCCCATCCCCAACCACCTTCCACCTCAACTTACGCCCTCAAGAGGTGAACCCTGAGCTCCGTCTCCCAACAACCTGAACAGCGGCTGCGGCACCCGGCATGGACTTCTCACACCCTCACACACTTACCTTCATTCACGGTTGGCTCAAGAGTAACGGGAGTGGAACTTGTTAACTCGGGAGAGGAAGTTGGAACATCGCAGCAATGACATACCCGTGGGAACTCGGTTAAACACTTGATCATAAACTTGAAATCTCGTACACAACCACGAGTCTGTTTTTTTCCTTTCACTTGGGGACACTCGTGGGATGACTAGCACCGTGAGACAGGGCCTTTATCATATACCCATATAACAATTACAGCATGAAACAGGCCCTCTCGGCCCTTCCAGTCCGTGCTGACCATTTATTTTTCCCTAGTCCCATCTACCTGCACTCAGACCATACCCCTCCATTCCCTTCCCGTCCATATACCTATCCACTTTACTTTTAAATGTTAAAATCGATCCTGCCTCCACCACTTCTGCTGGAAGCTCATTCCACACAGTCACCACTCTCTGAGTAAAGAAGTTCCCCCTCATGTTACCCCTAAACTTCTGTCCCTTAATTCTCATGTCATGCCCTCTAGTTTGAATCTTCCCTACCCTCAATGGGAAAAGCTTATCCACGTCAACTCTGTCTATCCCTTTCATCATTTTAAAGACCGTAATCAAGTCCCCCCTTAACCTTCTGCGCTCCAAAGAATAAAGACCTAACTTGTTCAACCTTTCTCGTTACTTAGTTGCTGGAACCCACGCAACATTCTAGTAAATCTCCTCTGTACTCTCTCTATTTTGTGGACATCCTTCCTATAATTAGGCGACCAAAGTTGTACACTATACTCCAGAATAGGTCTTACCAATGCCTTGTACAATTTTAACATTACTTCCCTACTCCTATATTCAATGCTCTGATTTATAAAGGCCAGCACACCAACAGCTTTCTTTACCACCCTATCTACATGCGATTCCACCTTCAGGGAACTATGCACAGTTATTCCTAGATCCCTCAAGATTCCACAGCATTCCTCAATTCCCTACCATTTACCATGTACGTCCTATTTTGATTTGTCCTGCCAAGATGTAGCACTTCACACTTATCAGCATTAAACTCCATCTGCCATCTTTCAGCCCACTTTTCCAAATGGCCCAAATCTCTCTGTAGACTTTGAAAATCTACTTCATTATCCACAACACCACCTATCTTAGTATCATCTGCATACTTACTTATCCAATTTTCCACCCCATCATCCAGGTCATTGATGTACATGACAAACAACAGTTGACCCAACACAGATCCCTGAGGCACCCCACTGGTCACCAGCTTCCAACCTGACAAACAGTCATCCACCATTACTCTCTGACATCTCCCATTCAGCCACTGTTGAATCCATCTTGCTACTCCACCATTAACACCCAAAGATTGAACCTTCTTAACCAACCTTCCATGGGGAACCTTGTCAAAGGCCTTACTGAAATCCATATAGACAACATCCACTGCTTTACCCTCATCAAGTAACCTCTTCAAAAAATTCAAGAAGGTTTGCCAAACATGACCTTCCAGGCACAAATTCATGTTGACTATTCCTGATCAGACCCTGTTTATCCAGATGCTTATATATATTATCTCTAAGTATCCTTTCCATTAATTTGCCCACTACTGATGTCAATCTAACAGGTCTATAATTGCTAGGTTTATTCTTTGAACCCCTTTTAAACAATGGAACAACATGCGCAGTATGCCAATCCTCCGGCACTATTCCCGTTTCTAATGACATTTGAAATATTTCTGTCATAGCTCCTGCTATTTCTACACTAACTTCCCTCAATGTTCTAGGGAATATCCTGTCAGGACCTGGAGACTTATCCACTTTTACAAATTCAACATAATATTATATTATATTATATATTATATTATATATTATAATTTACAAACATTATCATCCTGCACCATCACAATTATTTAGCGACTGAACCTGCTGCACTAAACCAGTGCCATAAGTATAACTACCTAATAAGCTCCAGCCAAATTTAAGGATATAGCTGCAGCCTCCTGGTGAAATAGTGTTCACAAATGTCAACATCGCATATTGCATTATACTTGTCCTGGGACCTATGTTGAAGATATCCTACCCCTTGATAACCGGTGTGGACCCGACAGAGCGAGTCTTGTTTGCTACAGCCAACTCAATGAGAAAGCTCACCGACCCAATTAATGGCTGTATAACTCCATAATTAACAGACAATCATTTAGCATGAACTCGAAACATTAGCAATCAATACTATTTTCCATGGAACATAAGCATATCTTTCCATGGAACATAATGCATTTCTTTCATTGCACTCACCTGGGCTAGACATATCATCAGGTGGTGCTGTTGCTAGCTGCCTCCACCTTCAGTCTGGTATCTTTTTGTTTTTTTGTTATGTTTTACGAGCATTTTTTTGTGTTTTTTAAAAAATGTCTATGTGGGGGGAGAGGGCACCGTAAGGGGAATACCATCCTTCAGTCGCTTCCTGGAGAGGATGTGACAAGTATTCGAGTCGCTTCCTCGCCCCCCCCACCCCCCCGCGGCCTACCTACTGGATTGGCGCGGCCTTTCCTGCCGGGACCGACCAGAGCTCCAGCAGCGGTGGTGCAGTGTTGGAACCATTGCGGGGTGGGTGATGCCTCACCAGGGATCGCCGTTGGAGCTCTGGAGTGCTGGGTCTGCTGCACCGACATCGCGGAGCTGTGGTTCACGGAGCTCCCAACGCGGACTTTGGGAGCTGTGGACTCTGTTGGGAGGTGGCTGATCTGGAGGTCCGGGCCGCTGAGGATGTTCTCCGTCGGGGTTCGGCGTCGGGGTTCCAACGTTCACGGCGAGAGGGCCTGAGCATTGGGCCACCCGTGACGGCAACTGCGGGTGCTAGGGAGGCCACGACCACGGGAGAACATCTGGGAAGACCGGCGGAGAGGCTGGCTGGACTATGGTACCGTCCTTAACTTTGGCGCTGCTGTGGGGTTATGCTGTGTCGTGGACTTCTGTGTTTGTGCCTTTTTTTAAAATATGTATATTTATTTATTATTTATTTTTATGTTGCTTGACTGTAAGCAAAGTCCATTTCGTTGTCTCTAAAATGAGATAATGACAATAAATTGAATACAATACAATAACAAACTCTTTCATCTCTTGGAAAAGAAAATTCTACGGTTTGGTGCTATGCAAACACTTTGAACACATAGAAGGATAGATGTAACAACCCAAACCTTAGGGTAGTTTATTAAACCTGCAGAACATAATTTTAGTTTATCATGCAACATCTGATTTGCGAAGCCTCAGGCTGAACAAGCAAAATTACGTTTAAAATAACCAATAAGGTTATATTATTATTTGCAACAAATCGGGAATCACACAATTGGAACCTAAAGCCTCTTAATGACTTTATTTGAAGCCTCGATTGATGAGACAAAATGGAGGTAGACATAAAAGGCCTTCCTTCTCCTTTTGGTGAGAATGTATCTTTTGCCACTGCTATGCCAAATATTTTGCAACCAGTCAACAGGCAGAATATTAACAAACAATAATTTATCTACGAAATTTCATTTGTCAAGGGGAAGTAGACAAGGATGTTCATTATCACTGTTGTTATTTGCCCTCATAATTGAACCCTTAGCGGAAATAATTAGAATTCATCCGAATATCCATGGATATAAAACAAAATATTCCAATGATAAAATATCACTATACGTTGATGACGTACTATTGTACATCACAAAACCTCATATTACTATACCAAATATTTTAAAATTAATAGAGGACTTCGGATCATTCTCAGGATATAGAATAAATTGGAATAAAAGTGAAATCATGTCAATAAAACCGGAAGACTCTACGCATCTTTTACAGTTTCCTTTCAAAATAGCTACGGAAAAATTTAAATACTTGGGCATCGAAATTACTAGGAGATATCAAGATATGTTTGACGAAAATTATAACCTTCTACTTAAGAAACTATGTAACTTGATTACATTTTGGAAAACGCTTCCGATGTCCTTAATAGGCCGAATAAATGCCATAAAAATGATTTTTCTACCACAAATTTTATACCCGTTCCAATCTATCCCAATATATTTACGAAAAATGTTTTTTTTTTTAAACTGGACTCTGATATCACAAATTTTACTTGGGATTATAAATCCCACAGAATACATGGAGCTCATCTGAATAAACCCAAAGTAGTAGGGGGATTAGCACTCCCCAACTTTATGTATTACTACTGGTCTGTAAATATTAGAAACATGATCCAATTGCTGGATAACTCTCCCCAACAACCGGATTGGACGATTATGGAGAGAGAGGATTGCTCTCCTTATAATATTGGAGCAATCCTTCTCTCTCCAATACCGATGAATAATGTAAATTACTACAATAATCCAATTATATACAGTACAATTAGAATTTGGAAACAAATAAAACACAATTTAAAATTAAGAAATTTATATCTCTTATCTCCTATCGGTAAAAACCTCTCATTTAAACCTTCAACTATAGATAAAGCATTTACACAATGGGAAAGAGCTGGAATTAAAATCTTTGGAGATGTGTATGAATCGGGAAAACTTTTATCATTTAAACAAATACATCTAAAATACAATTTGGGAAACAATCAGTATTTTAAATGTTTCCAAATCCTTGACTATCTGAAAAAGTATGCACAAGATTATCACAATATGCCTCCAGACTTACTGGAAGAAGTAATGAATACAAAGGCAGAATCAGCAAACCTAATATCATATATATATATAATATTATTCTAAATGCAGAAATACCAACAACAGATGGTATAAGGAGAGACTGGGAAAAAGAATTAAGTATAAAAATTCCCAAAGAAAGGTGGGAAGAATATTTATTAAACGTGCATAAATGTTCAATTAATGTAAGACACACCTTAATACAATTTAAAATATTACACAGATTATACTATTCAAAAACTAAAATAAGTAAACTTTTTCCCAACGTCTCTCCTATATGTGATAAATGTCAATGTCAAGAAGCTAATATAGCACACTCATTTGTCTTTTGTACAAAAATTCAAACATTTTGGACTGAAATTTTTGAAATTTTCACAAAAATATTTAAAATAAAACCGACCCCAGAAGCAGATGGATAATTTCCTAATATATCACCATTGTGTGATAAATGCCAGCACATAGAAGCTGATTTAACTCATAGTTTTGTAATATGCACAAAAGTTAATAGTTATTGGACTGAGATTTTTAAAATTATTTCTATAGTTCTTAAGATTACATTAAATCCTGACCCAAAGCTAATAATATTTGGTGTTTTAGATTCAAATCAAACATTAACAGTAAATCAAAGAAATTTTCTTGATTACTGTTTAATGATTGGAAAAAAATTAATATTAAAATTTTGGAAGGGACCATTATCCCCTACAATCAAAATGTGGACAGTGGAAATGTTGGAGGCGTTGCAATTGGAGAGAATTAGGTTTATCCTAATAGATAAACACAAACGTTTTGAACAAATATGGTCTCCATTCACTGATTATATGAAGGGGTAGCTGGGCTCAGCATTGAAACTCAACAAGTACCCGGTGGTAAGATCAGATGAAAAGGTTTAATCCGAGATTTGTATAGTCTCTATATATATATTATTAGAAATTGTTCCATTCATTGTTAAGATGTATACATTTTTTCTATTTTTAAGTATAATAATTGTTTGTTAGTAATATGGGGTTTTTTTGGAATTCTTTTTAAATTTTTTTATTCTTTCTCTTCTCACATATAATCAAAATTATAATCACACTTTTTAAATTAAACATCTATTCTTTCTTTACTCTTTTTTCTCTTCACTATTAAAAAAAATTGAGGCTTATATATATTGCTTTGTAATATTCATATAACTTTGGAAATATATAATATGTATATCTGAAAAAAATTGTTATATTATTTGTAATACGTATGGCCTCTAATAAAAATATAATTAAAAAAAAGAAGCAGATGGATAATCTTCAGGATATCGGAAGATTGCCCTGAATTAAATGTGTTTCAAAAGACTCTATTTGAATATTGCTTAATAACTGGAAAAAAGCTAATCTTAAAATTCTGGAAAAATTCTCCGGTACCCACAGTCAATATGTGGATTTCATCTATGTTCGAAACACTACACTTGGAAGATATGAAACTCCGACTAGCAGGAAAATTAGACTGTTTCTATAAGACGTGGTCTGCATTTATAAATCTATTACAAGGAGAAGGTGCAAGAATACCTCAAAAAGTACCGGTGTCGGGTCTTGGTAAAGGGGGAAGAAAAACTGTCGAGTTGGTAGATTCCTTTTGCGAGATGTTTATAATAAAGTAACTGGCTTTTCTTTTTTCTTTCTCTATTTTTCCCTTTTCCTTTTTTTTTCTCTTTCGTTCTTTTTTCTCCTCTCCAGAGTCTATCTCTTAATTCCCGTTTCTAACTCTTCAAGGGTTTCCTTTCCCTCTGTCACGCATTGGCACTTTTGCGTCTCTTTTTCACTTTTCTACTTTCTATGCTGCTATTTTTCTCTCTATTCTCTTTTCTAAAGCCTTAAAATAAAAAAAAAATAAGGGGTACAATGACTGTAATACAATACAAGGGATGTACACTGATGTAACTTCCAGTACCGCTAATAAATAAAGATATTTTAAAAAAATATATATATATTTTGCAACCAGTGAAATAAACATGAAACCAACATATATATATATATATATTAGGTGTTCCATTTAACCAGAATTTCATAATACAGTGCGATTCAACATCAACTCTGTGTTGCCATTACCCACACATGATGACTCTCCCGTGACAACAAGATTATGTAACCATTCCAGCGGTCTTTAACTGATTGCACCCTCGTGACTAACATATGCAATCATCACAATGTATCAACCTGAACCCGAGCATGACAATATGCATATTCTCCAGATATGCTGCCTGACCCACTGAGTTACTCCAACACTTTGTACCCTTATTTTGTAAACCAGTTTCTGCAGTTCCTTGTTTTTACATCTTAAAATTGAATTTCTTAGAGTCATAGGGTGATACATTGGAAACAGACCGTCCGACCCAACTTGCCTACACCAGCCAACATGTCCCAGCTACACAAGTCCCACCTGCACGCATTTGGTCCATATAACTCCAAATCTGTCCTAACCATGTATCTGTCTGACTTTTTCTTAAATGTTGGGATAGTCCCTACCTCAACTACCTCCTCTGGAAGCTTGTTCCATAACTTATCTTTGGAATAAAGAAATAGAATATAAATCTCTGCCACCATATTTATTCTCTTGTAATCTAAATAATGCGTATGTATTTATACATCATACTCTATTTACAATGTTCTATATTCTATTTTCAAAAAGTGCAGAACCACAATGGGGTAGACTGGAGGACCTGGAATACATTGTTAACATACATTGTACAGTGAAAAGCTTTGTTTTGCAGGGTATTCAATCAGATCAGACAATACTATACGTAAATACAACAAAGATAAACTCAAGTATAACAGGTAGAGCAAAGGGGAAGATTCAGAGTGCAGAAAATAGGTCTCAGCATTTTGGTGCATCAGTTCCAGAGACAAACTCCAATGTCTGCAATGGGGTACAGATGAATTGGTCAGTACTCTAGCTTATGGAAGGACCGTTCAGAAGCCCAATAATAGAGGGGAAGTAGCTGTCCCTGAGTCTGCACAGTTTCAAGCTTCTGTATCTTCTGCTCGAATGGGCAGGGAGAAGAAGGAATGACGAGGGTGGGACAAGCCTTTGATTATGTTGGCTGCTTTTCTGAGGCAGTGTGAAGTGTAGATTAGTTTAGTTTATTGTCAAGTGTACCGAGTGAAAAGCTTTTGTTGCGTGCTAACCAGTCAGCGGAAAGGCAATGCATGATTACTATCGAGCTATTTACAGTGTACAGATACATGATAAGATACAGAATGGTGTCAATGGTGGGGAGGGTGGTCTGTGTGATGGACTGGGCTGCATCCACAATTCTCTGCAATTTTTTGCGGAATTGGGCAAGTCCTTTCAACAACTCAATTGGGAAGTGAATTGACTTGTTAAACACGACAATGTTTCCATAATATAAAACATATTTGGATGTACTGACCATAGCTGTGTATTCTCTGGTGGACTTACCTTGTAGACAAAAAATGGGGCTTTCAGGTCGTCATCCCAAATCCTACCGGTCATTGACTAGGGCAATAGTTTCATGATTTCTCTGTACGGGATCCTGGTTGCAACGACATTACTGCAGGGCGCTCCTTCAAAAGCTTTCCTTTGTAATTCACATCTACCTGCCTGAAAATTATAAATGAATGAGAAAGTAGAAAGGTCAGCGTCAGGGGTGCTGGGGTGATGGCTGCCCAGCCGGCATTCTGTGTGTTTTTTCATTCTTTTTGTTAATTTTTAGTTTGTTAAAAGTTTTGTTTTTACTGTTCTATGGTTTGTTTTATGTGGGGGGAGGGGGGAGGGGATCGGAGGGAAACTTTTTTCCAGGTTCTTACCTTCCCGGAGATGTGATCAATTTCCGGATCACATTCTCCGGGCTCTGCGGCCTACCATCGATGGAGCTGGAAGCCTCCTCGGACCATCGTGAGCCCCATCGCAGGGCGCGGACTTAACATCGGAGCTGATCCCTTGCCTCGGATGGCTCCCACCGTGACCACCGCGGACTTTAACATCAAGGGCTCGCTGTCTCGGGTGAGGCCGAGTCGGGAGCTCCAATGTCGCGGAAGGTTCACCAGCCCGATGCGAGGTTCGATCATCCAGCGCGGGGGAGCTGACATCCCCTCGTTGCGGGAGCGGATCGCCTCAACGCGGAGGGCCCGAACGCCGCCTGCTACGGGGGTTAAGATCATCCCGTCAATGGGGGGCACGAGGCCCAAGACCGAGGAAGACCTAAGGGGACTTGAACTTTATTTTGCCTTCCATCACAGTGAGGAATGTGGAGGAGTCACTGTGGTGGATGTTCATGTTAAAATGTGTTTTTCAAGTGATCTGCTACTTTTAATTGTATGACTGACCTGGCCAATGAAATTCCTCGTATGCTGCGAAACATACTTGGCGAAAAAAGTGTGATTCTGATTCTGATTCTGAGTTGCTGCCTCGCAGTGCCAGACACCAGGTTCGTCCTGGTGTCTGGGGGTGCCTGTACGGAGTTTGGATGTTTTCACTGTCACCATGAGGTTTTTCTCCGGGTGATCCGGTTTCTTCCCTCGTTCCAGGTTAATTGGCTTGATATAATTGTAAATTGCCCTAGTGTGTGTAGGATAGTGTTAGTGTGCGGGGATTGCTGGTCGGTGGGCCAAAGGGCCTGTTTCCGCGCTATCTCTAAACTAAACTGAACATAAAAATGTTCGCTTTGGTAATTAAAAAACATACGATCAAAGAATGACTGATTGATAGGTAAAGAAGTCAAGCAAGAAACAGGCCCTTCAGCCCACTGAATCCATGCTGACCAGTGAGCGCCCGTAGTTCCACCCTACACAATAGGGACAAGTTACAGAAGCCAATTAATCTGCAAACCTGTACGCCTTTGGAGTGTGGTAGAAACCAGAGCACCCAGCCAAAGCCCACACAGTTACAGAAAGAACGCACAAACTCCGTTCAGACAGCACCCATAGTCAGGATCGAACCCGGGACGTTGGCGCGGTAATGCAGCAACTCTACCACTGCAACACTGTGCCTAATTGTTAATTTAAATCTCCACCTCAGCCCAGTTCCCCTCTCCGTCTTTGGCCTCTTACCTTCTTCAAGATGAACTAGTGGCCGGTACCTCATCAGCTGATGCATTGAGACAGTGGCACTACCAGCTGCGCCATTATGCTACCCACAGTATAATACTAAAATAAAACAAATGCTTCAAATCCTAATGAAAAAAGTTATTGAAATCCAACCAAAGGTTCATACAATGAGAAGATTATAAAAAGATGAGGGGCGGCACGGTGGCGCAGCGGTAGTGTTGCTGCCTCACTGCGCCAGAGACCCGGGTTCGATCCTGACTATGGGTGCAGCCAGTACAGAGTTCGTACGCTCTCCCTGTGACCACATGGGTTTCCTCCAGGTGTTCCGGTTTCCTCCCACACTTCAAAGTCATGCAGGTTTGTAGGTTAATTGGCTTCTGTAAATTGTCCCTAGTGTGTAGGATAGAACTACGGGTGATCATTGGTCACCATGGACTCATTTCTTATTTAGTGTTAGATTCATTTCTCCAGGACACTGCAGCAAGGCAAGTTTAACCTAAAGGATAAAGGTAATCTACACAGTCATAAAGTCACAGTGTGGAAACAGACCCTTTGGCCCAACCTGTCCCATCTACGTAGATGTAAGTAGATGTCTCAACTTCCTCCTGCCAGCTCGTTCCATACACCCACCACCCTCTGTGTGAAAATGTTGCCCCTCGGGTTCCTGGTAAATCTTTCCCCTCTCACTTTGAACCTACGTCCTCCAGTCGTTGCTTGATCCACCTTGGACTCTGTGTGTTCACCCGATCCATTTTCCTAAGTCCTGGCCTGCAAAACCTCTCTCTAGTTTAGTTTTGGTTTAGTTTATGGTTTCGGTTTAGTTTAGGCTTCAGTAGAGGGCCAACATCTTACCTCAATAAAGCGAATGCAAGTATAATCATATCCAAACCATGGAACGATCAATATTATCTTCCTGGAATTAATGCCACTTTTGATATAACTGAACATTCCTGAAAGGGACAGGAAATAATGACAGCATTAATATTTAAACTGGGCAAGTGACGCTTATTATCAATCGGTGTTCTATCAAGATGCCAGTGCCATCTTCTTCACTGTCATGTGCTGGGGCACCGGGGCGAAGGCCACGGATGCTATCAGGATTAACAAGTTCATCAGGAAGGCTGGATTCTTCCTGGGGGTGGAGTTGGATTCACTGGAGATGCTTGGAGGGGATGATGCACTTCAAACTGCGGAGCATCCTGGACAACACAGCTCACCCCCTCCATGACACACTGGTCAACCTGAGGAGCACATTGAGCAACAGTGTAGGAAAGAACTGCAGATGCTGGTTTAAATTGAAGGTAGACACAAAATGCTGGAGTAATTCAGCGGGAAAGGCAGCATCTCTGGCGAGAAAGAATGAGTGACGTTTCAGGTCGAGACCCTACTTCAGGCTGATGTCAGGGGAGTGGGCAGTACAGAAATAAAATGTAGTCTGTGTCAGTAAGACTGGTGGGGGAACTGGGAAGGTGGAGAGGAGGGGGGGGGGTGTATGGGATGGACAGAGATGGAAAGCAAGGGCTACTTGAAATTAGAGGTCAATGTTTATATCACTGGGGTGTAAGCTGGCCAAGAGGAATATGAGGTGTTGTTCCTCAGATATACAAGAGTCCACACCTGGAACAGTGGATATTGTCGAAGAGGTGGGGGAGGTGCAAGTGAACCCCTGCCTCGCGTAAAAAACTGTCGGGGTCCTTGGACGATCGAGGGGGGAGGCAAAGTGACAAGTGTTGCATCTCCTGTGGTTGCAGGGGAAAGTACCTGGTGAGGGGGTGGTTTGGATGGGAAGGGACGAGTTGACCAAGGAGTTGGGAAGGGAACAGTCTCTGTGGAAAGCGGAAAGGGGTAGGGATGAGTAGATGTGGCTAGTTGTGGGATTTCGTTGGAGGTGGAGTAAATGTCAGAGGATTATGTGCTGTATGCGACTGCTGATGGGGTGGAATGTGAGGACAAGAAGGACTCTGTCCTTGTTACGAAAGGGGAAGGGGAGAGGGAGAGGGAGGGGGAGAGAGGGGGTTAGTGAGAGGGTGAGTGAGGGGGAGGGAGGAGAGGGGAGGAAGTTGGAGCAGGCGACCCTGCTGGTGCGAGCGGAGCGAACGATCAAAAGAGCAGAGGGCTGGCCGATCGAGAGAGAGGGAGGAGAGGGGGGGGAGAGGGGAAGGGGAGAGAGGGGAAGGGGAGAGAGGGGAAGGGGAGAGAGGGGAGGGGGAGAAGGGGGGGAGAAGGGGGGAGGAGAAGGGAGGGGGAGAATGGAGGGGGGGAGAAGGGAGGGAGAAGGGAGAAGGGGAGAACGGAAGGGGGCGGAGAAGGAAGGGGGGAGAAGGGAGCGGGGAGAGGGAGGGGGAGGAGGGGGTAAGGCCGCCCAGCAGCCGTCGGCTTCAGAGTGAGCCTCAGCTCCATGGCCTCGCATCCTCAGCACCCCAAGTACGGGGGAGGGGGGTGGGTTGGAGTGAGCGGGCAGGCGGGCCAGCTGGAGTCCAGCAGCAGGAGGCGTGGCGTGTGCGTACTTGGAGGCATACTGGAGTCCAGCAGCGGAAGGCATGGAGGCATACTGGAGGCAGATGGGCCTGGATTGGTCGGCATGTGGGCATTGTGACATCAGCAGCTGGTAAGAGCCGTTTAGATCTTAAAAATTGAGTTGTGTTTGAGTTTTGTGATCAATTTTACTCAAAATCTGGGGAAATAATTGACCAAGGAGTGGATGTGCGATTGTAAAAGTAAAATCGCTAGCGAAATAGTAAAAATCTCGGCATTTTTGCTTCTGGTTTGTGCGGAATCATGAATCAAATGCAAAACGCCATACACCCACACACTCACACAGTTTAAAAGTAGATAGATAGATAGATAGATAGATAGATAGATAGATAGATAGATAGATAGATAGATAGATAGATAGATAGATAGATAGATAGATAGATAGATAGATAGATAGATAGATAGATAGATAGATAGATAGATAGATAGATAGATAGATAGATAGATAGATAGATAGATAGATAAGATTACCTCTGTTAGATGGGGCACCTTAGTCAGTTTAGCCTCTTTAATGGCAACCTCAGTTTTTCTTTCCACATTTACTACCTGACCAGCAAATGATTTCTGCCATTTTCTGTTATGTTACAGATTTGTGACATCTGCAGGCTTTTGCTTCTGGCTTATTCCACTTACCTGTCAGAGTCTCCTGATAGGGAGCATTTGCCTTTGCAAAGCAATCTGTCCACATATGCTTCTGCACGTCAAACGAGTTCACATGTACATAATCGGCATATTTGGAAGCTGAGACAAGGTTAGAGCAAACTGTAGTACTGGTGTTACAAATCCAAGGAGCGTTAAATGAGATCTGGGGAACAAATGGAAGAAGGTGTTTCAGCTGTTGTGTTTCCTCAGTGGTCCAGCCCTAGTTACACCCATCTTGTTTCCATTCACTCTTCATCCATTCACCTTTGATTTGCCAGCATCTGCAGTTCCTTCTTGAACAACGGATATGGAGAGAAGGCATGCACGGGTTATTGATTGGGGACGATCAGCCGTGATCAGAATGAATGCCGGTGCTGCCTCGAAGGGCCGAATGGCCTCCTCCTGCACCTATTTTCTATGTTTCCAATATTCCACCGATTGGAACAATATTTGGTGTACAGAACGTTGAGTAAGGTGGCGAAAACTGGTGGCACTATCAAGTACCGGTTTTGCGCAAATTAAAAATCAACGCAAACCGAAAGAGGTCAAGATGAGAGTTTTAGTATAGACAAGACTTAGTGGGACCCATTGAGTCCCAGTCACACGGGAAGCCTGGTTCCCCCCAAAGCAACCCGTTCCCCAAAGCAATATTCCACCACTCACCTGTTCCTCCAACGCAACCCGTTCCCCCAAAGCATTGTTCCACCAATCTGGGGTGTGAGGGGTTGAGGGGGAGGGAGGGGGTGTGGGGGAGGGGGGGTGTGGGGAGGTGGGTGAGGGAGGGCTGGGGAAAAGGGGAGAGTGTGGGGGAGGTGGCGGTGTGGGGAGGGGGGGTGTTGGGGAGGGGGGTGTGGGGGTGGGGTGGGGAGGGGGTGTTTGGGGAGGGTGTGTGTGGGGGACGGGGGTGTCGGGTAAGGTGAGGTGGGGAGGGGGGTGTGGGGGAAGGAGGGGGTGTTTGGGGGAGGCAGGGGGTCTTGGGAATGGGGGGTTGGTGGGGGTGGGGGAAACCTTCAAAACCTTCATAACCTTCATAACTTTTGTACTATTTCACCGATAAGAAGAAAACGTATTTGACTTGCAGCAGAGGATAATGGTGAGTAAGGTGGCGAAAAATCGTAGCGCTATGGGGTATCGTTTTTTGCGAAAATGTAATTACAGCGCAGACAGGAAGAGATCAAGATGAGAGTTTTAGAGATAGGTTAATTGATTGATAGATAGACAGGCAGACAGACAGACAGAGTACATGGATAGGACAGGTTTAGAGGGATATCAGAATCAGAATCAGAATGCGTTTTATTGTCCCTATACACATGTACAATGAGATTAAAAGCTGCTCCTACTCTGTGCAAAATGAAAGGGGGGGGGATAAGGTGCACAGTTTCTGCAGCGCTATATACATATCTATAAAAAGACAATGGATAAATAGAATGGATAAATAGGATTCCTATATCCAGTATGGGTTATTGCACATATTGGAAATTACAGTTACAGTACAAATTACAGTAGGTGGATAGATAGAGGTCCGGGGGTTATGCTGTGAAGTCAGTGCATGTGTGAGTTCAGGGAGATAATGGATTTTGGAAATAAACTGTTCTTGAGTCTATTTGGCCTTGTGCTGATGTACCTATAGCGCCTCCCTGTGGGCAGCAGGTCACACAGGCCAAATGCAGGATGGGAGCTGTCCTTGATGATGTTCTTCGCCCTGCTGAGGCAGCGGGAGGTGTAAATGTCCATCAGAGAGGGGAGAAGGCAGTTCTGTGCTGCCTTAACTACCCTCTGAAGCCTCTCCCTGTCTGCCATGGTGCAGCTGCCGTACCATGCTGTAATGCAGTATGTCAACAGGCTCTCAATGGACGAGCGGTAGAAGGTCAGCAGCAGGTTGGAGTCCAGGTTGTGCTTCCTGAGGACCCTCAGGAAGTGCAGCCACTGCTGAGCCTTCTTGATGGCCGCTGTATGTTGTCTGTCCAGGAGATGTCAGCGGAGATGAGGTAGCTGAGAAACCGGAATGTGTGGACCCTCTCCACACACTCGCCGTTGATGTATAAGGGGGCTAAGTTGGTGCTGTGCCTCCTGAAGTCGACAATGAGCTCTTTGGTTTTCTTGGTGTTCAGAGCCAGGTTGTTTTCTGAGCACCAGGCTGTCAACTTCTGGACTTCCTCTCTGTAGGCTGCCTCGTCTCCCCTTGAGATGAGTCAATTTACTGTAGTGTCGTCAGCAAAATTGACAATTCGGTTGTTGTTGTGGGCCGGACTACAGTCGTGGGTGTAGAGGCAGTATAGGAGGGGGCTTAGCACACAGCCCTGTGGGGAGCCGGTACTCAACATGCGAGTGGAGGAGAGGTGGGGGCCGAGTTTCACAGTCTGGGGCCGGTTGGTGAGAAAGTCCTTTATCCAGGCACATGTGAGAGTGGGGAGGCCGAGAGTGACCAGTTTGTCGATGAGAATGTCCGGAATGATAGTATTGAAAGCTGAGCTGTAATCCACAAAGAGCATCCGGACGTAGCTCTGCCCCTGCTCCAGGTGGCTCAGCACAGAGTGGAGAGCTACGGGCGATATCGGCGAAATAGGCAGGTGGGACTAGTGTGGATGGGACATGTTGGCCAGCATGGGCAAGTTGGAATGAAGGGCCTGTTTCCACGCTGTATCGGGCTATGACTCAGAATTCTGAGCAATTGTATGAAGATTCAAATTTAAACCTTCCCATTCCTGGAACCGGGTCCTTAACTCACCAGTAAAATTCAGAGCTATGTCATTTTGTTTGTGTCTAATTTACTCTCAATAAATCCTGTGGTTCGAATGAGAATTCCAGGGAGCCTTATAGCAGGATGGAGC
Source organism: Raja brachyura (assembly GCA_963514005.1). The sequence continues at coordinate 73,766,602 of OY740790.1, forward strand.
ACCATATACGTTACAGCTAAGTATCAAGTACCGAGTTTGAGTTTGAGTTTAGTTTAGTTTATTGTCAAGTGTACCGAGGTACAGTGAAAAGCTTTTGTTGCGTGCTAACCAGTGAGAAGAAAGACAATACATGATTAGGGGGAGGGGGGGGGGGAAAGAGGAGAAAATGGTGTGAATCTTGGTGGGGAACAGGGAGGAGGAAGAGGAGGCAGAGGGGGGGGGGGGGGGGATAAGTTGTTTACCTAAAATTGGACAACCCAATGTTCTAAATATCATAATTTCATCAGCTACAAGTGCATCAATGTTACTTTATCATTAACTTAGAACAAGTACAGCACAGGGACAGGCTCTTTCAGTACACCATGTCTGTGCTGAACATTTTAGTTTGGTTTAGTTTATTGTCACAATTTATTGTTTAGTTTATTGAACATGATGCCAAGACCAACTGTTATCTGCCTGCACATAATGCAGATCCATTCCTCTACAAAAGTCTCTTAAATGCCATCTGCCTCAACTGCCACCCCCGGCAACGTGTTCCAGGCCCCCACAACCCATTTAAACTTTGCCCCTCTCACCTTAAACGTATGCCCTCTAATATTTGATGTTTCCATCCTGGGAATAAGTTTCCGACCGTCTACCATATCAATGCCTCTCATATAATTATATATACTTCCATCATGTCTCCATACAACCTTTGGTGTTCCTGAGAAAATAATCCAAGTCTGTCCAACTTCTGCCTGTAACTGATACCCCTTAATCCAGGCATCGTTCTGGTTAGTCTCCTCTGGACCCTTTCCAAAGCCTCCAACCCCTTCCTGTAACGGAGTGACCAGAACTAACCAAAGTCTCATAAAATTACATCATGACTTCCTGACTCACACCAAGCCCTGACCTATGAAGGAAAGCATACCATATGCCTTCTGTAGCACTCTATCTACTTGTGTTCTCACTTTCAGGGAGTCACAGTCTTGGATCCCAAGATCCCTCTGAACATTAATGGCGTTAAGGGTCTTGCTATTATTTGTACATTTTCCCCTTGCATTCAACCTGCCAAAGTGCAACACCTCACACTTGCTCGGATTAAACTCCATCTGCCATTTCTCCTCCTATTTCTGTAGCTGATCAATAACCCGTATACATTGACAGCCTATGACACACTCTGTGACCCCAGCAAACGTTGTGTCATCTGCAAACTCACCAATCAACCCATCTACGTTCGTGTCCAAATTATTTGAGTTTCATTTAGTTTAACTTAGAGATACAGCAGGGAAACAGACCCTTCGGCCCAACAAGTCCATGCCAACCAACAATCCCTGCACACTAACACTGACCTACACACACTAGGGGCAATTTACAATTATACCAAGCCAATTAACCTACAAACCTGTGAGCCTTTGAAGTGTGGGAGGGAACCGGAGATTCTGGAGAAAACCATGGATTGTCACCTTGTCGTGGTTGGGAAGCTTGTGTGGACCTGAAATTGATACCATCTAGAGCTGTGCTCCTGGTAGGGTCACCCATGGCATTAAGGTCGAGGGGGAGGTCTCTGACAAAGAGTAATCCAACCAAGACCTCAACGGAGGTACAGGAGAAGGACAATGGCTGACCTCAGTGGAGCGTCACAACGCATGGAGAGGTGGATGAAGGCTGCAGCAGAAAAGGGTCTCCGGTCGTATTGGATTCCATGTCACTGGATCCTGACCCAGGTCTGTCGTGGAGTGGTTGTCTGTGCACCAGTCTCCCCACGATAAATAAAGTCATGCACTGGCGTCCTCCATATAGGGAATAGCACCCTGGAGACACCCATGGTCAGCCATGACCGAAGGGGGCCTAAGAAGAACAAGGTGCAGCCAGCACCGCCATTCTGATCATCATTCATGGCTGATCATCCACAATCAGTATCCATTTCCTGCCTTCTCCCCATATTCTTTGATTCCGCTAGCCCTGGGAGCTTTAGCTAACTCTCTTTTGAATACATCCAGTGAATTGGCCTCCACTGCCTTCTGCGGCAGAGAATTCCATACATTCACAACTCTCTCGGTGAAAAAGTTTTTCCTCATCTCAATCCTAAATAGCCTACCCCATATTCTTAAACTGAACATATTCTGAACTCCCCCAACATCTGCAAACATTTTTCCTGCCTCTAGTGTGTCCAATCATATAAAATCCCAGCATACCCTTCCAAATATCAGTGAATACCAGCCCAGTTGCTCCATTCTTTCATCATATGCCAGCCGCGCCATCCCTGGAATTAACCTTGTGATCCTACACTGCACTCCCTCAATAGCAAGAATGTCCTTCCTCAAATTAAGAGACCAAAACTGCATACAATACTGCAGGTGTGGTTTCACCAAGGCCCTGTACCATTGCAGAAGGACCTCTTTGGGCCATTTGCTTTATTCACTGTACTTTATTCAAGTACACCCAGGTCTTGTACTTTCCATTTTCCTAACCTGACACCGTTCAGATATTTCCATTTTCCTAACCTGACACCGTTCAGATAATAATCTGCCTTCCTGTTCTCGCCACCAAAGTGGATAATCTCACATTTATCAACATTAAACTGCATCTTCCATGCATCTGCCCACTCACCCAACCTGCTCAAGTCACTCTGCATCCTCATAGCATCCTCTTCACAGTTCACACTGCCACCTAGCTTTGTGTCATCTGCAAATGTGTTACTTTTAATTCCTTCATCCAGGGGTGCCGCCTACAGTCTGTCCATTTTTTCCATCTTTTTTATATTTTTTAGTTTGTTTAAAAGTGTGTTTTGGAGTTTTCTTTTGTTTTTCTATGTGGGGGAGGGGGGTAGGGTAAGGGTGAAACCGTCTCCCAGTCGCCTCCTGGCGAGGATGCAACTATTCTCCGAGTCGCGTCCTCGCCCCCCCCTCCTCGCGGCCCACCACCTAGATTACCGTGGCCTTTCCTGCCGGGGACCGGACCAGAGCTCCAGCAGCGGCGGCGCAGCGGTCGATACATCGCGTAATGGGCGATGCCTCACCTGGGATCGCCGTTTGAAGCTCCAGAGTGTTGTGCCTGCTGCAACAACATCGCGGGGCTGTGGTTTGAAGAGCTTCCAGCGCGGGTGGCGCTGACTTGAACATCGCGGTGCCCTGGAGTCCTTTGCCGAGGGCCGCCAGCGTGGGTCTCCGCTCGGCGCGGCCTGTGGACTGTGGATTATTCCCTAAAATACCTGCCATTGCTGTTCCACCATCATCCCCGGCCTAGAATTCCCTGGATTCTCTCCAGTCCCCCCCTTAAATGAAGGAACAACATTGGACCTCGCCTATAGCTTGAGAAGACGCAATGATCTTTGTCAAAACCACCGCCATCTCCTCTCTTGCCTCTCTCAATAATCTGCGATAGATTTTGGGCGGCACAGAGGCACAGCGCCAGAGACCCGGGTTTGATCCTGACTACAGCTGCTGTCTGTACAGAGTTTCTATGTTCTTCTTGTGACCTGTGTTGGTTTTCTCTGGGCGCTCTGGTTTCCTCCCACAATCCAAAGGCGTACAGGTTTGTAGGTACATTACCCTGTAAAATTGTGAATGTCCCTAGTGTGTAGGAAAGTGTCGCAGGGCCTGTTTCCACAGCCGCATCTCTAAAGTCTATAGTTGAAAGATCCCATCAGGTCCTGGGGATTTACTCACTGGATAACAGAATAGAACCTTTTTGTAAAGACTTTTACCTGAGATCCTGGTATGCTTTTCGTGAACCTGGTTTTCATCTTTTTGATCAGGGTGGGCAGTTTGGCAAAAAATTCAGCTTTAATAGCAGAACTAAATCTCAAATGAACTCCGTCCAAATGTCTTGTGCGAACCGCATGCAATTTGGTGTCTATCCAAGATAATTGGGCACGCACATCAATCAGTTCACGTTTCCCTATGTCCCCTGGTAAAAATCAAAGAAATAGAAACATTGTGTCCAGGATTATTCACAAAAAACTTACTTTTCAAGTGCCTTAATTGATATCTCCCACTGTGATAGGATTTACTCCCATTAGGACGATAACGGTCTAATTAGGTCTAAAGAAGGGTCTTGACCCGAAACATCACCCCTTCCTTCTCTCCAGAGATGCTGCCTGTCCCACAGACCAGCATTTTGTGTCTACCTTTGGGCTAATTAGGGACAGCCAGCACAGCTTGCTACATGGCAGCTCATGTCCCACTAACATGATTGAGTTTTTTGAGGAGGAGATTGATGAAGGTAGGGCAGTGGGTGTTATTTACATAGATCTTAGTAAGGCTTTTGATAAGGTGGTAGGCTGAACCAGAATATTAAGATGTATGGGTTTCACAATGTAATGCTATAAGGAGTTGGCCAGGGCCCATCTGGAGTATTGTGAGCAATTTTGGGCCCCATATCTGAGGAAGTGTTTTTCCTGCTCTGGGGAGGGTCCAGAGGAGGTTTACAAGAATGATCGCAGGAATGAGTGGGTTAACATCTGGTGTTTCACTAGAGTTTAGAAGGATAAGGTGGGACCTCATTGAAACTTACCGAATAGTGAAAGGTTTGGATAGAGTGGATGTGGAGAGGATGTTTTTCCACTAGTGGGAGAGTCTAGGACTAGAGATTATAGCCTCAGAATTAAAGAATGTTCCTTTAAGAAGGTAGAAACATAGAACAATGGAAAATAGGTGCAGGAGTAAGGCAATTGACCCTTCGAGCTAGCATCGCCATTCAATATGATCATGGCTGATCATCCAAAATCTGTACCCTATTCAGGCTTTTTCCCCTTGATCCCCTAAGACCTAAGAGCTAAATATAACTCTCTCTTGAAAGCACCCGGTGAATTGGTCCCCACTGCCTTCTGTGGAAGGGATTTCAAAAGATTCACAACTCTCTGGGTGAAAACGTTTTGCATCATCTCAGTCCTAAATGGCCTATCCCTTATTTTTAAACTGTGACCCCTGGTTCTGGATTGTCACCTTGTCGTGGTGGAGAAGCTTGTGTGGTCCTGAGATCCTGAGAGTGATGCCATCTAGAGCTATGTTCCTGGTAGGGCCACCCATCGCAGTAAGGTAGAAGGGGAGGACTCTGACAAAGAGCGATCCAACCAAGACCTCAACGGTGGAACAGGCAGAGGAACGATGGCTGACCTTAGTGGAGCGTCACAACGGCTGGGAAGGCGGATGGATGAAGGCTGCAGCCGAAAAGGGTCTCCGGTATTCTTGGACTCCATGCCACTGGATCCTGACCCAGATCTGCAAGAACCATGTGGTGGCTGTCTGTGCACCAGTCTCCCCATGTTAAATACAGTCTTGCACAGGCGTCCTCCAACACTGGAGACACCAATGGTCAGCCATGACCGAGGGGGGCCTAAGAAGGTGCTGGACTCACCCAACACTGGGAACATTTTTCCTGCATCTACCCTGTCCTACCTGTCCTGTCCAATCCTCAAAGAATTTTATATGTTTCCATAAGATCCCCTCTAGTCCTTCTAAATTCCAGTGAACACAAACCCAGTCGACCCATTCTTTCAACATATGTCAGTCCCACCAACCCGGGAATTAACCTGGTACACCTATGCTGCACTTCTTCAATGGCACGAATGTCCTTCCTCAAATTAGGAGACAAAAACTGCACACAATACTCCAGGTGTGGTCTCATCAGGGCCCTGTACAACTTCAGTAGGACCTCCTTGCTCCTAAACTGAAATCCTTTCGCACTTAAGGCCATTATGCCATTAGCTTTCTTCACTGCCTGCTATACCTGCATTCTAACTTTCAGTAACTAATGTACAAGGACACCCAGCTCTCGTTTTACTTCCCCTTTTCCTAACCTGACACCATTCACATAATAATCTGCCTTCCTGTTCTTGCCACCAAAGTGGATGCACAATTTCTGGAGTTCGTCCATGCGATCTTTAAATATTCGCCATTGCATTCGCCAAGGGAGAAAGATTTAACATTTTCACACAAAAGTTGGTGGGTGTATCGAACAAGCTGCCAGAGGAGGTAGTTGAGGCAGGGGCTATCCCAACATTTAAGAAACAGTTAGACAGGTACATGGATAGGACAGGTTTGGAGGGATATGGGCTGAACACGGGCAGGTGCGACTTGTGTAGATGGGATGTGTTGGCCAGTGTGGCCAAGGTGGGCCGAAGGGGCTGTTTCCATGCTGTATCACTATGACTCGATGGTCTTTACATCACTGAATTCATGCCAATGGTCATGGTGAGTTAATATTCCTATTCTCTCTCCATTTATGCCATTTGTAGGTAGACCTGCTGCCTCACAGCGCCAGAGACCTGGGTTCAATCCTGAGCTCGGGTGCTGTCTGTGTGTGCGTAGTTTACATCTTCTCCCTGTGACCGTGTGGGTTTTCTCCCAGCTACTCCGTTAGTGAGGAGCTTGTCCTGCGTGCAAACCGGTCAAATCAGACGGTACAAGAGTACAATAGATCCTCTTCTGGAACTGAACGCAGAGAGTCGCCATGTTCTGGCAAAGCGCTGGAGAAACTCAACGGGTCAGGCAGCATCTGTGGAGGGAATGGACAGACACCGTTTTTGGTCGTGTCTGCTCTTCAGTCTGATTGTTGTGGGAGGGCTGAGAAATCTGGAAAGTGGTGTCAGTGCATGGCAAAGCCTTCCTCGTCCCTATTCCTTCAACTATTCCTCCTCTCCGGAGATGCTGCCTGATCCGCTGAGTTACTCCAGCATTTTGTGTCTATCTTTGGTGTAAACCAGCATCTGCAGTTCCTTCCTACCCCTTCCGAGTATTTGTCCGGTCAGATTCTGTGCTGCACTCTGCCTGCTACACTGTACATCTTTGTGTGACTTGCGATAATCAGGATTGAATTAGAAAAGGGACATCAGTTACCTTCCATGACAACTCGAGCATTGAATGCGTGAGCATGGCACAGAAGCTCAGAGTCATAAACTCCACTGGTTACAATAGTCGTGATCTTTGACCAGGCGTAATGCTTCCAATCTTCTCCTCCACCGTGAAATGCAAAGAGCTGGGAGAGAAGTGAAACAGTAATTTGCATAAAAATGAAAGGGAAGCAAATTCTCTTAAAATGATTTTTCTAGGCAGAACAAGTTCACTTCTGCTCCAAGACCGGGAGGTGCAGGTGAACAGATCAAACCAGCAGCTTATTTTGAAGGCAGCTGTGTGATTACTGTTCTACCCACACATAGAAACACAGAGGACATACAGCATAGTAACAAGTCATTCTACATAACCAAACTGTGCTGCCATTTGGGCTCACAGTCATAGAGACACACAGCACGGAAACAGGCCATTCGGCCCAACCTGCCCATGATGACCAAGATGCCCCATCTACACTAGACCCACTAGCCCGCGTTCACCAATATCCCTCAAAACCTCTCCTATCCACGTACCTGTCCAAGTGTCTTATAAATGTTTTTATAGCACCTGCCTCAACTACCTCCTCTGGCAGCTTGTTCCATACACCCACCTGGGTGAGGCCAGGCACCAACCCTTCCATACACACACCACCGTTTGTGTGAGAAAGGAGCTTCTCAGGGCTATGTTCCCTAGTTCTTGATTCCCCATCGCCGAGTGAAAGACTCTGTGTGTAAATTTATGGTGAGGGGGGAAAAATTTAATAGGAAAGTGAGGGGTAACTGTTTCACACAAAGGGTGGTGGGTGTAAGGAACGAGCTGCCAGAGGAGGTAGTTGAGGCAGGAACTATCACAATGTTTAAGAAGCATTTAGACAGTTACATGAATAGGATCGGTTTAGAGAGATATGGGACAAATGCAGGCAGGTGGGATTAGTGTAGATGGGGCATTTTGGTCAGCATTGTCAAGTTGGGCCATAGAGCCAATTTCCATGTTGTGTGACTCTATGAATCTATTCAATTCAAGTGCATCTTATAATGGCTGGTGCGTTTCTACTCCGATATTTGCCATATTTCTGAATTAGGATAGGATAGGTTGGGTGAGTGGGCAGGCATGGCAGATGCAGTATATAGTGGATAAATGTGAGGTTATCCACTTTGGTGGCAAGAACAAAGCAGATTATTATCTGAATGGTGTCAGATTCAGAAGAGGGGAAGTTCAACGAGACCTGGGTGTGCTTTTACATCAGTCCCAAAGTAAACATGCAGGTACAGCAGGCAGCGAAGAAAGCTAATGGCATGCTGCCTTCATTGCAAGAGAATTTGAGTTTAGGAGCAAAGAGATCCTACTGCAGTTGTACAGGGCCCTGGTGAGACCACACCCGGAATATTATGTGCAGTTTTGGTCTCCTAATTTGAGGAAGGACATTCTTGCCATTGAGGCAGTGCAGCGAAGTTAATACCCAGGATAGCAGGACTGACATATGATGAAAGAATGAATCGTCTGGGCTTGTGTTCACTGGAATTTAGAAGGATGAGAGGCAATCTTATAGAAACATATAAAATTCTCAAGGGATTGGACAGGTTAGATGCAGGAAAACATTTCCCGATACAGGGCTCTCACTAACTTTTTTCTCTGTTAGGCAACCGGGCAGCTTTTTAGGTTGCCAAATGACAGTTTAGGTGGTCATTTAAGTTGTCTTCCACAATGCGTGCGGTAATGTGCTCGGACGAAGTGCGTAGTTACTAGACGGAATTATGCTCAATGAAGCATTCGCATATTATTTCTGCTTCAAATAAAGTCACAAACTAAACATATTCACCAATCAAGACATAATATATACCACGATGACATGCAGCAAAATGATAATACAGCATCTCAACTCTTTTTACACGTTGCAATGAATGTAATTGCTATTATTTCATTTCAGAGTCACGTGAGTGACTTCGTGAAGACCCCCGCCAGCACGCATGCGCGACATATTGTCGCTCACAGTTGCAGTCGACGGCTGGGGGGGGGGAAGTGTGCTCCTCCACCTGCCCTTCAAAAAGGATCGCTCAGGTAAGAGGAACTAACCTTGAGTTGGTTACTTCCTGTGGATAGAATTTTTGTTCACAGGGACGATGGAGGGGAGTTCGATATATACCTCCAGCTGCAGGACTTCCGACAGCAGTCAGCGGCTGCATTCCCCGGAGCTGCCCGCTACAACGGCAGAACCCGCTCGTCGGGCCGGGAAGAGGACACGGAAGTCGGGGAGCCCTACTCAACCAGGACTCGTCTCTCCACCACGGCAGTCTATGGAGCCACATAGTGGTAGGAGCACCGCGCGGGAGCAGGGTAGGCAAGACCCTGACTCCCTAACACTGTCACCTAAACATAGGGACAGTTGGGGAAAGGTGCGTAAACGTGTTACCCGCTCTGCGGCACATTCTGTCTCCCCTACTATACAGGTCACCAGAGGGCGGCCCATGGGAAGAACCGCATAAAAGTCGAAGAGCCCCGCTGCTGTGGCCGGCGTCGACTTACCACCGGAGCAGTCCGCCAGATCACGGACCGGTGATGGATCGCGGTCTGAGTCTGGGAGCCCTGCAGGTGCGGCCGGCGCAGATTCACCACCAGGGGAGCCTGCCAGATCACGGGCCAGTGGTAAATCATCTCGGTCACCGCACCCCGCATTAGCGGCTGGACGTGACCAAACGACGCCTTTGTCTCGGGGGAAGACAGGCGGCAAGCCCGCGTGGATATCGGTGAACCCCGTTCCGGCGGCTGGAACCAAATCCTCACCGCTCATGCCTTTCCAGACTAGCGGACCAGCGGCATGTCCGCGCGGGAATCGCAGAGCCCCGCTGGAGCGGCAGGCAGCGACATCCTGCCTAGGCACCCTAGACATCACCTCGACGAGGTGCGTGCTGATGGCAGAAGCCTCAGTAGTTCAGGAGAACCTTAGGAAGTCGATATGTTGTCCGCAGATAGTGGCGGCGGTCGCATGACCCACAAGGAGCACATGATGGAGCGACTCCTTGAGCAAAATCTCCAGCAGCAGAACTGGATGTCCCCTAGTTTCAGGAGACAAGCATCTGGGCCACCTGAAAGAACATCAAGGACCTGCACGCCGGCCGCACCCCAACAACAAAAGCCATTTTTAGGGCAGGGCCAACAGCGACCGGCGTGGAAGATGCGCCAACTCCACAATCCCGCAATACAATGGAGCGCCAGAACCCAGAACATCAGGCCCATGGAGGTAAGGGCGTCTGGTTCTCATGCGAGTGCTGCATGTTTAACCTCACAAATTGGTGGGAGATTACATTTATTCTGGGATGCATGGAGCTCTATAACTTTAGACTCATTTATATTACAAAGTATTCAGGGGTATGAAATTGAATTCATAAATGAACAACTTTCCCCGCCTCAACATGTACCAAACCGGAAATTTGCACTTTCCCATAAGGAAATAACGGAAGGACATGAGGAAATGTTGAGGCTACATGCCAAGGGGGTGATTGAGAAAATGATACATGAACCTCTTGAGTTTGTATCCAACATCTTTAAAACCAAAAAAGATGGTGGATGTCGGATTATTATTGATTTAACCCATTTGAATACTTTTGTAAAATATACCCATTTTAAAATGGACACAGTCGAAACAGCTAACTCACTGATTTCTAAAGGGTGCTTTATGGCATGCATCGATTTAAAAGATGCATACTATTCAGTATCCATACGGAAACATCACCGAAAGTTCTTTACGTTTGTTTGGATGGATCAGCTATGGCAATATAGAGCTTTACCTAATGGGCTTACAACAGCCCCTAGGTTTTTTACAAAAAAATTGAAACCAGTATTGGCATCCCTGAGGAAACAAAACCATATTGTCATGGCATATTTAGATAACATCTTGATTGTAGGAAAGACTATGGAATCAACAAATTTAGCAGTAGCAGCTACTAAAACATTGTTTCAATAATTAAGGTTTGTCATCCATCCAGACAAATCTAAGTTCTACCCTTCACAGGTCATGAACTGTCTGGGATTCACAATTAACTCCAATCAAATGATTGTTACCATCCCAGATAACAACGCAATGGATGTTATTGAAGCATTTAACAACCTTGCTTGCACCAGGAAACCAACAATCAGACATGCTGCTAAGGTAATTGGGAAATTAGTAGCTACATTTCCAGCTGCATGGTTTGGCCCTCTTCACTATCACAATTTGCAAAGAACAAAAATGTCAGCATTAAAAACAAATGCTGGACATTTTGATAGGCCTATGCAGCTGTCAAACAAGGCAAAAGTTGAGTTACAATGGTGGATTGATAATATTTGTGACTTATTCAATCCCATTATTGTACCGAACCCGTCAGTCATGGTACAAACCGAGGCAAGCGCCCAAGGCTGGGGAGCTACCGACACTACTTCAAGTTGTGGCGGTAGATGGGATTTACACAAATCTATCCTTCTATTATCACAAGGGATAAACTATTTGGAGATGCTAGGAGCATTTCACGGGCTGCGAGCTTATTGCATGAATTTACATCAAACACATGTCCGTCTTCAAATAGATAACACCACTGTGGTGGCATATTTAAATCATATGGGTGGTATCAAGTCAATATCTTGTGATGAATTGGCAAACTCAATCTGGCTCTGGTGCATAGGAAGAAATATTTGGATATCAGCTACCTACCTTCCAGGTAAGCTCAATACAGTGGCGGACACTAGGTCACGCGTATTCAATGATAACATTGAGTGGATGTTAAATCCCCAAATATTTGCTGAAATTATCACCAAATTTGGAACACCAGATATCGACCATTTTGCGTACAGATTGAACCTTCAGAAACCAACATATGTATCTTGGGAACCAGATCCTGGGGCAGTAGCGATGGACGCTTTCTCGCTGTACTGGGGGAAATGGTTTTTCGATGCATTTCCTCCATTTTGCTTCATCAGTCAGGTATTGCAGAAAATAAAATCAGATTCTGCAACAGCCATCTTAATAATACACGACTAGCCTACTCAACCATGGTATCCGGTGGTCCTTGAGATGATTGAAGAACCATGGACACATATTAACAACTGACCGGATTTGGTGACTAACCCCACAACAGGGGAATACCATCCGTGCCATGGTCATCTGAACCTGTTGGCTTGCAGGTTCTGAAGAGGCCACTCCTGCAATACGGACTAACACCAAGGTCCATCGACACCTTTGCAGCATCGTGCAGAGAATCCACTAGACGACAGTACCTCACTCAAATCAGGAAATGGGAGGCGCACTGCAGCCAGATTAACATCACGTATGACTCTGCCATGATTCCCCATGTGCTGGAATTCCTCGCGGGGCTACATCATGATGAGGGCCTCAGCTACAGCGCCATCAACAGTGCCAGGAGCGCACTGTCATCACACCTTTGTATAGGAGTAGGATCTCACCAGCTCGTGACCAAATTGATGAGGGGTATCTTCAATTCGAACCCTCCCCAACCACGATACAACAGCACCTGGGATATAGGGGTAGTATTGACCCTACTCAGGAGTTGGTCGCCTATGACTGGACTACCACTGGATAAACTCACCCTGATGTTAATGGTGCTAACCTCAGCTCAACGGGTCCGGACCTTACAAAAGATCAAATAGGATCACAGGGTCTTAACCCCTGAGATAGTAACTTTCTTCATAGATGAGTTACTCAAGCAGCACAGACCTAGGACTACAGTGTTGCAATTAATATTTCCAGCATACCCATTGATGTGAGGCTCTGCATTGCCACCCACATACGTCACTATATTAAAGTGACGCATACCATCAGGAAAATGGAGAAAGGCCTACTGATCAGCCATAAGAAACCCCATCCCAGGGTGTCGGTGCAGACAATCTCCAGGTGGCTCAGGGTGGTATTGGATGCAGCAGGAATTAATACTAATATCTTTAAATCCCATTCTACCAGGGCTGTATCCACATCAGCAGCGAGGACCATGGAGGTTCCCATGGGCCATATCCTCGCAACAGCGGACTGGGCCAGCGAAGCTACGTTCCAGCGGTTTTATAATAAACCTGTGGCCGCTCGCGCTACGTTTGTGGAGACAGTGTTAAGTACTGGTCCCCAAGACATGTTTATCCCCGAGTGAGGGGTTTTTGATTTGTATTAATAAATACTATGTTATTTTTTCAGCTTGTCAAGTCTGAAATACGTTAACATACTCCTTCCATCAGAATAGCGGCAGTGTGTGAGCATGGACGTGATCCAGGGCATGTAATCACAGAGCTTTGAAATCTTCACGAAGTCACTCACGTGACTCCGAAATGAAATAGTAAGATTAAACGAGAACTTACCAGTTTGAAGTTTGATCTTTATTTTATGAGAAGTTGCGATGAGGGATTTCGTGCCCTCCGCTCCCAACCCTCTACTATAAGATCAACTGGTAAATAGAGTCTCTTCAATCTTACTATATTTAGTCATTGTTGTTTAATCTGTGATTCCACACCACTGCTTTAAAGAATGTCGCGCATGCATGCGGAGTCTTCACGAAATCCCTCATCGCAACTCCTCATAAAATAAAAATCAAACTTCAAACTGGTAAGTTCTCATTTAATCGTACTATTTCTTTCCACTTTCAAACAGACCAAGCGCAGGCTTGGCAATCGCTTCGCACAACACCTCCACTCAGTTCGCAATAACCAACCTGATCTCCCAGTGGCTCAGCACTTCAACTACCTCTCCCATTCCGAATCCGACCTTTCTGTCCTGGGCCTCCTCCATGGCCAGAGTGAGGCCCACAGCAAATTGAAAGAACAGCACTTCATATTTTGTTTGGTTAGTTTACACCCCAGTGGTATGAAAATTGGCTTCTCCAATTTCAGGTAGTCCGTGCTTTCCCCCTCCTTCCCCTCGCATTCCCAGCTCTCCCATAGCCTACTATCTCCACCTCTTCCTTTCTTATTTTCAGGATCGGATATAGATCTCTGGCGTGTGAGGCAGCAAGTCTACCAGCTGTGCCACTATATCTTGTTTCCCAACACACAAAAAATTATACATTGATAACTTTGGTTACTAAAAAAATAAACTATCCATTTTCTGTCTTACGTCTCTAAGTCATGCTATGTCCCCCTGTACAGCTACTGTATGTTTTAATTTGGTTCAAGACTATGGGGCAGTACATTGGCCATAAAGTTGCTGCCTAAAAGTGCCAGAGAGCCGGAATTGATCCGGTATATGGGTGCTGTCTGTATGGAGTTTGCTCCTTTTCCCTTTGATCGCATGGGTTTTCTCCGGGTGGACTTGTTTCCTTCCACAGTCCAAAGGTGTGCAAGAACCTTTTTCATCCCAAAACCTAATATTTTCCTTTTGTCCAGAGATTCTGTCTGACCTGTTGAATTATTCCAGCTTTTTGTGTCTATCTTCAGTTTAAACCAGCATCTGCAGTTCCTTCCTCCACACACGATACTATATGATAGAACTTTATTAATCCCAGGAGCGAAATTGTGTGTGTGTGTGTGCGGGTAAATATATTATACACACACACATATATATTTATATAGTTATATATTCAAATATAAACATACACTGTTTTGTTTTCTCGTTTATAACATTGTTTACAGAGTACTGTGTGTTACATATTCTGTTGTGCCACTACAAGTAAAGATTTTATTGTTCTAACTGGGACGTGAGAGAATAAAACACTCTTGACTCATGACTTGCGTCGCTAATGTGTGGGATAGAACTGGTGTACGGGTGATCGGTGGTCGGAGTGGACTCGGTGGGCCGAAGGGCTTGTTGCCGTGCTGTATGTTTAAATTAAACAAAAAACAGTAAAACCAGAGGGAGTCTAAAGAAGTCTCTAGCCGAAACGTCACCCAATTCCTTCTATCCAGAGATGCTGGCTCCTCCATGGAGTTCCCCCGCACAATGAAAGCATGGATTAAACCCTGCCATAGATATCCAACCAGACATAACTAAATTTATGGTAGCTCTTTTTTCCACAAGAACACTTTTTTGCTTAAGTCCACCCTCCACAACCTCCAGTTTAAATTCCATTTGGAATATTTTTCGAGGACCAGGAAACCAAGAAGCACGAGTTACTCCAGGGAATTACTCCAGCTCCAGGTAGTGATTCTGCGTTGGGTTTCAGCGGTCACGGCGAGACGGTGACCAGACAGCAATGGCGGCCAGATCTCCCACAATGCAAAGAGAGGGATAAACTGCCCAGCACCGACCAGTTGCCATGCCAGTGCACATGGGCAGGGCGGCCGAGGATGTGCTGCCCGTGACAGTGGGCATGTGCAAGGCAGCCGGCCGTGCCGGCGGATGTGAAGCGGCCAGAGAGTGGAGACGGAGAGTGACAGACAAAGAGAGATAGAGAGGGGGGCCCGCTCAGAGTTGAACGGTCGGTATCCCGGGTACTTGCCATGCCGGACAAAATGACACGGCTTCTAGGTTGCCCGGTGGGACTATAGGTGACCATTGGCAACCATTGTTTTCGAGCCTTGAGATTTTCGGGGAGTTCACAACCAGGGGTCACAGTTTAAGAATAAGGGGTAGCCCATTTACGACAGAGATGAGGAAAAATGTTTTCACCCAGAGAGTTGTGAATCTGTGGAATTCTCTGCCACAGAAGGCAGTGGAGGGCAATTCACTGGATGTCTTCAAGAGAGAGTTAGATTTAGTTCTTCGGGCTAACAAAAATCAAGGGATATGGGGAGAAAGCAGGAACGCAGTACTGATTTTGGGTGATCAGCCATGATCATCTTGAATAGCGGTCCTGTCTTCAAGCATGGAATGGCCTACTCCTGCACTTATTTGCTATGTTTCTATAATGCTCAGTGGTCTGGCATTGATATTAATAGATATTAATACAATTTTACTACTCAACTCCACAATAATCAACCAATACAAGTTTATTTATTTTAGTTTAGGGAAACTCTGTACAGACAGCACCCGTGGTCCGGATCAAACACAGGTATCTGGCGCTGTAAGGCAGCAACTCTGCCGCTGCGCCACCGTGCTGCCTCAACACATGGCCTGTCCATTTGCCTCCACAGATGCTGCCTGGCCCGTTGGGTCCTCCAGCACTTTGTGCTTTTGCTCAAGGACAAATTGTTGGAGATTCCATGCAAAATCACTTCTGCTCTGCCATTCAATCATGGTTGATCTATCACTCCCTCTCAACCCCATTCTCCTGCCTTCTCCCCATAACCCCTGACACCCGTACTTATCAAGAATCTGTCAATCTCTGCCTCAAAAATATCCATTGATTTGGCCTCCACAGCCGTCTGTGGCAATGAATTCCACAGATTCACCACCCTCTGACTAAAGAATGTCTCCTTATCTCCTTTCTAAAAGTACATCCTTTTATTGTAAGGCAGTGCCCTCTGGCCCTGGACTCTCCCACCAATGGAAACATCCTCCCACACCCACTCTATCCAGGCCTTTTACTATTTGATATGTTTGGACTCACCTCCACTGGGTAGCGTTTTCTTGCAGACAGAGGCCGGCAATAGGAAGGTTCCAGGCAGCGACAATCTTTGATACAGGAACTGCTTGTGGCCCATAGTGCAAGCACAGCCAGAGACAAGAGTCCTGCCATACTGCACATCTTCTCCTTCGAGCTTTGCTGGATACAACCCACAATGGACACAGCGCGGCTACTTATGTACCGAGCGGCAACACAAGATGACGTCTCCTCGGTCTATTCATATCTTGCCAATGTTGCAATTCTGAAATGCTGACGTGAGCTTCACGTTGTCAAATGTAACTTTGTCTATAACCCTCCTATATGTAACTCCTGGGCAACGTTTAATCTTGACTTTCTGTACTAATTTGAGTCACAGATCATGGACACACGCCTTGTGTCTGTTAGACATTCAGAAGCTCATAAGTGATCGGAACAGAATTAGGCCATTCAGCCCATTGGGTTTACTCTGCCATTCAACCATGGCTGATCTATCTCTCCCTTCTAACCCAATTCTCCTTCTATCTCCCCATTATCTCTGACACCCGTACTAATCAAGAGGGAGAAGGATATTGGCCAGAAACAGGCAAATGGGAAGTTTAGATGGGACATCTTGGTTAATCTGTGGAATTCTTTGCCACAGACGGCTGTGGTGGCCAAGTCAATGAATATGTTTAAGGAGGAGATTGACATATTCTTGATTAGTACGGGAGTCAGGTGTTATGGAGAGAAAGCAGGAGAATGGGGTTGACAGGGAATGATAGATCTGCCATGATTGAATGGCGGAGTGGACTTCATGGGCCGAGTGGCCTAATTCTGTCCCAGAACTTATGAACTCGTCCAAAATACCCCATCTAAGCTTTTCCCATTTGCCTTTGTCTGGCCCATATCCCTCTACATTTTAAAGGGCCCCTTAGATTCAGATTAAATCTTTCTCCTTTAGGCAAAGACTTGGACGGAAGTTGGTGCTAAACTCTGTATCCCTCCTCAATCTTCATTCCTTACCCGGCCAACATGCTAGTAACAAGGAAGTGCAGGTGCTGCTTTACAAATGACACAAAGTTGCTGGAGTAACTCAGTGGGTCAGGCAACATCTCTGGAGACAAGGAATAGATGATGTTTTGGGTCGTGACCCTTCGTCAGCTGATGTCTGAAGAAGGGTCTTGACCCGAAACGTCACCTGTGCCTTCTCTCCAGAGATGCTGCCTGAACCACTGAGTAACTCCAGTAACTTTTGTGTCTATCTTCGGTGTAAACCAGCATCTGCAATTCCTCTGTACACAGGTTTGTAGGTTAATTGGCTTCTGTACATTTTTCCTGGTGTATCGGATAGAATTTGTATATGTGTGATCGCTGGCCGGCGTGGACTCCGTAGGTTGGAAGGCCTGCTTCCACTCTGCATCCCTAAACTGGTCAACTGGGATAATCAGCAAATCTAATCTACAAAAGATACTAGACTAAGTGGGACCCGTTGGGACCCAGCATCACACGGGAGGGCAGGTCACCCAATGCAATATTCCACCTCTCCACCAATTCCAATATTGCTGGTCAGTGGGGGGAGGGGGGGACTTTCTGTTGCGCTAGTATGGGTGTTGTGGGCCGAAGGGACTGGTTTCCAGAGGGCTAATATGAACTTTTCTGAAAAGTCTTTAAAAGCCAAGCCAATTTGGGAAACGCTTTGCAAACAACCAACACATTTTCTGCAAAATCTTTCAATGCCAAGCCAATTCGGCAAACACTTTGCAAACAGCCAAAACATTTTCTGCAGTCTTTCAAAGCCAAGCCAATTTGGCATACACTTTGCAAACAGCCAACACATTTTCTGAAAGGTCTTTCAAAGCCAAGCCAATTTGGCAAACACTTTGCAAACAGCCAACACATTTTTCTGAAAGGGTTACACAAAAAGCTGGAGAAACTCAGCGGGTGCAGCAGCATCTAAGGAGCGAAGGAGATAGGCGACGTTTCGGGTCGAGACCCTTCTTCAGACTGGTCAAGGATCAGGGAAACGAGAGATATAGACAGTGATGTGGAGAGATAAAGAACAATGAATGAAAGATATGCAAAAAAGTATTGATGATAAAGGAAACAGGCCATTGTAAGCTGTTTGTAGTGTGAAAATGAGAAGCTAGTGCGACTTGGGTGGGGGGGGCGGAGATGGAGAAGGAATGTCAGGGCCCGAGGGCTGAGGGAGAGGTGGGGAGGGGGAGGAGGCAGTCTGCGTTAACAGAATTGAGAAAATTCAATGTTTAAGCCCACAACATTTTTCTGAAAAGTCTTTCAAAGCCAAGCCCATTTGGCAAACAATTCACAACCACATCGAGGGGACTCACTGTCAAATAGACGTGCGTTCAGTGTTATTCGCAGCTCAGAGAGCCATGACCTGCATGCTTCCTCCGTCTCGCAGACACGACACTTCCAGGTTTTATAGTCCCTCCCCCCTGCCGCCAGCGGGGGCAGCAGAGAGAATGGCAACATTTTTTAAAACATTAATAACTCTCTGATTTTTCATCAATGGGAAAAATCTTCCGGTCCAATCTGGTGGAGGGGGACTCTGAGCGAGGTGGCCAAAAATTATGGACGTAAGTGGCGGCGTTCTTTCAGATATCGCGAAACAGAAAGTCAGAAATTGGTCAAAATCTTAGTTTTAGTAATATAGATGGTGCAACTTAGCAACCTAGGTGGGATCAGTACTGGGCAAACCAGAGAAACAATTGTAGCCAGCCTGACCTCTAGAATAATACGCTCTATTGACCGAATGCACAGCTCTGCTTTATACAGGTACCCTGAGAAAACAGACACCACCAATAAATAACATTGTCCACCAGTATTATAACAAAAAGGCCAGCCTAAACATTCACCGAGACAACAGAAAAAGGGGAGAAGTTTTTTGTGAGGGCATTAACGTTTCAGACGTTAGCCTAATGTATATTTCTAGACGCAAATTATTTGTTATCCCTCTATACAAGAGAGTAACCTTTGTAGAGGATAAATGCCTGGCTGAAGGACTGGTGCAGAGGACAGGGATTCAAGTTTCTGGATCAATGGAACCTCTTTTGGGGAAGGAGTGACCTGTATAAAAAGGACGGGTTGCACTTGAACCCGAGGGGGACGAGTATCCTGGCAGGGAAATTTGCAAAGGCTACCGGGGGGACTTTAAACTAGAACGGATGGGGGGAGGGACTCAAATAGAGAAAGCCAGTAGACAGGGTCTGAGGCAGGAGGCAGAGAAGGGAAGCACTCAGACCCAACATGTGGGGGGGGGAAGAAGAAAAAAATAATAAACAGAGAATAAGAGGTGGTGGGTTTCCAGGGCAAAAATCAAAAGGGACCACTTGTCAACATAATTGTATAAGGAGTAAGAGTGTTGTAAAAACAAGCCTGAAGGCTTTGTGTCTCAATGCAAGGAGCGTTCGTAATAAGGTGGACGAGTTGAATGTGCAGATAGCTATTAATGACTATGCTATAGTTGGGATCACGGAGACATGGCTCCAGGGGGACCAAGGCTGGGAACTGAACATCCAGGGATATTCAATATTCATTGAGGAATAGACAGAAAGGAAAGGGAGGTGGGGTAGCGTTGCTGGTGAGAGAGGAGATTAATGCAATAGAAAGGAAGGACATTAGCTTGGAGGATGTGGAATCGATATGGGTAGAGCTGCAAAACTCTAAGGGGCAGAAAACGCTAGTGGGAGTTGTGTACAGGCCACCTAACATTAGTAGTGGATTTGGGGATGGCATCAAACAGGAAATTAGAAATGCGTGCAACAAGGTTAAAACAGTTATAATGGGTGACTTCAATCTACATATAGATTGGGTGAATCAAATGGACAGGGGTGCTGAGGAAGAGGATTTCTTGGAATGTATGCGGGATAGTTTTCTAAACCAACATGTAGAGGAACCAACGAGAGAGCAGGTTATTCTAGACTGGGTATTGAGTAATGAGGAAGAGTTAGTTAGCAGTCTTGTTGTGCGGGGCCCCTTGGGCAAGAGTGGCCATAATATGGTTGAGTTCTTCATTAGGATGGAGAGTGACATACTTAAGTCAGAAACAAAGGTTCTGAACTTAAACAAAGGTAACTTTGAAGGTATGAGAAGTGAATTGGCCAAGATAGACTGGCAAGTGATTCTTAAAGGGTTGACAGTGGATGTGCAATGAAAGGTATTTAAAGACTGCATGGATGAACTACAACAATTGTTTATCCCAGTTTGGCAAAATAATAAATCAGGGCAGGTAGTGCATCCATGGATAACAAGGGAAATCAGGGATAGTATAAAAACAAAAGATGAAGCATACAAATTAGCCAGAGAAAACAGCCTACCAGAGCACTTGGAGAAATCCAGAGTTCAGTAGAGGAGGACAAAGGGCTTAATTAGGAAAGGGAAAATAGATTATGAAAGAAAACTGGCAGGGAACATAAAAACTGACTGCAAAAGTTTTTATAGATATGTTAAGAGAAAGAGATTAGTTGAAACAAATGTGGGCCCCTTGCAGTCAGAAACAGATGAATTGATCATGGGGAACAAGGACATGGCAGACCAATTGAATAACTACTTTGGTTCTGTCTTCACTAAGGAAGACATAAATAATCAACCGGAAATAATAGGGGACCGGCGGTCAAATAAGGTGGAAGAACTGAGTGAAATCCAGGTTAGCCGAGAAGTGGTTTTGGGTAAATTGAATGGATTAAAGGCTGATAAATCCCCAGGGCCAGATAGTCTGCATCCCAGAGTACTCAAGGAAGTAGCCACAGAAATAGTGGATGCATTAGTGATAATTTTTCAAACCTCTTTAGATTCTGGAGTAGTTCCTGAGGATTGGAGGGTAGCTAATGTAACCCCACTTTTAAAAAAAGGAGGGAGAGAGAGAACGGGGAATAACAGACCAGTTAGTCTAACATTGGTAGTGGGGAAACTGCTAGAGTCAGTTAATAAAGATGGGATATCAGTACATTTGGAAAGTGGTGAAATCATTAGACAAAGTCAGCATGGATTTACGAAGGATAAATCATAGAAACATAGAAAAATAGGTGCAGGAGTAGGCCATTCGGCCCTTTGAGCCTGCACCGCCATTCAATACGATCATGGCTGATCATCCAACTCAGTATCCCCTCAAATATTCATCATGTCTGACGAATCTTATAGAATTTTTCGAGGATGTAACTAGCAGAGTTGATAAGGGAGAAGCAGTGGATGTGTTAGATCTGGACTTTCAGAAGGCTTTCGACAAGGTCCCACATAAGAGATTAGTATACAAACTTAAAGCACACGGTATTGGGGGTTCAGTATTGATGTGGATAGAGAACTGGCTGGCAGACAGGAAGCAAAGGGTAGGAGTAAACGGGTCCTATTCAGAATAGCAGGCAGTAACTAGTGGGGTACCGCAAGGTTTAGTGCTGGGACCCCAGCCATTTACAATATATATTAATGATTTGGACGAGTGAATTGTATGCAACATCTCCAGGTTTGCGGATGACACTAACCTGGGGGGTAGTGTTAGGTGTGAGCAGGATGCTAGGAGGCTGCAAGGTGACTTGGATAGGCTGGGTGAGTGGGCAAATGCATGGCAGATGCAGTATAATGTGGATAAATGTGAGATTATCCACTTTGGTGACAAAAACAGGAGGGTAGACTATTATTTTAATGGTGGCAAATTAGGGAAAGTGGAGGTGCAAGGAGACCTGGGTGTCATGGTACACCAATCATTGAAAGTAAGCATGCAGGTGCAGCAGGCAGTGAAGAAAGCAAATGGTATGTTAGCATTCATACAATACAATACCATTTATTGTCATTTGAACCTCATTGAGGTTCAAACGAAATTTCGTTTCTGCAGTCATACATACAAGAAGAAAAAAAAAACCAAGACACAACACATTTTACACAAACATCCATCACAGTGAATATCCTCCTCACTGTGATGGAAGGCAAAGTCTTATCTCTCCCCTGCACTCCCCATTCTTCTCCCGGTCAGAGTCAAAGCCCCCGGCGGGTGATAGTATAAGTCCCACGGCCATTAATGACGCGCCGGGCGACGCAAGGCCCCGCTCCGGGTCTTGATGTTGGAGCCCCCGGCGGGCCCTAGCAAGTCCCGTGGCCATTAAAGCCACGCCGGGTGATGTAAGGCCCCGCTCCAGGTCGTCTTCAACCCCGCAACTCGGGCAGGAGAAGTTGCTGCCGCGGGAGCTCCGAAAAGCAGTCTCCCACCAGGGACCCGTGAGCTCCCGGTGTTACAGTCCACTGGCCTGCAGCTGGAGCCTCCGAATCTCCGGGGTCGGGCAGCAGCAGCGCGCCGCCACAGCTCCTCCCGTTCCGAACTCGGCCAGCTCCACGATGGTAAGTAGCCCGCAGATCCGCGACTGGAGCCCCAGGTCCGGTTGGAGGCCGCTTTACGGTGCTAGGCCCCAACGGCAACGGAGACCTGACAGGGAAAAGATTTAAAAAGTTTCCCCACCCCGCCCCCCACCCCCCACACATATCCAGCTAAAAAAAACACTAAACTAACAACACTCCTATACTCAAATCCTTTCGCTTTCGGTGGGCGGCGCGACTCTCGTCGCAGCGGCCTCTGCAGTCCGTCTGTCTTTTTAAAATTTTTTGTCGCGCCGCCCACCGACAGCGAAAGGATTTGAGTATAGGAGCAGGGAGGTTCTACTACAGTTGTTCAGGGTTTAGGTGAGACCACACCTGGAGTATTGCGTACAGTTTTGGTCTCCAAATCTGAGAAAAGACATTCTTGCCATAGAGGGGGTACAGAGAAGGTGCACCAGACTGATTCCTGGGATGTCAGGACTTTCATATGAGGAAAGACTGGATAGACTTGGCTTGTACTCGCTAGAATATAGAAGACTGAGGGGGATCTTATAGAAACGTACAAAATTCTTAAGGGGTTGGATAGGCTAGATGCAGGAAGATTGTTCCCGATGTTGGGGAGGTCCAGAACAAGGGGTCACAGTCTAAGGATAAGGGGGAATTCCTTTAGAACCGAGATGAGGAAAACATTTTTCACACAGAGATTGGTGAGTCTGTGGAATTATCTGCACAGAAGTTAGTTGAGGCCAGTTTATTGGCTATATTTAAGAGGGAGTTAGATGTGGCCCTGGTGGGTAAAGGGATCAGGGGGTATGGAGAGAAGGCAGGTACAGTATACTGAGTTGGATGATCAGCCATGATTATATTGAATGGCGGTGCAAGCTCGATGGGCCGAATGGCCTACTCCTGCACCTATTTTCTATGTCTATGTTTCTATGTATCGTTTTGAATCCCGTACACAGTGCAATATTACCCAGCCAACATACTGTAATGAATCTCAATCTGAATTAAAAGCCACCACTCCCCTGACATTACAAGTCACCCCTGGTCCAGTGTTTACTTGTAGTGAAAGGCCTATATAAAGTGGATGTGGAGAGGATGTTTCCATTAGTGGGAGATTCTAGGGCCAGAGGGCATAGCCTCAGATTTAAAGGATGTTCCTTTAGGAAGGAGATGAGGAATTTCTTTAGTCAGAGGGTGGTGAATCTGTGGAATTCATTGCCGCAGAAGGGTGTAGAGGCCCAGTCAGTGGGTATTTTTAAGGCAGAGATAGATAGATTCTTTATTAGTATGGGTGTCAGTGGTTATGGGGAGAAGGCAGGAGAATGTGGTTAAGAGGAAGAGATAGATCAGCCATGATTGAATGGCGGAGTAGTCTTGAGAGGTCGAATGGCCTAATTCTGCTCCTATCGCTTATGAACTGGTCAGCCTCTGCATTGCAAGCCACCACTCCCCTGACAGGGAAAGTCAACCCTATCCCAGTCTAAATTCAGGCTTTCCCAGTCTAAATTACAAGCCACATCTCTCCCTGCACGTTACATTACTGTTCCCATCCGTGCTGAAATTGCAATGTTATGGGTAGCAGAATGGAATAGCGGGTAGGACTGCTGCCTTACAGCACTGAAGACCCGGGTTCGATCCTGATCTCGGGGGTGCCATCTGTGTGGAGTTTGCACGTTCTTCCTGTGACCATGTGGGTTTCCTCCGGGTGCCCTGGTTTCCCAAATATGTGTGGGTTTGTAGGTTATTTGGCCCTCTGTAAATTGCCCCCCTAGTGTGTTCCCTAGTGCACCTCAAGGCAACTGAATCATCCAGAGAGCTGTCCTGAACTACTATCTACCTCTTTGGTGACCCTCGGACTATCCTTCATCGGACTTTATTGGGTTTACCTTAAACTAAACTTATTATCTTTATTATGCATCTTTGCACTTTAAATGGCTCGATTGTAATCATGTATTGTCTTTCTACTGACCGGATAGCATGCAACAAAAGCTTTTCACTACCTCAGTACACGTGACAATAAACTAAACTAAATTCGAGAGTGGATGAGAAAGTGGGATAACATAGAACTAGTGTGAATGGGTGATCAATGGATGGCATGGATTCAGTGGGCTGAAGGGCCTGTTTCCATGCTCATGTTCCCATGTTTCAATCAATTGAAAAAATTAAGTTCAAATTTGTTAAAATTGGGTGATGATAATACTGCATTCACAGTGAAAAGACCAGGAGAATGTGTATAGGTGTTTATACTTTTTTTTGACATACAGCGTGGAAACAGGCCCTTCGGCCCACTAATGCCAAAGGTGTGTGCCCATTAATGCAAGCGTGCACACACTAGGGGCAATTTACACTTATACCAAGTATACAAACCCAAGCCAATTAACCTACAAAACTGTACGTCTTTGGAGTGTGGGAGGAGACCGAAGATCTCGGAGAAAGCCCATGCAGTCTCGGGGAGTACGTACAAACTCAGTATTGACAGCACCCGTAATTGGGATCGAACCCGGTTCTCTGGTGCTGCAAGTGCTGTAAGGCATCAGCACTACCGCTGGGCCACCGTGCCTCTCTCAGAAGTTAAAGGGAATGCATCATATCACCAATGACTCTTACCAACTTCTACGATGCACTAGAGGAAGCACCCAATCGGGATGCATCACAGCTTGGTTTAGCAACAGCTCTGCCCAGACCCCAAGAAACTGCAGAGAGTTGTGGACACTGTCCATCACACAGACCAGACTCCCCACCAACAAGCCTGTAAATAAGCGATTCACACACTCTTGAAGTGTATAGCATCCTTTAATGATGGCACAGGGTATAACACACGTCAGCAAGCGCTGGTTACATTCTGTTACTGAACTATACCCAGGGAGGGGAAAGCGTTATGATTGATGTTAACTAAGGTGGGGTTATTGGTACTGAGGTAGCTATTTTATTGGTTGCATGCATAAACCATCTACAAAGCTCATCTGCACCATCCTGGCCACACACTCATCTCCCTGCTACTTTCGGGCAGAAGGTACAGGAGCCCGAGGACTGCAACGACCAGGTTCAGGAGTAGCTACTTCCCCACAGCCATCAGGCTATTAAACTTGGCTCAGACAAAACTCTGAACATTAATACCCCTTTATCTGTTATTTGCACTTATCAATTTATTTATTCATGTGTGTATTTACGTATATAATTGTAGTCAATGCCTACTATTTTCTGTTGTGCTGAAGCACAAAGAAAGAATTTCATTGTCCTGTCAGGGACATATGTCAATAAACTTTTGACTCAATTGCACATTTTGTCCCTTGCCTGCACCTTCTCTTTAACTGTAACACTTGTTTTCTTGCCTACACTCTATTTTCTCTTTTGTACTACCTGTTGCACTCATGAATGATACGATTTGACGAAATAGCTAGCAAAATAAGATTTTTCACTGCTTCGTGGTTATAGTAATAAACCAATATAAATATTACTGCTGCATATTGTAACAACTCTTTACATAGTCAGATTCAGGATGACTGGTTTCTTCCTGTTAGTCTACTTGCATGTGACCATGATCATTTAATTTGGCGCAGCGGTAGAGTTGCTGCCTCACAGGGCCAGAGACCTGATTTGATCCCGACTATGGGCGCTTATCTGTACAGAGTTTGTTTGTTCTCCCGTCACCTGTGTGGGTTTCTCAGAGATCTTCGTTTTCTTCCCACATTCCAAAGACGTACAGGACTTTGGAAGGGGTAGGATAGGGAAACATAATCCCATTTATATCAAGGTGGAAAGGTTAAAAAACTACAAATTCCTGGGCGTGCATATTTCCGAAGATCTTTCCTGGTCCCAGCATACTGACGTAATTATAAAGAAGGCACATCAGCACCTCTACTTCCTGAGAAGATTACGGAGAGTCGGTATGTCAAGGAGGACTCTCTCGACCTCGACAGGTGCACAGTAGAGAGAGGCCTGATAAGGCAGGTTGAATGTCCTGGAGCGGAAAAGAATGCAGAAAGTTGTGACCACTGTTCAGTCCATCACCGGCTCTGACCTCCCCACCATCGAAGGGATCTATCGCAGTCGCTGCCTCAAAAGGCTGCCAACATCATCAAAGACCCACACCATCCTGGTCACACACTCATCTCTCAGTTACCATCGGGAAGAGGGTACAGGAGCCTGAAACCTGCAACATCCAGGTTCAGGGACAGCTTCTTCCCAACAGCCATCTGGCTATAAAACACGACATCAAATAAGCTCTGAACAATAATAGTCTATTATCACTATTGCACTTTACCGGTTATTTATTGTGTATATATGGTCTATGGTCTATAGAAACACTGAACTTTTATCTCCTGTTCTGTATTATGTTTACATATTCTTTTATGCTGCAGCAAGCAAGAATTTAATTAACCATATAACCATATAACAATTACAGCATGGAAACAGACCATCTGGGCCCTTCTAGTCCATGCCGAACACTTACTCTCACCTAGTCCCATCTACCCATCTTCTATCTGGGACTATCTTGGGACTATCTTGTGTCCTGTCTGGGACACATAACAATAAAACTCTCTTGACTAGATTCTTGGTTTGTTGGTTAATAAGTGTAAATTGTCCCTGGTGTGTAGGATAGTTTTAGTGTGCGGGGATCGCTGGTCGGTGCGGACTCAGTGGGCGAAAGGGTCTGTTTCCGCACTGCATCTCCAAACTAAACTATTTGCTGCTAATCAAGAAGAGATGGAAACATAAATGGCATTGATAGGGATCGATAAAATTAAACAAAGCATAAATATAAGGGGCATCAACTAAAACTGCTGCAAATTAATGTTAGAATAGATGTTGACAAGTTTATTCTCAAAAGGTTTTCAAATTACTTCCAGGAAGGATAATAGTAAGATTAATAGAGAACTTACCAGTTTGAAGTTTGATCATTATTTTATGAGGAGTTACGTTGAGGGATTACGTGAAGAAGGCCATCTCCACGCATGTGCGTCAATCTTCAAAGCAGCGGTGTGAACTAAAATAGTAAGACCATAGTTGACTAGAACGTACAGAAAGATCGTTATGTTACGAGGGTAGGGAGCAGAGGACATGTAATCCCTCAATGTAACTCCTCATAAAATAACGATCAAACTTCAAACTGGTAAGTTCTCATTTAATCTCACTATTTTACTTTGGAGTCACGTGAGTGACTACGTGAAGACTTTGAAGGTCTGTGATTTCATGCCGAGCAACGAGTCCACGCGTCACAGCTGCATCAATTGACCAGAATGAGTGAGAAATGTATGTATTCAAAACATGACATGTTTAACAATACTAATGCTTTAATAACAAGAAAGAAAATAAACAGTGACCCCTCTCACCCAGGGGGAAACTGTGAAACAGAACTTAAAACAGAATCAGCAAAAATCCCAGATCTGGCGATAGGTTATTATAAAACCTCAGGTACGTCCTCTCATTTGACCATCCCGTGGCCGTCAGAATGTGGTCAAGAGGTACGTTCATATCCCTTGCTTCTGATGTCGATGCAGCCCTGGTGGAATGAGGTTTAAAAATGTCAGTGTCCACTCCTGCACACGCCAGAACCTGTTTAATCCATCTAGAGATGGTCTGCACCGTAACCTGTTTGTGAGGTTTGGTGTAGCTGACAAAGAAGGAGAGTTCCGAGCCACTCAAGCTCTTAGTGACCTTTATGTATTGGGTTATAGATGATATTACACACACTCGTGGATCTGAGGGGTATGCCATAAAATTCAATTTGAGCCCCTGTACCCCTGGCCTGCTCTGCTTGATGAGATCCCGAACGAAAAAGGTGATGTTATTGCAGGAAGAACCCATACTGTCCAGTCTGAGTGTTTGTTGCGTCTGGACCCGTTGTGGTGAGGCCAGGACCATGAGCATGACTACTTTCAATGTAAGATGGTGTAGGGACAGAGATGAAACTGGAGCCCACTGACGGAGTGGCGTGAGGACCACGCTGACATCCCATATGTGTGTGTACCTAGGTCTAGGTGGAGTGGAGTTAAAAACGCCCATCATAAATTTGGTTATTAAAGGGTGGGACCCTACCGCGTGGTGTGCTGACCCCAGCTGTAAATAATTGGACAAAGCACTCCAGGCACTGTTAATGGCACTGTAACTAAGTTTGTTATCGTGAAAACGTGACAATAGAAACCCCAAAACATCCATAATTGAAGCTGTGTGAAATGAAATGTGAGAGCGGGAACAGTACATCTCCCATTTTCTTATGTGAGAGATGTACTGTTATGACATCAATGGTACGCTCTGAAAGCCTGAGCCCCAGGAATGGTCTCCTCAGAATCTGCAAACCAACAAATTTATACGATCATGAAGGGGGTGGCTTTCCCCTATCACTGGGTGTACCAGCAGATTTCTGCTCTTGGGCACTGCTATAAAAGGCTGTGTAATTAAGGCTAGAACCAGAGGGAACCAATGCTGAGTAGGCCAGCCTGGCACTACCAAAACGCCAGTGGCGGAATCTTGCTGAATTTTTGCCACACATCGAGTAATGAGGCAGAATGGGGGGAAAACATACACAAATTTACCACCCCAGTGTAGCAAGAATGCATCTACAGCTACGGCCCCTGGGTCTGGCTCCCATAACACATAAATTGGTAACTGATGATTAAGCCTGGATGCAAACAGATCAATATCCGGCACACCATAACGAAGGACAATATCATTAAACACTTCGTGATTTAACATCCATTCTTTGTTATCATTGAACTCTCATGATCTAGTGTCTGCCACTGTGTTATATCTACCAGATAAATAGATAGCTGAAACCCAGATGTTTCTCACAATACACCAGTGCCAAAGGAGATTAGACAACCTATCACAGGATACAGACTTACTGCCACCCATGGGATTAATGTACACTACTGCGGTAGTGTTGTCAATCTGAAAATGGACATGCACATGATGCCTGTTGGTACAAAAAGCCTTTAACCCATAAAGTGCTCCCAACAACTCTAAATACTTAATACCGTGAGATTGAAACATGGATGCTTCCTGCAGATCCCATCTGTCACTGCAGCTCGAGACGGTATCGGTAACACCCCCATCCTAGTGCACTGGCATCAGTCTGCAGGATAACTGGCATCAGTCTGCAGGATGGTGTATTGACTAAAATGGTACTAGAGCAGCACTGAATATTGGCAATCCACCATTGCAACTCAGCCAGAGCCCCAGCTGGTAGCTGCATGGGTCTATCAAAACGACCTCTCTGAAGCTTGAGTGCCTGTTCCTTTGCACGCTGTAAGTTTTGGTAGTGCAAAGGCCCGAACTGAGCAACTGGGAATGCTGCCAATAATTTTCCAATTACTCAAGCCACATGTCTGATGGAAGGGTGATTATCAACAACGAGTTTCCTGCAGGCTTCAATTAACTCTTATTGCATGCCCCGAGGCAGAGTCACTGACATGTGTATTGAGTTAATGGTGAATCCCAAATAGTCAATTATCGTAGATGGCACCAATTTAGATTTAACTGGATGGATTATGAATCCTATCTTTTTGAAAAATAGTTTTGTAGCTGACACAGATAATTCAGCTAATTCGAAAGTCCTCCCAATGACTAAAATGTCATCCAAATATGCCATGACAATATGATTCTGTGCTCTGAGTAACCCCAGAACTGGTTTTAGCAATTTTGTGAATAGTCTGGGAGCTGAGGTTAATCCATTAGGCAATGCTTTAAACAGCCACAACTGATCCATCCAATTAAACTTCAAAAATCTCCTGTGCTTTTCATGAATGGCCACTGAATAGTAAGCATCTTTGAGGTCAATGCTTGCCATATAACATCCCTTGGAAAGCAGTTGTTTAGCAGTGACAAACGTTTCCATTTTGAAGTGTTTATACTGCACTAAGGTGTTAAGCTATGTCAAATCTAGAATAATTCTACATCCTCCATCCTTCTTTTGCCTAGTAAAGATATTGGACACAAACTGATGAGACTCACCCCTCGACCTCGCAATTACCCCTTTTTTGAACAAAGAGTCAAGTTCTCTTTGTGCAATAATACACTCCCGTTGTGAAATCAAAAAAGTACGGCCAGGTGTATGCTGAGTGGGTGGAGGCAAGTCAGAAATGAACTCAATTTGGAAACCTTGAATACTATGCAGTATAAACGGGTTAGATGTTATCCACTGCCAGTCATGTAAGAAAAACTGCAATCTCCCCACAACTTGTAAAGTACCCATCGCAGTCTCACTTACCTTAGGGTATATCGGTGATAAGGTCACTGCTTCTGCCCCCAAAATCTGGGGGGTAGGGCTGCTGGAGGGCACCGCATCTTGAACATGGGCCCTGCCCTGAAAAAAGCCTCTGTGCTTGTTGCTCAGCACCACGTCCGCCATATCCAGCGAACCATTTGGTATGCAGAGGAGGGTAGGGGTACAGGCTCCGGAACCTTTGATACCTTCGGAGGCACCTTTATGAGGCCAACAGTCTTTGACTCCTCATCAAGTTCTTTAACCTCTTTGGTCAGGTACTCTCCGAACAGGAGGTTTGGGGGTTGTACATTCCCTGACTTATATAGCCCAGAAAATTTTGGATTTATATCAGGACGGATGGCATTCTTTCTAATGCAATTGATTTCAAAATGTGCATTGCACATTAATGCCATCGCGTCCTGCTGTGTATCCGAGAGAGGCACCCCCTTCACTGACCTAGCAAAGGCCTTGATGCCTGAGGCGAGTAGCCGGAGTACTCTTTGGATTTTAACCTCTTGGGCTCAGACGCCCCCTCCAATGTTATCCAAAATGGATTGGTTAACAATGGGGACACTCAGTTAGGCACAGTTTAGCGGAGTGTTATACCTGGCAGTGGTCTCCTCCATCATTTGTTCTTGCACTGGATGGGAAGCCAGGTAATTAATGTTCACTGCAAGCTCTTCATCCAATGGCTCACCTGTGAGGGCAGGGACCGCAATTCTGGATGCCATAGATGGTACACCCGATGGTCCCTCTAATCCCACTGTGCCTCCATAATCTGGGTCAGCATAGCACTGACCTCGTACGCTCCCGTCATTGTAGGGAGCGGGTTGTAGTCTAATTGGTTTGGTGTGATTGTAAATTGTCCCTAGTGTGTGTAGGATATTGTTAGTGTGTGGGGATTGCTGGTTGGCACGGACTCAGTGGGCTGAAGGGCCTGTTTCCGCGCTGTATCTCTGAACTAAACACCCAGAAGAAACTCATATAGTCGCGGGGAGAATGTGCAAACTCCACACAAACAGTACCCGAGGTCAGGATCAAACTCGAGTCTCTGGCGCTGTGAGGCAGTAGCTCCACCACTGTAGCCGCCCCAACCTCGGTACAATTATACAAAGGTACTTTATTTATCACTTGTATCGAGTTACAATGAAATTCAGTTTTGTACACAGTTCAGTACAAGCATCATTATACATGAGCACATAGATACATCTTAGATAAGCACCTCAGACACAGTACAAGTGGTGGGAGTAGTACACTCAGTACACATAGTTACCCATTATTTGGCACTATTTGAGTCCCAGTTTGTAAGTGTAGCTAAGTGTAAAGATTTCCGTTAAAGAGAGAATTGTCTCAACCGGAAACGTAACTTGTCCATTCTCCTCCACAGATGCTGCCTCCCCCACCAAGTTCCTCCGGCACTTTGTGTTTTACACTGCATATCTGTGCTTGACAACTACCAACTCATTGAATCACCTTAAGCCCTTATTTTTCCCCTGCATGATGGAACACAAGTGCAGTCAGTACAGAGTGTCCTCCATATAATGTTGCTATTTTGGCCAGCAATCTGCGTACATAATATCTGTCCGGGAGGGTCACTGAGAACATTACCAGCTAGATTATTTTTTCCAAAAAGTCATATTGTGCTGAAAATAAAGCAATAAGAATGTGGGGAATGTGTAAACAGATACCGTCGTTAGTGGCGTCACCTCTGTTTGCTTTTATCTGAATTTATAATTGGATTGTTCATGAAATGTTTGCAGTATTCAGTATCAGCTTACAAATGGTGACTTGGTGTTGTTTTGTCTTGAAAATAAAAATGAGAGCAGGAGAAAATGAAATAAACAGCTTAAATTAATGTGCGGCATAATCAAATGGTTGGGCTTTATACATTTGCCAGGTAGACATATATCAAGTAGTGACCAAAACAATTGTTTGGTGCTTGATGTTGTTATGTACACTGTTAATAAATGAATTATACATGAGGTGAAATTTACTCAGGGATGTGATAAATGTTCGCCCCTGACGCACAAATCATAGCGTCTGTTCCTATAACCATAACCATGAGCCAACAGAAAAAGGTGTTGTCGCCAGGGTTAGAGCTTAATGTGACCAGGTCAATGTTTCTGTCATACCTCGTATATCATGGGATATAAATCAGGGAATAGATGACCTTATCCATTCTCCTGCAGGGGACATTTGGAGCTGTGTACAGGTGCCTTTGAACCTCCCTTCTATTGACTCCATCGCCACCTCGCGCTGCCTCGGCAAGGCCAGCAACATAATCAAGGACGAGTCGCACCCCGGACACTCCCTCTCCCAATTCTTATTGCTTTATTTTCAGCACAATATGACTTTTTGGAAAAAATAATCTAGCTGCTAATGTTCTCAGTGACCCTCCCGGACAGCTCAATTTTAATCATGTTTTGTCTTTTTGCTGACTGGGTATCACACAATAAAAGATTTTCACTGTACCTCAGTACACGTGACAATAAACTAAACAAAGCATAGAAACATGCTCACCTCATCTATGTTTTGGAAGGAACTGTAGATGCTGGTTTACACCGAAGATAGATTCAAAATGCTTGAGTAACAAAAATGGGACAGACAGAATCTCTGGAGAGTAAAGTGCTCCAGAGATGCTGCCTCACCTCATCAATGCTGCTCATGTTACCTGCCTATAACAAGGTGTGCCTGGAACACACTGCCAGCGCTGGTGGTGGAAGCAGATACAGTAGTGGAGTTTATAAAACGCTTTTAAACCTGGATAGAGTTGGTATGGAGAGGCTGTTTGCATTAGTGGTTACATTGCCTATCCACGTCCTGCAGAGATGCTTGATTAGTGCAGGTGTAAGATGTTATGGGAAGGAGGCAGGGGAATGGGGTTAGGAGGGAGAGATAGTTCAAATAAGATAGTGAAACATCACCTAACCATGTTCTCCAGAGATGCTGCCTGATTCACTGAGTTAAGGGTCTGTCCCACCAGCATGCAACTCGATGCGATTAGCGCGACCTAACGTGGTCGCTTCAGCCGTCCGGCGTCGCGGGGCCGGTCCCACTTCGATCGCCGGAGCCGTGCGGAATTGTGCGGAGTTCGTCCCGAGTTCGTCCCGACACCGCGCGGGGCTCCGAAAAACCGACTATGTCCAAAAATCCCGCGCGGCAACGGTTTGTCGGCTCGCAGTCGCCGCGACATTTACACACCGCCCGGACATCGTGCCTCCGTGAACCTATTTGTAAGTGCCTCCGTGACCCTCTATGTGTGTGGCTTCGTGGCCCTGTATGTGTGTGTGTCTCAGTGCCCCTCTCTGTGTGCCCCTCTAAGTCCTGGCGAACTTACCTTGGACTTGCTTCAAGTTCGCCTCACTTTGCGCCGCGTTGCGCCACTCACCCAACCTCCGCGCGGCCCCTGCTGCCGGTTTAGTTGCGCTTGCCGCATGCAGGCGCATGCTGGTGGGACCGGCCCTGTACAGGGGATCACCCGACCTCCGCACGGCCCCCGCTGCCGGTTTGATCGCGTTCATCGCATATAGTTGCATGCTGGTGGGACAGGCCCTTTACTCCAGCACTCTGTGAAACGTCACCTATCCATGTTCTCCACAGATGCTACCTGACCCGTTGATTATAAGATCCTGTCTAAGGCCATCGGCAACCGGGTCAAGTCTTCCCTGGGACGGGTGATCAATCCGGACCAAATCTGTGCTGTACCTGGCAGGAAAATCACAGACAGCCTGGCGCTGCTGAGAGATACCATTGCCTACGTGCAGGCAGATGGGTAGATGCCTGCCTAGTCAGCTTGGACCAGTAGAAGGCCTTTGACAAGATATAGACATAGAACATAGAAACATAGAAAAATAGGTGCAGGAGTAGGCCATTCGGCCCTTCGAGCCTGCACCGCCATTCAATGTGATCATGGGTGATCATCCAACTCAGTATCCCGTACCTGCCTTCTCTCCATACCCCCTGATCCCTTTAGCCACAAGTGCCACATCTAACGCCCTCTTAAATATAGCCAATGAACTGGCCTCAACTACCTTCTGTGGCAGAGAATTCCAGAGACTCACCACTCTCTGTGTAAAGAATGTTTTCCTCATCTCGGTCCTAAAGGAATTCCCCCTTATCCTTAGACTGTGACCCCTTGTTCTGGACTCCCCCAACATCGGGAACAATCTTCCTGCATCTAGCTTGTCCAACCCCTTAAGAATTTTGTAAGTTTCTATAAGATCCCCCCTCAATCTTCTAAATTCCAGCGAGTATAAGCCGAGTCTATCCAATCTTTCCTCATATGAAGGTCCTGACATCCCAGGAATCAGTCTGGTTCCACACGTACACGTACATGAGGGATGTGCTCTCCAAAATGGGTTCTGGGGAGGGAATCCGAAACTAGAACAACCTGCTCTACACCGATATCTGTAGTGCAGTTCAAATCAATGGGAGGGTATCAGACAGCTTCCACTTCAGGTCTGGAGTCAGGCAGGGTTGTCCTCTCTCCCGTCTTGTTCGTCTGTGTATTGAACGTTTTGCCAAGTCCATCAGGAAGGACGCGAGCATAAGAGGAGTGACATTGCCAGGCAGTGGGGGCTCTCGGGACAAATGCTCCCTGTACATGGATGATGTTGCCGTCTTTTGCTCGGTTCCAGGGTCGATCCGCAGAGTGATTAGTATCTGCGACCAGTTTGAGTCAGCCACGGGAGCCAGGGTGAACCGCAGGAAGAGCCAGGCCATGCTCTTTGGCAACTGGCCCGACCGATCTTCCGTCCCCTTCACCATCAAGCCCGACTTCTTGAAAGTGCTGGGGTACCGGTTCGGGGGGGCTGAGACGGGTGACAAGAATTGGCTGGAGCGGATAGCCAGGGTGGGGAGGAAGCTGGAGCTGTGGAAGCAATGCTCCCTCTCCATAATGGGGAAACATTTGGTCATCAGGTATGAGGTGCTCTCTGGGCTGCTGTACTTGGCGCAAGTGTGGCCTGTCTCTCCCTCCTATGCCACAGGGATCACTGGGCCGTCTTCCAGTTCATCAGGGGGTCGAGGATAGACCGGGTGCGACGGGCCACCATGCCCAAGTCGGCAGACTAGGGGGGTAAAAGCGTGCCCAACGTCGCCCTCACCCTGATGGCCACCTTTGTGTGTGGCAGCATCAGGAGGAACGTAAAGCCAAGGCACGTGGGCACCAAGTGTCACTACCTGCTGAGGTTCTACCTGTTCCCGATGTTGCGCAGGATGGGCCTGGCGCAGATGCCACGCAATGTGCCAGTCAGCTGGACATTGCCGCACCATCTGTCATTTGTGGAAAGGTTCTTCCGGAACAACATCTTTGTCCACAAATCCATCGGGCAGTGGTCAGCATGGAAAGTCCTGCAGGGAAAGGACTCAATAGACAATAGACAATAGACAATAGGTGCATGAGTAGGCCATTCGGCCCTTCGAGCCAGCACCCCCAATCAATGTGATCTTGGCTGACCATTCCCAATCAGTACTCCGTTCCTGCCTTTTCCCCATATCCCCTGACTCCACTATCTTTAAGAGCCCTATCCAGATCTCTCTTGAAAGCATCCAGAGAACCGGTCTCCACCGTCCTCTGAGGCAGAGAATTCCAGAGACTCACAACTCTCTGTGAGAAAAAGTGTTTCCTCGTCTCCATTCTAAATGGCTTACCTCTTATTCTTAAACTGTGGTGCCTGGTTCTGGACTCCCCCAACATCGGGAACATGTTTCTTGCCTCTAGCGTGTCCAAACCCTTAACAATCTTATATGTTTCATTAAGATCCCCTCTCATCCTTCTAAATTCCAGAGTATACAAGCCCAGCTGCTCCATTCTCTCAGCATATGACAGTCCGCCATCCCGGGAAATAACCTTGTAAACCTATGCTGCACTCCCTCAATAGCAAGAATGTCCTTCCTCAAATTAGGGGCCCAAAACTGCACACAATACTCCAGGTGTGGTCTCACTAGGGCTCTGTCCAACTGCAGAAGGACCTCTTTGCTCCAATACTCGACTGCTCTTGTTATAAAGGCCAACATGCCATTCGCTTTCTTCACTGCCTGCTGCACCTGCATGCTTACTTTCATAGACTGATGTAAAAAGGACCCCCAGATCCCGTTGTACTTCCCGTTTCCAATTTGACGCCATTTTGATAGTAATCTGCCTTCCTATTTTTGCAACCAAATTGGATAACTTCACATTTCTCCACATTAAACTTCATCTGCCATGCATCTGCCCACTCTCCCAACCTGTCCAAGTCACCCTGCATTTTCATACCATCCTTCTCACAGTTCACACTGCTACCCAGCTTTGGGTCATCTGCAAATTTGCTCATGTTAGTTTGAATCCCTTCATCCAAATCATTGATATATATTGTAAATAGCTGCGGGCCCAGCAATAAGCCTTGCGGTACCCCACTAGTCACTGCCTGCCATTCTAAAAGGAACCTGTTAATCCCCACTCTCTGTTTCCTGTCTGCCAACCAATTTTCTATCCAAATCAGCACTCTAGCCCCAATACCATGTGCCCCAATTTTGCCCACTAATCTCTTATGTGGGACCTTATCAAATGCTTTCTGAAAGTCCAGGTACACTACATCCACTGGCTCTCTCTTGTCCATTTTCCTAGTTACATCTTCAAAAAATTCTAGAAGATTAGTCAAGCATGATTTTCCCTTCGTAAATCCATGCTGACTCGGACCGATCCTGTTACTGCTATCCAAATGTGCGGCTATTTCATCTTTTATAATTGATTCCAGCATCTTCCCCACCACCGATGTCAGGCTAACTGGTCTATAATTCCCTGTTTTCTCTCTCCCGCCTTCATTAAAAAGTGCGATACGCTCCAATCCACAGTGATTGATCCTGAGTCTATAGAACATTGGTAAATTATCACCAATGCATCCACAATTTCTAGAGCCGCTTCCTTAAGTACCCTGCGATGTAGACCATCAGGCCCTGGGGATTTATCAGCCTTCAGTCCCATCAGTCTACCCAACACCATTTCCTGCCTAATATGGATTTCCTTCAGTTCCTCCGTCACCCCAGATCCTCTGGCCACTACTATGTCAGGAAGATTGTTTGTGTCCTCCTTAGTGAAGACGGATCCAAAGTACCTGTTCAACTCATCTGTCGTTTCCTTGTTCCCCATAACTGGAAGGGCCGAGAGGGCCTGTTTCCGTGTTGTAATTGTTATATGGTTATAATAAATTCACCTTTTTCAGTCTTCAAGGGTCCAACTTTGGAGTTAACTAATTTTTTTCTCTTCACATACCTAAAGAAGCTTTTACTATCCTCCTTTATATTCTTGGCTAGCTTCCCTTCGTACCTCATCTTTTCTCCCCGTATTGTCTTTTTAGTTATCTTCTGTTGCTCTTTAAACATTACCCAATCCTCTTGCTTCCTGCTCATCTTTGCTATGTTGTACTTATTCCCTTATTTTTATACTGTCCCTGACGTCCATTGTCAGCCACGGTCACCCCTTACTCCGCATGGAATCTTTCTTCCTCCTTGTAATGAACTGATCCTGCACCTTCTGTATTATCCTAGAAATACCAGCCATTGTTCTTCCACTGTCATCCCTGCTAGTGTATATTTCCAGTCAACTTTGGCCAGCTCCTCCCTCATGGCCCCATAGTCCCCTTTATTCAACTGTAACACTGACACCTCCAATCTACCCTTCTCCCTCTCCAATTGTACATTAAACCTGACCATGTTATGGTTACTACTTCCTAAAGGCTCATTAACCTCAAGGTCCTTTATCAAATCCGGTTCATTACATAACACTAAATCCAGAATTGCCTTCTCCCTGGTAGGCTCCAATACAAGCTGCTCTAAGAATCCATCACAAAGGCACTCTACAAAGTCCATAAATCTGCTCAAAAGACTCGATGGATCCAGTGGCCGGAGCAGACTGCCCAGCTTGTCTGGCAAAATACATCATCGCCAAAACTCACCAACAAGCACCAAGACTTGGCTTGTGACTTGGCTGGCGGTGAGAGGAGCCCTCCCAGTCAGATACTTCCTGCACTATCGGAACCTCACTACCAGCGCATGCTGTCTGGGTTAACAGAATTGAGAAAATTCAATGTTTAAGCCCAGAGGATGCAGACTCCCCAAGTGGAATATGAGGTGCTGTTCCTCCAACTTGCGGTGTTGCTCACTCTGGCCGTGGAGGAGGCCCAGGACCGAGAGGTCGGATACGGAATGGGAGGGGAGTTGAAGTGCTGAGCCACCGGGAGGTCGGGTTGGTTATTGCGGACCGAGCGCAGGTGTTCGGCGAAACAATCGCCCAGCCTCCGCTTGGTCTCACCGATGTAGATCAGCTGGCATCTGGAGCAACGAATGCAGTAGATGAGGTTGGAGGAGGTGCAGGTGAACCTCTGTCGGACTTGGAAGGACTGCTTGGGTCCCTGAAAGGAGTGGATGGGGGAGGTGAAGGGACAAGTGTAGCATCTCTTGCGGTTGCTCGAGTGATTCTCTCCCTTGTCGGTGGGTCAAACAGCCACCACTTCACTCGAGCGGTTCCCAAGAGAGGATACAAATAAAAGGGGTTCCAGACCTCGGAATTATGGTGGTATATGATAAAAAAGATTGATTTGACCTGAGCGTGCTGATGAGGGAAAACAGAAACCAAGACAGACTCAAAGAAAGTCTAAAATTTGCCGGCTTAATTAAACAATGAGAAATCGAATCTCACCAACACTACATAATACATGGCTAAACATGCTTTGAACTAAGACTATGGAAAGAAAATTATCGGCACGTCGTAAAACTTACTTTGCACAATTTTAATTACAGATTACAGATCTTTGGAGTGCAGAAGGTTAAGGGGGACTTGATTGAGGTAATTAAAATAATGAAAGGGATAGGCAGAGTTGATGTGGATAAGCTTTTCCCATTGAGGGTAGGGAAGATTCAAACA
This sequence comes from Raja brachyura, assembly GCA_963514005.1. The sequence continues at coordinate 73,806,280 of OY740790.1, forward strand.
AGAGGGCATGACTTGAGAATTAAGGGACAGAAGTTTAGAGGGGGAACTTCTTTACTCAGAGAGTGGTGGCTGTGTGGAATGATCTTCCAGCAGAAGTGGTGGAGGCAGGATCGATTTTAACATTTAAAAGTAAAGTGGATAGGTATATGGATGGGAAGGGAATGGAGAGGTATGGTGCAGGGAGATGGGACTAGGGGAAAATAAATGGTCGGCACGGACTGGAAGGGCCGAGAGGGCCTGTTTCCGTGCTATAATTGTTATATGGTTATATGGTTATAGATGCACCCCCCTTTCCCCTTCTTCTCTCACCCTCTATCCTATTTCGGGAACTTCACCAAGTCGTCTGGGGGTACTTACACCTAGATCGTTGCTGGGTCAGAGGCCATCCAACAGAGCAGAAAAGAGAGAGAGTTCTGGCTTGCCTGTCCCTTTTATACCCGAGTTTCTCCCTTGAAACCTCCCAGGTGGTCTTCTGGACAAAAGGGTCTTTCGATGATTCCAAGTTTCGATCTGGCATGAACAATAGGCTTCCGAAGATAATGGGTTTGCTGATGTCACGATACCTCAGCCTGATCGTTATCCCATCACCTGGATGGGCTCCCATTATTGTCCCGATGGATGGGCCATTTACCAAGGTGATTGTCTTTGCTGCTGGGCTGTTTACCCCTGTCTGCTGAGGCTCGGTTGCTTCCTTTGTCTTTCCAAGATAATCTCGTTATCTCCGTCCTGGCCTTTCCTGTTCACACCATTCGCATGGTCATGTAATGCCCAGGCCCACAGACAGGTTTTCAACTGGTTCTTCCTTTGTGAATTGGGGGTTTAGAAACATGGAAACAGAAAATATGTGCAGGAGTAGGCCATTCAGCCCTTCGAGCCTGCACCGACATTCAATATGATCATGGCTGATCATCCAACTCAGTATCCTGTACCTGCCTTCTCTCCATACCCTCTGATCCTTTTAGCCACAAGGGCCACATGTAACTCCCTCTTAAATATAGCCAATGAACTGGCCTCAACTACCTTCTGAGGCAGAGAATTCCACAGATTCACCATTCTTTGTGTGAAAAATTATTTTCTCATCTCGGTCCTAGAAGACTTCCCCCTTATCCTTAAACTGTGACCCCTTGTTCTGGACTTCCCCAACATCGGGAACTATCTTCCTGCATCTATCCTGTCCAACCCCTTAAGAATTGTGTAAGTCTCTATAAGATCCCCCCTCAATCTTCTAAATTCCAGCAAGCCTGTTTTAAAAATGTCCATGTCCGTATCCCCGGGTTCATCCATAATTTTGGAGGATTTGCCCCAATATCTTACAGTTCCTTACGCCCGCGGAAAGTTCCAGTGCGGTCGAGACGAGGGGGTTCTGAAGTTGCATTCCCTCGTTTGAGGACATTTTCTCATATCTCCAATAAGCAATGAGCCATGACTTTACGAGTGGTTGTCTGTGCTGAAACCTTTCTCTCTTGTCTCCCCACGCACATCTTTCACCGACCCTTCTCCCCCCCCACTTCTCACCGTCTCTCAGCCTGTTCAGTCTCTCCCTCTGTCTCCCATTCGCATCTGCCCCCTCTCCCTCGCTGTTACACCTCGCTCTCCCCTGCTTTCAGGCACCCCATTCGCTTTTTGAATTCTCGAAAGACCTTTGAAAAATCCCATGATGCCTTGCATTTTTCGGAATACCGAACTCGCTTCAAAAGCCCTGGGGGTGGCTTAAACTCAGAGATAAATATGTCCAATAAATGAAGAAGTGGTTTACTGACTAATCCCTGCGATTGTCCAGTGTCAAACTAAAACACTTAGGTCTGCAGAGGAAGGAACTGCAGATACTGGTTTATACCAAAGATAGACACAAAGTGCTGGAGTAACTCAACGGGTCAAAAGACAATAGGTGCAGGAGTAGGCCATTCAGCCCTTTGAGCAAGTACCACCATTCAATGTGATCATGACTAATCATCCACAATCAGTACACATCTCCTGCCTTCTCCCCATATCCCTTGACTCTGCTATCTTTGAGAGCTATATCTAATTCTCTCTTGAAACTGGTCTCCACTGCCTTCTGAGGCAGAGAATTCCACAGACTCGCAACTCTCTGTGTGAACACGTGTTTCCTCATCTCTGCTCTAAATTGCCTCCCGCTTATTCTTAAACGGCGTCCCCTGGTTGTGGACTCCCCCAACATCGGGAACATGTATTCGTGCCTCTAGCGTGTCCAAACCCTTAATAATCTCATATATGACAGTCCCACCATCCCGGGAATTAACTTTGTGAACCTACGCTGCACTCCCTCAATAGCAAGAATGTCCTTCCACAAATTTGGAGACCAAAGCTGCACACAATACTCCAGGTGCGGTCTCACTCGGGCCATGTACAACTGCAGAAGGACCTCTTTGCTCCTATACTCAACTCCTCTTGTTATGAAGGCTAACATGTAATTTGCATTCTTCACTGCCTGTTATATCTGCATGCTAATTTTCAGTGGCTGATGACGAACAAGGACTCCCAGATCCCATTGTACTTCCCCTTTTCCCAATTTGACACCATTTAGATAATAATCTGCCTTCCTATTTTTGCCACCAAAGTGGATAATCTCACATTCATCCACATTAAATTGCATCTGCTATGCATCTGCCCACTCACCCAACCTGTCCAAGTCACCCTGCATTCTCATAGCATCCTCCTCACAGTTCACACAGCCACCCCGCTTTGTGTTATCTGCAAATTTGCTAATATAACTTTCAATCCCTTCATCTAAATCATCAATGTATATTGTAAATAGCTGCGGTCCCACGATCAAACCTTATGGTAACCCACTAGTCACTGCCTGCCATTCTGAAAGGGACCCGTTAATCCCTACTCTTTGTTTCCTGTCTGCCAACCAATTTTCTATCCATGTCAACACCCTACCCTCAATACCATGTGCTCCAGTTGCCCACTAATCTCTTGTGGAACCTCATCAAATGCTTTCTGAAAGTCCAGATACACTACATCCTTTGGCTTTCCCTTGTCCATTTTCCCAGTTACATCCTCAAAAAAATCCGAAGATTAGTCAAGCATGATTTCCCCTTTGTAAATCCATGCTGACTTGGGCCGATCCTACTACTGCTATCCAATGTGCCACTATTTTATCTTTCATAATTGACTCCACCATCTTCCCCACCACTGATGTCAGGCTAACTGGTCTATAATTCCCTGTTTTCTCTCTCCCACCTTTCTCAAAAAGTGGGATAACATTAGCTGCCTTCCAATCCTCAGGAACTGATCCTGAATCTATAGAACATTGGTAAATGATCACCAATGCTTCCACACTTTCTAGAGCCACTTCCCTGGGATGACCAGTTCAATCCGTTCAATTTATCCAACACCACCTCCCGGCTAACCTGGATTTCACTCAATTCCTCCATCTTATTTGACCCCCGTTCCACTGCTATTTCCGGCAGATTATTTATGTCTTCCTTAGTGAAGACAGAACCAAAGTAGTTATTCAATTGGTTTGTCATGTCCTTGTTCCCCATGATCAATTCACCTGTTTCTGACTGCAGGGGACCAACATTTGTTTTAACTAGTCTCTTTCTCTTCACATATCTATAAAAACTTTTGCAGTCAGTTTTTATGTTCCCTGCCAGTTTCCTTTCATAATCTATTTTCCCTTTCCTAATTAAGCCCTTTGTCCTCCTCTGCTGGATTCTTAATTTCTCCCAGTCCTCCGGTAGGCTGCTTTTTCTGGCCACATTCATTTTTATTTCCGATTTTTGAACATTTTCAGTAATAACTAGAGAAATAAACCATGACATTTTCAGGTAAGGCGATTTCGGACTCCACAGAAAAAATCTCTGGCAGAATATGTAAAAATGTTACCGTTACGGCATCATTCTTTTATGAAGATGCGACAACACACAAATAAATAAACACACACACACATCCACATACAAGATCAGACTTTTAATAGTTACCAGACCAAGTGGGACCAAGTGCCACCCCCCCCCCCACACACACCCATAACTACCACCCACACACACTAACCACCCCCTTGATATTATATTAATATTATTCATTGGCTCCTTTTACCTATCCATTGAAGCATAGCCTCCAACTCGCAGGCGTGTCTAGAGAGGGAGGGGGGTAGAGAGTGAGGGCAGAGAGAGGGGGGCAGAGACAGTGAGAGAGGGGGGCAGAGACAGAGAGAGAGGAGCAGAGACAGAGGGAGAGGGGTACAGAGGGGGCAGAGAGGGTGCAGGGGAGGGGTGCGAGGAATGCGTGGGGGGTTGGGAGGGGGAGGAGTGGAGGGAAGAGGGAGGAGGTGGAGGGTAGGGGGAAGGGGTGGAGGGAGGGGATGAAAAGGAGGGGGGGGAAGGGGAGAGGGGAGTGGGGGCAGGTGAGTGGGGGAAGAAAGAGGGGGAGGAGAGAGGGGGAGAGGGGGAGGGAGGGGGAGGGAGGGAGAGAGGGTGATGGGGTGAGGGAGGGAGAGAGCAGTGGGAAGGAGAGAGAATGGGCGGAATATAAGGGGGAAAGAGGGGGTCATGGGGAGAGCGGGGGAGAGAGAGGAGGGGGTGGAGGGGGAGTGGAGAGGGAAAGAGAGAGGGGGAAGAGAGAGAGGGAGAGAGGGAGAGGGGGAGAGATAGAGAGGGGGAGAGAGAGAGGGGGAGAGGAGGGAGAGAGGGAGAGGGGGAGAGAGAGAGGGAGAGAGAAATAGGGGAGAGAGAGGAGCGAAGGACAGAGGGGAGGGAGAGAGGAGAGAGGGAGAAAGTGGGGGAGGGAGAGAGTGGGGGAGGGAGAGGAGGGGAGCAGGGCATCAGCTCGCGGGGGGCAGCAGCTCACGGCCCTGGGGCAGCTCACAGGGGTGGGGTGTGCGGCAGCTCGCGGCACGGGGCAGCTCTTGGGGGGGGGGGGCAGCAGCTCGCAGCCTGGTGAGCAGCTCGGGGGGGGGTCAGCAGCTCGTGGGCGGGGGGGGCGACAGCAGCTCATGGGGGGGCCGTCACTGGCAGCGCAAACGCAGCGCGCAGATCCATTGTGACATCATCAGCCAAAGCCGCTTGGTTTCTATTTTCAAGGATATTTCAGATTTGTGAACATTTTCATAAATAACTCAAGAAATAAAGCATGAATTTTTCAGATAAGACAGTTTTAGACTACACGGGATAAAACTCTACAGGAATATGTAAAAATGATCCTGCTCATGTGTCGTTTGTTTCGAGTAGATGTGATTACTTACAAACAAATAAATATACATATATACACACACACACATCCAAGATCAGAGTTTTATAGTTATATAAGGATATGATATGATAGACACAAAAGCCGGAGTAAGTCAGCGGGGCAAGCAACATCTCTGGAGAGAAGGAATTGGTGACTTTTCAGGTCAAGACCCTTCTTCAGACTGGTTAGGGATACGGGAAACAAGAAATATAGACAATGATGTAGAGAGATAAAGAACAATGGATCTCCTTCTTCTTCTTTCGTGTGGCGTGCACAGCCTAAAGTTGTTGGACAACTTGTTCTATTTGATAGAACAATGGATGAATGATATGCCAAAAAAAACAGTGAAAGAAGAAACAGGCCATTGTTAGTCCTTTGTTATGGTTGAAAACGGGAAGCTGGTGCTACTTGGTTGGGAGAGGGATAGAGAGAGAGGTATAGCCAGGGCTACCTGAAGTGAGAGAAATCAAGATTCATACCACTAGGCTATAAGCTACTCAAGCGAAATATCAGGTGCTGTTCCTCCAATTTGCGTTTACCCTTAATCTGACATTGGAGGAGACTGAGGCAGAAAGGTCTGTGTAGGAATGGGAAGGAGAATTAAAATGTCCAGCAAACGGGAGGTCAGGTTGGTTCACGCACGCTGAGTGAAGGTGTTCAGTGAAACGATTGCCCAGTCTGCGTTTGGTCTCGCAAATGTATAACAGTCCACATCTTGAACAATGATACAGTCGATGAGATCAGAGGAAGTGCAAGTGAACATCTGCCTAACCTGAAAGGACTGTCAGGGTTTCTGGACAGGGTCGAGGGAGGAGGTATAGCGACTGGTGTTGCATCTCCTGCGTTTTCAGGGGAAAGTTGTCGGGGAGGGATGGTTTGGTTAGGAAGGGAATGGTTATATAGTTATATCGTTTTTATTCAGTGGATAATAATTCCTTCTTTAGACAAAGTACTATTCCCCAGATCTGCATTAATATTTTAATTGTGTGCGTGTTCAGTGTTAGCTCACTCAAAGTGTAATGGTCACATTTGATGACAATGTAATGACTGTAAGCTTGATGTTTCTCTCAGGGAGGGCAGAGAGCGTTCCACATCTCCTCAGTTTTCATCGCAGCAATGGCATCAGAACTATAGTTGACAAACTCTGCATTCCACATGGCAATGCCTCCCAGCTTGAACTTCTTTAAGAAAGTCGTCCTCAATGAAATGCTCTCTGGATCGTCGTACCAAACCTCGTGGAACTCATGAGCTTTCTGTTGTGGAAGCAAAAAGTGGGCTTAGCTTGGTTCAGTGCACTGACCATGAAACACTGCTGGATTTCTTTAACAAAACAGTGCAATGTCCATGATAAAAATGACACAAAGTGCTGGAGTAACTCAGAGGGTAAAGGGCCAGTCCCTCTATACGAGGTAATTCAAGAGCTGTCCCAAGTTCTTTTTAAAAAGTCGTGATAAGCGCATAGAATGTACGTAGCGGGTACGTCGGCACTCGGGACGTCTCTTAGCAGCTCGTAACGCTAACGGCAGGTACTCGGGAATCACGGTAAGCTCGTGAAGACCCGTGACGATTTTTCAACATGTTGAAAAATGTCCACGAGAGCCCCGAGTACCTATGAGCAGCTATTACCGTAATTCTCCGAGTACGTACCAGGGGAGCCTCGGGAGAACTCTTGAATTAGTTTGTACAGTGGGACAGGCCATTAACGCAACATCCCTGGAGAACATGGATGGGTGACATGTAGGAAGGAACTGTAGACGCTGGTTTAAACCAAAGATAGACACAAAAAGTTGGAGTGACTCAGTGGGTCAGACAATATATCTGGAGAAAAGCAATAGGTGACATTTGGAAAAGTCTGAAGAACGGTCTTGACCCAAAATGTCACCTATTCCTTTTCTCCAGAGATGCTGTCTGACCCGCTGAGTTACTCCAGCTTTTTGTGTCTATTTATGGATGGGTGACATTTTGGTTATGATGGTACCTGCCTCACCTACTTCTCTGCCAATCTGTTCCATATACCTCCTAACATTTGTGTAAAATAGTTGGTCCTAAGGTTCCTATTTTACTTCGGAGTCACGTGAGTGACTACGTGAAGAAGACTCCGCCAGGCGCATGCTCGGCATTACGTCGACGCATGTGGCACCGACAGGGTAAGTTATTGTTGAACTTTCTTGCGAGTTTTTAAACTCTGTTTAACTCCTGTCTCACAGTGCAAGTTGGCCCACGAATGTCCCCGAGTTTTCACTCGTGGTGATCACGTACAACCAACGTAGCGGGAACGTCGGAACTCGTGCGATCAACTTGTCCACTCGTGGTGCTAACGGCAGGTACCTGTGAAACTTGTGAACTCGTGAAAAAAGTCAAATATGGTTGATTTTTTCCACGAGTCAAATTTAGTGTTCAAGTTTAAAATTGAAACATTTAGACTCGTTGTAAGAACGTAGGGCCTGTGCGTTGATCTTAGTGATTCGTGAGTCTACCGTGGGAACTCTTTAAATTATTTCAGTGCCATTCACCCTCGAGTCTTAATCACAAAATTTAATTCACCCTCGACTAAATTTTATTTCTTTTTTTGGTAATTTTCGTCTTATTTTCCCTTGTGTACAATTTTATATATAATGTATTTTTGTCACATGAGCAAAATACATGAATGAACTCATTTGGTAAGTGTTTATTTTATTCAGCTTTAACATCCTAAAAATATGTTAAAAAAACTAGGAGTGAAAAAAAAGTTTAATTACCACTGGAGTTGGAAAATCATTCTACTAGAATGATAGAAAAAAACATTCCAACGTCTAAACACTGGCTTCAGCCCCATCCTACCCTTTCGGGCTTTGATTACTGCAGTTATTTCTTGGAAAATTAGCTATAAAAACCATGGAGTGCGTGATTTAATATATTTTTCTCCAACTAATATCTTTCTATATCCCTCCCCGAAAGCTCACAAAACCACCAAATATCAACTTTGGTAGCCACATTTCGACACTAAATAAAGTTACAGTTCAACAGTTGCATACAGTGATCCTCCAGTATTGCCATTTATAAATGTATGATCACACTAGCTCGTCTGCTCTTCCCTAAACAGTTATATTACAGTAAATTTGGGAAATATCATGTTCGTTTAAAAATTAGAAAACCATAGGTATAGATAAAAAAAACATATAAAAGTTCCAGCTCCACTGCCATTAAAACCAATGAGCTTACTAACCACTTTAATGGCAATGTCTTTTTTTAAGTATAGAAAACAAAATCTGGATAAATTATGTCATTCACCCTTCACCCACCCCTCTAGTTTCATTAACTCCATAAAATAATTTAATTTGCGCTTGGGTGAACCATTCACCAGTTTAAGAAGCACATTTAGCGCATTGCATCTGTGAAGTGAAATCAGACTTCAGGAAGTGTGTCCGAATTTCCGGACAGCAACAGGCCGTGCGTCGCTGCTTTCTGACATGAATCAATGAACGTTGGATTTTCCTGACGCGCAGATTTACAACCAATAGCGATTACAAGATCACAAGTTTCCTGATTTACAGCCTGTAAACGATCACAACCATCGCTCGGTCACAGCCCACGTTGATCAGTTCGAACTAACATCATCAGCGTGAATAGAGTATTCACAAAGGGATTTTTTTTCCCTCTTCCAAGTAAATTCTATAAATCGATTGCTGGGTTTTCTCCGCTCTATCTTTCACTCAGGCGCCTTTCTTCCCCTTCCATCAGTTTACGATTCACTTCTCTCCACTATCTTTCCTCTCAGATCACATTCTCGCTCTTTTTTTACTCAGTGGGCAGGCAGCATCACTGGAGAGAAGGAATTGGTGACGGGATGACATTGTGCTGTTTGATCGCCCACTGTCAGCTCCAGCTTTTTGTGTCTATCTTCGGTTTAAACCAGCATCTGCAGGCAGTTCCTATCCTACACTTTATTCCTTTCTTGGCGTCTTCTGGGCAAATGTTGCCTTCTACACAAACAGTCTTGGATGATATTGTTTGTGTGTGTGTGTGGGAGAGAGAGAGAGAGAGAGAGAGAGAATTAATGTGTGGTTGAATAGGCATATTTTAGGAGATGTCGCGGTTTACATTGGCATTGCCCTCGTGAGATTTCTTTGTGGCGGAGACCGCTGAATGGTAACCCGGGGTCTTGTGGTCCGGCCAAGAGGAGGTGATGTGGACACGGTTTCAGTCACAGTTCTAGAGGAACATTGCTTCCGATCGATGTCTCTTATGCACTCCTCAGAAGAACAGGGTGCGCTCTTCACCATTATGGCTCCCAGCCTACAGGTTTCTGATCTGAACAACTAACTTCTTCCCTATTTCTCCTCCGCCCAACCCCCACCCCCCCTATTTCCCTCTCACCCTCGGCGCTCTTGTTCACTCACACCTTCCCTCCCTCTCGCAGGGCTTGGTTCAAAGGAGGCAACGAGCCTGAACCCTTTCTGAAAACGAGCATGAAGAGAAAAAAAAAGTATTGTCAAGCGCTCCAAACTTCATTTAAAATAAGTAAATGCGACCATGGCTAATAATTTAAAAAGAAATCCTTATACAAAACCAACACCCTACAAACGCTCTGTCTCTCACGCTGCCTGTTGCCTTGTGGGGTGTGTGTGTCGGAGAGAGGGGGTATAGGTGTGGAGGGGACCTGATGTGAATGTTACACTATAGGATGGCGAGGTTGGGCTCTGAGCTGCAGTGAGAGAGAGCAGAGAGAGAGAGAGAGAGAGAGAGAGAGAGAGGTCGTGTTTTCTTCTCAGCTCTGCAGTTGAGAAGGATTGAAGCAGCCTTTCAAGGATTTTGCCGTTGGAGAGGGCACAGACCCAGGGGGGCTTCATAGTTCAACTTATTGTTGGGCTGTTGAAGCTTTTCTCTGGTCTGGGAAGCCTCCATCTGTGTGAAGATTCCTGAGTTTCTCCACATTGTCGAGGGTGCGGTTGTCGCTGGCGGATTGCCAATAGTGCCTGTGATCGTGGGTTTGGAATATTGGCGGTGTCTTTGTTGTTTTCAGCGCCGTTTCTCTGCCCTAAAGTCATTTTGCTCAGTGCGGCTGCCTGGCTTAATGTGAAGAAGGTACTTGTGCTTCCGGCGTGACTGCGATAGAGCTTTCCAAAAGCTGCTCTTGGCTGTGGACGATCCTGGGGACTTTCCTGCTTCTGCTGGAGGTTTCTGTTTTCTGCTGCCTGTCTTTGACTGTGACTGTCTTTGGGACTTAACTTGGAGCTGTGCTGCTGAGGTGCCTGGAGCTGGTTTGTGCCTCTGTGAGGATGGCGATGGAGGGGGCGCGGCCGAAGGTCCGGACCTACGCAGCGATGGCATCAGTGGCGGGTGCGAGGCCATCTGAGCTTGAGCCTCATGTTGACTTGGATGGGGACAGTTTTGGTATTTCTGTTCAAACTGGGCCTATGATGTCGAGGGGGGAAATTACGAGGGCCATGAATGAACTTCTTGGGAGGGGGGCTATTGTCTCTTCTGAGCTCGAAAGAGGAAAGGTGGAGATGATACTTAAGACCCGGGAGTGTGTGGCCCGAGCGTTGGAGGAGGGGATCTCAGTGGGGGGGGTCCACATACAGGTGGATCCGTGGGTATCAAGGGTGAGACCGGTTCTCCTGCGGAGCTGCCCCACTTATTTTTCAGATGCAGTACTTTTTCCACACCTGTCCAAGTTCGGGGAGGTGCGGTCTAAATGTTTTCGTCTCTTGCATCCTGGGGGGGACCCGGAGGAAAAAGGGGTCTTCAGTTTCAAGAGGAGGGTGTTCATGAAGGTGGGTGAGGGGGATGGTGCCGAGGGGAGTTTTGAGGTGGTGCATAAGGGTGTCCCCAGAACCGTGCGTTGGAGTTGGGGAAAGGCACGGTGTCATGCGTGCGGCGAATTTGGACATCTCCGTAGGGAGTGTCTTTTTCGCGGGGGCACTGCTAGAGGTTCTAGTGCAGTGGCCCAGGAAAGCGCTGATGGCCCATCTGGGGTGGCTTGTCAAACCTCAGCGGCGCGGGGTGGTACTGCTGACCCGGCTAAGGTTGTCAGTTCTGCCTTGGTGACCCGGAGCGGCAGTGCGAAGCCTTCTGGGTCCGTAGGTTCCGCTTTGGGGACCCTGGGCGGTGAGAGCCCACGCCCCCCACGTCTTGCGCCTGTGGCGGCGGATGGAGGTGGGGCGCAGGAGGAGGGGAGTGTTGAGGGGGGGTTTTGGGAGAAGCAGGGGAAGCACAACAAGAAGAAGGAGAGGGATAGGGCCGCCCGAGCGAAGAAAGTGCAATCGGGTGAGTTTAGCTCCAGTGTGGTGCAGACTGCGCCTGCTGGGGCCCAGGGGGGAGTTGTGGTGGTTCGGAAGGGGGTAAAGAAGCCTAAACGTGTGGGTGGCAATGTGGATGGGGGTAATGTGGCGGTGGATGACCCTTCCCTTATGGAGGTTACCGCACCTCCGCATGCGAGTGGGACTAAAAGGAGGCATCTGCCTGGTGAAGAGGAGGAAGGGCGTGGGTCCAGAGCGAGGGGGATGTCTTTCTCCGGGCTTTCCACCACTGAGGTGGCTGAAAGTGGTCTTGACCCGGTGTCTTCTGGGTCGGTGGTTGGGCCTTCTCTTCATGGATCTACAGCGGGTGTCACAGGACTGGGTGCTGAAGTTGATTCCGGTGGAGTTGTGTCCAGTGGGCGGGAGTCTGTCCCTTCATCTCAGGGGCCCTCTGAGGGAGTTATCTCGGCGGGTGTTGGGGTTAGCTCTTTTGGGTGTGTACCCTCTGGGTCGGACGAGGTCCCCTCGTTTCAGAGGCCTACTGAGGGTGCTGGCACGCTAGGTGACGTGGTTGGCTCCCCTGGTAGTGAGCCGTCTGTGACGGGGGATGTGCAGAGTCAGGCCGAGGGGGGAGTTTCGGGGGTGTTGTCGTTCAAGTCTGTGCTCCATATCAGTGCCAGTGGAGGTGCTGGGGGGCGGGATGCCTCACCGGATGAGCTGTCTGGGGTGAGGTTAATAGCAGGTGGTGATTCTCTGGGTGATGCCTGTGGAGAGGGCACTCTGGATGATGTGGAGGTCAGGGCTGTTATGGGTCGTGATCCTCTTTCAGACTCCGAGGGTGTCAGTGTTCCACAGGCCCTGGGGATGCCTCTTGTTGTTGCTTCCCCAGGCCCAGAAGAGGAGGGTGATGGTAGCGTGCAGGAGCCCAGCCTTTCAGAGGGCTGCGAGTGTCAGGCAGGGGTGTCGGGACCCACCCCCAGCATTGATCCGGGGGGTCGTGTCATGGCTGAGGAGGGGGACAGCGATGCGGCCAGTGGGTGTGGCACAGAGAGTGATTTGTCAGAGAGTTCTGGTCTTTCTGGGGTTGTTGATTCAGGTGCGAGCGGGTTGGCTGTGAGCCCAGACTCCAAGGCCGTGTCTGAGGCGAAGCTTATTGTTGAGGTGCGAGAGTTCCTAAAAACGAGCCGCACTTCCAAAACATTATGGTTTGCTGCTGAAAAGCGGTGGGGGGACTGTCTAGATTTGCAGGCGAGTCTCGAGGTTATCCTTAGTAACAAGGATAGTGGTCTTTCTGACTCGGATTTGGGGCAGTTTCGGGGTTTGTTGAAGGTCCTCAGAAAAGGAGCTCCTGTGACTACAGGGAGTGTGAGGGTCTCAATCTAATGTGCCTACACATTCACAGTAGCTACATTAAATTTAAATGGGAGTAGAGCGAGTTTTCGAAGATTTCAGCTCTTATCAGCCCTAAGGGAGGGGAGATTTGCAGTTTGTTATCTGCAAGAGACACATACCGTTGCTAGTGATGAACCTACCTGGCAACTGGAGTGGGAAGGGAGGGTTTATATGAGCCATCTCAGCTCAAATTCGAGTGGGGTGGCTTTTCTGTTGGCCCCAAATTTTCTGCCAAGCATTTTAAAAGTGCAGGAAGTGGTGCCAGGACGTTTGCTCCATCTGGCCGTGAGCCTGGATGGCATGCCGTTGCATTTCATTAACGGGTATGCCCCTAGCTCCGACACGATGCAGGCTGGCCTACTTCGGGAGGTGAATGCTCTGTTGGGCACTATTGATAGGGGAGAGTGTGTCTTCCTTGGTGGGGACTTTAATTGCACACTTGAGGTGCGGGACCGTTCTGGTACTCAGTGTGCTCCTGCTGTAGCGAAGAAGCTGAGAGGCTTGATTGACTCCTTTGAGTTGGTTGATGTTTGGAGGGACCTTCACCCTGATTCCACTGCTTTTTCGCGGAGGTCTGAGGGCGGTGGTTCCCGCATTGATCGGTTTTATATTTCCCGAGCGTTTGTTTCCCGTGTCTCAGCGGCCTCAATGCGGCTGGTGCCGTGCTCGGACCATTGTCTGGTGCGTGTGGATTTTAATCCAGCGTGCGCTCGGGCTGGGTCCGCGTACTGGCACTTTAACAATAGGCTGCTGGAGGATCGGTGTTTCCGGGAGTCATTCACTCGGTTTTGGGTGAAGTGGAGAGAGAGGCAGAGGTGCTTCTCTTCCATTAGGCAGTGGTGGGATGTGGGTAAAGCTCACATCCGTCTCTTTTGTAAGGAATATACATGGGGGTCGACTGGGAGGCGGGACTCAGCGGTCGAGAAGCTGGAGAGGGAGATACAGGACGCTGAGTCTCGCCTTGGTCAGTTTGGTGAAGACTCCAGCGAATGGGGAGAGTTTCAGAGGAAGAAGGAGGTTTTGAGGAGTCTGCTGCTTGAGCGATCTCGAGGCGCTTATGTGAGGTCTCGGGTCCAGATGCTGCACGAGCTGGACCGAGCGTCGCCTTTCTTTTTCTCTTTGGAGAAGGGGCGGGGAGCTCGAAAACAGCTCGTGGAGTTGCTTGCAGATGACGGCTCCTCTGTCACTGATCCAGAGAGGATTAATGCCTTGGTTAGGTCCTTTTATGGGTCCCTGTTCTCTGCGGAAGGATTCAGTGTGGAGGCTCAGCAAGATCTGTGGGAGGGTCTACCGACCGTAGATAGGGGGGAGGCTGTTCTTCTTGATGGCCCCTTATCTTTGGAGGAGTTGACTCGCGCCTTGCATCAGCTCAGGAGGGGTAAGTCCCCCGGGCTGGATGGGTTGACGGTGGAGTTTGTTAGAGCATTCTGGGACGTCCTAGGGGGTGACTATATGTTGGTTCTGGGGGAGAGCCTGGCGACTGGAGTGATGCCTCTCTCGTGGCGTAGGACGGTTGTTGTCTTCTGCCTAAGAAGGGCGAACTCCGTTTGTTGAAGAACTGGCGTCCAGTCTCTCTCCTTTGCACAGAATATAAAATTTTTGCACGGGCAATGGCAAATCGCCTGGGCTCCGTGCTGCATCAATTGATTCATCCTGATCAATCTTATACAGTCCCTGGCGGTCCATCCAGGATAACATCCACCTGGTTAGGGACCTGATTCATTTAGTCCAGGGTACTGGTGAGTCAGCTGCTTTTCTGTCTCTTGATCAGGAGAAGGCTTTTGATAGGGTGGAGCATGAATACCTATTTGGGTCGTTGCAAGCGTTTGGGTTTGGACCACACTTCGTGGCCCGGGTCCGGCTTTTGTACGCTGCTGCGGAGTGCCTTGTAAAGGTTAATGGCGCGGTGCTAGCTCCTTTTCATTTTGGGAGGGGGGTCCGCCAGGGGTGCCCTATGTCGGGCCAGTTGTATTCGGTCTGTGTGGAGCCGTTCCTGTGTCTTCTTCGGAGGAGGTTGACAGGCCTGGCCCTACCTGGCCCGCGGGTTGAGGTGATTCTATCGGCGTATGCCGATGACGTACTTCTTATGTTCACTGATCCTGGTGACCTGCGGAGGATGCGTGACTGCCAGGAGATTTTCTCGGCTGCATCTTCTGCTAGGATTAACTGGAGTAAGTGCTCTGGACTTTTGGTGGGTCAGTGGCGGGTAGACTCCCTGCCGGAGGAGATGGCATTGTATGCGTGGAGTACCACGCACCTCCTCTATCTGGGGGTGTACCTGAGTCCCACTGAGGATGTTTGGCCGGCAAACTGGCAAGAGTTGGAGACGAAGGTGGTTGCTCGGCTGGGGCGCTGGTCAGGCCTGCTTGGAGTTCTCTCCTTTCGGGGGAGGGTGCTGGTCATAAACCAGCTGGTGGCCTCTATGTTATAGTACCGGCTGGCTACTCTTGTCCCGCCCTCTATATTTGTAACTGCTATACAGAAGAAGCTGGTGGATTTCTTTTGGGGAAATAGGAAGCATTGGATTTCCGCGGCGGTCTTGAGTCTTCCGTTAGAGGAGGGCGGCCAGTCCTTGGTGTGCGTGCGCACCCAGGTGGCGGCTCTCCGTCTCAGGACTCTGCGGAGATACATGTATGTAGAGAACCCTCCCAGATGGCACGCTCTGGCCACGTATTTTTTTCGTCAGGGTCGTTGCCTAAGGGGGGTCTCGCGGCTCCCGGTGGCGGGTGTCAGTCGACCCGCTCTAAGGGGCTTGCCTGTTTTCTATAGGGATGTGTTAAGAGTGAGGAATTTGGTGGTGTTCAGCCAGAGTGTTGTTCCACGAGGAGAGGGATGTTGTGGCTGCGGGTGTGGCTGGTCCTCATCCTGTCATGGTGGTTGTCGAGGAGAGGCGCGAGCCTAGAGTGGTTCAGATAGAGCTTACCCCCGCTCCGTCAGATCTGCTCATCGGGCCTAGGCTTCGGGATATTTCTCGGCCTCCGGCTCCGCATAATCTGAGCTGCCTTTCTGAGATGACCAGCATGCCATTTTGTGATGCAAGGAGACGCGCACTGTACAGGATGCTCCTGCACATTCTGAACCACCGTGCCTTCGTCTCCCGTCCTGACTCACCATGGAGGACGGTGTTACCATCCGAAGGCGGCGGGGGGCCCCAGTGGGGGTCCTTCTATAAGGGAGTTGTACCCCTTTATATTGGGGACCTGGGGTGGAGAGTGCTGCATGGAGCGGTGGTTTGTAATAAACGTTTGAGTCGGTTCACGGGCTCGTCTGCCGCATGTAGTTTCTGCGGAGAGGAGGAGACCGTGTTCCATGTGTATATGGAGTGTGTGAGGTTACTGCCCCTGTACCAATATCTGAAGGGGTTGTTCCTCAAGTTCTGGCTGCATTTTAGCCCCACAATCCTGGTGTTTGGACACAAGGCAGGGAGTGGGGAGAGCCGAGTGTGGGGGGGGGACTTACCTGTCGGTTTGCTCCTCGGCCTGGCCAAGATGGCCATTCGTGGGTCCAGGCAGCGGGCGGTCGACGGTCAGGCGAGAGTCGGCTGCCTGCCCCTCTTTCGGGCCTACGTCCGTGCACGTGTGTCCCTGGAGAGGGAACACGCGGTGTTCACGGGGACTCTGGGGGCCTTCCGTCAGCGCTGGTCGCCGCGTGGGGTTGAGGCGATTATAAATGAATGTACTGTTGTACTACAATGATCTGTTCATTATAGTGTGATTTTTGATTGTGTTTTGATGTGTTGTATTTTATGATTTGTGTTGAATAAAGTTTTTGAAATGAAAAAAAAAAAAAAAAAGAGAGAGAGAGAGAGGTCGTGTTTTCTTCTCAGCTCTGCAGTTGAGAAGGATTGAAGCAGCCTTTCAAGGATTTTGCCGTTGGAGAGGGCACAGACCCAGGGGGGCTTCATAGTTCAACTTATTGTTGGGCTGTTGAAGCTTTTCTCTGGTCTGGGAAGCCTCCATCTGTGTGAAGATTCCTGAGTTTCTCCACATTGTCGAGGGTGCGGTTGTCGTTGGCGGATTGCCAATAGTGCCTGTGATCGTGGGTTTGGAATATCGGCGGTGTCTTTGTTGTTTTCAGCGCCGTTTCTCTGCCCTAAAGTCATTTTGCTCAGTGCGGCTGCCTGGCTTAATGTGAAGAAGGTACTTGTGCTTCCGGCGAGACTGCGATAGAGCTTTCCAAAAGCTGCTCTTGGCTGTGGACGAACCTGGGGACTTTCCTGCTTCTGCTGGAGGTTTCTGTTTTCTGCTGCCTGTCTTTGACTGTGACTGTCTCTGGGACTTAACTTGGAGCTGAGCTGCTGGGGTGCCTGGAGTTGGATTGTGCCTCTGTCAGGATGGCGATGGAAGGGGCGCGGCCGAAGGTCCGGACCTACGCAGCGATGGCATCAGTGACGGGTACGAGGCCATCTGAGCTTGAGCCTCATGTTGACTTGGATGGGGACAGTTTTGGTATCTCGGTTCAAACTGGGCCTATGATGTCTAGGGGGGCAATTACGAAGGCCATGAATGAACTTCTTGGGAGGGGGGCTATTGTCTCTTCCGAGCTCGAAAGAGGAAAGGTTGAGATGATACTTAAGACCCGGGAGTGTGTGGCCCTAGCGTTGGAGACGGGGATCTCAGTGGAGGGGGTCCACATACAGGTGGATCCGTGGGTATCTAGGGTGAGACCGGTTCTTCTGCGGAGCTGCCCCACTTATATCTCGGATGCGTTACTTATTCCACACCTGTCCAAGTTTGGGGAGGTGCGGTCTAAATGCTTTAGGCTCTTGCATCCCGGGGGGGACCCGGAGGAAAAAGGGGTCTTCAGTTTCAAGAGGAGGGTGTTCATGAAGGTGGGTGAGGGGGATGGTGCTGAGGGGAGTTTTGAGGTGGAGTATAAGGGTATCCCCAGAACCGTGCATTGGAGTTGGGGAAAAGCACGGTGTCATGCGTGCGGCGAATTTGGACATCTCCGTAGGGAGTGCCTTATTCGCGAGGTCACTGCTAGGGGTTCTAGCGCAGTGGCCCAGGAATGCACTGCTGGCCCATCTGGGGTGGCTCGTCAAACCTCAGTGGCGCGGGGTGGTACTGCTGACCCGGCTATGGCTGCCAGCTCTGCCTTGGTGATCCGGGGCGGCAGTGATAATCCATCCGGGTCCGCAGGTTCCGCTTTGGGAACCCTGGGCAGCGAAAGCCCACGCCCCCCACGTCCTGCGCCTGTGGTGGCGGATAAAGGTGGGGCACAGGAGGAGGGAAGTGAAGAGGGGGGGATTTGGGAGAAGCAGGGGAAGAAGATCAAGAGGAAGGAGAGGAAAAAGGCCGCCCGGGCGAGTAAAATGCAATCGAGTGTGCACCTGCCAAGTTATGTGACTACCCAAGGGGCGCCTGGCAGCTCCAGTGAGGTGCAGACTGCACCTGCTGTGGCCCAGCAAGGAGCTGAGGTGGTTCAGAAGGGGGCAGGAAAGCTAAAACGTGCGGGTGGCAAAGTGGATGGGGGTAATGTGGAGGCGGATGACCCTTCCCTTATGGAGGTTACCGTACCTCCGCATGCTAGCGGGACAAAAAGGAGGCATTTGCCTGGTGAAGGCGAGCAAGGGCGTGGGTCCAAAGCTAGGGGGATGTCTTTCTCCGGGCTTTCCACCACTGATGTGGCTGAAAGTGGTCTTGAACTGGTGTCTTCTGGGTCGGTGGTTGGGCCTTCTTTTCATGGATCTTCAGCGGGTGTCACAAGACCAGGTGCTGGGGTTGATTCCGGTGGAGTTGTGTCCTCTGGGCGGGAGTTTGTCCCTTCATCTCAGGGGCCCTCCGAGGGAGTTATGTCATCGGCTGTTGGGGTTAGCTCCCTTGGGTGTGTGGCCTCTGGGTCAGACGAGGTCCCCTCGTTTCAGAGGCCTACTGAGGGTGCTAGCACGCTAGTTGACGTGGTTGGCTCCCCTGGTTGTGTGCCCCCTGTGATGGGGGATGAGCAGAGTCAGCCCGAGGGGGGAGGTTCGGGGGTATTGTCGTTCAAGTCTGTGCTCCATATCAGTGCCAGTGGAGGTGCTGGGGGGCGTGATGCCTCACCAGATGAGTTGTCTGGGGAGAGTTTAAAAGCAGGTGGAGATTCTCTGGGTGATGCCTGTGGAGAGGGCACTCTAGATGATGTGGAGGTCGGGACTGTTTTGGGTCGTGATCCTCATTCAGACTCCGAGGGTGCCAGTGCACCACAGGCCCTGGGGATGCCTCTTGTTTTTGCTTCCCCAGGCCCAGACGTGGAGGGTGATGGTAGCGTGCAGGAGCCCAGCCATTCAGTGGGCTGTGTGTCTCAGTCAGGGGTTTCGGGACCCTTCCCCGGCATTGATCCTGGGGGTGGTGTCGTGGCAGAGGAGGGGGAGAGTAATGGGGCCAGTGTGTGTAGTCAGGATAGCGATTTGTCAGAGAGTTCTGGTCTTTTTGAGCTTGTTGATTCAGGTGCGAGTGGGTTGGTTGCGCGCCCAGGCTCCAAGGCCGTGTCTCAGGCAAGTGTTATCCTTGAGGTGCGAGAGTTCCTAAAAACAAGCCGTACCAGCAGAACCAGAAGGGATGCTGTTCAAAGAGGGTGGGGGGACTGTCTAGCTTTGATTAAGAGTCTCGAGGCTATCCTTGGCAACAAGGATAGTGGTCTTCCTGACTCCGAGAAGAGACAGTTTGGGGGTTTTTTTTGGAGTTCCTCAGAGGAGGAGTTCTTGAGTCTAGCAGAGTGTGAGGATCTCAATCTAGTGTGCCTACACATTCACAGTAGCTACATTAAATTTAAATGGGAGTAGAGCAAGTTTTCGTAGATTTCAGCTCTTATCAGCCCTAAGAGAGGGGAAATTTGCGGTGTGTTTTCTGCAAGAGACACATACCGTAGTTAGTGATGAACCCACCTGGCGACTGGAGTGGGAAGGGGGGGTCTACATGAGCCATCTCAGCTCAAATTCGAGTGGGGTGGCTTTTCTGTTGGCTCCGAATTTTCTGCCAAGCGTTTTAAAAGTGGAGGAAGTGGTGCCAGGACGTTCGCTCCATCTGGCCGTGAGCCTGGATGGCATGACGTTGCATTTCATTAACGTGTATGCCCCTAGCTCCGGCACAATGCAGGCCGGCCTACTTCAGGAGGTGATTGCTCTGTTGAGCACTATTGATAGGGGAGAGTGTGTCTTCCTTGGTGGGGACTTTAATTGCACACTTGAGGTGCGGGACCGTTCTGGTACTCAGTGTGCGCCTGCTGTAGCAAAGAAGCTGAGAGGGTTGATTGACTCCTTTGAGTTGGTTGCTGCTTGGAGGGACCTTCACCCGGATTCCACTGCTTTTTCGCGGAGGTCTGAGGGTGGTGGTTCCCGCATTGATCGAATATATATTTCCCGAGCGTTTGTTTCCCGTGTCTCAGCGGCCTCAATGCGGCTGGTGCCATGCTCGGACCACTGTCTGGTGCGTGTGGATTTTAATCCAGCGTGCGCTCGGGCTGGGTCCGCGTACTGGCACTTCAACAACAGGCTGCTGGAGGATCGGTGTTTCCGGGAGTCATTCAGTCGGTTTTGGGTGAAGTGGAGAGGGAGACAGAGGTGCTTCTCTTCCCTTAGGCAGTGGTGGGATGTGGGTAAAGCTCACATCCGTCTCTTTTGCAAGGAATATACGTGGGGGTCGACTGGAAGGTGGGACTCAGCGGTCGAGAAGCTTGAGAGGGAGATACTGGACGCTGAGTCTCGCCTGGGTCAGTTTGGTGAAGACTTCAGCGAATGGGGAGAGTTTCAGAGGAAGAAGGAGGTTTTGAGGAGCCTGCTGCTTGAGCGGTCCCGAGGCGCTTACATGAGGTCTTGGGTCCAGATGCTGCACGATCTGGACCGAGTGTCGCCTTTCTTTTTCTCTCTGGAGAAGGGGCGGGGAGCTCGAAACCAGCTCGTGGAGTTGCTTGCAGATGATGGCTCCTCTGTCACTGATCCAGAGGATCAATGCCCTGGTTAGGTCCTTTTATGGGTCCCTGTTCTCTGCGGATGGATTCAGCATGGAGGCTCAGCAAGATCTGTGGGAGGGTCTACCGACTGTAGATAGGGAGGTGGCTGATCTTCTTGATGGCCCCTTATCTTTGGAGGAGTTGACTCGTGCCTTGCATAGCTCAGGAGGGGTAAGTCCCCCGGGCTGGATGGGTTGACGGTGGAGTTTGTTAGCGCTTTCTGGGATATCCTAGGGGATGACTACATGTTGGTTCTGGGGGAGAGCCTGGCGACTGGGGAGATGCCTCTCTCGTGGCGTAGGACAGTTGTTGTCTTGCTGCCTAAGAAGGGCGAACTCCGTTTGTTGAAGAACTAGCGTCCAGTCTCTCTCCTATGCACAGAATATAAAATTTTTGCACGGGCAATGGCTAATCGCCTGGGCTCCGTGCTGCATCAATTGATTCATCCTGACCAATCTTATACAGTCTCTGGCCGGTCCATCCAGGATAACATCCACCTGGTTAGGGACCTGATTCATTTAGCCCAGGGTACTGGTGAGTCAGCTGGTTTTCTGACTCTTGATCAGGAGAAGGCTTTTGATAGGGTAGAGCATGAATACCTATTTGGGACGTTGCAAGCGTTTGGGTTTGGACCGCATTTCGTGGCCCGGGTCCGGCTTTTGTACGCCGCTGCGGAGTGCCTTGTGAAGGTTAATGGCGCGTTGTTGTCTCCTTTTCATTTTGCGAGGGGGGTCCGCCAGGGGTGCCCTATGTCGGGCCAGTTGTACTCGGTCTGTGTGGAGCCGTTCCTGTGTCTTCTTCGGAGGAGGTTGACAGGCCTGGCCCTACCTGGCCCGCGGGTTGAGGTGATTCTATCGGCGTATGCCGATGACGTACTTCTTATGTTTACTGATCCTGGTGACCTGCGGAGGATGCGTGACTGCCAGGAGATTTTCTCGGCTGCTTCTTCTGCTAGGATTAACTGGAGTAAGTGCACTGGACTTTTAGTGGGTCAGTGGCAGGTAGACTCGCTGCCGGAGGAGATGGTATTGTATGCGTGGAGCACCACGCACCTCCTCTATCTGGGGGTGTACCCGAGTCCCACTGAGGATGCTTGGCCGGCAAACTGGCAGGAGTTGGAGACGAAAGTGGTTGCCCGGCTGGGGCGCTGGTCAGGCCTGCTTGGAGTTCTTTCCTTTCGGGGAGGGTGCTGGTTATAAACCAGCTGGTGGCCTCCATGTTATGGTACCGGCTGGCTACTCTTGTCCCGCCCTCTATATTTGTAACTGCTATACAGAAGAAGCTGGTGGATTTCTTATGGGGAAATAGGAAGCATTGGATTTCCGCGGCGGTCTTGAGTCTTCCGTTAGAGGAGGGCGGCCAGTCCTTGGTATGCGTGCGTACCCAGGTGGCGGCTCTCCGACTCAGGACTCTGCGGAGATACATGTATGTAGAGAACCCTCCCAGATGGCACGCTCTGGCCACGTATTTTTTTCGTCAGGGTCGTTGCCTAAGGGGGGTCTCTCGGTTCCCGGTGGCGGGCATCAGTCGACCTGCTCTAAGGGGCTTGCCTGTCTTCTACAGGGATGTGCTAAGAGTGAGGAATTTGGCTGTTTTCAGGCAGAGTGTTGCTCCACGAGGAGAGGGGGATGTTGTGGCTGCGGGTGTGGCTGGTCCTCATCCTGTCATGGTGGGTGTCGAGGAGAAGCGCGAGCCTAGAGTGGTTCAGATAGAGCTTACCCCCGCTCCGTCAGATCTGCTCATCGGGCCTAGGCTCCAGGATATTTCTCGGCCTCCGGCTCCACATAATCTGAGCTGCCTTTCTGAGATGACCAGCATGCCATTTCATGAGGCGAAGAGACGCGCACTGTATAGGATGCTCCTGCACATTCTGAACCTCCATGCCTTTGTCTCCCGTCCCGACTCACCATGGCGGACGGTGTTACCATCCGAAGGCAGGGGGGGTTCCCAGTGGGGGTCCTTCTATAAGGGAGTTGTACCCCTTTATATTGGGGACCTGGAGTGGAGAGTGTTGCATGGAGCGGTGGTTTGTAATAAACTTTTGAGCCGGTTCACGGGCTCGTCCGCCGCATGTATTTTCTGCGGAGAGGAGGAGACCGTGTTCCATGTGTATATGGAGTGTGAGAGGTTACTGCCCCTGTACCAATATCTGAAGGGGTTGTTCCTCAAGTTTTGGCTGCATTTTAGCCCCACAATCCTGGTGTTCAGACACAAGGCAGGGAGTGGGGAGAGCCGAGTGTGGGGGGGGACTTACCTGTCGGTTTGCTCCTCGGCCTGGCTAAGATGGCCATTCGCGGGTCCAGGCAGCGGGCGGTCGACGGTCAGGCTAGAGTCGGCTGCCTGCCCCTCTTTCGGGCCTACGTTCGTGCACGTGTGTCCCTGGAGAGGGAACACGTGGTGTCCACGGGGACTCTGGAGGCCTTCCGTCAACGCTGGTTACCACGTGGGGTTGAGGCTATTACAAACAATGAATGTACTGTTGTACTACAATGATTTGTTCGTTATAGTGTGATTTTGATTATGTTTTGATGTGTTGCATTATATGATTGTGTTGAATAAAGTTTTTGAAAAAAAAAAGAGAGTCCGTGTGCGCGTCAGCAGCAAAGTTATATACAACGGGCTTGTACACGGTGGCAAGAGAGGTTTCCTTTGTTCTCGTCCTGGGCTTCAGAGAGATCAGAGAGAATTAAGCCTCCCTCGCACACCGCTCCTAACCCAAGAGCCTTGTCACCCCAGACAGATTAATGACTGTTAAAGAGAGAATTAATGCCCCCCCCCCCCCACCTCAACTCACGCCTGGGCACCAAAGCAGGTCAGGAGGCGAACCCTGAGCTCCGTCCCCAACAATCTGATGTGAAAGAACAGTTATGAAAACATACCTTCATTCACGGTTGGCTCAAGAGTAACGGGAGAGGAATTTGCTAACTCGGGAGAGGAACTTGGAACATCGCATAAATGACATACCCGTGGGAATTGGGTTAAACACTTGATCATAAACTTGAAATCTCGTACACAACCACGAGTCTGTTTTTTTTCTTTCACTTGGGGTCACTCGTGGGTGGACTCACACCGTGAGACAGACCCTTAAGTCTGCAGAGCCAGCTAGAGTGGTCATGTATTTTGGAAAAAAATTAAAAACTCTGTAAATCTGGCTTGAAATACGGAGCCAGCTAGAGTATAAGTATTTTTAAACTGTGGTAATTGAATGGAACATGCTGGAACCGCAGTTTCCGATTTAGATCGGATCGGGAGATAAGACTGCTTTAAAAGCCGGTTCCCGCTATTTAGATCGGGTTTGGAGATAACGGCTGCACTAAATGCCGGCTCCAAATACCCACAATTTGTAAAATAAAGTCTGCTCTGAGTATATGTTACTAGATGCAGATATGGAAATGTATATAACCCTGTGTGATACTGAGGTTAATACAAATATTCTGCAGCAGAATGTGCCTGTCAGAATTACAATTTTAAACATTTATGGTTTATGCACAAATACAAAACAGTAAAGAAAGTAACTCTCCTCCAAGGGAGGACAAGAATGTGGGGAAGGCTGGAAATGGAGAAAATGCTCCACATTTGACTTAGTCTGCGACCCATGTGTGTCTTCCTGTAAGGCAAGCTCCAAAGGAGTTTCCATACACTGAGTATGGTGCCTATGAAAATGGGATTCTGATTCTCCAGTACCTTGGTTAGGTCTGGATGAGGTCCCTAGAGCAAGATAAAATGCTCCAAACTCTAATCAGTCAAGGGTTTTAAAGACCCATGAGATTCTAAGGCAGGCTCCGAGGGAGTTCCCATACAATGAGTATGGTGCCTACGAAGAATGAGAATCTCATTCACCAGTGCCTTGCATAGGTTTGGATGAAGTCTCCCCAGAGCAAGACTCGGGAGTACCAGGGCAGGATGAAACTGACCCTGAAGCTGGTGTCCCTACTTATTTGTATACACCAGAGCACAATAAAAATGCTCCGGGTGTTCTCGATGTAGCACAAAGTTTGCTATATTGGTATGGACTGGTGAGGCTATGGATGAACCTGGCGGCCAACATTATTTTGTTTCTCACCTACTCCAAGAAACTGTTATGACTGAAAAAAATATATAAAAATATATAAAACACCCGTCTATTGTGCCTCGCTCAGGGTGCCAACAGTAACTCAGTAATTGGGCAACCATGAGTGTAATGATGCGAGGACAGGAAATGTGTTCCAGTATGTCCTCTAGCTGATATTCAGTTGGCATGATTGTATTTGGGGAAGATATACATGGGTTGATAATGTACAATACTTTTAAGACATGCTTGCATTACTCTGCAATGCATATTCAAACCCAATTGTATGATGCAAATTGCCATTTGGCTAACATTATACCCAAAAAATGCAGGATTATGTGGGCAAGCTATAACCAGATTTATGATTGATGAAAAACTGCCCAAACAATTAAGGATATTTTCCTTATAAAACTTCTCATCCCTGCTTTGAGAAAACAAACAGGTTGAATACGAACCCCCTATATTAAGAGAAGGGATTTTCTGGTTCATTTACGCAAGTACAGAAACGTCATTCCATCACACATGGCATTTCTGGGAAACAACCTCTGGTTGGTTGTAAGATTACAATTGTTTTGTAATTCTGCATTAAATCTGATTGGCTTGGTGTTTGAATGTACCAGGAACTCGTCAGGTATAGTTAATATATCCCAGGCACAAGTATGGGGGTTGCAGAGTCATTCTGGGACTCACAAACTTAAATTTATAGTTCATTATAGGCATTTAAAAAAGTACACTTCAACACAGTAATGAAGTTGTTATCACAAGGCTGCTATATGGCTATTATTAGACCTAAAAAAGATGCCTTATTATTCAGGTACTTCAATTAATTGGATGGGTTAGCTGAAGGAATTACCTAATGGGTTAAATTCAGCCCTCAGATTGCTCACACAATTATTGAAACCAGCACTGGTGTTAATGAGGGCTCAGGATCACATTGTAATGACTTATCTAGAGGATATGTTATTTGTAAATGGGAGACAGCTGAAGAACTGGGTTCAGCAACCATAAGCCTATTGAAAGGCTAAGGATCTGTACATCCAAACAACATGTAAGTTACAGGCATCCGAAACAATTGATTATTTGGGGTTTGCCTTTAATACAGTTGATATGTCAGTTACTTTACCAACAATTAAGGTTGGGGATGTTACAAATGCCTGTATTTGTCTTGGTAAAAAAACATTATCCCACCATCCAAGAAGTAGCTACGGTTACTGGTAAAGTGATAGCAGCATTCCTGCTGTCGAATTGGGACCTCTGCATGATCAAAGTCTGCAAAGACCAGAGTATAAGCGTAAAATGCGTGCAGGTCATTCATTAGGTCCATGCACTTACCAACTAAAAAGGTTGAGTTGAATTACAATGATGGATCCTCAATGTTGCACAAGTTATTAGAAGTAAAAATGTGCTTGTTCAGCAGTCTTCAGTGTTATTACAGACTGTTGGGAGTGCTCTCGGCTGGGGAGCCAAAGACAGCGACACCAGTTGTGGTGGTCGATGGACTGTCCAAGACGAATAATTCTCCAAACACATGGTATGAATGATTTGGAGTTATTGGGGGTGTTTTTTATGCATTAATAGCTGTTTGTTCTACAATAAAGAACTTGCATGTTCCATTACGAGTAGACAATACCACAACTGTGGGAGAAGACAATATTGTGGTAAGACAAGAGATCAGGAAAGTGCAATGACAATACAGTATGAATGTTAAAATTCAAAAAGTTTCAAATAGATTGTCAGACAGTATGAGTACCAAATGTTGATCTGTTGTGTCTGAATTAAATCTCCAGTGGTCTAAATGTGTCTCGTGGGAGGCAGATCCAGGAGCATTAGCGGTGGATGCATTCTCGCTACATTGGGGTAGTACAGTCTTTTATGTTTTCCCCATTTTTGCCTGATTAGGCAATGTGTCACCAAAATAGAGCAAGTCTCTGTCGCAGGCGTTTGGTGGTTCCAAACTGGTATTGCTTCTCGGCCTGTTGGCTAAAATCAAGGTAATATCTATTCTTATCAGTTAAATATCGATACCTCCCTTATCTAGGGACCATTACTACACAGCCATTGTTCCCTTTAGTGCTCAGAATGATGATTCATGACAAATCCCAGGTGCAGTATCATCCATTACATGACCGTATTAATTGTTAATCTGCAGGTTCTGATGGAATGTCAGATAGGACCATGGATGTCATAACTGCAGCTTGGAGAGATAGCACTAAGAAACAATATATGTTTCATATAAGGAATGGGAAATCTTTTGTATACAGTCAGATATATTTTATCATACTGCAAACATATCGGAATAATTGGAGTTCATTGCTATGTTGCACCTGAGTATTACTACCATGAATGGAACTTGGAGTGTTATGTTCTCCCATTTAGGACAATTTCAGAACGACAATTTATCGGGTCTCATCCATTTATATCCCGATTTATGAGGGGAATTTAATAAAATCCTACCAAACCCAGATATACAGAAATCTGGGATGTCAATATAGTTTGCACATTGATTCGGCAATGGACTCCAATTACGTCACTGTCTTTTCAGAAGTTAATATTTAAAATGGTTATGCTCAAGCCATTGGTATCAGCACAATGAGTACAAACATTGCAAATGTTGTGGTTAGATTGTATGCAGTTGTCTGTAGATGAAATAACGTTTTATGTCAATGATCTAAGCAAGCAAAGAAAGCCAAGAAAGGCTGGAACCAATGTAATTTTTAAGACATACGCTGTCAACTAAACATTATGTGTGGTTAAGCATCTGACTTAATATATATTGAATTAAGAGTCTCCGAGATTGTGAGACACCAATGTTCATTACCCACAAGAAACATATAAAAAGTGACAGTACAAACTATTCTAGATGGATAAACAGGTTCTGGACTAACTGGAGTAGACACTGATGTTTTAAATCTCACTCCACAAGGGCGGTATCAATGTCTGCGGCGAAGGTGCAGAACGTGCCACTTGACCAAATTCTGGAGATCACAGGATGGTCTAAAGAAGAAACTTTCCAAGATTTATGATAAACCTGTTGTTACAGTGCCAGGGTTGCACATGCTGTGTTGGGTTCTGTTCAAAATTGTTTGGTTTGTTGCATATCATTTGTTGTTATTTCCCCTGGGATAGAGGGGTTATTACTTTTCTTTTTATTATTATTAAAATATTTATTGCATAATTTCAAGCAATATATATCATTTACTCACTACTGTGTAAACTGAAGCAGTGTGTCGTATGGAATGATCTACAGCTTGAAAATCACAGAGCTTTAAAATCTTCACCAGTCACTCACATGACTCCGAAGTAAAATAGTAAGATTAAACGAGAACTTACCTATTGATCTTTATTTTATGAGGAGTTACGATGAGGGATTACGTGCCCTCCACTACCGACCCTCATAATCTAAAAGATCAACTGGTAGTTCTAGTCTTGTGTGAGCCTTACTATCTTACTTTGGCTATTGGTTCTGTGTTTTTCACACCGCTGCTTTGAAGTATGCTGAGCATGCGCCTGGCGGGGTCTTCTTCACATAATCCCTCATCGTAACTCCTCATTAAATAAAGATCAAACTTTGAACAGGTAAGTTCTCATTTAATCTTACTATTAAATCTGACCCCCCGCCCCCCCCCCCACCTCCACACCTAAAATAAATCAATTAAAAAATCTCAAAAGGACACAAAGTGCCCTATTCAAAGTGTCTGAAAAATGTCATCTATCCATATTCTCCAGATATACTGCCTGACTCGCTGAGTTACTGCAACACTTTGTACCCTTATTTTGTATTTGTAAACCAGTATCTGCAGCTTCTTGTTTTTACATCTTAAAATGGAATTTCTTAGAGTCATACAGTGATACAGCATGGAAACAGACCGTCCAAACTAGCTTGCCCACTCCAGCCACATGTCCCAGCTACACAAGTTCCACCTGCACGCATTTGGTCCATATAACTCCAAATCTGTCCTATCCATGTATCTGTGTGACTTTTTTTTAAATGTTGGGATAGTCCCTGCCTCAACTACCTTCTCTGGAAGCTTGTTCCATAACTTATCTTTGGAATAAAGAAATAGAATATAAATGTCTGCCAGCATATTTATTCTCTTATAATCTAGATCTATTTACAATGTTCTACATTCTATTTTTTAAAAGTGCAAGAACCACAATGTGGTAGACTGGAGGACCTGGAATAC
Source organism: Raja brachyura (assembly GCA_963514005.1). The sequence continues at coordinate 73,835,250 of OY740790.1, forward strand.
ATTGTTAACATACGAGAGGTTTAGGTTTATTTTATAGCTTTATAATTATTGTCACGTGTACCAAGGTACAGTGAAAAGCTTTGTTTTGCAGGGTGTTCAATCAGATCAGACAATACATAAATACAACAAAGGCACACTCAAGTACAACAGGTAGAGCAAAGGGGAAGATACAGAGTGCAGAAATTAGTTCTCTGCATTGTAGTGGATCAGTTCCAGAGACAAAGTCCAATGTCTGCAATGGGGTAGAGGTGAATTGGACAGTACTCTAGATTATGGAAGGACCGTTCAGAAGCCCAATAATAGAGCTGTTCCTGAGTCCGGTGGTGCGCAGTTTCAAGCTTCTGTATCTTCTGCTCGTATTGGCAGGGAGAAGAAGGAATGACCAGGGTGGGACAACTCTTTGATTATGTTGGCTGCTTTTCTGAGGCAATGTGAAGTGTAGATTAGTTTAGTTTATTGTCAAGTGTACCGAGGTACAGTGAAAAGCTTTTGTTGCATGCCAACCAGTCAGCAGAAAGGCAACACATGATTACTATCGAGCTATTTACAGTGTACAGATACATGATAAGATACAGAATGGTGTCAATGGTGGGGAGTGTGGTCTGTGTGATGGACTGGGCTACGCCACAATTCTCTGAGATTCTTTGCGGACTTGGGCAAGTCCTTTCATCAACTCAATTGGGAAGTGAATTGACTTGTTAAACACGGCAATGTTTCCATAATATAAAAGTTATTTGGATGTACTGACCGTAGCTGTGTATTCTCCAGTGGACTTACCTTGTAGACAAAAAATGGGGCTATCAGGTCGTCATCCCAAATCCGACCGGACACTGACTTGGGCAATAGTTTCATGATATCACTGTACGGGATCCTGGTTGCTCCGGCATTACTGCACGGCGCTCCTTCAAAAGGTATCTTTTGTAATTCACATCTACCTGCCTGAAAATTATAAATGAATGAGAAAGTAGCAAGGGCAGCACGGTGACGCAGCGGTAGACCACCGGGGACGCTGGGGTGATGGCTGCCCTGCCGGCAGTCTCTGTGTTTTTTCATTATTTTTGTTATTTTTTAGTTTGTTAAAAGTTTTGTTTTTATTGTTCTACGGTTTGTTTTATGTGGGGGGAGGGGGGAGGGCATCGGGGGAAACTTTTTTTCAGGTTCTTACCGTCACGGAGATGTGATCAATTTCCGGATCACATTCTCCGGGCTCTGCGGCCTACCATCGATGGAGCTGGAAGCCTCCTCGGACTATCGTGAGCCCCAACGCAGGGCGCGGACTTAACATCGGAGCTAATCCCTTGCCTGGGATGGCTCCCACCGCGACCGCTGCGTATCATAACATCAAGGGCTCGCTGTCTCGGATGAGGCCGAGTCGGGAGCTCCAATGTCGCGGAAGGTTCACCAGCCCCGATGCGAGGTTCAATCATCCAGCGCAGGGGAGCTGACATCCCCTCGATGCGGGAGCAGATCACCTCGACGCAGAGGGCCTGAATGCCGCCGGCTACGGGGGTTAAGATCATCCCGTCAACGGAGGGCTCGAGGCGCACGACCGAAGAACTAAGGGAAGGACTTGAACTTTATTTTGCCTTCCATCACAGTGAAGATTGTGTAGGAGTCACTGTGGTGGATGTTCATGTTAAAATGTGTTTTTGAAGTGATCTGCTACTTTTAATTGTATGACTGACCTGGCCAATGAAATTCCTCATATTTTGCAAAACATACTTGACGAATAAAGTGTAATTTTGATCCTGATTCTGAGTTGCTGCCTCACAGCGCTAGACGTTCGTCCTGATGATGGACACTGCCTGTACAGAGTTTGTACATTTTGTCTGTCGCCATGTGGGTTTTCTCCGGGTGATCCGGTTTCTTCCCACGTTCCACGTTAATTGGCTTGATATAATTGTAAATTGCCCTAGTGTGTGTAGGATAGTGTTAGTGTGCAGGGATCGCCTTGTCGATGGGCCAAAGGGCCTGTTTCTGCGCTCTCTAAACTAAACAATAAAATGTTCGCTCTGGTAATTAAAAAAAATATGATAAAAGAATGACTGATTGATAGGTAAAGAAGTCAAGCAAGAAACAGGCCCTTCGGCCCACTGAATCCATGCTGACCAGTGATCACCCATAGTTCCACCCTACACAATAGAGACAAGTTACAGAAGCCAATTAATCTGCAAACCTGTACGCCTTTGGAGTGTGTTAGGAAACCGGAGCATGCGGACAAAGCCCACACATTTAGAGAAAGAACGCACACACTCCGTTCAGAGAGCACCCATAGTCAGGATCGAACCCGGGGCGCTGGCACGGTAGGCAGCAACTGTGCCAAATTGTTCATTTAAATCTCCACCTCAGACCAGTTCCCATCTCTCTTTGGCCTCTTACCTACTTCAAGATGAACTAGTGGCCGGCATCTCATCTGCTGATGCCATTGAGACAGTGGCACTACCAGCTGTGCCGTTATGCTACCCACAGTATCAAACTAAAATAAAATGAATATTTCAAATCCTAATGTAAAAAGTTATTGAAATAATCTAGAATAAATCCAACCAAAGGAGAAGAAGTTGAGTATAAAAAGATGAGGGGCAGCACGGTGGCGCAGCGGTAGAGTTGCTGTCTCACTGCGCCAGAGCCCCGGGTTTGATCCTGACTACGGGTGCTGCCTGTGCGGAGTTTGTACGCTCTCCCTGTGACCACATGGTTTTCCTCCCGGTGTTCCGGTTTCCTCCCATACTTCAAAGTCATGCAGGTTTATAGGTTAATTGGCTTCTGTAAATTGTCCCTAGTGTGAAGGATAGAACTACGGGTGATCATTGGTCACCGTGGACTCGGTGGGACAAAGGGCCTGTTTTCTCGCTGTATCTCTAAACTAAACTAAAACGATGACATGTCTCGTTTCTTATTTAGTGTTAAAGATTCATTTGGCTAGGACACTGCAGTGAGGCAAGTTTAATCTATAGGATAAAGGTAATCTAAATATTCATAATGTCACAGTCATACAGCATGGAAACAGACCCTTCGGCCCAACTTGTCCAGGTCAACTAAGATGCCCCATCTACACTAGTCCCCACCTGCTTGCATTTGGCCCATATCCCTCTAAACCTATGTAGTTGTAATTACCAGTCACAACTACCTCCTCGCAGCTCGTTCCATACAGTCACCATCCTCTGTGTGAAAATGTTGCCCCTAGGGTTCCTAGTAAATCTTTCCCCTCTCACTTTAAAACTACGTCCTCTGGTCCTTGATTCATCCACCTTGGATTCTGTGTGTTCACCCGATCTATTCGCCTGTCCTGGCCTGCAAAACCTCTCCCTAGTTTAGTTTCAGTTTAGTTTATCGTCACGTGTACCGAGGTACAGTGAAAGGCTTTAGTAGCGTGCAAACATTTTACCTCAAGGGCAACATCTTACCTCAATAAAGCGAATGCAAGGATAATCATAACCAAACCATGGAACGATTAATATTATCTTCTTGGAATTAAGGCCCTTTTTGATATAACTGGAGATTCCTGAAAGGGACAGAAAATAATGACAGCGTTAATATTTAAACTGGGCAAGTGAAGCTTATTATCAATCGGTGTTCTATCAAGATGCCAGTGCCATCTTCTTCACTGTCATGTGCTGGGGCAGCGGGGCGAAGACCACGGATGCTATCAGGATTAACAAGCTCATCAGGAAGGCTGGATTCTTCCTGGGGGTGGAGTTGGATTCACTGGAGATGATCTTGGAGGGGAGGGTGCACCTCAAACAACAGAGTATCACAGCTCACCCCCTCCATGACACACTGGTCAACCTGAGGAGCACCTTCAGCAACAGTGTAGGAAAGAACTGCAGATGCTGGTTTAAATTGAAGGTAGACAGAAAATGTTGGAGTAATTCAGCGGGAAAGGCAGCATCTCTGGCGAGAAAGAATGAGTGACGTTTCAGGTCGAGACCTTTCTTCAGACTGATGTCAGGGGAGTGGGCAGTGCCGAGAGAAAATGTAGTCTGTGACAGTTAGACTGGTGGGAGAACTGGGAAGGTGGAGAGGTGGGGTGGGGGGGGGGGGGGGGGGGGGTTGGGATGGACGGAGATGGAAAGCAAGGGCTACTTGAAATTGGACAAGTCAATGTTCATATCGCTGGGGTGTAAGCTGCCCAAGCGGAATATGCGGTGCTGTTCCTCACATATACAGAAGTCCACACCTGGAACAGTGGATATTGTCGAAGAGGTTGGAGGAGGTGCTATTCAACCTCTGCCTTGCCTGAAAAAAGTCGGGGTCATTGGACGGTCGTGGGAGTTGGTAAAGGGACAGGTGTTGCACCACCTATGGTTGCAGGGGAAAGTACCAGGTGAGGGGGTGGTTTGGATGAGAAGGGACGAGTTGAACAGGGAGTTGGGAAGGGAATGGTCTCTGTGGAAAGTGGAAAGGGGTGGAGATGAGTAGACGTGGCTAGTTGTGAGATCCCGTTGGATGTGGTGTAAATGTCGGAGGTGCCTACTAGAGGAGGGGCAGTGCTGGACCTCCTGTTAGGAAATGAGACGGGACAGGTGGCGGAGGTATGCGTAGGGGAGCACTTCGGGTCCAGTGCTCACAATACCATTAGTTTCAATATAATTATGGAGAAGGACAGAACTGGGCCTAGGGTTGAGATTTTTGATTGGAGAAAGGCTAACTTTAATGAGATGCGAGATGATTTAAAAGGAGTGAACTGGGACATTTTGTTTTATGGGAAAGATGTAGACGAGAAATGGAGGACATTTAAAGGGGAAATTTTAAGAGTACAAAATCTTTATGTTCCTGTTCGGTTGAAAGGAACCAGTAAAAATTGGAAAGAGCCCTGGTTTTCAAGGGAAATTGGACATCTTGTTCGGAAAAAGAGGGAGATCTCCAATAATTATAGGCAGCATGAAGTAAATGAGGTGCTTGAGGAGTATAAGGAATGTAAAAAGAATCTAAAGAAAGAAATTAGAAAAGCTAAAAGATATGAGGTTGCTTTGGCAAGTAAGGTGAAAGTAAATCCAAAGGGTTTCTACAGCTATGTTAATAGCAAAAGGATAACAAGGGATAAAATTGGTCCATTGGAGAGACCGAGTGGACAGCTATCTGCAGAGCCAAAAGAGATGGGGGAGATATTGAACAATTTCTTTTCTTCGGTATTCACCAAGGAGAAGGATATTGAATTATGTGAGGTAAGGGAAACTAGTAGAGTAGCTATGGATACTATGAGTTTCAAAGTAAAAGAAGTACTGGCACTTTTGAAAAATATAAAAGTGGATAAGTCTCCAGGTCCTGACAGGATATTCCCTAGGACATTGAGGGAAGTTAGTGTAGAAATAGCCGGGGCTATGACAGAAATATTTCAAATGTCATTAGAAACTGGAATAGTCCCCGAGGATTGGCGTACTGCGCATGTTGTTCCATTGTTTAAAAAGGGTTCTAAAAGTAAACCTAGCAATTATAGACCGGTTAGTTTGACTTCAGTGGTGGGCAAATTAATGGAAAAGCTACTTAGAGATAATATATATAAGTATCTGGATAAAGAGGAACAGTCAACATGGATTTATGCCTGGAAGGTCATGTTTGACTAATCTTCTTGAATTTTTTGAAGAGGTTACTAGGGAAATTGACGAGGGTAAAGCAGTGGATGTTGTCTATATGGACTTCAGTAAGGCCTTTGACAAGGTTCCTCATGGAAGGTTGGTTAAGAAGGTTCAACTGTTGGGTATAAATGCAGGAATAGCAAGATGGATTCAACAGTGGCTGAATGGGAGAAGCCAGAGGGTAATGGTGGATGGCTGTTTGTCGGGTTGGAGGCAGGTGACTAGTGGGGTGCCTCAGATATCTGTGTTGGGTCCTTTGTTGTTTGTCATGTACATCAATGATCTGGATGAAGGGGTGGTAAATTGGATTAGTAAGTATGCAGATGATACCAAGATAGGGGGTGTTGTGGATAATGAAGAGGATTTCCAAAGTCTACAGAGTGATTTAGGCCAGTTGGAAAAATGGGCTGAAAGATGGCAGATGGAGTTTAATGCTGATAAATGTGAGGTGCTACACCTTGGCAGGACAAATCAAAATAGGACGTACATGGTAAACGGTAGGGAATTGAAGAATACAGTTGAACAGAGGGATCTGGGAATAACCGTGCATAGTTCCTTGAAGGTAGAATCTCAGATAGATAGGGTGGTAAAGAAAGCTTTTGGTATGCTAGCCTTTATAAATCAGAGCATTGATTATAGAAGCTGGGATGTAATGTTAAAATTGTACAAGGCGTTGGTGAGACCAAATCTGGAGTATGGTGTACAATTTTGGTCGCCCAATTATAGGAAGGATGTCAACAAAATAGAGAGGGTACAGAGGAGATTTACTAGAATGTTGCCTGGGTTTCAACAGCTAAGTTACAGAGATAGGTTGAATAAGTTAGGTCTTTATTCTCTGGAGCGCAGAAGGTTAAGGGGGGACTTGATAGAGGTCTTTAAAATGATGAGAGGGATAGACAGAGTTAATGTGGACAAGCTTTTCCCTTTGAGAATAGGGAAGATTCAAACAAGAGGACATGACTTTAGAATTAAGGGACAGAGGTTTAGGGGTAACATGAGGGGGAACTTCTTTACTTAGAGAGTGGTAGCGGTGTGGAATGAGCTTCCAGTGGAAGTGGTGGCGGCAGGTTCGCTGGTATCATTTAAAAATAAATTGGATAGGCATATGGATGAGAAGGGTACGGAGGGTTATGGTATGAGTGCAGGCAGGTGGGACTAAGGGAAAAAAGTTGTTCGGCACGGACTTGAAGGGCCGAGAAGGCCTGTTTCCGTGCTGTAATTGTTATATGGTTATATGTTATATGATTATGTGGTGTATGCGACGGCTGATGGAGTAGAAGGTGAGGATAAGGGGACCTATGTCCTTGTTACGAATGGGGGAAGGGGGAGCAAGAACGGAGCTGCTGAATATCGAGGAGACCCTAGTGAGTGCCTCAACTATAAAGGGAAAAAGGAACCCCCATTTCCGTAAGAATGTGGACATCTCCGATGACCCGGTATGGAAAACCTCTTCCTGGGGGCTGATACGGCGTTGACGGAGGTCAACAGAAGGGTTGGTGCAGTGCACATCACCACAGGAGATCCTTTTTCCCTGTGGCTATCAAACTGTACAACTCTCCCCCTCCATTGTGGGGTAGACTGACTCCCCTCCCCCCAATCTTTGCACATCTCTGCCTGCAGTCTGTCTGTTTTTTCTTTTCTTTTTGTTTTCTTGTGTCTGTTTTAGTTACATTTTAGTTTATTAGGCTGTATATATATATGTGGGGATGATTGGGAAAACAGGGTTTTAGTCTCTCCCTTCAGGGGGATGGGACTTTTTCTTGTCGTGTCCCCCGTCACCGTCTCCGTAATGGCGGAGCTGGCGGCCTCGGAGCTGTGGCGGTGTTCCAGCGGCGGAGGCGGACCCGGCGTCAGAGCTATGGCGTTCCAGCGGCGACCCGGCTTCCGAGCTGTGGCAGCGTTCCAGCATTCCAGCGGCGACCCGGCTTCCGAGCTGTGGCGGCGTTCCAGCGGCGACCCGGCTTCCGAACTGTGGCAGCGTTCCAGCATTCTAGCGTTCCAGCAGCGACCCGGCTTCAGAGCTGTGGCAACGTTCCAGCATTCCAGGGGCGGACCCGGCTTCAGAGCTGTGGCATTCCAGCATTCCGGCAACGGACCCGGCTTCAGAGCTGTGGCAACGTTCCAGCATTCCAGCGGCGTCCCAGCTTTAGAGCTGTGGCGGCGTTCCAGCAGCGGTGGCGGACCCGGCTTCAGAACTGTGGCAGCGTTCCAGTGGCAGCGGCGGACCCGGCTTCAGAACTGTGGTGTTCCAGCGTTCTGGCAACGGACCCGGCTTCAGAGCTGTGGCGTTCCAGCGTTCCGGCAACGGACCCGGCTTCAGAGCTGTGGCGTTCCAGCGTTCTGGCAACGGACCTGGCTTCAGAGCTGTGGCGTTCCAGCGTTCTAGCAACGGACCCGGCTTCAGAGTTGTGGCGGCGTTCCAGCGGCGACCCAGCTTCAGAGCTGCGGCGGTGTTCCAGCGGCGGCAGCGGACCCGGCTTCAGAGCTGTGGCGTTCCAGCAACGGACCCGGCTTCAGAGCTGTGGCAACATTACAGCATTCCAGCGGTGGACCCGGCTTCAGAGCTGTGGGGTTCCAGTGTTCCGGCGGCGGACCCGACTTCAGAGCTGTGGCTGTGTTCCAGCTTTCCGGTGACGGCGGTGGCGGCAGCCCGGCTTCGGAGGCTCGGCCGTGGGCCTAGTGGACGATAACATCGGAGGCCTGGATCGCCTCAGCGCAGAGGGAGAACAAGGAGGAAAGAAGACAAAGACAAGACTTTTGCCTTCCATCACAGTGAGGAGGTGCCTGGTGAACTCACTGTGGTGAATATTAAATATGTGTTTATTGTGCGTTTTGTTTTTTCATTATATGTATGACTGCAAGGCAACAAAATTTTGTTCAGACCGAAAGGTCTGAATGAAAGTAAAGGATATTTTGACTTTGACATCCCCAATCCTGGACTTACCACTCTTCACATTAATTTAATGTTTCATGCATCTTGTGTGGACATAGCCCAGGCCATCACACAAATCATCCTCCATTCCATTGACTCTATTTTTACCCCATGCTGCCTCGACAAGGCCAGCAACATTATCAAGGACGTGCAGGTTTGTGGGTAAATTGCTCCTAGTGTGTAGAGAGTGGATACGACAGTGGGATAGCATACAGCGAGTGTGAAGGGCTGATCGATGGTTGGTGTGGACTTGGTGCGAATGGGGGGGGGATTTTAGTTGTTTACCTAAAATTGGACAACCCAATGTTTTAAACATCATTACCTTTTAGCTAAGCCTCTTTAATGGCAACCTCTGTTTCTCATTCCGCATTTGCTACCTGACCAGCAAATGATTTCTTCCATTTTCTGTTCTGTTTCAGATTTGTGACATCTGCAGGATTTCGCTTCTGGCTTATTCCACTTACCTGTCCGGATCTGGTGATAGGGAGCATTTGCCTTTGCAAAGCAATCTGTCCACATATGGTTCTGCACGTCAAACGAGATCACATGTACATAATCGGCATGTTTGGAAGCTGAGACAATGTCAGAGCAAACTGTAGCACTGGTGTTACAAATCCAAGGAACGCGAAATGAGATCTGGGGAACAAATGGAAGGAGGTGTTTCAGCTGTTGTGTTTCCTCAGTGGTCCAGCCCTAGTTACACCCATCTTGTTTCCACTCACTCTTCATCCATAACAACAATGTCTCTTTCACACGGTCGAACCAGAGTTTTATATTCAGTTGTATAGACAGTCAGAACCTTTCTCCCAGAGAGGAAACATCAAAACATCTAGATGGCATGGATTTAGGAATGAGAGGGCAATTTTTAAGGAGATGTGTGGGGCTAGTTTATTAACAGAGGGTGGTGAGTGCCTGGAATGTACTGCCAGGGGTGGTGGTGGAGGCAGAGACTAAATTGCCACTGAAGAGGCTTAACTTGGATGCACCATCTCAGCTAGTCCCTTTTGCCAATATCCCTCCAGCAAATCACAGCATTGAGTATAGAAGTTGGAATGTAATGTTAAAATTGTACAAGGCATTGGTGAGGCCAATTCTGGAGTATGGTGTACAATTTTGGTCGCCAAATTATAGGAAAGATGTCAACAAATTAGAGAGAGTACAGAGGAGATTTACTAGAATGTTGCCTGGGTTTCAGCACCTAAGTTACAGAGAAAGGTTGAACAAGTTAGGTCTTTATTCTTTGGAGCGCAGAAGGTTAAGGGGGGACTTGATAGAGGTCTTTAAAATTATGAGAGGGATAGACAGAGTTGACGTGGATAAGCTTTTTCCATTGAGAGTACGGAAGATTAAAACAAGAGGACATAATTTGAGAATTAAGGGACAGAAGTTTAGGGGTAACATTAGGGGGAACTTCTTTACTCAGAGAGTGGTAGCTGTGTGGAATGACCTTCCAGTGGAAGTGGTGGAGGCAGGTTCAATTTTATCATTTAAAAATAAATTGGATAGGTATATGGATGGGAAAGGAATGGAGGGTTATGGTCTGAGTGCAGGTAGATGGGACTCGGTAAGAGTAAGTGTTCGACACAGACTAGAAAGGCCGAGATGGCCTGTTTCCGTGCTATAATTGTTCTATGGTTATATGGTTATTCCCTCTCCATGTACCCATCCAAGTTGCATTTAAATGCTGTTTTAGTACCTGCCTCAACTCCTTCCTCCGGCAGCTCGTTCCACATACCCACTCTCTAAGTGACTAAGCTGCCTTTCAGGTTTAATTTTGCTCCTCTCGCCGAATTCACCCTATCTATTCACCTCATGATTTGATGTACCTCTATAGGATCACCCCTCAGCCTCCTGCACTCCAACAAATATTATGTACAAGCAGAGGAGATTGGTTTAACTTGGCATCATTTCTGGCACTGGAACTGTAGGCCGAAAGGCCTGTTCATGTGGTGCACCATTCTATCTTCTATGTTTTGTACACAGTGGGGGAAAGATTTAATAGGAATCTGAGGGGCAACTTTTTCGTACAAAGGATGGTAGGTGTATTGAATGAGCTGCCGGGAGAGGTAGTTGAGTCAGAGACTATCTCAATCTTTAAGAAACACTAGACTACGTGGGACCCGTTGGGTCCCAGTCAGACGGGGGCTGGTGTGAGGGGGGAGCATTCTGCACCTGGGGGAGGTGGGCAGCATCAGACAGGAGCTCTCGGGTGCTGGTGAGGGGAGCGTCCTGCAGCCAGGGGAGGGGTACGGCTTCAGGCGGGGGCTGTCGGGGGCCGTTGGGGGAGACGGGGAGTGTTCTGCAGCCAGGGAGAGGGATTGCTTCAGGTGGGGCCTGTTGGAGCTGGTGGTGGGGGGAACGCTGCCATGGCCTACCACAGTCCCCCCAACTCTGGGCTGATGGACTGGGGGGGGGGGGGGGGGGGGGTGCATCGGGGATTCTGGACGCACTGACTCAGCCCGGCCTCCGGGACTTTATTCTCCTCGCCCCGGTGATTGACATCGCCCCGGTGAAGGGGCATTGTCGTCCTCGGCCGCCTGCTGCACCTATTTTCTATGTTTCTATGTTTATTATTCCACGGACTGGAACAAAATAGTAAGATTAAACGAGAACTTACCAGTTTGAAGTATGATCTTGATTTATGAGGAGTTACATTGGTGATTACGTGAAGAACCCCGTCCAGGCCACATGCGCATCAATCTTCAAAGCAACGGTATGAAATCACAAATAACAATCACCGAAGTGACACAGTAAGATGCGTAACTCGGGAACTACCAGATGATCTTTATAAGAGAGGGTTGGGCGTGGAGGGCACGTATTCACCAACGTAACTCCTCATAAAATCAAGAACAAACTTCAAACTGGTAAGTTCTCGTTTAATCTTACTATTTAACTTCGGAGTCATGTGAGTGATTCCGTGAAGAGTTCAGAGCTTTGTGATTTCATGCCGCAGATCGAAATCTCGGCGTCTCACTGCATCGATTGACTCAGGATGAGTGAATAATAAAAAATGCATTAAGCATGATATTGTTTCAAATGTAAGAATGGTTTACGTTAATAAATAAATCAATAGCAACCCCTGTAACTCTTGGGAGGCTAAAATGGACGCAAAACAGAATGGGCAAAACCCCGGGTCAGTAACCGGCCTATGGATTTAAAAAAAAATCAATTTAGTTGACCATCCTGCAGATGCGAGGATATGGTCAATGGGCATGTCCATTGCCCTAGCCGCTGATGTTGATACTGACCTGGTGGAATGAGATATACAATCATTAGTGTTAATACCTGCATAACACAGAACCTGCTGCAGCCACCTTGAAATAGTCTGAACCGACCTTCCTTTGTGTAGTTGTTTGTTGATTAATAAATAATGCTGATTCCACACTTCTTAGGATTCTGGTGGCCTTGATATAATATAGCAAGCCTGCCCTCCCACATAGACTTGAGACCGTGGGGTATCCGAAAATGATCTTACATCATGCCACCCCTGGTCTGCTCTGCTTGTGTAGATCAGAATGTAAAATGTAATGGCACCTGCAGCCAATTCCATCCTATCTAGCCACAGTGTTTGCAATGTTTGCCGTCGTTGTGTTGATATTAGTGTCATAACTAAGGATGTAGCTGGAACCCCTTGGTGAAGTAATGTTCACACATTTTCAATAACCAACTGCATATTCTTGTAGTGGGAGAACTTGTGTCAAGATCTCTTTAATAACTCGATATCCGGGTTGAACCCGACAGAGTAGTTCACATTTGTTGCAGCTATATTGTCTCTATAACTGAATTATTGTCAAATACCATTTAAGAATGAACTGGAAAATGTCAGTAATCTGTACCGTATTAAATGTAACATTAACATTAAACAAAATCATTTCCGATCCCCTCACTGGAATGTACTGCTTTTTTGGGTACCATCCCTGCACTCTGCAGTGAGCACATCCATGGCTTGATGTGACAACCTGAGCCATAAGTCAATCCATTCAAAATGTGTAAGTTGTAGCGGCCTAGACGAGGTCAGGAAAAGGCCAGACGCTAGGCAGGTTTAAACAGTAGACCTTTAATCCCTACAACGAGAGCACACCAGCACTGTCTGATCAATATCAATATGAGCTGGCTTCAGCCGTGCAACTGAAACAGTCTCATGCCGACCCCCCATATCCAGGACGAAAGTGGACGAGCCATGTTCCAGGACCCGGAAGGGACCCTCGTACGGCCACTGAAGAGGTGTCCGATGTGCATCCCTGCGCAGAAAGACGAACTGGCAGTCCTCCAGAGCAGAGGGAATGTGCGGACGGAAGGACCCATGACGAGACATAGGCACCGGCACCAACTTGCCCACCGTCTCCTGAAGACATCACAGAGGGTGCAACGGCTGCTCCACCTGGCCCTGTGCCGGCGGGATGAACTACCCAGGGACCGTCAACGGAGAGCCATATACCAACTCGGCGCAGGAGGAGGCCAAGTCCTCTTTCGATGCAGTGCGGATCCCCAGCAAAACCCATGGCAGGTTGTTCACCCAGTCCGGATCATTGAGCCGTGCCCTCAGGGCGTCCTTGAGATGACGGTGAAACCGCTCCATCAGGCCGTTCGCCTGCGGATGATACGCCGTCATGTAGTGTAGATGAACACCGAGGAGGCATGCCATGGCCGACCACAGGGTCGACCACAGTTCCGACGTGAACAGAGGCACCCGGCCGGATGTTATGTCCAGTGGCACCCTGAACTGGGGGATCCAGTGCGCCACCAAGGCTCGAGCAAAAGTGGCCATTGAAGAATCTGGTAGCGGAATGGCTTCAGGCTCGTGAAGCGGTCAACAACCGTGAGTAGATAGGTCAAGCTCCGGGACGGCAGCAGCGGCCCCACGATGTCCACGCTGCTGAGGAATGGTGAACTCCTGCAACGGTGTGCGCACGTGTCGTTGCACCTTGGCGGTCTGACACTGGATGCAAGTTGGGTGCGTGCCCCTTGGCGGTCTGCACGCGCCCAATGTCCAACCTCCTTCCTCAGCCCATGCCACATGAAGCGGGAGGCTACCAGGGCCATTGTAGCGAGGATGGAGGGATGCACGAGCCCGTGGAGCACCTCAAACACCCTGCGCCGCCAGGCGATGGGGACAATGAGCCGTGGAACTCCAGTGGAGACATCGCACAGCAGCGTTGCGCCCCCAGGACTACAGACAACGCTCTGCAACTGCAGCCCCGAAACTGCCGTATGATAGGCAGCCATCTCCTCGTCGACCAGCTGAGTGGCTGCCAGGGCGGAATAATTAATCCCCTCAGCGACTTGGAGAACCGCGTGGACTGCAGGTCTCGATAAGGCGTCGGCCACCCTATTGAATTTGCCCTCCACGAAACAGATGGAGGTGGTGCATTCGGACACAAATGCCAAATGCCTCTGCTGCCGGGCAGACCACAGGTCTGAAACGTTGGCGAACGCGAAGGTTAGCGGCTTGTGGTCCGTATATGCGGTAAACGGCCTCCCCTCCAGGAAGTAGCAGAAATGGCGTACGGCGCGATACGGCTGGGAAATGTCAGCAATGACAAACTCCCACGAATAGGAGCTGCAGCCAAAGTTGAGGGAGATGGTGCAAAACCCGTAGGTGCAAATAGCACTCCCGTTTGCTGTGGTGAGGAGGGGTCCGCGTTTGCCCGCACGGATGTCAGCGATGGAGGGAGTTCAGCACACTCACTTCTGCACCCGTGTCCATGAGGAATCGACCTCCAGTGCGACCTCCCAGGCGAAGACACGATGAATTTTGCCGGCCGCCTAAGCAATCACAGATGACCGGCCTCTTTGTTTCCCTGGAATGAACAGGGTGGGCGACATTGCCTGGCTGCAGCTCCCCAGCGACGGAGGTTGTAGCACCGACTACCTCTGCTGGCGTCTGGTGGAACTGCAGGCCAATTTGGCTGGTTTGAACGCCAGCGACCTCTGCTGGCGTTCGGTGGAACTGCAGGCGGGCCCTGCTGGATGGACATGCCTGCAGTGGAATGCCCAATGGTGGCCAGATCTGTATCAGGCGTTGCTGGTGTGGCTCTCCCGTAGGCTGGCACTTTCATACATGAAGCAGCCCTGTCAGGCATGGCCTGTCCCATAGCTATTACACATTAAGCAGCCCTATCCCAGGCGCTGCTGGCGCGGCCTGTCCCATAGGCCTGCGCTATTACAGTGTAGGCTCACTAAATCAAAATGTTTAGTGTACAGCTTTACCTGTGAAGGGTTAAAACAATTTTTAACCCTTCACAGCAACTTGTGCTAAACAACAAGAATCTCATTGCCAGGGACATATGACAATAACTTTTTATGACTTAAAATTTGCTTTTAACTTTAAGAAAAACACTAGAACATACATTAAACTTTATTTTTAAGGGAAAACCCTTGTAGCTCGACTTACCAATTTTATTCCCTGCCTGGGGACCGACGTCTGTGAGCCTCTGACTGCACTGTCAGCGACTCTGGCGTTATTTTCTTGCCGTTCCACGGCATCCCCGCAGGCTGGGAGCTGCTCACTGCCTTGTCAGCGGCTCCTTATCTCACAACCCAATCTTTTTGCCGGTTATCCGCTTCCGCGGTCGAACCGGGGTTTCCCCTCAGTCCATAACCGGTTCACTCGTATGGTTGTGAAATTCGCAGGAAAACCTCTGTGAAGAGAGGCTCCTGCTTGAAAAAATCCCATGAAAGGAGGAGGAGGGGGAGACAGTGTTTGGGGGAGGCAGGAGCTGTATTGTATTGTATTCAATTTATTGTCATTATCTCATAAGAGACAACAAAATGGATTTTCCTTAGTCATGTAACATAAAAATAAATAAATAAAATAAAAAGGACAAACACAGAAGTCCACGACACATCATAACTCCACAGCGGCACCAGAGTTAAGGAAGGTACCATAGTCCAGGCAGCCTCCCTGTCAGGGAGGGGTGGGGGAACTATCAAAACCTTCATATCCTTTGTACCAGATAACCGATTTGAACTAAACTTATTTGACTTGCAGCAGAGGACAATGGTGAGTAAGGTGGCGAAAAATCATAGTGCTATGAGGTATCGTATTGACGAAAATGTAATTACAATGCAGACAGGAAGTGGTCAAATTAGAGTTTTAGGGATAGATTGATAGATAGATAGACAGACATATAGACAAACAGACAGACAGACAGAGTCCATGGATAGGACAGGTTTTGAGGAATATGGGCCAAACATAGGCAGGTGGGACTAGTATAGATGGGACGTGGGTCAGTATGGGCAAGTTGGAATGAAGGGCCTGTTTCCACGGTGTATCATGCTATGACTCTGACTTCTGAGCAATTGTATGAAGATTCAAATTTAAACCTTCCCATTCCTGGAAACTGGTCCTTAACTCACCAGTAAAATTCAGAGCTATGTCATTTTGTTTGTGTCTAATTTACTCTCAATAAATCCTATGGTTCGAATGAGAATTCCAGAGAGCCTTGTAGCAGGATGGAGCACCATATACGTTACAGCTAAGTATCGTACTGAGTTTGTGTTTTGTTTAGTTTATTGTCATGTGTAACAAGATACAGTGAAAAGCTTTTGTTGCGTGCTAACCCAGTCAGAAGAAAGACAATACATGATTACAATCGAGCCATTTACAGTGTACAGATACATGACAAAGGGAATAACGTGAATAACGTTTAGGGCAAGATAAGGTCAGAAAATTCCAATCAAAGAAAGAGATAGTCCGAGGGTAATCAATGAGGTAGATAGTAGCTCAAGACTGCTCCTCCAGTTGCCTGATCTCAGCTGGGAAGAAACTGGCCCTGCATCTGGAAGTGTGTGTTTTCACACTTCTATACCTTTTGCCTCAGGGGAGAGAGGCAAAGTAGGTACAAGGAACTGCAGATGCTGGTTCATCAAGAAGAACAGAATGTGCTGGAGTAACTCAGTGGGTCAGGCAGCATCTCTGGAGAACGTGAATAAGTGACGTTTCAGGTCCAGACTCTTCTTCAGAGTTCAAATGTTGCCTGACCCGTTGAGTTACTCCAGCATTTTGTGCCTATCTTTGGTGTAAACCAGCATCTGCAGTTCATTTCCACGCAAGTGATAGGGGGATACAGTTTGAGAGCGGTGGGGAGGGAGTTTGATTGGTTGATTGGCGGGTGGTTTGGTAAAGGCCACAGATGAAAAGAAAAACTTGTGAGGTAAGGATAGAGGTGGCGTGAAGTGTTAAGGAACAGAGGTGGAAGGTGGAAGGGAATGGGGGTGGGGAGGGGGTAAAGGAGAAAATGGTGTGAATCTAGGTGGAGAACAGGGATGAGGAAGGGGGGGGAGGGGGGGGGGGGGAGGGGGGGGGGGAGTTGTTTACCTAAAATTGGACAACCCAATGTTCTAAATATCATCATTTCATCAGCTACAAGTGCATCAATGTTACTTTATCATTAACATAGAACAAGTACAGCACAGGAACAGGCTCTTTTAGTACATCATGTCTGTGTTGAACATTTATAGTTGTTTAGTTTATTGTCACAGTTTATTGTTTAGTTTATTGAACATGATGCCAAGACCAACTGTTATCTGCCTGCACATAATCCAGATCCCTCCATTCCCTGCATATCCATATGCTACAAAAGTCTCTTAAATGCCATCGTATCTGCTTCAACCGCCTTCAACATCGCGGTGCCCTGGCGCCCTTTGCCGAGGGCCGCCAGCGTGGGTCTCTGCTCAGCACGGCCTGTGGACTTCGCAGCCGCGGACTGGGGTAGGAAGTGGCTGATTCAGAGATCCAAGCCAACATCAGCGTTCCATCACCCCAGCAAGAGGGCCTGAGCATCAGGCCACCCATAGCGGCGACTGCAGAGGGCTCGGGAGGCCCCGACCATCAAAGAACATCAAAGAGGCGGATATCTGAACTTTGGGCCTTCCCTCACAATAGGAAACTGATTCCACTGTGCAGGGGATGTTTATGTTAAAATACTATCGTGTTTTGTTCTTTCTTTATTCGTGTGGCTGTATGGTGACCTCAAATTTCACTGTACCAATTGGTGCATGTGTCTTGAATCTTGAATCTCTTAAATGATTAATGTATATTGTAAATAGCTGCTGTCCCAGCACTGATCCTTGCAGCACCCCACTTGTCATTGCCTACCATTCAGAAAAGGACCCTTTAATCCCTTATCAAAGGCATTCTGAAAGTCCAGCTACAGTACAACAACTGGCTCTCCCTTGGCCATTTTACTTGTTACATCCTCAAAAAATTCTAGAACATTTGTCAAGCTTGATCTCCCCTTCGTAAATCCATGCTGACTCGGACCGACCCTGTTACTGCTATCCAAATGCGCCGCTGTTACATTTTTAATCATCAACTGCTGCATCTTCCCCACAACCGATGTCAGGCTAACTGGCCTATAATTCCCTGCTTTCTCTCTCCCTCCTTTCTTAAAAGGTGGGATAACATTAGCTACCCTTCGATTCACAGGAACTGTTCCTGAATGTATAGAACTTTGGAAAATGATCACCAATGTGTCCTTGATTTCTAGAGCCACTTCCTTAAGTACCCTGGGATGCAGATGATCAGTTCCTGGGGATTTATCAGCCTTCAGTTCCATCAGTCTACCCAACACGATTCTCTGACTAATGTGAATTTCCTTCAGTTCCTCTGTCACCCTAGGCCTTCTGTCCCATAGTGCATCTGGGAGATTGTTTGTGTCTTCCTAAGTGAAGACAGAACCAAAGTACCTGTTCAATTCATCTGCCATTTCCTTGTTCCCCATAATAAGTTCACCTCTTTCTTTCTTCAAGGGACTTAACTAATTAGTTGGCTTAACTATTTTTTTCCTCTTCACATACCTATAGAAGCTTTTACTATCCTCCTTTATATTCTTGGCTAGTTTACCTTCGTACTTCATCTTTTCTCCCTGTATTGCCTTTTCAGTTAACTTCTGTTGATCTTTAAAAGTTTCCCAATCCTCTGGCTTCCTGCTCATCTTTGCAATGTTATACGTCTTCTCTTTTATTTTTATACTATACCTTGCCTTCCCTTGTCAGCCATGGTCGCTTTACTCCCCTTAGAATCTTTCTTCCTCTTTGGAATGAAATGATCCTGCATCCTCCAGGTTATTCCTAGTAATACCTGCCATTGCTGTTCCACCGCCATCCCCGGCCTAGAATTCCCTGGATTCTCTCCAGTTCCCTTCTTAAATGAAGGAACAACATCGGACCAGACCTAGAGAAGATGCAATGATCTTTGTCAAGACCGCCGCCATCTCCTCTCTTGCCTCTCTCAATAATCTGGGATAGATTTTGAGCTGCACAGAGGCGAAGCGCCAGAGACCCGGGTTTGATCCTGACTACAGATGCTGTCTGTACAATATTTGTACGTTCTCCCTGTGACCTGCGTGGGCTTTCTCCGGGCGCTCTGGATTCCTCCCACAATCCAAAGACATACAGGTTTGTAGGTACATTACCCTGTAAAATTGTGAATGTCCCCAGTGTGTAAGAAAGTGTTGCAGGGCCTGTATCCACACCTGTATCTCTAAAGTCTAAAGTTGAAAGCTCCCATCAGGTCCTGGGGATTTACTCACTGGATAACAGAATAGAACTTTTTTGTAAAGACTTTTACCTGAGATCCTGGTATGCTTTTCGTGAACCTGGTTTTCACCTCCTGAATCAGGCTGGGCAGTTTGGAAGAATATGCAGCATCAAGAACAGATTTAAATCTCAAATGAACTCCGTCCAAATATCTTGTGCGAATCGCGTGCAATTTGTTGCTTATCCAAGATGATTGGACACGAATGTCAAACAATTCACCCGTCCCTATTTCCTCTGGTAAAAATCAAAGAAATAGAAACATTGTGTCCAGGATTAAACACAAAAACCTTACTTTTCAAGTACCATAATACCTGTGATAGGATTTACTCCCATTGGGAAGAGAATGGTCTAATTAGGCCTGAAGAAGGGTCTCAACCCAAAACATCACCCATTCCTTCTCTCCAGAGATGCTGCCTGTCCCACTGAGTTACTCCAGCATTTTGTGTCTACCTTTGGGCTAATTAGGGATAACCAGCGCAGCTTTGTATGTGGCAGGTCATGTCCTGCACTTGATTGAGTTTTTTGAGGAGGTGATGAAGGAGATTGATGAAGGTAGGGCAGTGGGTGTTGTTTACATGGATCTTAGTAAGGCTTTTGATAAGGTCCCTCATGGTAGACTGATCCAGAAGATTAAGATGTATAGGTTTCACAATGTAATGCTATAAGGAGTTGGTCAGGGTGTATCTGGATAAAGCCATCATGCCATTAGCTCTCTTCACTGCCTGCTATACCTGCATTGTGAGCAATTTTGGGCCCCATATCTGAGGAAGGATGTGCTGGCTCTGGAGAGGGTCCAGAGGAGGTTTACAAGAATGATCCCAGGAATAAGTGGGTTACCATATGATGAGCGTTTGACGGCGATGGGCCTGTACTCACTAGAGTTTAGAAGCATAAGGTGGGACCTCATTGAAACTTACCGAATAGTGAAAGGTTTGGATAGAGTGGATGTGGAGAGGATCTTTTCCACTTGTGGGAGAGGGATGTTTTTCCACTAGTGGTAGGACTAGAGATTATAGCCTCAGAATTAAAGAATGTTCCTTTAGGAAGATAGAAACATAGAACAATGGAAAATAGGAGCAGGGGTAGGCCATTCGGCCCTTCAAGCCAGCATCATCATTCGATATGATCATGGCTGATCATCCAAAATCAGTACCCCGTTCGGGCCTTTTCCCATATCCCTTGATCCCCTAAGCTCGAAGAGCTAAATCTAACTCTTTCTTGAAAACATCTGGTGAATTGGCCGCCACTATCTTCTGTGGCAGGGAATTCAAAAGATTCACAACTCTCTGGGTGAAAAAATTTTTCCTCAACTCAGTCCTAAATGGTCTACCCCGTATTTTTAAACTGTGACCCCTGGTTCTGGATTGTCACCTTGTCATGGTGGAGAAGCTTGTGTGGTCCTGAGATCCTGAGAGCGATGCCGTCTAGAGCTATGCTCCTGGTAGGGCCACCCATGGCGGTAAGGTCCAGGGGGAGGACTCTGACAAAGAGCAATCCAACCAAGACCTCAATGGGGAAACAGGCAGAGGATGATGGCTGACCTTAGTGGAGCGTCACAACGGCTGGGAAGGCGGATGAAGGCTGCAGTAGACAAGGGTCTCCGCTGGTCTTGGACTCCATGCCACTGGATCCTGACCCAGATCTGCAAGAACCATGTGGTGGCTGTCTATGCACCAGTCTCCCCATGTTAAATACAGTCTTGCCCAGGCGTCCTCCAACCCTGGAGACACCAATGGTCAGCCATGGCCGAGGGGGGCCTAAGAAGGTTCTGGACTCCCCCAACACCAGGAACACTTTTCCTGCATCTACCCTGTCCAACCTACCTTGTCCAATCCTCAAAGAATGTTATACGTTTCTATAACTTCCCCTCTCGTCCTTCTAAATTCCAGTGAATACAAGCCCAGTCGACCCATTCTTTCAACACATGTCAGTCCCGCCATCCCGGGAATTAACCTGGTGAACCTATGCAGCACTTCCTCAAGGGCAAAAATGTCCTTCCTCAAATTAAGAGACAAAAACTGCACACATTAGTCCAGGTGTGGTCTCATCAGGGCCCTGTACAACTTCAGTGGGACCTCCTTGCTCCTAAACTGAAATCCTCTCGCACTTAAAGCCATCATGCCATTAGCTCTCTTCACTGCCTGCTATACCTGCATGCTAACTTCCAGTAACTAATGTACAAGGACACCCAGATCTCGTTGTACTTCCCCTTTTGCTAACATGACACCATTCACATAATAATCTGCCTTCCTGTTCTTGCCACCAAAGTGGATAACCTCATATTTATCCACATTGTACTGCATCTGCCATGCTTCTGCCCACTCACCCAACCTGTCCAAGTCACCCAGCAGTGTCATAGCATCCTCCTCGTAGCTCACAGTGTCACCCAGCTTTGTGTCATCCGCAAACTTTGAGATGGTACATTTAATTCCCTCGTCTAAATCGTTAATATATCTTGTAAACAACTGGGGTCCCAGCATCGAGCCTTGCGGCACCCTACTAGTCACTGCCTGCCATTCTGAAAAGGACCTGTTAATTCCTACTCTTTGCTTCCTGTCTGCCAACCAGTTCTCTATGCATGTCAATACCCTACCCCCAATATCATGTGATCTAATTTTGCACAATAATCTCTTCTGTGGGACCTTGTCAAAAGCTTTTTGAAAGACCAGATACACCACATCAACAGGCTCTCCCTTATCCTTTGTACTCGTTACATCGTTAAAAAATCCCAAAAGATTAATCAAGCATGACTTCCCCTAAATAAATCCATGCTCACTTTGACCGATCCTGTCACTGCATTCCAAATACGATGCTATAACATCTTTAATATCGACTCCAGCATCTTCCCCACTACTGATGTAAGGCTAACTGGTCTATAATTGCCTCTCTCCTTTCTCACAAAGTGGATTCACATTAGCTACTCTCCCATCCCCAGTGACTGATCCAGTTGAGAGAACATTGGAAAATAATCATCAATGCATCGACAATAACTCGGACCACCTCCTTGAGTACTCTGGGATGCAGACTATCAGTCTCTGGGGATTTATCTGTCTTCAGTCCCAACAGTTTACCTAACACCATATTCTGACTAACGTTGATTCCCTTCAGTTTCTCCCTCCCAAAAGATCCTCGGTCCCCTAGTATTTTCAGAAGATTGTTTGTGTCTTCCTTAGTGAAGACAGAACCAGAGAATTCGTTTAATTGTTCTGCCATTTCCTACTTTCTCATTATAGACATAGAAACATAGAAAATGTTGTGCAGGAGGAGGCCATTCGGCCCTTCGAGCCAGCACAGCCATTCATTGTGATCATGGCTGATCGTCACCTGTGCCTGCCTTCTCCCCATATCCCGAGTCCACTAGCCCCTAGAGCTCTATCTAACTCTCTCTTAAATCCACCCAGTGATTTGGCCTCCACTGCCCTGTGTGGCAGGGAATTCCATAAATTCACAACTCTCTGGGTGAAAATGTTTTTTTCTCTCCTCAGTCTTAAATGACCTCCCCTTTATTCTAAGACTGTGGCCCCTGGTTCTGGCCTCACCCAGCATTGGGAACATTTTTTCTGCATCTAGCTTCTGCAGTCCTTTTATAATTTTATATGTTGATATAAGAGCTCCCCTCATCCTTCAATACTCCAGTGAATACAAGCATAGTCTTTTCAATCTTTCCTCATATGACAGTTCCACCATCCCAAGGATCAATCTCGTGAACCTACACTGCACTGCCTCAATTACAAGGATGTCCTTCCTCAAATTAGGAGACCAAAACTGTACACAATACTCCAGATGTGGTCTCACCAGAGCTCTGCAGAAGAACCTCTTTACTCTTGTACTGAAATCCTCTTGTTATGAAGGCCAACATTCCATCAGCTTTCTTCACTGCCTGCTGTACCTGTAAGCCAACTTTCAGTGACCGTTGTACAAGGCCACCCAGGTCTCGCTGCACCTCCCCCTTACCTAACCGAACCCCATTGAGATAATAATCTGCCCCCTTGTTTTTGCCGCCAAAGTGGATAACCTCACATTTATCCATATTATACTGCATCTGACACGCTGTTCAGGTCACCCTGCAACCTCTTAACATCCTCTTCACAGTTCACACTGCCACCCAGCTTTGTGTCATCCGCAAACTTGCTAGTGTTGCTCCTAATTCTCTCTACCGTATCATTAATATATATGGTAAACCGTTGCAGCCCCAACGCCGAGCCTTGCGGCACTCCATTCGCCACTGCCTGCCATTGTGAAAAGGACCCGTTCACTCCTACTCTTTGCTTCCGGTCTGTCAACCAATTTTCTATCCATGTCAACACCCTACCCCCAATACAATGTGCTCTAATTTTAGTCACCAGTCTCCTGTGCGGGACCTTATCAAAGGCTTTCTGAAAGTCTAGATACACTACATCCACTGGCACCCCTTCATCCATTTTGCTTGTCACATCCTCAAAAAATTCCAGAAGATTAGTCACAATTATAAATTCACTTGTCTCTAACTATAAGGAACCTACATTTGTCTTCACCAAATATTTCCTTTTTACACATCTAAGGAAGTTTTTAGTCAATTTTTATATTCCCCACAAGCTTTCTTTCATGCTCTCCCCCTCCCCCTCTTTAATTCACCCCTTTGTCCTCCTCGGTTGAGTTCTAAATTTCTCCCAGTTCTCTGGTTTGCCGCTACTTCTGTCCAATTTATATGCCTCTTCCTTGGATTTAAGACTATTCTTGACTTCCTTCGTCAACCACGGTAGAGTCGTCTTCCCAGTTTTATTTTTTCGCCAGACAGGAATGAACAATTTCTGGAGTTTGTCCATGCGGTGTTTAAATATTCGTCATTGCATCTCCATTGACAACCTTTTAAGTATAATTTGCCAGTAATCCTAGCCAATTCCCATCTCATACCTTCAAAGTCTCCTTTATTCAAGTTCGGGACCCTAGTCTCTGAATTAACCATGTCACTCTCCATCCTAATGCAGAATTCCTCCATATTATGGTCACTTGCACAACAAGTGGCCTTGCACAACAAGATGGCAAACTAATCCTTCCTCAATACACAATACCCAGTCTAGGATTGCCTGTCACCTACTCGGCATTGAGGAAGAATTTCTTTAATCAGAAGGTGATGAATCTGTGCAATTCTTTGCCACAGAAGGCTGTGGAGGCCAAGTCAATGGATATTTTTAAGGCACAGATAGATAGACAATAGACAATAGGTGCAGGAGTAGGCCATTCGGACCTTCAAGTCAGCACTGCCATTCAATGTGATCATGGCTGAACATCCCCAATCAGTACCCCATTCCTGCCTTCTCCCATTATCCCCTGACTCCACTATTTTTAAGAGCCCTATCTAGCTCTCTCTTGAAAGTATCCAGAGAAAGGTCAGGTGTTGCATTTTGGGAAGGTAGACCTGCTGCCTCACAGCGCCAGAGACCTGGGTTCAATCCTGAGCTCGGGTGCCGTCTGTGTGTGTGGAGTTTGCATCTTCTCCCTGTGACCGCGTGGGTTTTCTCCCAGGTACCTCGATAGTGAGGAGCTTGTCCTGCGTGCAAACCGGTCAAATCAGACGGTACAAGAGTACAATAGATCCTCTTCTGGAACAGAACGCAGAGATTCACCACGTTCTGGCAAAGTGCTGGAGAAACTCAACGGATCAGGCAGCATCTGTGGGGGGAATGGACACACACCGTTTTGGGTCGGTCCGTTCTTCAGTCTGATTGTAGTAGGAGGACTGAGAAATCTGGAAAAGGGAGGTGGGTGCAGGGCAAAGCCTTCCTGGTCGCTATTCCTTCAACTATTCCTCCTCTCCGGAGATGCTGTCTGATCTGCTGAGTTACTCCAGCATTTTGTGTCTATCTTTGATGTAAACCAACATCTGCAGTTCCTTCCTACCCCTTCCTAGTATTTGTCCGGTCAGATTCTGTGCTGCACTCTGCCTGCTACACTGTACATCTTTCTGTGACTTGCGATAATCAGGATTGAATTAGAAAAGGGACATCAGTTACCTTCCACGACAACTCGAACGTTGTGTGCGTGAGCATGACACAGAAGCTCTTGGTCATAAACTCCACTGGTTACAATAATCGTGATCTTTGACCAGGCGTAATGCTTCCAATCTTTTCCGCCACCGTGAAATGCAAAGAGCTGGGAGAGAAGTGAAACGGTCATTTGCATAAAAATGAAAGGGAAGCAAATTCATTTACAATGATTTTTCTAGGCAGAACAAGTTCACTTCCGCTCCAAGACCAGGAGGTGCAGGTGAACAGATCGAACCAGCAGCTTAGTTTGAAGGCAGCTGTGTGATTACTGTTTTACCCACACGTAGAAACACAAAGGACATACAGCAAAAGACTAGCCTTGTATTCACTGGAGTTTAGAAGGATGAGGGGGATCTTATAGAAACATATAAAATTATAAAATGACAGGACAAGCTAGTAGCAGGAAAAATGTTCCCAATGTTGGCGAGTCCAGAACCAGGGGCCACAGTCTTAGAATAAAGGGGAGTTCATTTAAGGGCAGTGCAGCGAAGGTTCACAAAGTTAATACCCAGGATAGCAGGACTGACATATGATGTCTGGATGATGAATGGATCGTCTGGGTTTGTGTTCACTGGAATTTAGAAGGATGAGAGGCAATCTTATAGAAACATATAAAATTCTCAAGGGATTGGACAAGTTAGATGCAGGAAAAAATTTCCCGACACAGGGCTCTCACTTAACTTTTTTTCTTGGTTTCCAGCTGGGCAACCTAGGCAGCTTTTTAGGTTGCCAAATGACAGTTTAGGTGGTCATTTAAGTTGGCTTGCACGATTTGTGCGGTAATGTGCTCGGACGAAGTGCATACTTCCAGTTGGAATTATGCTGAATGAAGCATTCACATATTATTTCTGCTTCAAATAAAGTCACAAACTAAACATATTCACCAATCAAGACATGATATATACCACAATCACATTCAGCAAAATGATAATACAGTATCTCAACTCTTTTTCCACATTGCAATGAATGCAATTTCTATTATTTCTTTCCACTTTCAAACAAAAATGTGGTTGGATTATTTTAGCGTATGATCAACCTCGGTGAGACCAAGAGCAGGCTTGATGATCACTTCACACAACACCTCCAATCAGTTTACAATAACCAACCTGATCTCCCGGTGGCTCAGCATTTCAACTCCCTATCCCATTTCGAATCCGACCTTTCTGTCCTGGGCCTCCTCCATGGCCAGAGTGAGGCCCACTGCAAATTGAAGGAAGAGCACCTCATATTTCGTTTGGGTAGTTTACACCCCAGCAGTATGAACATTGGGTTCTCTAATTTCAGGTAGTCCTTGCTTTCTTCCTCCTTCTCCTCCCATTCCCAGTCCTCCCACAGCCTACTGTCTCTGCCTTTTCCTTTCTTTTTCACGTCCCCCACCCCATCGCCATCAATGAATTCCACAGATTCACCACCCTCTGACTAAAGAAATTCCTCCTCATCTCCTTTCTAAAAGTACATCCATTTATTCTAATGCAGTGCCCTCTGGCCCTGGACTCTCCCACCAGTGGAAAAATCCTCCCATACCCACTCTATCCAGGCCTTTCACTATTCAGAACCTTTGGACTCACCTCCACTGGGTAGCGTTTTCTTGAGGACAGAGGCCGGCAAAGGGTAGGTTCCGTGCAGGGACAATCTTTGATACAGGAACTGCTTGTGACCCATAGTGCAAGAACAGCCAGAGACAAGAGTCCTGCCACACCGCACATCTTCTCCTTCAAGCCTTGCTGTATACAACCCACAACGGACACAGCACGGCTACTTATGTACCGAGCGGCAACACAAGATGACGTCTCCTCGGTCTATTCATATCTTAACGATGTTGCAATTGTGAAATGCTGACGTGAGCTTCACGTTGTCAAATGTAACTTTGTCTATAACCCTCCTATATGTATCTCCTGGGCAACGTTTAGTCTAGACCTTCTGTACTAATTTGAGTCACAGATTATGGTCACACGCCTTGTGCCTTTTAGACATTCAGAAGTTCATAGGTGATCGGAACAGAATTAGGCTACTCAGCCCATCAAGTCTACTCTGCCATTCAACCATGGCTGATCTATCTCTCCCTTCTAACCCAATTCTCCTTCTATCTCCCCATTATCCCTGACACCCGTACTAATCAAGAGGGAGAGGGATATTGGCCAGAAAATGGCAAATGAGGTTTAGATGGGACATCTTGGTGAATCTGTGGAATTCTTTGCCACAGACGGCTGTGGTGGCCAAGTCAATGAATATGTTTAAGGAGGAGATTGACAGATTAATGATTAGTACGGGTGTCAGGGGTTTTGGAGAGAAAGCAGGAGAATGGGGTTGAGAGGGAATGGTAGATCTGCCATGATTGAACGGCGGAGTGGTCTTGATGGGCCGAGTGGCCTAATTATGTCTGAGAACTTATGAACATCCAAAATACCCCATCTAAGCTTTTCCTATTTGCCTTTCTCTGGCCCATATCCCTCTGCATTTTAAAGGGTCCCTTAGATTCAGATTAAATCTTTCTCCTTTTGGGAAAGACTTGGATGGAAGTTGGTGCTAAACTCTGTATCCCTCCTCAATCTTCATTCCTTATCCGGCCAACATGCTAGTAACAAGAAAGTCCAGGTGCTGCTTTACAAATGGCACAAAGTTGCTGGAGTAACTCAGTGGGTCAGGCATCATCTCTGGAGACAAAGAACAGATTATGTTTTGGATCGTGACCCTTCATCAGCTGATGTCTGAAGAGGGGTCTTGACCCAAAACGTCACCTGTTTTCTCCAGAGATGCTGCCTGACCCACTGAGTTACTCCAGTAACATTTGTGTCTATCTTCGATGTAAACCAGCATCTGCAGTTCCTCCATACACAGGTTTGTGTGTTAATTGGCTTCTGTAAATTGTCCCTGGTGTGTAGGGTAGAACTTGTATAAGGGTGATCGCTGGTCGGCGTGGACTCGGTAGGTTAATCGCTGGGCTAATCAGCAAACCTAATCTATAAAGGATATAGTGCAACTTAGCAACCTATGTGTGATTATATCAGTACTGGGCAACCAGAGAAACAATTGTTGCTTGGCAGACCTCTAGAATAATACGCTCTATTGTCAGAATGCACAGCTCTAACCTGAGAAAACAGACATCACCAATAAATAACACTGTCCACCAGTATTATAACAAAAAGGCCAGCCTAACCATTCACCGAGACAACAGAAAAAGGGGAGAACTTTTTTTGTGAGGGCATTAACATTTCAGACATTAGCCTAATGTATATTTCTGGAGACAAACTATTTGTTATCCCTCTGTACAAGAGAGTAACCTTTGTATCGTTTTGAATCCCGCACACAGTGCAATATTACCCAGCCAACATACTGTAATGAATCTCGCTCTGAATTAAAAGCCACCACTCCCCTAGTATTACAAATCATCTCTGGTCCAGTGTTAACTTACCAAATAGTGAAAGGCTTATGTAAAGTGGATGTGGAGAGGATGCTTCCATTAGTGGGAGATTCAAGGACCAGAGGGCATAGCCTCAGAATTAAAGGATGTTCCTTTAGGAAGGAGATGAGGAGGACTTTCTTTAGTCAGAGGGTGGTGAATCTGTGGAATTCATTACCGCAGAAGGGTGTGGAGGCCCAGTCAGTGGATATTTTTAAGGTAGAGATAGATAGATTCTTGATCTATCTATCCAGAATGGCTCAGCGGGTAGGACTGCTGCCTAACAGCACTGAAGACCCGGGTTCAATACAATACAATACCATTTATTGTTATTTGAAACCTCATTGAGGTTCAAACGAAATTTCGTTTCCGCAGTCATACATACAAAAAAAGAACCAAGACACAACACATTTTACACAAACATCCATCACAGTGAATATCCTCCTCACTGTGATGGAAGGCAAAGTCGTATCTCTCCCCTGCACTCCCCATTCTTCTCCCGGTCAGAGTCAAAGCCCCCGGCGGGTGATAGTATAAGTCCCGCGGCCATTCATGCCGCGCCGGGCGATGCAAGGCCCCGCTCCGGGTCTTGATGTTGGAGCCCCCGGCGGGCGCTAGTAAGTCCCGCGGCCATTAAAGCCGCGCTGGGCGATGTAAGGCCCCGTCCAGGTCGTCTTCAACCCCGCAACTCGGGCGGGAGAAGTTGCCGCCGCGGGAGCTCCGAAAAGCGGTCTCCCACCAGGGACCCGCGAGCTCCCGGTGTCACCGTCCACCGGCCTGCAGCTGGAGCCTCCGAATCTCCGGGATCGGGCAGCAGCAGCGCGCCACCACAGCTCCTCCCGTTCCGAAGCCGGCCAGCTCCACGATGGTAAGTAAGTCCGCAGCTCCGCGACTGGAGCCCCAGGTCCGGTTGGAGGCCGCTCCACGGTGCTAGGCCCCAACGACAACGGAGACCCGACAGAGAAAAGGTCGGGTCCTCCGTACAGGTAAAAGATTTAAAAAGTTTCCCCACCCTGCCCCCCACCCCCCACACATATCCAACTAAATAAAAACACTAACTAGCAACACTCAACCAAGACAAAAAATAAAAAAAAGACAGACGGACTGCAGAGGCCGCTGCGACCAGAGTCGCGCCACCCACCGAACGATCCTGATCTTGGGCGTGCCATCTGTGTGAAGTTTGCATGTTCTTCCTGTGACCACGTGGGTTTCTTCCAGGTGCCCTGGTTTCCTCCTGTATCCCAAATATGTGTGGGTTTGTAGGTTAATTGGCCCTCTGTAAATTGCCCCCCTAGTGTGTACCCTAGTGCACCTCAAGGCAACTGAATCATCCAGCGAGCTGTCTTGAACTACTATCTACCTCTATGGTGACCCTCGGACTATCCTTGATCGGACTTTATTGGGTTTACCTTAAACTAAACTTATTACCCTTATTATGCATCTTTACACTGTAAATGGCTCAATTGTAATCATGTATTGTCTTTCTGCTGACCGGATAGCATGCAACAAAAGCTTTTCACAGTACCTCAGTACACGTGACAATAAACTAAACTAAATTAGAGAGTGGATGAGAAAGTGGGATAACATAGAACTAGTGTGAATGGGTGATCAATGGACGGCATGGATTCAGTGGGCTGAAGGGCCTGTTTCCGTGCTCATGTTCCCATGTTTCAATCAATTGAAAAAATTAAGTTGAAATTTGTTAAAATAGGGTGATTATAATACTGCATTGACATGTGTATGGGGGTTTATACTTTTTTTTTGAAATACAGCGTGCAAACAGGCCCTTTGGCCCACTAATGCCAAAGGTGTGTGCCCATTAGTGCAAGCGTACACACTAAGGGCAATTTACACTTATACCAAGTATACAAACCCAAGCCAATTAACCAACAAAACTGTACGTCTTTGGAGTTTAGGAGGAGACTGAAGATCTCGGAGAAAACCCACACAGTCACGGGGAGAACGTAACAACTCCGTATTGACAGTGCCCGTAATTGGGATCGAACCCGGTTCTCTGGTGCTGCAAGTGCTGTAAGGCAGCAGCACTACCGCTACGCCACCGTGCCTCTCTCAGAAGTTAAAGGGAATTCATCATATCACCAATGACTCTTACCAGCTTGTACAATGCATTGGAGGAAGCACCCAATCGGGATGCATCACTGCTTGATTTAGTAACAGCTCTGCCCCAGACCCCAAGAAACTGCAGAGAGTTGTGGACACCGTCCATCACACAGACCAGACTCCCCACCATCAAGCCCATCTGCACTTCACGCTGCCTCGGGTAAGCAGCCAACAGAATCAAAGACCACTCACACCCCGGTCATTCTCTCTTCTCCCCTCTGCCATTGGGCAGATGAATAAAAAACTTGAAAGCACGTACCACCAAACTCAGCAACATTTCTCTTAGACTCTTGAAAGGACCACTCATGTGCTAAGGTGTAATTCTTGATCTTGCAATCTACCTCATTGCTGCTATTGCACTTTTTTTTTCCCTTGCCTGCACCTTCTCTTCAACTGTAACACTTGTTTTCTTACCTGCACTCTGTTTTCTCTTTTGTACTACCTGTTGCACTCATGAATGATACGATTTGACAAAATAGCTGGCAAAATAATATTTTTCACTGCTTCTTGGAACAGATTATAATAATAAACCGATATAAATATTACAGCTGCATATGGTAACAACTCTTTACATAGTCAGATTCGGGATGACTGGTTTCTTCCTGTTAGTCTACTTGTAAGTGACCATGATCATTTAATTTGGCGCAGCGGCAGAGTTGCTGCCTCACAGGGCCAGAGACCCGATTTGATCCAGAGTACGGGCGCTTATCTGTATGGCGTTTGTATGTTCTCCCGTCACCTGCGTGGGTTTTCTCAGAGATCTTCGTTTTCTTCCCACATTCCAAAGATGTACAGGAATTTGGAAGAGGTATGATAGGGCCACACAATCCCATTTATATCAACTGGACGATGGTGGAAAGGTTCAAAAACTTCAAATTCTTGGGCGTGCATATTTCCGAAGATCTTTCCTGGTCCCAGCATACTGACGTAATTATAAAGAAGGCACATCAATGCCTCTACTTCCTGAGAGGATTACGGAGAGTCGGTATATCAAGGAGGACTCTCTCGACCTCGACAGGTGCACAGTAGAGAGAGGCCTGGTAAGGCAGGTTGAACGTCCTGGAGTGGAAAAGAATGCAGAAAGTTGTGACCACTGCCCAGTCCATCACCGGCTCTGACCTCCCCACCATCGAAGGGATCTATCGCAGTCGCTGCCTCAAAAAGGCTGCCAACATCATCAAAGACCCACACCATCCTGGTCACACACTCATCTCTCGGTTGCCATCGGGAAAAGGGTACAGGAGCCTGAAATCTGCAACATCCAGGTTCAGGGACAGCTTCTTCCCCTTGGTCTATAGTCTATAGAAACACTGAACTTTTATCTCCCGTTCTGTATTATGTGTAAATATTCTGTTGTGCTGCAGCAAGTAAGAATTTTGTTGTCCTGTCTGGGACACATAACAATAAAACTCTCTTGACTAGACTCTTGGTTTGTTGGTTAATAAATGTAAATTGTCCCTAGTGTATAGGATAGTTTTAGTGCGGGGGTCGCTGGTTGGTGCGGACTCAGTGGGCGAAAGGGTCTGTATTAAATTAAACTAAACTAAACTACTTACTGATAATCAGGAAGAGATGGAAACATAAAAGTCATTGATAGGGCTTCGATAAAATGAAACAAAGCATAAATATAAGGGGCGTAGACTAAACCTGCTGCAAGTTAATCTTAGAATAGATGTTGACAGGTTTACTCACAAAAGGTTTTTCAAATGACTTCCAGGAAGGATAATAGAAGCAAACTAATGATACGGGATCTGTCTGTAAACAAAGATTCGGAAAAATGAATCAGAGTTAATCCTTACCTGACAAAACCGGCGAGATGAATTTGCTAATGGCGTGGGTGGAAACAGTGTTCAGTGCGCTGTTCCACAGGTCATCCGGAACACAAAAGACATGCAGCTCCAGCACCTGAAATAGTTCATATCCACAGGCATGTCAATGACCAACATCCCAGTGTTACACATCATGGAAACAGGCCGGTCGGCCCACCGAGTCCATGCCGACCATCCATCACCCCCTTCATACACTAGTTCTACGTTACCCCGCCTTCTCAACTACTCCCTACACTCTGGAGGCAATTTACAGACGGCTGATTAACCTACAAACCCGCACAACTTTTGGAAATGTGAGGAAACCAGAGCACGGTGGGCGGCACTGCGGCGCAGCGGTAGAGTTTCTGGCTCATAGCGTCAGAGACCCGTTTTCGATCCTGGCTACACATGCTGTCTGTACGGAGTTTGTACGTTCTCTCTGTGACCTGCCTGGGTTTTCTCCAGGATCTCCGGTTTCCTCTCACACTCCAAAGACATGCAGGTTTGTAGTCTAATTGGTTTGGTGTGATTGTAAATTGTCCCTAGTGTGTGTAGGATATCGTTAGTGTGTGGGGATTGCTGGTTGGCACGGACTCAGTGGGCGGAAGAGCCTGTTTCCGCGCTAACTCTAAACTAAACACCCAGAAGAAACTCATATAGTTGCGGGGAGAATGTGCAAACTCCACACAAACAGCACCCGAGTTCAGGATCGAACTCGGGTCTCTGGCGCTGTGAGGCAGCAGCTCCACCACTGTTGCCACCCAAACCTCGACACAATTATACAATAGTACTCCATTTATCACTTGTATCGAGTTACAGTGAAATTCAGTTTTGTACACAGTTCAGTACAAGCATCACTATACATGAGCACATAGATACATCTTAGAGAAGCACCTCAGACACAGTACAAGTGGTGGGAGTAGTACACTCAGTACACATAGTCACCCATTCTTTGGCACTAATTGTGTCACAGTTTGTAAGTGTAGCTAAGTGTAAAGATTTCCGTTAAAGAGAAAGGCGTCTCAACCGGAAACGTAACTTGTCCAATTCCCTCCACAGATGCTGCCTGCCCCACCAAGTTCTTCCGGCACTTTGTGTTTTGCACTGCATATACGTGCTTAACAACTACCAACTCACCTTGAATCACCTTAATCCCCTATTTTTCCCCCGCATGATGGAACACAAGTGCGGTCAGTACAGAGTGTCCTCCATGTAATGTTGCTATATTGGCCATCAAGGTGATTCAACAAGTACATAATAAGGGTTTAATGTGATTCATCTGCGTACATAATATCTGTCCGGGGGGGACACTGAGAACATTGGCAGCTAGATTATTTTTTCCAAAAAGTCGTATTGTGCTGAAAGTAAAGCAATAAGAATGTGGGGAATGTGTAAACAGATACAGTCGTTAGGGGCTGCCAACTCTGTTTGCTTTTATCTGAATTTATAACTGAATTGTTCATGAAATGTTTGCAGTCTTCAGTATCAGCTTACAAATGGTGACGGTGTTTTTTCTTGAAAATAAAAGTTAGACCAGGAGAAAATGAAATAACCAACTTAAATTAATGTGCGGCATAATCGAATGGTTGGGCTTTATACATTTGCCAGACTATATATCAAGTAGTGACCAAAACAATTGTTTGTTGCTTGATGTTGTTATGTACACTGTTAATAAATGAATTATACATGAGGTGAAATTTACTCAGGGATGTGATAAATGTTCGCCTCTGACGCACTAATCATAGCGTCTGTTCCTATAACCATAACCATGAGCCAACAGAAATGGGTATTGTCACCAGGGTTAGAGCTTAATGTGACCAGGTCAATATTTCTGTCGCATACCTCGTGTACCATGGGATATAAATCAGGGAATATATGACATCCATCCTCCTGCAGGGGACATTTGGACTTGTGTACAGGTGCCTTTGAATCATAAAGAGTTGCACAGCATAGCACAAACCAACCTCCCTTCTATTGACTCAATCGCTACCTCGCACTGCCTCGGCAAGGCCAAAAGCATAACCAAGGACATGTTGCATCCCGGTCACTTCCTCTTCTCCCCTCTCCCAGCGGGCAAAAGGTACAGAAGTGTGAAAACGCACACCTCCATATTCAGGGATAGTTTCTTCCCAGCTGTTATCAGGCATCTGAACCATCCTACCACAACCAGAGAGCAGTGCTGAACTACTATCTACCTCATTGGTGAGCCTCGGACTATCCTTGATCAGACTTTACTGGCTTTACCTTGCACTAAACGTTATTCCCTTATCATGTATCTATACACTGTAAATGGCTCAATTTTAATCATGTTTTGTCTTTTTGCTGACTGGGTATCACACAACAAAAGCTTTTCACTGTACCTCGGTACAGCTGACGATAAACTAAAGGAAGCATAGAAACAGGCGCACATAAATATTTTGGAAGGAACTGTAGATGCTGCTTTACACCGAAAATAGACTTAAAATGCTGCAGTAATTCAATGGGACAGACAGCATTTCTGGAGAGTAAAGTGCTCCAGAGATGCTGCTCAACTCATCTATGCTGCTCATGTTATCTGCCTATACCAATACTACTTAAATGGGATCCATTTTGGCGGCACGGTAGCGCAGCTGGTAGAGTTGAGGCCTCACAGCACCAGGGACGCGGGTTCGATCCTCACCTCGGATGCTTTCTGCGCAGAATTTGAACGTTCTCCCTGTAACCCAGTGGGTTTCCTCCGGTTTTCCCCCAACATTCCAAAGGCGTGCGGGTTTGTAGGTTAATTGCCCCGTGTGTAGGGAGTGGATGAGAAAGTGAGATAACATTGAACTAGTGTGAGCAGGTAATTGATGTTTAAAGGAAATATATGGGACAAGTTTTGGTCTGCACATGGTGAGTGCCTGGACCGCACTGCCAGCGGTGAGGGTGGAAGCAGATACAGTAGTGAAGTTTATAAAAGGCTATTAGAATTGGATAGAGTGGCTGTGGAGAGGATGTTTCCATTAGTGGGAGAGTCTAGGACCAGAGGTCATAGCCACAAAACATCGCCTATCCACATCCTGCAGAGATGCTCGATTAGTACAGGTGTAAGATGTTATGGGAAGAAGGCAGGAGAATGGGGTTAGGAGGGAGAGATAGATCAGCCATGATTGAATGATGGAGTAGACTTGTTGGGCTGAATGGCCTAATTCTGCTCCTATCACTTATGAACTTATGATCCTGCCTGACCCGCTGAGTTACTCCAGCACTTTATGTCCTTTTCTGTAAACCTGCAAAAAGAGTGCCTTTGATGCACTGGTTTGGCCCCACAGTGATTTATACTGAAGAATAATTCTCGATTGGAAACGGTCTCGATTTGAAACGTCACCTATCCACGTTCTCCACAGATGCTGCCTGACCCGCTGAGTTACTCCAGCACTCTGCGAAACATCCCCTATCCATGTTCTCCACAGATGCTGCCTGACCCGCTGAGTTACTCCAGCACTCTGTGAAACGTCACCTATCCATGTTCTCCAGGATTAAATAAATCAGTAACTGCAGTCACTTATAGCCTTTTATTTGTCTGGATTTAATTCCTCTGCAGTTTATTAGTGAAGGCTAAATTCACCATTTTATCTGAATGAGCCAAGGACAATAACCAGATTAAACGGTCACCATGGTAAATGGGAATGCTAATTCGTAACCAAGTGGAGAAATTGGCCTGTGCAACCTCAAACATGTTTGCCCTATTGTAGCGAAGTTGTTTCCTCGTTACTCTTGAATGGGCAGATCTGCCTTCATCGCCATGACCCCAATGGTGGACCTCCATTTTTAGGGCCTTGAAGCTTGAACTGTTATGGGGGCCCCTTCGCAACCAGCAACGAAGTCTGGGTAACCACTGTTATCTTCTTCAATGGGGTTGTCCCATGACAGAACACCACAACATTTAATTTCTGTCATAAATGTTAATAATGTTTTAAATTATTTATAATTATTTTATATTAAATATATTTAGAATGAAACATTCTTAATTTGAACATTTTTTTGTTTACGGCTAGCCTACATGATACTTTAATAACCTTTTAATTTTTATTTAAACTATTATTTTGTATTAAATTACACGATATTATTAATATATATATTTTCCAAACCCCTTCTCATACAGTAGACCCAACATTTTTAAGTAATGTGGACTAGGCATGATATTACCTCCATATAAAAAGTAGGAAGTATTGGCCGGGGGTCCGGGAGGCAGGCTAGGCCCCTGGGGGGGTCCAGGGGCAGCGCCCTAGTGATGGTTCAGGGGGCAACACCTGTTAGTTTACATAACAGAAGCTTATAATTTTGCTAACACGTAAGCAGTAAAATAATCCCCAAAAGATATATATTTGATGAAATAGACAATAGACAACAGTTGCAGGAATATGCCATTCGGCCCTTCGAGCCAGCACCGCCATTCACTGTGATCATGGCTGATCATCTACAATCAGCACCCCATTCTTGCCTTCTCCCCATATCCCTGGACTCCGCTCCCGTTAAGAGCTCTATCTATCTATCTCTTGAAAGCGTCCAGAGAATTGGCCTCCAGCGCCCTCCACCGAGACGGAGAATTCCACAGATTCACAACATAAATTATTTCTTCATCTCCATTCTAAATGGCCTAATTCTTAAACTGTGGCCCCTGGTTCTGGACTCTCTCAGCATTGGAAACATGTTTCCTGCCTCTAGATTGTCCGAACCCTTAATAATCTTCTATGTTTCAATAAATGGCCTCATACAGCTAAAAAAATCTTTGCCAAAATAATGTTACCTGAAATGTCTCTTTGCCTAGCACTGAGATGAGAAGAAACTTTTTCACCCAGAGTTGTGAATTTGTGGCATTCTCTGCCACAGGATGCAGTGGTCTCGTCACCTTCAGCAGCATCCCAGTCTCCCTTCCTGAGCTCAGACACCCACTTCTCCTCATCTCACCTAAGCTCACATCCCCTCACCAACACACCTACACCTCACTAAACCCCTCGCCTCGACGATACCTCGCTACCTAACATCTCCTCACACCTAAACCTCGCTTCGAGTAAACAGTACCTCACTAAACCTAGGCCCTCAAATAAACCTCACACCTCATCTCACACCTTAACCCCACCTCAACTTAATCTCCTACCCCACAACTAAACTCTATCTCACATCTAATCCGCTCGACTTCTTCTTCTTTCGTATGGCGTGGCAGTCGTCGAAACAGATCGCTCCTCGACTAATCGCTGCCTCTCCCGCTCCCCCCGCCCGGCCGTTGGCTTCGCCTCACGTGAGCGCAACGGCTCCAACCACGGGGGCGGGGTTGAGCGCGGCGAGTGGAGCAGGCGCACTGCCCACGAGAGCTGGTGGGAGGGGAGGGGCGCACTCGCGCTGACGTTGAAGTCGAGCCCCTCCCCGCGGGAGCGGGAGAGAGGCGCCGATTAATCGAGGCGCAGATGAGGTATGAGGTTTAGTCCTGCGGTCGTGCCGAGGTTTAGTGAGTTGAGGTTTTAGCGAGGTGAAGTTTAGTCGAGGCGAGGGGGCTTAGTCGAGGTGAAAAATCAGATTCATTTCTAGGAAAACATAAAAATCTGAATTCCGATTTAAATCGGAATAATATTTGGACTAAAGTCGCTTCTGGGGCCTCGCCGGGATTAGACAATAGGTGCAGGAGTAGGCCATTCGGCCCTTCGAGCCAGCACCGCCATTCAATGTGATCGTGGCTGATCATCCCCAATCAGTACCCAGTTCCTGCCTTCCACCCATATCCCCTGACTCCGCTATCTTTATGAGCCCTATCTACCTCTCTCTCTTGAAAGCATCCAGAGAACCTTCCTCCACCGCCCTCTGAAGCAGAGAATTCCACAGACTCACAACTCTCTGTGAGAAAAAGTGTTTCCTCGACTCCGTTATAAATTGCTTAACCCGGCCTACTTCATAAACTGTGGCCCCTGGTTCTGGACTCCCCCTACATCGGGAACATCTTAGGGACCCTGAAGCTTCATTAGTTTCATAGTAGCTCCGTCCCTGACTCCAGCACTTTGTGTCTATCTCTGGTATAAACCACTATCTGCAGTTCCTTCCTCCGCAGATCTAATTGTTTTAGTGTGACACTGGACAAACCCAGGGATTAGTCGGTAAATCACTTTTTTGTTGCACAATGTCCCGAACCTCATTGGACCACTCAAGGTTGGGGCGTTCCCAACGGGGCAGGACTGCAGCCTGATTGGGCAGATCGACTGTCAATCCGTGGTGGTGCAGGGTTTGGATTGAGCCAGGTGTCTGAGCCCGCCCCCAAGGCTGGGACAGGGAGTGGGCGGTTCGGTTCCTGCCCCGGGACCTGAAGAGTTTGCCGGAGCGAGGACTTCGCGGCGTTCGCAGAGATTGCAAAGTGCAAGGACTTCAACACCATGAGATCTTCAGGAGCCCGCAGAGCCCCCAGCTCTGGGGTAAGTCCCTCAGTGCAGATAGGCACAAAATGCTGGAGTAACCCAGCGGGTCAGGCAGCATCTCTGGAGAGAAGGAAGGGGTGTCGTGGAGGCGAGACCCTTCTTAAATTCGTCTGCTCGTCCCCCAGTGCATTTGCTGCCTCTGTGGTTGTAATCAGTTGTAACATTGAAAGTGCAGATAGTCCCCAGAGTTTATACACAAGATGCCCTGGAGAGAAGGAATGGGCCAGACCTTTCTTCAGACTGAGAGTTAGGGAAGAGGGTGGCATTGGGATATGGTAGGGTTGGGTGTGGAAACCACAGATCAAAACAGACTATGATAAGGAAACGTAGAATGGTGCATTGTTATCTGAGGGGAGGTTGACGGAGGCATACAATCAGTAAAATGAATCAAGAGGATAGGGAAACTAGTCGGAGAACTAGGGTGGGGAGTGGATGGAGAGAGAGGGAAAGCAAGGATTGCTTGAAGTATAAGATAAATCAATTGACAAGAGATTCGTGTGTAAAATTAGAGCACTTGGTATTGGGGATAGGGTCTTATTGACAACAGACAATAGGTGCAGGTGCAGGAGTAGGCCATTCGGCCCCTCGAGACAGCATCGCCATTCAATGTGATCATGGCTGATCATCCACGAGCGTAGACGGAGGAATTGGGAGTATGTGATAGAGTCTTTACAGGAAGCAGGGTGGGAAGAAGTGTAGTCCAGATAACTATGGGAGTCAGTAGGTTTGTGGTAGATGTCAGTCAATAGCCTTCCCTGTGATGGAGACGTGAGATCTAGAAATGGTAGGGAGATGGTCCAAGTGACTGTGGGTGCAGGATGCAAATTAGTGGTGAAGAGGATGAAGTCATGAGTACTGTATGGGTGCAAGAGGTAATACCAAAGCAGTCGGCAATGTAGCGGAGGTAGAATTCGGGGATAGGGCCAGTGTACACCTGGAACAGGGATTGTTACACCATAAAATAGACCACCAGGCCAGTATCTAAATGGTGTCAGAAAAGGGGAGGTGCAACGAGACCTGGGTGTGCTTGTACATTAGTCACTGAAAGTAAGCGTGCAGGTACAGCAGGCAGTGAGGAAAGCTAATGCCCTGTTCGCCTTCGTTGCAAGAGAATTTAAGTTTAGAAACATAGAAATTAGGTGCAGGAGTAGGCCATTCGACCCTTCGAGCCTGCACCGCCATTCAATATGATCATGGCTGATCATCCAACTCAGTATCCCGTACCTGCCTTCTCTCCATACCCTCTGATCCCCTTAGCCACAAGGGCCACATCTAACTCCCTCTTAAATATAGCCAATGAACTGGCCTCAACTACCCTCTGTGGCAGAGAGTTCCAGAGACCCACCACTCTCTGTGTGAAAAAATCCTTCTCATCTCGGCCTAAAGGATTTTCCCCTTATCCTTAAGCTGTGACCCCTTGTCCTGGACCTCCCCAACATCGGGAACAATCTTCCTGCATCTAGCTTGTCCAACCCCTTAAGGAGTTTAGGAGCAAAGAGGTCCTACTGCAGTTGTACAGGGCCCGGGTGAGACCACATCTGGAGTATTGTGTGCAATTTTGGTCTCCTAATTTGAGGAAGTATATTCTTGCTATTGCGGGGGTGCAGCGTAGGTTCACCAGGTTAATTCCCGGGATGGCGGGACTGACATATGAAGAAAGAATGTGTCAACTGGGCTTATATTCACTGGAATTGTGAAGGATTAGGAGTTCTTATAGAAATATATAAAATTCTTAAAGGATTGGACAGGCTAGATGCAGGAGAAATGTTCCCGATGTTGAGGATTCCAGAACCAGGGGACAGGTTTGTAAATGAACCTACAAACTTTCTTGCCTCGACCCACAACGTCACCCATTCCTACTATTCAGAGCTGTCCCGCTGAGTTACTCCAGCATTTTGTCTATATTAGGGATAGGCCTTTCAGCCCTTCGAGCCAGCACCGCCAATCAATGTGATCATGGCTGATCATCCACAATCAGTACCCCGTTCCTGCCTTCTTCCCATAACCCTTGACTGCTCTATCTTTAAGAGCTCTTTCCAACTCTCTCTTGAAAGCAACCAGCGAACTGGCCTCCACCACCCTCTGAGGGTATAGGTGGAAGGGGGAGTGGGAATGGGGTGGAGCTGGATAGTGGGAGTAATGGGCATCCACCAGGGTAGAGAGGGGGAAAACTGAGAGGGGGGAGTGTATAGCTAAGTCGTGCCCTTGATTTGGTGTTTTATCCAAAAGATGCATGAAATGGTGCATAATAGACCCAGGTGCTGAGTAACAGGATTGGTGTAGGTGGGGAACTGAGGGCAGGATGGCACAGTTGGTAGAGTCACTGCCTCACCAGAGACCCAGGTTCAATCCTGACCTCTTGGCACTATCTGTGTGGAGTTTGCACGTTCTCCCTGTGACCGCGTAGGTTTCCCCCGGGTGCTCCGATTTCCTCCCACACCTCAAAAACGCACGGATCGTTGGGCTAATGGGCCGCTGTAAATCGCCCCCAGTATGTGTGTGAGTGGTAGACTCTGGGAGGAGTTGATGGGAGCGTGGGGAGAGTAAACATGGGATTGGTGTAAATGGATGATTGATGATTAGTGCAGACTCAGTGGGCCGAAGGGCCTGTTTCCAAGTTCTATATCTCTAAAACACTGTCTTCTAATCATTATCTGTAAAATACGCCAGAAGAAAATCGAGACATGACACAAAATGCGAGAGTAATTTAACGGGTCAGGCAACATCTCCAGAGAAAAATAGTTGGTGACGTTTCGGGTTGGCACCGTTTTTTCAGATCCGTCCCGAAACATCACCTATTCTCTTTTTTCCAGAGATGCTGCTTGACTTGCTTAGTTACTCCAGCACTTTGTGCCTTTATTTGTTGTAAACCAGCATATGCAGTTCCTTGTTTTTATAGCGAGAGCACTGTGACTTGCGTTGTAATGAGCTTCTGAGTAACATAGGGCGGTGAGGTTGGAATGAGAGGTGGAGGGATCAGGTGAGAGTCGGGATAGTGAAACGGGGAGGCGCTTGTTAGCATGAGAGAGGGCGTGAACACTGATGAATACCAGAGCTCGCATGCCGGCTGTATTAGCCAGCTCTCTGTGCTGAGGGTCGGAGGCCATGGGTAAAATCATGGGCTGACTATCTATCCCCGTTATGGGAGAGTCCAGAACCAGGGGCCACAGTTTAAGAATAAGAGGTAAGCCATTTAGAACGGAGATGAGAAAAAACAGAGAGTTGTGAATCAGTGGAATTCTCTGCCTCGGAAGGCAACGGAGGCCGATTCTCTGGAAGCTTTCAAGAGAGAGTTAGATAGATCTCTTAACGATAGTGGAGTCATGAGATATGGAGAGAAGGCAGGAACGAGGTACTGATTATGGATGATCATCTATGATCACAGTGAATGGCGATGCTGGCTCGAAGGGCCGAATGGCCTACTCCTGCACTGATTGTCAATTGTCTTTTGACTATATCTGTGCCTCTCACAACCTATCTGGTTACTTCTCATCCACATCCAGAAGATAGAAGATAGAATAATACATACAGGAACAGGCCCTCTGGCCACAATATCTGTGCTGAACATGATACCACATTAAACTAATCTCCTAATAATACACTTGGGGGCATTGGCTTTGCCTTTTTGCAGTATTTTTGTTTGTTTGGTGTGCTGTGTGTACATCTATACTGTACATGTATTCAGTCTGAAGAAGGGTTTTGACCCGAAACGTCACCCATTCCTTCTCTCCAGAGATGCTGCCCGTCCCGCTGAGTTGCTCCAGCATTTTGTGTCTACCATCTATATATGTACACAG
Organism: Raja brachyura; assembly: GCA_963514005.1. The sequence goes on from OY740790.1 coordinate 73,877,874, forward strand.
TGTATAAGATAGAATAATACATACAGGAACAGGCCCTCTGGCCACAATATCTGTGCTGAACATGATACCACATACATATATATATATATATATATATATATATATATACATATATATAATGTTGTTGTTTACGGTGTACTTTGTTTACATACTCTATTTTGCAGTTGCAAGTAAGAATTTCATTGTTCTATCGGGGGGGGGGGGCAATAAAACAATCGTGACTTGTGAACACTCCGAACATCATGAACACCGCTATCATGACTGCCTCTGTACCTGGTAGCGTGTGTTCCAGGTACCCATCACAAACAGTAAAATAAAAACTTGTCCCGCACATCCCCTTTAAACTTTTATGCAAAGGCTGGTTAGCTGGGTCTTTTATCCCTGGAGTGTAGGAGGCTGAGGGGTAACCTTATAAGGCCATAAGTGATAGGAGTAGAATTAGGCCATTTGACCCATCAACTCTCTCCCTCCTACCCCCATTCTCCTGCCACAGTTTTTTCCCCCACTCTAGAGGAGTCCATGATTAGAGGGCACAGGTTGAAAGTGAGAGGGTAAAGATTTAAAAGGGATCTGAGGGACAATTTCTTCACAGACAGGGTTTAGAAGGTCAGTTTCAGTCAAGTTTATTGTCACGTGTATCGAGGTACAGGGAACAGCTTTTGTTGCATGCTCTCCAGTCAGCTGAAAGCCAATACATGAAAACAATCGAGCCGTCCACAGTGTATAAATACATGATAAGAGAATAAAGATGGGGGAGGATTTTGTTGAAAGCAGCATCTCTGGAGAACATGGTTAGGTGATGTTTCGGGTTGAGACCCTTCTGCAAATAGGTGACATCGGGACCTGAAACGTCACCTATCCACATTCTCCAGAGATGCTGTCTGACCTGCTCAATTACACTGGCACTTCCCCCCCATAAACAAGCATCTGCAGTTCCTTGTTTTCAATTTCCTCTGCTTTGTGACTTGAGAAGAATAAGAGAGGCAGGCACGAAGAACTCCGTGTGCATGGATTCCCCATCCCTACTTATGCATTTCACGCCGGCTGGCCCAGTCTTTGAGATAACACAATAGATAGTTCCATTAAGTTATCAATCAAAGCCACCACCCTGGTTTAACTGTTGCTGTGGTAACCTAAGGCACATAAATGTCTGCCTCAGCCCAGCACCCTGAGGAGTCAGGGCGATGAAGCCAGATCTGCCCATTCAAGAGTAATGAGCAAACAACTTTGCTACAATAAGGCAAAATGTTTGAGGTTGCACAGGGCAATTTCTCCACTTGTTTACAAATTAGCATTCCCATTTACCATGGTGACCATTTACTCTGGTTATTTCCCTTGGCTCATTCAGATAAAATACTGTATTTAGCCTTAACTAATAAACTGCAAAGGAAATAAATCTTTCCAAATAAAAGACTACAAGGGACTGCAGTTGCTAATAAAATAAACAAAATGTTGCAGTAATTCAGCGGGCCAGGCAGCATCTCTAGAGAACATGGATAGGTGACATTCACAGAGTGCTGGAGTAAGTCAGTGGGTCAGGCAGCATCTCTGGAGAACATGGATAGGTGAAGTTTCACAGAGTGCTGGATTAACACAGTGGGTCAGGCAGCATCTCTGGAGATCGTGGATAGGTGACGTTTCCAGAGCTGCCAACTCTTATGCATTGAGCGTGAGAATCAAAAATTTCGCTCAATTCTCACGCTCTCACGCTGATCACAGAATTTCTCACGCTCTGTCGTGAGAAATTCTGTAATCAACGAGAATTTCAAAACTAATATCAACTGCTTGTGTGCACATCTGTTGACAAGACAGCAGCATTCTTATTCTCTGTAATTCTCACATGACTGAACAGTCACACACCTCCAAACCTTGTCCCCATGCAAATTTACATTGAAAGACACAGACCGGGCAGTGAATGAGTGTCACCCAGAGTGTCAAGTAAAGGGCCTGTCCCACCAGCATGCGACTGCATGCGGCGAGCGCGACCAAATGTGGTGGCTTGAGGCGTACGGCCTCGCGGGGCCGGTCCCACTTCCAACCGCGGAGCCGTATGGAGCTGGTCCCGACATCATACTCACCAATCAGCTGGGCAGGAGGCGGGCCGACTTAATTTGGACGTCGCACGGAGTTAGGCGGTGATGTCATCACGCAACAGCACGCTGGGCGGTGACGTCATTGCGCAACGCCAAGCGTGAGGCGTACGCCGTCAAGACGCTGCGTACGGTGTCCAGATGCTGCGTACGGCATCATGACGCTGCGTACAACATCGCAACGTTGCGCACATCCTCGATGCGGGATTTTGATCACTGTCAGTTTTTCGGAGGCCCGCGCGATGTCGGGACCAGCTCCATACAACTCCATATGCCTCAGGCGATCGAAGTGGGAGCGGCACCGCGAGATCGTACGGCTCAAGCGACCACGTTAGGTAGCGCTCGCCGCATGCGGACGCATGCTGGTGGGACAGGCCCTTAAGGCAGTCGGAATTGAAGGATTTGCAGGAAGCGGCTGATATGAGCGAGGCCGGCGAGTGGCAGGAGCGAGGTACATGGGCCGCGGAACCGGAGAGGCTGCAGCCCCCTCTCCCACTTTTCTGGCTAGACATGTTTGGCTCCGGCTTTGGACGAGGCGCTGCTGTGCTCTGAGCGACCTGGTCGCGAGTGTTGGGGCGGATGGAGGGATGGAAGCAGAAGCAGCAGCGGGGGCAGATGCGGATGGGGAGCCGGGGCTGGCGAGTGTTTCTGGGCAGGCGAGTGTTTGCTGGGCTGGCGAATCGCTCGCTGCAGCTCCGGCCATCAGAAGCGTTGCGCCGCGGCCGTGAGAGTCTCTGTGCCGAATTTGCCCTGGTGACCAGCATGGACCAGGCTGCGGCTCAGTGCATCCTGGAGGACAACCAGTGGCTGCTGGAAGTAGGTACCAAACACAGGGTAAAAGCGTTGGAAGATAGTGCCCTTCAAATGGGGGTGGTTAGAGAAAGCATCCTGCTTGCCTGCTAGATTTTCACTTACTGTAACTGCAGGAAAAAGGTTCCTGATGTTGAGGGAGTTCAGAACCAGGGGTCACAGTTTAAGAATAAGGGATAGGCCATTTAGGACTGAGATGAGGACAAACTTTCTTCACCCAGAGAGTTGTGAATCTGTGGAATTCTCTGCCACAGAAGTCAGTGGAGGTCAATTCACTGGATGTTTTCAAGAGAGAGTTACATTTTGCTCTTGGGGCTAGCGAAATCAAAGGAGATGGGGAACAAACTGGAAAGAGGTACTGATTTTAGATGAACGGCCATGATTATATTGAATGGCAGTGCGTGCTTGAAGGGCCGAATGGCCTATTCCTGTACCGTTTTTCTATGTTTCTATGGTTGAGTATATGGCAATAAAACTCAACTTGATTTTGAAGCAATTATGCACGGTGGAGGTATAATATAGTCATAGAGTAATACAGTGTGATCACAGGCCCTCCGGCCCAACTTGCCCACACCCGCCAACATGTCCCAGCTACACTACCAGCTTTTGGTCCATATCCCTCCAAATCTGTCCTATACATGTATCAGTCTAACTGTTTCTTAAATATTGGGATAGTCCTTGCCTCAACTACCTCCTCTGGCAGCTTGTTCCATGCACCCACCACCCTTTGTGTGGAAAAAGTTACCCCTTAAAAAGTTACCTCTTAAAATTATTTTAAACAAAAACATTGAAATCATACTTCTACAATGCACTAAAACATGATTTTAATACATCAAATTTCAAAAAGCACCCCTCTCCCACACCCTCCCCCCACTCGGTCGCTCCACTTCCTTGCCGGGTATCCCCAAGGCCAGTGATCAGTGATCGCTCAGCCTCCCCACTTTCAAAAACGCCCCGTGGCCCCTGGTTCAGACGGAGAGCACTGCCAGATGTGAGCGTGGAACTGAGGCCAGTTGTCCATGATGTCTGGATCCCAATGCTCAGCGCTTCGTGTTTCAGAGTTGGCTAATGTTATTGATTTGTAATTAGCCTGATTATTGACAAAACCTTAAGTTATTAATCTGGAATATCCAGGGGGGTGGAATAAGTGTAATATTACAACGACATGCAAGGTGTCAGGCTGTCTGTCGCAACATACAGCCCCGATAACCTATTATGTCCTTCAGTTAAATATTGGGAAGGTAGCACTATTGTTATTTGCCACTCAATTATTATGTTTGTTTACCTCACTGACTATTTCTAAACCCCCCCCCCCCCCAATTCCTTTGACAGGTTGAAAAGAAATGTCCCCAATCTTGTTGTTTTATTATATGAACACCCTCAAGGAGTTTAGTCAGATGGAAACTGATTCAGATGCGATGTTTAAGAGCTTGTTCAAAGAAGGGGCATATTTTAAAGGAGTAACAAAGATACTTCCAGTGGAATATGTGAGGAGGTTATTATCTGTTTTTTGGTTTACTTGAACCTGGACATCTGAAGATTCAAAGTTTAATATAGTAATTGTGCTGATACTGACTCCAACCAACCACGTAATCAATATCATCCATTCCGGAGGTTTTATTTTTCTGATACCATTTAAATTTAACTTGGATTTCAATCACTTCAATGTAAAAGTAATTGGGAATGGGGAGCATTGGAACAAAAATTTGCCCTCGGTACATATTAACTGTAATATACAATAATGTATACATGTTGGTAGGTGCAATCAAAACAAAGATATTTTTTTATCATTATTGTGTTATGAATATCACAGAAAATATTATGTACTATCAAGATCCCATTAAATAGAATATTATTGCTTAAATATATATTGTTATTGGACTTTGCATTTCGGAAAATTCCCAGCTGAGAGGAAGACGGCAAAATAATGAAAATATTGGGGGTGAAAATAACTTCAGGACTGTTTGTTTGGAAAATTAAAGAAATGGTAACAGAATTCTTATACAGCTAAGTGAGTATAATTGTATGGATGATAAATTGTGTTCAACCATTGATGACTTCTTTCACAAAGTAACTAGCATGTTAGATAACAAGGAAGACAATGGATGCAGCAAATTTTGTTATACAAAATTTGGTCCATGAAGTGCCCCATAAAAGATTACCGCATTAGATAAGCACCTGTGGACTTGAACGTAATAGGTTAAGTCAAGGGGGTCAGATATGGGGCTTTATGTTTGTGCCAGATATATTGTCAGTGCAGAGGGGCTATGAGCAAGGCCAAGTGTGCATCCAGAGTCAAGGTCTGGAATAGTCCTAGGTGTGCAGTCAAAGCTGGGACAATGGGAGTGTTCAGGACTGGGAACCTAACAGGTAAGCAGCTATGATCAGGGTAGAATAGGGGGACAGGTGTAAGGTTAGACTCAGGCTCAGGAATGAGAGAAGGTATGCAACTGGAATTGGGGTCAGGAGTAGTACCAGGTGTGCAATGAGACCCAGGTTGATCAACATGGGCCAAGTACATGATTATAATCTGATTTCCATACATGAATACACTACGGTCATTCATGTGCTGCACCTGTTGATCAGAGCCTGGCTCTACTGTGGAATGTAATTAGGAATGTAATTTAGCCGAACCTTATTCATAGCTAATCCAATTGAAAGCATAAATATTGCATTCAAGTGCAAGTTAAAAGACTCGCTACAGTATGCACCAGATTGCACAATTTCAAGCAGAAAAATGCAAAAGCTCCCTCTGGCTTGGTCTCTTGCTATTTCTCACTCCAAACTCTCACCTAATTTTGGCAGCCCTGCATTTCACAGAGAGCTGGAGTAACTCAGCGGGTCAGGCAGCATCTCTGCAGAACATGGATAGGTGACTTTTCAGAGTTCTGCAGTAACTCAGTGGGTCTGGCAGCATCTCTGGGGAGCATGAACAGGTGACATTTCAGAGTGCTGCAGTATCTCAGCGGGTCAGGCAGCATCTCTGGAGAACAGGGATAGTTGACGTTTCAGATCGAGAATTACTCTTCAGTCAAAATCATTGTGGGGCCAAACCAGTGCATCATCAACACTGTTTTTTTGCAGGTTTACAGAAAAGGACATAAAGTGCTGGAGTAACTCAGCGGGTCAGGCAGGACCATAAGATATAGGAGCAGAATTAGGCCATTCAGACCATCGTCTACTCCGTCATTCAATCATGGTTGATCTATCTCTCCCTCTTAACCCCATTTTCCTGCCTTCTTCCCATAACATCCTACACCTGTACTAATCAAGCATCTCTGCAGGGCATGGATAAGCGATGTTCTGAGACGATTAAGTCTGGTCCAAGACTCTCCTACTAATGGAAACATCCTCTCCACAGCCACTCTATCCAAGTCTAAAAGCCTTTTATAAACTCCACAACCGTATCTGCTTCCACCACCAGTGCTGGCAGTGTTCCAGGCACTCAAAACCATGTGCAGATCAAAACTTGTCCCATATATTTAAACATCAATTACCTGCTGACACTAGTTCTATGTTATCTCACTTTCTCATTGGGGCAATTTAGTAACGGGGCTTTTTACAGAGGGCCAATTAACCTACAAACCCACACGTCTATGGGATGTGGGGGGGAAAAACGGAGCACCCGGAGGAAACCCACGCGGTTACAGGGAGAACGTTCAAAATCTGCACAGACTGCACCCGAGGTCAGGATCAAACTCAGCATTTTGAGTGCATCTTCGGTGTAAATCAGCATCTACAGTTCCTTCCAAAACATAGGTGAGGTGAGCCTGTTTCTATGCTTCGTTTAGTTTATTGTCACATGTACCGAGGTACAGTGAAAATCTTGTTGTGTGCTACCCAGTCAACAAAAAGACAATATTTGATTAAAATTTACATTTTAGTGCAAGGAAAAGCCAGCAAAGTCTGATCAAGGATAGTCCGAGGATCACCAATGGCGTAGATAGTAGTTCAACACTGCTCTCTGGTTGTGGTAGGATGGTTCAGTTGCCTGATAACAGCTGTGAAGAAACTGTCCCTGAATCTGGAGGTTTCACACTTCTGTACCTTTTGCCCTATGGGAGAGGGGAGAAGAGGGAGTGTCTGGGGTGCGAATCGTCCTTGATTATGCTGCTGACCTTGCCGAGGCAGCGTGCGGTGTAGATGGAGTCAATAGAAGGCAGGTTAGTTTGGGCGATGCCGTACATCTCTTTATGCTTCAAAGGCACCTGTACACAGCTCCAAATGTCCCCTGCAGGAGGATGGATGTCATCTATTCTCTGATTTATATCCCATGGTACACGAGGTATACTACAGAAATATTGACCTGGTCACATTAAGCTCTAACACTGGTGACAACACCCATTTCTGTTGGCTCATGGTTGTGCTTATACGAACAGACGCTATGATTTGTGCAACAGTTGAACAGTTATCACATCCCTGAGTAAATTTCACCTCGTGTATAATTCATTTATTAACAGTGTACATAACAACATCAAGCACCAAACAATTGTTTTGGTCACTACTTGATATATAGTCTGGCAAATGTGTAAAGCCCAACCATTCGATTATGCTGCACATTAATTTAAGCTGTTTATTTCATTTTCTCTTGGTCTAATTTTTATTTTCAAGAAAAGACACCGTCACCATTTGTAAGCTGATACTGAAGACTGCAATCATTTCATGAACAACTCAGTTATAAATTCAGATAAAAGCAAACAGAGGTGGCAGCCCCTAACGACTGTATCTGTTTACACATTCCCCACATTCTTATTGCTTTACTTTCAGCACAAAACCACTTCTTGGAAAACATAATCTTGCTGCCGATGTTCTCAGTGTCCCTCCCGGACAGATATCATGTACGCAGATAGCTGGCCAAAATTGCAATATTACATGGAGGACACTCTGTACTGATCGCACTTGTGTTCCATCATGCAGGGGATAAATAAGGGTTTGAGGTGATTCAACGAGTTGATAGTTGTCAAGTACAGATATGCAGTGCAAAACACAAAGTGCCGGAGGAACTCGGTGGGGCAGGCAGCATCTTTGTGGAGGAGAATGGACAAGTTACGTTTCAGGTTGAGACAATTCTCTCTTTATCGGAAATCGTAACACTTAGCTACACTTACAAACTGGGACTCAAATAGTGCCAAATAACGGGTGACTATGTGTACTGAGTGTACTACTCCCACCACTTGTACTGTGTCTGAGGTGCTTATCTAAGATGTATCTATGTGCTCATGTATAGTGATGCTTGTATTGAACTGTGTACAAAACTGAATTTCACTGTAACTCGATACAAGTGATAAATAGAGTACTATTGTATAATTGTGCCGAGGTTGGGGCGGCAACAGTGGTGGAGCTGCTGCCTCACAGCGCCAGAGACCCGAGTTCGATCCTGACCTCGGGTGCTGTTTGTGTGGAGTTTGCACATCCTCCCCGCTAGTATATGAGTTTCTTCTGGGTGTTTAGTTTAGAGATATGGTGCGGAAACAGGCCCTTCAGCCCACTGAGTCCGTGCCGACCAGCGATCCCCACACACTAACAATATCCTAGACACCCTAGGGACAATTTACAATCATACCAAAGCCAATTAACCTACAAACCTTTATGTCTTTGGAGTGTGGGAGGAAACCAGAGATACTGGAGAAAACCCAGAGAAGGTCACAGAGAGAACGTACAAACTCCGTACGTCCAGCATGTTAGTCAGAATTGAAATTGGGTCTCTGAAGCTATGAGCCAGCAACTCTACCGCTGCGCCACAGTGCCGCCCACCGTGCTCTGGTTTCCTCCCATTTCCCAAAGACGTGCGGGTTTGTAGGTTAATCAGCTCTCTGTAAATTGCCTCCAGAGTGTAGGGAGTAGATGAGAAGGCGGGATAACGTAGAACTAGTGTGTGAAGGGGGTGATGGATGGTCGGCATGGACTCAGTGGGCCAACCGGCCTGTTTCCATGATGTGTAACACAGGGATGTTGGTCATTGACATGCCTGTGGATATGAACTATTTCAGGTGCTGGAGCTACATGTCTTTTGTGTTCCGGATGACCTGTGGAACAGCGCACTGAACACTGTTTCCACCCACGCCATTAGCAAATTCATCTCCGTCGGTTTTGTCAGGTAAGGATTAACTCTGATTCATTTTTCTAAATGTTTATTTACAGACAGATCCCGTATCATTTGTTTGCTTCTATTATCCTTCCTGGAAGTCATTTGAAAAACCTGTTGTGAGTAAACCTGTCAACATCTATTCTAACATTAAGTAGTAGTAGTTTCTATATTGTCATTGTAACATGAACCATGTACAACTAAATTAAAAAATGTCAACCAGTCAGTGCACCATTCAAACCATAAAAGCTAACGATACATACAAGGTAAAATATTTAAAAAAAGATAAACAACTAAAATAAATATGAAATATGAAAATAGCACGCATAAACACCAAACCCTACATCCTTCTGTCGATTTCACAGTGTACCAATCACAGTCCCTTAGTCCCCGCGTTCCTCGGCGGCTACGTTTAGTGACTTTATAGCAGTGGGGTTAAAACTGTTTTTATGTCTGTTTGTCCTTGTCCTTGTAGATCTGTACCGTCTGCCTGTCGGCAACAGCTCAACCAGGGAGTGTCCGGGGTGGGAAATGTCCTTTATAATATTCTGGGATTTTTTGATGCAGCGGGAACTGTGTAAGTCCTCCAAGGTAAGGAGAGGGCAGCCAACAATCCTCTGGGCGTTGTCAATGGCCCTCTGGAGCACTTTCCTCTGAGCCGCTGTGCAGCTGGTGTACCACACGCATACACAGTATGTTAGGATGCTCTCAATGGAGCACCGATAAAAGGACAGCAGCAGTCTCTGTGTGATGTTATTCTTCCTGAGCATGCAGTCTCTGCTGGATCTTTTTCAGCAGCGCAGAGGTGTTCACGCTCCACGTCAGGTCCTCCTCAATATGGATTCCCAGGAAGCGGAAATCCGCCACCCTCTCCACACAGCCCCCTCTAACTTGCAGCAGTTTTAGTCTACGCCCCTTATATTTATGCTTTGTTTCATTTTATCGATCCCTATCAATGCCATTTATGTTTCCATCTATTTCTGTAGCATTAAGTAGTTTAATTCAGAGATATAGTGCGGAAACAGGCACTTTCGCCCACTGAGTCCGCACCGACCAGCGATCCCCGCACACTAAAACTATCCTACACATTAGGGACAATTTACACTTATTAATCTACAAACCTGTACGTCTTTGGAGTGTGGGAGGAAAACAAAGATCTCTGATAAAACCCAAGCAGGTCACGGGAGAGCGTGCAAACTCCGTACAGATAAGCACCCGTAGTCGGGATCAAACCAACCTTACAGTTGGCGCTGTAAGGCAACATCTCTACCGCTGCACCACCAGTAAATTAAATGATATTGGTCGCTTACAGGTCATTTAGCAGGAATAAACCAGTCATACCGACTCTGACTATGTAAAGAGTTGTTACAATAAGCAGCTGAGTAATATTGATATTGGTTTATTATTATTACCAGTACCAAGAAGCAGTGAAAAATCTTAATTTGCTAGCTATATTGTCAAATCAAATGGCAATAAGCATTTCACAACACCTATTGGTGTATGTGACTAATAAAAACCTTTGAAATCATATAATTCATGAGTAAACAGGTAGTACAAAAGAGAAAATAGAGTGCAGGTACAAAAACAAGTGTTATAGTTGGAGAGAAAGTGCAGGTAAGGGGAAAAAGTGCAATGGCTGCAATGAGGTAGATTTAAAGATTGACAATTACACCTTAGCACATGAGCGGTCCTTTCCAGAGTCTCATAACAATGTTGCTGAGTCTGGCGGTACGCGCTTTAAAGTTTTATAATCATCTGCCCAATGGGAGAGGGGAGAAGAGAGAATGACCGGGGTGTGAGTGGTCTTTGATTCTGTTGGCTGCTTACCCGAGGCAGCGTGAAGTGCAGATGGGCTTGATGGTGGGGAGTCTGGTCTGTGTGATGGACGGTGTCCACAACTCTCTGCAGTTTCTTGGGGTCTGGGGCAGAGCTGTTGCTAAACCAAGCTGTGATGCATCCCGATTGGGTGCTTCCTCTAGTGCATCGTAGAAGCTGGTAAGAGTCATTGGTGATATGATGAATTCCCTTTAACTTCTGAGAGAGGCACGGTGGCCCTGTGGTAGTGCTGATGCCTTACAGCACTTGCAGCACCAGAGAACTGGGTTCGATCCCAATTACGGGCACTGTCAATACGGAGTTGTTACATTCTCCCCGTGACTGCGTGGGTTTTCTCCGAGATCTTCGGTTTCCTCCCACACTCCAAAGATGTACAGTTAATTGGGTTAATTGGCTTGGGTTTGTATACTTGGTATAAGTTTAAATTGTTCCTAGTGTGTGCACGGCTCAGTGGGCCAAAAGCCCTGTTTCCGCATTGTATTTCTAAAAAATATATAAACACCTTCTTCTGGTCTTTTGACTGTGAATGCAGTATTATCATCACCCTATATTAACAAATTTTAAACTTATTTTTTTCAATTGATTGAAACATGGGAACATGAGCACGGAAATAGGCCTTTCGGCCCACTGAATCCATGCCGGCCATTGATCACCCATTCACACCAGTTCTACGTTATTCCACTTTCTCATCCACTCCCTAATTTAGTTTAGTTTATTGTCACGTGTACTGAGGTACAGTGAAAGGCTTTTGTTGCGTGCTATCCAGTCAGCAGAAAGACAATACATGTAGGTATGTTACAAAACTTACCTTTACCGGCGCTGCACTTCTGCCGCTCCCCTTGTGCGCGACTTTCGCGCCTTGCAGAGGGGGGCGGGCTTAAAGTGCCGTTTTTCCACAGGCAGGACAAATCGATGAATGTCGGGCGATTTGGTTGCTGAAGAAAAATCGCTCCGACATTTCATCAATGGTGGTATTTTTTAATTACTCTAGATTATTTATTAACTAGAGTAATTTAAAAATCACCTTCAAAAGCCGTGACTGCAGACAACCGGAAGCATTTTGCGTAGGGAAGAAAAAAAGGTAAATAGTTTATTTTTATATTAAAAGTTGGTTTTTCGGGAGGCATTAATAATATTTTTATGTTGCGAAATGGGTTCCCCAAAAAATGTATGAACCCCCAATATTTTTCCCCCCGACTTCACTGCTAACCGCAACGTTCCAATCCACCGCATTCCGCTAAAACCCACTCGCTAGTTGATTTAAATGGCCATTCATTTACAGGCATAAAACACTAAAATCCTTCCATTTGGCCCAGAAATTCATGAAAATTAGATTTAAAAATTATGTTATATTGTGGATTATTGTGTGAATGTTATTTGGACACTTAGGCAATTTTAAAAAAGTTTATCTTTTCTTAAGAAATTGATAGATGTTTAGATCTACTCATTGAATTTTGTAATTAGCTACAATTAGATAACTAACTAATTATATGCTTTAATTTCAGGTCATCCAAGTAAGATTGTTTAATATTTGTTTCAGAATGCTTCAATCTATAATAACTGAAAATTTCATTGAGTTCTCTTAATTTTTAAGAATGTTATGGACATTTAACTTTTCCAGATCACAGCTTTTGAGTTAAGTCAATTGAAAGGCAATGGGAAGCAAGATGCTCATTTCCGAGTATGAAAATGGCCATAACTTTCTTAATACTGAAGATATGAAAGTAAATTAGGTGTCAAATTAAACTTCTTTTTATGCTTTATCTGATGGGATAAATTGCAGACTTGATTTTTAAAATCTCAAAATTTTGTAACATTGCTAATACGTGATTACGATCAAACCATTTACAGTGTAAAGATGCATGATAAGGGAATTAAATTTAGTGTATGATAAAGCGAATAAAGTTCGATCAAAGAGATAGATAGTAGTATAGGACAGCTCTCTGGATGATTCAGTTGCCTTGAGGTGTACTGGGGTACACACTAGGGGGCAATTTACAGAGGGCCAATTAACCTACAAACCCACACATATTTGGGATACAGGAGGAAACCAGGGCACTAGGAGGAAACACACTCGGTCACAGAAAGAACGTGAAAACTCCACACAGATGGCACCCCTGAGATCAGGATCGAACCAGTGTCTTCAACGCTGTGAGTTAGCAGTTCTACCCGCTGGGCCATTCTGCTCCCCATAAAGTTGCAATTTGCAAAGTTGCACGGGTGGGAACAGTAACGTAACGTGCAGGGAGCGATGTAGCTTGTAAAACAGAGGCGGAATTTTTGACTGGGAAAGGGGTGACTTGCAATGCCAGGGGAGTGGTGGCTTGCAATGCAGTTCATAAGTGATAGGAGCAGAATTAGGCCATTCGACCCATCGAATCTACTCCGCCATTCAATCATGGATGATCTATCTCTCCCTCCTAACCCCATTCTCCTGCCTTCTCCCCATAACCCCTGACACCCATATTAATCAAGAATCTATCTATCTCTGCCTTAAAAATATCCACTGACTTGGCATCTACAGCCTTCCGTGGCAATGAATTGCACAGATTCACCACCCTCTGACTAAAGAAATTCCTCCGCATCTTCTTCCTAAAGGAACGTCCTTTAATTCTGAGGCTGTGCCCTCTGGTCCTAGAATCTCCCACTAATGGAAACATCCTCTCCACATCCACTCTATCCAGGCCTTTCACTATTCGATAAGTTAACACTGGACCAGGGGTGACTTGTAATATCAGGAGTGTGGTGGCTTTTAATTCAGAGCGAGATTCATTACAGTATGTTGGCTGGGTAATATTGCACTGTGTACGGGATTCAAAACGATACAAAGGTTACAATCTTGTATAGAGGGATAACAAATAGTTTGCCTCTAAAAATATACATTAGGCTAACGTCTGAAATGTTAATACCTTCACAAAAAAGTTCTCCCCTTTTTCTGTTGTCTCGGTGAATGGTTAGACTGGCCTTTTTGTTATAATACTGGTGGACAGTGTTATTTATTGGTGGTGTCTGTTTTCTCAAGTTACCTGCATAAAGCAGAGCTGTGCACTCTGACAATACAGCGTATTATTCTGCCAGGCAACAATTGTTTCTCTGGTTGCCCAGTACTGATATAATCACACATAGGTTGCTAACTTGCACCATTTCTTTTATAGATTAGGTTTGCTGATTATCCCAGTTGACTTCAGTTTAGGGCTGCAGTGTGTAAGCAGGCCCTCCAACCTACCGAGTCCACGCCGACCAGTGATCACCCATACACAAGTTCTACCCTACACACCAGGGGCAATTTACAGAAGCCAATTAACCTACAAACCTATGTACGAAGGAACTGCAGATGCTGGTTTACACCGAAGATAGACACAAAATGCTGGAGTAACTCAGTGGGTCAGGCAGCATCTCTGGAGAGAAGGAACAGGTGAAGTTTCGAGACCCTTCTTAGAAACATAGAAAAAAATAGGTGCAGGAGTAGGCCATTCGGCCCTTCGAACCTGCACCGCCATTCAATACGATCATGGCTGATCATCCAACTCAGTATCCTGTACCTGCCTTCTCTCCATACCCCCTGATCCCTTTAGCCACAAGAGCCGCATCCAACTCCCTCTTGAATATAGCCAATGAACTGGCCTAAACGACCTTCTGTGGCAGAGAATTCCAGAGACTCACCACTCTCTGTGTAAATAATGTTTTCCTCATCTCGGTCCTAAAGGAATTCCCCCTTATCCTTAGACTGTGACCCCTTGTTCTGGACTCCCCCAACATCGGGAACAATCTTCCTGCATCTAGCTTGTCCAACCCCTTAAGAATTTTGTAAGTTTCTATAAGATCCCCCCTCAATCTTCTAAATTCCAGTGAGTACAAGCCGAGTCTATCCAGTCTTTCTTCATATGAAAGTCCCGACATCCCAGGAATCAGTCTGGTGAACCTTCTCTGAACCCCCTCTAAGGCAAGAATGTCTTTCCTCCGATTTGGAGACCAAAACTGTAAGCAATACTCCAGGTGTGGTCTCACCAAAACCCTGTACCACTGCAGTAGAACCTCCCTGCTCCTATACTCAAATCCTTTCGCTATGAATGCTAACATACCATTTGCTTTCTTCACTGCCTGCTGCACCTGCATGCCTACTTTCAATGACTGGTGTACGATGACACCCAGTTCTCGTTACATCTCCCCTTTTCCTAATCTGCCACCATTCAGATAATAGTCTACCCTCATGTTTTTGCCCCCAAAGTAGATAACTTCACATTTATCCACATTATACTGCATCTGCCATGCATCTGCCCATTCACGCAGCCTATCCAAATCACCCTGCAGCCTCCTAGCATCCTCCTCACACCTAACTATACCCCCCAGCTTGGCGGCATCTGCAAATTTGGAGATGTTGCATTCAATTCCTTCGTCCAAATCATTAATGTATATTGTAAATAGCTGGGGTCCCAGCACTGAGCCTTGCGGTACCCCACTACTCTCTGCCTGCCATTCTGAAAAGGACCCATTTACTCCTACCCTTTGCTTCCTGTCTGCCGGCCAGTTCTCTATCCACATCAATATTGAACCACCAATACCGTGTGCTTTAAGCTTATATACTAATCTCTTATGTGGGACCTTGTAAAAAGCCTTCTGAAGGACATCAGTCTGATAAAGGGTCACGACACAAAACGTCATCTGTATCTTTTCTCCAGAGATGCTGCCTGACCCACTGAGTTACTCCAGCATTTCACGTCTAACCTATAAACCTGCACGTATTTGGGGTGTGGGAGGAAAACCGAGCACCCAAAGAAAACCCATGCCATCACTGGGAGAATGTACAAACTCCGTACAGACAGCACCCGTAGTCAAGAATGAAAACGCAGGTTACTCGCGCTGTAAGACAGCAGCTCTACCACTTCGCCCCCGTGCCATTCCCGATATTTAAATATTTAAATTCATAGTCATACAGCATGGAAACAGGCCCTTCCTCGAGATCTGACCAAGGATTTTCCCTCCATAAGCGATGATAAAGTTAGTTATCCCATTGTTCTCTGGGAGATTTTGCTCTGTGGGAAAGTCTGCTGGATCAGTCAGTGTATCCCAAAACAATTTCTTGCGGAGTGCCTTGTGATTTTGCCGGTAAATGATTGCAACTTAGAAACATAGAAACATGATCATGGCTGATCATCCAAAATCAGGACCCCTTTCCTGCTTTCTCCCCATATTCCTTGATTCCATTAGCCTGAAGAGCTATATCCAACTTTCTCCTGAATATATCTTAGTGTTCATAGTATGCATAGAGTAATACATCACCAAAATAGGCTCTTCGGCCCAACGTCCATGCTGACCAAGAAGCCCATCTAAGTTAGTCCTATTTATCCGCAATACTAGATGAGGGCGGCACAGTGGCGCAGTGGTAGAGTTGCTGCCTTACAGCGCTTGCAGCGCCAGAGCCCCGGGTTTGATCCCGCACACGGGTGCTGTCTGTACGGAGTTCTTATGTTCTCCCCGTGACCACGTGGGTATTTTCCGAGGTCTTCGGTTTCCTCTCACACATCCAAAGACGTACAGGGTTGTAGGTTAATTGGCTTGATATTGGGGGGGGGAAGGGAGGAAATGCAAGGGAATTAGGGTGGGACGGGGACATTGACGGGGGGGGGGGGGGGGAGGAGTTGATGGAGATGTGTGCAGGGGAACATTGAGATTGGTGTAAGTGGTCCCTGTAAGCATTCAAGTATAGAGCCGCCCAGTGGGTGGTGTTGAGCTGCTGCCTTACAGAGCCAAAGACCCGGGTTCAATCATGACTACGGTTGCTGTCTGTAGAGAATTTGTATGGTCTCCCCGTGACCGCGTGGGTTTTCTCCTGGTGCTCCAGTTTCCACCCACATCCCAAAGACGTGCAGATTTGTAGGTTAATTGGCTTTTGTAAATCGTCCTTGGTGTGTAGGATAGTGCTAGTGTTGGGAGATCGCTAGTGGGTGCGGACCTGGTGGGCTGAAGAGCCTGTTTCCACGCTGTAATTCTAAACTAAACTAAAATAAACTATAAACTAAACTAGTACCAAATCTTCTGTCCTAATGTCCAAATCTCATTGTCAGGGTCCCTCAGCTCCAGAGTTACAGAGTCAAGACAGGAATGTAGACCTTTTTATTTCCAGTTTTGTTTTAGCCCATAATTCTCACTGCACATAAAACTGTCGGCCAGTTTGGAGCTGTAAGTAAGCAGGGCGTACTTCATTCTACAGGGTACTGCCTGACCTGAGTTTGAAGGCACTAAGGCTGCAGATTGGAAATCTCCTGGGAGCTGAGACAGTCGATGATAAATTTGCCTTTCTGAAATGTGTGGGGAGGAGTTTGGCCGTGGTAAGTCTCTCGGTCTGTGTGGTCGGAGGCTTGGATGATTAACGGTGATGTATAAATGTGTGCAGAATGTGCAGCCATTGTGTTGGCTAATTTGCAGTTTAGTTTTAGTTTAGAGATGCTTGATGTCTTGCATTTAAAAATGGCCAAAATGTGCCTTAAAAGTTCAAAGTGCTTTATATCTCACGTATGCAACTGCACAGTGAAATTATTTTTGCATATATTACATATGCGGGCGCCACCATAATTGCCGCCATTATTCGAAGTCCAAAGTCCGGTCGGATCGTGCACTCGATGTACTGGAGCAGCTACCACGAACCAACGTTCCTCTCCTTGCCTGTCCGGCCATCTTTGCGTCTCGCGGGCGCCCCCTGCAGCCGACCTTGTAGCCTGCAACTGGCATTACCCTTGTTCACCCTCCCACCAGCCCTCGCTCCTCGCGTCTGACATCCCCAGCTCCCTCCCGTTTACGCTGACTGACCGCCGAGCCATCAGCCGGGTTGCTGCCGAGCGTCCCACGATGAGAGAGGAGCTGGCCAAGGTACAGGAAAGGGATCCTTGCAGGAATGACGGTGGAACAGCAAAGGCAGGAATTTCTGGGCATAATCCGGAAGACGCAGGATCATTTCATTCCAAAAAGGAAGAAAGATTCTAAGGGGAGTAGGAGGCAACCGTGGCTGACAAGAGAAGTCTGGGATAGAATAAAACTAAAAGAAAAGATGTATAACACAGCAAAGAGTAGCCGGAAGCCAGAGGATTGGGAAACTTTCATAGGACAACAGAAGGACACAAAACGGGCAATACAGGCTGAAAAAATGAAATACGAGGAGAAGCTGGCCAGGAATATAAAGAAGGACGGTAAAAGCTTCTTTAGATATGTTAAGAGAAAAAGAGTAGCAAAATTAAATGTGGGTCCCTTGAAGGCAGACACGGGTGAAATTATTATGAATAACAATGAAATGGCAGAAGATTTGAACTGGTACTTCTGTCTTCACTAAGGAAGACACAAACAATCTCCCAGATGTACTGGAGGACAGAGGATCTAAGGGGGTAGGGAAATTGAAATACATTTTCATTAGGCGAGAAATAGTATTGGGTAGGCTAATGGGACTGAAGGATGATATATCCCCTAGGCCGGAAGTTCTGCATCCCAGGGTCCTCGGGGAGGTGGCTCTAGAAATAGTGGACGCATTGGTGATCATTTTCCAATGTTCAATAGATTCAAGATCGGTTCCTGTGGATTGGAGGATAGCTAATGTTATCCCACTTTTCAAGAAAGGAGCGAGAGAGAAAACGGGGAATTACAAACCAGTTAGCCTGACTTCAATGGTGGAAAAGATGTTGGAGTCCATTATTAAAGAGGTAATAGTGGGGCATTTGGATAGCAGTAAAAGGATTAGTCCAAGGAAACATGGATTTATGAAAGGGAAATCATGCTTGACTAATCTGTAATTTTTTGAAGATGTGACAAGTAAAATGGATGAAGGAGAGCCAGTGGATGTAGTGTATCTAGACTTTCAGAAAGCCTTTGATATGGTCCCGCACGGGAGACTAGTGTCTAAAATGAGAGCACATGTTATTGGGGGTAGGGGGTTGACATGGATAAAAAAGTGGTTGGCAGACAGGAAGCAAAGAGTAGGAATGAACGGGTCATTTTCAGAAAGGAAGGCAGTGGCGAGTGGAGTGCCGCAAAGGCTCGGTGTTCGGGCCGCAACTGTTTACCATATATATTCATGATTTGGAAGAGGGAATTAGGAGCAACACTAGCAAGTTTGCGGATGACACAAAGCTGGGTGGCAGTGTGAACTGTGAAGAGGATGTTAGGAGGTTGCAGGGTGACCTGGACGGGTTGAGTGAGTGGGCAGATGCGTGGCAGATGCAGAATAATATAGATAAATGTGAGGTTATCCACTTTGGCAGTAAAAACAAGGGGGCAGATTATTATCTCAATGGGGTTAGGTTAGGTAAGGTGTCCTTGTACACCAGTCACTGAAAGTTGGCGTGCAGGTACAGCAGGCAGTGAAGAAAGCTAATGGAATGTTGGCCTTCATAACAAGAGGATTTCAGTATAGAAGTAAAGAGGTTCTTCTGCAGTTGTATAGGGCTCCGGTATGACCACATCTGGAGTATTGTGTACATTTTTGGTCTCCTAATTTGAGGAAAGACATCCTTGAGATTGACACAGTGCAGCGTAGGTTTACAAGGTTAATTCCCGGGATGGCGGGACTGCCATATGAGGAAAGATTGAAAATACTAGGCTTGTATTCCCTGGAGTTTAGAAGGATGAGGGGGGATCTTAATGAAACATATAAAATTATAAAAGGACTGGACAAGCTAGATGCAGGAAAAATGTACCCAATGTTGGGCGAGTCCAGAACCTGGGGGCCACAGTCTTAGAATAAAGGGGAGGCCATTTAAGACTGAGGTGGAAAAAAACGTTTTCACCCAGAGAGTTGTGAATTTGTGGACTTCTCTGCCACAGAGGGCAGCGGAGGCCAAATCACTGGATGGATTTAAGAGAGAGTTAGATAGAGCTCTAGGGGCTAGTGGAATCAAAGGATATGGGGAGAAGGCAGGCGCGGGTTATTGATTGGGGACGATTAGCCATGATCACAATGAATGGTGGTGCTGGCTCGAAGGGCCGAATGGCCTCCTCCTGCACCTTATTTTATGTTTCTATGATTCCACAATGATTCATTTTCAGGTCAGATCGAAGCAAGAACTGGAACTCAAGGTGAAGTCCTTCGCACCTCCTCATGTACGTAGACCTCATGAATTGTCATGGAGAGAATTTTGAAGAGTTATTTTCTGGTGGTTCTCTGCTTGTAACTGGTGCTGATCTTCTAACCTTCTGACCATCTAGGCTCCCCAGCCAGAACTGTACTTGCTGCACTGCGCAGGGTTCATTGGCAGAAGATGGCTGAGCGGAACGTTGAGGCCTGGATCTCTGCAACATCCTAGAGAAGGTTCAGACACCTACGTCCTTCATCCAGGACTGCCCTTGGATGGCAATGAGTCTTCAGGTGGCTGCAAGTCCCCCAGTTGCACGTGCCATGTGTGTGTTGACAAGGGACTGGGCAGGCACCACGACTACTTAACGGAGCGCAGGCCAGCGAGTTCCAACCGAGACGAGAAGAGTACAAGGGGGGAGCAGAATTCCAACAGGCTTCACCGTGCAGGGTCCCCAGAGATGACTGGGAACGACCAGCGTCGCACATCGACAAGTGGACCTTCAGAGAATGGGGATTTGAGAGAATTTAAAGGCGATGACTTTCCGCAATCAGATGTGTACTGTGCCTGGGAGCAGGGGTCACCATCCAAAAAAACTCCGCGTCCCTCCCAGCCGAGGATAACGAGGGATCAACTGGATAAGGGTCCGGCTCAGCTGCGGAAACAAGACTCCGGGACAGGTGTGTGGACATCCAGGGATCACCAGAGGGGCACAGAATGGGGAAACGGGCCCTTCGGCCCAACTTGCCCACACCAAACAACATGCCCCATCTACACTAGTCCCACCTTCCTGTGTTTGGCCCATATCCCACTAAACCTATCCTAATCAGATCCTTGTCCAATTTTTTTTTAAACAATGTGATAGTATCCGCCTCAACTACCTCCTCTGGCAACTTGTTCCAAACACCCACCACCCTCTGAGTAAAAAATAGTTGTCCCTCAGGTTCCGATTAAATCTTTCATCCTGCACACTTTCCTCTTTTTCTTGATTCCCTTACTCTAGGTGAAAGACAGTATGCTTACGCTATCTATCCCTTTTATGATCTTGCATACCTCTATAAGATCACCCCTCATCCTCATGTTCTCCAAAGAATAAAGTCCTAGCCTGTCCAACCTTTCCCAACGTAGAGACAGAACAGAACAGCACAGGAAGAGGCCCTTCGGCCCATAACGTCTGTGCTGAACATGATGCCAAGCCCAACTCTTATCTGCCTGCACATAATCCATATCCTTCCATTCACTACATACCCATGTGCCTATCCGATAGTTTCAATGTCACTATTATACCTACGTCTAACACCACCACTGGCAGCACATTCCAGGCACTCACCAACCATTGAGTAACAAAGCTTGCCCCGCACATGTCCCTTAATCTTTGCCCCTCTCACCTTAAAGCTATGGCCATAAGTATTTGACAATTCCACCCTGGGAAATATGTTCTAAAACTTTTCTATGCCTCGCATAATTTTATATACTTCCATTATAATTTCCTTCAATGTCCAGCAATTCAGAGAAAACAATCCCTGGCTGTTCAACCTCTCCTTATAGCTAATACGCTCTAATCTAGGCATCATTCTAGTAAATCTCCTCTGCACCCTCTCCAAAGCCGTCACATCCTTCCTGTAATGTGGTGGCCAGAACTACATGAAATACTCCAAATGCAGCCTAACTAAAGCCCTATAAATCTACATCATGACCTCCAGTCTTTTATAATGCCCTGACCCATGAAGACCGGCATATCATGTGCCTTCCTTATAGCTAATATTTTCTAATCCAGGCACCTACTCTGCATAGAAGGCTGTGGATGCCAAGTCAATGGATATATTTCTGGCAGAGATAGATAGATTATTGATTAGTAAGGGTGTCAGGTTACGGGGAGAAGGCAGGAGAATGGAGTTGGGAGGGAGAGATAGATCGGCCATGAATGAATGGCAGAGTAGAATGGCCTAATTCATTTAGGAATTTATGAACACCCTCTCTAATCACCTCCAACTTCTTCCTGCAATGGGGCGACCAGAGCTGCACACAATACTCGAAATGTGGCCCAACCATAGTTTCTGGAGCTTTGGAGGTTGAGGGGAGATGTCATAGGAGTATTTAAAATAACTGGAGACATAGTCAGGGTAGACAGATAGAACCTCTTTTTCAGGGTGCAAATTCCTAGAACTAGAGGGCATAGCTTTAAATTGAGAGGCAAAGTTTCAAGGAGATGTGCAGGGCATATTTCTTTACACAGAGGGTGGTGAGTGACTGGAACATGCTGCCAGGGGTGGTGGAGAGGGCAGATATGTTATTGTGTGGGAAGGAACTGCAGATGCTGGTTTAAACCGAAGATAGACACAAAAAGCTGGAGTAACTCAGCGGGATAGGCAGCATCTCTGGAGAGAAGGAATGGGTGATGTTTCGGATCGAGTCTGAAGAAGGGTCTCAACCCAAAACGTCACCTATTCCTTCTCTCCGCAGATATGATAATGGTGTTTAAGAGGTTTTAGATAGACACATTGATATGTACGTAATGGAGGGATATATATGTGAGTACAATCAAAGCATACACAGCAGTTAGTGCAAAGAGAAAAGAGAGTGTAGAATATAGTGTTAGTACGTTGTCATACTACAGGTACAGAGAAAAGTCCAAAATTAGATAGGTTGGAAGATCGGAACTACTCCCTAGTTTATGCATGGACCACTCTGCAGTCTGATAACAGCGGGGAAGAAGCTGTTCCTAAATCTGGTGGTATGTACTTTCAATCTTTCAAGCTTTTATATCTTACGCCCGATGGGAGGAGGAGAAGAGGACATGACCGAGGTGTGAGTGGTCCCTAATTTGTGTTGGTTGCTTTCCTAAGGCAGTGTGAAGTCTAGGTGAGTCAATGGTGAGAAGCCTGGTCTCTGTGATGGACTGGGCTAGATCTACAATGTTCTGCACTCAATCACGGTCTTGGGCAGAGCTGTTGCCAAACCAGCAACCTGTTAAACAGATAGACACAAAAAGCTGGAATAGCACAGCAGGTCAGACAGCATCTCTGGAGAAAAGGAATAGGTGATGTTTCAACATTTCGAGTCGAGACCCTTCTTCAAACTGATAGTCAGGGGAAAGAGAAAAGAGAGATATTGACAGTAATAAAGGGAGATATAGAACAAATGAATGCAAGATATGCAAAATGTAACGATGATAAAGAAAACAGGCTATTGTTAGCTGTGAGCCAGGTGAAAACGAATGGCAAACAATGAGACACAACAAGACAACTTTTCCTATTAATCCATCCTGTCCAATTTCTCCTTTGTTGGTCTCTCTGTGCCAATGATGGCGACTGGTGTAAATAGCGCACTAGTGCTCAGAAACTAGTGGGCCAAGGAGTGGGTATAAGCTGACCATTTGAGAAAGAGCTGAAATAATGAAGCAATTACATTCTGACTTCTCTCTTATTGTAAGTGTGCTTTTTCCAGATGTTGCTTCCGTGGGACCTGGTCTAATGCTTAGCCATTCCATTCCAAAGGAAACTAGGATTCACAGCAATAACACAATGGATTCGGGTATCCCAGAATCGCTGGATGACAGGGATGTGGAATACTTAGAAAATCAAAGAAAAAAAAGGTATATTTTAGTCATGTTGTAGAGTCATACAGCATAGAACAGGACATTCGGCCCAACATGGACATGTGAACTAACATGTCCCATCTACACTAGACCCACTTGCCTACATTTGGCCATTTCGCACTCTTGTCATCCAACCAAGATGCCCCATCTAATCTAGTCCCAATTTCGTCCCAGCTGTTATCAGGCAATTGAATCATCCTACCACAACTGGAGAGCAGTCCTGAACTCCTATCTATCTCTTTGTCTCTTTGTTGACCCTCAGACTAGCTTTGATCAAACTGCTGGTTTTACCTTGCACTAAACGTTATTTCCTTAACTATGAATTTTTTGAAGAGGTTACTAGGGAAATTGATGAGGGTAAAGCAGTGGATGTTGTCTATATGGATTTCAGTAAGGCCTTTGACAAGGTTCCCCATGGAAGGTTGGTTAAGAAGGTTCAATCTTTGGGTGTTAATGGCGGAGTAGCAAGATGGATTCAACAGTGGCTAAATGGGAGATGTCAGATAGTAATGGTGGATGGCTGTTTGTCAGGTTGGAAGCCGGTGACCAGTGGGGTGCCTCAGGGATCTGTGTTGGGTCCACTGTTGTTTGTCATGTAGATCAATGATCTGGATGATGGGGTGGAAAATTGGATAAGTATGCAGATGATACTAAGATAGGTGGTGTTGTGGATAATGAAGTAGATTTTCAAAGTCTACAGAGAGATTTGGGCCATTTGGAAAAGTGGGCTGAAAGATGGCAGATGGAGTTTAATGCTGATAAGTGTGAAGTGCTACATCTTGGCAGGATAAATCATAATAGGACGTACATTGTAAATGGTAGAGAATTGAGGAATGCTGTGGATCAGAGGGATCTAGGAATAACTGTGCATAGTTCCCTGAAGGTGGAATCGCATGTAGATAGGGTGGTAAAGAAAGCTTTTGGTGTGCTGGCCTTTATAAATCAGAGCATTGAATATAGGAGTAGGGAAGTAATGTTAAAATTGTACAAAGCATTGGTAAGACCAATTCTGGAGTATGGTGTACAATTTTGGTCGCCTAAATATAGGAAGGATGTCAACAAAATAGAGAGTGTACAGAGGAGATTTACTAGAATGCTGCCTGGGTTCCAGCAACTAAGTTACAGAGAAAGGTTGAACAAGTTAGGTCTTTATTCTTTGGAGCGCAGAAGGCTAAGGGGGGACTTGATTGAGGTCTTTAAAATGATGAAAGGAATAGACAGAGTTGACGTGGATAAGCTTTTCCCATTGAGGGTAGGGAAGATTCAAACAAGAGGGCATGACATGAGAATTAAGGGACAGAAGTTTAGGGGTAACATGAGGGGGAACATCTTTACTCGGAGAGTGGTGGCTGTGTGGAATGATCTTCCAGCAGAAGTGGTGGAGGCAGGATCGATTTTAACATTTAAAAGTAAAGTGGATAGGTATATGGACGGGAAGGGAATGGGGGGGTGTGGTCTGAGTGCAGGTAGATGGCACTAGGGGAAAATAATGGTCGGTACGGACTGGAAGGGCCGAGAGGGCCTGTTTCCGTGCTGTAATTGTTATATGGTTATACACTGTAAGTGACTCGATTGTAATCATGTATTGTCTTTCTGCTGACTAGTTATAGTAATGTTACAACATTTTGAGATTTTAAAAATCGGAAGTCTGCAATTTATCGCATCAGATAAAGCATAAAAAGAAGTTTAATTTGACACTTTTCACTTTCATATCCTCAGTATTAAAAAAGTTATGACCAATTGCATACTTGGTAATTAGTAACTTGTTTCCTATTGCTTTTCTATTGACTTAACACAAAAGTTGTGATCGAGGACAGTCAAAAGCCCATAACTTCCTTAAAAATTAAGAGAACTGAAATAAATTTTCAGTTATTATAGATTGAAGCATTCTGAAACAAATATGAAACAATCTTACTTCGATGACCTGACATTAAAGCACATAATTAGTTAATTACCCAATTGTAGCTAATTACAAAATTCAATTACTAGATCTAAACGTCTATCCATTTCTTAAGAAAAAATTAACATTTTTTTAAGCATAAGTGTCCAAATAACATTCCCACAAGAATTCACAAAATAACATGATATGTAAATCTAATTGTCATTAATTTATAGGCCATTAATTGAAGGAATTTAATGTTTAATGCCTGTAAATTAATGGGCATTTAAATCAGCTTGCGAGTGGGATTTTCTGGAACGCGCTGTATTGGAACGTTGCGGTAGCAGTGAATTTAAACCCCATATCGGCAGGAGAAATTCTGCCGGTTCGTATGGGGAATAAATCACCATTTCGCAACATGAAAGTTTGATTAAGGTCATCTAAACAAGCAAGTTTATATGAAAAAATTAACAACTTTCATTTACCAGTCCCCTACGTAAAATCCGTTCCCGTTGTCGGCGTTCACGGCATTAGGAGCTAATTTTTATTTTACTGCGGCGCTGAAATAGTCGGGCGATTTAAAAAAAAAAAAATTAAATTAACTTACCGGCAGTCGGAACGAATCTTTAGAAAAAGTTCGCACTCCGAGAAAATAAAGCTCCGGATGGCAAGGGGAAAACCGCATTTTAACCCCGCCCCCCCCCCCCCCCCCCCCCCCTCAAGGGCGCCAAAGTCGCGCACAGGGCCAGTGACAGAACTGCAGCGCAGCTAAAGGTAAGTTTTTGTAACATACCTTCTAGTTACCATGCAACAAAGACTTTTCGGTACATGTGAGAATAAACAATAAACTAAATACACTAAACTAAAGGAAACAACTGTCTGCCTTTGGTTTAGTTTAATTTTGAGATGCAGTGTGGAAACGGGCACTTCACCCCCACCAAGTCCGCGTCGCCCAGCGATCACACGAACACTACTCCGACCCAAACAAAGTGTTAGGCGGCACGGTGGCGCAGCGGTGGAGTTGCTGCCTCACCACGCCAGAGACCCAGGTTCAATCCTGACTATGGGTGCTGTCTGTACGGAGTATATACATTCTCCACGTTACTGCGTTGATTTCCTCCGGGTGCTCCGGTTTCCTCCTGCATTCCAAAGATGTGTGGGTTTGTATGTTAATTGGCTTTGTAAATTGCCCCTTGGGTGCAGGATAGAACTAGTGTACAGGTCATCGTCGACTCTGTGGGGCGAAGGGCCTGATTCTATGCGGTATCTCTAAACTAAACTAAACTCATTTTTTTTATCCCACTATTGTTATTATTTAAAATAATGTTATTTTATCTACCTCAACTGCCTCCTCTGGCAGCTTGTTCCGTGTACCTGCCACCCTATGTGTGACAAAGTTGCCCCTCAGGTTTAGTTTCATTCAGTTTAGAGATACAGCACGGCCCACCGAGTCTGCGCCAACCAGCAATCACCGCGCATTAATACTATCTTACACACACTAGGGACAATTTACACTTACCAAAGTATACAAGTCCAAGCCAATTAACCTACAAACATGTACGCCTTTGGAATGTGAAAAGGAACCCGAAGATCTCAGAGAAAACCTACGCAGGTCACGGGGAGAACGTACAAACTCCGTACAAACAGCACCCATAGTCGGGATCGAACCCACGTCTCCGGCGCTGTAAGGCAGTAACTATCGCTGCGCCACCTGCCGGTTCTTACGAAAGCTTCCCCCTCTTGCCTTAAACCTATATACTCTGGTTCTTGACTCTATGGGTATGTAGGGGCGGTGCGTTTTGTTAATGAGGCACACAGCAGCCACATTGCACTGGTGATGGCTAAGGGTATGGGTGGGTGGATGGGCTGCCATTGTGTGAGTGGAACTGAGTAAAGACTGATTCACAAACCATTGTAATTCTACTTTTCAGTCAGCAAGCTGGTCGAGATCCAGGATCTAGAAGTGTTGGACAAGGCACCAGCCAGGTACTAGTGTGATTTTAATGTTGGGCAAACCTGTATGGTCTTCTCACCTGGTTTAATTCCAGCATCATTCCACAAGGTGTGAAAGTGCCCAAACCAATACGTGGGCTGTTGATCCTTGGTAATGGAACAGTTACGATAGGCGGCTGTGGAGACCAAGTCACTGGCTATTTTTAACGTACGGGTGTCAAATGTTATGGGGAGAGGGCAGGAGAACAGGGTGGCATGGTGGCGTAGCGGTAGAGTTTCTGCCTTACAGCACCAGAGACCTGGGTTAGATCCCGACTATGGGTGCTGTCTGTATGGAGTTTGTACGTTCTTCCGTTACCATGTGGGTTTTCCCCGAGATCTTTGCTTTCTCCCCGCATGCCAAAGATGCACAAGTTTGTAGGTTAATTGGCTTTGTAAATGTAAATTGTTCCTAGTGTGTGCAGGATAGTGTTAATGTGCGGGGATCGCTGGTCGGTGTGGACTCTGTGAGCCGAAGGTCTGTTTTCACACTGTATCTCTAGTCTAAACTAAGAGTATAAGCTAAGAGTTAGATTTTGCTCTTAGGGCTAACGTAATAAAGAGGTATGTGGAAAAGGCAGGAATGGGGTACTGATTTTAGATGATCAGCCATGATCGTGTTGAATGGCGGTGCTAGCTCAAAGGGCTGATTGGCCTACCTATTTTTCTATGTTTCTAAACTAAATGTGGTAGAGAGGAAAGATGATCAGCTATGATTGAATGGTGGAGCAGACTCTTTAGGCTTTAGGGATACAACATGCAAACAGACCCTTCAGCCCACTGAGTCCATGCTGACCGGCGATCACACCGCACAATAACACTACCCAACACACTATTGACAATTAACAATTAATGGAAGACAATTAGCCTACAAACCTGTCCTTCTTTGGAGAGTGGGAGGAAACCGGAGCACTCTGAGAAAACCCACGCGGTCACGGGGCGAACGTACAAACTCCGCACAGACAGCAACCGTAGTCAGGATCAAACCCGGCTCTCTGGCGCTGTAAGGCAGCAACTCTATCACTGCGCCACTGCGTCACCCTTGGGCTGAATGGCCTAATTCTGCTCTTATGTCTTATGATAATCAAGGGACACAAGCGACTTCATTCTAGTGGCCACTAATTTTTCAACATGTTGAAAAATTCTCGGTGACCATAATGAGGCCGCGACTAGTTCCCAAAATGTGGGAACTCCACACGACCATAAAGGCGACTCCCTGGCAACCATCTGCGAACATGTGGCGACCATGTGGTGACTGCAAAGTCTCCTGCAGTCGCCTAATACGCCAAAGTGGGACTTGAAGGTCAAAACACAATTGGTGACACATCGTGTTAATACAATGTTAATAGTAACATGTAACAAGCACTTATAGTGACACCCCCAATGTCTTGCACATGTTTCCGCAATGGCCTGTTACCATGCTGTATCTCTAAATAAAACTCTCAACTTTGGGAGGTTCAAATACTTGAGGGCGTAGGTTTAAGGTGAGAGGGGAAAGTTTAAAGGTGATCTGTGGGTTATGTTTTGTTTTTAACACAGGGTGGTGGGTTCCTGGAACACACTGCCAGGGGTAGTGGTGGCAGATACGATAGAGGTATTAAAAAAGTTTTTTTATGCAAGAAGTGGAGGAATATGGATCACATACAAGTAGGTGAGATTAGTTTATTTAGTTGGAAATACAGCGCAGAAACTGACCCTTCGGCCCACTGTCTCCGCACCAATCAGAGGTCCCCATATACTAACACTATCCTGCACATTTGAAGGACAATTTACATTTATACCAAGCCAATAGCCTTCCAAACCTTCATGTCTTTGGAGTGTGGGAGGAAACCAGAGCACCCGGAGAAAACCCACGCAGGTCACGGGGAGAAGGTACAAACTCCGTATAGCCAAGCACCTGCAGTCAGGATGGAACCCGGGTCTCTGGTGCTGGAAGGCGGCAAGTCTACCGCTGCACCACCGTGCCTCCCACATATCTTGCCATCATGATCGGCAGGGACATTGTGCATCGAAAGGCCTGTTCCTGGTCTATTCTGTGCGTGTGTCTCAAAGGCCACTTCTCAGGAAATTTACAATCTGTTGTCTCCTTGTTCAGACACCAGGCAGTAGTGGCAGAGAATTGGATTATTCACTTGGTGAGAAGCAGTATTCCCCTCCACCACCTCCACCTCTCCTGACTGCCGATGTACAAAGGCCCCACATGGCAACAGACAGTAAGTACTTGCTCCAATTTCACACTTGCAATTCAAGCCAGTCTGAGGTAATGGTCAGTGTAGGACGGAACTACAGATGCTAGTTTACACCAAAGGTAGACATAGAAAGCTGGAGTAGCTCAGCAGGTTGGGCAGCATCTCTGAAGGAAAGGAAAAGGTGATGTTTCGGGTCGAGACCCTTCTTCAGACTTCAGAGCCCGCAGGGAAATGGAATTAAGAAACAAATTAGCTGTGGATAATTTGCCATGGATAACAGATAAACAGATAAACAGTTGTGTATAGCAAGCATGACAGCTTGGGTTGGGAACACAACTGCCTAAGACTCCAGGAATTCGCAGAGTTGTGGATGTAGCCCAGTCTATTACACAGACCACACTCCCCACCATTGTAGATGTAGCCCAGTCCATTACACAGACCAGGCTCCCCAACATTGACTCCATCTATACTTCACGCTGCCTCGGAAAAGCAACCAATATTATCAAAGACTTGTCCCACTCTGGTCATTCCTTCTTCTCCCCACCTCCTGTCCGGCAGAAGGTACAGAAGCTTGAAAGCGCGCACCATCTGATATCGGGCTCTTGAACGGCCCTTCATTAAGTTAGGGTACTGTCCGATTCACCTCTACCCCATTGCGGACATTGGACTTTGTCTCTGGAACTGATGTGCTACAATGCTGGAAACTACAGTGCCCTCCATAATGTTTGGGACAAAGACCCATCATTTATTAATTTGCCTCTGTACTCCACAATTTGAGATTTGAAATTTTTAAAAATCACATGTGGTTAAAGTGCACATTGTCAGATTTTAATAAATGGTATTTTTATACAATTTGGTTTCATCATGTAGAAATTACAGCTGCGTTTATACATAGTCCCCCCATTTCAGGGCACAATAATGTTTGGGACACATGGCTTCACAGGTGTGTTTAATTGACTCCTTAATGCAGGTATATGAGAGCTGTCAGCACCTAGTCTTTTCCATCACCTTTAGAAACTTTTATAGCTGTTTATCAACATGAGGAACAAAGTCAAATAAGCCATTATGAGTGAGAAATAATAATAAAGCTGTTAAGGCCCTGTCCCACTTTCCCGAGTTACTCACGAACGCTCCCGAGTTTTCCCCTTGATTGGAACACAAGGAATGTCGGGGAATGTCAGCAGCGAGCTCGTAGGAGGCCGTAGGAGTCCGTAGATGTTTCGTAGCGGCTCGTAATGCCAGCCGTTGGAACTCGGGGCATCAGGTAAGTCGGGACATTTTTTCAACATGTTGAAAAATGTCCACGAGTTTAAAAAAATAGCCCCGAGTACCTAGGAATGGCTATTACCGTAATTCCCCGAGTTCGAATCAAGGGGAAAACTCGGGAGAGTCTGTGGGTAACTCAGGAAAGCGGGACAGGGCCTTTACAGACAGCAGCCAAACCTTAGGCTTACCAAAATCGACTGTTTGGAACAGCATTAAGAAGAAAGAGAGCACTGGTGAGCTTACTAATCGCAAAGGGACTGGCAGGCCAAGGAAGACGTCCACAGCTGATGAGAGAAGAATTCTCTCTACAATAAAAAAAGGCCCCAAACACCTGTCCGACAGATCAGAAATACTCTTCAGGATTCAGGTGTGGATTGGTCAATGACCACTTGTAGTGGCCATTTGGCTTGTTTTGTGTGTTATTAATTATGGCATGTGTCTTTAAATTTAAGACTGTGGTGGGATTTATTACGTATTCTAGGGCGTGTTTGGTGTTGGGTTTCATGCGCAGAAGCTTACTTTTAGTTTTGAACTTGAATAGGGAAGGTTTACTCTTCGACCATGTGACGTTTAACCGAGACACGAGGAGTTTTCTAATGTTTAAGCGATATGCTGGAGTTTGACGAAGATTAGAGTGTACGAGTCCGAGTTTTTTTTTAAATATCTTTATTTATTAGCGGTACTGTAAGTTACATCAGTGTACATCCCTTGTATTGTATTACAGTCATTGTGCCCCTTAAATTTTATTTTATTTTAAGGCTTTAGAAAAGAGAGAATAGAGAGAAAAATAGCAGCATAGAAAGTAGAAGAGTGAAAAAGAGATGTGAAAGTGCCAAAGCGTGACAGAGGGAAAGGAAACCCTTGATGAGTTAGAAACGGGAATTAAGAGATAGACCCTGGAGAGGAAAAAAAAAGAAAAAAGAAAAAGGGAAAAATAGAGAAAGAAAAAAGAAAAGCCAGTTACTTTATTATAAACATCTCGCAAAAGGAATCTACCAACTCGACAGTTTTTCTTCCCCCTTTACCAAGACCCGACACCGGTACTTTTTTTAGGTATCCTTGCACCTTATCCTTGTAATAGATTTATAAATGCAGACCAGGTCATATAGAAACAGTCTGATTTTCCTGCTAGTCAGTGTCTCATATCTTCTAAGTGTAGTGTTTCGAACATCGATGAAATCCACATATGGGTACTGGAGAATTTTTCTAGTATTTTAAGATGAGCTTTTTTCCAGTTATTAAGCCATATTCAAATAGAGTCGTTTGAAACACATTTAGTTTAGGGCAATCTTCCGATATCCCGAAGATTATCCATCTGCTTCTGGGGTCAGTTTTATTTTAAATATTTTTGTGAATATTTCAAACATTTCAGTCCAAAATGTTTGAATCTTTGTACAAAAGACAAATGAGTGTGCTATATTAGCTTCTTGACATTGACATTTATCACAAATAGGTGAGACGTTGGGAAAAAGTTTACTTATTTTAGTTTTTGAATAGTAGAATCTGTGTAAGATTTTAAATTGTACAGCTGATGAGAGAAGAATTCTCTCTACAATAAAAAAAGTCCCCAAACACCTGTCCGACAGATCAGAAACACTCTTCAGGAGTCAGGTGTGGATTGTTCAATGACACTTGTGGTGGCCATTTGGCTTGTTTTGTGTGTTATTAATTATGGCATGTGTCTTTAAATTTTAGACTGGTGGGATTTATTACGTATTCTAGGGCGTGTTTGGTGTTGGGTTTCTTGCGCAGAAGCTTAGTTTAGTTGAGAACTTGAATAGGGAAGGTTTACTCTTCGACCATGTGACCGTTTAAGCGAGACACGAGGAGTTTTCTAATGTTTAAGCGATATGCTGGAGTTTCACGAAAATTAGAGTGTACGAGTCCGAGTATAAGGTCGGATGTATACCTTATTGTTTTTCTTCAACAATAAAGAAACTATTAATCAAAAGGTTGTGTTATGAAGATTTATCTGTGAAGAAGCTCTGCAGGTGTCACGGAGAACTCACATGCGTATTGCGACATTCTCCTTTAACCATGTAATTTCCTTAGTGGCTAGAGGGAGTAATCTCTTGAACGATATAAAAATCTGCCGCTACACCACTGTCCGCAGAAGACTTCATGAACAGAAATACAGAGGCTTCACTGCAAGATGCAAACCACTGGTTAGCCACAAAAATACGATGGCCAGATTACAGTTTGCCAAGAAGAGCAACCACAGTTCTGGAAAAAGGCCTTGTGGACAGAGGAGATGAATATTAACATACCAGAGTGATGGTAAGAGCAAAGTATGGAGGAGAGAAGGAACTGCCCAAGATTCAAAGCATACCACCTCATCTGTGAAACACGGTGGTGGGGGTGTTTTATCCTGGGCATGTATGGCTGCTGAAGGTACTGGCTCACTTATCTTCATTGATGATACAACTGCTGATGGTAGTAGCATAATGAATTCTAAAGTGTATAGACATATCCTTTCTACTCAAGTTCAAACAAATGTCTCAAAACTCATTGGCCGGCGATTCATTCTACGGCTAGACAATGATACCAAACATACTGCTAAAGCAACAAAGGAGTTTTTCAAAGCTAAAAAATGGTCATTTCTAGAGTGGCCAAGTCAATCACCTGATCTGAACCCAATTGAGCATGCCTTCTGTATGCTGTATTTTGTAAAACTGAAGGGGACTGGCCCCCAAAACAAGCATAAGCTAAAGATGGCTGCAATACAGGCCCAGCAGAGCATCGACAGAGAAGTCATCCAGCAACTGGTGACGTCCATGAATCGCAGACATCAAGTCGTCATTGCATGCAAAGGATATGCAACAAAATAGGAAACATGATGAAACCAAAATGTATAAAAATGGCCTTTTATTCAATCTGACAATGTGCACTTTAACCACATGTGATTTTTTTCTATTACAAATCTCAAATTGCGGAGTACAGAGGCAAATAAATAAATGATGGGTCTTTGTCCCAAACATTATGGAGGGCATTGTATATTCTGCACTCTGTATCTTCCACTTTGCTCTACCTATTGGACTTGAATTTGCCACGATTATATTTATTTATAATATATCTGTTTTGATTGGAGAGCATGCAAAACTGTTTTTCACTATATTTCAGTACACATGATAATAATAAACCTCGACCTAAACAAGAGACTGCAGATGCTGAAGAAGGGTCTCGACCCAAAACGTCACCCATTTCTTCTCTCCAGAGATGCTGCATGTCCCGATGACTTCAGCATTTTGTGAATATTTGGAGATGCCGGAATCTGATACGCAAAACAAACTGCTCATAGACAATTTTTTTTTAAAAAGACTCAAAGTGCTGGAGTAACTCAGTGGGTCAGACAGAATCCCTGGAGAACATGGATAGGTTATTCAGCAGGTCAGGCAGCATCTGTGGAGGTTGATGCTTCAGGTCGTGACCCTGCATAGGTTAATAATGATTGTGTTGATAGGCAGACAAGCTGAGAGAACACACCTGTATCCACCTATCACTCGCGGGGCTTTGTCCCGCACCCACCTCTCTTCTAGCTTCCCACCCCTCCCCCACCACAATCAGTCTGAAGAAGGGTCCCGTCCCGAAACATTGCCCATCCATTATCCTGCTGAGTTGCTCCTGCCGTCTGAAGAAAGGTCCCCAAGGGTATGTTACTATGTTTAAGAAAGTATCATTGAACAAGTGTCAAAAGATAATTGCTTGTCAGTTAGGTCTTTATTCTTTGGAGTGCAGAAGGTTAAGGGGGGACTTGATTGAGGTCTTTAAAATGATGAAAGGGATTCTCTCTCCCCTTCTCTCTGTCCTTCTCTCCCTCCCTCCCACGCTCTCTAAAGGACTTGTCATGCTCTGTGGCAGCCATTTACTTTCCTCTTCAACACGCAGAAAACGCTCCTCCGCTGTCCCTGGCCCCCACCTTCGCGATGTATGCGCGCGGTCGGTAGCAAAGATCCGATAGGATCTTTGGTCAGTAGATGCAGCTCACGCTTCGGTTGAGGCTCTCCAGGCAATTGACCAGAACCTCTGGTGAGTCATGGAGAGTGACCGGAACCCCCGGGAACCTCTGGGAACCTCACGGAAACCTTGGGTGGGGCACATGGTCTCCAGAGGTTTCTGTTCAGGTTTCCTAAGTGGGACAGGGGCTCAAGAGACAATGGCGTCTGATTACTGTAGGGAGGTTACATGGAAACACCTCCCCCCCCCCCACCCCCTTCTGTTTGAATAAGAGACTGTTTGTCAATTTCCAAAGTTAATTTAACTTTTAACTTATTCTCAAATTTCCAATGGAAATTGTGTTTTAAGCTGTTCGGCCGGGTCATAAAAATATTGTTCCCATCGCTCCCATTCTACCGACGTATCTTCTGAAAACATGGATAGTAGTAGAACTGCAGATGGTATTTTTAACCTTAAGTTGTGTTTTTCTCTGACCCGAAGCAGAAGAACTTATTGCTCAGATAAATGCTGTAAAACAAGAAAGAAAAAGCCTTGAGAAGACGAGAGAAGAGCTGGTGAAAAAGGCAAAGTCTTTGTTATCACAGAACCGACTGAGGCAAAACCAAGGTGAGTGGTTTTATCCTGTGGTGCACAAAACATAAAGAAATAGGAGCGGAGTAGGCAATTCGTTTTTTTTTGTACAGATACAGTGCCAGAAACGGGCCCTTCAGGCCAATGAGTCCACACCGACCTGCGACCCCCACACATTAAACATTATCCTAAACACACACCAAGGACAATTTTTACACTATTCTAAGCCAATTAACCTACACACCTGTAGTCTTTGGAGTGTGCAAGGGAACCGAAGACCTTGGAGAAAACACACGCGATCACGGGGAGAACTTACAAACTCCTTACAGCAAACATACTCAGGATCGAACCTGGGTCTCTGGTGCTGCAAGCACTGCAAGGCAGCAACTCCGTGCCGCCCAGCTGCACAGCGGCTCAGAGGAAAGCGCTCCAGAGGGCCATTGACAACGCCCAGAGGATTGTCGGCTGCCCTCTCCTTACCTTGGAGGACTTACACAGTTCCCGCGGCATCAAAAAATCTCAGAATATTATAAAGGACATTTCCCACCCCGGACACTCCCTGTTTGAACTGTTGCCGTCAGGCAGACGGTACAGATCTATAAGGACAAGGACAAACAGACTTAAACACAGTTTTTACCCCACTGCTATAAAGGCACTAAATGTAGCCGCCAAGGAACGCGGGGACTAAGGGACTGTGGTTGGTACACTGTGAAATCGACAGAAGGATGTAGGGTTGGGTGTTTATGCGTGCTGTTTTTATATTTCATATTTATTTTAGTTTATCATCTTTTTTAATATTTTACCTTGCATGTATCGTTAGCTTTTATGGTTTGAATGTTGCACTTTTGCATTTTTAAATTTTGTTGTACATGGTTCATGTTACAATGACAATAAAGAAACTATTCCATTCTGGTTTTGTATGTGGATGGGCCAGTCTTTAGTTTAATTTGTAGGAAGGAACTGCAGTTGCTGGTTTAATTCAAGGATAAACCACAAAATTCCGGAGTAACTCAATGGGTCAGGCAGCACTCTGGAGAAAAGGAATGGGTGATGTCCCTGAAGGAGGGCCTCGACCCAACATGTCACCCATTCCTTTTCTTCAGAGATGCTGTGTGACCCGCTGAGTTACTCCAGCCTTTTATGTCTATCTTTAGTTTTGTTTACTTGACTTTAGACTTTAGAGGCACCGTGCGGGAACAGGCCCTTCGGCGCACCGAATCCGCGCCAAGCCCAGCGATCACCCCGTACATTAGCACTATCCTACTCACTAGGGACAATTTACAATAAAGCCAATTAACCTGCAAACCTGCATGTGTTTGGAGTTGGGAGGAAACCAGAGCACTCAGAGGAAACCCATGCAGGTCACAGGGGGAACATGCACACTCTGTACAGGGAGCACCCATAGTTTAAGTTTTGTTTACTGTCATGTGCACCGAGGTACTGTGATAAGTTTTTGTTGCGTGCTAACCGGTCAGGATTGAACCCAGGTCTCTGGCGCCGTGAGGCGGCAACTCTACCGTGATGCCCACCTGAGAAAACCTGTCTTGTAAATCACCTGTAAACCTCTATCCCCACCCTCGTTCTTTGTTTGACAGTGCGTGACAGCTGGAAGAAGCAATACTTTGAGGCAAAGAAGGCGACGGGTCTGCTGGAAGGGACGGCCGTCAGATTACGGCTGGAGTTGGAGACCTTCTACCAGAAGCTACTGCATCAGCTGAGCGCCCGAGAAACCAGGAGACGGCTCCGCAAACTGCCCCCTACCAGCGCTTCCAAAGTATGGCCCCTTGTGTCATGAACCTCCCTCCAGTTCAGTTTAGTTTATTGTCATATGTACCGTGCTAACCAGTCAGCGGAAAGACAATACATGATTACAGTTGAGCCATTTACAGTGTATAGGTGCGTGATAAGGGAATAACGTTTAGTGCAAGGTAGAGCCAGTAAAGTCCAATCAAAGATAGTCCGAGGGTCAACAATGAGGTAGATAGTAGTTCAGGACCGCTCTCTGGTTGTGGTAGGATGATTCAGTTGCCTGGTAACAACTGGGAAGAAACTGTCCCTGAATCTGAAGGTGTGCGTTTTCACACTTCCATTCCACACTTTTGCCCGATGAGAGAGGGGAGAAGAGAGAGTGGCTGGGATGCAGCTCTAGTCTTAGACAGTAAGACACACGAGCAGAATTAGGCAATTTGTTCCATCAAGTCTAATCTGCCATTTAATCATGGCTGATCTATCTTCCCTCTCAACCCCATTCTCCTGCCTTCTTTGACACGCTAACAAAGTCATGACTTACAAGTCATTGGGTATTTTTAAAGCAGAGAATGACAGGTTCTTGATTATAAGGGTTTCAAAGGTTATGAGGAGAAGGCAGGAGAAAGAGATTGAGAGGGAAGATAGATCAGCTGTATTCCCTCTTTCGGCACTTTCCTGATGATTTATATATTCTAGCCCGCCCGACCCCTCCCTGTAGCTCAGGCTATCAAGTCGTGGCAACATCCTTATAAATTATCTTCGCACTCTTTCCAACTTGACAACATCCTTGCTAAACTGAACATAATACTCCAATTAAATTATAATTAGTTTAGTTTTGAGATACAGCGCGGAAACAGCCCCTTCGGCCCACCGAGTCCACACTCATCCCCACATATTAAACCTTTCCTACACACACTAGGGACAATTTGCAATTATACCAAGCCATTAACCTACCAACCTGTACATCCTTGGCATGTCGGAGAAAACCCACGCGGTCACATGGCGAACGTACAAATTACGTACACACAGCACCCATAATCGGGATCGAACCCGGGTCTCCGGCGCTGCAAGTGCTGTAAGGCAGCAACTCTACCGCTGCACCACTGAGGCGCAAAGGGTTGACTCTATTCTTGGTCCCAACCTGCGGCAGGGTCTTGACCTGAAACGTAGACCATCCCTCTGCCATCACAGATGCTGCCTGACCCCGGCAAGGCTACCAAGGGCAAGTCTCTCCCGGATCACACCCACTTTCCCCCTCTGCAATCGTGAACGAGGTACAGAGGTGTGAAAATGCACACCTCCGGATTCAGGGACAGTTTCTTCCCAGCTGTTATCAGGCAACTGAAACATCTTCTTACGAACTAGAGAGCAGTCCTGAACTACTATCTACCGCATTGGAGACCCTTGGACTATCTTTGATCGGACTTTACTGGATTTTATCTTGCACTAAACGTTATTCAAGTTATTCCCGTTTATCCTGTATCTGTACACTGTGAATGGCTCGATTGTAATCATGTATTGTCATTCGCTGACTGGTTAGCACGCAACAAAAAGCTTTTCACTGTACCTCGGTACACATGACAATAAAATTCAAACCTGCTGAGTTTCCCCCAACACTTAGTCTTTTCGTCTAGATTGCAGCGTCTTCAGTCTCTTGTGTCTCTAAACAAAGTGTTCTTTTGCAGAATGAGTTAATCATTCAGATTACAACACTCAAGCACGGAATTGATCAGCTTTATCGAAGACTGGAAAGTGCCAAAATGAAGTTGGTCACTGAGATGAAGGTGCCGTATTAGTTTTAAGCACAGGTTTTATTAATGCGATAAATGCATTAAATATTTTACTTATATACTCTTTTTACATTTGTTTTATGGGCCAGACAGGTTTAGTTTAGAACTACAGCCTGGAACTAGCTATTTGGCCCACCGACTCCACGCCACCCACGATCAATCGTTCACACTAGTTCTATGTTATCCCAGTTTTACATCCTACACACTAGGGGCAATTTACAGAATCCAAATAACCTAGAAACCTTCACGTCTTTAGAATATGGGAGGAAAGTGGAGCAATCGGGGGAAAACCCGGAGAACGTACAAACAGCACCTGCAGTCAGGATTGAACCCGGGTCTCCGGCGCTGTAAGGCAGATGTCCACATTCACCGCTGAGATAAGGAGATGCTATGGAAACGCCCATTGTGGAGGCCAGCTATCCAATGGCGCATCCTAACTGTCCTAATCTATATGCGGCGATGTACCCTTGTACGACACGATGTTGTTATTGGGATGGGGAGTGGATTGGAACGGGGTGGCGGATGGCTGCAAGAGATACCTTCCCATAAAAGCAATGAAAAACCAGTGAAATACTGGCTAAGGAATGCCTCAAGCTTAGCCAGCTGTCAAACCCAGCATGAACAAGTGTTTCTGATTGTTATTAGTTTTATGAATGACAATCAATTTTTACTTACTGTAATAATTTAATTTAATGAAAATAAATCACTTAAAACAGGAAATCACTCAAACAGGAAATTAGAAATGCGTGCAACAAAGGTAAGATAGTTATAATGGGTGACTTCAATCTACAAATAGATTGGGTGAAACAAATTGGCAGGGGTGCTGAGGAACAGGATATCTTGGCATGTATGCGGGATAGTTTTCTAAACCAACATGTTGAGGAACCAACGAGAGAGCAGGCTATACTAGACTGGGTATTGAGCAATGAGGTTAGTTAGCAGCCTTGTTGTGCGTGGCCCCTTGGGCAAGAGTGACCATAACATGGTTGAGTTCTTTAATAGGATGGAGAGTGACATTG
The DNA here is from genome assembly GCA_963514005.1 of Raja brachyura. The sequence goes on from OY740790.1 coordinate 73,917,757, forward strand.
TTAATTCAGAAACATGGGTCCTGAAAGAAAGGTAACTTTGAGGGTATGAGATGTGAATTGGCCAAGATAGACCGGCAATTGATTCTTAAAGGGTTGACTGTGGATATGCAATGGATGGCATTTAAAGACTGCATGGAAGGAACTACAACAATTGTTCATCCCAGTATGGAAAAAGAATAAATCAGGGAAGGTAGTGCATTCGTGGATAATAAGGGAAATCAGGGATAGTATCAAAACAAAACATGAAGTGTACAAATTAGCCAGAAAAAGCAGCCTACCAGAGGACTGGGAGAAATTCAGAGTCCAGCAGAGGAGGACAAAGGGCTTAATTAGGAAAGGGAAAATGGATTATGAAAGAAAACTGGCATGGAACATAAAAACTGACTGCAAAAGTTTTTATCGATATGCGAAGAAAAAAAGATTAGTTAAAACAAATGTAGGTCCCTTGCAGTCAGAAACAGGTGAATTGATCATGGGGAACAAGGACATGGCAGACCAATTGAATAACTACTTTGGTTCTGTCTTCACTAAGGAAGACATAAATAATCTGCCGGAAATAGCAGGGGATCGCGGGTCAAATGAGATGGAGGAACTGAGTGAAATCCAGGTTAGCCGGGAAGTGGTGTTAGGTAAATTGAATGGATTAAAGGCCGATAAATCCCCAGGGCCACATAGGCTGTATCCCAGAGTACTTAAGGAAGTAGCCCCAGAAATAGTGGATGTCGTAGTGATAATTTTTCAAAACTCTTTAGATTCTGGAGTAGTTCCTCAGGATTGGAGGGTAGCTAATGTAACCCCACTTTTTAAAAAGGGAGGGAGAGAGAAAACGGGGAATTACAGACCAGTTAGTCTAACATCGGTAGTGGGGAAACTGCTAGAGTCAGTTATTAAAGATGGGATAGCAGTACATTTGGAAAGTGGTGAAATCATTGGACAAAGTCAGCATGGATTTACGATAGGTAAATCATGTCTGACGAAACTTATTGAATTTTTTGAGGATGTAACTAGTAGAGTGGATATGGGAGAACCAGTGGATGTGTTATATCTGGACTTTCAGAAGACTTTCGACAAGGTCCCACATAAGAGATTAGTATACAAACTTAAATGGTATTGCCGGTTCAGTATTGATGTGGGTAGAGAACTGGCTGGCAGACAGGAAGCAAAGAGTAGGAGTGAACGGGTCCTTTTCAGGATGGCAGGCAGTGACTTGTAGGGTGCTGCAAGGCTCAGTGCTGGGACCCCAGCTATTTACAATATATATTAATGATTTGGACGAGGGAACATCTCCATGTTTGCGGATGACACGAAGCTGGAGGGCAGTGTTAGCTGTGACAAGGATGCTAGGAGGCTGCAAGGTGACTTGGATAGGCTGGGTGAGTGGGCAAATGCATGGCAGATGCAGTATAATGTGGATAAATGTGAGGTTATCCACTTTGGTGGCAAAAACAGGAAAGTAGACTATTATTTGAATGGTGGCCAATTAGGAAAAGGGGAGATGCAACGGGACCTGGGTGTCATGGTACACCAGTCATTGAAAGTAGGCATGCAGGTGCAGCAGGCCGTGAAGAAAGCGAATGGTATGTTAGCATTCATAGCAAAAGGATTTGAGTATAGGAGCAGGGAGGTTCTACTGCAGGTGTACAGGGTCTTGGTGAGACCACACCTGGAGTATTGTGTACAGTTTGGTCTCCAAATCTGAGGAAAGACATTCTTGCCATAGAGGGTGTACAGAGAAGGTTCACCAGACTGATTCCTGGGATGTCAGGGCTTTCATATGAAGAAAGACTGGATAGACTCGGCTTGTACTCGCTCGAATTTAGAAGATTGAGGGGGGATCTTATAGAAACATACAAAATTCTTAAGGGGTTGGGCAGGCTAGATGCAGGAAGATTGTTCCCGATGTTGGGGAAGTCCAGGACAACGGGTCACAGTTTAAGGATAAGGGGGAAATCTTTCAGGACCGAGATGAGAAAAACATTTTTCACACAGAGAGTGGTGAATCTGTGGAATTCTCTGCCGCAGAAGGCAGTTGAGGCCAGTTCATTGGCTATATTTAAGAGGGAGTTAGATGTGGCCCTTGTGGCTAAAGGGATCATGGGGGTATGGAGAGAAGGCAGGTACAGGATACTGAGTTGGATGATCAGCCATGATCATATTGAATGTCGGTGCAGGCTCGAAGGGCCGAATGGCCTACTCCTGAACCTATTTTCTATGTAAAACACTGTTAATAATTAACAACATTGAAGTAAACCCAAATAACTCAAAAACGTAAAATATTGTTTGGTTATCTTTCTTCATTTGAACATAGAAGAGTACAGCATAGGAACGGCCTTTTAGCCCACAATGTCCATGTCGAACATGATGCAAAGTTAAACAATTGGCTTCTGCCTGCATGTGTTCTTCACCCCACCATTCTCTGCGTATCCATGTGCCTATAGTGTTGTGCTTAAAGAGGCTTTCCCAAACGCAGGCAGGTGGGACAAGTGCAGCTGGGCAATGTTGTCTGGTGTGGGCAAGTTGTGCCGAATGGCCTGTTTCCACTGTGTCACTCCATGACTATTGGATGTGGATAGGCTGTTTCCACTAGTGGGAGAGTCTAGGACCAGAGGTCAGAGCCTGAGAATAAAAGGAAGGCTCTGAAGAGGAAGTCAGAGCGTGGTGAATGTGTGAAATTCATTACTACAGAAGGCTTTGGAGGCCGTTAATGGATATTTTTATGGCATAGATTGATTCCTGATTAGTACGGGTGTTGGGGGTTATGGAAAAGAATTGGGTTGAGAGGAAAAGTTAGATCAACCATGAGTGAATGTCAGAGTAGACTTGATGGGCTGAATGGCCTAATTCTGTTCCTATCACATGGACGTATCAATTTGCAGAGAATGGAGGGATATGGATCACATGCAGGCAGATGTGATCAGATCAGCTAGACATCATGTTCGGCCAAAGCCCGTTCCTGTGGTGTACTGATCTATGAAATGTGAAATTAAAGATATTGTGGGGTTAAGGGCGTCATCAATCCTCTGTAATACTGTTCTCTAAGACCATAAGACGTAGGAGCCGGATTAGGCAATTTGGCCCATTGAGTCTGGTCCGCCATTCAATCATGGCTGATCTATTTTTCCCTCTCTTAGTTTGGTTTATTGTCATGTGTACTGGGATACAGTGAAAAACTTTCTTTTGTGCGCGCTATCCAGTCAGCGGAAAGACTGCATATGATTACGTGTGTAGAGAGGAACTGCAGATGCTGGTTGAAACCGAAGACCGACACAAAAAGCTGAAGTAACTCAGCGGAACAGGCAGCATCTCTGGAGAAAATAAAATAATCTGAAGAAAAATCTCGACCGGAAGCTTCACCTATTATCTTTCCCCAGACATGCTGCCTGCCCCACTGAGTTACCCCAGCATTTTGTCAGAGTCATAGAGAGATACAGTGTGGAAACAGGCCCTTCGGCCCAACTTGCCCACACAAGCCAACATGTTCCAGCTACACTAGTCCCACCTGCCTACGTTTGGTCCATATCCCTCCAAACCTGTCCTATTCATGTACCTGTCTAGCTGTTTCTTATATGTTGGGATAGTCCCTGCCTCAACTACCTCCTCTGGCAGCTTGTTCCATACACCCACCAACCCCCCCCCCCCCCCCCCCCCCCCCACCCCTTTGTGTGAAAAGGTTACCCGTCAGATTCTTATTAAATTTATTCCCCTTCACCTTAAGCCTATGTCCTCTGGTCCTCGATTAGCCTACTCTGGGCAAGAGACTCATGATTTTATACATCATAGAAACATAGAAACATAGAAATTAGGTGCAGGAGTAGGCCATTCGGCCCTTCGAGCCTGCACCGCCATTCAATATGATCATGGCTGATCATCCAACTCAGTATCCCGTACCTGCCTTCTCTCCATACCCTCTGATCCCCTTAGCCACAAGGGCCACATCTAACTCCCTCTTAAATATAGCCAATGAACTGGCCTCAACTACCCTCTGTGGCAGAGAGTTCCAGAGACCCACCACTCTCTGTGTGAAAAAAGTCCTTCTCATCTCGGTCCTAAAGGATTTCCCCCTTATCCTTAAGCTGTGACCCCTTGTCCTGGACCTCCCCAACATCGGGAACAATCTTCCTGCATTTAGCCTGTCCAACCCCTTAAGAATCTTGTAAGTTTCTATAAGATCCCCTCTCAATCTCCTAAATTCTAGAGAGTATAAACCGAGTCTATGCAGTCTTTGTTCATAAGACAGTCCTGACATCCCAGGAATCAGTCTGGTAATCATAAGATCACCACTCATCCTCCTGCACACCAATGAATGGAGTCCCAGCCTACTCAACCTCTCCGTATACCTCAGACCCTCTAGTCCTAGCAACATCCTTGTAAATCTTCTCTGTACCATTTCCAGTTTGACAACATCTTTCCTATAACATGGTGCCCAGAACAGAACACAATACTCTCAATGCGGTTTCACCAGTGTCTTATACATCTGCAACGTGAACTCCCAACTTCTATACTCAATAATCTGACTAATGAAGGCCAATGTGCAAAAAGTCTTTTTGACCAGCCTATCTACCTGTGACGCCACCTTCATGGAACAGGCACCTGCATTCCTGAAAAGAGGGATTCTACAACACTCCCCAGAGTCCTACCATTCACTGTGTAGGCCCTGCCCATGTTAGACTTCCTAACATGCAACACCTCACATTTCTCTGCATTAAATTCCTCAGCCCACCTGGCCAATCGCTCAAGATCCTGCTACAATTTTTCACCGCCATCTTCATTATCTGCAAAACCCCCCACTTTTGTATCATCAGCATTGTACAATCAAGCCATCCCACAGTGTATAGATACAGCGTGAAGGGAATAATGTTTCGTTCCCAACCCCATTCTCCTGCCCTCTCCCGATAACCTTTGACGCAGAAAAGTTTAATTGGTTTTGTACGTAGGGACACACTCATTTCACTGCTGCCAGCGGGAAGAAGGTACAGGAGCCTAAAAACTCTAACATCCAGGTTCAGGAACAGCTTCCTCCCTGCAGCCAATAGGCTATTAAATACAACAACCTCCAATAAGCTCAGAACATTACGATACTTATTATTGCACTATTATTCCTTTTTTTTGTGTACGTATGTGTGCATGTGTGTATATAAAAAGTTAAGTATATAATATATATACAGTGGCTTGCAAAGGTATTCATACCCCTTGAACTTTTCCACATTTTGTCACGTTACAACCACAAACGTAAATGTCTTTTATTGGGACTTTATGTGATAGACCAACACAAAGTGGTGCATAATTGTGAACTGGAAGGAAAATGATACATGGTTTCCAAATTTTATTACAAATAAAAAACTGAAAAGTGTGGCGTGCAAAAGTATTCAGCCCCCCTCAGTCAATACTTTGTAGAATCACCTTTCGCTGCAATTACAGCTGCAAGTCTTTTGTGGTATGTCTCTACCAGCTTTGCACATCTAGAGACTGAAATGTTTGCCCATTCTTCTTTGCAAAATAGCTCAAGCTCAGTCAAATTGGATGGAGAGCATCTGTGAACAGCAATTTTCAAGTCTTGCCAGAGATTCTCAATTGGATTTAGGTCTGGACTTTGACTGCGCCATTCTAACACATGAATATGCTTTGATCTAAACCATTCCATTGTAGCTCTGGCTGTATGTTTAGGGTCGTTGTCCTGCTGGAAGGTGAACCTCTGCCCCAGTCTCAATTCTTTTGCAGACTCTAAAAGGTTTTCTTCCAAGATTGCCCTGTAGTTGGCTCCATCCATCTTCCCATCAACTCTGACCAGCTTCCCTGTCCCTGCTGAAGAAAAGCGTCCCCACAGCATGATGCTGCCACCACCACGTTTCACAGTGGGGATGGTGTGTTCAGGGTGATGTGCAGTGTTAGTTTTCCGCCACACATAGCGTTTTGCATTTAGGCCAAAAACTTCAATTTTGGTCTCATCAGACCCGAGCATCTTCCTCGACATGTTTGTTGTGTCCCCCACATGCCTTGTTGCCAAACTGCAAACGGGACTTCTTATGGCTTTGTTTCTACAATGGCTTTCTTCTTTCCACTCTTCCATAAAGGCCCGATTTGTGGAGTGCACAACTAATAGTTGTCCTGTGGACAGATTCTCCCACCTAAGCTGTGGATCTCTGCAGCTCCTCCAGAGTTACCATGGGCCTCTTGGCTGCTTCTCTGATCAATGCTCCCCTTGCCCGGCCTGTCAGTTTAGGTGGACGGCCATGTCTTGGTAGGTTTGAAGTTGTGCCATACTCTTTTCATTTTCAGACGATGGATTGAACAGTGCTCCGTGAGATGTTCAAAGCTTGGGATATTTTTTTATAACCTAACCCTGCTTTAAACTTCTCCACAACTTTATCCCTGACCTGTCTGGTGTGTTCCTTGGGCTTCATGATGCTGTTTTTTCAATAATGTTCTCTAACAAGCCTCTGAGGCCTTCACAGAACAGCTGTATTTATACTGAGATTATATTACACACAAGTGGACTCTATTTACTAATTAGGTGACTTCTGAAGGCAATTGGTTGCACTGGATTTTAATTATGGGTATCAGAGTAAAGGGGGCTGAATACTTTTGCACGCCACACTTTTCAGTTTTTTATTTGTAAAAAAATTTGAAAACCATCTATCATTTTCCTTCCACTTCACAATTATGCACCACTTTGTGTTGGTCTATCACATAAAATCCCAATAAAATACATTTACGTTTGTGGTTGTAACGTGACAAAATGTGGAAAAGTGGTATGAATACTTTTGCCAGTCACTGTATATGTGTACACACACACACACACACACACACACACATTGTTTACAGTATATTATGTTTACATATTTTGTTGTGCTGCTGCAAGTAAGAATCTCATTGTTCTATCATAATCGGACATTACAGGGGCTTCTGTTGTCTTCACAGTTGAGGAAGCAGACCTTGACGGACCTCAAGGCCCTCCGAGCAGAGTTGGCACACAAGAAGACTCGTTCGTCTCTGAACCGCCTGCACGGTGCCTCTACTCCCCATGACCTAGACATCCTTGCTGCTTAGTAACGCAGAAGGGCACTGAACTGTCCCGTACCCCAGCATCACAACATCACCCGCCCCCACGTATCACGTTGGCTGTGAAGTCCTTGGGTACGCATCACTCTGCATGAATGGAAGATTTTATTTTAATCCGCATTCGGTAATCGCAGAGGGTTGTTGATGTAGCCCAGTCCATCACACAGACCAAATATCAATGAATATTTTAAAGGCAGAATTAGATAGATTCTTGATTAGTACAGGTGTCAGGGGTTATGGGGAGATGACAGGGGAATGGGGTTAGGAAGGAAAGATGGATCAGCCATGATTGAATGGCGGAGTAGACTTGATGGGCTGAATGGCCTAATTCTGCTCCTATCACTTATGAACATGGCTCCCCACCATGGACTCCATCCACACTTCACGCTGCCTCGGGAAAGCAGCCAACCTAATCAAGGACTTGTCCCACCTTGGTAATTTATTCTACTTCCTCCTCCCTTGTAGATAGATCAGCCAAGATTAAATGGCAGAGTAGACTTGATGGGCCAAACGGTAGGCCCAATTCTACTCGTATCAGTTATGACCTTATGTTCTCACTTCTCAGCAAATGAGTTCAGTGGGCAAATGGTCACGCAGTAGACTTTTCCACTGTCCCAAGCAACGGTAAGCTTGAAGTCAAAGGGGAACCACCTTTCTTTTTACTTGCAGCAACACCAGCTGAGTAGCGGTCCCACTACTAGGGGCAGCCTCCTCTCACTCCATCCACTATTTTCCACTGGATCCAGGGGGCCAAAGAAGCCAACTTAGGCTTTAGACCACAAGTAATGGTGGACCACAAGGAAGGGTGGATGTACACAATGCGTTGAAGAATGGCCCCAACCCACAATGTTGCCTGTCCATTCCCTCCACAGATGCTGTTTCTCCAGAACTTTGTGTTTTACTCAAGATTCAGGGGTTATGGTGAGAATGCTGGGGAATGAGGAGAGAGGGAGAGAATGATCAGCCATGATTGAATGGCGGAGTAGACTTGATTGGCCGAATGGCCTAATTCTGCTCCTAGTAGTTATGAAGATTCCAGCATCTGTAGTTCCTTGTAACTCCCTGGAGACATTGGGCTGCATGGTGGCGCAGCGGTAGAGTTGCTGCCTGGTACAGTCGACCTAGGTTCGCTCCCACACTCCAAAGACGTGCAGGTTTGTAGGTTAATTGGCTTGGTATAAGTGTAAATTGTCCCTAGTGTGTGTAGGATAGTGTTAGTTGTGTGGGGATCGCTGGTCGGCGCGGACTTGGTGGGCCGAAGGGCCTGTCTCCTTGCGGTATCCCTAATCTAAACTATATCTAAACAAGGCTCTAAACCTCGGGGTGAACAGAGGGTACGGGGTCTGAGGTGAAGGGGATGGAGTTGACATTCAAGAGGAGGCTGTTGTCCTGACACCAGAGTGCCAGATCAGCCACCTCCCGGTAGGTCTTCTCATCGTTATCGGAGATCAGGCCCACCACCACAGTGTCATCAGCAAACTTGATTATAGAGTTGAACCTAACCACACAGTCATGTGTGTACAGGGAGTACAGTAGGGGGCTGAGGACACAACTCTGTGGGGATCCTGTGCTCAGGGTGAGGGAGTTTGATGTATTTCCTCCCATCTTGACCACCTGGGGCCTGGCGGTGAGAAAGTCCAGGACCCAGGCACACAGACGGGGGTTGTGCCCCAATTCCAGCAGCTTCTCAGCAAGTCTGGTGGGGACTACCGTGTTGAAGGCTGAACTGAAATCTATGAACAGCATCCTCACATAGTCCCCCTTCTGGCTGTCAAGGTGAGAGAGAGCGGAACCTGGGAGACCGCATCGTCCGTGGATCTGTTTGGACGGTATGTGAATTGTAGCCGGTCCATGTTGCAGGGGAGGAAGGCGCAGATGTGTTTCTTGACCAGCCTCTCAAAGCATTTCATGACTACCGAGGCGAGGGCCACCGGACGGTAGTCATTCAGACAAGCTGGGGAGGCATTTTTTTGGGACGGGTACAATGATGGATCTTTTGAAGCTATGAGGGTGTTAAAGGATGTTGAAGCTATGAGGATTTTACAGTTATGAGGATGTATTGTAAGATGACTTTAATAATACAATTTTGCAACAGTGTATTAATCAATTATATGTTAGGTAAAGAGCATATACCGTGAAGGTGAAATTGAGTTCCAAACCTGCCTCCAAGTTAAAGGGGGAGGAGTGTTATGTATGAAATATAATTAACATATTTGATGTCTTGTGCAATGGTACGCATGCGCAGGAGAGACTCATGTGGCGTTCAGAATAAAGAAGCTCGCTAGTTACCTCCCGTGTCCGAGTGTTATTTAAAGTCCATTTCAAGCACCAAATACACAACATAAACCTATCGATGGAACGTATGATGAGCGTTTGACGGCCCTGAGTTTATGTTTAATTTATTGTCACGTGTACCGAGGTACAGTGATAAGCTTTTTATGCGTGCTGGCAAGTCAGCGGAAAGGCAATACATGTTTACAATCGAGCCTTCCACACTGTACAGATACATGATAAAGGGAATAACTTTTAGTGCAAGATAAAGTCCAAAAGCATAGTCTTATTAAGCTGTGTTATGATTTCCTGACTTATCTTCAATGTTTAAGAAAGAACTGCAGATGGTGGTAAAGTCGAAGGGAGACACAAGATGCTGGAGAAACTCAGTGAGGCAGCAGCAGCATCTATGGAAGGAATCTATGAATCCTTATCCAAGGAATTGGCGATGTTTCAGTTCAAGACCCTGGATCTTGATCTGGATGTGGTACGCTGAAAAGCTCTAGGTAGAGCATCACTCAGCACTTATACTGGACATTTTTTTTTACATTGTATCAAGCCAATTAACCTACAAACCTGTACGTCTTTGGAGTGTGGGACGATCTTGCAGATCACGGGGAGAACGTACAAACTCCACACAGACAGCACCCAAAGCCGGGATCGAACCCGGGTCCCTGACACTGCATTTTGCTGTCAGGCAGCAACTCTACTGCTGTGCCATTGTGACTACATTTCTTCAGACCTTATCTTTAATGCCCCAGTCGATGAAGGCATGCATACCATCTACCACCTTTACCATTCCATCTCCTTGTAGTGCCAGTTTCAGGAAGTTATGGACTTCTGAACGTTTATGAGACTTAAAAAATTAATGAAGCAGTAAAGTGTGGCAGTGTGACATAACAAATTAAGTTTGAGATGTGAAGCAGCAAACTGAAAGATTATCGGAATATTTTATACTCCCAGTTGCAAAAGAAGTACATTCATTGAATATTATGAAGTCATCTTGGTTAATGATAATTCCAAACACAAAATCATCTGAAAATGAAATATCAGTAATTATCTCGTGTATACTTGCACTTGTCATAATTAATATAATACACAACACAAATTTCCACTGAATTTCATAAACTTGAGCCTTCATTCAGCTGAATGATTTGCTAGCCAAGATTTGAGTGCATTCTGGAATCAATTTGCAAGATCTGAAATCATTAATTGATTGAAACACATTGTTTTGATAAAATATATTAAATCTAATTTCGGTCCTGGTCTCTAGATTTCTTCAGAAGAAAACAAAACGGTGTTATTCACTGCTGATGCTTCTTGTTCATTGTTAGAGTAGGGCGTTCCACATTGATTGTGCATTCTTGGCCTCCGCAGTTTTGGAACTGTACGTCAGGAAATTTCCTGTCCAAATACCAATTCCGCGAAGTTTTAGTTTCTTCATGAGAGCCACCTTTAGTTTAATACTCTGTAAATTGTCAAACCAGACCTCATGGAATACCTTCCCTGTCTGTTGAAAAATCAAAGAGTTGTACACATGGGAGACGCACAGTCTAAAACGCTTAATAATTAAAAGAATTGAGCTCACGGTATAAGATGCAGTCCGACACGTTGCGAAATAAAGAAGTCCATAATTACAAAATTAGAATTTCAACAGATTATGAAAATGTTCATTCATCTTTAACAAATTATTAGGGACTCCGCCTGGAAGGAAAATCAGAACGCATCTATCAGACGTGGTCTGCATTTATAGAATTACTACAACGATAGGATGCAGGAGTACCTCAGGCCTTGGTAGGGGGGGATGAAAAACTATCGAGTTGGTGGATTCCTTTTGCGTGATATTTATAACATAATAACTGGCTTTTTTTTCTTTTTCCTTTTTTTTAGGGTCTATCTTTTAACCCCCTTTTCTAATTCTTTGACCAAGGGTTTCTTCTCCCCTTTGGCACTTTCTTTCACTATCACAACTCTTTTCACATTTCACTCTTTTTCTCTCTATTCTTTTTCTTTAAAAGCCATAAAATTATGGGGTACAATGATTGTAACAGTATATGTGTGTATATTGATGTATTTACCTCTAATAAATAAAATTTAAAAAAAAAACAAATTATTAGGGGAAAAAGTTTATGTATCTGCGGGTTAGTATTATTTGGCCATCTAAGTAAAATTACTTCCATTGAATTATTACTGTGGGATAATTTAAAAGGTTAATTATGTGGTCAAAAATCAAAGTCCTGGAGTAACTCACTGGGTCTCAATTTTCTACTTGTTTCTACTTTTTATAATTATGTAAGGGTGACATGGTGGTGCAGCGGTAGAGTTGCTTCCTCACAGCGCTAGAGAGCTGTGTTCCATCCTGACTACGGGTGCTGTCCGTACGGAGTTTGTACATTCTCCCCGTGACCGGCGTGGGTTTTCTCCGGGTGCTCCAGTTTCCTCATACACTCCAAAGACGTTCAGGTTTGTAGGTTAATTGATTTCGATAAAAATTGTAAATATTTCCCAGTGTGTGTAGGATAGTGTTAGTGTATGGGGATCGCTGGTTGGCTCGGACTTGGTGGGTCCAAGGGTTTGTTTCCATGCTAAATCTCTAAACTAAACTAAACTAAACTAAAACTATAACTTCAATTTTCTGGCTGGTTAACAGGAGTGTACTGAGGAGAAAGCAGAAGAGATTTGCCAGAACGTTGAAATACAAAGTATTTGTAGGAGGTAGCGGGTCAGGCAGCATTTGTGGATGGAATAGGTAGGCCACCTTTCGCTTTGGGACCCATTCTTCAGACTGATGGAGTAGGTTGGGGAGGGGTGAGGATGGGGAGAGAAAGTTGGGAAAAAAGGAAGGCGATGGGAACTGCTGATACGGTTTACACCGTAGGCCAAAAATGCGAGAGTAATTCAGCGGGGCAGGCAGCATCTCTGGTAGAAGGAGTGGGTGACGTTCCGGGTCAAGACCCTTCTTCAGACTGGCGAGTGATAGGTGGATACAGGGTGGTATCAATGGCTGAAGGATGGCCAAAGGCTGGACATGAAAAAATAAATAGAATGGTGAGAAACAAGCTGGAATGGATTATTTCAGCATCGAGGAGACACTTGAGAGGCTGGGCCTTGTTTTATGTAACAGCAGCAGCGTACACCAAAAGTAAGAGGCGCATCGGAAGGATCTAGACACAAAAAGCTGGAGTAACTCAGCGGTCAAGCAGCATTTCTGGAGAAAAGGAATAGGTGACGTTTCAGATTCTTGATTCCTCTACCCTGGGTAAAAGACTCATTTTTCCTCTCCTTTCCTCCTTCAGAACAGTTTAATCGGTGACAGGGAGGCGCAGCCGTAAAGCTGCTGCCTCCCAGCACCAGACACCCAGGTTCCATCCTGACTACGGGTGCTGTCTGTGCGGAGTTTGTACGTTCTCCCCGTGACCGCAAGGGTTTTTTCCGAGATCCTCGGTTTCCTCCCACACTCCAAAGACGTGCAGGTTTGTAGGTTAGTTGGCTTGGTATAAGTGTAAATTGTCCCTAGTGTGGGAAGGATAGTATCAGTGTGCGGGGATCACTGATCGGTGCGAACTCGGTGGGCCGAAGGGCCTGTTTCCACGCTGTATCTCTCAACTAAACTAAATAGTTTAATCACAAAAGGGAGAAGTGTAAACATATCCTAAAGATGACACCGGCTTCAGGCCTGCAAGGTGATTTGACTGACAATATTACCTTGTAGCTAAACGATGGTACATTCAATTCTTTGTGCCAGAATACCCTGGCTGCTGTTTTGGCCAGGATCTCGGTGATAGTCTTGTACGGGACCTTTTTTCCGGATTTGAAACTGCACGGATGTTTCTCACGTTTATTTATCAATTCACACCCACCTGACTGGAAAATATAAGGAGGTCAAAATAAAGTATTGATTGATTGATTGATACTTTATTGTCAGGTGTACTTGGTGCAGTGAGATTATTTGCTTTGCATACAGTACAACTAAGGTCATAAAGTCATAAGTGGTAGGAGCAGAATTAGGCCATTCGGCCCATCAAGTCTACTCTGTCATTCTCTGATCCATCTCTTCCTTCTAACCCCATTCTCCTGCCTTCTCCCCATAACCCCTGACGGCAGTGATTAAACATATCCATTGACTTGGCCTCCACAGCTTTCTATGGCAAATAATTCCACAGATTCGCCACCATCTGAGTAAAGAAATTCCTCCTCAGCTTCTTCCTAAAGGAACGTCCTTTAATTCTGAGGCTATGACCACTTGTCCTGGACTCTCCCACCAGTGGAAACACCCTTTCCACATCCACATCCACTCTGTCCAAGCCTTTCACTATTCAGTAATGAGATCCTCCCTCATCCTTCTAAACTCCAGCAAGTACAGGCCCAGTGACATCAAACGCTCAAACCCACTCATTCCTGGGATTATTGTTGTAAACCTCCTCTGGACCCTCGCCAGAGCCAGCACATCCTTCCTCAGATATGGGGCCCAAAATTGCTCACAGTATTCCAAATGCTGCCTGACCAGTGCCTTAGAGAGCCTAATAGCCCTGTCCCACGGTGTGAGTTCATTCCAAGAGCTCTCCCGAGTTTAAAAAAAATCAATAAGCACGGAGAATGAACGTAGCGGGTACGTCGGAGCTCGGGGACGTCTCTTAGCGCTAACGGCAGGTACTCGGGAAGACTGGCTAATGGCAGGTAAGTACGGGAAGACTCGTGAAGATTTTTCAACATGATGAAAAATGTCCATGAGAGCCCCGAGTACCGACGAGTGGCCAATACCGTAAATCTCCGAGTTCGAATCAGGGCAAACTCAGGAGAGCTCTTGGAATGAACTCGTACCATGGGACAGGGGTTTCAGTATTACATCCCTGGTGTTGCATTCTAGCCTTCTTGAAATAACATTGCGTTTGCCTTCCTTACTACCAAATCGACTTGCAGATGAGCATTTTGGGAATAATGTATGGTATGATTTGCCTGGATAGCACTCAAGTCAGCGGAAAGATAATACATGATTACAATTGAGCCATTTACAGTTTATAGATACATATAATCATATAATAACCATATAACAATTACAGCACGGAAACAGGCCTTCTCGGCCCTTCCAGTCCGTGCCGACCATTTATTTTCCCCTAGTCCCATCTACCTGCACTCAGACCATACCCCTCCATTCCCTTCTCGTCCATATACCTATCCACTTTACTTTTAAATGTTAAAATCGATCCTTCCTCCACCACTTCTGCTGGAAGATCATTCCACACAGCCACCACTCTCTGAGTAAAGAAATTTCCCCTCATGTTCCCTCTAAACTTCTGTCCCTTAATTCTCATGTCATGCCCTCTTGTTTGAATTTTCCCTACCCTCAATGGGAACAACTTATCCACGTCAACTCTGTCTATTCCTTTCATCATTTTAAAGACCTCAATCAAGTCCCCCCTTAACCTTCTGCGCTCCAAAGAATAAAGACCTAACATGATAGGAAATAACGTTTATGCAAGGTAAAACCAGCAAAGTCCGATCAAAGATAGCCCTTGGGTCACCAATGAGGTAGATAGTGGTTCAGGGCTGAAGTTTAGTATAATGAAAAGAAGATATAAAATAGATATTAAACATATTTACATCAGAAGTAATGTTGAAATGGTTCAAAAGCAATCTATGAATTTAAGAAAAAATATCGCGCTTTCTAAAATACAACTCAATGTCCCATTTAAGACTAGTTATCAAATGGATTATTTTCTCCTTACCTCATGCAACTTCTTGCAAGGATAATCAACACCAAACCATGGCACTCCCATGATAAGCTTACTGGGGGCAATTCCCAGGTTTATATATGACTTGATGCCTAGGCAAGCAAAATATGTCTTAGATTAACATTGAAACTTGGCTGGTCAATATCGAACTGAAAGGTCTTACTGTACATACCTGATACTATTTTAGTGTAGGGGGAATTTGACTTTGCAAAGCACTCATTAATGTTTGTAGTGTGCATATAGTAGCTCATCACAAAGAGATAGTCGGCGTAATTTGCTAATTTTCCATATTCGTAGCATCGGCCATAAGCACATTCTGGTTTCCAGGGAGCATCAATTATCAGCTAAAGACCAGTGAAAAAGGACATTGGATGGTCACACAGACAATTGTGGTTTGGTTACCTAGTTTCACGATAGCCTAGAGACCCAGCAAGGAAGCAGGCCCTTTGGACCTCCGAGTCCACGCTGACCATTGATCACCCGTTCACACTAGTTCTATGTTATCCCACTTTCTCATCCACTCCCCACACACCAGGGGCAATTTACAGAGGGCCGATTAACCTACAAGCCCACACGTCTTTGGCACGTGGGATTAAACGTGGGTGCACCGGGAGAAAACCCACGTGGTCACAGGAAGAACGAGCAAACACCAAACATACAGCACCCGAGGTCAGGATCGAACCTGGGTCTGTGCTGCATTAGGGCAGCAGCTCTACCAGCTGTGCCACTGATTATGTAACCCCACTTTTTAAAAAAGGAGGGAGAGAGAAAACGGGGAATTACAGACCAGTTAGTCTAACATCGGTAGTGGGGAAAATGCTAGAGTCAGTTATTAAACATGGGATAGCAGCACATTTGGAGAGTGGTGAAAGCATTGGACAAAGTCAGCATGGATTTATGAAAGGTAAATCATGTCTGACAAATCTTATAGAATTTTTCGAGGATGTAACTAGTAGAGTGGATAAGGGAGAACCTGTGGATGTGTTATATCTGGACTTTCAGGAGGCTTTCGACAAGGTCCCACATAAGAGAATAGTATACAAACTTAGAGCACACAGTATTGGGGGTTCAGTATTGATGTGGATAGAGAACTGGCTGGCAGACAGGAAGCAAAGAGTAGGAGTAAACGGGTAATTTTCAGAATGGCAGGCAGTGATTAGTGGGGTACCGCAAGGCTCAGTGCTGGGACCCCAGCTACTTACAATATATATTAATGATCTGGATGAGGGAATTGAATGCAACATCTCCACGTTTGCGGAGGACACAAAGCTGGGGGGCAGTGTTATCTGTGAGGAGGATGCTAGGAGGCTGCACGGTGACTTGGATAGGCTGGGTGAGTGGGCAAATGCATGGCAGATGCAGTATGATGTGGACAAATGTGAGGTTATCTACTTTGGTGGCAAATACAGGAAAGTAGACTATTGTCTGAATGGTGGCCGATTAGGAAAAGGGGAGATGCAACGAGACCTGGGTGTCATGGTACACCAGTCATTGAAAGTTGGCATGCAGGTGCAGCAGGCAGTGAAGAAAGCGAATGGTATGTTGGCATTCGTAGCAAAAGGATTTGAGTACAAGAGCAGGGAGGTTCTACTGCAGTTGTACAGGGTCTTGGTGAGGCCACACCTGGAGTATTGCATACAGTTTTGGTCTCCTAATCTGAGGAAAGACATTCTTGCTATAGAGGGAGTACAGAGAAAGTTCACCAGACTGATTCCTGGGATGGCAGGATTTCCATATGAAGAAAGACTGGATAGACTCGGCTTATACTCGCTGGAATTTAGAAGATTGAGGGGGGATCTTATAGAGACTTACAAAATTCTTAAGGGGTTGGACAGGCTAGATGCAGGAAGATTGTCCCCGATGTTGGGGAAGTTGGGGAAGAACAAGGGGTCACAGTTTAAGGATAAGGGGGAAGTCTTTTAGGACCAAGATGAGAAAATCATTTTTCACACAGAGAGTGGTGAATCTGTGGAATTCTCTGCCACAGAAGGTAGTTGAGGCCAGTTAAATTGGCTATATTTTAGAGGGAGTTAGATATGGCCCTTTTGGCTAAAGGGATCAGGGGGTATAGAGAGAAGGCAGGTACGGGATACTGAGTTGGATGATCAGCCATGATCATTTTGAATGGCGGTGCAGGCTCGAAGGGCCGAATGACCTACTCCTGCACCTATTTTGTTATGTTTCTAAGTTTCTATCCATGTATTGTATCATTATCTGCATGTTGTTGCGTTAATGGAGCTATAAAGCTGCAGTACATAAGAATCTAATTGTTCCGTCGCTGCTACATCTGACAATTAAACTCTCTTGACTCTTAGAACATTAAACACTGCTGCACAAGAACAGGCTCTTCAACCCAAAATGTTGGTGCTGAACATGATAACCATACAACCATATAATAACCATATAACAATTACAGCACGGAAACAGGCCTTCTCGGCCCTTCCAGTCCGTGCCGACCATTTATTTTCCCCTAGTACCATCTACCTGCACTGAGACCATACCCCTCCATTCCCTTCCCGCCCATATACCTATCCACCTTACTTTTAAATGTTAAAATCGATCCTGCCTCCACCACTTCTGCAGGAAGATCATTCCACACAGCCACCACTCTCTGAGTAAAGAAGTTCCCCCTCATGTTACCCCTAAACTTCTGTCCCTTAATTCTCATGTCATGGCCTCTTGTTTGAATCTTTCCTACCCTCAATGGGAAAAGCTTATCCACGTCAACTCTGTCTATCCCTTTCATCATTTTAAAGACCTCAATCAAGTCCCCCCTTAACCTTCTGCGCTCCAAAGAATAAAGACCTAACTTGTTCTCTGTAACAATGATGCCAAGACTCCTCTTTTTATTGACCTTACATTCCATTCATACAGACTATAAGCACATGCATGTGAAGAAGGGTCTCGACCAGAAACGTCACCCATTTTCTTCGCCCCAGAGTTACTGCACCATTTTGTCTATCTTCGGTTTCAAACCACCATCTGCAGTTCCTTTCTACACAAGCTCATGTGTTTTATGGGAGCTGCGCGTTTTTACAGTGTTCACAACTGTACAATGTGAAACACCACAGAGTTTGGAGACATATGAGACTGCAGATGCTGGGAGAAGGAAGAAACAAAGTGCTGGTGGAACTCAGCAGGTCAGGCAGCATCTGCGGAGGGAATGAATGAATGAATGAATGAATGAATGAATGAATGAATGAAAGGAATTGTCAACCTTTTAAATCAAAACTTCTGTAAAGTGTAAATTGTCCCTAGTGTGTAGGATAGTGCTAGTGTACGGGATGATTGCTGGTCAGTGCGGGTTCAATGGGCCAAAAGGCCTGTTTCCATGCTGTACCTCTAAAGTCTAAATTAAACGCTTTAGAGTCAACTTCAATCAATTTCAATCTGCATAACACTAAAAAATTAATTTGCCTTTATACTTAATTATAAAACTAAATTTGTCACATTAAAAATTACATTTACCCTTGATCCAGGAAGTTCCTTATGGAATTTTTCAAAGACTTCACGAACAGCTTGAGTTATTCCTTGTGACTCCTTAGAATATTTAACAACACGCTCATTGATGTGTAAATTCAATCCATCCATACCTTTACTTTTTACTAAATTCACATTTTTTATAATCCAATTTCTTCGTTTCTGTGCATTGTTTAGAATTTTCAATGGTGGGAGAGTGTCTGATGAATCACAAAGGTCATCGGTTATGAATGCAGTTTGATAAGATCAAAGATCCCCAAATAACCCCAATATTGAGCATGCCGTCATGTTCGATAAATTCGGACAACAGAGTTTGATTCACTCAGTAGTTTATTACACTACTAAATAAGGCACGTACACTCACATATCCCTGAATATCCCCGATCGCACTCGCAAACCCCGAGCACACCGCAGGATGTTATGTGCAAGATCACCTGGCAATGTTCACGACACGATCCAAAGCTAGGGCTTTTTTCCCGAAACGGCGCCCAACACCATCTTTTATGGCATTTCTTATCAGAGCACCACTGCCCCCTCCCCAAGCTAATTATAAGCTCCCCTTGTCTGCAATGTTTCTGAATGGCAGGGGGGAAGGCGGGGGGTGGTCTACCCAACGATTGCTGTTGTGTTTTGTTCACCAATGCTATACTTTCCCATAGTAAGTCAATTTATTCACATACAAGGAATTTGCCTTGGTGCTCCGCCCACAAGTAACAACAAGACATACAGTGACAGTTACGAATGACTGAGAAAGGCTATGCTCTGAGGCAATGGACACAGGTGCAAGGTCAATTTTTGGAGAAATTGTTTTCAAGTGGCTCCTCCTCTCTTCGACTAGAGTTCTGCACCACTCTCTCTCGCTGCCTCCCCTCTGAGATTCTTCCTGCTCTCCAGGTGACCATCGTCTGCTTTGATCTGTTTTCACAGTTGACATTCTCCTTGAAACCCTTCCAGACCATCTAGTTTCCCTCTTCCCAGATTCTCAGTCTGAAGAATGGCCTTGACCGGAAATCACCCATTCCTTCTCTCCAGAGATGTTGTCTGTCCCGCTGAGTTACTCTATCATTCTGTGTCTATCTTTGATTTAATCAGGTAACAGTAATCAGGCAACTGAACCATCCTATCACCAACTAGAGAGCAGTGCTGAACTACTATCTACCTCATTGGAGACCCTCGGACTATCTTTAATCGGACTTTATTGGCTTTATCTTTCATTACACGTTATTCCTGGTATTTCCATTTATCGTGTATCTGTACACTGTATCTTGGTACACCTGACAGTACACTAAACACAAATTCCGTTGTGTAAAAAAAAAACTTGCCCCTCTCACCTTGACACTACCCTGGAGAAAATACTCCAACTATCTATCATACCTGTGCTTCTCATAATTTTCTACACTTCTATCAGGTTTCCCCTCAGCCTCCATGCTCTGGAGAAAACAGTCCAAGTTTGCCCAACCTCATCTCATAGCTAAAGGCAGACACAAAATGCTGGAGTAACTCAGCGGGTCAGGCAGCATCTCTGGAGAAAAGGAATAGGTGACGTTTTGGATCGAGACCCATTTCCCATCCTGGTGGAGCGCATACGAACGTGAAAGGGGGGAGGGCGGGAGGAGGGGGTGGAGTGCGAGAGACGAGCAGACCTGAAAGGATGAAACGAGGATGGAATTCAAAGTGGACGCGATAAAGTGATGTTCGGGCGGACCTGGAAGGACTATGGCAGGGTGCAGCCCAAGCGGACGTGAAAGGGTGAAGGGCGAGCGGATCGTGTCGGGTGAACCGGCTTCAAATTGACTGGAAGTGAAGCGGGAGATGAAGCGGCATGGCAGCAACCGTAGAATTAGTTAAGTAGATATGTTACAATACCTACCTTTAGCAGCGCTGCAGTTCTGCCACTCCCCGTGTGCGTGACTTTGGCGCCTTTCAGAGGGGGGCGGGTTTAAAATGCCGATTTTTTTCTAGACAGTCCAAGTCGATCCATGTCGGGCGATTTCGTCGCAAAAGAGAAATCGCTCCGACATTTCATTCATAAAGGTATTTTTATACTACGCTAGATTATTTATTAACTAGAGTAGTTTAAAAATCATCTTCTAAAGCTCTGAATGGTGACAGCGGAGCGGACCTACGGTAGGCGATAAAAGAAGCTACACAGTTTATTTTTACATAAAAACTTGGTTTTTAGGAAGGCTTTAATCACATTTTCATGTTGCGAAAATTGGACAAAAAAAATGTATGAACCGGCAGTATTTTTCATACTGACTTCACCGCAAACCGCAACGTTCCAATCCACCGCGTTCCACTAAAACCCACTCGCTAGTTGATTTAAATGGCCATTAATTTACAGGCATTAGACACTAAATTCCTTCCATTTGGCCTAGAAATTCATGAAAATTAGATATAAAAATTATGTTATATTGTGGATTATTGTGTGAATGTTATTTGGACACTTAAGCAATTTTAAAAAAGTTTATCTTTTCTTAAGAAATGGATAGATGTTTAGATCTACTCTTTGAATTTTGTAATTAGCTACAATTAGATAACTAACTAATTATATGCTTTAATTTCAGGTCATCCAAGTAAGATTGTTTCACATTTGTTTCAGAATGCTTCAATCTATAATAACTGAAAATTTCATTGAGTTCTCTTAATTTTTAAGAAAGTTATGGGCTTTTAACTGTTCGAGATCACAGCTTTTGAGTTAAGTCAATTGAAAGGCAATGGGGAACAAGATGCTAATTTCCGAGTATGAAAATGGTCATAACTTTCTTAATACTGAAGATATTAAAGTGAATTAGGTGTCAAATTAAACTTCTCTTTATGCTTTATCTGATGGGATAAATTGCAGACTTGATTTTTTAAATCTCAAAATGTTGTAACATTGCTAAGTTAAGTGCACATTGTACAGGTGCTTTTGAGCCATAGATAGTTGTGCAGCGTAGAAACGGGGTCGCCTTGTCCGAAGAAGGGTCTCGATCCGAAACCACAGATGCTGCGTGTCCCGCTGAGTTACTCCAGCTTTTTGTGTCTCGTCTTCTCTCTACTGGTCATTGTGTCTGCCGACACTATTCCCACTTGACTGCATTAATTTGGACAGAGATTCGCAGAGATAGAGTTGCTGCCTCACAGCGCCAGAGACCGGGGTTTGATCTTGCCCACGGGTGCTGCCTATACGGAGGTTTGTACATTTTCCCCGTGTAAAGGGCCTGTCCCACCAACATGCGATTGCATGCGGCGAGCGCGAACAAACGTGGTGGCTTGAGGCGTACGGCCTCGCGGGGCCGGTCCAACTTCCAACCGCGGAGCCATATGGAGCTGGTCCCGACATCATACTCACCAATCAGCTGGGCAGGAGGCGGGCCAACTGAATTTGGACGTCGCACGGCGTTGGCCGGTGACGTAATCATGCAACAGCACACCGGGCAGTGATTTTATCGCGCAATGCCACACGCTAGGTGTACGCCGTCCAGACGCTGCATACGGCATTAAGATGTTGTGTACGACATCGAGGCACTGCGTACGGCCTCAATGCAGCTGCGGGCCAACAGGCTGTTGCCGCGCGGAATTTTTGAACAGTGTCAGTTTTTCGGAGCCCCTCGCGATGTCCGGACCAGCCCCACACAACTCCATACGGCTCCGGCGATCGAAGTGGGACAGGCCACGCGAGGCCATACGGCTCAAGCGACCACGTTAGGTCGCGCTTGCCGCATGCAGTCGCATGCTGGTGGGACAGGCCCTTTGGTGTGCGAGGATCGATGGACGGCGGGACGCGGTGAGCCGAAGGGCCTGTTTCCACGCTATATCTCTAAAGTAAGCTGGGGGTGGGTGGAATGAGAATCTCATTTATGTTCTGTCTGAGGGGAGGTAGAGTGAGTCAATTAACCACAGTGGGGTGGGAGCCATATTTCCTAAAATAAAGTAGAGTCAGAGAGCACAGAAACAGGCCCTTTGGCACAATTGGCTCATGCTGCACATGATGGCCCATCTATATCTGCCCCATTTGCCCACGTTTGGCTCATATATCTCGAAACATTTCTTATCCATGTACCTGGTCAAATGTATTTTAAATGTGACTCTACTACCTCCTCTGGCAGCTGCTTCCATATACCCACCACCCTCTGTATGAAAATGTTGTCCCTTTGGTTCCTATTAAATCTTTCCCCGCAACCTCCGGTTTTTGATTCCCCTACTCTGTGGTAAAAGACAATGTGCGTCCTGTGAACCTCTCGTGATTTTACACACTTCCATAAGATCTCCCATCATCCTCCTGCACTCCAAGGAATAGTGTCCAATCCTGCACAACCCCCACCTACCCCACCCCCCCCCCCCCCGTAGCTCAGGCCCTCTTGATAAAGTGCTGGAAATGCCTGGAGCAACTCGAGGTACCAAGGCTACCCTTGTGCCTCACTCGGTCATTATCTTTGATCTGTGACCCATCATCTTCAGGAGGCAGAAAAGCATTTCATATTTTTGAAATAAAATTAATTACCTCGAATAACAACTCGAACACCATTGGCATGAGCATGGCACAGGAGTTTGGGGTTATATTGTCCCATGGCCACAACAGTCGTAACCTTGGGCCAATTATAAAACCTCCAATCCGTTCCTCCAGTGTCAAAGACAAGGACCTGGTACAAGACAAGGGGTGTCAGTTACACATTACTGTTTCATTTGCAAATCGCAGAGTTATAACCATATAACCATATAACCATATAACAATTACAGCACAGAAACAGGCCCTCTCGGCCCTTCCAGTCCGTGCCGACCATTTATTTTCCCCTAGTCCCATCTACCTGCACTCAGACCATACCCCTCCATTCCCTTCCCATCCATATACCTATCCACTTTACGTTTAAATGTTAAAATCAATCCTGCCTCCACCACTTCTGCTGGAAGCTCATTCCACACAGCCACCACTCTCTGAGTAAAGAAGTTCCCCCTCATGTTACCCCTAAACTTCTGTCCCTTAATTCTCATGTCATGCCCTCTTGTTTGAATCTTCCCTACCCTCAATGGGAAAAGCTTATCCACGTCAACTCTGTCTATCCCTTTCATCATTTTAAAGACCTCAATCAAGTCCCCCCTTAACCTTCTGCGCTCCAAAGAATAAAGACCCAACTTGTTCGACCTTTCTCTGTAACTTAGTTGCTGGAACCCAGGCAACATTCTAGTAAATCTCCTCTGTACTCTCTCTATTTTGTTGACATCCTTCCTATAATTAGGCGACCAAAATTGTACACCATACTCCAGAGTTGGTCTCACCAATGCCTTGTACAATGTTAACATTACTTCCCTACTCCTATATTCAATGCTCTGATTTATAAAGGCCAGCACACCAAAAAGCTTTCTTTACCACCCTATCTACATGCGATTCCACCTTCAGGGAACTATGCACAGTTATTCCTAGATCCCTCTGTTCCACAGCATTCCTCAATTCCCTACCATTTACCATGTACGTCCTATTTTGATTTGTCCTGCCAAGATGTAGCACCTCACACTTATCAGCATTAAACTCCATCTGCCATCTTTCAGCCCACTTTTCCAAATGGCCCAAATCTCTCTGTACACTTTGAAAATCTACTTCATTATCCACGACACCACCTATCTTAGTATCATCTGCATACTTACTTATCCAATTTTCCACCCCATCATCCAGATCATTGATGTACATGACATACAATAGTGGACCCAACACAGATCCCTTAGGCACCCCACTTGGCACCGGCTTCCAACCTGACAAACAGCCATCCACCATTACTCTCTGGCATCTCCCATTCAGCCACTGTTGAATCCATCTTGCTACTCCGCCATTAACACCCAAAGATTGAACCTTCTTAACCAACCTTCCATGGGGAACCTTGTCAAAGGCCTTACTGAAATCCATATAGACAACATCCACTGCTTTACCCTCATCAATTTCCCTAGTTCCCTAGTTGTAGATGTAGCCCAGTCCATCACAGACCATTCTCCTCATCATTGACTCCATCTGCACTACATGTCACCCCAGGAATACCTGGAGTATTGCGTGCAGTTTTGGGCCCCTAATTTGAGGAAGGACATTCTTGCTATCGAGGAGAGTGCAGTTTACAAGGTTAATTCCCGCGATGGCGGGACTGTCATATGCTGTGAGAATGGAGCAGTTGGGCTTGTATTCTCTGGAGTTTAGAAGGATGAGAGGGTATCGCATTGAAACATATAAGATTGTTAAGGGCTTGGACACACCAGAGGCAGGAAATATGTTGCCGATGTTGTCGGAGTCCAGAACCAGGGGCCACAGTTTAAGAATAAGGAGTAAGCCATTTAGAACGGAGACGAGGAAACACTTTTTCTCACAGAGAGCGATGAGTCTGTGGAATTCTCTGCCTCAGAGAGCGGTGGAGGCAGGTTCTCTGTATATTTTCAATAGAGAGCTAGATGGGGCTCTTAAAAATAGTGGAGTCAGAGGATATGGGGAGAAGGTAGAAACGGGGTACTGATTGTGGATGATCAGCCATTGAATGGCGGTGCTGGCTTGAAGGGCCAAATGGCCTGCTCCTGCACGTATTGTCTATTGTCTATTGAAAGCAACTAACCCAATCAAAGACTTGTCCCAGTCTCCCCCCCCCCCCCCCCCCTTCTTCTCTCCGCTCCCATCTGGCTGAAGGTACAGAAGCTTAACATTGCACACCACCAAACTGAGGAACACCCTCTTCCCCTCTGTTATCAGGCTTCTGAATGGTCCTTCCATAAGCTAGGGCACTGTCCGATTCATCTCTACTCCATTGTGGACGTTGGACTTTGTCCATGGACTTGTTGCACGACAATACTGAGAAATGTATGCTGCATTCTGGTAACATTCTCTTTGATCTACCTGTTGCACTTGTGTGGGGCTTAATTGTGTTCATCCAGTATTATCTACAGAAATATAGGAACTGCAGATGCTGGTTTACAAAAAAAGAGGCACAAAGTGCAGGATTAACTCAGCAGGTCAGGCAGAATCTCTGGAGAACATGGAGAGATGATATTTCGGGTCTAGCACGCATACAAAAGCTTTTCACTGTACCTCGCTCCATGTGACAATAGTAAATTGATACCAGGACCAATTTATTAACTTAAACAAAGGAGGACTGTAGGATTTGGGCCAGGACTTTTCTTGCCTTTTTTTTTGCTCAAGATTCCAGCACCATTAGATTAGAGATACAGCACGGAAACAGGTCCCTCAGCCCACCAAGTCTACACTGACATTTGTTCGCCCGTCACACTAGTTCTATACAATCCCACGTCCTCATCCACTCCCTACATTCTGGGGCCAATTAACCTGCAAACCAGCATATCTTTGGGATGTGGGAGGAAACCGGAGCACCCGGAGGAAACCCACGTGGTCACAGGGAGAACGTGCAAACTCGACACACACACCACCCGAGGTCAGGATCGAACCTGGGTTTCTGGTGCCGCGAGGCAGTGGCTCTACCAGCTGCGCCACTGTGCTGCCATCTCTTGCGCCATCATGGCAATACACCCTAGCCTTCGCTCCCCCCACCTGTAATCCCGTTTCAGAGCAGTACATGTCACCCACCTCCACTGCATGATGAATCTTCTGGGGTATGGGTTGGCAGAGGGCTGCATCAATACATTTACATTGGCCGTCTGGTTTCCCAGATCCACTGCCAGCCCATATCACCAGCACCGTCAAGACCACATCCCAACCGCGGCACATGCCGTCCTCCGCAGCTCTGTCCTGTCCTCGGGACCTCCGTACGTGATTGCTTTTCTTTCTCCTGCCCTCCGTGGCGACAGTAAACCATTGACGCAAGTTTCAAACCATCCTCTGTCGAAAATGGTTTGTAAAGTGTAAAGTGAATGCCTTTCCAAAGAGTAGCTCCACCCTCAGCAGAAGATAAGATCTGAATGGTGGCCTCTCGGGCTTTTGATCAATGTTTATTTGGTTCTCTCTGTCCACTGTGTTTCAGTTCCATGGTGATAGCATCAGGCAGCAAAGAACAGCACTGTGCTAATGCCAATAGAACTGCCCTGGACAGGTCTTTACTGTGCAGAGATGGAACACACAGATTGTGAATCCCTGCTAATGGCAACACAGGAATGTATCAAAGAGAAATTGTTATGTTTGGCCCATCTGAAACTGAGAAGGTGGCATGCACCACTCCACAGAAGAAGGGTCCTGACCCGAAATGTCCCTCCACAGATGCTGCCCGTCCCGCTGAGTTCCTCTGTCACTTTGGCTTTCGCTGGAGATTCCAGTTCTTCGTGGCTCGCTGCACAATTTCTGTTGGATTAAGCAGCTCACGTACATCTCTCCAGTCTCTCATTGCGATTACTGATAGGTCCAGCTCAACCTGTTCCACGGGCAGTCCTTTGTAAAGGTTGATGGAAGGAACTGTGGATGCTGGTTTAAACCGAAGACAGATACAAAAAGCTGGAGCAACTCAGCGGGTCAGACAGCATCTCTGGAGTAAAAGGAATAGATGATGTTTCAGGTTGAGACCCTTCGTCAGGCCATATTTCATATATAACATATAACATATAACATATAACAATTACAGCACAGAAACAGGCCATCTCGGCCCTTCAAGTCCGTGCCGAACAAATGTTGAGATGTGTCTCAACATGTTCATGTTGAGACACATCTTCAGATAGGCTGAAGAAGGGTCTCGACCAGAAACGTTACCTAGTTCGTTTCTCCAGAGATGCTGCCTGATCCACTGAGTTAGTGCAGCATTTTGTGTCCATCATCCATTCCAAAGGGTTACGGCCATGATAATGATGCGTTTACATAGAAACATAGAAAATAGGTGCAGGAGTAGGCCATTCGGCCCTTCGAGCCTGCACCGCCATTCAATGTGATCATGGCTGATCATCCAACTCAGTATCCCGTACCTGCCTTCTCTCCATACCCCCTGATCCCTTTAGCCACAAGTGCCACATCTAACGCCCTCTTAAATATAGCCAATGAACTGGCCTCAACTACCTTCTGTGGCAGAGAATTCCAGAGACTCACCACTCTCTGTGTAAAGAATGTTTTCCTCATTTCGGTCCTAAAGGAATTCCCCCTTATCCTTAGACTGTGACCCCTTGTTCTGGATCCCACATGTGCTCGTTTACAAGAAGCAATTGCCCTCGGGAAGATTGGTGGTCAACCATCTTCCTGAACTGCTGCGATTCACCCGGATGGAGCACTTCCTGCTGTGGTCCCAGGTGTCAACTCAGTGAGGGTGGAGGATTTAGAAAGGATTTTTTATCAGGATGCATCACAGCTTTGTTTGGGAACAGCT
Organism: Raja brachyura; assembly: GCA_963514005.1. Next base: position 73,945,565 of record OY740790.1, read on the forward strand.
CCATCCAAGACCGCAAGAAATTGCAGCGAATTGTGGACGCAGCCTCGACCATCACACAAACCAACCACTCTTCCATTGACTCCATTTATACCTCACGCTGCCTCGTCAAGGCCAGCAGCATCATCAAGGACGAGTCGCACCCTGGCCACTCCCGCTTCTCCCTTCTCCCATCAGGCAAAATGTATAGAAGCGTGAAAACGCACACCTCCCGATTCAGGGACAGTTTCTTCCCAGCTGTTATCAGGCAACTGAACCATCCTCCCACAACCAAATAATAGTTCTGAACTACTGTCTACATCATTGGTGACCCTCGGACTATCCTTGATCAGACTTTAGTGGCGTTGCCTTCAACTAAATATTATTCCCTTATCATGTATCGGTACACTGTGAATGGCTCGATTGTAATCATGTATTGTCTTTCAACTGACTGGTTAGCACGCAACAAAAGCTTTTCACTGTACCTCGGAAAACGTGACTATAAACTAAAACTGAAACTGAGGAGCAGAGTTAGACCTTCAGGCCTGATGGAGGGAGTGAGCCTGCAAGTGGTGGTGTACCTGTGTGCCTGCCGCCCTCGTTTTGTTTGACGGTGGAGGTGTCGAGAATGGGAGATGGAGATCCGAGTTGAGCAATGGCCAAGACACAGGCTCCAGGCATGCGCACTGGCAATAGAGGGAGTGGACCACTGGATGGATGAAAAGCGCAAGATTAGACTGAATGTAGTTACAATTGCACGGTGGCGCAGCGGTAGAGTTGCGTCAATCATGGCTCATCTATCTCTCTCCCCTAACCCCATTCTCCTGCCTTCTCCCCTTAACCCCTGTCACCCATACTAATCAAGAATCTATCTATCTCTGCCTTAAAATTATCCATTGACTTGGCCACCACAGCCTTCTGTGCCAATGCATCCCACCCTCTGACTAAAGAAATCCCTCCTTATCTCCTTCTTAAAGGAACATTCTTTAATGCTGAGGCTGTGACCTCTGGTCCTAGACTCTCCCACTAGTGAAAACATCCTCTCCACTCGTCCACTCTGTCCAGACCTTTCACTATTCGGTGCGTTTCAATGAGATCCCCCCTCAACCAGCGAGTACAGGCCCAGTGCCAGCAAAGGCTCATCATGTGTTAATCCACTCATTCATGGGATCAATCGCATAAACGTCCTCTCGACCCTCTCTTGAGCCTGCACATCCTTCCTCAGATATTAAGAAAAATTGCACACGATATTCCAAATGCGGCCTGACCAGCGTCTCAGAGAGCCTCGGCATCACATCCCTGTTTATGCATTCTAGCCCTCTTGAAATAAATGCTAGAATTGCATTTGCCTTCCTCACTACCTATTCGACTTGCAAATTAACTTTTAGGGAATCCTGCACCAGCACTCCCGAGTCCCTTTGCACATCCAATTTCTGGATTACTTTGCACTACCTGCTGTACTTTGATTTGATTGCACACATGTGTGTAATGACCTGAATGGACAGCTTGCAAACAAAAGCTTTTCACAGTATCTCAATGCACGTGATGGTAAGAAAGCAATATTAATAGTAAAAGGCTGCGGGCATAAAATGGAGAAATGCTGGCAGATGAGGACAAGGTTAAGATACGGAAACAATTAAAGTCTAAATTGTAAAAACATACAGATCCTTGGAAACCAACTGATAAGGAACTGTTTTCACAGACAGAGAGGCAACACTGGGAACACCATGTCTGTCAGCCTCCTGAAAATAAAACTATTGACTAAGTGATTCAAAGAATGAGATTGGTCTGGCGAGAAATCAAGTTTTGCATCAACTGTTTAACCCTCTGATGGGTGAAATTTTTATGTTTTTTTTCAGTTAAGTTTAGCGATTCAGCACAAAAACAGGCTATTCGGCACTCCGTTTCCCCACCGACCAGCGATGCCCGCACACTATCCTACACTAGAGGCAATTTTTACATTAATACCAAGCCAATTAACGTACAAACCTGTACGTCTATGGAGTCTTGGGAGGAAACCGAAGGTCTTGGATGAAAACACACGCAGGTCACGGGGGGGGGGGGGGGGGGGGAATATACAAACTCCTTACAGAGAGCACCCGTAGACAGGAATAAATCCTGGTCTCTGGAGCTGTGAGCGCTGTATGGCAACAACACTACCGCTGTGCCACCCAAGCATACGTTTTAGGGGAAGTTTCTGGGAAGCACTGCAATCCAAGAGTTATTAAAGTGGAGAGGGTGCAGAAAAGATGCACAAGGGAGTTGCTGGCACTGGCCAGATAGGAGGTGAGAATGGATAAATTGGGACTATTTTCCCTGGAGAGGCGGCCTTGTCGAGGTTTATAAAGCCACGAAGGGTGTCGATAAGGCAGTTTAGGATTACAGATGACAGATTTTGCCAGGTTAGGAGAGTCTAAAACTTGAAGGCTTAGGTTTAGAGCGGCATGACGGTGCAGCAGTAGAGTTGTGCCTTACAGAGTCAGACCCTGACTACGGGAGCTGCCCGTATGGAGCTTGTACATTCTTTCCGTGAGCGCATGGGTTTGTGTCCGTTTGCTTCAGGTTCCTCCCACACTTCAAAGATGTACACGTTTGTAGGATAATTGGCTTCTGTAAAATTGTCCTTAGTGTGCAGAAAACAGTTAGTGTATTGGTGATTGTTGGTCGGCATGGACTCAGTGGGCTGAAGGGCTTGTTCCGTGCTGCACCTCTAAAGTCTAAAGTCTAAAGGTTAACTTTAGATTTAAAAGGGACCCGAGGAATTGAGAAAGACGAGAGGAGATTACTGGGTCAATGATGAAGGCCTTTGTATCTTCTCTAGCCACAGCCAAGGTCCCAGAGGACTGAAGCGTACCCAATGATGTTAGGAAGGAAAGGAGGTACATTCCAGGGAATTACATCATTGGCTACGCTTCAGTCCTCATGTGAGTGATAGGAAGCCATTGGACAGGATTCCTCGGGATAGGATTTACTCTCATTTGGATGAAAATGGGTTAATTAGGGACAGTCAACATGGCTTTTCATGCAACAGGTCGTGTCTTAGTAACTTTATTAGGTTTTTCAAGGAGGTGACAAAGACGATTGATGAGGATAGTGCAGTGGATGTTGTCTTCATGGATTTCCCTAAGGCATTGGATAATGTCCACTATGGTAGGCTGATCCAGGCGATTAAGGTGAATGCGGTAGAGGCGGCACGGTGGCGCAGCAGTCTCACAGCGCCAGTTTAATCCTGACTATGGGTGCTATCATTTTTTTCTTTTCCCTGACGTGTGTAGTTTATGTATAGGGAGAACTGTCAATGCTGGTTTAGATCGTCACAATATGCTGCAGTAACTCAGCGGGTCAGGCAGCATCTCTGGAGAGAAAGAATGGGTGGCATTACTTCTGCCTGTTCCTGTCCCACTTCCACACACTTCGACTCCATCCTAACCCCCCTGGCCCACTTCGTCTCGACCTATGTCCAAGACACCAGGCACACTCTTCATCTCTTCAATGATTTCTGTTTCCCAGGCCCCCTCTCCCTCATCTATCTATATTACACCAAGGCTCTTCCCTTTGTTCTTAACGTTCTAAATGTCTGTGTGAGCCGGTGTTGTGTTGGACGTACAGTGAGATTCTTTTAATCTCCTTCATTTGTATCTTCTTCCAAAACGCTTTCTTTCGCACATTCTACTCACATTTTTTCCCTCATCAGGATAAATATTTTCCTGTCGCATTCCAACCTATATTTCCAAGGTTTTTAAAGTTTTAATCATTTCTTTCAAAAAATGAACTGCTTTTCAGTGGGAGACTCCTGCAGCACTTTTCATTGATGATGTCACAGTGCCTTCTCACAGAAGTCCAATCACGATGGATCTCGTTGGGACAGGGGTGGGAGATTGTAACCCTCACGTGGTCCGACCTGTTTCCACCAATGTAATCACTTCTGGCATGCACAATCAAATAAGATCCAATAGAACAAGTTGTCCTCCCCCTTTCACTCTACCCCCCGCTCCCTATCTATACCCTCTCTCTTAACCCCCCTTCCTCTCTACCCCCCTCCCTCTCTACCCACCTCCTTCTCTACACCCAGCCCATCCCTCTCTCCCCCTCACCTTCCCTCTCTACCCCTCCTCTACCACCTCCCTCTCATCTCTACCCTTCTCCCTCTCTACACCCTCCCCATCCCCCTCCCTCTCTGCCCCCTCCCTCTCTGCCCCCTCCCTCTCTACCACCCTCCCTGTCTACCACCCCTCCCACTCTCCTCCCCTCCATCTACCTCTTTCCCCCTCACCCTCCCTCTCTAACCCTCCTCCTTCTCTACCACCTCCCTCTCTACCCCCTCCCCTTCTTCTCTACCCCTCTACCTCTCTATCCCCTCCCCATCGCCCTCCCGCTCTATACCCTCCCTCTCTGCCCCCTCCCTCTCTGCCCCCTCCCTCTCTACCACCCTCACTGTCTACCACCCGTCCCCATCTCTTCCCCTCCCTCGACTTCTCTACCCCTTCCCCCTCCCACTCAACACCCTCCCTCTCCCGTTATACCCCTCTCACCCTCCTTCTCTGCCCCCTCCCTCTCTACCATCTTTCCCTCTCTACCACCCCTCCCTCTCTACCCCCCCTCCCTCTCTACTCCCCCCTCCCTCTCTACCCCCCCTCCCTCTCTACTCCCCCCTCCCTCTCTACCACCCCTCCCTCTCTACCCCCCTCCGTCATGGGCAGGTACATGGGTAGGAAATGTTTGGAGAGATATGGTCCAAACATGGGAAACTGGGAATTTAATGGGGCATCTTGTTCCACACAATGAGTTGGGCCAAAAGGCCTGTTTCCATGCGGTATGACTAAATGACATAAGTATAAAGTTGTATCAGGATATAGGAATCTTTGACGAAAATTACAGTTATATATATTTTATTTAGTGGATGATAATTCTTTCTTTAGACAAAGCACTGATCCCCAGATTAGCAATAATATTTTTGTTTGTGTGTGTTCAATACTACTCACTCAAAGCCAAGTTTAATTGCAAAGTGTAATGGTCACATTTGATGACAATTTTACTTCGGAGTCACGTGAGTGACTACGTGAAGATCCCGCCAGCACGCATGCGCGACATATCGTCGAAGCGACAGACAGGGAGGAGGGTCGCTCCTCCACCGGTAAATTTAAAACGGACCTGCAGGTGAGTATTTACTATCCTGAGGTCGTTTTGTGGGCACTCTGTTGTGGTTTTTCTTACAGAGTACTCCCATCATGGACAAGTCACGAACTAAGTCCAAACGGACCGCTTCGAGACTGGCTGCGGAGGACCGCGGGTACGCGGGCAGTCAGCAGTGGCCGGCTTCTCCAGAGCTGCTCGTTGTTCAAACAGCAGCCCCCGACTTGACACCACGGCAGCCCGCAGGAGCACCTCGGACTGGCAGCAAAGCCACCCGGAAGTCGGACAAGCCCGTTGACTCGGCAGGGTCTGGGCTGGAAGACTCACTGCCTGCGGGAAGCGGCAGCGGTCGATTATCCCGCATGGAGTGGATGGTGGAACAATTGCTCCAACGTAACCTACTCCAGCAGGAGTCTGGTCACCGTGGGTCTCCTAGCAGAACCACGGCATATACTCGGCGGCAGCACCCCTATGCACCCACCAACAGGCCACGTTATCACAGCGAAAGAGCAGCTGGTGAAAGCTCAAAGGCCGTACAACCTACACAAAGGTCTTTTTCAGGCCATGACCCAGAATGGCCTTCCTGGAAGATGTGCCAACTCCACACCACAGCGCCTCCACCTCCCAGGAACCAAGGACGAAGGAAACCAACACAGCACCACCGGTAACCATGGAGGTAGGTGGGTCTGGTTGCCCCCGGAACATAACATGTGTAACTTCTTCACAGGTTGCGGGAAGGTTACACTTGTTTAGGGATGCATGGAGTTCTATAACTTCTGATCCTTTCATACTGCAAAGTATTCAGGGGTACAAAATTGAATTTGTTCATAAACTGCTCCTTCCGGTTCAGCATGCACCTAGCTGAAAGTTTGTGCTTTCACAAAAAGAGAAAGTGGAAGGTTATGCGGAACTGTTAAGACTACATACAAAAGGAGTAATTGAGAAAACCAAACATGAATCTCTTGAGTTTGTATCAAACATCTTCACCAAAAACAAAAAAGATGGCGGATGCCGCATCATTATTGATTTGACACAACTGAATACTTTTGTGCAGTACACCCACTTCAAAATGGAAACTTTTGTTACTGTCAAACATCTAGTTTCCAAGGGATACTTCATGACTTGCATCGATCTAAAAGATGCATACTATTCAGTACCAATAGAGAAAGATCACCGCAGATATTTGAAATTTATCTGGATGGGGCAGCTCTGGCAGTATAAAGCGCTGCCTAATGGATTAACATCAGCCCCCAGACTGTTTACTAAAATATTGAAACCGGCCTTGGCGTTTCTTCGGAAACAAAAACACATTGTCATGGCATATCTCAATGACATCCTAATTGTGGGGAAAACCTTGGAGTTGGCCAAATTGGCTGTCTCAGCCACCAGGCTCCTACTTCAAAAATTGGGGTTTATCATCCATCCAGACAAATCCAATTAATGCCTTCTATGACTATGGACTATTTGGGGTTCACGATTAACTGTTCATATGTCTGTCACTTTGCTAAAGGAAAAAGCAACAGACTTAATAGAGGCATGCAACAGCCTTGTTTGCATCAGTAAACCATCTATTTGGCAAGTAGCCAGGGTAATTGGGAAGCTCGTGGCAGCCTTTCCAGCCCCACAATTTGGACCCTTACATTACCAAAATCTATAGAGGGCCAAAATTGCAGCACTCAAACACCATGCTGGCCACTTTGACAGGCCAATGCAGTTACCAGCCAAAGCAAAATTGGAATTGCGATGGTGGATTAACAATGTTCGACATTGCTCTAATCCCATCATAGTCACAAACCCTTCGGTTGTGTTACAAACTGACGCCAGCGCTCACGGCTGGGGAGCAACCAATACCACCTCCAGTTGCGGTGGTAGATGGAATGCACACAAGTTAACCTTACTTCAGACACTGGGTATCAATCATCCAGAGATGTTGGGAGCGTTTCACGGACTTTGGGCTTGTTGCTCAGACATGCATCGTCTGCATGTTTGCCAACAAATTGATAATACCACCGTGGTGGCATACATTAATCATATGGGTGGAATTAAGTCGATATCTTGTGACGAATTGGCCAATTCAATCTGGCACTGGTGCATAGAAAGAAACATTTGGATATCGGCTACTTACTTTCCGGGTAAGCTCAATACAGTGGTGGACACCAGGTCATGCAAATTCAATAACAACACCGAATGGATGTTGGACCGCCAGGTATTTACTGACATTTTAGCTTTGTATGGAACGCCAGATATCGACCTTTTTGCATCCAGACTTAATCACCAAATACCAACATATGTTGCATGGGAACCAGACCCTGGGGCAGTAGCGATGGACGCTTTCTCGCTACACTGGGGGGAATTGTTTTTCTATGCATTTCCCCCCTTCTGCCACATCAGTCGGGTCTTGCGAAAAATTCAACAAGACTCTGCATCAGGTATCTTGGTAGTACCCGATTGGCCTACTCAGCCATGGTTCCCTGTGGTACTCGACATGGTCTCAGAACCATGTATTCCAATCTCCAAATGCCCGAGTTTACTGGTACATCCTGTGACAGGGGAGTGTTACCCATGCCATGACTGAATGAACCTATTGGTTTGCAGGATTTGAAATGACCACTCCTGGAATTTGGACTGTCGTCCGAACTATGAGCATCATCATGCAGAGAGTCCACCAGGAAACAGTACCTCACCTATATCAAAAACTGGGAGGTATTTTGTACCAGGACAAACACTACTTACAACATAGCCACCATATGCTGGAGTTCTTGGCGAGCCTACATTTCGATGAAGGCTTGAGCTACAGTGCCATCAAATGTGCTAGAAATGCCCAATCCTCATACCTGGGACAGGGGTTAGAACACCATGGAGTCGGATCACACCCTCTGGTGTCAAAACTTATGAGGGGTATTTTTAACTGGAATCCCCCCAGGCCTCGATATTCCCAGACCTGGGATATTGGCATTGTCCTAACCCTGCTCAGAGGTTGGGCATGAGCTACGACCCTTTCACTAACTAAACTCACGTATAAAATGGTGATGCTGATGGCTCTTGTAACGGCACAGCGGGTCGAGTCTTTGCACAAACTAAGACTGGACGCCATGGTAACATCCAAAAATAAGGTAACCTTTCACATTTATGAGTTACTTAGACAAAACAGGCCTGGATCTTCTGGCATCAAATTGGAGTTCCTGGCTTACCCCATAGATAGTCGCCTATGTATAGTGACCCACCTTCTACATTACCTGGTCACCAAAAGTCTCATGGGCACAGAAATGGCTCTATTGATAAGCCATAAACGTCCTAATCAAAGAGTAACCGTGCAGACTATCTCAAGATGGCTTAGGGTGGTATTAGGTGCAGTGGGGTGGACACTGATATTTTTAAATCTCATTCCAACAGGGCTGCAGCTACATCGGCAGCAAGGATGATGCAATTTCCTATGGACCACCACATCCTTGCAATGGCGGGTTGGTCTATTGAAAGAACCTTCCAGCGGTTTTATAACAAACCTGTGGCCACGCCTGAGACATTTGCAGACACTATATTGAGTTCTATATATATATAAATTATATATTATAAATTTCCCCGAAGTTAGGGGTTATTATTATCATTTGTTAATAAATACATTATTGTTTTTCAGCACTGTTTCATGTCTGAAATACATTAACATACAGTACTTCCTCCATTGGTTATGATGGCAGTGTGTGAGCATAGATTCGTTTCCAGGGCATGAAATCACAGAGCTTTGAAATCTTCACGTAGTCACTCACGTGACTCCGAAGTAAAATAGTAAGATTAAATGAGAACTTACCAGTTTGAAGTATGATCCTTATTTTATGAGGAGTTACGATGAGGGATTACGTGCCCTCCGCTCCCATAAAGGACCTCTATTATAAAGGTCAACTGGTATGTTAGTTCTCTTATTTTACTATCTTTAGTCAACTCTACTATCTGTGATTTCACACTGTTGCTTTGAAGAATGTCGCATATGCATGCTGGCGGGGTCTTCACGTAATTCCTCATCGTAACTCCTCATAAAAAAAGGATCAAACTTCAAACTGGTAAGTTCTCGTTTATGAATCTTACTATTAAATGACCATAAGCTCGGCGTTTCTCTCAGGGGGGGCAGAGAGTGTTCCACATCTCCTCAGTTTTCATCGCAGCAATGGGATTAGAACTATAGTGAGCGAACTCTGCATTCAACATGCCAAAGCCTCCCAGCTTGAACTTCTTCAAGAAAGTCGTCCTCAATGAAATGCTCTCTGAATCATCGCACCAGACCTCGTGGAACGCCTGATCTTTCTGTTGCGGAAGCAAAGAGTGGGCTTAGCTTGGTTCAGTGCACTGACCGAGAAACACTGCTGGATTTCTTTAACAAAACAGTTTAAAGTCCATGATAAAAAATACACAAAGTTCTGGAGTAACAGAGGGTACGGCAACATCTCTGGGGAACATGGACAGGTTCCAGGTTGGGACCCTTTTTCAGACTGGAAAGTTGGATCCTATTAACTTTCCGTACAGACCTGGTGGGTCAAAGGGCCAGTTCCTGTGTTGTATTGTGCTACTTTCTATGGGAAAAAAAGTGCAAGAACTACAATGAGGTAGACTGGAGGATCTGGAATACATTTTTAACATTTGAGAAATCTCGATTCATATTACAGGTTTATGTTAATTATTGTCACGTGTACCAAGGTACAGTGAAAAGCTTTGTTTTGCATGCTATCCAATCAAATCTACTAATACATTGACAAATACAACTAAGATAAATTCAAGTACAATAGGTAGAGCAAAGGGGAAGATACAGAGTGCAGAAATTAGTTCTCAGCATTGTAGCGCATCAGTTCCGGAGAAAATACCCAATTCCGCAATGGAGTATAAGGGAATTGGACTATTGGACTAATGGTACTAACGTATGGAAGGACCGTTCAGAAGCCTGATAACCGATGGAAAAAAGCGTTCCTGAATCTGGTGGTGCATGCGTTCAAGCTTCTGTACCTTCTGTCGGACAGGAGCAGGGAGAAAAAGGAATGACTGGGGTGGGACAAGTCTTTGATTATGTTGACTGCTTTTCTGAAGCAACGTGAAGTGTAGATGGTGGGGAGTGTGGTCTGTGTGATGAACTGGGCTACATCCACAACTCTCTGTTCTTAGTGGACTTGGGCAGGTCCGTTCATCAACTCAAATGGAAAGTGAATTGACTTGTTAAACACGACAATGTTTCCATAATATAAAGCATATTTGGACGTACTGACCGTAGCTGTGTATTATCCAGTGGTCTTAACTTGTAGACAAAAAATGGAGCTTTCTGGTCATCATCCCAAATCTTTCAGGACATTGACTGCGGCAAAAGTTTCATGACATTTTGTACGGGATCGTGGTTGCTCCGACATTACTGCAGGGTGCTTTATGAAAAGCTATCTTTTCTAATTCACATCTACTTGCCTGAAAATTGTAAACTATTGAGAAAGTAGAACTTAGGTTAGTCTGAAGAAGGGTCTCAACCCACAACATCACCCATTCCTTCAATGATGTTGTCTGTCCCGCTGAGTTACTCCAGAGTTTTGTGTGCATTTTCGGTGTAAACCAGAATCTGTAGTTCCTTCCTACACATTTAGTTTAGTTTAGTTTAGAGTCTACATTGACCAGTAACCCCCGCGCCCTAACAATATCCTTCATATTCTAGGGACTATTTACAATTTTACAAGCTAGGGACAATTTACAATGAACCTACGAATCTTTGACATCTTTGGAGTGTGGGAGGAAACCACAGATCCCAGAGAAAATCCACACAGGTCACAGGGAGAAACTCCATATAGACAAACACCCATAGTCAGGATGGAACCCAGATCTGTGGCGCTCCAAGGCTGCAACTCTACCTGTGCGTGACCGTGCCACTCTGTTCTGTTAGGCTTCTGTTAAACCAATCTTTAATTCAACCTGCCGCTTACTTTCAAAACCCAATCCTTGTAAATCTAGACAAGAGCAACATCTCACCTGAACCAGACGAATGCACCGATAATCATGACCGAACCATGGAACGATCAATATTATCTTCTCGGAATTCATGCCTTTTTCTATATAACTAGAGATTCCTGAAAGGGACAGAAAATAATGACAGCATTAACGTTTAACCTAGACAAGTAGATCATATTACGGGAGGTCTAGGAGAGCCAAAAACTTCAGATAATGGTAGTTTAGTTTATTAGTTTAGTTTAGTTTATTGTCATGTGCCTTGCTGAGACATCGTGAGATGTAGATGGAGTCAATAGAAGAGAGGTTGGAAGAGGAAAAATTGATGTGAATCAAGGTGATAGACAGAGAAGAGAGGAGAAAGGGGGGGGGAGGGGGGGTTGTTTATCTAAAACTGGGCAACTCTCTTCTGAAAATCATTATTTCCCTTACTCTCAAGTGCTTCAGTGTTACTTCATAATTCAACATATGTGATAGGTCATTAGGCCATTCGGCCCATCAATACTCCACCATTTAATCATGGCTGGTCTATCTCTGCCTCCTAATCCTATTCTCCTGCCTTCTCCCCATAACCCCTGACAACCGTACAAATCAAGACTGCCTTAAAAATATCCATTGCCTTGGCTTGCGCAGCCTTCTGAACATAGAACATAGAACAGTACAGCACAAGAACAGGCTCGTGTAGCACACAACGTCTGTACTGAACATGTTGCCAAGACCAACCCTTATCTTAGCTCATGCTTATGCTTATAGATACAATGTGGAAATAGGCTCTTCGTCATACCTAGCCCACATCGATCATCGATCTCCTGTACATTAATTTTACGTCCTACACACTAGGGGACAAATTACCGAAGCCAATCGACCTTCGAATCTGTATGTGTTTGGAATGTGTAAGGAAACCGGAGCACCCGGAGAAAACCCACTTGGTCACAAGGAGAACGTACAAGCTCCTCACAGACTGCACTCAAGGTCAGGATCTAACCCAGATCTCTGGCACTGTAAGTCAGCAGCTCTACCGCTGCACCACAATGCCACTAAAATAATCCAAACATCTGCTGCACATAACCCATATCACTCTATTCCCTGCACATCCATATGCCTCTACAAAAGTCTCTTAAATGCCATCGTATCTGCCTCAACCACCACCCCCGGCAGCATGTTCCAGGCTCCCACCACCCTCTGTGCACGCACCTTCCTCCACGCATCTCCTTAAACATATTTTGAGATAAAGCATGCAAACAGGCCTTTGAGCCCACCGAGTTTGCACTGACCAGTGATCCCTGCACATTTATGCCCCTGTCCCACTTAGGAAACCTGAACAGAAACCTCTGGAGACTTTGCGCCCCACCCAAGGATTCCTTGCGGTTCCTGGAGGTTCCCGGAGGTTTTTGTCAGTCTCACTAATGGTCGAAAGTGGTTTCCGCTTCTTCTATGTTCTGGCGATTATTTCAAAAAATTCAAAACCGGCCGCGACTAAAAATAGGTTGCCGTTTTAAGACCTTTCCTTCACCCAGTTTTATTCCACCAGGGAGGTCTTACCTTCCACTACCTGCAACCTCCGGCAACCACCTTCAACTAGCATCACAATGGCTTTGACTAAAAAATTACCGATTTTTAAAACGGCAACCTATTTTTAGTTGCGGTCAGTTTTGAATTTTACATTTCTGTAATGGGATTAGCAGTGACTTAGTTTTTTTTACTTTTTTAGGCAGGAAACGTGTTCCCGATATTGGGGGGAGTCCAGAACCAGCGGCCACAGTTTAAGAAGGGATAAGCCATTTACAGTAGAACAGAGAGGAGGAAACACTTTTTCACACAGAGAGTTGTGAGTCTGTGGAATTCTCTGCCTCAGAGGGCGGTGGATGCTGGTTCTCTGGATACTTTCAAGGGAGAGCTAGATAGAGCTCTTAAAGATAGTGGAGTCAGGGGATATGGGGAGAAGACAGGAACAGGGTACTGATTGGGAATGATCAGCCATGATCACATTGAATGGCGGTGCTGGCTCGAAGGGCTGAATGGCCTACTCCTGTACCCATTGTCTATTGAACCAAAGTCTCATAAAACTGCACCATGACCTCATAACTCATTGGGTATGAGCCTTGACCAATGAAAGCAAGCATTACATATGCCTAAGATAAACACAAAAAGATGGAGTAAGTCAGCAGGACAGGCAGCATCTCTGTAGAGAAGGAATGAGCGATATTTTGGGACAAGTCCCTTCTTCAGCCATATGCCTTCTTTACCACTCTATCTACTTGTGTTGAACCTTTCAGGGACATAAACTTGGACCCAAGATCCATCTGTACATCAATGCTGTTAAGGTGCATGCCATTATTTTTACTTCACACTTGCTTGGATTAAATTCTATATGCAATTTATCTGCCCATTTCTGTAGCTATATCTATATCCTGCTGTATACTTTGACAGCCTTTATATCGCAAACAGCAGAGGTCCTAGCACAGAACCCTGTGGAAGTCCACTGGTCACAGACCACCAGCCTGAATATTATATGTCTTCCACAACCCCCTGCCTTCTCACATTAAGCTGGCTATGAATCCATACGATCAAGGGCGGCATGATGGTGCAGCGGTAGAGCTACTGCCTTACAGCACCAGAGATCCGGGTGCTTGTCTGTACGGAGTTTGTACGTTCTGTGTGAGTTTTCTCTGGGATCTTCGGTTTCGTGAGTGATTCCGTGAAGAACGCCATCTAGGCCGCATGCGCATCGGTACATCAGCCGCACTGGCGCAAGCACCAGACTGGCAGGACAGAGCTTCTGCCAGCGGTAAGTTAAACCTAGAGGTAAGTTCAGTTTTACTTACCAGGTTTTTTCAGGCAGGAGCCTCTCTTCACAGAGGTTTTCCTTCCAGTTTCGCAGCCCGACGAGTGTACCGGTTATGGACTGTGGGGAAACCCAGTCCGACCGCGGAAGCTGATAACCGGTAAAAAGATCGGGTTGCGAGAAAGGAGCCGCTAACAAGGCAGTCAGCAGCTCCCAGCCTGCGGGGATGCGATGGAATGGCAAGAAATTCAAGCCAGAGTCGCTGACAGTGCAGTCAGCGACTCTCAGCCTGCGGGGATGCTGTAGAATGACAAGGAATTAAAGCCAGAGTCGCTGACAGTGCAGTCAGCAGCTCCCAGCCTGCGGGGATGCCGTGGAACGGCAAGGAAATAACGCCAGAGTCACTGACAGTGCGGTCAGTGGCTCACAGACGTTGGTCCCCAGGCAAGGAATAAAATGGGACTCATTCAGCCCTATTTGGACTCAGGTGAGTCGGGCTACAAAGGGTTTCTCTTAATAATAAAATGTATGTATGTTATAGTGTTTTTCTTAAAGTTAAAAGCTAAAGGCAAAGTTAAAGTCATAAAAAGTTCTTGTCATATGTCTCTGACAATGTAATCCTTGTTGTTTAGCACAAGTTGCTGTGAATTGTTTTACAGGTAAAACCTTCACAGGTAAAGCTGTACCATAAAAATGTTGATTTAGTGAGCTTACACTGTAATAGCGCGGGCCTATGGGACAGGCCACGCCGGCAGCGCCTGGGATAGGGCTGCTTCATGTGTAATAGTGCGGGCCAATGGGACAGGGCGGCCAGCAATGCCTGACAGGGCTGCTTCATGTATGAAAGTGCCGGCCTACGGGAGAACCATGCCAGCAGTGCCTGATACAGGGCTGTTTAATTTGTGACATTACCGGCCTACGAGAGAGCCATGCTAGCAGCACCTGGTACAGGGCTGTTTCATGTCAAAAAGCACTGGCCTTTATGAAAGGCAGCGCCAGCAATGCCTGGGACAGGGTTGCTCAAGTTCACACATAATCTGCTATGTACACGAATTCGGGAGATGATTCTCCACCGGGGCTGGATCGCAAGGCCCACGGAGTCGGGGGGTGATTCCTCACCAGGGCTGGATCGTGCATTTGAAACGGCTATCCCAAATACAGCAACTGTTGCATACAGTGCTACAGCAGGGCACACACCAACAGGAGGAGTGTCAGCGACATCTTGAACAAAAAAGGCGCCAGCAGTATCTAGTAGAGAACTATTGGATAGTTCCTTCATAGATGAGGATTAGTTTGGACACCGACTCTGATGGTAGGGTGAGACAGAAATTAAACCTCCGCAGGCTGCACCAACAGCTCCAGTTACAGAGCTGCTACAGGTCTCCCTCTTGGAGGCAGAGACCAAGACGGGTCAGTATCCCACTGACACTCAGGGTATGGCCGTGGGGCATACGCCAAGGGATGAAGGGCACATGTCAGAGGTACCTTTTTCCAGACAACAAAGTTGCCATCCCAGCAGAATATTCTATTTGGGTATAGGTCCAATGGGTTCCTATCAGTATTGGTATCCTGTGGCCTGTGGCAGCACCTGTTTAGGGCTACCTACGAATCGCCCTCTGAGGAGGGCTAGAGCAAAAGGTCAAGATATAACTGATTCCAGGCTCTAAAGAAGTCAATAGAACATACTGAAGCACATATGTGCCGGCAGTGAACAGCGCCAACAGGGAGATGTGAGAGCCAGCCGCTGAATCTGTTATTCAGGTAGGCCTAGTCAACAGGGGAAGAAAACCTGGCAGATGAATCAATTAGGTCAATGGCGGGTAAAATTAATCATTTCAGAATGCACCCGAGGCGCTCATCGGCAGTAAGCGGTTCATTGGAGCTGGGGGCAGCATGATAGCTCAGAAAGTCCATGCACCTTACCAACCCTACTCAACAAAATGGGTCTAGCACTTCCAAAATATGGGTAGTGCACCGTTCACAAGTTGTAATATTTACATTTGTTTGTGCAACACACAAAGGATAAAAACATCTGGTTGAGGCACAGTCGTAGCATTCCAAGCAAGTTTGGATCATGGCCAGGGTTATTTTTTAAAGTTAAGGTTCAGAAATCGGGCAAAGGTTCTAATGAAAACCACCCATGGAATAAGGCAGGAGTGTTATTATGAAGAATGGAGAATGTCGGGCATATGAACTTTCCGATTATGAAAACTTATTTTTCCTGACTAACAACAGATTCATAAGGGTCAAAGATCCATGTTATGCAAATCCCATTACAGAGGTTATCAAAGACAATATAACTGTACTAATAACAGTAAAGCTTTGCGGAATGGGATAAACGGTTCGTTGGTCATTGGGATTTACCTTTAATTATTATTAGCCTTGACTCCGCCCTGTGGCAAGAGATTGGATTTAATAGCAACCTGCTATAAAACTGAGTTTTATTTTCATCAAGAGTAATTGGCAATATAGCAGCTGTGCTTCAGCTGAGCAAATCAAGGAACTGATATTGTGTAAGTAGCAACTTCTCAAAGGACAATTAGACCATTGTTAATAACCTTATACTATTGTCAGCTGAAGTTACCTCATTCACAATGATGAAAAAACAGCATTCAGCATTGCTGAACATGATGATAAACTCATTTGAACTTGAACTTGAAACTCGCTACAGTAGTGTGGTCAGTCGAATTCAGTTATTACAAACTGATGCTAAGGACTCTAAGGTGAGAAGTTCCGAATACCATCTCTAGTTGGAGGTATTGGAGATTTGCATGAGTTACCAATTCTTCAATTGTTGGTATCAACTAAATATATACACTAGATGCACCCCATGGGTAAGGGGCTATTGAGTGAATATACATATTCTATACTCAAGTTGCTACACTATGGTGGTGGCATGTGTCAGTCACATGGTTATCAAGTAAAAGTATCCTGTTATAATTACCTAATCTCCTTTGCCACTGGTGTATCATCCAGTTCAGATCGATAACAACACAGAATAGGTATTGGATCTCAAAGTATTATGAAAGTATGGTTCAATACTACATTGAATATTGACATGTTGGTGCATGTTTATTCACTGATTGCAAAAATATGTGGCACAACATTGCGGAGAAACAGTCTCGCTACAAAAGGAGGAATGTTCTTTTATGTTTTCCTCCATTTTTTGCCACATTAGCCGGGTCTTAAAACAGTCAGCAAGACCTCGCTTGGGTTCGTACTGTCGGACTGGCTAAGCAGCCATGTAGCCTGCTTCATCAGGTAAAATGGCACAACGGTATACGGTTATTCCAAAAAACAAAAACATGCTGGTTCAAACGGCCTTTGCACAATAAAACAATTATTGACTTACACATTTTGAATGGATTGACTTATGCCTCAGGTTGTCACGTCAAGCCATGAATGTGCTCACTGCAGAGTGCAGGGATAGCACCCAAAAAAGCAGTACATTCCTATTGAGGAGTATCAGAAGTGATTTTGTTTAAATGTTACTGTTACTTTTAATACGCACTACAGCTGCAACAAAAGGGAACTACTCTGTTGGTTTCAACCCGGATATCGAGTTGTTAAAAAGATCTTAACACAAGTTCTCCCACTACAAGATAATGCAGTTGGTTATTGAAAATGTGTGAACATTACTTCACCAAGGGGTTCCAGCTACATCCTTAGTTATGACACTAATATCAGCACAACGACGGCAAACATTGCAAATGCTGAGGCTAGATAGGATGGAATTGGCTGCAGGTGCCATTACATTTTACATTCTGGTTTACACAAGCACACCAGACCAGGGGGTGGCATGATTTAAGATCATTTTAGGGATAACCCATGGTCTCACGTCTATGTTATCAAGGCCACCAGACTCCTAAGAAGTGTGGAATCAGCATTGTTTATTAATCAACAAGCAACTACACAAAGGAAGGTCGGTTCAGACTATCTCAAGGTGGCTGCAGCAGGTTCTGGGTTATACAGGTATTAACACTGAAGATTGTATATCTCATTCCAGCAGGTCAGCATCAACGTCAGCGGCCAGGGCAATGGACATGCCCAGCGACCATATCCTCGCGACCTCAGGATGGTCAACTAAATTGTTTTTTAAAAAATGTCCATAGGCCGGTTACTGACCCGGGGGTTTGCCTATTCTGTTTGCGTCCACTTTAGCCTCCCCTGAGTTACAGGGGTTGCTATTGATTTCTTTACTAACGTAAACCATTAATACATGTGAATCAATATCATGCTTAATGCATTTTGATTATTCACTCATCCTGAGTCAATCGATGCAGTGAGACAGCGAGATTTCGATCTGCGGCATGAAATCACAAAGCTTCGAAGTCTTCACGGAATCACTCACGTGACTCCGAAGTAAAATAGTAAGATTAAACGAGAACTTACCAGTTTGAACTTTGATCTTGATTTTATGAGGAGTTACGTTGGTGATTACGTGCCCGCCACGCCCAACCCTCTCTCATAAAGATCATCTGGTAGTTCTCGAGTCACGCCTCTTACTATATCACTTCGGTGATTGTTATTTGTGATTTCATACCGCTGCTTTGACGATTGACGCACATGCGGCCTGGACGGGGTTCTTCAAGTAATCACCAACGTAACTCCTCATAAAATCAAGATCAAACTTCAAACCAGTAAGTTCTCATTTAATCTTACTATCAAACAGAAGGTTTGAGGGGACAAATGGATGGAATATTGGGTCAAGAGGTGGAGAAAAAAGCAAGATTTGTTAAACAGGCACATTTTGAGCTATGCCCTAAATCCACTAAAATACTTGCCCGGAGGCTACGCAACCAACAAGCTGACACCATGCATAAAATTAAGGGCCCCTGTTCACAGAATTTGAAGAGTGATCCAAAAGAAATAGAATATATCTTCCAGGAATATTATAAAGAATTATATACACAAAAGCTGTACAGTAGATGGGAATCAATGAGGACTTTTTTAAAAAAATACAATAGATCTGCCCTGTATTGGAGAGACACAAAATAAAATAATCACAGCAGAAATATCACTGGAGGAGATAGCGAAGACAATTGGTAAGATGAAAACAAACAAGGCCTCAGGCAGCGACGGTTTCCCTATAGGGAGTTCTGCTCCAAGCTGGAGGATGAGACAGATGGTCGGCAGCTGTGGCGGGGCCTGAATGCAATCACCTCCTACAAGGTGAAAACCAGGAGGCAGCTCGAATGTCGGCGAAACAACACTCCCTGATGAGCTCAATGCATTTTACGCACGCTTTGATGGGGAGAACACCGATGTGCCTTCCCGAGCCCCCATTCGCTGTGATGGTATTTCAGTCTCAGTCATAGAGGCCGATGTCAGGAAATCCTTCAGAGGGGTGAACCCTCGAAAAGCGCCTGGACCTGATGGTATACCTGGTCATGTTCTAAAAACCTGTGCGGACCAACTGGCTGGAGTTTTTACGGACGTTTTCAACCTGTCACTTCTGAGGTCTGAGGTCCCCACCTGCTTCAAAAGGGCATCAATAATACCAGTGCCCAAGAAGAGCAAGGTGACATGCCTCAATGACTATCGACCTGTGGCACTAACGCCTGTGGTGATGAAGTGCTTTGAGAGGTTGATCATGGCGCAAATACAGCCCCCAGCTGTACTCACTCTATACTCATGACTGTGTAGCCGGTCATAGTGCAAACTTCATCATCAAGTTCGCTGACGACACCACTGTTGTGGGTCGTATCACTGATGGGGATGTCAGAGCATAGAAGAGAGATCAAGCAACTGGCCATATGGTGCCAGTACAACAACCTGGCCCTCAACACCAGCAAAACCAAGGAACTGTTTGTAGACTTTGGAAGGAGTAGGACGGGGACCCACAGTCCCATTTATATCAACGGGTCGATGGTTGAAAGGGTCAAGAGCTTCAAATTCCTGGGCGTGCACATCTGTGAAGGTCTTTCCTGGTCTGAGAACACAGATGCAATTATTAAGAAAGCTCATCAGCGCCTCTACTTCCTGAGAAGATTACAGAGAGTTGGTCTGTCAAGGAGGACTCTCTCTAACTTCTACAGGTGCACAGTACAGAGCTTGCTGACCGGTTGCATCGTGGCTTGGTTCGGCAACTTGAGCGCCCTGGAGAGGAAAAGACTACAAAAAGTAGTGAACACTGCCCAGTCCATCATCGGCTCTGATCTTCCTTCCATCGAGGGGATCTACCACAGTCGCTGCCTCAAAAAGGCTGGCAGCATCATCAAGGACCCACATCACCCTGGCTACACACTCATCTCCCTGCTACCTTCGGGTAGAAGGTACAGGAGCATGAGGACTGCAACGACCCGGTTCAGGAATAGCTACTTCCCCACAGCCATCAGGCTATTAAACTTGGCTCGGACAAAACTCTGAACATTAATATCCCTCCATCTGTTATTTGCACTTTATTAATTTATTAATTCATGTGTGTATTTACGTATATAATTGTAGTCAATGCCTACTATGTTCTGTTGTGCTATGCAAAGAAAGAATTTCATTGTCCTGTCAGGGACACATGACAATAAACTCTTTTGACCTTTGACCTTTGATGCTGCCACCACCATGTTTCACTGTGGGAATGGTGTGTTCAGGGTGATGTACAGTTAGTTTTCCGCCACACATAGCGTTTTGCATTTAGGCCAAAAACTTCAATTTTGGTCTCATCAGACCAGAGCACCTTTCTCCACATGTTTGCTGTGTCCCCCACATGGCTTGTGGCAAACTGCAAACGGGACTTCTTATGGCTTTGTTTCAACAATGGCTTTCTTCTTGCCATTCTTCCATAAAGGCCAGATTTGTGGAGTGCACAGCTAATAGTTGTCCTGTGGACAGATTCTCCCACCTGAGCTGTGGATCTCTCCAGCTCCTCCAGAGTTACCATGGGCCTCTTGGCTGCTTCTCTGATCAATGCTCTCCTTGCCCGGCCTGTCAGTTTAGGTGGACGGCCATTTCTTGGTAGGTTTGAAGTTGTGCCACACTCTTTCCATTTTCGGATGATGGATTGAACAGTGCTCCGTGAGATGTTCAAAGCTTGGGATATTTTTTTATAACCTAACCCTGCTTTAAACTTCACCACAACTTTATCCCTGACCTGTCTGGTGTGTTCCTTGGGCTTCATGATGCTGTTTGTTCACTAATGTTCTCTAACAAACCTCTGAGGCCTTCACAGAACAGCTGTATTTATACTGAGATTAGATTACACATGTGGACTCTATTTACTAATTAGGTGACTTCTGGAGGCAATTGGCTGCACTGGATTTTATTTAGGGGTATCAGAGTAAAGGGGGCTGAATACTTTTGCACGCCACACTTTTCAGTTTTTAATTTGTAAAAAAATTTGAAAACCATGTATCATTTTCCTTCCACTTCACAATTATGCCCAACTTTGTGTTGGTCTATCACATAAAATCCCAATAAAATACATTTATGTTTGTGGTTGTAACATGACAAAATGTGGAAAAGCTCAAGGGGTATGAAAACTTTTGCAAGCCACTGTAACTACCCTCTGACTAAATAAGTTCCTCCTCACCTCCTTTCTAAAAGAGTGTCCTTTAGTTCTATGGCAGGAACGGGGGGGGGGGGGGGGGGGTTACTGATTGTGGATGATCAGCCATGATCGCATTGAATGGCGGTGTTGGCTCGAAGGGCCGAATGGCCTACTCCTGCACCTATTGTCCATTGTCTATTGCCTATTATCTATTGATTGACATCCAGTATGATGAAAGAATGGATCGACTGGGCTTTTATTCATTGGAATTTAGAAGGATGAGAGGGGATCTGGAAGAAACGTATACAATTCTCAAGGGATTGAACAGGTTAGATGCAGGAAAAATGTTCCTGATCTTGCGGGAGTCCAGAACCAGGTGTCACAGTTTAACAATTTAGGACTGAGATGAGGAAAAATGTTTTCTCCCAGAGAGTTGGAAATTTGTGGAATTCTCTGCCACAGTCGGCAGTGGAGGGCAATTCACTGGATGTTTTCAAGAGTGAGTTAGATTTAGCTCTTAGGGCTAACAGAATCAAGGGATACGGGGAAAAAGCAGGAACAGGGTACTGATTTTGGATGATCAGTCATGATCATATTGGATAACGGTGCTGGCTTGTAGGGTGGAATGGCCTACTCCTACACATATTTGCTATGTTACTATAAAGCTCAGTGTTCTGGCATTGACATTAATGGCCTTAATGACTCAATAATGAACCAATATAAGTGGATACAATACATATTTATTTTAATTTAGAGAACCTCCATACAGACATGGTCAGGATTGAACCCAGGTCTCTGGCGCTGTAAGGCAGCAACTCTACCGCTGCGCCACCGTGCCGCTTCAAATCATGGATTATCCATTTGCCTCCACAGATGCTGCTTGGCCCGTGTGTTCCTCCAGCACTTTGTGCTTTTGCACAAGGACAAATTGTGGGAGATTCGGCGCAGTGTGACTGAAAGTGGAAAAAAGAACAAACTTTCCGATGATGCTGCACAAAACTCTGCGAGAGATAACGCTTCCAATGCAACAATGCTCTTTATAGAAGAAGTTAATAAGTTCTAGGAATCTAATCATGGCTGATCTATCACTCCCTCTCAACCCCATTCTCCTGCCTTCTCCCCATAACCCCTGACACCCGTACTAATCAAGAATTTGTCAATCTCTGTCTTAAAAATATCCATTGATTTGGCCTCCACAGTTGTCTGTGGCAATGAATTCCACAGATTCACCACCCTCTGACTAAAGAAATTCCTCCTCATCTCCTTTCTAAAAGTACATCCTTTTATTCTAAGGCAGTACCCTCTGGCCCTGGACTCTCCCACCAGTGGAAACATCCTCCCACACCCACTCTATCCAGGCCTTTCACTATTCGGAACGTTTGGACTCACCTCCACTGGGTAGCGTTTTCTTGCGGACAGAGGCCGACAATGGGTAGGTTCCGGGCAACGACAATCTTCGATACGGGAACTGCTTGTGACCCATAGTGCAAGCACAGCCAGAGACAAGAGTCCTGCCACACTCCTGCACATCCTTTCTTCCGAGCCTTGCTGGATACAACCCCCAAAGGACACAGCACGGCTACTTATGTACCGAGTGGCAACACAAGATGACGTCTCCTTGGTCTATTCATATCTTGACAATGTTGCAATTGTGAAATGCTGACGTGAGCTTCACGTTGTCAAATGTAACTTTGTCTATAACCCCCCCAACATGTATCTCCGTATTGGTTCCGCATCCTCTTGATGGCCACCGTCCGACCGTCACTGGAAGAAAGGGAAATAACAAAGACTTGTAGGTGAACTGGCCCTCTGTTAATTGCCGACTTCGCAAGATCTACTTTGCAAGATCTAGTTTGCAAGATTGACTTTGCAAGATCTAGTTCCAAAGATCTATCTAGTTCACTCTCTGAAGTGAGAGAGAGATAGCGCGCCACCACATAGAACAGCCGATCTAGCTAACAAACGACCGAGCTATCTAACCTGCTGATGACAGTATACAGTTTTAAAAACCATAAAACGTAGATAGACTAATTCTGCCACAACTGTCAAAGTTAGCTGATTTATCTAATAAATAGTTGAACAAATGGTCTTTCCATATTCAGCATATTAAGCAAAGGTTTATTCAAAGCATGTGCAACAAGGCAAGAGCATCTTGAGTTGCTGCTTTTAAGGAGTTACATTTGCACAATGACAAGTCCTGGTGTGAGATGTATTTTTGGTGCCCACAATCACTATGCCAGAGACAAAGCCGTGGAAACAAGAAATGCTTTTATTTACGAGTCTGCAGAATCGGGTGCCTCTCCAAACTGAGACACACCGAGGTCAAGAAAGTATTCTCCCCTCATACAACACAATTACATTGAATCAGCCTCCCCTTCTGCCTTCTTGGTTCTACGTTCTTGGTTACTTGGTCCTCCAAAATATTCCAACTGGAATTTAAACTGGAGGTGGTGAAGGGAGGGGTTTAGCCAGAGAGGGTTATTGGGAAGAAAGTGCCACTGAATTTAGTTGCATCTGGCTGGGCAACCGTGGCTTGGTGGAGATTATTCCATGCTTTAATAGTGCGTGAAAAGAACGAATTGGTGTACACATCTGTCTTTGAGGCTGGGACCACAAATTGGATTGAATGCCCTCATCTGCTCCTAATTGGTTTGGGGTTGGTAAGGTCTTGTGATCTATGTCTAGCTGACCATTTAACATTTTGTAAAAACAGGTCAAACGGTGAGCTTCACGTCTGTCTTGGAGAGGGTTCCACCCCAGAGAATTAAGAAGTTTGGTGACACTCGTAGGTGTTACGGTGTTACTTAGGTGTCTCGTAGCTTCAAATCGGAGTGCTGAGTTGCACACTCTTCCTGTAACACCCAGGGTACTTCCCAGATCATACATAGCATGTTCATGGTAATTAGCAGTTTCCCGATCAGGGGCGTATAAGCAATATTCATTTACCTCATTAAGGAAGCACAGTAGTTATTCACTTACCCTATTTAATCCCCTTTAGCCTAGTAGCCAGTTTCTTGCAATTACAGCTGCATCAGCAATCTCCTCCTGTTTTCAAACAATGTTCCCTTCCCAAGGACGATGGTTTGCTCGTTCTGTCCCTCACAATGTGGTTTAATCATCACAAATGTCCTCGTAGTTCAGAGAACGGGGTTTCCCCTCCCCCACTATAGATGAGGCTCGCACTAGGGTCTCCTCCATACCCCGCAACACTGCCCTCTCTCCCCATTCCCCCACTCACAACAAGGGCCGAGTCCCCCTAGTCCTCACCTTTCACCCCACCAGTCAGCTATACAACAGATAGTCCTCCGCCAGTTTCGCCACCTCCAACGTGACCCCTCCACTCGCCACATCTTCCCATCTCCCCCCCTGTCTGCCTTCCGCAAAGACCGCTCCCTCCGCAACTCCCTCGTCAATTCTTCCCTTCCCTCCCCCTCCACTCCTTCCCTGGGCACTTTCCCTTGCAACCGCAAGAGATGCTACACTTGTCCCTTCACCTCCCCCATCCACTCCTTTCAGGGACCCAAGCAGTCATTCCAAGTCCGACAGAGGTTCACCTGCACCTTCTCCAACCTCATCTACTGCATCCGTTGCTCCAGATGCCAGCTGATCTACATCGGTGAGACAAAGCAGAGGCTGGGCGATCGTTTCGCCGAACACCTCCTCTCGGTCCGCAATAACCAACCCGACCTCCCGGTGGCTCAGCACTTCAACTCCCCCTCCCATTCCGTATCCGACCTTTCGGTCCTGGGCCTCCTCCACGGCCAGAGTGAGCAACACCGCAATTTGGAGGAACAGCACCTCATATTCCGCTTGGGGAGTCTGCATCCTCTGGGTTTAAACATTGAATTTTCTCAATTCTGTTAACCCAGACTGCCCCCTCCCCTCCCCACCTCTCCCTCAGCCCTCGGGCCCTGACATTCCTTCTCCATCTCCCCCCCCCCCCCCACCCCAGTCGCACTAGCTTCTCATTTTCACACCACAAACAGCTTACAATGGCCTGTCTCCTTTATCATCAATACTTTTTTGCATATCTTTCATTCATTGTTCTTTATCTCTCCACATCACTGTTTATATCTCTCGTTTCCCTGATCCCTGACCAGTCTGAAGAAGGGTCTCGACCCAAAACGTCGCCTATCTCCTTCGCTCCTTAGATGCTGCTGCACCAGCTGAGTTTCTCCAGCTTTTTGTGTAACCCGTGGTTTAATCATTCTGTCTCTCACACTGTTATTCCCAGCTCAACACTTCCACCCAGTGGTGTCCTGTCGCAATTACCTGTCCTTATTATTCTCTGCTCAACACTCCCACCCTGTGGTATCCTGCCGCAATTACACGTCCTTATTATTCTCTGCTCAACACTCCCACCCTGTGGTGTCCCGTCGCAATTACACGTCCTTATTATTCTCTGCTCAACACTCCCACCCAGTGGTATCCCGCCGCAATTACACGTCCTTATTATTCTCTGCTCAACACTCCCACCCTGTGGTGTCCCGTAGCAATTACACGTCCTTATTATTCTCTGCTCAACACTCCCACCCTGTGGTGTCCCGTCGCAATTACAAGTTCTTTTATTTTTGTGGTCAACACTCCCACCCAATGGTGATCCACAGCAATGACACTTTAATTCAGGTTCATTGGAGATAGGATTAAAATTATGACCTACCAAGTCTACTTTGCCATTTAAACCATGGCTGATCTATCTTTCCCTCTCAACCCCATTCTCCTGCCTTTGCCCCAGCACCCCTGATACCCGCACTAATCAAGAATCCGCTCCTACAATTTAATGAAATTATAAAATTACCTGTGGGTCCACAGCCATGAAGGCTCATAATCACAAAATCCACAAAAAAAAGCTCGATTTTAAAAACTATTTTATTTTATTTGTATTTTAGTCAATACAGATGTGGAATGAATGTCAAAGTGACCACAAAATAACAGGACCTGTAATTGCGGTGGGACACCACTGGGTGGAAGTGTTGTCCACAAAATAAAGGGTCTGCCCTTTCAATCTTAAGATAATCTTATATTCACATATATTATATTATTTATATATCCGGAGGGTTAAGGTAGCGAATGGAGAACCTGCATATGGAGTATTGTGAGCTGTTTTGGCCCCATATCTGAGGAAGGGGATGTGCTGACTTTACAGAGGGTCCAGAGGAGGTTTAGTTTGGTTTAAACAAAAAGCTGGAGAAACTCAGCGGGTGCAGCAGCATCTAAGGAGCGAAGGAGATAGGCGACGTTTCGGGTCGAGACCAGTTTAGTTTAGAGATACAGCACAGAAACAGGCCCTTCGGCCCACTGAGTATGCGTCAACCAGTGATCATCCCGGACACTAAAACTATTCTGCACACACTAGGGACAATTTAATATTTTTACCAAAGCCAAATAACCTACAAACCCATACGTCTTTGGAGTGTGGGATGAAACAGGAGCACCCAGAGAAAACCCAAAGCCAATTAACCTACAAACTCCATACAGAGAGCACACGTAGTCAGGATAGAACCAGGGTCTCGTTCCCCCCTCTTGCTCTCCTCCTCTCTCTCCCTTTCCCCTCTCCCTTCCCTCTCTCTGTGCCCTTTCACCCCCTCTTCCCCTCTCTGCACACTCTTTCCCTCTCTCTCCTGCCCACTGCCCCCCTCTCTCTTCCCTCTCTCTCACTCTCCCCCTCTCTCTCCCCCTCTTTTTCTCCCCCTCTCTCCCAGATTTTTCCAGCATCTGCAGTTGTTACTTAAATATCTCATTCCTTGAATCACTTTGTCAATAATTTTATTTTCAGGAGGCTGAGACAGGACTGTTGTGCCTGCACTTGGTCCATAACCCTCCAAACCTGTCCTATCCATGTACCTGTCCAATTCTTAAGCAATGGAATAGACACAACCTCAACTACCTCCTCTGGTAGCTTGTTCCATACACCCACCAACCTCTGTGTGAAAAGGTTATCTCTTGGATTCCTACTACATTTTCTCCCCTTCACCTTGAACCTATGTCCTCTGGTCCTCAATTCCCCAACTCTGGGTAAAAGTATGATTTTGTACACCTCTGTATGATCACCCCTCATCCTCCTGCAGTCCATGGAATAGAGACCCAGCCGACACAACCTCTCCCTGTAGCTCACACCCCCTAGTCCTGGCAACATCCTTGTAAATCTTTTCTGAACCCTTTCAAGCTTGTTAATATTTTTCCTAGTATATAAACATCTTCTATACTTAATACTCTGACTGATGAAGGCCAAAGTGCCAAAAGCCTTTTCGAATATCTTATCTACCTGCGACTCGACCTTCAAGGAACCATGCACTTTTACTCTTTGATCCCTCTGCTCTACAACACTACCAAGAGGCTGTGTTGGTCCTGCCCTTGTTTGACGTCCCAAATTGCAACACCACATTAAATTCCATCAACCATTCCTCCGCCCGCCGGGCCAATCGATCCTGATCCTGCTGCAATTGTTCACAACCATCTTCACTATCTGCCAACACACTAACTTTTGTATCATCAGCAAACTTGCTAACCTTGCCCTGTATGTTCTCATCCAAATCATTGATGTAGATGACAAACAGTAACGGGCCCAGCACCGAACCCTGTGGCACACCACTAGTCACAGGCCTCCATTCTGAGAAGCAACCTTCCACCATCAAACTCTGCTTTCTTCCATGGTGCCAATTTGCCATCCGTTCGGCTATCTATCCTTGGAACCCATGAGATCTAACCTTCCAGAGCAGCCCGCCATGTGGCACCTTCTTGAACGCCTTACTAAAGTCCATGTCCATAACAATGGACAATAGACAATAGACAATAAGTGCAGGAGTAGGCCATTTGGCCGTTCGAGCCAGCACCGCCATTCAATGTGATCATGGCTGATCTTCCCCAATCAGTACCCCATTCCTGCCTTCTCCCCATATCCCCTGACTCCGCTATCTTTAAGAGCCCTATCTAGCACTCTCTTGAAAGCATCCAGAGAACCTGCCTCCACCACCCTCTGAGGCAGAGAATTCCACATATATCTGCCTTCAGCAACCTTTTTGGTCACATCTTCAAAAAAATCAATCAAATTTGTGAGACACGATCTCCCATGTACAAAACCATGCTGGCTGTCCCTAATCAGCTTTTGCCCATCCAAATGCCTGTATATCCTATCCCTCAGAATACTCTCCAGTAACTTACCAACTGCAGATATTAAGCTCACCGGCCTATAGTTCCTAGCATTTTACCTGCAGCACTTCCTGAAAAGAGGTACAACATTTGCCACCTTTCAATCCTCTGGCACCTCTCCTGTACTTAATGACGACTCATCAATTTCAACCAGTGCACCCGCAATTCTCCCTCTAGTTTTGCGTAATGTCCTAGAATATATCTGATCAGGCCCCGGTGATTTGTCGACCATCAAACGCGACAGTACCTTCAGTACTTCCTCGATGGCAACCATGACTGCTCTCAAGCCACTTCCAATGACTGCTCCAATTTCCTCCGTCCTCGGTAAATACAGAGGAGAAATACTCATTTGGGACCTTGCCCATCTCCTGTGGGTTCACTCAGAAGTGACCTCTTTTATTCCTGAGAGGTCCCACTTTCTCCCTAGTCACCCTTTCCCCCCTAATCTATCTATCTATATCTATAATCTATCTATCTATCTCTATTATATTAAAACTCTGTGTGTGTCTGCTGACAGCCGTCCGCCTGCCACCCGGCTGCCACGTTTTCCCCCTTTGATTCCCTGCTCCGCAAAAACCGGACCCTCAGACGCCGCCGTTTTTTCCATTTAGCCAGACGTTACGCTTGTACGTTACCAAAGGCGCTCCTCGTTACGTTTAGACATTGTCACGTACACCATTTTTAATAAAATCCTTCCCCCCCACCCAATTTTTCAAAAATCAAACTGCTCTCACCCATAGAATGTTGGTAAACATTCAATCTTGTGATGTCACAATGCCCAATGCTCACAGATGTCCAATCGGAACGGATCTCATTTACAACTGCCCTCACGCCAGTCCCAGCCCCCCCTCCCCCGCCTGATGTTCCAGCATGTACCATTGTGTGATGTCACAATGCCATCCCTCACAGATGTCCAATTGGAATGGATCTCATTTACATCTGCCTTTGCCCCAGCCCCTCCCCCCGCAGCCTGCGTCGAAGCGCGTGATCACTTGCATGGGAATAGAGAAAGAGGATTGGGGGTGATAGGGACTGTCCCTACCCCTCCCCCTCCCTCACTACCACCCCACTCTTTCCCCTCTCCCCCCCACCCCTCTCCCCCTCCCTCCACACTTCCCCCTCCCTCCCCTACCCCATCTCCCTCCACCACTCCCTCCCCCCTCCCCCACACCTCTCTCACCCCTCCCCATCCCTCTCTCCTCCCCATCCCTCTCTCCTCCCCCACCCCTCTCTCCTCCCCATCTCCATCTCCCTCTCCTCACCCCTCTCCCGCTCCCCCCCTCCTCCTCCCACCCCATTCCCTCTCTCCCCCCACCCTCTCTTCCCCCTCCCTCCACACTCTTCCCCATCTCTCCCCTACCCCATCTCCCCCTACCCCACCTCACCCTCCCCTCCCCCCCTCTCCCACACCTCTCTCCCTCCCCTCTCTCACACCTCTCTCCTCGCCCCTCTCCATCTCCCTCTCCTCACCCCTCTTCCTCTCCCCCCCTCCTCCTCCCACCCCATCCCTCTCTCCCCATCCCCCTTCCCCCTCCCCCACCCCTTTTTCCCCTACACCTCTCTCCCTCTTCTACCACTCCCCCTAACGCTCTCCCCTCCCTCTCTCCCACTTCCACCACTCCCCCTACCCATCTCCCCCTCGCTCCCCACTCTTCCACTTCTCTCCCCCCATCCCCCACTCCTCTCTCTCCCCCCTCCCTCCCCACTCTTCCCCCTCCCCCTCCCCCTACCACTCTCCCCCTCCCTCCACACTCTTCCCTCTCTCTCCCCTACCCTTCTCCCTACCCCTCTCCACACTCTTCCCCCTCTCCCTCCTCCCTCTCCCCCTCCCCCACCCCTCTCTCACCCCCTCCCCAAACCCTCTCTCACCCCCTCCCCACCCCTCCTCCCCTTCCCCTCTCTCTCCCCCCTCCATCTCCCACTCTCCTCACCCCTCCTCCCCTCCCACCCGCTCTCTCCGCCCTCCCCCACCCCTCTTCACCCCCATCTCCCCCACCCCTTCCCCCTCTCTCTTGCACCACTCCCTGCTACCCCACTCCCGCTCGCTCCCCACTCTTCCCCTCTCCCTCCCCCTCCCCACCTCTCTCCCTCCCCTTTCTCTCTCTCTCCCCCTCCTCTCTCCCCTTCCACTCTCTCCCTCTCCTCTCTCTCCCCCTCCACTCTCTCTCCACCTCTCCCCTCCCCCTCTTCCTCCCCCTCTGCTCTCCCCGCCACCTCTCCCTTTCCTCCCCTCTTCTCCACCACTCCTCTCCTCTCCTCTCACCTCCCCCCTCCCCTCCCCTTCCTCCACCCCTCTCCCACCCCACCTCTCTCCCTCCCCCACCCTCTCTCTCCCCTCCCTCCCTATCTCCCTACCCCTTTCCCCTACTCTCTCCCTCTTCCACCACTCCCCCCTCTCTCTCTCCCACTTCCACCACTCTCCCCTACACCTCTCACCCTATCTCCCCACTTCCACTACTCTCTCCCCCATCCTCCACCTCTCCCCATCTCCCCCCCTCCCACCTTCCCCTCTCCTCTCCCTTACCCTACCCCTCTCTAGCCCCCTCACCCACCCTCAGGGACATGCTGCCCCCCCCCCCCCCCTGCAACCGCATGTTGGGGGAACAGACCCAACAGGTCTGCACTTGGTCTAGTACTTATTTATTACTCTGAGTGAGTCTGCCGTCCGGCAGCCACATTTTCGCCCTTTGATTCCCTGCTCCGCCAAACCGGACCCTCAGACGCCACCGGTTTTTCATTTCGCCAGACGTTTTGCTTGTACATTCACAAAGGCGTTCCTCATTACGTTTAGACGTTTTTACATACACAATTTTTAATAAAATCTCCCCCCCCCCCCCCCCCCATTTTTTCAAAATCTTAAAACAATCAAACTGCTCTCACCCATAGAATGTTGGTGAACGTTCCATCGTGTGATGTCACAATGCCCAATCCTCACAGTTGTCCAATCTGAACGGATCTCATTTACATCTGCCTTTGCCCCAGCCCCAGCAGCCTATGTTGAAGCGCGTGATCACGTGTGTGGGAATAGAGAAAGAGGATTGGGGGTGATAGGGAGTGGAGAATAGATGGACTGCCCCTACCCCTCCCCCTTCCTCTCTACCACCCCACTCTTTCCCCTCTCTCCCCCCACCCCTCTCCCCCTCCCTCCACACTGTTCCCCCTCCCTCCCTTACCCCATCTCCCTCATCCCCTCCCTCCCCCTTCCCCCACACCTCTCTCACCCTTCCCCATCCCTCTCTCCTCCCCCTCTCCATCTCCCTCTCCTCACCCCTCTCCCTCTCCTCCTCCCACCCCATCCCTCTCTCCCCCACGCCCCTTCCCTCTCCCCCACCCCTTTTTCACTACCCCTCTCCCCCTCTTCTACCACTCCCCCCTAACCCCCTCCCCTCCCTCTCTCCCACTTCCACCACTCCCCCTCCCCACTCTTCCACTTCTCTCCCCCATCCCCCACCCCTTCCCCACCCCTCTCTCTCCCCCCTCCCTTCCCCCTCCCTCCCCACTCTTCCCCCTCCTCCCTCCCCTACCATTCACCCCCTCCCTCCACACTTCCCTCTCTCTCCCTCTCCCCCTCCCCCACCCCTCTCTCACCCCCTCCCCGAACCCTCTCTCACCCCCTCCCCACCCCTCCTCCCCTTCCCCTCTCTCTCCCCCCTCCATCTCCATCTCTCCTCACCCCTCCCTCCTCCCCTCCTACCCCCTCTCTCCCCCTCCCCACCCCTCTTCACCCCCATCTCCCCCCCACCCATTCCTCTCTCTCTTGCACCACTCCCTGCTACTCCACTCCCGTCACTCCCCACTCTTCCCCTCTCCCTCCCCCTCCCCAACTCTCTCCCTCCCCTTTCTCTCTCTCTCTCTCTCTCCCCCTCTTCCTCTCCCTCTCCTTTCACCGCGACCTCCTCCCTTTCCTCCCTACATCGCCACCACCCCTCTCACCTCTCCCCCTTCCCCTCTTCCCCCCCCCCCACCCCACACACGCTCACTCATTTTGTGGCCTCCTGCTGGCCAGACACCATAACTGCAGCTGCTGCAACACTCGCTCATTTTGTGGCCTCCTGCTGGCCAGGTACCATAACTGCAGCTTCTGCAGCTCGCTCTCCTCCAAAAACGGTGCCATTCCCCTTCCCCCTCCCGCCTCCCCCCTCACCCATCTCCTGAGCTCTCTTCGGTACACTTTTAAAACCATCCCACTTGGCCGATGTTCCTTTCCCGTCAAATAACCTGCTGCAGTCAACTTGAGCGAGACCTTCTCTCATACCCTCAAAGGTCACAGCCACAGTTTAAGAATAAGGAGTAAGCCATTTAGAACAGAGGAAACACTTTTCCACCCAGAGAGTTGTGAGTCTGTGGAATTCTCTGCCTCAGAGGGCGGTGGAGGCCAGTTCTCTGGATACTTTAAAGAGAGAGCTAGATAGGGCTCTTAAAGATAGCGGGGCAGGGGATATGGGGAGAAGGCAGGAACGGGGTACAGATTGGGGATGATCAGCCATGATCACATTGAATGACGGTGCTGGCTGGAAGGGCCAAATGGCCTACTCCTGCACCTATTGTCTGTTGTCTATTGTCTTAATTCTGCTGCTAGAACTTATGAACTTATGAATGTGCATGATGACCAAAATACACCATCTAAGCTTGTCCTATTTGCCTTTATCAGGCCCATATGCCTCTACATTTGAAAGGCACAAGGTGGTGCAGCGATAGAGTTGCAGCCTCACAGTGCCAGAGACCCGGGTTCGATTCCGACTACGGGTGCTGTCTGTACGGACTTTGTAGTTTTCCCTGTGATCATGTGGATTTCCTCCGGGTGTTCCGGATCCCTCCCACATTCCAAAGACATGCAGGTTTGCAGGTTAATTTGCTTATTTAAACTGTTCCCAGTATGTAGGATAGAACTAATGTGCGGGGATCGTTAGGCCGAAGGGCCAGTTTCCACGCTGTGTCTCAAAACTAAACTAAATTAAACTAAAACTGCCGGAATCTTGAGTAAAACACAAAGTGCGTGAGGAACTCAGTGGACCAGGCAGCATCTGAAGAGGGAATGGACAGATAATGTTTTCAGTCTGAATCGAGGTCCTGATCCAAAATGTCATCAATCCACTGAGTTCCTCCAGCATTTTGTGTTTTGCTCCCTTTAAACCTTTGCAATCCATGTACCTGTCCTAATCTCTCCTAACTGTTGCTATAGTACCTGCCTCAACTACTCACCCTAGTATCATACGAGTTTTACAGTCATCCTGTTGAGCTCCGCTATCTGTATAACTCGTTGCCACCTATCCCTCAGCCAGCCATGGATCATTGTGGGCTCCACATTTCCTTCATCATCATTGCTATTTGCATATCTTCCATTAATTTGTCCTAAGTACCATCTATATCACTTGTCTCCCTTTCCCCTGACTCTGTGTGTGAAAAGGTTGCCTCTCAGGTTGCTATTAAATCTTTCGCCTCTCACCAACCCATGTCCTCAGGTTCTGCAGATGCTGGTTTACACTGAAGACAGACACAAAATGCTGGAGTAGCTCAGCGGGACAGGCA
Source organism: Raja brachyura (assembly GCA_963514005.1). The sequence continues at coordinate 73,979,584 of OY740790.1, forward strand.
GCACCTCTGGAGAGATTGCGATGAGCGCGATCAAACTAGAAGCGGGGGCCTCGCAGAGGTCGGGTGATCCCCTGTACAGGGCCGTTCCCACCAGCATGCGCCTGCATGCGGCAAGCGCAACCAAACCGGCAGCAGGGGCCGCGCGGAGGTCGGGTGAGTGGCGCAACGCGGCGCAAAGTGAGGCGAACTTGGAGCGAAGTCTTAAGGTAAGTTCGCCAGGACAGAGAGGGGCACAGAGGCACACACATAGAGGGTCACGAAGGCACCTACAGAGAGGGTCATGGAGGCACGATGTCGGGGCGGTGTGTAATGCGTCGAGGCAACTGCGAGCCGACAAGCCGTTGCCGCGTGGAATTTTTTAACATAGTCAGTTTTTCGGAGCTCCGCGCGATGTCGGGACGAAATCTGCACAATTCCGCACAGCTCCGGCGATCGAAGCGGGCCCTGCGACGCCGGACGGCTCAAGCGACCACGTCAGGTCGCGCTCATCGCATAGAGTTGCATGCTGGTGGGACAGGCCCTTAAGGCTTACAATCAGTAAAATATAGTCAGCAGGACAGTGAAGCTAACCAGTGAACTTGGATAGAGAGGGACAGAGAGAGAGAAGGAAAGAAAGGGTCATTTAAAGTTAGATCTCTCGTTTTCACACCTGACCCTCAGATGAAGAAAGGTCTTGAAAATGTCACCTATTCCTTCTCTCCAGAGATGCTGCCTGTCCCGCTGAGTTATCCAACATTTTGTGTGTAAACTCTGTTTTTTAAGTCTCATCCAGATGGCGGTCACCTGGAGAATTCTCTCTAATATTTCTGCCTCTTTCCTGACAATGAGTGGTGATTACAACTCTTGACTCTCTTGACTCCTGATTGACCCAATTACGTAGAGCGGAGAGCACCAATTTGACCAGCCGATCATCTGCGCGCTAATTACAATGCTGGGTCAGAGGGGTACAAATTATTATCTCACCGCAGAGAGGCATGAAGATCACACGGGACGCAATGACAGCTGCAGGCTGCTGCAGGGAGTGGGATCAGAATAATCTGCCCCAAAACCTGGCAACAACAGGACAACAATCCCTCCTCTCCTGGGACCACAGAAACCAACTTATATAGGGAGGGTAGGCACAAAGTGCTGGAGTCACTCAGCGGGTCAGGCAGCATCTCTGGAGAAAAGGAATAGGCGATGTTGCAGGTCTGAATCCTTCTTCATTGGTTCATAAGTGACAGCAGCAGAATTAGGCCACTCGGCCCATCAGGTCTACTCCATTCAATCACAGCTGATCTATCTTCCCCTCTCAACCCCATTCTCCTGCCTTTTCCTCATATCCCCTGACACCCATAATAGTCAAGGATCTCTGCCTAAAAAATATCCATTGAAGGCTCCCACAGCCTTCTGTGACAGTGAATTCACTGCACTGAGCTACAGTGGAAAGCTTTGTTGTGTGCTAACCAGTTAGTGGAAAGACAATACATGATTAAAATTGACATCCACGGTGCGATTAACGTTTAGTGCATGATAAAGATTGTTCAGGGCTTGAACACACTAGAGGCAGGAAATATGTTCCCGGTGTTGGGGGGGTCCAGAACCAGGGGCCACAGTTTAAGAATAAGGAGTAAGCCATTTAGAACGGAGACGAGGAAGCACTTTTTCTCACAGAGAGTGGTGAGTGTGGAATTCTCTGCCTCAGAGGGCGGTGGAGGCAGGTTCTCTGGATGCTTTCAAAAGAGATCTAGAAAGGGCTCTTAAAAATAGCAGAGTCAGGGGATTTGGGGAGGAACAGGGTACTGATTGGGGATGATCAGCCATGATCACATTGAATGGTGGTGCTGGCTCGAAGGGCCAAATGGCCTACTCCTACACCTATTGTCTATTGTCTATTGCCTATAAAGCCAGCAAAGACCAATCAAAGATAGTCCAAGGATCTCCAATGAAGACTTTGGGTTCTGGGCCTGTATTCACTGGAGTTTAGAAGGATGAGGTGGGAAACTTATTGAATAGTGAAAGGCCTGGATAGAGTGGATGTGTAGAGGATGTTTCCAATAGTGGGAGAGTCTAGGACCAGAGGTTATAGCCTCAGATTAAAAGGATGTTCCTTGAGAAAGAAGATGAGAAGACATTTATTTAGAGAGAGGGTGGTGAAGATGTGGAATTCATTGCTATAGACGGCTGTGGAGATCAAGTCACTGGGTATTTTAAGGTGGAGATTAACACGTTTTTGATTAGTACGGGTGTCATGGGTTATGGGCAGAAGGCAGGAGAATGGGGTTAAGAGGAAAAGATAGGTCAGCCATGATTGAATGGCGGAGTGGACGATGGACCAAATGGTCTGATCCTAGCAGATCCCACCTTATGAACTTGTAACATAGAACTAATGTGAATGGGTGATCAATTGTCAGTGTGGACTTGGTGGGCTAAATGGCTGTTGCCATGCTGTCTCTCTAAACTAAACTAGAGGACCTGGGGCCGGTTTGAGTCCTTGGCCTATAATGTGGGGAGAAACCTGTTTTGCTACTTCTCTTGCTGAAGAGACTGCATGACACTTTCCGTGGCTTAGTGTGCTGAAGATAGGACTCAGGTTGGTAATTGTATCCCCCAGGAAGAGGGATCATTTCAATTAAAGATGTTGCTACGTGCAGTTAAACATAAACCACTCTTCCCCCCCCCACTCCACAATGAGATGTGGATTGAGTGCCCGAGTTACTTTGAACACAGAGTGTTTCTGTAATCACGCTGTCTCTTACTTCCTTCCTTCATTCCTTCCTTCCTTCCTTCCTGATTTACTTAGTTACTTAAGGGCCTGTCCTACCAGCATGCAACTCTATGCGATGAACGCGATCAAACTAGAAGCGGGGGCCGCGCGGAGGTCGGGTGATCCCCTGTACAGGGCTGTTTCCACCAGCATGCGCCTGCATGCGGCAAGCGCAACCAAACCGGCAGTAGGGGCCGCGCGGAGGTCGGGTGAGTGGCGTAACGCGGCGCAAAGTGAGGTGAACTTGGAGCAAAGTCTAAGGTAAGTTCGCCAGGACGGAGAGGGGCACACAGAGAGGGGCACAGAGGCACACACACACACACAGAGGGCCACGGAGCCACACACATAGAGGGTCACGGAGGTACCTACAGATAGGTTCACGGAGGCACGATGTCGGGGCGGTGTGTCATGCGTCGAGGCGACTGCGAGCCGACATGCCCTTGCCACGCGGAATTTTTAGACATAGTCAGTTTTTCGGAGCCCCGCACGATGTCGGGATGAACTCCGCACAATTCCGCATGGCTCCGGCGATCGCAGTGGGACCAGCCCCGCGACGCCGGACGGCTCAAGCGACCACGTTAGGTCGCGCTCATCGCATGCTTGTAGGACAGGCCCTTTACTGACCAACTGACTGACTTAAGGGCCTGTCCCAGTTGGCGACTGCCGTCATCATTGACTGACGTATCAGGTCACTGAAAAATTTGTGGCGTGATGCGGCGGTGACTCGCCGGCGACACGGCGTGGCGACGTATTGGCGCGCGGTGTTTTTTCAAGTGCCGCAACATTTTTTATTTTGTCGCCGCTGGATTTTGAAATGTTCAAAATCTTTTGGCCACTCTGATATGACGCCGTCAGTCACCAAAAAAATCGGCAAGTGGGACAGGCCCTTAACTTACTGGAGATGCGGAGGCCGAGGAACCTGAAGCTGTTGACCATCTCTACAGCAGCTCTGTTGATGAGGAGAAATCTGTGTTCACCCTCTCATGTCCTTCGGTTAACAATCGACCCATTTTGGCTTGCTGAAGTTTTGGCTAATTGGCCCTCTGTAAATTGCCTCTTGTGTGTAGGGATTGGAATGGAAAGTGGGATCACATAGAACGAGTGTGAAGGGGTGATGAGATGGTCGGCATGGACTTGGTGGGGTAAAGGGTCTGTTTCCATGCTGTATTTCTGAAGTAAACCTCATTATGGTCTATCCTACAGCTGGTGGTCACTGAGGCAGGTGACTTTACTTTTCTTTGGGACTGAACTGATGGAGGTTTCCTTGAAGCAGATAGAGTACAGCAGAGAAGAAACACAAGGAACTGAACAGTTGCTGGTTTACAAGAAAAGACACACAGTGCTGGAGTAACTCAGCCGGTCAGGCAGCATCATTGGAGAACATGGATCGGTGACATTTTGTGTCGAGACCCTTCAAAAAGAAGGTTGAAGTGAGAGCATAGAGTCATAGTAATACAGTGTGTGAACAGGCCCTTAGGCCCAACTTGCCCACACTGACCAACATGTCCCACCTATACCAGCCCCACTTGCCTCCATTTGGCTCATATCCCTCTAAACCTTCCCTATCCATGTACTTGTCGAAATGTTCTTATAGAAACTTACAAAATTCTTAAGGGGTTGGACAAGCTAGATGCTGGAAGATTGTTCCCGATGTTGGGGGAGTCCAGAACAAGGGGTCACAGTCTAAGGATAAGGGGGAATTCCTTTAGGACCGAGATGAGGAAAACATTCTTTATACAGAGTGGTGAGTCTCTGGAATTCTCTGCCACAGAAGGTAGTTGAGGCCAGTTCATTGGCAATATCTAAGAGGGCGTTACATGTGGCACTTGTGGCTAAAGGGATCAGTGGGTATGGAGAGAAGGCAGGTACAGGATACTGAGTTGGATGATCAGCCATGATCACATTGAATGGCGGTGCAGGCTCGAAGGGCCGAATGGCCTACTCTTGCACCCATTTTTCTATGTTTCTCTTTGTTTCTTGACTGAGAAGTTGGGGGGAGATGTCAGTGAAGGCAGCAGAAGGTGGAATTTAGCTTTCTATCCCAGATTCAGGAAAAGTTTCTTCCCAGCTGTTATCAGGCAACTGAACCACCCTACCACAACCAGGGAGATCCATGGACAATCTTTGATTGGACTGTGCACCTGTACACCATGGATGGCTCGATTTCAATGATGTATTGTCTTTCCGCTGACTGGTTAACATGCAACAAAAGTTTTTCACTGTACCTGAGTACATGTGACAATAAACTAAACTCAACTAAACTCAACCATATTCCTGGCGTTGAAGGGATGGTGACGGAGGTGGGGAATGCTAAAGTTAGCACAAACCCAGAGGAGGCAGCGAGCCTCACTGATTAGCTCTTCAGAGGCATTTAAGCAGTTGAGTGGCTTCTATTCCATGCCTTCCTTTGACATCAGAGACCTGTAATCACCATCACCAAGGGCGGAGATTAATCTTCCCCCCCCTCCCACCTGTCAGGGACCGAGAAAAAACAGTTCCAAGTGTTGCCGATGACCCATACAGCCTGGTCACAGTAGCTGGAGGATCAGCGGAGCTGAGCCCATGGACGCTCCAACAATGGGCAGGATGAAGCACGCAGCTCTTTTCCAAATCTTTTCCCTCTTCCTCGTGGTGAGTAGCATCCTCCTTACACTACGCTGCGAATCCACTGGTTACCCTCGGATTATCCGTGATGGGACTTTACTGGCTTTACCTTGCTCTTACAGTGCTGTCTCACAGTGCTTACAGTGTCAGTTTCCCAGAGTCGATCCCGACTACAGGTGCAGTCTATACGGAGTTTGTACGTTCTCCCTGTGACCGCGTGGGTTTTTTTCTGAGATCTTCGGTTTCCTCCCCCATTCCAAAGACGTACAGGTTTGTAGATTAATTGTCTTGGTATACGTGCAAATTGTCCGTAGGCATGTGTAGGATAGCGTTAATGTGCAGGGATTGCTGGTTGGCGAGGACACGGTGGGCTGAAGGGTCTGTTTCCGTGCTGTATCTCAAAAGTAAACTAAACTAAACAAAAAAACTAAACGAAAGCTTTTCACTGTACCTCGGTACACGTGACAATAAACTCACCTGAACTGAAGTGAACAATCACCTCTCGGACCTGCCGAGAGAGGTCCTGCTTGGATAAGCCGGGGTTTTATTTCCCAAGCACCTGCTGGCAGCGAAAGGCTGGGAATTTTGAATGGTTCTCCCTTTGACCGCGTGGGTTTTCTCCGTGATCTACGGAATCCTTCCACACTCTAAAGACGTACAGGCTTGTAGGCTAATTGGCTTGGTATAAAATGTCAATTGTCCCTAGTGTGTGCAGGACAGCGTTAGTGTGTGAGAATCACTGGTAGGTGTGGACTCGGTGGGCCGAAGGGCCTGTTTCCGCGCTCTATCTCCAAGCTAAACTCAAACTGCAGATGCTGGTTTCCAAAAAAGACACAAAAGGCTGGAGTAACTCAGCGGGTCGGGCAGCATCTCTGGAGAACATGGATAGGTGACAGTTAGAGTCGGGACCCTCCAGAAATGGTTCAGATATAGATTGAAATAACTGGAGATTGTGGATGATAGATAGTCCTCTAAAAAGGGTAGGGGAATCAAGAACCAGAGGACAGGTTTCAGGAGTCAATGGCACTATTTCATAGTAACCTGAGGAGCAACTTTTTCACTCTAAGGGTGGTAAGTGAATGGAAAGAGCTGGCAGAGGAGGTAGATGAGGCAGGTTCTATGATAGCATTTAAACGATGCTTGGACAGGCACATGGATAGAACACTTAGAGGGATAAGGATCAAGGGGGACTAGATTTTGGTCGTCATGGACGAGTTGGACTGATTCCGTGCTGTATGACTTTACAACATGACGACAAATGAAATGAGAAAATGCTGGGAGCACTCGGCAGGTCGAGCAGTATCTGTGGAAAGGAGAACAGTTGAGGACTCCTTGTCAAAGCCAGGAAGGGTCTTTGATCTGAGATATTAACTCTGTATCTGGCGGTGCAATGGAAACAGTGATGCAGACATCGAGTGGGCGAGGTTGTTAGTTGAGGGAGACAGGGACTGGGTAATTGTCTTTCTTTGCTGGGTTCTCAGTGTAGATCAAACTTGGAGCCTGGTTTTGCGGCATGTTGACCTCAATTTTTATCTCATAAATTGCACGGTCGATCATTCTTCAATGCTGACTGGCTTTGATTTAACTTAATTAACATATAGTTTAGTTTAGTTTATTGTCACGTGTACTGAGGTTCATCCAGATGTTTCCAATAAAGATAAGAATGAAGGGTTGACTGGTGATGTAATCGAGTTGGGTAGGGGACTGCATCTAGTGATTAATGAGAATGTCTTTCCCGGGGGGGGGGGGGGGTTCAAAAACAAGGGAATCTTAAATTCAGCAAAGGCCACAAATTGCCAGACTAAATCAGCGGGTCAGGCAGCTTCTCTGGAGAAGATGGATAGGTGACATTTTGGGTCGAGAGCCTTTGTCAGACTGAAGTCCGAAATTTCTGCTAGTCTGAAGAAGGGTCTAAACCTGATACACCCCCTATCAATGTTCTCCAGAGATGCCGCCTGAGCCACTGAGTTAGTTTAGATTTACAGATACAGCACTGGAATAGGCCTTTGGCCCACCAAGTCCACATCGACCAGAGATCCCCGCTAGCACTATTCTGCACACAGTTACTCCAGCACTTTGTGTCCTTTTGCGTATTAACCAGCATCTGCAGTTCTTCGTTTCCACATCGTAAAATTAGAGGCAGGTTATTTAGGGAAGTGTCAGGATGCCTTCGTTCACACAGTGGGCATCGGGAATCTGTAGCCCCCTTGACCAAACAGCTTTTGTGGATGGGGTCCATTGACAATCTTATATTATTTATATCTGAGATAATGGTTTCAGAACTCAACTGGGCAGATGAGGTAACTTGAGAAATAATTGAAGTTAAGAGTAGAACTGCCCCAAGGGGCTGAACATAGAACAGTACAGCACAGAAACAGGCCATTCAACCCACGGTCCCCACTGAATATGATGACAAGTTAACCTAACTTCATCTGCCTGCACGTGATCCATATCCCTGTATTACCTGCATATCCATTTACCCATCCAAAAGTCTCATTAATGGCACTATCATATCTGCTTCCACCACCATCCCCAGCAGCTTATGCCAGGCACCACCACTCTCTGTGTAAAATATCTTGCCCGCACATCTCTGTTGAACTTTTTCCCTCTGACCTTAAACCTCTGCACTCTAGCCTTTGACATTTCCATATTGGGAAAAGGTTCTGATTGTCTACCCTATCTATGCTTCTGTTAATTTTACAAATTTTCCCAGGTCTCCTCTCAACCTCTGCATTCAATCCAAATTGGTCCAACCTCTCCTTGTAGCTAGTAACTCAGCGGGACAGGAAGCATCTCTGGAGAGAAGGAATGGGTGATGTTTCTGGTCGAGACCCATCAGACTGAGAGTCGTGGGAGAGAGAAACTAAAGATATAGAGATGCGAAAGCAGACGATGAACAAGGAAATATAGAATGCTTCGTTGTTGGCTGAGGGAAGATGATAACAAGCCATACCATCAGTAAAATGAATCAGGAGGACAGTGAAACTAGCCTGAGAACTAGGGTGGGGAGGGACTGAGAGAGAAAGCAAGGGTTACTTGAAGTTAGAGAAAACAATATTCATGGGTTGTAAGCTGCCCAAGCAAAATATGAGGTGCTGTTCGTCCAATTTGTGCGTGACCTCACTCTGACAGTGGAGGAGGCCCAGAACTGAAAGCATCCCAACACGTATGAACAGAAAGCATCCTACATGTATGTTGTTATGTGTCTGGCTGGGGTGATGGGTCTGTTTGTAATCTCCCTCCCAAGGTCTCAATCTCTCTACAATTTAGGAGATTGAGAGGGGATCTTATAGAAACTTACAAAATTCTTAAGGGGTTGGACAGGCTAGATGCAGGAAGACTGTTCCCGATGTTGGGGAGGTCCAGGACAACGGGTCACGGCTTAAGGATAAGGGGGAAATCCTTTAGGACTGAGATGAGAAGGACTTTTTTCACATAGAGAGTGGTGGGTCTCTGGAACTCTCTGCCACAGAGGTTAGTTGAGGCCAGTTCATTGGCTATATTTAAGAGGGAGTTAGATGTGGCCCTTGTGGCTAAGGGGATCAGAGGGTATGGAGAGAAGGCAGGTACGGGATACTGAGTTGGATGATCAGCCATGATCACATTGAATGGCGGTGCAGGCTCGAAGGGCCAAATGGCCTACTCTTGCACCTATTTTTCTATGTTTCTCTATGTTTCTTGAATGAGAAGTTGGGGGGAGATGTCAGTGAAGGCAGCAGAAGGTGGAATTTAGCTTTCTATCCCAGATTCAGGAACAGTTTCTTCCCAGCTGTTATGGGATACTGAGTTGGATGATCAGCCATGATCATATTGAATGGCGGTGCAGGCTCGAAAGGCCGAATGGCCTACTCCTGCACCTAATTTCTATGTTTCTATGTTTCTAAGGTTGTACACGGCTGGCATGACCTGGACAACAGCGAATATGACTGCTGGCCCATGAAGAATCCTGATGAGCAGAACATGATTGACTGTGCTGGTAAGGCATGTACGCGATACGGTTTAATGTTGTAACGCAGTAGAGGGTGGCACGGGTAGTGCCGCTGCCTTACGGCGCCAGGCACACGGGTTCGATCCTGACCTCGACAGCTGCCAAATGTGTGGAGTGTGCACATTTTCCCTGTGATCGCGTGGGTTTCCCCCGGGTGCTCTGGTTTCCTCCCACATCCCAAAGATTAGATTAATTTTGGATTAATTGGCCCTCTGTAAATTGCCTCTAGTGCGTGGGAAATGGGTGAGAAAGTCAGATATCATAGAACTCTCATATATCTAAACACTGTAAATGGCTCGATTGTAATCGCGTATTGTCTTTCCGCTGACTGGTTAACACGCAGCAAAACATTTTCACTGTACCTCGGTACACGTGACAATAAACTAAACTGAACTGAACTGAACTAATGTGAACAGTTGATCTATGGTCAGTGTGGCTCGGCGGGTCGAAGGGCTTGTTTCCATTCTGTATCTCTAAACTAATCTAAACTAAACTAAACATTTGCTGGAATACAGTGGAAAGCTTTGTTTTGAATGCAACATAGAACAGTATAGCACAAGAACAGGCCCTTCAGCCCATCAGGTCTATATTCACCATAACGCCAAGACCAACTTAATCTGTATCCCTCAATTCCAGCATATTCCAGAAACCAAACGTTTCTTAAACGCCACTATCGTATTTACTCCACCACCACCCATGGCAATACATTCCTGGCACCAATTACTTTCTGTGCAAAAAGACTTCCTCTACACATCACTTTTAAATATTGCCCCTTTGATCTTAATGTTTTCTAGAATTTGATTTATCAATCCTGGAAAAAAAGGGTCTGACTACCCCTTTCTATTTCTCTCATAATTCTCATAATTCTGATACACCCCAAATATCTCTCCCCAATCTCCAGAGTTGCTGAGAAAATAATTCAAATCTGTAGCTAATACATCCGAATCCAGGCATTATTCTGGTAAACAGACGATAGACTTAAAATGCTGGAGTAATTCAGCGGGACAGGTGGCATTTCTGGTGAGAAGGAATGGGTGATGTTTCGGGTTGAGACCCTTCTTCAAACTAGTCAGGTGAAATGGAAATGAGAGATGTAGAGAGATATAGAACAAATAGAAACATAGAAACATAGAAATTAGGTACAGGAGTAGGCCATTCGGCCCTTCGAGCCTGCACCGCCATTCAATATGATCATGGCTGATCATCCAATTAAATATCCCTTACCTGCCTTCTCTCCATACCCTCTGATCCCCTTAGCCACAAGGGCCACATCTAACTCCCTCTTAAATATAGCCACTGAACTGGCCTCAACTACCCTCTGTGGCAGAGAGTTCCAGAGACCCACCACTCTCTATGTGAAAAAAGTCCTTCTCATCTCGGTCCTAAAGGATTTCCCCCTTATCCTTAAGCTGTGACCCCTTGTCCTGGACCTCCCCAACATCGGGAACAGTCTTCCTGCATCTAGCCTGTCCAACCCCTTAAGAATTTTGTAAGTTTCTATAAGATCCCCTCTCAATCTCCTAAATTCTAGAGAGTATGAACCGAGTCTATGCAGTCTTTGTTCATAAGACAGTCCTGACATCCCAGGAATCAGTCTGGTGAACCTTCTCTGCACTCCCTCTATTCCTCAGATTTGGAGACCAGAACTGTACGCAATACTCCACGTGTGGTCTGAATGAATGAAAGATATGCAAAAAAGTAACAATGATAAAGGAAACAGCCATTATTAGCTGTTTGCTGGTGCAACTTGGGTGGGGGAGGGATGGGGAGAGAGGGAATGCATAGTAAGCTATACTCTAAATGCTCTTCAATCAGATTAGATAATACTATACAAAACTACAATTTTTCTTACTTTTAAGTTAGAAAAATTAATATTCACATCACTGGGATGTAAGCTGCCCAAACAAAATATGACATGCTGTTCTTCCAATTTCCAATTAGCCTCACTCTGACAATGAAGGAGGCATAGGACAGAAAGGTCAGCGTGGGAATGGGAAGCGGAATTAAAATGTTTGGCAACCGGGACATCAGACTGAGCGAAGGTGTTCAGCGAAACGATCACCCAGTCTACGTCAGGTCTCGCCGATATATAAGAGCCCACATCTTGAACAGTGGATACAGTGGATGAGGTTGGAGGAGCACCTGTACGTAACCTGAAAGGACTGTCGGGGTCCTCCAACCTCATCTACTGCATCCGTTGTTCAAGATGTGGATTCTTATACATCTATAATCTATATATATACATCTATATCTCTTGTTTCCCTTTCAATAGACAATAGACAATAGGTGCAGGAGTAGGCTATTCGGCCCTTCGAGCCAGCACCGCCATTCCATGTGATCATGGCTGATCATCCCCAATCAGTACCCCGTTCCTGCATTCTCCCCATATACCCTGACTCTGCTTTTTTTAAGAGCCCTATCTAGCTCTCTCTTGAAAGCATCCAGAGAACCTGGCTCCACCACCCTCTGAGGCAGAGAATTCCACAGACTCACCACTCTCTGTGAGAAAAAGTGTTTCCTCGTCTCCTTTATAAATGGCTTACTCCTTATTCTTAAACTGTGGCCCCTGGTTCTGGACTCCCCCAACATCGGGAACATGTTTCCTGCCTCTAGCTGTCCAAACCCTTAACAATCTTATATGTTTCAATAAAATCCCCTCCCATCTTTCTAAACTCCAGAGTGTACAAGCCCAGCTGCTTCATTCTCTCAGTATATGACAGTCCTGTTATCCCGGGAATTAACCTTGTAAACCTACGCTGCACTCCCTCAATAGCAAAAATGTCCTTCCTCAAATTAGCGGACCAAAACTGCACACAATACTCCAGGTGTGGTCTCACTAGGGCTCTGTACAACTGCAGAAGGACCTCTTTGACCCTATATTCGATTCCTCGTGTTATAAAGGCCAACGTGCCATTTGTTTTCTTTACTGCCTGCTTTACCTGCATGCTTACTTTCGTAGACTGATGAACAAGGACCCGCAGATCCCGTTGTACTGCCCCTTTTCCCAACTTGACGCCATTTAGATAGTAATCTGCCTTTCTGTTTTTGCTACCAAAGTGGGTAACCTCACATTCATCCGCATTAACTTCATCTGCCATGCATCTGCCCACTCCCCCAACGTGTTCAAGTCACCCTGCATTCTCATAGCGTCCTCCTCACATTTCACACTGCCGCCCAGCTTTGTGTCCCCTGACTAGTCTGGACAAGGAACTCAACATAATTCTGGTAAACTTCCACTGCTTTCTTTGCAAAGCCTCCACATCCTCCCTGTAACGGGACGATGAGAATCGAAAGCAATACTCAAAATGCTCTTCAATCAGATTAGATAATCTACACTATTACTAAAACTCTCATCTTGACCACTTCCGGTCTGCGCTGTAATTAAATTTGCGCAAATACAATCCCACCATAGCGCTATGATTTTTCGCCACCTTACTCACCATTCCCTTCTGCTGCAAGTCAAATACGTTTTGTTCCGATCGGTAAAATAGTACAAAAGTTATGAAGGATTAAAAATAGTAAAACCAGCCCCTTCCGGAACCCACCGTCAATAACGCGACGAGGAGATTAAAAAGCTGAAGGAGCGCAGAGTGTGCAGCCCGCAGATAGCACGCAGCCCACGCAGAGCATGCAGAGAGTGAGCAGCCTGCGGACTGCTTCAGCGGTGACCAGCACGACCAGCCGGAAGCTGCTGAGTTGAACCGGAAGCCTCCGAGTGAAGCCGGAGTGGGACCGGAATCTGTTGAGTGAGGCCGAAAGTTGAAGGTGCGGGGTGAGCAGAATGCAAGCACCGGCATTCAATATGATCATGGCTGATCATCCAACTCAGTATCCTGTACCTGCCTTCTTTCCATACCCCCTGATCCCTTTAGCCACAAGGGCAACATCTAACTCCCTCTTAAATATAGCCAATGAATTGGCTTCAACTACTTTCTGTGGCAGAGAATTCTACAGATTCACCACTTTGTGTGAAAAAAATTTTTCTCATCTCGGTCCTAAAAGACTTCCCCCTTATCCTTAAACTGTGACCCCTTGTTCTGGACTTCCCCAACATCGGGAACAATCTTCCTGCATCTAGCCTATCCAACTCCTTAAGAGTTTTGTAAGATTCTATGGCAAGAATGTATTTCCTCAGATTAGGAGACCAAAACTGTACGCAATACTCCAGGTATGGTCTCACCAAGGCCCTGTACAACTGCAGTAGAACCTCTCTGGTCCTATACTCAAATCCTTTTGCTATGAATGCCAACATACCATTCGCTTTCTTCACTGCCTGCTTCACCTGCATGCCTACTTTCAATTATTGGTGTACAATGACACCCAGGTCTCATTGCATCTCCCCTTTTCCTAATCGGCCACCATTCAGATAATCGTCTACTTTCCTATTCTTGCCACCAAAGTGGATAACCTCACATTTATCCACATTATACTGCATCTGCCATGCATTTGACCACTCACCCAACCTATCCAAGTCACCTTGCAGCCTCCTAGCATCCTCCTCACAGCTAACACTGCCCCCCAGCTTCATGTCATCCGCAAACTTGGAGATGTTTGGAGATGTTGCATTCAATTCCATCGTCCAAATCATTAATATATATTGTAAATAGCTAGGGTCCCAGCAGCCTTGTGGTACCCCACTAGTGACTGCCTGCCATTCTGAAAAGGGCCCGTTTACTCCTACTCTTTGCTTCCTGTCTGCCAGCCAGTTCTCTATCCACATCAATACTGAACCTCCAATACCGTGTGCTTTAAGTTTCCATACTAATCTCTTATGTGGGACCTTGTCGAAAGCCTCTGAAAGTCCAGATATAACACATCCACTGGTTCTCCCTTATTCACTCTACTAGTTACATGCTCAAAAAAGTCTATAAGATTCGTCAGACATGATTTACCTTTCATGAATCCATGCTGACTTTGTCCAATGATTTCACCACTTTCCAAATGTGCTGCTATCCCTTCTTTAATAACTGTAATCCCTGTAACTGTAATCTTCTGTAATTCCCTGTTTTCTCTCTCCCTCCCTTTTTGGAGGGGTTACATTAGCTACCCTCCAATCCTCAGGAACTACTCCAGAGTCTAAAGAGTTTTGAAAAATCATCACTAATGCATCCACTATTTCTGGGGCTACTTCCTTAAACACTCTGGGATGCAGCCTATCTGGCCCTGGGGATTTATCGGCCTTTAATCCATTCAATTTACCTAACACCACTTCCCTACTAACCTTGATTTCATTCAGTTCCTCCATCTCATTTGACCCCCAGTCCCCTGCTGTTTCCGGCAGATTATTTATGTCTTGCTTAGTGAAGACAGAGCCAAAGTAGTTATTCAATTGGTCTGCCATGTCCTTGTTCCCCGTGATCAATTCACCTGTTTCTGACTGCAAGGGACCTACGTTTGTTTTAACTAATCTTTTTCTCTTCACATATATATAATAGATTTTGCAGTTAATTTTTATGTCCCCTGCCAGTTTTCTTTCATAATCTATTTTCCCTTTCCTAATTAAGCCCTTTGCCCTCCTCTACTGGACTCTGAATTCCTCCCAGTCCTCTGGTAGGCTGCTTTTTCTGGCTAATTTGTATGCTTCATCTTTTGTTTTGATACTATCCCTGATTTCCCTTGTTATCCAAAGATGCACTACCTTCCCTGATTTATTATTTTGCCAAACTGGGATGAACAATTGTTGTAGTTCATCCATGCGGTCTTTAAATGTGTTCTATTGCATTTCCACTGTCAACCCTTTAAGAATCAAGTGCCAGTCTATCTTGGTCAATTTACATGTCAAACCCTCAAAGTTACCTTTCTTTAAGTTCAGAACTCTTGTTTCTGAATTAACTATGTCACGCTCCATCCTAATGATGAACTCAACCATATTATGGTCACTTGCCCAAGGGCCCACGCACAACAAGACTGCAAACTAACCCTTCCTCATTACTCAATACCCAGTCTAGAATAGCCTAGAATCTCGTTGGTTCCTCTACACGTTGGTTTAGAAAACTATCCCGCATACATTCCAAAAAATCCTCTTCCTCAGCACCCCTGCCAATTTGATTCACCCAAACTATATGTTGATTGAAGTCACCCATTATAACTGTTTTACCTTTGTTGCACGCATTTCAAATTTCCTGTTTGATGCCATCCCCAACTCCACTACTATTGTTAGGTAGCCTGTACACAACTCCCACTAGCGTTTTCTGCCCCTTAATGTTTCGCAGCTCTACCCATACCGATTCCACATCCTCCAAGCGAATGTCCTTCCTTTCTATCGCGTTAATCCCCTCTTTAACCAGCAACGCTACCCCACCTCCTTTTCCTTTTTGTCTGTCCCTCCTGAATATTGAATATCCCTGGTTGTTCAGCTCCCAGCCTTGGTCACCCTGGAGCCATGTCTCCATGATCCCAACTATATCTTTGCGCAGACTTTATTGGCTTTAGCTTGTACTAAACGTTATTCATGTAATTTGCTTTATCCTGTACCTATACACAATGGACGGCATGGCTGTAATCATGTATTGTCTTTCCGCTGACTGGTTTGCACGCAACAAAAGCTTTTCACTGTACCTTGGTACACATGACAATAAACGAATATGGAACTGAACTGATACTGATTATAATGGGATCACGAGTATGCATGCAATACACATGATTGAATGATTGATCAGCCATGATCGAATGGTGGAGTCGTCTCGATTGGCCAAATGGCCTAAATGTGCTCCTAACGAATACTTGAAATGACAATCAGATTAGATAATACTATAAATAAATACAATCAAGTCAAAAGTACGATATAGGAAAGGGATACACAGAATATAGTTCTCGGCGTTGTAGAAGATGTACAAAATGTGCTGCACTTACAGCTGCTAATCTCACTGTGATTTCTGTCCACGTTCTTCCAGGATTGGAGATGAGTTGGGTAGTTAGACCACCAGAGAAAGTGCGGAGTGGAGAGGAGTTTAACGTCACCTACGCTGTCAGTGCATCCAATGCCTTCTATCAAACGGCTGTGGCAAATGGTCTCATGAAGCACAGGTGAGGAAGAAACTGGAGCATAGACCAATAGAATATGTATGGCAAAGTGGCGCAACGGGTAGAGCTGCTGCCTCACAACGTCAGAGACCCACAGTGCCCGGTTCGATCCTGACCTCGGCTGTTATCTGTGTGTGGGCTTTGCACGTTCTCCCTGTGACCCCATGGGTTTCCTCCGGGTGCTCTGGTTTCCTCCCACATCCCAAAGACGTGCGGGTTTGAAAGTTTATTGGCCCTCTGTAAATTGCCCCTGGTGTGTAGGGAGTGAATGAGAAAGTGGGATAACATACAACTAGTGTGAAGGGGTGATCGATGGTCGGCGTGGACTCTGTGGGACAAAGGTTTGTTTCCATGCAGTATCTCTAAAGTAAACTTCATTATGGTCAATGTTAGAGCTACAGGGCGGTGGGCACTGAGATAGCTCACTTTACCTTTCTTGGGGACGAGACAGAAGTTTCTTTGAAACAGATGGGGTACAAAAAACTGGAAATACAAGGAACTGCAGATGTTGGATTACAAAAAAAGGCACAACATGCTAGAGTAAGTCAGTGGGTCAGGCAGCATCTCTGGAGAACATGGATAGGTGGCGTTTTGTGTTGGGACCCTTGGAACGATGGTTGAAGTGAGATCAGAGAGTCATAGAGTCGTACAGTGAGCATCCACAGGTTCTCCCTTATCCTCTCTACTAGTTACATCCTCAAAAAATTGTATAAGATTCGTCAGACATGATTTACCTTTCATAAATCCATGCTGACTTTGTCCAATGCTTTCACCACTCTCCAAATGTGCTGCTATCCCATGTTTAATAACTGACTCTAGCATTTTCCCCACTACCGATGTTAGACTAACTGGTCTCTAATTCCCCGTTTTCTCTCTCCCTCCCTTTTTAAAAAGTGGGGTTACATAATCAGTGGCACAGCTGGTAGGGCTGCTGCCCGAATGCAGCACAGACCCAGGTTCGATCCTGACCTCGGGTACTGTATGTTTGGAGTTTGCTTGTTCTTCCTGTGACCACGTGGGTTTTCTCCGGGTGCACCCACGTTTAATCCCACGTGCCAAAGACGTGTGGGTTTGTAGGTTAATCGGCCCTCTGTAAATTGCCCCTGGTGTGTGGGGAGTGGATGAGAGAGTGGGATAACATAGAACTAGTGTGAACGGGTGATCAATGGTTGGTGGGCCGAAGGGCCTGCTTCCATGCTGTATCTTTCAAAACATTTGAAAAATGTCTGCTTTTTCGTTTTGATACAGCAACGCCAGCGAGGCCAAACGGTTCTGTGAAGAAAACGAGTGCCCATCTGAGTGGAAACACGCCACAGAAAGCAATTGTTGCATTTACCACGCCAACATCCACTCCTGCCCAATGGCATTCATGGTTGGTGGCTCTTTATACACTCTCACCATTATTCGCTGGACCCCCCCTTCTGTCTCCATGAACCCCTCCAGCCCTACGTTCCTCCAAAACTAAGACGGAAAGTGTGCACACAAACCAACCTCCATCCATTGACTCCATCTACACCTCACGCTCCCTTGGCAAGGCCAGTAGCACAATCCAGGACCAGTCTTGCCCTGGTCACTCCCACTTCTCACCTCTCCCATTGGGCAAAAGGTATGCAGTGTGACAACGCACACCTCCAGATTCAGGAACAGTTACTTCCCAGCTCTTATCAGGCAACTGAAACATCTTATCACCAACTGGAGAGCGGTCCTGAACTACTATCTACCTCATTGGAGACCCTCATATTATGTTTGGTCAGACTTTACTGGCTTTATCTTGCACTAAACACTTATTTACGTTATTCCCTTCATCATGTAGGCACCCACTGCCGCAGAAGACAGTGGAGGCCAATTCACTAAATTTAAAAGAGAGTTAAAGAGCACTTCCAAGCGGAATCAAAGGGTATGGGGAGAAGGCAGGCACAGTTTACTGATTGTGGATGATCAGCCATGATCACAATGAATGACGGTGCAGGTTGAAAGGGCCGAATGGCCTCCTCCTGCACCTATTTTCTATGTTTCTATGTTTGAGTTGATTGAGTCTAGTTTATTGTCACTTGTACTGAGGTACAGAGAAAAATGTTTGTTGTTTGCTAACGAGACAGTGGTAAGACAATACTTGGTTGCAATAGAGCCATCCACAGAGTACAAATACATAGAAACATAGAAGAGTCAAGAGTGTTTTATTGTCATCTGTCCTTTTCTTTTCATTTTTCTGAATTTTTGTTATATTATTTATTATAATTACATATTCTGTGGTGCTGCAGCAAGTATGAATTTCATTGTTCTATCTGGAACATATGACAAAACACTCTTGACTCGACTCGTCTATGTTTCTATGTATCTGTACTCTGTGGATTGCAACCAAGTATAGTCTTACCGCTGTTTAGTTAGCACGCAACCAACGTTTCTCTCTGTACCTTGGTATATGTGACAATAAACTAGACTCAATCAACTCAACTCAGAAGATTTACAAGGACACAGGGGCTTGAGGGCGTCAGCTATAGGAAGAGGTTGGGCAGGCTTGGTCTTTATAACCATATAACCATATAACAATTACAGCACGGAAACAGGCCTTCTCGGCCCTTCCAGTCCATGCCGACCATTTATTTTCCCCTAGTCCCATCTACCTGCACTCAGACCATACCCCTGAATTCCCTTCCCGTCCATATGCCTATCCACTTTACTTTTAAATGTTACAATCGATCCTGCCTCCACCACTTCTGCAGGAAGATCATTCCACACAGCCACCACTCTCTGAGTAAAGAAGTTCCCCCTCATGTTACCCCTAAACTTCTGTCCCTTAATTCTCATGTCATGTCCTCTTGTTTGAATCTACCCTAGCCTCAATGGGAAAAGCTTATCCACGTCAACTCTGTCCATCCCTTTCATCATTTTAAAGACCTCAATCAAGTCCCCCCTTAACATTCTGTGCTCCAAAGAATAAAGACCCAACTTGTTCAACCTTTCTCTGTAACTTAGTTGCTGGAACCCAGGCAACATTCTAGTAAATCTCCTCTGTACTCTCTCTATTTTGTTGACATCCTTCCTATAATTAGGCGACCAAAATTGTGCACCATACTCCAGAATTGGTCTTACCAATGCCTTGTACAATTTTAACATTACTTCCCTACTCCTATATTCAATGCTCTGATTTATAAAGGCCAGCACACCAAAAGCTTTCCTTGGAGCACAGGAGGCTGAGGGGTGACCTCATAGAGGTGTATAAAATCATGAGGGGAATAGATAGAGTGAATGCGCAGAGTCTTTTACCCAGGGTAATCAAGAACCAGAGGGCATTGGTTCAAGTTGAGAGGGGAAATATTTAATAGGAACCTGAGGGAGGTGAGTACTCTATATGGACCAAGCTGCCAAAGGAGGTAGTTAAGGCAGGTAATGGTGAACAGACACTAAAGGATTGAAAGGTTTAGTGGGATATGGACCACATGCAGGCAAGTGGGACTAGTGTAGATTGGGCATCTTGGTCAGCATGGGCAAGTTGGGTTGAAGGGCCTGTTTCCATGCTAAGTGATTCCATGAGATCCCTGCCTTTGTCCATTACCAGCCTCTGTCTCCATCCCTCCATCACTGGTAACAATCTTCAGTTCCTGACAACTCCACTATCTTCTAGCATTGCCACCAACCCTGACCCTGTGACCCAGAGCTGTTGACGTAGCCCGGTCCATCACACAAACTAGACCTCAGCTGCAACCCCTAGTGTTCTCTGTTTCAGAAAAAAGGTGGAATCTGTGGCCCCTGGGTCCCAGATGATGGTAAACTAATGACCCACACAGTGTCGCAAGCTGGGAAGATATCCCAACAGAACTGGACAACAAAGGTACAATATCCGGACCGTTTGGGTTGGTAATTTGACTGGAGTAGTTGTTTTGCCAACAGTCTGTCTCGTCCATTTCTTCTTTGTTGTTTTTTAGTATGTGTTAAATGTATGTTTTAGAGCTCTATAGCTTTGTTTTATTTGGGCGGTGGGGGGATGTTGAGGGAAGCTTTTTAAAATCTCTTACCTCAACGGAGATGCGATTTTTTTCCATATCGTATCTCCATCCGCACTGTGGCCTAACATCGAGGAGCAGGCGGTCTCTTGCTGGTGATTGACTTTGGGAGCCCCAACCGCGGGATCCTGCAGGATTTAACATTGTGGAGCTGGATGGGACCTGTCGAGGATCGATCTCGGGAGCTCCAACCGCGGTCTTTAACATCGTGGAGCTCGCAGTCCCTGGTTAGGGACCGACTTCAGGACCTCCAGGCGGGAAATTCGACCGCCCCGACGTGGCGGCTTCACAGTGAGGAATGTGGGGAATCCATTGTGGTGGATGTTTATGTTATATTTTATGTAGTTGTGTGTTGTTGCTTTTTTTAGTATGGCTGTATGGTAAATCGAGTATCATTGTACCCTAATTGGTACACGTGACAATAAAATACTCTTTTAACCCTTTGATCCACATTGTGTGGCTTTGCTAAGATCGCAGAGGCTTGATGCAACTGACTCAACTCCTGTCTGCTTCCAGGTTGTGCTGGTCCAGATTGGAGTGACTTCAATGATTGCACACATCAAATTGGGACAAATGCACGCGGCCTTGGAGGCAAAGACAAACGTACAGAGCGCACAAGGTAACAAGCTCTTTGCTACTACTTGGGCATTCCTGGGCTGTTTCACGTCTGTAAGTGGAAGTTTTATCATGGACACACCCGCACATGGACTTGCTCACATACACACACAATTATACACACATGCACACACACACACGCACACATGCGCACACAAAAACACACATACATTTCCACTAGTGGGTGAGTCTAGGACCAGAGGGCACAGCCTCAAAATAAAAAGACGTACCTTTAGAATGGAGACGAGGAGGAATTTCTTTAGTCAGAGGGTGGTGAATGTGTGGAATTCATTGCCACAGATGGTGGAGGCCGAATCATTGCGTATTTTAAAACGGGAAAATGATAGATTCATGATTAGTAAGGGCATCAAAGGTTACGAAGAGAAGACGGGAGATTGGGGTTGAGAGGGAAAACTAATCATCATTGTTTCATTGTGTAAAACCTCCTCTGCGCCCTCTCCGAGCTTTCACATCCTCCCTGCAAAAGGGCGGTCAGAACTGTAAGCAATATTCCAAATATTCCTATAACCAAAATTTTATAGAGCTGCACCATGACTCCATTGACATCATTGGTGATCCTTAGATTATTTTTGATCGGACTTTACTGGCTTTATCATGCACTAAATGGTATTCCCTTATCACGTATGAATGAATGAACGAATAAGTTAATTGGCTAAATATTCACATACAAGGAATTTGCCTTGGTGCTCCGCTTGCAAGTAACAACACAACATATAGTAAACCATTAAGAATAAAACATTAAACATTAAGAAAAAAACATTATAGTTTCAACATGTGAATTAAAGAAAACATCAGAGCAAAAGGAGGCTACAGACTTTTGGTTATTGAGTAGAGCTAGTGCTTGTGGAAAAAAGCTGGTTTTATGTCTGGCTGTGGCGGCTTTGACAGTCCGGAGTCGCCTTCCAGGGGGAAGTGATACAAAGAGTTTGTGGCCAGGGCGAGAGGGGTCAGAGATAATCTTACCAGCTCGCTTCCTGGCCCTTGAAGTGTACAGTTTGTTAATGTAGGGAAGGTTGCAGCCAACAACCTTCTCAGCTGATCGAATGATTCACTGCAGCCTCTGGATGTCGTGCTTGGTGGCTGAGCCAAACCAGACCATGATGGAGAAGGTGAGGACAGACTCTACGATGGCAGTATACAATTGGACCATCATTGCCTGTGGCAGATAGTGATACCTCAGGTGTCGCATGAAGTACATCCTCTGCTGGGGAGAAAATAGGTGCAGGAGTAGGCCATTCATCACTTTGAGTCAGCACTGCCATTCAATATGATCATGGCCGATCATCCAAAATCAGTACCCTGTTCCTGTTTTCGCCCCATATCCCTTGATTCAGTTGGCTCTAAGAGCAATATCTAACTCTCTCTTGAATATATCCAGTGAATTCACCTCCACTGCCTTCTGTGGCAGAGAATTCCACAGATTCACAACTCTCCGGGTGAAAATGTTTTTCCTCATCTCAGTCCAAAATGGCCTACCCCTTATTTTTAAACTGTGACCCCTGGTTCTGGACTCACTCAACATCGGGAAATGTTTTCCTGCATCTAGCCTGACTCTACACTGTAAATGGCTTGAATGTAATTATGTATTGTCTTTCAGCTGACAGGTTAACACGCAACATAATCTTTCCACTGTACCTCGGTACAAGTGACAATGAGCTAAACTGAACTGAGCTTCTTGTCGGTGTTGGTGAAGGGGGAGTGGTTCTCTATGGGGCAGATTGTGACCTGTGTTTTGTTTCCCATTGGCTTCAGTGTGCGATGATGGAGTATGTGACGTGGATGAGCGGTGTGACACTTGCCCGGCTGACTGTGGACCTTGCCCCATGTCCATCGGCATCAAAGCTGCCATCGGCCTCCCAATTGCCCTCTTCAGCACTGGGTTCATCCTCACGGTGGTGGTAGGTGGACTCCATCCCCCGACCCACTCTACGGTCAATCACTGACTCGGTGATGAGAACGTTGACCTCTTGTCTGGAAAGGAACTGCAGATGCTGGTTTACACCGAAGATGGACACAAAATGCTGGAGTAACTCAGCGGGACAGGCAGCATCTCTGGAGCGAAGGAATGGGTGACGGATTTGGGTCAAGACTCTTCTTCAGTCAGGGGAGATGGAGACACAAGGATAAGGAAGAGCAAGGTGTGAAAGTGAGACATCAAAGGGGATGTAGTTCAAGGAAAATGTAGAATAGATCATTGTTAGCTGGGAGAAGGTGACAACGAAGCATACAGAGATAAAATATAATAAGGGGAACAGCCAGTCTGGTCGGAGAACTAGGAAGGGAAGGAATGGAGGGAGAGGAAAAGCAAGGGTTACTTGGAGTTAGAAAACTTGACTTATTTTTTGTGATATTTTTATTGTATATTCTATTGAGTGACGAGTTTACAAACCTGAAGATCGGCACAAAAAGCTGGTCAGGCAGCATCGCTGGAGAAAATAAATAAGTAATGTTCTCAGTCTGATGAAGGGTTTTGGCCAAAAATGTCACCAATTCCTTTTCTCCAGAGATGCTGCCTAATCCACCTAGTTAGTTAGTTCAGTGTTTTGTGACTATTTTTTGTTTAAATCAGCATCTGTGGTTCCTTTCCTATACATGCTTACAAACCTATTGTGTTGCTGCAAGTACAAATTTCATTGTTCCGTTTTGGTACTTATGGCAATAAAATACTCGAGTTGACTGGAGCTGCCAGAGGTGATCATTGAGCTATAGAATCATAGAGTCATACAACACAAAAACAGACCCTTCGGCTCATCTCGTCCATGCCGACCAAGATATTCCATCTAAATGAATCCCATCTACCCAAGTATGGTCCATATTTCATTAAACATTTCCTTTCCATGTACCTGTCCAAATGTATTTTCAATGCTGTTATATGCCACAACTATCTCCTCTGGCCCACCCACTATTCTTTGTGTCAAAAAATTACCCCTCATATTCCTACGAAATCCTATGTCCTCTGGTACTCGATTCCCCTTCTCCGGGCAAGAGATACCGTCATTCCGATCTATTCCTCTCATGGTTTTATACACCTTTACAAAATCACCCCTCATGCTTCTCCTCTCCAAGGAATCCCAGCCTACTCAACCACTCCATATAGCTCAGACCCTTGAGTCTTGGAAATATCCTTGTAAATCTTCTCTGTATCATTTCCAGCTTGACAACATCTTTCCAATAACATGGTGCCCAGAACTGAACACAGTGCATTAAACATGGCCTAACCAAAGTCTTACGTGACTGCAACATGACCTCCCAACTTCTATACTCAATACTCTGACTGATGAAGGCCAATGTGCCAAAAACCTTTTTGACCACCCCATCTACCTGTGATGCCACCTTCATGTGCCTGCACTTCTAGATTCCTCTGCTCTACTCAGCTCCCCAGAGCCCTGCCCGTGCAGGCCCTGCCCACACTAGACTTCCAAAAATGCAACTCATCCAAAATTCTGCTTCTATGTCCTATGATCTTATGGTCTGATGAACTGCACAGTTCAAACAAATGTACCTCAATGAGTCCCTTCGCGATTATCCCTTCACCCTGTTCTTCTCAACTCTGCGAGTGCCTGTGCTTTCAGTGGCTGCAGTACCAGAAGCGGAAGATGCTGTGGGATGAGAGCTGGATCATCAACCTGAAGGAGATCAGCACAGGTACCTGAGCCCATTCACAATGCCTCACAGACGTTCTCCACTTGTGTTCCGCCTTTTCTCACCTCATGTCCCGACCGTCCCATTTCAGACAGCAAGATCCCTCTGGGAATCGGCAGTGCCGTGACTATCCAACAAGCCAACGGCACCTCCGTCCCAAGCATCCATGACGACTCGGCCAGTGGATACATTGACAGCCCAGACCACAAGCAGGGCTTCATACAGAGTGGAATCTAGTAAGTCCAGCTGCTGGGTTTAATGTAAGGTGCACATTTTATTGAACTTTGTTCTGGTTTATTATGATATCTATTGTATACAGTTGTGTTATGTTGTTAAGGTGCTAAAAGAAGGAAAGTAATTGATCCGTTTTGATACCTATGACGATTTACTTGACTCTTGACAATATGGATAATCATGATTCAGTCTCCGCATGTGTTAGTAAACACACGTGGAATATCTGTGGAATTATTTGCCATAGAAGGCTGTGGAAATGATCAATTGATATTAATAAGGCAGAGATAGACACTTGATAGATATTTGAGGTTACCTTGATTAGTATGAGGAGACGGCAGGAGAATTGGGCTGAGGGAAAGATAGATCAGCCATGATTGAATGTCAAAGTAGACTTGATGGGTCTACTTCCCACCCCACCCCCCTTCTCCCCTTCTCCCCTTCTCCCCTTCTCCCTCTCCCCTCTCCCACTAGTCAGTTATTAAAGATGGGATAGCAGCACGTTTGGAAAGTGGTGAAATCATTGGACAAAGTCAGCATGGATTTATGAAAGGTAAGTCATGTCTGACGAATCTTATACAATTTTTCGAGGATGTAACTAGTAGAGTGGATAAAGGAGAACCAGTGGATGTGTTATATCTAGACTTTCAGAAGGCTTTCAACAAGGTCCCACATAAGAGATTAGTATACAAACTTAAAGCACACGGTATTGGGGGTTCAGTATTGATGTGGATGAGAACTGGCTGGCAGACAGGAAGCAAAGAGTAAGAGTAAATGGATCATTTTCAGAATGGCAGGCAGTGACTAGTGGGGTACCCCAAGGCTCAGTGCTGGGACCCCAGCTATTTAACAATATATATTAATGATCTGGATGAGGGAATTGAATGCAACATCTCCAGGTTTGCGGATGACATGACGCTGGGGGGCAATGTTAGCTGTGAGGAGGATGCTAGGAGGCTGCAAGGTGACTTAGATAGGTTGGGTGAGTGGGAAAATGCATGGCAGATGCAGTATAATGTGGATAAATGTTAGGTTATCCACTTTGCTGGCAAAAACAAGAAAGTAGACTATTATCTGAATGGTGGCCAATTAGGAAAAGGGGAGATGCAACGAGATCTGGGAGTCATGGTACACCAGTCATTGAAAGTAGGCATGCAGGTGCAGCAGGCAGTGAAGAAAGCGAATGGTATGTTGGCATTCATAGCAAAAGGATTTGAGTACAAGAGCAGGGAGGTTCTACTGCAGATGTACAGGGTCTTGGTGAGGCCACACCTGGAGTATTGCATACAGTTTTGGTCTCCAAATCTGAGGAAAGACATTCTTGCCATACAGGGAGTACAGAGAAGGTTCATCAGACTGATTCCTGGGATGGCAGGTCTTCCATATGAAGAAAGACTGGATAGACTCTGCTTGTACATGCTAGAATTTAGGAGATTGAGGGGGGATCTTATAGAGACTTACAAAATTCTTAAGGGGTTGAACAGGCTAGATGCAGAAAGATTGTTCCCGAAGTCCAGAACAAGGGATCACAATTTAAGTGAATCCTTTTAGGACCAAGATGAGAAAATCATTTTTCAGACAGAGCGTGGTGAATCTGTGGAATTCTCTGCCACAGAATGTAGTTGAGGCCAGTTCATTGGCTATATTTTAGAGGGAGTTAGATGTGGCCCTTGTGGCTAAAGGGATAAGGGGGTATGGAGAGAAGGCAGGTACAGGATACTGAGTTGGATAATCAGCCATGATCACATTGAATTGCGGTGCAGGCTCGAAGGGCCGAATGGCCTACTCCTGCACCTATTTTCTATGTTTCTATGTTTCTAGTCTGGGATTGCCCAATTCAAAAGTTGGATGGTTGTGTAGCCCCATTTAATGGTGCCTTCCCCAATTCTCAATGTACTCGATAACTAGTCAGTTAGATAGCCATGTAGCTGGATAGCCTGCTAGCCAGATAGCTAGATAGGTAGATTGTAAACTAGATCGATAGCTACAGATCTAGATGGTTGATGGTTAGCTAAATTGCTGATCAGCAGGTTAGATAGCCCGGTTGTTTGTTAGCTAGATCAGCAGTTCTATGTGGCAGTGTACTCTCTCTCTCTTTCCCACTTGAGAGAGTGACCTAGATAGGTCTTGCAAACTAGATCTTGCAAACTAGATCTTGCAAACTAGATGCAATTAACAGAGGGCCAATTAACCTACAAGTCTTTGGTGTTTCCCTTTCTTCTAGTGACGGACGGACAGTGGCCATCAAAAGGATACGGAAGAAAACCTTTACCCTCTCAAAGATCATCCGCAAGGAAGTGAAGCAAGTGAGGTATGGCACACACCAGGGGGTTTAGCAACCCTTCAGATTCCTATTCAATATTTCCCCCTACATCTTGAACCTATGTCTTCTGGCTGTCGATTCCCCTGACTCTGGGCAAAAGTCACTGGGCATCAACACGATCTATTCGTCCCCTGATTTTGTATACATAGAAACATAGAAAAATAGGTGCAGGAGTAGGCCATTCGGCCCTTCGAGCCTGCACCGCCATTCAATATGATCATGGCTGATCATCCAACTCAGTATCCCATACCTGCCTTCTCTCCATACCCCCTGATCCCTTTAGCCACAAGTGCCACATCCAACTCCCTCTTGAATATAGCCAATGAACTGGCCTCAACTACCCTCTGTGGCAGAGAATTCCAGAGACTCACCACTCTCTGTGTAAAGAATGTTTTCCTCATCTCGGTCCTAAAGGAATTCCCCCTTATCCTTAGACTGTGACCCCTTGTTCTCCCCCAACATCGGGAACAATCTTCCTGCATCTAGCTTGTCCAACCCCTTAAGAATTTTGTAAGTTTCTATAAGATCCCCTCTCAATCTTCTAAATTCCAGTGAGTACAAGCCGAGTCTATCCAGTCTATCTTCATATGAAAGTCCCGACTTCCCAGGAATCAGTCTGGTGAATCTTCTCTGAACCCGCTCTATGGCAAGAATGTCTTTCCTCAGATTTGGAGACCAAAACTGTACGCAATACTCCAGGTGTGGTCTCACCAAAACCCTGTATAACTGGCCTTTATAAGATCTCCCCTCATCCTCCTGCGCTCCACGGAATAGAGACCCAGCCTTCTCAACCTCTCCCTTTAGCTCACACCCTCTAGTCCTGGCAATATCCTCGTATGCCTTTTCTGAACCCTTTCAAGCTTCACAATTTTTTCCTATAACTTTTCAAAAGTCTTTTTGACCTTATGTACCTGCGACTCGACCTTCAAGGAACCATGCACTGTACTCCTAGATCCCTCTGCTCTACAACATGACCCAGAGGGCTACGATTTACATTTGACGTCTCAAAATGCAACACCTCACACTTTTCTGTATTAAATTTTATCAACTATTCCTCCCCCCACCTGGCAAATCCGACCAGATCCTGCTGCAATCTCTCACAACCATCTTCATTATCTGCAAAACCACGAACTTTAGTATCATCAGCAAACTTGCTACTCTTGGCCTGTGTGTTTTCATCCAAATCATTGATGTAGATGACAAACCGTAACGGGCCCAGCACAAACCCTGAGGCACACCACTAGTCCCAGGCACCCAGTCTGACAAGCAACCTTCCACCATCACCCTCCGTTTTCTTCCATGGAGCCAATTTGCTATCCATTCAGCTATCTCTGCTTGGTTTCATTGCGATCTAACCTTCCAGAGCAGCCCACAATGCGGAACCTTGTCGAACGCCTTACTGAAGTCCATGTACACAACATCTACAGCTCTGCCCTCATCAACCTTTATGGTCATGTCTTGAAAGAAATCAACCAGATTTGTGAGACATGACTTCCCACATAAAAAACCATGCTGACTGTCCCTAATCAGCCCGTGCCCATCCAAATGCCTGTATAACCTAGCCATCAGAATACTCTCCAGTAACTTCCCAACTACAGATGTTAAGCTCACCGGCCTATAGTTCCCAGCATTTTTCCTGCAGTCCTTCTTGAAACGAGGCACAATATTTGCCACCCTCCAGCACCGCTCCTGTATTTAAGGACGACTCGTAAATGTCAACCAGGGATCCCACAATTTCCTCTCGAGTTTCCCACAATGTCCTCGGATATATCTGATCAGGCCCTGGAGATTTGTCTACCTTCAAACACGACAGTGCCTTTAGTACTTCTTTGATGGTAACACTGATGCTCTCAAGATACTTCCATTGACTGCCCCACGTTCCTCCGTCCTACTGTTTTTCTCCTCGGTAAATACAGAGGAGAAATACTTATTTAGAACCTTGCCCATCTCCTTTGGATCCTCACAGATGTGATCACTGATTCATGAGAGGTCCCACTCTCTCTCTAGTTACTCTTTTCCCCCTTACGTATTTAGAAAATATTTTGGGATTGTCCTTAATGCTACCTGCCAGAGCTATCTCCTGGCCCCTTTTTGCCCATTCTGAATTCCTTTTTCAGTAAACTCCTTGGTTCCGGAAACTCCTCCAGGGATGTGCTTGATCCCAGCTGCCTATACCTGTCCCATGCTTCCTCCTTGTTTTTGACTAATGTCAATTTCCTTCGTCTGTCAAGCTTCCTTAAATTTGCCTGCTTTGCCCTTCACTCTAACGGGGACTTACTCATCCAGACTTTCTTCAGTACACTCTTAAAAACATCCCACTTGGCCGATGTTCCTTTCCCCTCAAATAACCTGCTCCAGTCAACTTGAGTGAGACTTTCTCTCATACCCTCAACGTTGGCTTTATCCGTTGAGCATTTTAACACGTGGACCCTCTCCATCCCTGTCCATAATTGCACCCCATCCAAACCCTTCACACTATGTTTTTCCCAGTCTATATTGGGAAAGTTGAAATCCAAGTTCGTTCTAGTTACATTTATTGTCACATGCACCAATCGGTACCATGAGATTTGAGTTGCCACACAGCCATACGAACAAAAAGAACACAATACACGAGAGTGTTTAACATAAACATCCCCACGTTTCCCACTGTGAAGGAACGCAATAAAGTTCAGTCAATCCTCAACTACAACAATCTTATTTGAACTGCAGCTGTCTGCAATCTCCTGGCACATTTGTTCTTCTAATTCCCGTTGACTATTCGGGGGTCTGTAGTCTGTTGATCATCCCTTTCTTGTTCCTCGGCTTCACCCACACCGCCTCACTAGACAAACCGTCCATAATGTCACCTCTGAACACAGCCGTGACATCCTCCTTAACCAACAATGCAACTCCTCCTCCTCCTCTTTTTTCCCCTCATCCCTGACTCTCCTGAAGCTCCTGTACCCCGGAACTGAGCTGCCAGTCCTGTCCCTCTGTTAACCAGGTTTCAGTCATGGCTGTAACGTTCTAGTCGCTCGTACCTATCCACGCCCAAAGCATCAGGCCCCTTGCATTTGAAATAGGTGAAGTTTATACCAACCCTCCTTCCTCATTCTCCTATCGTCCACGAACCTTTCCCAAACCATACCAACCTCTAGCCTCTCACGTGCTTCTGTCCTGCACGAGACCTCATCCCCTGCCAATCTAGTTTAAACCCTCACGTTGAAGGAAACTTGAAGAATCTATTTTAATTAATCTCTAAAAACTGTGTGTTATCAACATTCATAGAATCTATCAAGACCACCGAGACTATCTCTCCCAGCGAAAACAGTTATTGAAAATAACTCTACATCCTCGTGCACTTTGATTTCTATTGTTTGGAGACATTGAAGCTTATTAAGCTTAACAGCTTCTTCCCAGTGGCCATCAAGCTCCTAACCCAGCCTACGATAGTCAGATTCATGCAACGTGGAAACAGGCCCCTCAGCCCAACTTGCCCAAGCCAGAACCACGCTCCATCTCAGCACAGAGTCATGGCTGCTTGTGTTTTGGTGGCACTGTATACTTAAGTTTGTTAGGGAGGTATGAAGAGGTGGAGGTGAGAAAAGACCAGGACCAGGGCCGGCAACAGATGACCTCAGCAAAATGGTTGCTGAGTCTATGTTTGGTCTCGCTGATGTACAGGATCCACAGACGCTGCTCGATCTGCTGGGTGTGTCCAGCACTCTGTTTGTTCTGCACCATGACACGAGTTGTGATTAGGATGTAGGTCGGTTAATGGACCATGCGGGGCTCAGAACTCAATGCTGCTCTGTGGTAAACATTACACAGTCCATTTGTTGCTTGCACTTCTATACTATTGTTGCATTTGTACTATATCTGAGATGCTATTGTTCTATACTATGTTGCTTGTACTTCTATACTAGTGCTATACACTAGTACTATATCTGAGATGCTTACCTAAGTAGCAATGTTACAAAATTTTGAGATTTTAAAAATCAAGTCTGCAATTTATCCCATCAGATAAAGCATAAAAAGAAGTTTAATTTGACACCTAATTTACTTTCATATCTTCAGTATTAAGAAAGTTATGGCCATTTTCATACTCGGAAATTAGCATCTTGCTCCCCATTGCCTTTCAATTGACTTAACTCAAAAGCTGTGATCTGGAAAAGTTAAAAGCCCATAACTTTCTTAAAAATTAAGAGAACTCAATGAAATTTTCAGTTATTATAGATTGAAGCATTCTGAAACAAATATTAAACAATCTTACTTGGATTACCTGAAATTAAAGCATATAATTAGTTAGTTATCTAATTGTAGCTAATTACTAAATTCAATGAGTAGATCTAAACATCTATCCATTTCTTAAGAAAAGATAAACTTTTTTTTAATTGCCTAAGTGTCCAAATAACATTCACACAATAATCCACAATATAACATTTTTGAAATCTCATTTTCATGAATTTCTAGGCCAATTGGAAGGAATTTAGTGTTTGATTCCTGTAAATTAATGGCCATTTAAATCAACTAGCGAGTGGGTTTTAGTGGAATGCGGTGGATTGGAACGTTGCGGTTAGCGGTGAAGTCGGGAGGAAAAATACTGTTTGTTCATACATTTTTTTGGACCCCATTTCGCAACATAAAAATATTATTAAAGCCTCCCGAAAAACCAACTTTTAATATAAAATAAACTATTTACCTTTTTTTCTCCCCTACGGAAAATCCTTCCGGTTGTCGGTGCTCACGGCTTTTGAAGGCGATTTTTAAATTACTCTAGTTAGTAAATAATTTAGAGTAATTTAAAAATACCTTCATTGATGAAATGTCGGAGCGATTTTTCTTCCGCAACGAAATCGCCCGACATTCATCGATTATCCCAGTCTGTCGAAAAACGGCACTTTAAGCCCGCCCCCCTCTGAAAGGCGCCAAAGTCGCGCACACGGGGAGCGGCAGAACTGCAGCGCCGCTAAAGGTAAGTTTTGCAACATACCTAATCTAAGATGTATCTAAATGCTTAGGCATAGTGATGCTTGTACTGAACTGTATATAAATGAATATCACTGTAGCTCACCACATGTGACAAGTTAAGTACCGTGCTATTTCTCATTGTTCCAGGGAGCTGGATCATCCAAACCTGTGCAAGTTTATTGGCGGCACAGTGGAGGTCCCCAACGTTACCATTGTCACCGAGTATTGTCCTAAAGGCAGCCTGTTTGACGTCCTCTACAACTATGACATTCCCTTGAACTGGGGGTTCAGGTAAAACCCTTCGTCAACTTCTTCCCCTCATCAGTTCTAGAGTCATGGGGGAAGAATTTGGCCATTCGGCCGATCGAGTCCACTACGCCATTTAATCATGGCTGATCTATCATTTCCACTCAACCCCACAACCCCTCAACCTGCCTTTGCCCCATAATAACCATATAACCATATAACAATTACAGCACGGAAACAGGCCTTCTCGGCCCTTCCAGTCCGTGGCGACCATTTATTTTCCCCTAGTCCCATCCACCTGCACTCAGACCATACCCCTCCATTCCCTTCCCGTCCATATACTTATCCACTTTACTTTTCAATGTTAAAATCAATCCTGCCTCCACCACATATAATCTTAGATGACCTTACTAATCAAGAACTTACTAATTAAGAGGGCGTTAGATGTGGCACTTGTGGCTAAAGGGATCAGGGGGTATGGAGAGAAGGCAGGTACGGGATACTGAGTTGGATGATCAGCCATGATCACATTGAATGGCGGTGCAGGCTCGAAGGGCCGAATGGCCTACTCCTGCACCTATTTTCTATGTTTCTATGTTTCTAAGAACCTGTCAAGCTCTGCTTTAAAAATACCCAATGACTTGGCCTCCACAGCCGTCTGCGGCAATGAATTCCACAGATTCACCACCCTCTGACGAATGACATTCCTCCTCATATCCTTTTTAAAGCTACATCCTATCATTTCGAGACTATGCACTCTGGTTCTAGACACTCCCACTAGTGGAAACATATCCTCTGTCCCCCTCTGTTTTTAGGCTTCTGATGGACCTTCCATAAGCTAGGGTTCTGTCTGATTCACATATACACCATTGCAAACATTGGACTTTGTCTCTGGATCTGATGCGCTACAATGCTGAGAACTATAATCTGCACTCTGTATCTTCCACTTCACTCCAACTATGGTACTTGAGTTTGACTTGATTGTATTTATGTATGGTGTTGATATGTTTCATCTGTTTGGATAGCATGCAAAACAAAGCTTTCCACCGTACCTCGGTACATGCGACTATAATAAACCTAAACCTACACCAACATTACCTTCCCTCCAAGCCTCTACCTTATACTTCTATTTCTCTTCAAAGTTCTCCTCATGGTGGGAAACTTGGATACTCTTTCCAACCCTCCCCTCCCTCCACTCCCCACCCTCAACACACCTCCCACCCACTATCCCCATCACCAATATCGCTTTCTCCTGAGACAACCTGTTGGTCCAACTCTTGCTCACATTGCTAAAGGCAACATATGTAGTCTCAAGGCACAATGTATGTAGAGGTGGGGGGACTTACATGGTGAATGGTAGGGAATTGAAGAATACAGTTGAACAGAGGGATCTGGGAATAACCGTGCATAGTTCCTTGAAAGTGGAATCTCATATAGATAGGGTGGTAAAGAAAGCTTTTGGTATGCTAGCCTTTATAAATCAGAGCATTGAGTATAGAAGCTGGGATGTAATGTTAAAATTGTACAAGGCATTGGTGAGACCAAATCTGGAGTATGGTGTACAATTTTGGTCGCCCAATTATAGGAAGGATGTCAACAAAATAGAGAGGGTACAGAGGCGATTTACTAGAATGTTGCCTGGGTTTCAACAGTTAAGTTACAGAGATAGGTAGGTTGAATAAGTTAGGTCTTTATTCTCTGGAGCGCAGAAGGTTAAGGGGGGACTTGATAGAGGTCTTTAAAATTATGAGAGGGATAGACAGAGTTGATGTGGACAAGCTTTTCCCTTTGAGAATAGGGAAGATTCAAACAAGAGGACATGACTTTAGAATTAAGGGACAGAAGTTTAGGGGTAACATGAGGGAGAACTTCTTTACTCAGAGAGTGGTAACGGTGTGGAATGAGCTTCCAGTGGAAGTGGTGGCGGCAGGTTCGTTGGTATCATTTAAAAATAAATTGGATAGGCATATGGATGAGAAGGGTATGGAGGGTTATGGTATGAGTGCAGGCAGGTGGGACTAAGGGAAAAAAGTTGTTCGGCACGGACTTGAAGGGCCGAGATGGCCTGTTTCCGTGCTGTAATTGTTATATAGTTATATGGTTATATGACTTTGAACAGCTTTCTCTCTGTGTTGATACTCCTGTATGACTGTGCATCCTTGTTGTTGCGTTAGATTGTCCTTTGCCACTGATATTGCACGTGGCATGGCCTACCTTCACCACCACAAGATCTACCACGGGAGACTGCAGTCAACCAACTGTGTCATCGACGATCGATGGGTGTGCAAGATCGCAGGTAACCTCCGCGCTTATGAGTCCCTGGCATCTCACCGTCCTTTCCACCTGGAGACATGGAGCAGAACACACAAACCAACCTCCCTTCCATTGACTCCATCTACATCTCACGCTGCCTCAGCAAGGCCAGCAGCATCATCAAGGACCAGTCGCACCCTGCTCACTCCCTCTTCTCCCCTCTCCAATCGGGCAAAAGGTGTAGAAGTGTGAAAACGCACACCTCCAGATTCAGGGACAGTTTCTTCCCAGCTGTTATCAGGCAACTGAACCATCCTACTAACAACTGGAGAGCAGTCCTGAACCACTATCTACCTCATTGGAGATCCCCGGACTATCTTTGATCATACTTTACTGAACTCCTTCTTGCACTAAATGTTATTCATGTTAATCCCTTTATCATCTATCCGTGTACTGTGGGTGTCTTAATTGTAATCATGTATTGTCTTTCCTCAACTCAACAGAAACGGTGCCTTTGGCCTACTTTATCCGTGCTGACTAAAGTTGCCATTTTGGTCTAATATGGCATAAAAAGGAACTGCAGATGCTGGTTTACATCAAAGATAGGCTCAAAATGCTGGAGTATCTCAGCGGGTCAGGCATGGATTGGTGATATTTCGGATCTGAAGAAGGGTTTCGACCGGAAACGTCGCCTATCTATGTTCTCCAGAGATGCTGTCTGACCTGCTAAATGACTCTAGTATTGTGTGTCTATCTTTGGCAAATTGGGTCATTCCAATTTATCTGCTTTAAAGGAGCATCAATAATACCGATGCCCAAGAAGAGCAAGGTGACGTGCCTCAACGACTATCGACCAGTGGTATTAACGTCTGTGGTGAAGAAGTGCTTTGAGAGGTAGATTATGGCGCATCTCCTACCTCGACAAGAACCTCGACCTACTGCAGTTCGCTTACCGCCACAACAAATCAACGGTGGATGCGATCTCACTGGCTCTCTACTCCGCTCTGGACCACTTGGACAACAAAAACTCATATGCCAGGCTGTTATTCATTGCATACTACAGCTTGCCGTTTAACACTATCATCCACTCCAAGCTGGTTACCAAGCTTTCAGATCTGGGTCTCTGCACATCCCTCTGCAATTGGATCATCGACTTCCTTACAGTTAGGAGGGGCAAGGGGCAGCGGCAGGGACTAGAGAGTACCCCGGTGGCTGTACACCTTGGCAATAAGTACTCCTGTTTGAGTACTGTTGGGGCGCACAGCCTACCTGGGGTTAGCAACAGCGGCCGGGCCTCCGGTACAGAGACCGGCCCTGTTGCTCAGAAAGGTAAGGAAAAGAAGAGGAGGGCAATAGTAATAGGGGACTCTATAGTTAGGGGGTCAGATAGGCGATTCTATGGATGCAATCAGGAGACCCAGATGGTAGTTTGCCTCCCTGGTGCCGGGGTCTGGGATGTGTCTGAACGTGTCCAACATATCCTGAAATGGGAGGGAGAGGAGCCTGAGGTCATGGTACATATAGGTACCAATGACATAGGTAGAAAAAGAGAAGAGGTCCTGAAAGGAGAATTTAGGGAGTTAGGAAGAGAGTTAAGGAGAAGGACCGCAAAGGTAACAATCTCAGGATTACTGCCTGTGCCACGCGACAGTGAGAGTAGGAATGGAGCGAGGTGGAGGATAAATGCGTAGCTGAAGGACTGGTGCAGAGGGCAGGGATTCAACTTTCTGGATCATTGGGACTTCTTTTGGGGAAGGTATGACCTGTACAAAAAGGACGGGTTGCACTTGAACCAGAGGGGGACCAATATCCTGGCGGGGAGATTTGCAAAGGCTACTGGGGAGACTTTAAACTAGAACGGTTGGGGGGAGGGACTCAAATAGAGAAAGCTAGTAGACAGTGTGTGAGACAGGAGGCAGAGAAGGGAAGCATTCAGGCCCAACATGTAGGGGGGAAAGAAGAAAAAAATAATAAACAGAGAATAAGAGGTGGTGGGTTTCTTAAATGTGTGAGCAGAGAGACAGAAGGGTGTAAAATGAGGGTAGAAGCAATTGGTAGCAAGGTGAAAGTAAAAGTGGCAAGCAGACAAATACAGGGCAAAAATCAAAAAGGACACTTTTAAACATAATTATATAAGGGGTAAGAGTGTTGTAAAATCAAGCCTGAAAGCTTTGTGTCTCAATGTAAGGATCATTCATAATAAGGTGGATGAGTTGAAAGTGCAGATAGCTATTAATGACTATGATATAGTTGGGATCATGGAGACATGGCTCTAGGGTGACCAAGGCTGGGAGCTGAACATCCAGGGATATTCAATATTCAGGAGGGATATAGACAGAAAGGAAATGGAGGTGGGGTAGCGTTGCTGGTTAGAGAGGAGATTAATGCAATAGAAAGGAAGGACATTAGCTTGGAGGATGTGGAATCGATATTGGTAGAGCTGCGAAACATTAAGGGGCAGAAAACGCTAGTGGGATTTGTATACAGGCCACCTAACAGTAGTAGTGGAGTTGGGGATGGCATCAAACAGGAAATTAGAAATGCGTGCAACAAATGTAGAACAGTTATAATGGGTGACTTCAATCCACATATAGATTGGATGAATCAAATGGGCAGGGGTGCTGAGGAAGAGGATTTCTTGGAATGTATGCGGGATCGTTTTCTAAACCAACATGTAGGGGAACCAATGAGAGAGCAGGCTATTCTAGACTGGGTATTGAGTAATGAGGAAGGGTTAGTTAGTAGTCTTGTTGTGCATGGCCCCTTGGGCAAGAGTGACCATAATATTGTTGAGTTCTTCATTAGGATGGAGAGTGACATAATTCATTCAGAAACAAGGGTTCTGAACTTAAAGAAAGGTAACTTTGAGGGTATGCGATGTAAATTGGCCAAGATAGATTGGCAATTGATTCTTAAAGGGTTGATGGTAGATGTGCAATGGAAGGCATTTAAAGACTGCATGGATGAACTACAACAATTGTTCATCCCAGTTTGGCAAAATAATAAATCAGGGAAGATAGTATCAAAACAAAAGATGAAGCATATAAATCAGCCAGAAAAAGCAGCCTACAAGAGGACTGGGAGAAATTCAGAGTCCAGCAGAAGAGGACAAAGGGCTTAATTAGGAAAGGGAAAATAGATTATGAAAGGAAATTGGTAGGGAACTTAAAAACTGACTGCAAATGTTTTTAAAGATATGTGAAGAGAAAAAGATTAGTTAAAACAAATTTAGGTCCCTTGCAGTCAGAAACGGGTGAATTGATCATGGGGAACAAGAAAATGGCGGATCAATTAAATAACTACTTTGGTTCTGTCTTCACTAACGAAGACATAAATAATCTGCCAGAAATAGCAGGGGACCGGAGGTCAAATACGATGGAGGAACTGAGTGAAATCCAGGTTAGCCGGGAAGTGGTGTTAGGTAAATTGAATGGATTAAAGTCTGATAAATCCCCAGGGCCAGATAGGCTGCACCCCAGAGTACTTAAGGAAGTAGCCCCAGAAGTAGTGGATGCCTTAGTGATAATTTTTCAAAACTCTTTAGATTCTGGAGTAGTTCCTGAGGATTGCAGGGTAGCTAATGTAACCCCACTTTTTACAAATGGGGGGAGAGAAAAAACGGGGAATTACAGACCAGTTAGTCTAACATCGGTAGTGGGGAAACTGCTGGAGTCAGTTATTAAAGATGGGATAGCAGCACATTTGGAAAGTGGTGAAATCATTGGACAAAGTCAGCATGGATTTATGAAAGGTAAATCATGTCTGACGAATCTTATAGAATTTTTCGAGGATGTAACTAGTAGAGTGGATAAGGGAGAACCAGTGGATGTGTTATATCTGGATTTTCAGGAGGCTTTCGACAAGGTCCCACAGAAGAGATTACTATACAAACTTAAAGCACACGGTATTAGTGGTTCAGTATTGATGTGGATAGAGAACTGGCTGGAAAACAGGAAGCAAAGAGTAGGAGTAAACAGGTCCTTTTCAGAATGGCAGGCAGTGAGTAGGTGGGTAACGCAAGGCTCAGTGCTGGGACCCTAGCTATTTACAATATATATTAATGATTTGGACAAGGGAATTGAATGCAACATCTCCAGGTTTGCGGATGACACGAAGCTGGGGGCAGTGTTAGCTGTGAGGAGGATGCTAGGAGGCTGCAAGGTGACTTGGATAGGCTGGGTGAGTGGGCAAATGCATGGCAGATGCAGTATAATGTGGATAAATGTGAGGTTATCCACTTTTGTGGCAAAAACAGGAAAGTAGACTATTATCTGAATGGTGGCCGATTAGGAAACATGGAGATGCAACGAGACCTGGGTGTCATGGTACAACAGTCATTGAAAGTAGGCATGCAGGTGCAGCAGGCAGTGAAGAAAGCGAATGGTATGTTAGCATTCATTGCAAAAGGATTTGAGTACAAGAGCAGGGAGGTTCTACAACAGATGTACAGGGTCTTGGTGAGACCACACCTGGAGTATTGCGTACAGTTTTGGTCTCCAAATCTGAGGAAATACATTCTTGCCATAGAGGGAGTACAGTGATTCTGGGATGTCAGGACGTTCATGTGAAGAAATACTGGATACACTCGACACAAACTTCTACACGTGCACAGTAAAGAGCATGCTGACTGGTTGCATCGTGGCTTGGTTCGGCAACTCGAGCGTCCAGGAGCAGGAAAGAATGCAGAAAGTTGTGACCACTGCCAAGTCCATCATCGGCTCTGACCTCCCCACCATCGAAGGGATCGATCGCAGTCGCTGCCTCAAAAAGGCTGCCA
Organism: Raja brachyura; assembly: GCA_963514005.1. The sequence goes on from OY740790.1 coordinate 74,019,007, forward strand.
ATATCATCAAGGACCCATACCATCCTGGCCACACACTCATCTCTGCGCTGCCATCAGATAGAAGGTACAGGAGCCTGAAATCTGGTACATCCAGGTTCAGGAACAGCTCTTCACCATAAGAAAACTCTAAACTATAACAGGCTATTGCACTTTATCTGTTTATTTATGTGTATATATATATAGTCTATGCTACATAGACACACTGGCCTGTTCTGTATTTATGATTACAATACTCTGTTGTGCTGCAGCAAGCAAGAATTTAATTGCCCTATCTGGGACACATGGCAATAAACTCTCTTGCCTTGGCTTGACTTGACATCCCTCCAACCCCTCTTTATCTGTATATCTGTGAAAATGTCCTTTAAACTTTATAGTTCACATCTGCCTTATCAACTCACACGGTGATCTGGTTTTTGTATAGATCATGGGCTGGCAGCCTATAGGAGGGATGATTTGGAAGATTTAACTGGTGCCTTTATTCCGAGAGCAAGCCGCATTCACTGTGCTCCCGAGGTGATTGCAGGGATCTCATCGAACATGTGTCCAACAGTGGATGTTTACAGGTGAGACCTCTGTCGCTTCAGCTCCTGCTCCCATTGCAAAAGCCAAAGTAGGGGGGAAGAAAGCTGGAAAAGAGGTGAAGGTGGGACAAAGCTTGGCAAGTTATAGGTGGGTACATGTGGGGGGGGGGGGGGGTGGGGTATTGGCAGATTGGTGGAGTAAGTGTAGATGCTGAAAACATGAGATCAAAATGAAATACTGGAAACATTCAGAAGGCCAGGGAGCATCTTTAAAGAGTGAATCAGAAATGACGCTACATCAAACTAGAAAATATTGGAGACATAAGAAACTACAGATGCAAAAAGCCAGAGTTTAGTTTTTAGTTCAATTTACTTTAGTTTTTAGTTCAATTTAGTTTAGTTTAATTTAGTTTAATTTAATTTAGTTTTGTTTAATTTAGTTTAATTTAGTTTAGTTTAGTTTAATTTAGTTTAATTTAGTTTAGTTTCATTTAATTTAGTTTAATTTAGTTTAGTTGAGTTTAGTTTAGTTGAATGGAACAGCATGGAAACAGGTCTCCAGCCCGCTGTCCACACAGACCATCAATCACCGTTCACTGTAATCCCACATTATCCCACTTTTTGATCAACTTCCTACACACCTCTGGCAATTTACAGAGGGTCAATTAACCTGCAAACCCACACGTCCTTGGGATGTGGGTGGGAACTGGAGCTCACAGCGGAAACCCACGTGGCCACAGGGAGATCTTGCAAACTCCTCATGGACAACATCCAATGTCAGGATCCAACTTGGGTCTGTGGCGCTGTGAGGCAGCAGCTCGACCCGCTGCGCCAGTGTGTTGCAGGAACTCAGTTTGTCAGGCATATGTGGGGGGAATGGACAGGCAGACACAAGAAACTAGTCTAGATTCCTAGTGCAGATGGGGCACCTTGGTCAGCATGGGGAAGATGGGCAGAAGGGCCTGTTTCTGTGCTGTACAACTCTATTAACTGCAGATGCTGTAATCTTGAGCACTGATTGTAGAATTTCCAGCACAGATGCTGCCTGAACCACTGAGCACTTTGTGTTTTGGAAATTACTGGTGTTTCCCAATAGACTCAGTCTGTAAAACCAAGATAGAGCTGATGCCTTCTTCGTTGATGGAAGGGTGTTCATTATTTATTAGACCTAAATTGTTTGATTGCAGCATAAACTCTATTTGTTGTTATGTTGTTAGAGTCATACAGCACGGAAACCTATTCAGCCTATTTCATCCATGCTGACCAAGGTGGCCTATCTACACTAGTCCCATTTATTACGTGGCCATAAGCTAGAAACCTTCTAAAAACTCTGTACTGTCTCTGTAATTCTAGCTTCTCCATAATACTGCTTGAAATCGCAACACGGAGTGACCCACTGCCGGTACGTACGATACTTTCTTGATTATCAATTTTAAATCGAAGTCACATGAGTGACGTGAAGAGCCCACCGGCCCGCATGCGCGCCAATACGTCGACGCGTGCAACGAGAATAGGAGCAGTTTGAAACTGCTCCGGCAAGTACGGGGTTTTTGTTTCAGGATCAGGCCGCTGGTCCGAAGATGGGTGCAGCAGGCCTGGAGAAGCTGGCGCAGCCTGTGCAGCTGCCGCCGTGGAGACTCCGTGAGGAGCTGACGGCTGAAATTCAACGGCTGGGCCGGTGCAGCGATCGCCGTGGAGGCTCCTTAAGGGGCTGGTGGCAGGAATTAATCATCCCCTGAATTGAATTGATAGGATTGAGGGGTCGAATGGCCTAATTCTGCTCTCATAATTTATCAACTTATGAAATTAGTTGCGGATGACACTACGGTGGTGGGACTCATCTCCGGGGGGGGACGAGTACGCCTATCAGGATGAGGTGGAGCAGCTGACAGTGTGGTGTGGAGAAAATAACCTGCTCCTGAACACCTTAAAGACCAAGGAGATAATAATAGACTTCAGGAAGAACAAGACAGAAATGGTAACACTAATCATCAGAGGGGACTGTGTGGAGAGGGTGGCGGATTTCCGCTTCCTGGGAATCCATATTGAGGAGGACCTGACGTGGAGCGTGAACACCTCTGCGCTGCTGAAAAAGGTCCAGCAGAGACTGCACTTCCTGAGGGTGCTCAGGAAGAATAACATCACACAGAGACTGCTGCTGTCCTTTTATCGGTGCTCCATTGAGAGCATCCCAACATACTGTGTATGCGTGTGGTACACCAGCTGCACAGCGGCTCAGAGGAAAGCGCTCCAGAGGGCCATTGACAATGCTCAGAGGGTTGTCGGCTGCCCTCTCCTTACCTTGGAGGACTTACACAGTTCCCGCTGCATCAAAAAATCCCAGAATATTATATAGGTTATTTACCACCCCGGACACTCCCTGTTTGAACTGTTGCCGTCAGGCAGACGGTACAGATCTACAAGGACAATGACAAACAGACTTAAAAACAGTTTTTACCCCACTGCTATAAAGGCACTAAATGTAGCCGCCAAGGAACACGGGGACTAAGGGACTGTGGTTGGTACACTGTGAAATCGACAGAAGGATGTAGGGTTGGGTGTTTATGCGTGCTATTTTCATATTTCATATTTATTTTAGTTGTTTATCTTTTATGGTTAGCTTTTATGGTTTGAATGGTGCACTGACTGGCTGACATTTTTAAATGTTGTTGTACATGGTTCATGTTACAATGACAATAAAGAAACTATTATATTACTATATTATTAAACTCAAACTAAACAAACTAAACTCAATCTCAAACTATCCAATCAGCAAAAAAACTACACATGATTACAATCAAGCCGTCCACAGTGTACAGATACATGATAAAGGGAACATTTAGAGCAAGATAAAGTACAGTCAAATCCAATTAAGTCAGGACTGCTCTCTAGTTGTTGACAGGATGATTCAGTTGCAAGTTAACAGCTGGGAAGATGATCCCATGCTAATCTGTGTTTTCCCTTTCTGTGTCAAGGACAATGTTGACCTGGCCAAGGTGGAATTGACCTGGCGACCCAGTCTTCCCGAAATACACACCAGCAAGTCCGACAACGATTGTCCCAGCCAGGAGGAGTATGCTGAGGTAACTCATCAGAATTTTGGAACGAGGTCTTCTGCACACTTGCCTTCATCGGTGGTGTATAAGAGTTGGGGCGCCATGTCACGGTTGTCCAAAACATTGGGTAAATTGCACTTGGAGTATAGTGAGCAGTTCTGGTCGCCACACTATAGGAAGGATGCGACTGCGGTGAAGAGGGTGCGGAGAAGATTCATCAGGATCGGACGCAAAGTGCTGCAGTGACTCAACGGTCAGGCAGCATCTCTGGAGAACATGGATAGGGTCAAGAACCTTCTTCAGAAGCTCTTTGATATATCTGGATATATACTTGCCCTACACTCACGGAAACCTTATTTAAGGAATCCATTGTGGGGTTGCGCCAGCTTTTACTGACAAGGTCAGGACCCTTCTTCATATCAATTGTGATGTGCAGGGGTGGGGGAGTTAGAAGGAGAGGTGGGGGCATCAACGCCTGGCAAGTGATAGGTGGATACAGTTGAGAGTTTTTTTGATTGCCGGATAGTTGGACAAAGAGTAAAACTTAAAATTTTAAAAATGCAAGATAAGGGGAGTGGGAGAAATGGGTGTTTATTCAGGTATAGTACAGGGAATAAGGGGGGGGGGGGGTGTTCCTCCAACACTTTTGAGAAAACAAGTCAAGTTTGTCCAAATTGTCCATATAGATATTATCCTCTATTCAGGTAGCATTCTTAAAAACCTCATACACTCTCTCCAAAGCCTCCACATCCTTGCTGACGACCAAACCTGCATGAAATACCAAAGGTTTCTCGAACTGCAAGATGACTTCCTGACTATTACAATCAATGCTTCGCCCAATGAAGCTAAGCCTTGTTTACCAGTCAGTCGACTTGCGCTGCCACTTTCAGGCAGATGTGGACTTGGGCCCCAAGATCCCTCACCGAGATAAATGATTTGGTTTTGCTTGAATTTCCGGTTCCACCAAGATGCAGTGCAGAACGCAACAGGAGATTCTTTGTCCCTGTGGCTATCAAAGTGGACAACTCCTCCCCCTACTGTCGTGGGGTAGATAGGCTGAATGGCCTCTTTCTGTCTTGGGTCATTGTAAGATTCTATGGGACAATCCCCAAAAGTATTAATTTGAATTTAAAGGCCATTACAATATATTTTTCTACTTTTTTTTTCAGTTGATAAAGAAGTGTTGGGCTCATAATTCTCTCCTGAGGCCAACGTTTGAACAAATTAAGAAGCTGCTTGAGAAGATGAACCCCAATAAAGTCAGCCCAGTGGATATGATGATGACCTTGGTAAGAACCTTGGGTGTTGCATCCTTCTCCTGTGGGTATGTCATGTGATAGTAACAGAATTAGGCCATTCGGCCCATCAAGTCTGCCCCTCCATTCAATCATGGCGGATCTATCTCTCCATCCTAACCCCATTCTAAAGCCTCCTCCCCATAACCGCTGACACCCGTGCTAATCAAGAAACTATCCATCTCTGACTTCAAAATATACATTGTCTTGGCCTCCACAGAATTCATGGCAAATAATTCCACAGATTCACCACCCTCTGACTAAAGTAAATCCTCCTCATCTTCTTAAAGGTACGTCCTTTTATTCTGATAAAAAGGTCATCCACTCTATCCAGGCCTTTCACTATTCGATATGTTTCAATGAGATCCCCCTCATCCTCCTAAAGGATGAGCAATCCTTCTGGTTGGTCTTGTGTGGGTCAATAGCTACTTAGCTGGGATCATGGACCAATCTCATAAGACCACAACACCCTTCACTCGGTCACAGGATCTCTAATGGATCCCACCCCCAAGACACTCATGACTGACAGCTAACAAAGCCCCGCCCCAGCTATGCAGACTGTCAATGGACTTTAATTGTTGAAACATATTTAAACAAATAACTGATTTGGCAGTTTAACCTAAGACAGACGCAACTCAACAGGTCAGACGACATCTCTGGAGAAAAAGGATGGATCCTGACCCAAATCTTCACCTATCCACTTTCTCCAGAGATGCTGCCATACGTGCTGAGTTACTCCAGCACTTTGTGTCTATCTTAAGTTTCAATTACTTGTGGCTTTCAGAGTTATATAAAAAACACGAACATTGGTTATACTAGGGACTGCAGAAGTTGGTTTACAAAAAAAGGCACAAAGTGCTGGAGTAACTCAGCAGGTCTGGCAGCATCACTGGCGATTGATTATACTGGGGGGGGGGGGGGGGGAGGTGGAAGACAAAGCCAGGTAATTGTTTAGATTTGTCTAGAGATACAGCATGGCAACAGGCCTTTCAACCCACCATTATTACCTGTTCACACTTGTTCTATATTATCCCACTTTCTCCATGGAAACTAGGGGCAATTACAGAGACCACAACCCCGCACGTCTTTGGGATGTGGGAGACAGAAGAGGCAAATGCTACTTCAGGGAGGGTCATGAAGCTATGAAACACTCATTTTCAACGGAAGGTGAAATCAGAGGCTGTGAATGGTGTAAAGACACAATGAGATAGATTCTTGATTGGCAACATGAGGGAAAGGTTACCAATGTAGCTAGGGTTGAGGCATTGAGGTTGCAATTTGGTCAACCATGACAGTTGAGGGGCCGGGTGGCCTAATCCTGCTTCCAGTTCACATCATGGGGTCATAGAGTTGTCCAACTCAGAAACAGGCCCTTCGGCTCAAGTTTGCCTTCGCAAGTGTGCATGAAGGAACTGCAGATGTTGATTTAAACCAAAGATAGACACGCAATGCTGGAGTAACTCAGCGGGACAGACATGCTGCCTGTCCCGCTGAGTTACTCCAGCATTCTGTGTCTATCTTCCCCTTCACAAGTCAAGACTTAGATGACATTTTTATTCTGAGATTCCTGAGTTTTACCGCACGTTTTGGGATCAAATTCTGTCCGTGGGGGGTTGTTAATGTCGCCGACTGGCTCCTGCGTTAAAATCAGCTCACAGTGGGCGGTGGGGCCTGGAACCCGTTACCAGGGGTGGTATTGGAGCAGATACGATAGTGGTTTTTAAGAGGCTTTTAGATAGCCACATGGGATATGCAGGGAATGCAGGGATATGCATCATGTGCAAGCAGAGGAGATCAGTTTAACTTGGCATCAAGTTTGGTACTGACATTGTGGGCCGAAGGGCCTGTTCCTGTGCTATACTGTTCTATGTTCTTTATTCTATGTTCTATGTTATGTTCCATGTTCTGTGTTCCATGTTCCATGTTCCGTGTTCTATGTTCCATGTTCTAAGTTCTACGTTCCGTTCTATGTCCTATGTTCCACGTTCTGTTCCATGTTCCATGTTCCGTGTTCCGTGTTCTAAGTTCCATGTTCTAGGTTCTACGTTCCGTTCTATGTCCTATGCTCCACATTCTGTTCCATGTTCCATGTTCCATGTTCTGTGTTCCATGTTCTGTGACCTTGCCCTTTGTTCCAGATGGAAAAGTACAGCAAGCACCTGGAACTCATCGTTTCCGAGAGGACTCAGGATCTACTCCAGGAGAAACAGAAGACGGACTCCCTGCTGTACAGTGAGGAAGCTCAGTCACACAGCACGGACACAGGCCCTTCGGCACAAGTCGCCCATGACGACCAACATGCCCCATCTCCACTAGTCCCAAGGCTTGCATTTGACCCATATCCTTCTATCCTATCCGCATACCTGTTCAAGTATTGTTTAAATGTCGTTATAGTTCATGCCTCAACTATCACCTACGGCAGTTCCATACACCCACCGTCCTCTGTGATAAAGTCACCCCTCAGAGTCCTATTAAATCTTTCCCCTCTTCACCTTAAACCTATACCTTCTAGTTCTTGATTCCCCTACCCTGGGTAAAAGATACTGTGTCTTCACCCTATCTATTCCCCCACACTGGGTAGAGTACACTGTATGTTCACCCTATCTATTCCCCTAACCTGGGTAATCGACTGTGCATCCACCCTATCAATTGCTTTACCCTGGGTGAAAGGCTGCATTCACCCTGTTGATTATCTTAGCCTGGGTAAAAGACTCTGCATTCACACTGCCTGTGTCCCTACACTGGGTAAAATACTGTACACTCACCAAAGCTAATCCCATACCCTGAGTAAAAGTGTGCATTCACCCAGCTCTGGGTAAAATACTGCCTGCACTCAATCTATTCCCCTACCCTGAGTAAAACACGCTGTGCATTCACCCTAATAGACTCTGTATTCATTGTTCTCCCGGGACTTTGGGACTGTCTGTAATTTGCTGGGACGTTGGGACTACCAGTAACCTGACTTGGTGTGCTGTTTCCAGGCATGTTACCCAGAGCTGTGGCCGATAACCTCCGCCAGGGGATTTCTTCGGAGGCGCAGAGTTACGCCAACGCCACCGTCTATTTCAGGCAGGTTGTCCGTGCGGATTGCGGTCGTGGCAATGAGAGTGTGTTGCCGGACTTGCTTTAGCCGCTGCTTCAGTGGGCTGTGGGAGCTGCTGCTTCTAAACCTTTGGTGAAACCGGGGGAGAACATTAAAGACCGATCCAGCCAGGGTCAAACAATTCTGCACGGGAAGTTTACAACCCAGTCCTCCCCCCTTGCCCCTAAAGGGCCTGTCCTACAAGCATGCAACTCCATGCAACTCCTAACGTGGTCGCTTGAGCCGTTCGGTGTCGCGAGGCCGGTCTCACTTCGATCGCCGGAGCCGTGCGGAATTGTGCGGAGTTCGTCCCGACACCGCGCGGGGCTCCGAAAAACTGACTATGTTCAAAAATTCCGCGCGGCAACGGCTTGTCGGCTCGCAGTCGCCTCGACGCATTACACACCGCCTCGACATCGTGCCTCCGTGAACCTATCTGTAGGTGCCTCCGTGACCCTCTATGTGTGTGGCTCCGTGACCCTCTGTGTGTGTCCCTCTGTGCCCCTCTCTGTGTGCCCCTCTCTGTCCTGGCGAACTTACCTTAAGACTTCGCTCCAAGTTCGCCTCACTTTGCGCCGCGTTGCGCCACTCACCCGACCTCCGCGCGGCCCTCGCTGCCGGTTTGGTTGCGCTTGCCGCATGCAGGCGCATGCTGGTGGGAACGGCCCTGTACAGGGGATCACCCGACCTCCGCGCGGCCCCCGCTTCTAGTTTGATCGCGCTCATCGCATGGAGTCGGATGCTGGTAGGACAGGCCCTTTACTCAACCCCAGTCGTTGACCACAGTTCTCAACACTCTTGAGATCACACCTTCCCTGGACAACAATGAGCCTACCAGGCACCACCCTGCCTGAGGTCATTTGTTGCCGGCCCTTATTGGTCCCGTTCCCTCACTGTATCTCTAAACTACACTAAAAGCTCATGGGCAGAATGTGATCCTGAGTGTGTGGTGTAAAGCTCTGGTGGTTGATGGTGGTAACGGGGGTGTCTGCTCTCCACAGTGACATTGTTGGCTTCACCCAGCTGTCCAGCGCCAGCACTCCGTACCAAGTGGTCGACTTCCTCAACCGCCTTTACACCACCTTCGACGACATCATCGACAACCATGACGTCTACAAGGTGGAGACCATTGGAGATGCCTGTGAGTGGACTGCATCATCTGATCAAATGGGTTTTTTGTATTTTTTTTAAATATATTTTCATTAGAGGCAAACATATATTATGGTGAAAACATTTTGTGTGCATCAATCATACATTATTAATATTATCAATTGATTCATTCTGCTTCTAATAGTTGTTTTTATAGATTAAGAGTAAAAAAAAGAGAGAAAAAGAAAAAAATCATAAGAAGAATGGAAAAATTTACTACTAATACATCATTGGAGATAAAGTCAAAGAATATAAAATATAACTTTGCATCTGATCCCGAGTCCAAGTTTCAGTTAGGTTCCTGCGCCGAACCAATCTACCCTTTCAAATAATCGATGAATGAAGACCATATTCTAACAAAAAGTTCTTGTGTGTCCATTAAGACAAATCTGATTCTTTCCAGGTGTAGGGTCTCTGACATTTCCATAATCCACATTTTAATTGTGGGGGACCTTTCTAAATGTTTAATATTAATTTCTTCCCAGTTATTATACTGTAATCTAGGAAATTTCTTTGGCTTGTGAGTGGACTGTGTAATCTGATCAAATCTTTAATAGGCCAATGGTTCAATGGGCCAATGGGTCAATAGATCACTGGTTCAGTGGTTCAATGGATCAGGGTCTTTTATTACCACGTGTACCAAGACACAGTGAAATTCCTTATTGCATACAGCTCAGTCAGATTATTGCCATACTTAAGTACAATCCCCGATAAGGACCAAATGCATAGAAACATCCACTGTGTCCATATGCAAGAATGGCCAGGTTTTGGCACCATTCCACAGTCCCAGCTGCAGTTGGCCATTAACGCATGTTGCAGCCGTCGCCTCCGTCTGGGTCGTCCCGCGAACCGTCGTCTCTCTGCTCGCTCGGCCACCTTCAGCCCCCGTGCCCCGGGGGCGCCTCCCCGCAGCCGATTTTGAGGGCGCGGAGGTAAGGCCCCCCGTTCTTCTTACCGGCTCTTTGTCCGTCACCGACTTCCTTTCCAGTTCCCAGTTGCCAGTTCCTGGTCTTCAGAGCCGAGCAGGAGATGAGGCTCAGATGAGGGGGAATGGCAGTGGCCCACGGCCTGTCAGCAACCTCGGCCATGTACGGCCCCCCAGGAACTTGATTGCCATCGTTTTCTGTCTCTGGGCTTTGCCCTTGGTAAAGAGCGGTCCAGTGGTGCAGCGGGTAGAGCAGCTGCCTCGCAGCAACAGAGACCCGGGTTTGATCCTGACCTTGGGTGCTGTCTGAGCAGAGTTTGTCCTTTTCCCTCTGTGAGCGCATGGGTTTCCTCTGGGTGCTCCAGTATCCTCCAGAGACGTGGCGGTTTCAAGGTTAATCGGCCCTCTGTAAATTGCCCTAGTGTGTAGGGAGTGGATGAGAAAGTGGGATATCATAGAACAAGTGTAAGCCCGTGATTGATGGTCGGCATGGATTCAATGGGCCGAAGGACCTGCTTCTGTGCTGTATCTTTCAATCTTTCAGGTCGATAAGGTGGTCTAAAAGGCTTTTGGCACTTAGGCCTTCATCAGTAAGAGTATTGAGTATAGAAGATGGGAGGTCAGGTTGCAGTTATATAAGACGTTGGTGAGACCGCATTTAGAATATTGTGTTCAGTTCTGGGCACCATGTTATAGGAAAGATATTGTCAAGCTTGAAAGGGTTCAGAGAATATTTACAAAGATTTTGCCAGGACTGGAGGGTGTGAGCTACAGGGAGAGGTTGAGTTGGGTCTCTATTCCATGGAGCACAGGAGGATGAGGGGTGATCTTAATCATGTACAAAATCATGAGAAGAATGGGTTGTGTAGATACACAGAGTCTCTTGTCCAGAGAAGGGGAATCGAGGACCAGAGGATATAGGTTCAAAGTGAAGGGGAAAAGATTTAATAGGAATCCGAGGGGTAACATTTTCACACAAAGGGTGATGGGTGTATGGAACAAGCTGCCAGAGGAGGTAGTTGCGGCTGTGATTATCCCATTGTTTAAGAAACAATTAAGCAGGTACATGGATAGGACAGGTTTGAAGGAATATGGACCAAGCGCAGGCATGTGGGACTAGTGTAGCTGAGACATTGTTGACGTGTGTGGGCGAGCTGGGCTGAAGGGCCTGTTTCCACACTGCATCACTCTATGACTATGACTCAATCAAAGTGTGTCTTCAATCAAATGATATAAAGTAATAAGAAAGAACTGCAGATGCTGGCTTATATCAGAGATAGACAAAAAGGGCTGGAGTAACAACAGGTCAGGTAGCATCTCTTGAGAAGATGGATAGGTGACCTTTTGGGTCTGAAGGGTCTCGACCCGAAACGTCACCTATCCAAGTTCTCCAGAGATATTGCCTGACCCGTTGTTACTCCAGCACTTGGCGTCGATCTTCAATAAAAGCAAAGTGTCGGTGGATCAGTGTTAGTACGCAGATAGAGGAAGGTCAAGGTGGCCCTGAGTTGATGGCTTTGTTTAGCATTGTTACAAAATTTTGAGATTTAAAAAATCAAGTCTGCAATTTAGATAAAGCACAAAAGCACAAAAATAAGTTTAATTTGACACCTAATTCACTTTCATATAGAAACATACAAACATAGAAAAATAGGTGCAGGAGTAGGCCATTTGGCCCTTCGAGCCTGCACCACCATTCAATGTGATCATGGCTGATCATCCAACTCAGTATCCCGTACCTGCCTTTTCTCCATACCCCCTGATCCATTTAGCCACAAGTGCCACATCTAACGCGCGCTTATATATAGCCAATGAACTGGCCTCAACTACCTTCTGTGGCAGAGAATTCCAGAGACTCACCACTCTCTGTGTAAAGAATGTTTTCCTCATCTCGGTCCTAAAGGAATTCCCCCTTATCTTCAGTATTAAAAAAGTTATGGCCATTTTCATACTCTGAAATTAGCATCTTGTTCCCTATTGCTTTTCCATTGACTTAACTCAAAAGCTGTGATCAAGGACAGTCAAAAGCCCATAACTTTCTTAAAAATTAAGAGAACTGAATGAAATTTTCAGTTATTATAGATTGAAGCATTCTGAAACAAATATGAAACAATCTTACTTGGATGACCTGAAATTAAACCATATAATTAGTTAGTGTCCTAATTGTAGCTAATTACAAAATTCAATTACTAGATCTAAACATCTATCAATTTCTTAAGAAAATGTTAACATTTTTAAATAGCCTAAGTGTCCAAATAACATTCACACAAGAATTCACAATATAACATGATTTTTAAATCTCATTGTCATGAATTCATAGGCCAAATGGAAGGAATTTAGTGTTTAATTCCTGTAAATTAATGGCGATTTAAATCAACTTGCGAGTGATTTTGAGGAATGCGATCATTTGGAACTTTGCGGTTGCAGTGAATTTAAATCCCATATCGGCAGGAAAAACACTGCCAGTTCGTATAGGGCCTTAATCACATTTTCGCCGATGACATTTTGATTAAAGTAATCCTAAGAAGCAAGTTTATATGTAAAATAAACAACTTACCTTATGTTTTGTCCCCTATGTGAGGTCCATCCCGTTGTTGGCATTGACGGCGTTAAAAGTAGATTTTTATTTTACTCCAGCAATTAAATTGTCTAGCGTTTTTTTTAGTCGGAACGATTTTTCAGCATCAGGGAGTAGCCTGAGAAAATATATCTCGGACAACCAGGAGAAAACGGCATTTTAATCCTGCCCCCCCCCCCCCCCCCCACCTCCACCCCCCCCCACCCGTCGAATTGTGCCAAAGTCGTGATCATGGCCAGTGACAGAACTGCAGTGCCGCTGAAGGTAAGTTTTGTAACATACCTACTTTGTCTCGTCTACCTCTCTCCGCAGACATGGTGGTTTCGGGGGTGCCCAACGAGAACGGGCTGAACCATGTGTCCGAGATTGCCAGCATGGCCCTGGACCTGGTCTCCGTCTGCAAGTCCTTTGTCATCCCACACAAGCCCGACGTCAGGCTGAAGATCCGGGCCGGAATTCACTCAGGTAACGGGACCGGTGCAGGGGTGAACCTTCATCCCAACTTGCCCACACCAGCCAACATGACCCAACTAAACTGGTCCCACTTACCTGGGCTTGGCCCACATCCCTCTAAATCTGCCCAATCCATGTACCCGGCTAAATATTTCTTAAACATCGTGTTAGTACCTGCCTCATCGTGTTAACTACCGCCTCCGGCAGCTCATTCCATACACCCACTGCCCTTTTTGTTCACTGGGATTTGCACCCAGATCATAACCCATCACTAACTCACTCCATCCTAAACCCTAAGATAGACACAAAAAGCTTAAGTAACTCAGCGGGCCAGGCAGCATCTCTGAGGAAAAGAAATGGGTGAGGTTTCAGATCATAGAAACATAGAAACATAGAAAAATAGGTGCAGGAGTTGGCCATTCGGCCCTTCGAGCCTCTTAAATATAGCCAATGAACTGGCCTCAATGACCTTCTGTGGCAGAGAATTCCGGAGACTAGCACAAATGCCATCCAAAAATGCACCTTGACAGTAACTCCACCTTTATGCATTGCTAAAGAACCCTGGTCCTAAGCTTGACAAAAATGTTGGATAAACTCAGCAGGTGGGGCAGTATCTATGGAGTGAAGGAAATAGGCAATGTTTCGGGACCCTTTTTCAGACTGATGTGAGGGTGGGGAGGGGGGGGGGGAAGAGGAAGAGGCGGAGGCAGTGACATTGACTTCTCTAATTTCAGGTAGGCCCTGCTTTCCCTTCCCCTTCCCAGCTCTCCCTCAGCCCACTGTCTCCGCCTCTTCCTTTCTTCTTCCTGCTCCCCCCACCCTCACATCAGTCTGAAGAAGGGTCTCGACCCGAAACATTGCCTATTTCCTTCGCTCCATAGATGCTGCCTCACCCACTGAGTTTCTCCAGCATTGGTCTACCTTCGATTTTCCAGCATCTGCAGTTCCTTCTTAAACAACTAGTCCTAAGCTTAATGTGATTACTCTACCCCAACCCCAGTCACTAACTCCAGTTCTAATGCACCACGACCCTCACACACACTCTCAGCCACATGCACACAAACCCTGGACCTATTCACAACGCATCCAAAACCTAATCCTAACCCAACGAACCATAATCCTAGAACTAACCCTATCTGCCTGGAACTCCACAGCAACTGCAAAGACCAAAGCCATGCTAACATTGAGCCCAAAACCAAGCCAAGTTACAATACACGATCCATCACAAAGTCACCATGAACCCCTCAACCATTACAACCACAAAGGAGGCTAGATGAGCCCAAGGGCCTAATTCTGCTCTGCTAACTTTTGAACTACCATGAATCCTACAAAATTTCCAAAGCACTCTGAACCCCCTTAAAGTATCCCAACCATTTTGCATTGGGACCTTTGCTTATACTGTTTTTGGTACTGGGGAGAGAGGTGGGGGCAGGCCAAAGCTTAGCAAGTGATAGGTGGATACTGAATATGCCACAAGCTATATGCATAGACAAAATTGTATTGAGATTGTGTACGGATTTTGTTTTGTTCATATATTTTATTAAGAATTTTTGAAATAAATAAATCTTTTTGCCTTTTAATGATTTTGCAAGGTCCTGTTGTGGCCGGTGTGGTTGGAACCAAAATGCCTCGATATTGTTTATTTGGAGACACGGTGAACACTGCGTCAAGAATGGAGTCAACCAGTGAAGGTAGGTTCTCTAGTGAGACACGCGCTCATCAGGACTGGTTCAATGACAATGGTTTATTGTTATCACATTGTACAGACTGAAATAATTTTCTTGCATACAGTTCAGTAAAGTATTGGCATACCTAAGCACAATCCCTAATTAGTGGAAAAGTGTATAGAAATAGTCCACTGAGACCCCATGCAAGAATCGCCAGGTTTTTGCGCCATCTTCAAGTTCATGTTCTCGGAACAGAATTAGGCCATTTAGCCCATCAAGTCTATTCTGCCATTGAATCATGGGTGATCTATCTCCCACTCAACCCCATTCTCCGGCCCTCTCCCCATAATCCTCACGCCCATACTAATCACAAATCTGTCAATCTCCGCCTTCAAAATATCCATTGACTTGGCCTCCACAGCCGTCCATGGCAATGAATTCCACAGATACACCACTATCTGTCCAGTCTGATCTGTGCACTCGGTCTCAAGTCCCAGGTTGCTGCAGGGTCTCCAGCCGTCTCCTCCGTCCAGAACATCCAGCGAACCATCGTCCTTGTACACTCTGGAGTTTAGAAGGATGAGAGGAGATCTCATTGAAACATATAAGATTATTAAGGGCTTGGACACGCTAGAGGCAGGAAACATGTTCCCGATATTGGGGGAGTCCAGAACCAGGGGCCAAAGTTTAAGTGTAAGGAGTAAGCCATTTAGAACGGAGACAAGGAAACACATTTTCTCACAGAGAGTAGTGAGTCTGTGGAATTCTCTGAGGGCGGTGGAGGCAGGTTCTCTGGATGCTTTCAAGAGAGATAGGGCTCTTAAAAATAGCGGAGTCAGGGGATATGGGGAGAAGGCAGGAATGGGTAACTGATTGGGGATGATCAGCCATGATCACATTGAATGGCAGTGCTGTCTCGAAGGCTGAATGGCCTACTCCTGCACCTATTGTCTATTGTCTATTGTCCCTCACCTCACCCGGCCGCATTCAGCCCTCGTGCCCAGGGGGTGCCTCCAGCAGCCAACCTTGTGGGCACGGAAGGTAAGATGCTGGTTTGTAACACTTGTACGAGACTTTGCTCCTCGTGTCTGCCATTGCCGACTCCCTCCGTCCTCCTCTCCATTGTCCAGTTGCCAGATAAGCAGGAGTCGGGTCCTTCTTTCTGTCCCGCCCATGAATTTTCTGGCTGCGTAAAAAGTATATTCCCAAAACAGGCATGCAATTGCGTGCAATTGCGGTTGTCCCATTACAGGAAGGATGTGGAGGCTCTGGAGAGGGTGCAGAGGATGTTTACCTGGACAAGAGAGTATTAGCTATACAGAAAGGACAGATAAAACCAAGCATAAAACAAACATTTTTCAACAAAAACCTTTACAGGGTGAGGCCAAGCAGTGCGTCATTGTATAGTGGTGATTGTGCAGATATCAGGAAGGTTAATGTTTGAGAGACAGCGATCTGAACAGTGAGATCATGTTAAGGCTCAACATTTTCAAGAACTTTGGAACTTGAAGGATACAAGGTGACGCTGGAAACATGGCGAGTCCCGTGCACTGCCTCAGTGTGATCTACTAGACTTACACTCAAAGGTTCGATGGTTCTTTATTCTCACGGACGCACAGCACAGTGAAATACTGTTGCACAAATGCACAGTCACCATGTTTTGGCGCTGTTTACAAAGACCAACTCTTCTAAACAAAGGCACCTCTGACAGTGTGGCCCTGCCTCAGTTCTTCTGTGGAGGTGTTGGCCTGGAGGATTTCGCTGAGATCTCTGAGGTGGGACTTGAACTCATAACCACATTCATCAACAGCTACAGACTTTCCAACTCCTTCAATAGCACAAGATAACTGGACAGTGATTGTGCAGTGTAGACTCACCAGGTTAATTCCCGGGATGACAGGACTGACATACGATGAAAGGATGGATCGACTGGGCTTATATTCACTGGAGTTTAGAAGGATGAGAGGATATCTGATAGAAATATATACAATTTATTTAGGGTTTGGACTGGCTGGACTTCTTCAGACCGGTCTCGACCCGAAACGTCACCTATCTCCTTCGCTCCTTAGATGCTGCTGCACCCTCTGAGTTTCTCCAGCCTTTTGTGTACCCTCGATTCTCCAGCATCTGCAGTTCCTTCTTTAACACTTTTCACCCAGAGAGTTGTGAATCTGTGGAATTCTCTGCCACAGAAGGCAGTGGAGGCCAATTCACTGGATGTTTTCAAGAGAGAGTTAGACATAGCTCTTAGGGTTAACGGAATCAGGGGACATGGGGGGGGGGGGGGAAAGCCGAACTAGGGTACTGATTCTGGATGATCAGCCATGATCATATTCAATGGCGGTACAGCCCCAAAGGGCTGAATGGCCTACTCCTGCACCTACTTTGTATGTTTCTGTGACAGTGATGCTGGGGAGGGAATGGTCACAGTTGTTCCACAGGCTTTATTTATTAATAACAGTTGCCAAAATGATTTGAATCAATCGATCAACTGAATGTGTGAATAAATTAATGTAAAAGAAAAGCAGCAGGTGTATGAAATATCTGTGTCCATTGATGCAATTTTGGACTGTACTGGAGGAATTCAGCAGGTCAGGCAACACTTGTGGAGAGAAGGACAGATGACTTTTCAGGCTGGAACCCTTCTTCAGACAGATGGAGCTGTAGGGACAAAGACTGGCGAGTG
Organism: Raja brachyura; assembly: GCA_963514005.1. The sequence continues at coordinate 74,036,419 of OY740790.1, forward strand.
ACAGGTGGATTCGGGTGAGAGGCTGTGATTGGAAGATGGGTGGCGTGAGAGACAAACGCTGACGGTGAACAGGAGACAAAAGGGTGTTAGATAAGGAGAGGAGGAGGAATGAACTGTAAAGTTAGAGGGAGAGTGGGTGGGTGGGGACAGGGGAAGGGATAGAGGGGGGATTAATACAAGGGGAATTGGGGGATTTGGGATGGGAGATGATTGTAAGGAGGAGAAGAAAGGAGCAGGGTGGCTCTTTTCCAGCTTTCCCCACCAACTCCATCATAAGGGTCCTGACCCAAAACTTCATCAGTCCATTCCATCCACAGAGGCTACCTGATCTATTGAGCTCTTCCAGCATTTTGTCTCAAGATTCCAGCATCTGCAGTTCCTTGCGTCTCCATTGGATTGTACACGTAGAAATACGATTACTAATTTCATGAATGTTGATGGTTGCATATTTTCCTTTCCAGCACTCAGAATTCAATGTAGCTCCAGCTCGTCGGAACTGCTGAAGGAAATTGGCGGTTACCTCCTAACCTGCCGCGGCCCGCAGCTTGTGAAGGTACGGCTGGTCACCGCATTAATATTTCTATTAAATTATTCCATACACTATTTATTTCATAGGTTCATGTTCATAAGCTCCAGGAGCAGAATTAGGCCGTTTGGGACATTGAGTCTTTTCCGCCATTCAATCATGACTGATCTATCTACTCCGTTTAGTTTATTGTCATGTGTACTGAGGTACGGTGAAAAGCTTTTGTTGCCTGATAACCAGTCAGCAGAAAGGCAATATCTCTCCCTCCTAACCCCATTCTCCTGCCATCTCCCCATAAACCCTGACACCCGTACAAATTAAGAAACTATCTATCTCTGCCTTAAAATTATCCATTGACTTGACCTCCACAGCCTCCTGTGGTAATAGATTCCACAGATTTACCACCCTCTGACTAGATAAATTCCTCCTCATCTCCTTTCTAAAGGAAAGTCCTTTAATTCTGAGACTGTGACCTCTGGTCCTAGGCTATCCCACTAGTGGAAACATCCTCCCACATCCACTCTATCCATGTTCTGGCTTTGGTAAGGGCTTCAAATGTGCCCATCACAAGTCATCAGTTTAGTTTATTATCATCACATGTGCCGAGGTACAGGGAGCAGTTTTTTTGCTGCGTGCTATCCAGTTGGCAAAATGGCTATACATGATTACAATCAGGCCGTCCATTGTATACAGATACAGGATGAAGGGAATAACGTTTAGTGCAAGATAAAGTCCAGTAAAATCTGATTAAAGATAGTCCGAGGTTACATGGGAGATCAGGACAGCTCTTTAGTTAGTGATAGGATGGTTCGATTACCTGATAACAGCTGGGAAGAAACTGTTCCTGAATCTGGAGGTGTGTGTTTTCACACTTCTGTACCTCATTCATGATCGGGGGGGGAAGAGGCAGTGGCTGGGGTGAGACTGGTCCTTGATTATGCTACTGGCCTTGCCGAGGCAGCGTGAAGTGTAGATTGAGTCAATGGAAGGGAGTTTGGTCTGTGTGATGGTCTGGGCTGCATCCACAACTCTCTGCAGTTTCTTGCGGACTTGGATGGAGTTGTTCCCAAACCAAGATAGAGCTGAGATATTGAGATGGTACAGTGCTAGGTTACTGCACATGCAACCAGAGCCCCAGCCCATCTCTGGAGGCATGAGTTCAATCCCATAATGGTGGCCTGGAATTTCAACATAGGACATAGAACAGGCTTAAAAATCGATACAAAGTGCTGGAGTAATTCAGCAGGTCAGGCAACATGCCTAGAGAACACGGAGAGGTGACGTTTTGGGTCGGGATCCTCAACAACATTTAAAAAATATTTGGACAGGTACACGGATAGAAAAGGTTTAGATGAATATGGGCCAGGCACGGGCAAATGGGACTAGCTGCAGATAATGGTTAGCACGGACAAGATGGGCCGATGGGCCTGTTTCGGTGTTGTATGACTATAGTCTAAGTGGGCGACTCCAGACCTGCCAATGGTAGCTGCTGCATAATTATATTCCGCACAACAGCAGCAAGGGATGGACAAGAAATGCCCACCATCCCTGGCATTTCCATAGCCTGTGAATGAATGAAATAAACTCTAGGGTGGAATCAAGAGAGAAATCCCCAAAGGGGAAGTGGATTTGCTTTGAGTTTATTTAACTTACGAATAGAGACCAGTCTCTGAAACACGCTAATCCCTGGCTCAGATTGCATGGATTTGGTGGCCCGAAGGACCTGTTTTCATGTTGTACTTCTTTGACTTTCTATCACCGATTACATGCTTTGCTTTTCCTTACAGGGAAAGGGTGAGATGATCACCTGGTGGCTTGATGGGAAGGAATGTGATGGATCAGAGTGAGTCACGGAGCCAGGAAGGGCAAAACCAGTCGAGCATTCGATCCCGACCAAAGGCAGCCGTTTCTTCTCAAATTGAAATCAAGTTCAGACTCCTGACAGCATCGGATATCCCATTGAATGTTTCATGACCACATCCTTGTATCTAGTTTGTGCTGGTTTGTGTAGGCGTCCCCCACTTTTGGTGTTTGTTAGATTTTAACCTTTAGACTTTAGATATACAGACTTTTCACCGAGTCCGTGCCGACAGCGATCACCCCGCACTATCCTACACTTGATAGACAATTAACAATTTTACCTTGGCTAATTAACCTACAAACCTGCACGTCTTTGGAGTGTAGGAGGAAACCGGAGCACCCGGAGAAAACCCAAGCGTTCACAGGGAGAACGTACAAACTCCATACAGTCAGCATCCGTAGTCAGGATCGAACCCTAGTCTCTGGTGCTGTGAGGCAGCAACTCTACCATTGTGGTACTGTGTCGCCTCATTGTTGTTCAGAGCCTTTGTGTCGTCCCATCTCCTCAGCATGTCAACGGGGAAGGAGCCGTGACAGTCCCTTAAACTATGAAAAGCCCCTTGAAAAAGGAATTCAAAATCAGTGGCACAGACAACACAGTCTTGGTGGCACCGTTCCAACAACTTACATTTCCAATGTTTATCACACAAGTGCTCAGCATGAGATACATGTTCCAGTTTAGGTTAATTAATGTCAAGTGTACCGAGGTACAGTGAAAAGCTTTGTTTTGCATGCTATCTAAACAGATTGGATAATACCATACAAGCAAGTCCAGTTCATGTACAATAGGTTATTCCCATTAATACCAAACACACTTCTCTTTACATGTTGCACAACAGATAAACAGTAGGTGGAGCAAAGGGGAAGATGAAGAGTGCAGAATATAGTTCTCAGCATTGCAGCGCACCAGTTCCAGAGACAAAATCCAATGTCCGCAATGGGGTGAATCTGATGGAGGAAAGAAGCACGATGCTAATATAGGCGATCAAAATATCCATCACATAGACCAGACTCCACCATTGACTCCATCTACACCCCACGTTGTCTCAGGAAAGCAGCCAACATAATCAAAGACTTCCATTGGGAAGAAGGTACTGAAGCTTGAAAGCGTACACCACCAGACTCAGGAACAGCTTCTTCCATAAGTCAATCCTTCCATAAGCTAGGGCACTTTCCAATGCACTGTCCCATGCTGTCTAGTTTTAGAATCCTCTCCCACTTCCTGAATAGATGTTGAAGCAGAATCTTTAAACAGTTTGAAGGCCAAGGTGGGAGAAGCACAGTGAGTGTTCACTTTATACATGTCCCTCATGGTCTAGTACACTTCAATAAGCTCAGCCACTGTGTGAAGTTTGCACGTTCTCCCTGTGACCACGAGGGTTTCCTCCGGGTGCTCCGGTTTCCTCCCACATTCCAAAAACATGCAGCTTTGTAGGTTAATTGGCTTTTGTAAATTGTCCCTTGTGTGTAGGATAGTGCCAGTGTACAGGGTGATCATTGGTCGGTGTGGATTCGTTTGCCCGAAGGGTCCGTTTCCATACCGTATCTCTACAACTACAACGTTTGCCCTCAGCCTCCTACACGCCAAAGAAAAAAAGTCACAGCCTGTCGAACCTCCCACCACTAAATCTACAAGCCCAGGTAACATCCTAGTGAAACTCCTGCATACATCACACCCATTCCCTGTGGAGAGAGGTTTTTCTAGAACCCGGCTCCTGATCAGATGTATTGGGAACTGCATATTTCCAATCCAAGTTCATAGGTTCATGTTCATAAGTGATAGCAGAATTGGGCCATTAGACCCACCGAGTCTACTCCGCCATTCAATCATGTCTGATCTACCTTTCCTTCTCAACCCCATTCTCCTGTGTTCTCCCCAAAACCCCTGACACCTGTACTAATCAATAACCTATCTCTGCCTTAAAAATATCTATTGACTTGGCATCCACAGATTCTCCACCATCTGACTAAAGAAACTCCTACTCATCTCCTACTGAAAGGAACGTTCTTCAATTCTGAGGCTATGACCTCTTGTCCTGGACTCTCCCCCTTTGATCTGTCATTTTCACACCTTATCCTTCCATATCTCTATGTCTCCCTATCCCCTCTCTCAATCTGAAGAATGGTCATGACCCAAAACGTCACCCATTCCTTCTGTCCAAGGATGCTGCCTGTCCCACTGAGCTATCTTCGGGAATAAAATCACCTTTATTTTGCTGCATTGAGTAATAAGTATCCAAAATAAATAATCAGTAAAGGATGTCTTTTGGTTTCTGCCATTCGGCTTGGTGTTCAGAATGCTACAAGAATCACTCACCACTCGACCGTGACCCAATACTGGTGATGGGGTCACTTGAGTTGCAATTTATCTCATTACTATCAAATGTCAATGCCTGTAGACTCAAATCTAAATGTGCAATATGTTTCCTTGTGTTTCGTGAGAAAACAAATGCTGGAGTAATTCAATTAATCAGGCAGCACCAGTGGGGGAAAGGGTAGGTGATGTTTTGGGTCGGGACCCTTCTTCAGAGTCAACATCACTCTTCAGTCTGAAGAAGTCCTGACCCAAAACATCGCCTGTCTATTCCCTCCACAGATGTTTTGGGTCAGGACCATTCTTCATAGATGTTCTCCCAGATGTACTCCTCAGGTGTTTGGGTCCAGTCTGAAGAAGGGTCTTGAGTCCGAAGATCGGGTCCCCACCCAAGACCTCACCTACTGATTCCCTCTACAGATGCTGCCTGATGCGATTAGTTCCTCCAGCACTTTGTGTGTTACTCAGGATTTCCAGCATCTGCAGTTTCTTTTGCCTCCCTGTGTCGGTGATTAGGTTTGTGAGTGTGTTGTGAATGTACGTGACCATACATGGATAGTGTGTTCGTCAGTAAATCACAAGCAGTGAACGTCTCTCAGTCCCGTGGTGTGGAGAGTGGCCATGGCTACCAACATCCCACTCATTTATCATCACGAGGACTTCGTAAACCCGCAGAGTTACTGCCGCCGTCAACGCTGTTCTTAGCAATGCGTACAATAAAAGATGATGCTGAAAATGTGAGTTGGGATTTTTTGCAAGTTTCTTGCCTGCTTTAAAACTTCGGACTTCTCTTTTCAAGACGGTGCTGGAGGCTGTCGCTGTGTCTACTCTACACAGGGAGTTTTGGACATGAAGGGAATCAAGGGACTTAGGCTCTTAGCATGATCAAGGACGAGTCCAACCCTGGCCATTTAAACTTCTCCCCTCGCCCATCAGGCAAAAGGTACAGAAGTGTGAAAATACACACCTCCAGATTTAGGGACAGTTTCTTCCCAGCTGTTATTAGGCAACTGAACCATCCTACCACAACCAGAGGACAGTCCTGAACCACTATCTATATCATTGGGGTGGGAGATTGCAACCATCACGTTGTCCGCCCTGTTTCAACGAATGCAATCAGCCTGGCATGCACAATCAAATAAGATCAAATAGAACAAGTTGTCCTACAACTTCAGGGTGTGCACGCCATACGCAAGAAGAAGAAGGTCTATCTCATTGATGACCCTCAGACTATGTTGATTGGACTTTGCTGGCTTTACCTTGCACTAAAAATAATTCCCTTATCATATATCTATACACCATAAATTGTTCGATTGTAATCATATATTGTCTTTCCGCTGACTGGTTAGCACACAACAAAAGCTGTACCTCGGTACACGTGACAATAAACTAAACTAATGCGGGACAGGAATCGCTCATAAGAATTGGAGCGATGACTTTGAAAATGGTGCAAAAACATGGTGCCTCTTGCCGGCGGGTACTTGCTAATCGGAGATCGGGTTTGGCAATGGTCTACTGAACTGTTTGCATAGAAAGGTGGGTCAAACACAGGCACGGTGGCGCAGCGGTAAAGTTGCTGCCTTACAGCGATTACAGCGCTAAAGACCCAGGTTCCATCCTGACTACGGGTGCTGTCTGTCCAGAGTTTGTACAATCTCCCCATGACCGTGTGGGTTTTCCCCGATAACTTCGGTGTCCTCCCTTACTCCAAAGATGTACAGGTTTGTAGGTTAATGGGCTTGGTATATATGTAAAAATTGTACCTAGTGTAGGATAGCGTTAATATGCAGGGATCGCTGGTTGGGACAGACTCAGTGGACCGAAGAGCTTGTATCTGTGCCATTCAAGTCTACTCCGACATTCAATCATGGCTAATCTATCTTTTCCTCTCAACCCCATTCCCCTGTCTTCTCCCCATGACTCTTGACACCTGTACTAATCTTGATTAGTATGGGTTTTCAGAGATTATGGGGAGAAGATAGGAGAATGGGGTTAGGAGGGAGAGATCAGCCATGATTGGTTGGCGAGGAGACTAGATGGGCTAATAGACAATAGGTGCAGGAGTAGGCCATTCGGCCCTTTGAGCCGGCACCGCCATTCAATGTGATCATGGCTGATCATCCCCAATCGGTACCCCGTTCCTGCCTTCTCCCCATATCCCCTGACTCCGCTATCTTTGAGAGTCCTATCTAGCTCTCTCTTGATAGTATCCAGAGAACCGGCCTCCACCGCCCTCTGAGGCAGAGAATTCCACAGACTCACAACTCTCTGTGAGAAAAAGTGTTTCCTAGTCTCCGTTCTAAATGGCTTATCCTTATTCTAAAACTGTGGCCCCTGGTTCTGGACTCCCCCAACATCGGGAACATGTTTCCTGCATCTAGTGAGTCCAAACCCTTAATAATCTTATGTTTCAATAATATACCCTCTCATCCTTCTAAACACCAGTATACAAGCCCAGCCGCTCTATTCTCTCAGCCTATGAGAGAATGCTGACAGAGTGGCCTCCTGATGGCCTAATTCTACTACAATCACTTATGATCTTATGATCTAATCAAATGTGGGAATGTTCTTCCTCCCTCGCCCCACAGTCCCTGTGCCTCTGTCAATAAACTCAACTTCGACCATTCATTCCTCTATCACCTGGAGGAGTTGAATCGGACTGTTGCTCAATGAAGCAGCACCTCGGCGGATTCCTTCCTGCATCCAGTTGAACAAGTTGTCTTGAAACCGCCTTGCCTCCCGCCCTGATGCAAGTGTGTGTGTGTGTGTGTGTGTGTGGGCGAAGCTACCAACAATGTCCCAGCCCACACTTCCTCAAGCTCACCCAGTCTCGGCATGCAAACTACACACGCACACGGGGTGTATTCAGAGGACTTAAACGGGCGACCATAGTCTCTCGCAACGGCCGCGGGTGAAGAAGCGACCTCCTATCTCTCCAGGTGAGTTACCTCCGCGCTGCACCCCACCTTCCCAAGGTCATTTTAACTCGGACCCCCGCCGTCTTTTTCTCCCAACCTTTGTCCGTGTCCCAGGAGTGAACTAACTGTGTGACCCTGGGGAAATCTTCTAAACGCTGTCGAGTCCCCCGTACCTTAACTCCAACTCGCTGTGAGCTGAAGAAGGGTCTTGACCCGAAACGTCGCCTATCTCCTTCGCTCCTTAGATGCTCCTGCACCCGCTGAGTTTCTCCAGCTTTTTGTGTAACCCTCGCTGTGAGCTGGCTGTTTTATTTGGGACGGGGGACATACCGCGTTGCTCTGCGTGGCTTGGTGTGGTGATAAGGAGGAGGAGACACACTGAATCTTGAGCAAAACACAACTTGTTGCAGGAACTCAGCTGGTCAGGCAGCATCCGTGGAGGGAATGGACAGGCGACGTTTCGGGTCCGGTTCCTTCCTCGGGCTGAGTGAGCTGGACTAGTGGAGATACAAGGAGCTACAGGTGCTGGTTTCCAAATCATGACACGAAGTGCTGGAGGAGCTCAGTGGGCCAGGAAGCATTGTGGAGGGGGATGGTTAAACTCCGTTTCAGGTCGGGACCTCCTTCAGACTGATAAAGTGGTGGTGAAGAAATGGAGAAGAGTCACCGTCTTTTTTCCCCCTTCCTACACACATCTTCCACCCCCCCATCCCAAGCACTTATTTAATCCCCCCCCCTCATTCCTGTACCCAAGTACCCTCATCCCCCATCCACCAGTCCCCCATTTTCCTTTATTCCCTCTCCTCCTCTCCCCTGTCCCCGCCACACTCTCATCTCCCACCCCTTCCATCCTTGTCCCATATTTCCCTTTTATGTGCATGAGTGTCCTGTGCATGTTTGTGTGTATGTGTGCAAGTGTATATGTGTTTGTACGTGTATTATGTGTGTGTTTTTGTTTGTTTCTATGTCTTGTCTGTATGCATTTATGTGTGTCTCAATGTATTGGCGTGTGTGTGTGTGTGTTTTTGTGTGTGTCTGTATTTAAGTATGTATGTGTGTGTGTCTGTATGTATTGATGTGTGTGATTTTGTGTGTGTCTGTATTTGAGTGTGTGTGTTTTTGTGTGTCTGTATTTGAGTACGTGTGTGTCTGTATATATTGATGTGTGTGATTTTGTGTGTGTCTGTATTTGAGTGTGTGTGTGTGTTTGAGTGTGTGTGTGTGTCTGTATTTAAGTGTGCGTGCGTGTGTTTCCAATGGTTCAAAGCTGTTTTATTGTCACATGTGCAAAGTGGAAACTCACGGTGTAATTCCTGTCTTACAAACAGTCCAGTCGACTATCACTATACCATCCCCAGTTAGTGATTGTACAGAAAGAGACTACTGATCCCGAATGTAAGAGGCACCATGTTTAGGTGCGATGTATGTGGGGAAGGGGCAGAATTGTTGATGTTTCAGTTCAGACCCTGCATCAAGATGGTATGTGCTTGCTTAGTCTCCCATTCCAGGTCCTTCAAATGCCTTGAAGGTCTTTGCCCTGTTCTGTCGGCATAAGGTGAATGTTTCATGGCTTCTTGGACAATTTACTTTCCTCCTGAAGTTTCAGTTCAGTCTGAGTTTAGTTTATTGTCACATGTACTGAGGTTCAGTGAAAAGCTTTTGTCGCGTGCTGACCAGTTAACAGGAAGACAATACATGATTACAATCGAGCCGTTTGCAGTGTATAGATGATACATGATGTGGGAATAACCTTTAGTGCTAGGTAAAGCTAGTAAAGTCTGATCAAAGATAGTCCGAGGTTCACCAATGTGGTAGATAGTTGTAGATAGTGGAAGTAGATAGATAGTTTGCCTTTTGTCTTTGGATTCCAGCATTCATCTGCAGCTTCTTGTGTCGTCCTCACTCTGTATCAATGTAACTAGAAATCATAAGGTAATAAGTGATAGGAGCAGAATTAGGCCATTAGGCCCATCAAGTCTACTCCACCATTCAATCATGGCTGATCCATCGATGCTTCCCTATTCTCCTGCCTTCTCCCCATAACCCTTGACACTAGTAGAGAAGGCGGCTGCAATCATCAGAGTGTAGCTATAAGTTTCTCCTTACCTATCACTCTATTCCACTCCTTTGCTCCTCTGATCCTAACCGTCAACTCAAGGCCAATCCAAGATCATCCACAGCCATGATTTCTGGTGGTCTCCCATCAGCTTTCCCAGACAGCAGCGAGCTCATGGCTAACCTAACAGGATGGTTGGCTTAATGTATGAGGAGTGTCTGAAGGCTCTGGGCCTCTACTGACTGGAGTTTAAATGGATAAGGGGTGATCTCATCGAAACCTACCGAATAATAAAAAGCCTGGATAGAGTGGGCGTGGAGAGAATGTTTCCACTTGTGGGAGAGTCTGGGACCAGAGGGCACAGCCTCAGAATAAAAGGACGTACATTCAGAATGGAGCTGAGGAGGAATCTCTTTATCCAGAGGGTGTGAATCTGTGGATTTCATTGCCACAGATTGCCGTGGAGGCCGACATTGTGCATTTTTGGAGCAGAGATTGGTAGATACTTGATTAATAAGGGTATCACAAGTTACGTGGAGAAGGCAGGAGATTGGGGTTGAGAGGGTTAGCCACGATTGAATGGTGGAGTGGACTTAATGGGCTAAATGACCCAATTCTGCTCCTATGTCCCATGGTGTAGTTTTGCAGGAACATCACACAAGGTATGATTAGCCTTAATTATATTGTGCCCGTCTGATCTAACACCTTCTTCCTCCCCTGCCCCAGAGCAATACAGCCCAAACACACCTTGCACGCACTTCCTACCTCCACCTATCTGAGTCAAATCAAGTCACATTTATTTATATAGCACATTTAAAAAACAACTCTCGTTGGCCAAAGTGCTTCACATTTGTATAAGAATAGTATAACAAACAAACAACATACATATAGCCCTCGCTCAGAGGACATCAAGAAAGTCTTGGGAGTACAGATGGGTTTTTAGTCTCGACTTGAAGGAATCGATGGAGGGGGCAGTTCGGACGGGAAGGGGGATGCTGTTCCACAGTCTAGGAGCTGCAACCGCAAAGGCGCGGTCGCCCCTGAGCTTATGCCTAGACCTAGATTTGTGTCAGTCATTATATTACGATGTCATCATTTGATTAAAATTACAGGTGATTACTTCAATTATAATGAGTTATATTTTAAGTGAGAAACTGCAATTTCAATAGTGACATTTCAGGTGGAAAAATGTAAATTTCCACGGGCTCTAGACTGCATTTTTTGCAGGTTGTTTCCGTGTTATTAACTGTGATAATTGCACTCTGTTGCTGATGAAATGCCAGTAAATAAGTAGAACAGTCCTTGCAAAATGTTGGAGTTTTGACTGGAGCAACTTTGTTCACGTTGCATTTGATGCAACAGTTGTTCAACCAGTTTCCAAATACTTTGGGTTTGAATCCAGATATTTTGGAGGTCTGGTTGTTTTGTGTACGTCATTGTTGTCAATAGGGGCAAAGAAGAAAAGAGGTTTTGGAGTCATAGGGTCAAGAGCTAAGTGTTTTATATTTTAGTTTAGTTTAGAGATACAGCACAGAAACAGGCCCTTCAGCCCACTGGATCCATGCCGGCCAGCGATCCCCACACACTAACACTATCCAACACACACTAGGGACAATTTACTATTATACCAAGCCAATTAACCTAAAACCCTGTACGTCTTTGGAGTGTGGGAGGAAACCGAAGCACCCGGAGAGAACTCAGGCAGGTCACGGGGAGAACGTACTAATTCCGTACAGTCCGCACCCGTAGTTAGGATCGAACCCGGGTCTCTGGCGCTGTATGGCAGCAACTTTACTGCTGTGCCCCAAAACGTATCAATGAGATTCTTACTTGCAGCAGCACAAGAGACTTATAAACACAGTACTCAATAGAAAATATAATAAACGATGTTTGTTCACACTTGATGCCTAGTTAAACTGATCTTATCTGCCTGTACTTGATCCATCTAAGGAAGTGGAGGCGTTGATGGGTTTTCTTTATCATGTGATAAATCAATCATCATGAGCACAGAAAAATGTTCTTTGGTGAAAGTCATCTCTACTGATCACATTGCCCTCTCTCAGCTAGTCTCACCTGCCCATGTTTGCTCCATATCACTCTACCCCATTCCTATCCATGTGCTTGCGCATTCAGGCCATTCAGCCCATGAAATCTACTCTGCCATTCAATCATGGTTGATCCATTGTTCCCTCTCAACCCCATTCTCCTGTCTTCTCCACGTAACGTGACACCCTTACTAATCAAAATTCTACTAATCTGTGCTTTAAAAATAACAAATGTCCCGGCCTCCACAGTCTTCTGTGGCAATGAATTCCACAGATTTACCACCCTCTGACTAAAGGAATTCCTCCTCATCTCCATTCGAAAGATACGTCCTTTTATTCTGAAGCTGTGCCGTCTGGTTGTTAATAAAGAGAAATGTGACATGTTGCATTTTGGAAAGTCTAACATGGGCATGCCCACACAATGAATGGCAGGCCTCTGGGGAGTGTTGCAAAGCAGAGGGATCTAGGAGTGCAGGTGCATGGGTCCTTGAAGGTGGACTCACAGGTAGATAGGGTCAAAAAGCATTTGGCACATTGGCCATCATCAGTCAGAGTATGGAGTGGAGAAGTTGGGAGGTCATGTTACAGTTGCATAAGACGTCGGTGAGGCCACATTTAGAGTATTGTGTTCAGTTCTGGGCACCATGTTATAGGCGTCAAGCTGCAAAGGGTACAGAGAAGATTTGCGAGGATGATGCCAGGACTAGAGGATGTAACTAGTAGAGTGGATAAGGGAGAACCAGTGGATGTGTTATATCTGGACTTTCAGAAGGCTTTCGACAAGGTCCCACATAAGAGATTAGCATACAAACTTAAAGCACACGGTATTGGGGGTTCAGTATTGATGTGGATAGAGAACTGGCTGGCAGACAGGAAGCAAAGGGTAGGAGTAAACGGGTCCTTTTCAGAATGTCAGGCAGTGACTAGTGGGGTACCGCAAGGCTCAGTGCTGGGACCCCAGCTATTTACAATATATATTAATGATTTGGACAAGGGAATTCAAAGGAGCATCTCCAAATTTGCAGATGACACCAAGCTGGGGGGTATAGTTAGGTGTGAGGTGGATGCTTGGGCGCTGCAGGGTGATTTGGATAGGCTGAGTGAATGGGCAGATGCATGGCAGATGCAGTATAATGTGGATAAATGTGAGGTTATCCACTTTGGTGGCAAAAACATGAGGGTAGACTATTATCTGAATGGTGGCAGATTAGGAAAAGGGGAGATGCAACAAGACCTGGGTGTCATGGTACACCAGTCATTGAAAGTAGGCATGCAGGTGCAGCAGGCAGTGAAGAAAGCAAATGGTATGTTAGCATTCATAGCGAAAGGATTTGAGTATAGGAGCAGGGAGGTTCTACTGCAGTTGTACAGGGTTTTGGTGAGGCCACACCTGGAGTATTGCGTACAGTTTTGGTCTCCAAATCTGAGGAAAGACATTCTTGCCATAGAGGGGGTACAGAGAAGATTCACCAGACTGATTCCTGGGATGTCGGGACTTTCATATGAGGAAAGACTGGATAGACTTGGCTAGTACTCGCTGGAATTTAGAAGATTGAGGGGGGACCTTATAGAAACTTACAAAATTCTTAAGGGGTTGGACAAGCTAGATGCTGGAAGATTGTTCCCGATGTTGGGGGAGTCCAGAACAAGGGGTCACAGTCTAAGGATAAGGGGGAATTCCTTTAGGACCGAGATGAGGAAAACATTCTTTACACAGAGAGTGGTGAGTCTCTGGAATTCTCTGCCACAGAAGGTAGTTGAGGCCAGTTCATTGGCTATATTTAAGAGAGCGTTAGATGTGGCACTTGTGGCTAAAGGAATCAGGGGGTATGGAGAGAAGGCAGGTACGGGATACTGAGTTGGATGATCAGCCATGATCACATTGAATGGCGGTGCAGGCTCGAAGGGCTGAATGGCCTACTCCCGCACCTATTTTTCTATGTTTCTATGTTTCTATAGGGGGAGGTTGAGTAGACAGAGACTCGAAGCGCAGGAGAATGAGGGTGATCTTATTGGGGTGAATAAAATCACGAGGAATAGATCGGGTAGTGTGAGTTTGTAGGGTAATTGGGTTCTCTAAATTGCCCCCAAGTGTGTGGGAAGTGGATACAAGCTAGTGTACGGGTGTTCGTTGATCGGAGTGGACTCCTTGGGCTGACGGCAACAGTTTCCATGCTGTATCTCTAAACTAAACTAAATATACCCATCTTTAACCAGGTTTAGCACAGATAGGCCATCTTGGTGAGCAAGGATGAGTTGGGCCGAAGCTCCTGTTTCCGTGATGTATAACTCTATGCTCCACAACTCTATGTCTCGAACCCCAAGGCTGATCTGCACTGAACACCATGAATCAGATTGTATACCAACACTGTTAAATAATCATGCTCAATGCCACTGGGTTAGGACTTTCTTGCTGATTTAGTTTAGTTTAATTTGGAGATACAGTGTGGAAACAGGCCCTTCGGCCCACCGAGTCCGTGCCGACCAGCGATTAACACACACTAACACTATCATACACCCACTAGGGATAACAGTAAGATTAAATGAGAACTTACCAGTTCGAAGTTTGATCTGTATTTTATGAGGAGTTACGATGCGTGACATTCTTCAAAGCCGCGGTGTGGATTCATAGAAAAAAAAAACACAACGATTGAAATAAATATAGTAAAGGAAAAAAAAACTTAATTACCAGTTGATCTGTATAATAGAGGGTGGGAGCAGAGGGAACATAATCCCTCATCATTACTCCTCATGAAATACAGATTAAACTTCGAACTGGTAAGTCCTCATTTAATCTTACTATTTTATTTCGGAGTCACGTGAGTGACTACGTGAAGACTTCAAAGCTCTGTGATTCCGAGCCGTGTACCAGCTCATGCTTCACTCACTGCCTGAAGACCTTTGAGGGAGGAAGTATGGTATCACAATCAACAATAACCTGTTTGTGAACAAAAAGGTTTATTAATAACAACAAAAAACAGAGAGCTCCCCCGGGCTTAAATTAAATATTATCTGCAGACTCTAAAATTCTGTCTGGAAATAGAGCAGGTTCCGCCAGCAGCTTATTATAAAACCTTTGGAAAGTTCTTTCCGAGGACCATCCTGCTCTGGCCAGAATATGGTCCATAGGCACATCCATTCGCCTAGCCGCCAACGTGGATGCAGCCCTGGTGGAGTGAGATTTGTAAACATTAGTGTTGATTCCCACGGACTTAAGCACCTGCTTGAGCCACCTTGAAATGGTTTGGCTCGTCACCTGACCATGGGGCTTCTTGTGTCTTATCCATAAGGCTTTTTCTCTTCCTCTTAAGTTGTATGTTGTTTCTATGTAAATGGCGAGATGGGTCTTGGCACACAGCCGTGGGTCAGATGAATATGCCCGGAACTCCATAACTGGAGGCGTGGTTCCTGGTCTAGTTTGTTTGACCAGACCCTGAATATGGAATGTTATGCAGTCCAATGACTCTGTCATGCTGTCCAGCCTCAGAAGGTGGAGGGACGGTACCCTTTGTGCTGACACTAGTGCCATGAGCATGACTGATTTCAGGGTAAGTTGTTCCAGCATGAGTGACCTGGGTGGCGGCCATCCCCTAAGGTATGTCAGCACAATGCTGACATCCCAGATCTGAGTGTACCTTGGTCTGGGGGAATTAGTGTTAAAAATACCCCTCATGAGTTTGACCACCAGTGGATGGGACCCCAAAGCCTGTTGTCCTGCTGCTGGAACCAAATAAGCTGACATCGCACTCCTGGCTGTATTGATGGTGCTGTAGCTGAGTCCATCCCGTTGTAATCCAACCAGGAACTCCACAACTGGTAGCTGTTGCTGTTGAGTAGGTAGTTCCTGTTTTGGAGCAATACCGTTCCCATTTCCTTATGTTGGTCATGTATTGCCTCCTGGTAGACTCCCGGCGTGATGCGGTCATCATGTTGATGGCGTCCTCAGACAGTCCCTGGCCCAGTAGAGGTCTTTTTAGAATCTGCAAGCCAGGAGATTGACTCTGTCATGGCACGGGTGACTAATGCCGGACACTGGGTGGATTAATAATTCTGGACTGCTGGGGAATTCCAACGGTGTTTCGACAGTCATGTCGAGGGCCACTGGGAACCATGGCTGTGTAGGCCAGTCGGGTATTATCAAGATTCCTGAAGCGGAATCCAATTGAATCTTGCATAATACCCGACTGATGAGGCAGAAGGGAGGAAAAGCATAGTAGAACATTTTCCCCCAATACAGCATGAATGCATCAACTGCTGCTGCCTCAGGGTCTGGTTCCCAAGTGACATACATTGGTACCTGGTGATTCAGCCTAGATGCAAATAGATCGACATCTGGTGTGCCATATTGCTTTGTAATTTCAGCAAATACTTTGGGATTTAACATCCATTCGATGTTATCGTTAAATTTGCGTGACCTGGTGTCTGCCACTGTATTTTGCTTACCTGGTAGGTAAGTTGCTGTTAACCAAATATGTCTTTCGACACACCATTGCCAGATTAGGTTGACCAAATTGTCACATGATATCGACTTTACACCACCCATGTGGTTGATATAAGCCACCACTGTGGTATTATCTAATTGCAACCGGACATGTGCATGATGCGTATTAGATGAATATGCTTTTAAACCATAAAACGCACCCAACATTTCTAAGTAGTTAATACCCCGTGTCTGTAGGCAAGATGATTGAAAATTAGTCCATCTGCCCCCTGTGCTGGATTGCATGTTAGTTGCTCCCCAGCCCAAAGCACTGGCATCCGTTTGAATGGTTAATACTGGGTTGGTGATTATTATGGGACTGGAGCTAAGCCTAATGTTCCTTGTCCACCATTGTAACTCTGGAATGGATTCAGCAGTTAAATTCATAACTCGGTCAAAGTGACCCGAGTTTTTCTTTAGCGCGTGCACTTTTGCTCTTTGTAAATTTTGATAGTGCAGAGGCCCAAATTGTATAGCTGAAAAGGCTGCTACCCTTTTCCCAATGACACTAGCTACCTGCCGTATGGTTGGCTGATGATTAACCATTAGTTCGTTGCATGACTGTGCCAACTCTGATGCTTTCCCCTTCGGCAGAGTTACAGTCATGCGAATAGTGTGAATCGTAAATCCAAGATAGTCCATGGTTGTGGACAGTATCAAATTGGATTTATCTGGATGTATGACAAACCCCAAAGTTTCAAACAAACGTTTGGTGGCTGCTACTGCCAAAATGGCTGTCTCCAAGGTTTTCCCTACTATTAAAATGTCGTCTAAGTGCGCCATGACTATATGGTTTTGTTTCCTCAATAATGCCAAGGCAGGTTTTAAGATTTTTGTGAACAACCTTGGAGCTGAGGTTAGCCCATTTGGTAAGGCTTTAAATTGCCATAGCTGTTTCATCCAGATAAACTTTAGGTATTTACGATGCTCCTTGTGTATGGGTACTGAGTAGTAGGCATCTTTTAAATCAATGCTTGCCAGAAAGTACCCTCTAGAAATCAATTGTCTGGCTGTTTCAAAAGTTTCCATCTTGAAATGTATATACTTAACAGATTTGTTTAAAGAAGTTAAGTCAATGATGATGCGACATCCACCATCTTTTTTAGTTTTAGTGAAAATATTAGATAAAAATTCCAAAGGTTCATGTTTTGTCTTTCATTGACACCTTTTGCTAGTAGCCTCATCAGTTCGGCATGACCCTCTTGTTTCTCTTTGACTGAGAGGGTGAATACCCTTTGGGGTATATGCTGAACTGGCGGCATGTTTTCATGAACAAAGTCAATTTTATAGCCATGAATGCTGCTGAGTATATATTTGTCATTAGTGATAGACTCCCATGCATCCAAAAACAAGTGCAATCTCCCCCCTGTTAGTATAGAGCCCCTACTGCTCATATGCTGAGAGGAACCAGACCCACCTACCTCCATGGTTACTGGTGCTTCTTCTGCCTCTTCGCTGGACAATGAGGTGGCTGCTGTGCTGTAGAGGGCTGATGTTGATGTTGCTGTTGATGTTGGGGGTGGCGCGTTTTCCATGGGGTCCGCTCTGGGCCCTGGCCTAAAAAGGCTTACGGGGAATAGTTGTGGACCCCGAGCTTTCACCAGTCCCATATGGTAGTCGGCAACTGGTGGACGCCGCGGGGTACTGCCGCCTGGGTTTGTTAGGTCTGCTCGGTCCCAAACCTGCCCTCACGAGACCAAAGGTCTTGGACTCTTCCTCCAGGTCTTTCACCTTTTTTGGAAGGTCCTTTCCAAAGAGCAGTTGGGTTTTCTGGAGCTTCAACTCCAGGTTCCTGATATTCTGCCCCAAATGTCCCCAAATTTGGCTGTTTACAGCTGGTACTTTCAGTGATGTAGAATTTTCTGGGGCTGAATATAATTCAAGAGCCGCATTGACCACCCGTTCTTGTAGCGGTTGACCACACCCAGCAGCTCTTCCTGATCCTGTACACCTTGCGTACTCCGGACACCTTCAGCCAACGACCCCTCTTCTTGACCAGCCCAGACCTGGTCACCAATGCTGCCTTCAATAAAAGGTGAAGCAATGGCCAGTGCCGTAAAGGGCACTGCGGGAGTGCCTGAGCTCCCTTGGCGAGTCTGCTGCTGCTCTCTCAGCAGATCACGCTGGAGCAATTGCTCCATAAGCCGTTCCATTCGGCTTAGGCGGCTGCCTTTGCTGCTCTCGAGCGGTGAGGCATCTTCATCCGAATTGTCGGATACTACCGCCTGGTTCTGGCTGCAGGTTCCTCCAGCCCGCTGCTCAGGCTGCACTAGTGGTGCTGGGCTCAGCTCGGTAGTCAATCCTGCTCTCACCCCCCCCTCCAAAGAACGCTCCTCAACGGGAGACGAACGGGGGCGAGCTACAGATTTCTTTCCTCTGGTCTTGCTCATTCTTTCTGGAACACAAAGCAGACCACAGAGAAAATACACACGGCCACGGTAAAAACACTTACCTGTCGACCCGACTTTCAAATTATTGCGGGAGCGCCTTGAACTCCCGTTCGTCGCGGGTGCACTGCATAAACACTAATGTCGCGCATGCGTGCTGGACGGGGTCTTCACGTAGTCACTCATGTGACTCCGAAATAAAATTTACATTGATACCAAGCCAATTATCCTCCGTATCTGTATGTCTTTGGAGTGTGGGAGGAAACCGGAGCACCCGGAGAAAACCCACGCTGGTCACAGGGAAAAAGTACAGACTCCATACAGTCAGCACCCGTAGTCAGGATCGAACCTGGGTCTCTGGTGCTGTAAGGCAGCAGCTCTACTGCTGTGCCATGGTGTGGCTCCGGGATCAGGGAATCTCATGGGATACTCCCCGCAGATGAAGGAAAGCAACACTTGCAATAAATAAGATCGCAGGCATGAGAACACTATCCAAGCAGCAGCCTCATCAAATAACCAGTCCATTGCTGACTCCAAGCACATTGCTCCAAGTTCATGATGGAACATAATGGAAGCACCAGAAACTGCAGATGTTAGAAGCATGACCAAGATACAAAGTGGCGGAGGAACTCAGCAGGTCAGGCAACATCTGAGAACATCTGAAGAGAGGTCTCCACCTGAAATATTGCCTATCCGTTCCTTCCACAAATACTGCCTGACCTCTTGAACTCTTCCAGCACTTTGTGCAGAGAGGCGACATTTTGGGTCGGGTCCCCTCTTCAAGCTGATATATCGGGTTATTGGGATTTAATCCTTGGAGTGCAGGAGACCGAGGGGTAAGGGGCAAAGTCCTTGTTTCTGTGCTGTGCAACTATGACTCCATAGAGGTGTATACAATCATGAGAATATAGAAACATAGAAAATAGGTGCAGGAGTAGGCCATTAGGCCCTTCGAGCCTGCACTGCCATTCAATATGATCATGGCCTATACCCTCATTTCACACCCCTCTGCCTCTCTGCTCACACATTTAAGAAACCCACCACCTCTTATTCTCTGTTAATTATCTTTTTCTCCTTTCTCCCCTACATGTTGGGTCTGAGTGCTTCCCTTCTCTGCCTCCTGCCTCACACACTGTCTACTAGCTTCTCTATTTGAGTCACAACCGTTCTAGTTTGAAGTCTCCCCAGATAGCGTGAATGCACAGTCTTTTACCCAGAGTAAGGGAATCAAGATGCAGATAACATAGGTTTAAGTTGCGAGGAGATAGATTTAATAGATCCCGAGAGGCAGCTTTTTCACTCAGATGGTGGTGATTTAACGGAATGAGCTGCCACAGGAGTAATTGAAAAAAGTCCAATGACAATATTTAAGAGGTTTAGGTTTATTTTTGTCATGTGTACCAAGGTCAGATATTATGTGATAATACTATATAATACATTCAACCCCAAATATAATACTGTAGATAGAGCGCGGGGAAGATACAGAGTGCAGGATATAGTTCTCAGCATTGTAACATATCAGTTCCAGAGACAAAGTCCAATGTCCACAATGGAGTAGAGGTGAATCGGACAGTACTCTAGCTTATTGAAGGACCGTTCAGAAGCCTGATAACAGAGGGGAAGAAACTGGGTCAGGTGGTGCTGGGTCAGGTGGTGCGCACTTTCAAGCTTGTGTATCTTTTTCCAGACGGGAGTGGGGAGAAAAAGGAATGACCAGGGTAGGACAAGTCAATGGACATTTGGACAGGCAATAAAATGTAGAAACAATGAACTGCAGATTCTGGCATACGGAGAAAAGATGCAAAGTACTGGAATAATTCAGCAGGTCAGGCATCATCTCTGGAGAGGTTACAATCTGATTGCAATTCTTGTTCACAGATATCCACCTCAGTAAGAAAGATGTCCACCTGCCACTATAACGAGTCCATGCAGTTCTTTTACAGCCTGAGCCGGCCTGCCGGCCAAGAGGACAACTCGAAGACTGCCTATTACACTGCAATAGTGATTGGTGCCATGTGCATTTTGCTCATCTTCCTGAGCAATGCCGCCATCATCTTGGTAATTGTGCTCAACAGACAGTTCCACTTCCCCTTCTACTACCTGCTGGCCAATCTGGCAGCGTCCGACGTTTTTGCCAGCCTGGCTTACATCTTCCTCTTGCTCCACACGGGCAAGCTGGCCAGGATGATGTCGGTGCAGCTCTACTTCCTCCGCCAGGCGCTGCTGGACGTCAGCCTGAGCGCGTCCATCTACAACCTGCTGGTCATCGCTATCGAGCGCTACTGCTCCGTCATAAAGATGCAGCTGCACAGCAACCTGTCCAAGCGCCGGGTCTTCTGCCTCATCCTCGGCATCTGGACGGTGGCCGCCCTCATGACCGCCATCCCCAACATGGGCTGGAACTGCATCTGCAACATTAGCACCTGCTCAATGCTGGCGCCCATCTACAGTCGCAGCTTCCTGATCTTCTGGTCCTCCCTCAACCTCCTCACGCTCTGCATCATTGTGTCGATGTACGTGCGACTCTACCTCTATGTGAGGAATAAAACGTCCAAGATATCATCCCACACCACCGGTTCCATGAAACGCAGGAAATTGCCAATGCAGTTGGTGAAGACCATTGTAACCGTGCTCGGTAAGTCATTTAGTCACTCAAACTGTATAATCTTGTAAGCGGAATCTAGCAGGATCGTGTACAGCCCAGAAAACCTGGAGCAGTAATAGACTGAGTTGCCAGAGGAAGTGGGTGAGACAAGTGCAACAACATCGTATATTGATAGATACATAGATGCGACAGGTTTAGAGGGATATTGGTCAAAATGAGCAACTGGAACAACAAGTCAAGAGTGTTTCATTGTCATATTTCCCAGATTGAACAATGACATTCTTACTTGCAACAGCACAACAAAATGTGTAAAGGTAGACAAAAATGCTGGAGAAACTCACCAGATGAGGCAGCATCTATGGAGCGAAGGAATAGGTGACATTTCGGGTTGAGACAATAGACAAAAGATAATTTCACACTTATTTCACACAGACAATAGACAATAGACAAACTTTTTCACTCAGATCAGCCTTGATCACATTGAATAGCGGTGCTGACTTGAGGGGCCGAATGGCCTACTCGTAGAAACATAGAAAATAGTTGCAGGATTAGGCCATTCAGCCCTTCGAGCCTGCACTGCCATTCAATATGATCATGGCTGATCATCCAACTCAGTATCCCGTACCTGCCTTCTCTCCATACCCTCTGATCCCTTTAGCCACAAGGGCCACATCTAACTCCCTCTTAAGTATAGCCAATGAACTGGCGTCAACTACCTTCTGTGGCAGAGAATTCCACAGATTCACCACTCTCTGTGTTAAAAATGTACTCCTGCACCTATTGTCTATTGTCAGAGACATCACTTCAATCCTGTCTGTTGGTGCTGTCTATACGGACTCTGGTCATCGAACACCCTTCAGGGATGGTAATGAAGGAGGCTTGTGCCTTGTTAGGAGTGAAACAGTGATTTCAATCCTTCACCACCGACAGAGTTCCGAATGAACAGGGCACTTGAGAACTACCCAACTAAAGCTTTGCCCGAGACCCGGTAAGTAGTGATTTATTTGTCACAGATGCAACTACACAGTGAATCTGCATATATTACACATGCAGGCGCCACCATTTTTGGCGCCATTATTCAAAGTCCAAAGTCCATTCGGCCCGCATGCTCGATATACTGGAGCAGTTCCCACAAACTGACATCTCTCTCCCATCTTCGCCCGGCCATCTTTGCGTCCTTGAAGCCGACCTTGATGCCGCTGGAGGGATTACCCTCGTTTACCCTCCTACTGGCCCACTCCTAGCGTCCGCCATCTCCTGCTCCATCCTGCTAATGCCGGCCGACAAGCCTTCGGGTGGGTTCCCAATCCCACTGACCGACGGGCCTTCGGGTGAGCCCCCTCGGAATCGGTGGATGTACTTCCAATTGTTCTGATGGAGTTCAGAGCAACCTCCGTTTGCAATCTGCTATGGGCTAAGTCTACGGTGTGCAGGGCAGGCAATTCAAGTCATTCAAGAGGTCCAGGTACAACCTCAAAGATGAAGAGACAATTCTGGACAATAGTGGAATGACAGGTGGGCGTTGGATGGCTGTGGCAGGGCTTGCAGGCGATAACATTTAATTTTGTTCATTATTGTCACATGTATCGAGGTACATTATTGTGTGCTATCCAGTCAGCGAAAAGATTGCACCTGATTACAATCAAGCTGTACACGATGTACAAATACAGGTTAGAGCAAGAAAGGCCGTCGGTGAAATAAAGATTGAAAAGAGTGGGCTTGGTTTGTAATGAATGATTGCAGATCCACTTCAGGGACCAGCACGCAGAGTCGCTTGGCTTTGGCAGAGCTGCCAAGTCGTACGGATTTTCCGTATTTCGTACGGAAATGCGATAAGAATACTGAAGTACGATTTTGCATTGTTAAATACGGATTTTTTAAAATCTGACCAAAGTTAATCGTAACAACGAGTCACCACTGCACCGGCCGAGGAACAACCAAGATCGGCCCGACTTCCTGTTTCATTAACATACCACTCACCATTGGAAATGTAATACCGGGTGAAATTGACAAGATCTTGCTGCTTAAAAAATGCAAGGATATAAAAGTCATACTGTACCACAAAATTATAGCAGATTAAGTCTATTAGTATTTTAAATTTCAAGATCCGGATGATTATTTTTGTAAGCGATGATCTACCACGGTGCTCGGGGTTAAGAGGCAGGAATCTTTCCATCTCTCGTTCTTTCTCGCTCTCTCTCTCTCCTTCTCTCCCCTCTCTTTCTCCCTCGGCACTGTATTTCTCTGCCTCTCCCTCTGCCTCTCCCTCTGCCTCTCCCTCTGCCTCTCCCTCTGCCTCTCCCTCTCACCTCGGCATTTCCGGAATCATTTGGCATTTTGCAAAGACAACTGCATCTGCAGTTCCTTCCTCTAGAAGAAGAAGAAACTGGCCCGAAACAACTCCTAATTCATTCCATCCACAGATGCCGCCTAGCCCGCTGAGTTCCTCCAGCACTCTGTGTGTTTTATTTAACTCTGAAATTGAAGATATACACAAAAAGCAGGAGTATCTCAGCGGGACAGGCAGCGACTCTGGAGAAAAGGAAAGGGTAACGTTTCGGGTCAAGACCCTTCTTCAGCCAATCACAAGTACTCTCACTGACGAAGGTTCAGTCTGAAGAAGGGTCTCGACCAGAAACGCCACCCATTCCTTCTCTCCAGAGTCACTGCCTGTTCCACTCTAGGTTTAAACAGAGCACTGTCAGTTTAACATGTGAGAATTTAAACAAAGTGTTGTCGGCTGCAGCGCTATGGGTTCTAAATGCAGCGATACGGGCTGGAGTGCTATGGGCTTTAAACATAGCGCTATGGGCTTTACACATAGCACTATGGCCACTGCGCTATGGGTCACAGCGGGAAAATTCTCATATAGCAATGAGTCTTTGGAATTCTCTTTCTCAGTGGAAGTTGATTATTTGATTATTTTTCAGGCAGTGGTAGAATTCTGGATAAGCCTAGTGGTGAAAGGTTAGCAGTGGGATTGCAGTTACATTGGGATTGGCCTTGATTTTTCAGAACCGTGTGTGGGCTCAAGGGGGCAGAGAGGGAGGGGTGGAGAGAGGAGAGAGAAGGAGAGAGGGAGAAGGAGAGAGGGAGGGAGAGACAATCAGAGGGAAAGGGGGAGGGTGGGTGGGGGAGTGGGAGGGAGAGAGCGCAGAGATTGAGACCCGAGAGCAGGTTGAAAAAACAAAGACAACGGAAGGTGTTGGAGGCAATAACTGCCTTGCATAACACTCTAGAACTGAGTAACAGAAGCAGGCAGACACGGTGTAGTTACATAGATCTGTTTTGCCTTGTTCTTTGTGTTGTTAACGTGTGCCCATTAAAAAAAACAACATTATTGCGTTATGAATGAATATTTTGAAAAAGGGCGAAGCAAAAAATAGCATGTTCTCTGGAAAGGCTTATCATAAAATAATTGATCGTAAGGGTGTGATTTTCAGTCAGGACGTCTGTATCGTTCAGTCAGTGAGCTGTAGATGTGGACGCCATGACGGTAATTGCGAGCACATTAAGATGGCTCGAAGAATTACCCATGACGTATTACGGCTTTGATCTTTGGTCGGGGTATCACAGGCGCTCGCGCGCATTGCGTACCACGTGTGTGGTGGATGTGAAGCTGTTGCAAGTAGAGGGATGAGGCGCGGCAAGATTAGAAAGAATATGGATTAAAATTGTAAAATGACTTCTACATCATCATCTGGTACTACAAGCAGGAAGCAGCCATTTAAACAGCAGTATACAAAGCGATGGCAATGAATGCACGGTCAAGTAAGGTACATAGAAGACATTTCAATTGGTAGCAAAGTTATGCATTCTTGTACTCTTACATGGGTATGATCGCACATAAAAAAAACACATTTTTTTCAGCAAAATATCACCACATAAAAATACTGATTTCCTCAACAAAATACTGATTTTCAGGTACTAGAATACTGAAATGCTCTGACAAAACTTAGCAGCTCTGCTTTGGTGCCATCTTGCCTATGCGCCATTATTTCCCAGAGACCTCTGCCATTTTGCACACTTTGAAACACTGCCAAAGCAATACTGTTCCCCACAGACCTGACCGTCTCTGAGGCTGAACGTCAGAGCATCCTTCAAGATGGTGAATCCAAGCAAAGTGTCCGGTACAGAGCTAAAGACCCGTGTGGACCGACAGGCCGGACTATTCAAGGCAACTGCAACCTCTCGGTGGCGCAGCGATAGAGTTGCTGCCTCACAGCGCCAGAGACCTGAGATTGATCCTGATTACGGGTGTTGTCTGTACGGCGTTTGTATGTTCTCCCTGTGACCTGCATTGCAGCTGGCTCCTGCACGGCTCGGCTCATCTCTGGCACCCAGGGGGGGCTGTTCCCCGGTGGGTCGGGGACCATCAACTACGCCTCTCGCCTTGTCCAGTGGCTATCGGTTGGCCCTCTCGGTGCCAGTGGAGGCCGAGCTTCGGTCATCGGCGGGGATACAAATGGGGTGACACGGTGGCTCGGCGGGTCAGGCAACATCTCTGGAAAAGGCTCTCGATCAGAAACGTCATCCATTCCTTTTCTCTGGGGATGCTGCCTGTCCCGCTGAGTTGCTGCGGCGTTTTGTGTGTGTCACTGTTGATGGCTGGTGCTCAGCTTTCGCTCACCACGCCTTTATGGTTCAGGTTTAGGTTTATTATTGTCACGCGTATGTTGGATGGTACCAACCTCTGAAAAATAACAACGTCAACATACTAGTAATTAGTGTGACACGTGGTATGTTGCCAGAGTGCTGAAGTATTAAATGCAAGGATGTCTTCCTACAACTAAGTCGAGGACCAGAGAACATAGGTTTAAGGTGAAGGGGAAAAAATTTAATAGGCATCTAAGGGGTAACTTTTTTATGCAAAGAGTGGTGGGTGAATGGAACAAGCTGCCAGTGGAGGTACTTGAAGCTAGGACTATCCCAACGTTTAAGAAACAGTTGGACAAGTACATGGGTAGGACAGATTTGGAGGGATATGGACCAAACACACCAGGTGGGACTAGTACTATGTTATCTCACTTTCTCATCCACTCTCAAGTTGGGCCGAAGGGCCTGTTTCCACACTATCACTCGACGACTCTATACCTGCACAGGGTGTTGATAAGAAAAGTTCCCGACACTGAAGCTGGACACTTCCTAATCCGGTTATGGACAGCTAGTTAAAACTACCATGACTAATTGTCATAATGTTGCACAGCAACAGAAACCCTTCAGCCCACCGTGTCGATACACCATTCATTCCAATCCCAGCCCTTGATCCATAGTCTTCCCTGTCTTGGAAATCCAAGTTCCAGTCTAACTTAGAACCTGGAACAGTACAGCACAGGAACAGGCCCTTCGGCCCACAATGTCCATGCCGAACATTATGGCAACTTAAACTAATCTCTGTATGCACGGGATCCATTTGCCTTCATTCCTTACTTGTCCACCTGCTTATCCTAAAGCTTCTTAAACATCGGTCCTGTCCATCTTCATCACCACGCCTTAATGGATCAGGTTTAGATTTATTATTGTCATGCGTATGTTGTGAATGCATGTGACGTGTATGTCACATGTTGATAAAAGCTTTGTCTTGTGTGCTCTACATTAATCACAATCAATTCAATTCAAGTACAATAAGTAGAGCAAAGAGGAAGATTCAGAGTGCAGAACATAGATCTCAGCATTGTAGCGCATTAAAGAAATTGCCCATGCATATCCTTTAAATTTTGCCCCTCTTGCTTTCAAGCTCTGCGCTCTAGTCTTTGATATTTCCGCCCCGGGAGAATGGTTCTGACTGTCTATCCAAGACAAATGTCTAGATGTGCATCAAATGTGGTGCGTGTCTACCTCACCCAGCCCCTTGTGTCTCCATCCACTGGGTGAAGACAAATGTATTCCTCCAAACGTGCAAATTAGGGCAGCGCAGTGCCACAGTGGTAGAATTGTTGCCTTACAGCGCCAGAGACCCGGTTTGATCCTGACTGCAGGTACTGTCTGTATGGAGTATTTATGTTTTCATTTGTGACCACGTGGGTTTTCTCCGGGTGCTCCAGTTTCCTTCCACACTCCTAAGACGTGCAGCTTTGTAGGTTAATCAGCTTTGGTAGAATTGTAAAATAGTCCCTAGTGTGTAGGATGTTGTTAGTGTACGGGGTGATCGCAGCTGTGCGCGGACTCGATAGGCTGGACATAAAGACAAGGTGTATTAAAAATAAACTGCAAAGATAGGCACAAAATGCTGGCGTAACTCAGCGGGTCAGGCAGCATCTCTGGAGAATATAAACAGGTAACATTTTGTGTTGGGTCCTTTCTTCAGACAAGACAAATGGACAAGGTGATGTTTCTGGAGCATGCTGGTTGTCCCTGACCTTTCCCTGGGGCTCACTTTGATAGCCTGCATTGTTCAGAAGCTTTTTTCGGTATTTGCTGTTCTTCCCTCTCGATTACCTCTTTACCAAACTTCCTGTCTGCCTCAGTGCCCTGGTGAGTCACCATAGACTATTACAGCCCGTGGTATCTTCCAACCTTGTTCATTCCCCTCGGTAACAGAGGGTTCAGGTGTCAACATGCATCACTATTGCTGGCCAGACACACCCTCGATAATAGCAGGTCTCAACAGGCCACAGTCCTCACACAACAAATTCCTCATTGTCCTCCTCACTGACTCTCCTTTCTTTACCGAAGACCCACCAAACTGGTTATGCTTCTCTATTTCGCAACCTCTCTCCACACGTGACCCAGTCAAAGTTCCACACAGAGAGTGGTTGAGCACCCAATCCAGATGCAAGGGGAAAGTATTCAATTAATGGCATGAACATTGACAGTATTGGTATACAGAGAAATCTTGGGGTCCATGTCCATAACTCCCCGAAACCTGCAACACCATAGAGTACAGGGAAGGTTCACCAGACTGATTCCTGGGACGTCAGCACTTTCATATGAAGAAAGACTGAATAGACTCGGCTTGTACTCGCTAGAATTTAGAAGATTGAGGGAAAATCTTATAGAAACTTACAAAATTCTTAAGGGGTTGGACAGGCTAGATGCAGGAAGATTGTTCCCGATGTTGGGGAAGCCCAGGACAAGGGGTCACAGTTTAAGGATAAGGGGGAAATCTTTTAGGACCGAGAGGAGAAAAACATTTTTCACACGGAGAGTGGTGAGTCTCTGGAATTCTCTGCCACAGAAGGTAGTTGAGGCCAGTTCATTGGCTATATTTAAGAGGGAGTTAGATGTGGCCCTTGTGGCTAAAGGGATCAGTGGGTATGGAGAGAAGGCAGGTACGGGATACGGAGTTGGATGATCAGCCATGATCATATTGAATGGCAGTGCAGGCTCGAAGGGCCGAATGGCCTACTCCTGCACCTATTTTCTATGTTTCTATGTTTCTAACATAGGTGGATAGAGTAGTAAAGAAGACATATGGTACGCTAGCTTTCATAGGTTAGGGCATAAGGAGTATAAGAGTCAGAAAGTCATGATGCAGTTGTATTGTAAGTAAGTAAGTTTATTGGCCAAGTATTCACATACAAGGAATTTGCCTTGGTGCTCTGCTCACAAGTAACAACATGACATACAGTGACAGTTACAAATGACTCAGAAAACACTAAAGATTAATAATAATAAAACATTAATGATAAAACACCATTGATTAAGCATGTGAACCAACAAAATACCAGATGAAAGGGAGATCTAGCAGATACCAGATGTACAAAATACCAGATCAATAGGATTTTAGTTTGGCTGCATTTGGAGTATTGCATGCAGTTCTAGTTGCGCCATTACAGGATGAATGCGGAGGCTTTGGAAAGGGTGCTGAGGAGGTTTACCAGAATGATGCCTGGAATAGGTATTAGCTACAGGAAGAGGTTGGACAGACTTGGATGGTTTTCTCTGGAACTTTAAAGGTTCCTGGGACACCTGATTGCAGTATAGAAAATGGGTAGGGTAGACAGAACCTTTTTCCCAGGATGGAAAATTCACATACTGGACAGCATAGCTTTATGTTGAGAGAGGAAAGTTTAAAGGAGATGTGCTGGGAGTGTTTTTTACACATAGGGTGGTGAGTGACCGGAATGCACTGCCAGGGATGGTGGTGGGGGCAGATACGGTCGTTGTGTTTAAGAGACTTTTAGATAGGCTCATGGATATGCCAGGAATGGTGGGGTATGATTCTGATGTGGGAAGAAACCAAAACCCCCGGAGGAAACCCACATGGTCACGGGAAGAAAATGCAAACTCCACACAGATAACACACAAAGTCAGGATTGAACCCACATTTCTTACGCTAATTTCAGTGCTGTCTAATATATGTGCCTTTTCAAAATCATATTTCCTCAGAATCACCTTTCCTCTGTAAAAGGCTTCTGGTTTCTTTTCTTTGCTTCATTAAAAAAACTGTGAATAACTTGTTTAAAAACTTTAATGTAACAACAAAAGAACTGCAGATGCTAGTTTATTCCAAAAATAGATACACAGTGCTGGAGTAACTCGGTGGGTCAGGCAGCACCTTTGGAGAAAATGGATAGGTGACGTTTCATAAGGAATAGGAGTAGAATTAGGCCATTCAGCCCATCAAGTCTACTCCACCATTCAATCATGGCTGATCTATCTCTCCCTGCTAACCCCATTTGCCTGCCTTTTCCCCATAATCTCTGACACCCGTGCTAATCACAAGTCTATCTATCTCTGCCTTATAAATATTGACTGATGGCCTCTACAGCCTTCTGTGACAAAGAATTTCACAGACTCACCACCCTCTGACTAAAGACATTTCTCCTCATCTTCGTACAAGAAAGTTTTTTAATTTCTGAGGATATTATCTCAAGTCTTAGACTCTCCCACTAATCGAAACATCCTCTCCACATCCACTCTATCCAAGCCTTTCACTATTCTGTACGTTTCAATGAGGTCCCCCCCCCCCCTCCCCCCACCTCATTCTTCTAAACTCCAGCGAGTACAGGCCCAGTGTTGACAAATGCTCATCATAGGTCAATCTACTAATTCCTGGGATCATTCTTGCAAACCTCCTCTGGACCGTCTCCTGAGCCAGCACATCCTTATCCTTCCTCAGATATGCTGCACAAAATTGCTCACAATATTCCAAATGTGGCCTTCCCAGCGCCTTGTAGAGCCTCAACATTACATCCCTTATTTTGTATACAAGCCCTATTGAAATAAATGCTCGCATTGAGTTTGCTTTTTTTACTACTGATTAGACTTGCAGATTAACTTTTTGGGAATCCTGCACCAGCACTCCCAAGTCCCTTTGCACTTCCGATTTCTGGATTCCGACCCCATTTAAAAAATAGTCTACGCCTTTATTCCTACTACTAAAATGCATGACTCCACACTTTGCTACACTATATTCCATCTGCCACTTCTCTGCCCACTCTCCCAACCTGTCCAAGTCCTTCTGCAAAGTCCTTGCTTTCTCTACACTACCTGCCCCTCCACCTATTTTCATATAATTCGGAAACATGGCCACAAATCCTACAATCCCCTCGACCAAATTATTAATATACAACGTGAAGAGTAGCGGCCCCAGCACTGACCCCTGCGGAAATCCGCTAGTCACTGGACAAGTTTTGGTTCGAGACTCTTCTTCAGACACACTTTGATGTATCTGGACATTTAGGTACCCTACACTCACGTAAACCTTATTTAATGAAATCCATTGTGCGGTTGCGCCAGCTTTTACTTACACCAAGTTGTAGAGTACAGCATGGAAGCAGGCCCTTCAGCCCAACTCATTCATGCTGACCAAGATGCCCCATCGAAACGTCTCACCTGCTAATATCCCTTTAAAACTTTCCTAACCATGTATCTGACCAAATGTCTTCTAAATGTTGTTATTGTACCTGCCTCAACTACCTTCTCTTTCACCTAATTCCATATACCCACCACACCTGAGTGAAAAAGTGCCCCTCATGTCCCTATTAAATCTTTCCCCATACACCTTAAATGAAGCGTCCAAGATGACGAGGTTTTGGTCTCCAAATTTGAGGAAGGACATTCTTGCTATTGAGGAAGTGCAGTGTAGGTTCACGAGGTTAATTCCCGGGATGGCGGGTTCGTCATATGTTGATAAAATGGAGTGACTGGGCTTGTATACACTGGAATTTAGAAGGATGAGAGGGGATCTTATTGAAACATAAGATTATTAAGGGATTGGGCACGCTAGAGGCAGGAAACATGTTCCCAATGTTGGAGGAGTCCAGAACCAGGGACAACAGTTTAAGAATAAAGGGTGGGCCATTGTGAATGGAGATGAGAAAAAACTTTTCACCCAGAGAGTTGTGAATCTGTGGAATTCTCTGCCTCAGAAGGCAGTGAAGGCCAATTCCCTGATGCTTTCAAGAGAGAGTTAGATAGAGCTCTTAAAGGTAGCAGAGTCAAGGGATATGGGGGGAAGGCAGGAACAGGGTACAGATTGTAGATGATCAGCCATGATCACAGTGAATGGTGGTGCTGGCTCGAAGGGCTGAATGGCCTACTCCTGCATCTATGTCTATTATCTATTATCTATTGTCTATTGTTGGTTCCAGGTGGATCTGCTATAATTCATTACAATCTCTCCTCTCTTTTAAAACTTAATTTCAACAGCAGCAATTCTTAGACTACTGAATGTTTTACGCTGTATTTGTACACTATGTATAGTTTGTTTGTAATCACGTGTGGTCTTTCCGCTGACTGGATAGCATGCAACAAAAAAGCTTTTCACT
The DNA here is from genome assembly GCA_963514005.1 of Raja brachyura. The sequence continues at coordinate 74,068,325 of OY740790.1, forward strand.
GTACCTCAGTCCACGTGACTATAATGAACTAAACTAAGTGAAGCTGTGGACCAGTGCCTTGGTAGTTTAGAGATACAGCGCGGAAACACCTTCGGCCTACTGACTCTGCGCCTACCAGCAACCCCTACATATTAGAAACATAGAAACTAGGTGCAGGAGTAGGCCATTCGGCCCTTCGATGTGTTACCTGCCTTCTCTCCATACCCTCAGATCCCCTTAACCACAAGGGCCACATCTAACTCCTTCTTAAATATAGCCAATGAACTGGCCTCAACTACCCACTGTGGCAGAGAGTTCCAGAGACTCACCACTCTCTGTGTGAAAAAAGTATTTCTCATCTCGGTCTTAAAGGATTTCCCCCTTATCCTTAAGCTGTGACTGCTTGTCCTGGACTTCCCCAACATCGGGAACAATCTTCCTGCATCTAGCCTGTCCAACCCCTTAAGAATTTTGTAAGTTTCTATAAGATCCCCTCTCAATCTCCTAAATTCTAGAGAGTATAAACCGAGTCTATGCAGTCTTTGTTCATAAGACAGTCCTGACATCCCAGGAATCAGTCTGGTGAACCTTCGCTGCACTCCCTCTATGGCAATAATGTCCTTCCTCAGATTTGGAGACCAGAACTGTACGCAATACTCCAGGTGTGGCCTCACCAAGACCCTGTACAACTGAAGTAGAACCTCCCTGCTCCTATACTCAAATCCTTTTGCTATGATATTAACACTATCCTACACACACTGGGGACAATCTTTACGTTTACCAAGCCAATTAATCTACAAACCCGTACATCTTTGAAGTGGGAGGAAACCGAAGATCTTGTAGAAAACCCATGCAGGTTACTGGGAGAACGTAAAAACAGCACCCATAGTCGGGATCGCACCCATATTCAGGATCGAACCCGGGTCTCCAGCGCTGCAAGTGCTGTAAGGCAGCAATTCTACCGCTGTGCTACCATGCCACCCTAATCTGCTCAACCACACTTTCACAGATGCTTTAGTATTCAACAACATAGTTAGAAGGATGTTGCCAGGACTCGAGAGCCTGAGCTATAGGGAGAAGTTGAGCAGTCGAGGGCTCTATTCCTTGGAGTGCAGGAGAATGAGGGGTGATCTTGTAGAGGTGATCAAAATCACGATCATCCACAATCAGTACCCCGTTCCTGCCTTCTCCCCGTATCCCCTGGACTGCTATCTTTAAGAGCCCTAATTAGCTCTCTCTTGAAAGCATCCAGAGAATTGGCCTTCATTGCCTTCTGAGGCAGAGAATTCCACAGATTCACAACTCTCTGGGTGAAAATTCTAATGGTCTACCCCTTATTCTTAAACTGTGGCCCCTGGTTCTGGACTCCCCCAATGTCGGGAACATGATTACTGCCTCTAGTGTGTCCAATCCTTTAAATAATCTTATATGTTTCAATAATATATCCTCTCATCCTTCTAAATTCTAGTGTATACTAGCCCAGTCACTCACTCTTTCAACATAAGGCAGACCCGCCATCCCGGAAATTAACCTTGTGAACCTATGCTGCACTCCCTCAATAACAAGAATAAGCGATAGCAAACGATGTTATAATGTTGTGTGCCTTCTTCCTTAAGGGCTCTTTTCAACATTACTAATTAGCTCTTTGTCGTTGCACAGAATTGAATCTAAAATAACCTGTTCTTCAACACATTGATCTTGAAAACAATCTTCTTATACTTGATGGAACAGTACAGCACACAAACAGGCCCTTCATCCCACAGTGCCAGTGCCGAACATAATGCCAAGTAAAACTAATCTCCTCTTCCTGGCAATGATCCATATCCCTCCATATCCATGTGCCTATGTAAAGGCCTCTTAAACGTCACCATCATGTCTGCCTCCACCAGCATCACTCCCCTTGTCAGTGCACTCACTGCTCTCTGTATAAAACACTTGCCCCACACATCTGGAGTATTGCGTACAGTTTTGGTCTCCTAATCTGAGGAAAGACATTCTTGCCATGGAGGGAGTACAGAGAAGGTTCACCAGACTGATTCCTGGGATGGCAGGACTTCCATATGAAGAAAGACTGGATAGACTCTTAAAAATTAAGGCAGGGATTGAGGCAGGGATTATCCCATCGGTTTAAAAAAAAGTTAGGTAGGTACGTGGATAGGACAGGTTTGGAGGGATATGGACCAAACGCGGGCAGGTGGGACTAGTGTAACTGGGACATGTTGGCTTTAGGATTTACAAAATTCTTAAGGGGCTGGACAAGCTAGATGCTGGAAGATTGTTCCCGATGTTGGGGGAGTCCAGAACAAGGGGTCACAGTCTAAGGATAAGGGGGAATTCCTTTAGGACCGAGATGAGGAAAACATTCTTTACACAGAGAGTGGTGAGTCTCTGGAATTCTCTGCCACAGAAGGTAGTTGAGGCCAGTTCATTGGCTATATTTAAGAGGGCGTTAGATGTGGCACTTGTGGCTAAAGGTATCAGGGGATATGGAGAGAAGGCAGGTACGGGATACTGAGTTGGATGATCAGCCATGATCACATTGAATGGCGGTGCAGGCTCGAAGGGCCGAATGGCCTACTCCTGCACCTATTTTTCTACGTTTCTATCATTTATGAACATATGAACAACAAGCAAAGATAATTCTCAGATTAAATCAGTCCAAAAAATACACTAATTTGTAGGATGAGTAATCCTGCCATGATAGATCTATGCCCTTTGAAGTTGAGAAGTATGAGCAATGATCTTACTGAAATCTACATCAGGTTTCGGTATATTATTGTCACGCATACTAAAGGCATAGAGGTACAATGGAAATCTTTTACGAGAACAGCAGAGATTGTGCCTGGTTGCATTGTAAGTGGTGCCATCTCTACCCACTCAATCTCTTCCGCCAGGGCTCTCAATCAACTGGCACCCCTGCAGCAATGATCTTGTATCAACCTGCACAGAGGCACCATATTAAGCATCCTATCGGGATGCATCACAGCTTGGTTTGGCAGCAGCTCTGCTCAAGACCGCAAGAAACGTCAGCAAGTTGTAGCCCAGTCCATCGCACTGCCACGGGAAAGCAGCCAACATAATCAAGGACTGAAGAAGGATCCTGACCCGAAACACCATCTGTCCATTCCTTCCACAGATGCTGACTGACTTGCTCAATTACTCCAGCACTCTACCGTTCACTCAAAGTTTTAGCATCTGCAGCTCCTTGTGTCTCTATAATCAAGGATCTGTCACTTCTCAGTTATTCCTTCTTCTTCCTTCTCCCATCTGGCAGAAGATACAAAAGCTTGAAACCAGATTCTGGAATAGATTCTTCCCCGCTGTTATCTGACTATTGAACAGACTTCTCACAAGCAAATTCCCAATCTTCCAATCTACCTCAAAGCAGCCTTTGCACTCCTTTTTAGCCATTCTCCAGTTTAATTATCCCCCTGATTAATTTAACTGTTTGTACACCTCATTGTTACCTTCTCCACAGCTAGCAATGAACCATTCTACACTTCCTTGATCGTCTGCTTTGATCTGTTATTTTCATACCTTACCCTTCCATATCACTGGTTTCCCTCTCCCCGACTCTCAATCTGAAGAAGAGTCTCGCCCCGAAACATCACCCATTCTTTCTCTCCAGAGATGCTGCCTGTATGTTGAGTTACTCCAGCATTTTGTGTCTTATCTTTTTCTGCAGCTGTTTATTTCCTCTTTTGCAGTACCTGTTGGCCTCGCGTATCGCATGACTTACTTGGATAGCACACAAACAAAGTTTTTATCTTGGTACACGTGACGATACTAAGCTGGTACCAGTGTAGGGAGAATGTGCAGCCATGTGCCAGGTAACTTTGGCTCTGTTCCTGTTCCTGACCCAGGAAAAGGTTGAATTTGGCTTTGATGCCCCTCTTTCGCAACACTCACAGGCATTCCTTCCTTCAATTCTCCCTGACATCACTTCCATTTGAAACCCACAGCAACAGTAACGATGGAAACATGGTCTGAAGGCTCCAGATTTGACAAAAAAAAGTGGGAGGGTGCTGTAGATTTTTCTTATAATTTATCAGCCATGTCATGAAAAATCATGAAACTGAATGCTCATTGAGTGATACGGTGTGGAAACAGGCCCTTCGGCCCAACTTGCCCACACCGACCAACTATTTTGGTCGGTTCGAAGCATTAAATAACACACCTGCAAGCAAAGGTATTCCTCATTGTGAGGAAAAGGCACTCAGTCTTGACATAGTGGATGTTCGGAGGACCCTAAAAGGAGTGAACGCGCGAAAGGCGGCAGGCCCTGATAACATACCAGGGCGGGTGCTCAGGGAATGTGCTGATCAGCTGGCACATGTCCTTACGGACATATTTAACACCTCGCTGAACCAGGCTGTCGTCCCATTATGTTTCAAGACTGCCACTATCATACCTGTGCCAAAAAAATCCAACATACAATGTCTCAATGACTACCGCCCTGTAGCACTCACCCCCATAATGATGAAGTGCTTCGAGAGGCTGGTCAGGGACCACATCACCTCCAGACTCCCCTCCACACTCGACCCATACCAGTTTGCTTACAGGCCAAACCGCTCCACAGAGGACGCTATATCCTCCGTACTCCATCTGAGCCTGGAACATTTAGAGGGGAAAAACACCTATGTGCGAATGCTGTTTGTGGATTTCAGTTCAGCATTCAACACCATTATCCCACAGCACCTGATAAGCAAACTGGTTCCATTGGGCCTCGGCACCCCCATGTGTAACTGGCTACTGGTCTTCCTCACTGACAGACCTCAGTCTGTGAGGGTTGGAAATAACACCTCCAATACCATCTCTCTGAGCACCGGCTCCCCTCAGGGCTGTGTCCTGAGTCCACTGCTGTTCACCCTGATGACTCACGACTGTTGTGCCAGGTTTAGTACAAACCACATCATGAAGTACGCAGATGACACAACAGTGGTGGGCCTCATCAGGGACGACAATGAGCTGGCTTACAGGGAGGAGGTGAAACAACTGGCGGACTGGTGCAATACGAACAACCTGATCCTGAATGTCGAGAAAACAAAGGAGATTATCGTCGACTTCAGGAAAACCCGGCACAGTCCCACACCACTTCACATCAATGACAGCGATGTGGAGGTGGTCAGCAGCACAAAGTTCCTGGGGGTGCAGATCACTAACAGTCTGACCTGGTCGAATAACATCTCATCAACTGTAAAGAGAGCGCAGCAGCGGTTGCACTTTCTGCGCCGGATGAGAAGAGCTCATCTCCCCCATCAAATCCTCACTACTTTCTACAGGGGCACCATAGAGAGTATTCTGACCAGCTGTATCTCTGTCTGGTTTGGGGACTGTAGAGCCTCCGACTGGAAGTCTGTGCAGAGAGTGGTGAGGACAGCGGAGAAAATCATCGGGACCTCTCTCCCCTCAATCGGGGATATTGCGACCAAACGCTGTGTGTCTAAGGCCAGCAGTATTATAAAAGACCCCACACATCTCCATCACGGACTGTTCACTCTGCTGCCCTCGGGAAAAAGATACTGCAGCATAAGGAGCAGAACATCAAGGTTCTGCAACAGCTTCTTCCCACGAGCCATCAGACTCCTGAATGCCATGTAATGGGCTGCCACTATTGTCTATTTATCCTTTTCACCCATGCCTATCCTTCGGTTAATTTATTGTGTTGCACAGGGAGCCAAATGCAACGTAATTTCGTTTGGAACTGCATGTATCAATGTATTTCTAAATGACAATAAAGTTTGTTTGACTTGACTTTGACTTTGATGTCCCAGTTACACTAGTCCCACCTGCCCGCGTTTGGTCCATATCCCTCCAAACCTGTCCTATCCACGTACCTACCTAACTTTTTTTTAAACCGATGGGATAATCCCTGCCTCAACTACCTCCTCTCGCCGCTCGTTCCATACATCCACCACCATTTGTATGAAAAGGTTAATCTTCAGATTGCTATTAAATCTTTTCCCCTTCACTGTAAACCTTTCTCTGATCCTCGATTTAGAAGGATGAGAAGGTATCTCATTGAAACGTATAAAATTGGTAAGGGTTTGGAAACATATTCCCTCTGTTGGATGAGTCCAGAACTAGGGGCCACAGTTTAAGAATAATAAGTAAGCCATTTAGAACGGAGAAGAGGAAATCTCGACAGACGGACCAGTTTTAGTCAGCCCCGCACCTCCAGCAGGGAGGCTCCTGCTCACAGGTTGGGACTTGCCCAGTGACAATCTACACCCACACACACTGCCAATTCCCCATGTTGTGTGCAGAGCATGTTTGAGAGTATCTGGCATGTTGCAGTCAACAGGCAAAACTGCCCGGAGCAGGAACGGGCAAGCTCACAACGAGATATAACTGCCAAAACAATCCAAAAAGGGTGGAGCACAGTAAATTCCCGGAAAATGCCACAATTCACAAAAAAACAAGATTTTATCATCTGAAGGATCAAAGTGGGAGTTTTTTTAAATACATGAGAAATGCAGGAGAGGGAGAAGTGGGCTGAAAAAGGCAGCCAGCATCATCAAGGACACACACCACCCTGGCCACGCTCTCACTTCACTCCCACCATCAGGAAGAAGGTACAGGAGCCTGAAAACTAATAACCATATTACCATATCACAATTACAGCACGGAAACAGGCCTTCTCGGCCCTTCCAGTCCGTGCCGGCATTTTATTTTATTTTCCCCTAGTCCCATCTACCTGCACTCAGACCATACCCCTCCATTCCCTTCCCGTCCATATACCTATCTACTTTACTTTTAAATGTTAAAATCGATCCTGCCTCCACCACTTCTGCAGGAAGATCATTCCACACAGCCACCACTCTCTGAGTAAAGAAGTTCCCCCTCATGTTACCCCTAAACTTCTGTCCCTTAATTCTCATGTCATGCCCTCTTGTTTGAATCTTTCCTACCATCAATGGGAAAAACTTATTCACGTCTACTCTGTCTATCCATTTCATCATTTTAAAGACCTCAATCAAGTCCCTCCTTAACCTTCTGCGCTCAAAAGAATAAAGACCTAACTTCTTCAACCTAATGTCCAGGTTCAGGAGCAGTTTCTGCCCAATCTGGCTCTTGAACACTACAAGCACCAACTATACTATTAACTGTCTTGGTTACGCTAGGGACTTTGTTTATTTCTCAATAATATTGGTTTGTTTTTAAGTTGTTGAACTGTGGGTGGGGCAGTACTGAGAGAGGGCTGCACTGTGGGAGGGGATAGTTTAATTTAGCTTAGTTTATTGTCACGTGTACCGAGGTGTGATCCTGACTACAGGTTCTGTCTGTACGTAGTTTTTAAGTTCTCCCCGTGGCCTGCGTGGGTTTCTCCGAGATCTTCGGTTTCCTCCCACACTCCATAGACATACAGTTTTGTAGGTTAATTGGCTTGGTGTAAATGTAAAATTGTCCATAGTATGTAGGATAGTGTTAATGTGTGTGGATCACTGGTCGACGCGGACTCGGTGGGCACAAGGGCCTGTTTCCATGCTGTGTTCCAAAACTAAACTAAATCACTTATTTACTTAAGCTATAATGGGGGTGGGATTCCACACGTTGCGCTAACACTTACACTGTTTCTGTGTTTCAGGTACGTTCATCGTTTGTTGGACTCCGGGGCTGGTCCTCGTTCTTCTGGACGGCCTCCACTGCACTCGCTGCAGCCTGGAGAGCGTGAAGAAATGGTTCCTGCTGCTGGCTTTGTTGAATTCCCTCATCAACCCCATCATTTACTCCTACAAGGACCAGGAGATCTGGAAGAGCATTAAAAGACTGTTGTGCCAAGGCTGTGTGCGGACTTTTAACGCAGAGCCCGATCATTTAAACACAAGCTCACACAGGCAAAGCACCGTGTCTGAAATTAGTGGGCCGGGTTTCAAGGCCTACGGACATCAAGTCACCACTCGGGAGACTAGCAATACATCCAGTCTATCTATGCCAGGAATTGCTAAAGTCCCACTGAGCTAATTTGAGGAAAGGACGTGTGAAATTCTATAAGCTTCTCACCGCCTCTTGGGTGATGCAATAATTGGGGCTCCATGGGTGTATATTGGTCTGAGCTCCTTACTTAGCAAAGTTTTCCCCTTAAAAATAAAGACTTCTTGGGTTTAATTTTGTTGTACTGAGAATTCCTCATTCAATGGTTCTTTATTGTCACGTATGCACTGCGGAGTGAAATTCTTGCACCCGTCGCCATATTTTGGCGGCATTCCCAAATGAGAACGTCCGGTCCGCATGCAGGACGTACTGGAGTGCCCGATACAGGCTGTTGGAGGGCCCCTTCCTTCGCCCTCGACCGACTCGGCCTGCCATCCAAAGTTCCTCTCCTTGCACGACTGTCTCTGTGTCGAGGGGGGCTCCTCCTGCAGCCGACCTTGATGGCACTGGAAGCAATACCCCAGTCCCTCTCCAACCGGCCCACTCCTCGCAGCCATAGTCACCAGACGCTCCCTCCTCCTCCACTCTCCGGTCCTCGAAGCCGAGCTTGACGTGTTCTGACTTTCCCTTGGCGGCAAACCAGAACATCCGCTGCAGCAGGCCACGGAGGGCCGCTGGGTCTGTCATTGAAGGAAGGCAAACGCAGTGCCAGCATTTATTTCGAGAGGACTGAATACGAAAACAGGGATGTAATAAGGCTGAGGCTTTATAAGGCACTGGTCAGACCCATTTGGAGTATTGTGAGCCATTCTGGGCCCCATATCTGTGGAAGGATGTGCTGGTGCTGGAGGATCCAGAGTAGGTTTATGAGAATGATCCCAGGAATGAGTGGGTTAACATATGATGAGTGTTTGAAGGTGCTGGGCTTGCTCGCTGGAGTTTAGGAGGATGAGGGGGGGGGACCTAATTGTAACTTAACAAATAGTGAAAGGAGTGGATGTGGAGAGGATGTTCTCACTGGTGGGAGAGTCTAGGACCAGAGGCCATAGCTTCAGAATTAAAGAATGTTCCTTTAGGAATGAGATAAAGAGGAATTTATTTAGTCAGAGGGTGGTGAATCTGTGGAATGCATTGGCACTAAAGGTTGTGGAGGCCAAGTCAATGGATATTTTTAAGGCAGAGATAGATAGATTATTTATTTGTACGGGTGTCAGGGGTTATGGGGAGAAGGCAGAAGAATGGGGTTAGGAGGGAGAGATAGATCAGCCACGATTGAATGGGTGAATAGACGATGCACAGAATGGCCTAATACTGCTCCTATCTCTTATGTCTTTTGTGACTTTTGTGTGTACAGGAAGGAAATTGAAAACCTCGGAGTACAGGAAGGAGATTGAGACAACAACCTTTCTCTCAATGTCAGCAAGGCAAAGGAGACATAGGAGATAGTGATCGACTTCAGGAAGTGAAGCGGTACACATATCCAGTTTCCATTGACGGTGCCGAAGTAGAGATGGTTAATATCACCAACAACTTCTCTTGGTCAAGAGATAAGTTTTATTGTCATATGTCCCATTTAGGACAATGAAATTCTTACTTGCTGCAGCACAACAGAATATGTACACACAGTACATAATGGGAGAAACAAAATGTCAGTGTGTCTATATACACATGCACACATACTCAATATATAAACAAATATAGTGCTGTAGCGGCATCAAACGTGGTGAATAAAGGTGAGACGTCAGGCAGGTTCAAAGTGTTGTTTTCTCAATAGTGACACGTTAAGTTGGTGCGCTTACAATGTTGCTGTAGCTGAGCGAGGTTGTACTCTTGGGCTCAGCTACCTGTTGACTGCTCGAAGTCTCGACGTCAGAGACCTTAAGTACCAGGACCCTCCCTCTAACCCATGACGTCAAGTGCCTCCCCGCCCTCGTATCTCCTGACGAGGGCTCAAGCATAAGTGGCCCGTGTTTAGGCTGACGCCACAGGACCCCCCCAGAACCAGAGGAAGGAATAGCATGGTCGAGGGAAGCTCCTGCATGTGGGTCTGGGACACCCTGGGCATGGGTTGGGACAGAGGGCTCCACGGGCGCAGTGACGCTCTGCGTGTGAGATCTGGAGGTACCAAGGGGTGCGAGGAGACCAATGCAGTAGCCGCCGGACGGAAGAGGCATGGTCATATCTCCTTGACCACCTAAGAGAGAATGTTCTGTGAAATACGGCCACCAGCAACGACGAGGGGAAAAAAAACTAAAAATAACCAAACTAATTTCTGAACCGAGTGTGGAAATGCAGTGAACACAAAATGAACAGTAAAAAGACAAATTACAGTGCAATCAGTGTCCAAAGTTCAAACTGTCCAGTGTTCATAGTGCAGGATAGGAAAGGTGTGTTGCAGTGACAGCCTCCGGCCTGAATGAGGCGCTGTTGAGTCAGGCTGCAGGTGGTCAGGCTGCAGGAACTGCATCTGGCTGGAAGGTGGCACTGTGGGCGGCGGTGAGGCTGCAGTGACGGCATCCGACCAGGAGGTGGTGCTGTGGACAGCGGTGAGGCTGCAGTGACGGTAGCCGCTCTGACATCCGGCCGGAAGGTGGCGCTGTGGACGGTATCTTCGAGCTTCTCTTCCGGCCAGCCGCGGCAACCATTTTTGTAGTTGGGTTGACCGCTTGTTGTAGGAGGATTCAGTGGCCATTTTGCCGGCCGGCTGAGGCGGCTTTCACTAGCGATTCAAGACCGGTGAGGAGCAGAAGGGCGTCTTCGGCAGGCGCTCCAGGTAAGCCCGCCCTATCGGGTGGCTAGGCCCAGGGCAGCGGCCGGCAGGTCCAGGCGCGGGGTGGTTAGTCTGAGCAGTGCCGGGCCTGGAGCGGTGGGGCCCGGTGCAGTGCAGGGCCTGGAGCCGCATTTGTGGTGCGAGGCCGGGTCCGTTGCCGGTAGCGGGAGAGCGGCAGGTACTTTCTCTCTGCTCCCAGGGCCGTCGGACGTACGTCGGCGTTGCTGTGGGCAGGAGGCTGTTACGTTCGCAGCTACTGTTGTAGCTGGTGGGGCAGCGGCGGCTGCTAAAACCTCTCTGCTCCGGTGGTCGGCTAATGGCAAGTCATGGAGGTGAGCTCGGCGGCTGTCACACAAGGCCTGGAGCGGTGTGGGGTTTGGAAGCGGGGTCTGCCCCGTTGCCGGGAGCAGGAGAGCGGCGGCAGCCACCGCTTCTTAGCTCTGGTGAGCAGCAGCCGGTGTGGAAGAGGCGGCACACCTCACTGCAGGGCCTGGTTGGCGGCAGCGTAGTTCTGCAGGGCTGGGCAGGCCGGCTGCAGACATCAGGTCTCCCGAGGCTACGTGCTTCAGGTGAGTCCAAATTTCAATTCTGACAGTCAGTGGTCACCAATGTAGCGGCACCATACGTGGTGAATAAAGGTGAGACGTGAGACGTCAAAGTGTTGTTTATTCAGTGGTGACACGTTAAGTTGGTGTGCTAACCATATTACAATGTTGCTGTAGCTGAGCGAGGTGGTACTCTCGGGCTCAGCTACCTGTTGACTGCTCTGAGTCTCGATGTAAGAGACCTTAAGTACCAGGACACTCCCTCTAACCCATGACGTCACGTGCCCACCCTCGTATCTCCTGACGAGGGTTCGAGCATAAGTGGCCCGTGTTGTGGATGATGCCACAGTGCAATAATAATAATAATCTGTTGTAGTTCAGAGCTTATTTGTTGTCATGTTTAATAGCCTGATGGCTGTAGGGAAGAAGCTGTTCCTGAACCTGAACGTTACAGTTTTCAGGCTCCTTAACCATCTTCCCGATGGTAATGGTGAAATGAGTGTGTGGCCAGGATGGTGTGGGTCCTTGATAATGTTGGCACTATCGAGCTCGGAGATGATGGCGCAACGGCCTGCACAGCAACCTCCGCAAAAACTCCGAAAGGGAGCAGCTTGTCGACCAAGTCAAAACAGGCCAAGACTGTCCAAGAGGACAATACTCGGCAGGGAGGTAGTAACTCAACATCCAATGATGATCCAATGATATCCAACTGTCCAATGATAGACAGAGTTGACGTGGATAAGCTTTTCCCATTGAGGGTAGGGAAGATTCAAACAAGAGGGCATGACATGAGAATTAAGGGACAGAAGTTTAGGGGTAACATGAGGGGGAACTTCTTTACTCAGAGAGTGGTGGCTGTGTGGAATGATCTTCCAGCAGAAGTGGCGGAGGCAGGATCGATTGTAACATTTAAAAGTAAAGTGGATAGGTATATGGACGGGAAGGGAGTGGAGGGGTATGGTCTGAGTGCAGGTAGATGGCACTAGGGGAAAATAAATGGTCGGCACGGACTGGAAGGGCCGAGAAGGCCTGTTTCCGTGCTGTAATTGTTATATGGTTATGTGGTTATAACTGTCGACTCACAAAACTGGAAAAATATAGTATCTTTTCGGAGAAGATTTGAGCAAGCAACTAAAAGAGTTGCAAGAGGAATACAAGTCTGCCGGGGGTGTGGTGAAGACACCTTCTGTGGGTAAGTCTCGCGACTACCGGCAAGCATATCATCCCTACTAAGCTAGCGGCAGAAACTGCAACACTGAGGTTTGGTTAGAGCACCAGGACTACATAACTTAGACAGAGCCAGAAGCCTTTTCTCGGCACAGGTTCACAGCGCTCACCATGGAGGCAGCGTGTTCCATACACTCAATCTCGACCCCCAGCAGGCCACAATGCCAAAGCCAAAGGGAGGGGACAGAACAAAAACTAGAGTCAGAAGACGATACCAGTCAACCACCTAAATCAGTTGAGATAGGTGAATGTAATTCCTACACCTGCATGAAATGTGCTGAGGATTTTAAAGTCGGAGGTAGATTGAGTCTGTTCAAAAGCAAGTGCGAAAAGGAAACCACTGACCCTTTCATTTTATGCCATAAATGGCTATAAGATTGAGTTTCTGTACGACCAGTTTCCTCCATGGCAAGAAAAGCCCAATTTCACGTACAAACAGTCTGCAGAGTGTGTCGCTGGGGTGTCGCCTGTATAACCATATAACCATATAACAATTACAGCACGGAAACAGGCCATCTTGGCCCTTCAAGTCCGTGCCGAACAACTTTTTTCCCTTAGTCCCACCTGCCTGCACTCATACCATAACCCTCCATACCCTTCTCATCCATATGCCTATCCAATTTATTTTTAAAAGATACCAACGAACCTGCCGCCACCACTTCCACTGGAAGCTCATTCCACACCGCTACCACTCTCTGAGTAAAGAAGTTCCCTCTCATGTTACCCCTAAACCTCTGTCCCTTAATTCTAAAGTCATGTCCTCTTGTTTGAATCTTCCCTATTCTCAAAGGGAAAACCTTGTCCACATCAACTCTGTCTATCCCTCTCATCATTTTGAAGACCTCCATCAAGTCTCCCTTTAACCTTCTGCGCTCCAGAGAATAAAAACCTAACTTATTCAACCTATGTAACTTAGCTGTTGAAACCCAGGCAACATTCTAGTAAATCTCCTCTGTACCCACTCTATTTTGTTGACATCCTTCCTATAATTGGGCGACCAAAATTGTACACCATACTCCAGATTTGGTCTCACCAATGCCTTGTACAATTTTAACATTACATCCCAGCTTCTATACTCAATGCTCTGATTTATAAAGGCTAGCATACCAAAAGCTTTCTTTACCACCCTATCTATATGAGATTCCACCTTCAAGGAACTATGCACGGTTATTCCCAGATCCCTCTGTTCAACTGTATTCTTCAATTCCCTACCGTTTACCATGTACGTCCTATTTTGATTTGTCCTGCCAAGGTGTAGCACTTCACATTTATCAGCATTAAACTCCAACTGCCATCTTTCAGCCCATTTTACCAACTGGCCTAAATCACTCTGTAGACTTTGGAAATCCTCTTCATTATCCACAACACCCCCTATCTTGGTATCATCTGCATACTTACTAATCCAATTTACCACCCCTTCATCCAGATCATTGATGTACATGACAAACAACAAAGGACCCAGCACAGATCCCTGAGGCACCCCACTAGTCACCTGCCTCCAACCCGACAAACAGCCATCCACCATTACCCTCTGGCTTCTCCCATTCAGCCACTGTTGAATCCATCTTGCTATTCCTGCATTTATAAACAACAGTTGAACCTTCTTAACCAACCTTCCATGGGGAACCTTGTCAAAGGCCTTACTAAAGTCCATATAGACAACATCACTGCTTTACCCTCGTCAATTTCCCTAGTAACCTCTTCAAAAAATTCAAGAAGATTAGTCAAACATGACCTTCCAGGCATAAATCCATGTTGACTGTTCCTAATTAGACCCTCTTTATCCAGATACTTTTATATATTATCTCTAAGTATCTTTTCCATTAATTTGCCCACCACTGAAGTCAAACTAACCGGTCTATAATTACTAGGTTTACTTTTAGAACCCTTTTAAAACAATGGAACAACATGCGCAGTTCGCCAATCCTCAGGGACTATTCCCGTTTCTAATGACATTTGAAATATTTCTGTCATAGCCCCGGCTATTTCTACACTAACTTCCCTCAATGTCCTAGGGAATATCCTGTCAGGACCTGGAGACTTATCCAATTTTATATTTTTCAAAAGTGTCAGTACTTCTTTTACTTTGAAACTCATAGTATCCATAGCTACTCTACTAGTTTCCCTTACCTCACATAATTCAATATCCTTCTCCTTGGTGAATACCGAAGAAAAGAAATTGTTCAATATCTCCCCCATCTCTTTTGGCTCTGCAGATAGCTGTCCACTCGGTCTCTCCAATGGACCAATTTTATCCCTTGTTATCCTTTTGCTATTAATATAGCTATAGAAACCCTTTGGATTTACTTTCACCTTACTTGCCAAAGCAACCTCATATCTTCTTTTAGCTTTTTTAATTTATTTCTTAAGATTATTTTTACATTCCTTATACTCCTCAAGCACCTCATTTACTTCATGCTGCCTATAATTATTGGAGATCTCCCTCTTTTTCCGAACAAGATGTCCAATTTCCCTTGAAAACCAGGGCTCTTTCCAATTTTTACTGGTTCCTTTCAACCGAACAAGAACATAAAGATTCTGTACTCTTAAAATTTCCCCTTTTAAATGTCCTCCATTTCTCCTCTACATCTTTCCCATAAAACAAAATGTCCCAGTTCACTCCTTTTAAATCATCTCGCATCTCGTTAAAGTTAGCCTTTCGCCAATCAAAAATCTCAACCCTAGGCCCAGTTCTGTCCTTCTCCAAAATTATATTGAAACTAATGGTATTGTGATCACTGGACCCGAAGTGCTCCCCAACGCATACCTCTGCCACCTGTCCCGTCTTATTTTCTAACAGGAGGTCCAGCACTGCCCCTCCTCTAGTAGGCACCTCTATGTATTGCTGCAAAAAACTATCCTGCACACATTTTACAAACTCCAAACCATCCAGCCCATTTACAGAATGTGTTTCGCAGTCTATGTGCGGAAAGTTGAAATCTCCCACAATCACTACCTTGTGCTTACTACTAATATCTGCTATCTCTTTACATATTTGCTCTTCCAATTCTCATTCCCCATTTGGCGGTCTATAATATACCCCTATAAGTGTTGCTACACCTTTCCCACTTCTAAGTTCCACCCAAATAGCCTCCCTAGATGAGCCCTCCAATCTATCCTGCCAAAGCACTGCTGTAATATCTTCCCTGGCTAGCAATGCAACACCTCCACCTCTTGCCCCTCCAATTCTATCACACCTGAAGCAACGAAATCCTGTAACTGTATGGTCGTGAGTAGTCTCCTCAGTCTTGCAAAGAGTCCTAATGTCTTTCTGGTCACCGCTGGATTTTCAACATGTTGAAATTTTTCGGAGACCTGCAACGACCTATGACGGGTGCCGGCAGTCGCCAAAAAAGTCGAGTAGGTTGAACAGGCCCATATAAGGCTATTGACAAAGATCCTAAAACCAGTGTTTGCTTTTCTCAGAACTAAAGTGCATATTGTCGTGGGGTTTATAGATGACATACTCATTATGGGAAAGACAAAATGTGACATAAATTTAGCTGTTTCAGCAACCAAGACACTCCTTGAAGATCTAGGATTTGTTATTCATCCAGGAAATTCGATGCTCGAGCCGACAAAAACTATCGCATATCTAGGCTTTGTCATAAACTCTTCAGATATGTCTGTGACCCTACCCACAGATAAGAAACAAAATATTGTAGATGCATGCAAAGGCTTACTTAAAAATGAGAAGCCTACTATACGGCAGGTTGTGAGGGTGATAGGCAAACTGGTAGCTGCCTTCCCAGATACACAAAATGGGGCCATGCATTATAGAAGCCTGGATCATCAGAAGATTTTGGCCCTAAAATTGAATAAGGGATATTTGGGAGATGCACGAGGCTGACGACAGTCGATATCAGAATTACAGTTGTGGATTGAGCACACACACGAGTGTACAGGTTTCATTGTACCTAGTGAACCCACAATAGCATTACAAGGTGATGCTAGTGGACAGTGCTGGGGTGCAACTGACACCAATACTAGTTGTGGCGGTTGGTGGAAAGAGGACGAGTTGAGGCATGGCCAAAAGTATGGCATCAACTTTTTGGAAATGCTAGCAGCATTCCATGCATTGAGAACGTATTGTGGGAATGACCATGATATACACATCAGGTTACAATTGGGAGCTCATGTTGTCGACCTCCCTGTGGTGAGCCCTGTCAACTGATCTCAGTCAGGCGAACGACAACAAATAACGACAGCAGCAGCACCGCAGCTTGGCACCAACTGGGAGCATGCACCCTTTTTAGGGTGGGCACCTACGGATGTCGAACTCGACGGCATCACCCTGCTGCAGACTTCTGCTGCCTCAAACGCAAGAAGAAGAAGAAGGTTACAATTGGACAACACAACAACAGTAACATATGTAAACCAGATGGGTGGCTCTTAGTCTCAATCATGTGATGCGCTGGCAACGTCCATTTAGACGTGGTGTATAGAGAAGAGAATATGGGTGTCAGTTGCAAACCTGCGAAGTAGATACAACATTGAAGCAGACACCAGGTCAAGAAAATTCAATGAATGAACATAATGGATGTTAAATCAATCAGTGCTCAAGATAAAATCTCGATATGGAACTCCTGTGGTTGATCTGTTTGCTTAAAGACTTAATAATCAAGTACCAAGCTATGTAGCCTGTCAACCAGTTCCAGGGGCAGAAGCAAGAGATGTGTTTTATTTGAACTGGGGCGGATTAGCATTTTATGTTCCCCCCATTGTGCCTTATCGGAAGATGCCTGCAAAATATAATTCAAGACAAGGCAACAGGAATTATAGTACATCAAATTGGCCTACTTAGCCATGGTTCCATTATTAAAAGGACTGCTGAAAGAAGCTCCTATGATTGCTCACGCACACAAACAGTTGTTGGTTCAACATGTCACTCGTGCGCCTCACCCACTACATGATCGTATCGATTTATTAATTTGCAGGATTTAAGAAGAGCCTTCTAGCAAATAGGACTATTCAGCAGGACAGTTGATGTGATCACTGCTGCTTGCCAAGTTGGCACAAGAGGGCAGTATATAACCTACATAAAACAGTGGAAAAGGTTTTATGATGATACACATGTGAACTACTTTAAAGCGGAAGTAGCAGATGTTTAGGAATTAATTTCAGTATTCTTTTATGAGCAGTTACTAAGTTATAGCGCAATTAACACTGCTTGCAGTGCCTTATTATCGTATCTAGTGTTTGGAGTGGGGTAACAAACGATTGGCACTCACCCACTGGTGACAACATTTATGAAAGTTGTATTTAATATGAACCCTCCAAAGCTTAGGTAAAAAGAAGTCTGGAATGTAAAATCAGAATTAAGGTTTCTACATAAATTGGCACCAGCTGCATTGTTAACATTGGAGCAACTCACTCATAAATTAGTGATGCTTATGGCACTTACTTCAACACAAAGAGCTCAGTCTTTACACAAACTCCGCCTGGATAACTCTGTTGTATCTGACAAGAAGGTAATATATTATGTGGATTAACTCATAAAGCAGAGCAAAGGAGGCACGGTTGGGTACGTTGAAACTGGCAGCATAACCACCAGATCCTGTGCGGACCAACTGGCTGTAGTTTATACGGACATTTTCAACCTCTCACTTCCGAGGTCTGAGGTCCCCACCTGCTTTAAAAGGGCATCAATTATACCAGAAGAGCCCAAGAAGAGTAAGGTGACGTGCCTCAATGACTATCGACCAGTGGCACTAACGCCTGTGGTGATGAAGTGCTTTGAGAGGTTGATCATGGAGCTAATCAACTCCTACCTCGACAAAAACCTGGACCCACTGCAGTTCGCTTACCGCTACAACAGATCAACGGTGGATGCGATCTCGCTGGCCCTCCATTCCGCTCTGGACCACTTGGACAACAAAAACTCATATGTCAGGCTGTTATTCGTCGATTACAGCTTGGCATTTAACACGATCATCCCCTCCAAGCTGGTTACCAAACTTGCAGAACTGGGTCTCTGCGCATCCCTCTGCAATTGGATCCTCGACTTCCTCTTTCACAGGCCACAGTCTGTTCGTATTGGTGGAAATGTGTCAGCCTCAATAACAATCATCACGGGAACACCTCAAGGCTGCGTGCTCAGCCCCCTGCTGTACTCACTCTATACTCATGACTGCATAGCCAGTCACTGCGAACTCCATCATCAAGTTCTCTGACGACACCAGTGTTGTGGGATATATCACTGATGGGCATGAATCAGAGTACAGAAGAGAGATCGAGCAACTGTCCATATGGTGCCAGCACAATAACTTGGCCCTCAACACCAGCAAAACCAAGGAACTGGTTGTGGACTTTGCATTGTTGCTTGGTTTGGCAACTTGAGCGCCCTGGAGAGAAAAAGACTACAAAACGTAGTAAACACTGCCCAGTCCATCATCAGCTCTGACCTTCTTTCCATCAAGGGGATTTATCGCAGTCGCTGCCTCAAAAAGGCTGGCAGTATCATCAAAGATCCACAATATCCTGGCCACACACTCATCTCCCCGCTACCTTCAGGTAGAAGGTACAGGAGCCTGAAGACTGCAACTACCAGGTTCAGGATTAGCTACTTCCCCACAGCCTTCAGGCTATTAAACCTGGCTCGGACAAAATTCTGATTATTAATAACTTATTTTACTTTGGAGTCACGTGAGTGACTCCGTGAAGAAGCGTGTACAGCCATTGGTGCGTGATTACGTCAGACAATTTGGTGCAGTCGGCCGGTTGGAGCGGCAGCACTCCTCCAAACAGTAAGTTTAAAAACTAGAGGTAAGTTTTAAACTTTTTCAGAGTTCATTTTCTGTGACAACGGTTGGAGTGGTCCCGTTGGTGATGTTGCAGAATGTGAAAAAGGTGGTGGCGAGGCGCTCCGGAGGGAAAAAGGTCGATGACCAAGAAAGTGTTGTGAGTGGAGGCCCCTCTTGTGCACCTAGTCCGATGCCGGCTATAGAGCTAGCGATTGCGAACCCACTGCCTGTGAGCAGTGTAGGCTTACCAGTAGGGCGGAAGGCCACTGTCAAGTCAGTTAGGCCCGTTGACCCAGAGTCGGGCCAGGAGGCTGTAGCCTCTACCGGAGAGACCGTTTGCTCATGGCTCTCCCAAGTCGAGATTCTATTACAGAGAATGCTCGACAGGGACCAGCTCCGTGAGGAGGAGTGGTGCAGAAGCCAGGCTGTGGGAGACCCTGTGCTCGCAGCACTTTTAACAGGGCTGCCAGAATATCCTGCCTATGAGGATATTCCTGGTCCAACGGTGCAGTTTGCTGACACCGAATCAATGGTGGGAGAGAGCAGTAAGGGAGTTCAATTAGAAGTCATCCCTAATATTGCTGAAAAGTTTGCTGTGCCTAGAGAGGCAGGAGAGGCGATTGGGGAAGAGTTGGCTACAGCAATACAGTACATGCTCTCCCACCAACTACAGGAGTTGGCCATGGATGAGGCGGCCAAGAAATATGAAGCCCCTATGAATTGTGATTTACTGAATGTGCCGGTGGTTAATCATCAGATTTGGACACAGTTGGGGGTGTCAGCCAGGGCTCAGGAAATGAAGTTTCAGAAGGTGCTCAGATTATTCTCGGCAGGGCTTACGACTTTTGTGAAGATAGTGGGTACAGGGAATTTGTCTGAAGCTCATCAGGATGCACTGGGACTGTTTTGTAGTGCTTTTTTAAAAAATCAATAACATTAGAAGAGCCGCTATAAGGCCGGTGATAAATCCCAATCTGGCGGCTAAGTGCAAGCCGTCCAGTGTACCGCCACGCAATCTGTTATTTGGAGGTGATCTTGCTAAAAGAGTTAAAGAATGCCATGAGGATGTAAAAACTATGGGCCTCATTAAGCCAGCTGGAAAACAGGGGAAGAGGTTTTATCCTTACCGAAGATTCAGATTCAATTTTAATTGTCATTGTCAGTGTACAGTACAGAGACAACGAAATGCATTTAGCATCTCCCTGGAAGAGCGACACAGCAAATGATTTGAATAAATAACAATAAGTGTCCGGGGGGGGGGGTGATTGGCAGTCACCAAGGTACGTTGTTGAGTAGCGTGACAGCCGCCGGAAAGAAGCTGTTCCTGGACCTGCTGGTTCGGCAACGGAGAGACCTGTAGCGCCTCCCGGATGGTACGAGGGTAAACAGTCCATGGTTGGGGTGAGAGAGGTCCTTGGCGATGCTGAGCGCCCTCCGCAGACAACGCTGGCTTTGGACAGACTCAATGGAGGGGAGCGAGGAACCGGTGATGCGTTGGGCAATTTTCACCACCCTCTGCAATGCCTTCCGGTCGGAGACAGAGCAGTTGCCATACCAAACTGTGATGCAGTTGGTAAGGATGCTCTCGATGGTGCAGCGGTAGAAGTTCACCAGGATCTGAGGAGACAGATGGACCTTCTTCAGTCTCCTCAGGAAGAAGAGACGCTGGTGCACCAGTTCGGATGCAGGGGAAGGAACCAGCCATATAGGTCTGCAATACCGGAACTGGCAGGCTGCCACCGGTGTGAAGGGGAAGATGCCTTTGCCTACAAGGGGCCGCGTCCAACAAGTCTGCAAGGACGTATGCAGGTGAGGAAAGTGCCTCTTAGAGAGAATGAATTAAGTAACATTGATGTTGAAATTGAGGGTAGGTTACATTTGTTTCTCAAACAATGGCAGGAGTTAACATCAGATTCATTTATACTTAACGGTATTGAAGGGGTGAAAATTGAATTTTACTCTAATGAGAGTCCACCTAATCAACATGTTCCAAGTTGATTAGGAACATGTTGATTATGAAAAATCAGATGAAGAAAATGTGCTCTTACATGAAATTAATTCATTACACAAGAAAGGGGTAATTGAGACTTCAGTCTATCAAAGTCGTCAGTTTGTGTCAAGTATGTTTCTAAGGTCTAAAAAGACTGGGGGATGTAGAATTATCCTGGATTTAACGAGTTTGAACAAATTTGTTTGTTATAGGCATTTCAAAATGGAAACTTTGTCCACGGCCAAACATCTTGTTTCCAAAGGGTGTTATATGGCAAGCATTGATTTAATATGCATCAATGTCTAATACTCAGTTGCATAATACTCAGTGTCTATTCGTGGTGATGATAGGAGATATTTGAAATTTATCTGGATGACTCAGTTTTGGCAATTCAAGGCACTGCCTAATGGATTAACTTCAGCTCCTAGGTTATTTACTAAATTGGTAAAACCTGTGTTAGCATTACTCAGAGCTCAGGGGCATGTGGTAATGGCCTATTTAGACGACATTCTAATTGTAGGAAAGACATGCTGAAGCTCAGTCATCAGTTTTAGTTGTTAAATTCACTTTTGAACAATTGGGGTTCGTCATTCATCCAGATAAATTCAAATTATCACCAGTTCAAATCATTGATTATTTGGGATTTACCATAAATTCAAATCACATGCTGGTAACTTTGCCTAGGGACAAATTTCAACAGTTAATTGGGGACTGTGATAATCTCCTTGGAGAACAACGGCCTTCAATTAGACAAGTAGCTGGGTTAATTGGTAAATTGGTGGCTGCTTTTCCAGCTGTGCAACATGGTCCTCTGCATTATCAACAATTACAACGATCAAAGGAACAGGCACTGAGAATACAAATGGGTCATTTTGACAGTGTACTATGCAATTGTCAGCTGGGGCAATTTCCAACATACAATGGTGGATTGGAAATGCTTCAAAAAGGTTTAGGGAGGTTTTGGTGGAACCAACTTCAATGATATTACAGACTGATGTAAGTGCACTGGGTTGGGGTGCAACAGATATGTCTTCCAGTTGTGGAGGCAGATGGAATGCTGATGAGACATCCCTTCTTCAATTGAGAGGGATAAATTATTTAGAGTTGTTGGGAACCTGGTGTGGGCTTAAAGCTTATTGCTCTACTGGGAGGGACTTGCATGTGCAAGTTCAGATTGACAACACCACAACAGTGGCATATGTAAACCACATGGGTGGAGTCAAGTCACAGTCTTGTGATAGACTGGCTAATCAGATTTGGAGCTGCTGCATTGACCAAAATATTTGGCTTTCAGCAATTTATTTGCCAGGTAGATTCAACAGTGTAGCTGCCACTACGTCACACCAGTTCAATGATAACATAGAATGGATGTTAAATCAGGATGTATTTAATCAAGTGATTACTGAGTATGGAATGCCAGATATTGACTTGTTTGCATCTAGATTAAATCATCAGTTGCCCAGATATGTTTCATGGGAACCAGATCCTGGTGCAGCAGCGGTGGATGCTTTCTCGCTGCATTGGGGTGGAATGTTTGTGTATGCATTTCCTCCATTCTGTCTCATCAGTAGATGCTTGCAAAAGATCAAGCAGGACTCCGCTTCAGGGGTATTGGTAGTGCCAGATTGGCCTACACAAGCATGGTTTCCTCTTGTATTACAAATGGCTAGTCAGCCTCTCATGATAATTCCCAGGCATAAAAGGCTGCTGGTAAATCCAGTAACTGGGGATTAACATCCTTTACATGATCATATTGATCTGTTAATTTGCTGATTTTAAGGAGGCTATACCTGGGGAGAGGACTGTCCGATCGTACTGTGGATGTTCTCACGTCGGCCTGCAGAGATAGGACCCAGAAGCAGTATATCACCTTGATAAGGAAGTGGGAGCAATTCTGTCTACAGCAGAATATTTCATATCAAACTGCAGGGATCACAGACATATTGGAGTTTTTGTCCACTCTTTATTTTGATCAAAAATTAAGTTACAGTGCGATCAATACAGCCAGAAGTGCTTTGTCTTCTTATTTACCCATGAATTCAGAATTGCATTCAGTAGGGACACATCCATTAGTTTCTCGATTTATGAAGGGAGTTTTCAATTCTAATCCTCCTAAACCCAGGTTTGCTGGTATTTGGAATGTGAGTGAAGTTCTTGTGCTTCTTTGCCAGGGGGCTCCTGTTGCAAGCCTATCTATAGCCAAATTAACCATGAAGGTGGTCATGCTTATGGCCTTGGTTTCAGCCCAATGTGTACAAACATTGCAAAAGCTTTGGCTAGACAGAATACACGTGTCAGCAGATGCCATTATATTTTATGTCTATGATTTGCTTAAACATAGTAGAATAGGCATGGCAGGATGTAAGATTGTGTTTTCAGCATACCCCACAGATGATCGCTTGTGTGTAGTTTCACATTTATCTCGTTACATTGAGGTCACTAAAGCCCTACAAGTCACAGTCTTGTGATAGACTGGCTAATCAGATTTGGAGCTGGTGCATTGACCAATATATTTGGCTTTCAGCAATTTATTTGCCAGGTAGATTCAACACTGTAGCTGACACTAGGTCACACCAGTTCAATGATAACATAGAATGGATGTTAAATCAGGATGTATTTAATCATGTGATTGCTCAGTATGGAATGCCAGATATTGACTTGTTTGCATCTAGATTAAATCATCAGTTGCCCAGATACTTTCTACAGGGGCACCATAGAGAGTATTCTGACCAGCTGTATCTCTGTCTGGTTTGGGGACTGTAGAGCCTCCGACTGGAAGTCTGTGCAGAGAGTGGTGAGGACAGCGGAAAAAATCATCGGGACCTCTCTCCCCTCAATCGGGGATATTGCGACCAATATATTTGGCTTTCAGCAATTTATTTGCCAGGTAGATTCAACACTGTAGCTGACACTAGGTCACACCAGTTCAATGATAACATAGAATGGATGTTAAATCAGGATGTATTTAATCATGTGATTGCTCAGTATGGAATGCCAGATATTGACTTGTTTGCATCTAGATTAAATCATCAGTTGCCCAGATACTTTCTACAGGGGCACCATAGAGAGTATTCTGACCAGCTGTATCTCTGTCTGGTTTGGGGACTGTAGAGCCTCCGACTGGAAGTCTGTGCAGAGAGTGGTGAGGACAGCGGAAAAAATCATCGGGACCTCTCTCCCCTCAATCGGGGATATTGCGACCAAACGCTGCGTGTCTAAGGCCAGCAGTATCATAAAAGACCCCACACATCTCCTTCACAGACTGTTCACTCTGCTGCCCTCGGGAAAGAGATATCGCAGCATAAGGAGCAGAACATCAAGGTTCTGCAACAGCTTCTTTCCACGAGCCATCAGACTCCTGAATGCCATGTAATGGGCTGCCACCATTGTCTATTTATCCTTTTCATCCATGCCTATCCTTCGGTTAATTTATTGTGTTGCACAGGGAGCCAAATGCAACGTAATTTCGTTTGGAACTGCATATATCAATGTATTTCTAAATGACAATAAAGTTTGTTTGACTTGACTTTGACTTTTGGAGATGTGTTTCATGGGAACCAGATCCTGGTGCAGCAGCGGTGGATGCTATCTTGCTGCATTGGGGTGGAATGTTTGTGTATGCATTTCCTCCATTCTGTCTCATTAGTAGATGCATGCAAAAGATGAAGCAGGACTCCGCTTCAGGGGTATTGGTAGTGCCAGATTGGCCTACACAAGCATGGTTTCCTCTTGTATTACAAATGGCCAGTCAGAGTCTGCATTATGTATTAGCCACGAAAAACCACACAGTAAGGTGTCAGTGCAAACAATTTCAAAGTGGCTAAAGCAGGTTCTGGGAAGTGCTGGGATTGATACTGATAAATTCAAATCTCATTCCACCAGGGCGGCATCAACTTCTGCGGCAAGGGCGATAGATCATATCTTCGTGGCCGCAGGATGGTCTAGTGAGCTAACCTTTTAAAGGTTTTATCACAAGCCGATTTCAAGGCTGGGGGTATTTGTTGATTCTGTTTTGAGTTCTGTTATAGTTTCCCCCTGAGTTAGAGGGGTTTGTTATGGTTTTGTTTGTAAATAAACTGTTATTCATTTAACAAATGTCATTATTGATGCATTCTTGATTGTTAACGACTTTTGAGTCAATCGATGCAGTGTGAACGCCGGATTTGGGTCTGCGGCGTGAAATCACAGTGCTTTGAAGTCTTCACATAGTCATTCACGTGACTCCGAAGTATCTTACTGTTTGTACTACAATAAAGAAACTATTAATCAAGACATTTTTCAGACGATTTATCTTTTGACGGCGTTGAATGTCTCGTGGAGAGTTCGTGGATGCATATAGATTGCCTTCTGATCCACGGTCTTCAATTAAAGTAATTATCGAGGTCTAAATCCTTGAGATGATGTAAAATCTGTCACTACAATTTTGTCTATAATTTTAATGATGTCTTGTATCACTAAGCATTTGTGTGTTATGTAAATGGGGCTGTTAAGCTGCAGCAGGTAATAATAGAGATTAAACAAGAATTTACTGTTTGTAGATTAATCTTTATTTTATGAGAAGTTGGAATCAGTCCCTCCGAGTTGAGGGACTCGCGTGCCCTCTGCTGCCAGCCCTCATAGATCTCATCTGGTAGTTCTAGTCTTTGCTATCTTACCATTATTCTTCAGTCATTGTTATCTGTAGATTCACTCCGCTGTTTTGAAGATTGACGCACCAACGGCTGTGCGGGGTTCTTCACGTAGTCCCTCAACTCGACGACTCATAAAATAAAGAACAAACTTCAAACTGGTAAGTTCTCGTTTAATTTTACTATTATCTGTTATTTGCACTTGATCAGTTTATTTATTCGTGTGTGTATATGTTTATATTCTGATATATGGACACACTGATCTGTTTTGTAGTAAATGCCTACTATGTTCTGTGTGCTGAAGCAAAGCAAGAATTTCATTGTCCTATCAGGGACACATGACAATAAACTCACTTGAACTTGAGATCGGAGATTGTGTGTTGTTAATTATGTCAAAAGGTACATTGAAGTTACTAAGAACCTACAATATGATGAAAAAGCCTTCTTCATAAGATATAAAAAGCCACACAAGAGTGTCAGTGCAGACTATTTCAAGATGGATAATGTGTACACTGTTGAAAACAGGAGTCAATGCAGATATTTTCAAGTCACACTCTACCAGGGCTGCAACCACGTCAGCAGCCCATAGAATGGATATTCCTCTTGATGACATCCTTGCATCAGCAGGATAGTCAGTTGAACGCATATTTCAGAAGTTTGATAATAAATCACTTTATACATCTGGACAAATTGCAGATAGAATTCTGGACAGTGTTACACGAGCTATTTGTCTGTAGCTCCAAGATAATGGGATTCTGGTCCTGTTAAAGGCGATGTACATGTATGTAAATTTATGAACACGTTTTGATGGTCTATGACACTTCTACCATCTATGGTTTATCTGTATAAAGTGTACACATTCAGATTGGTTTACTGCATGAAACCACAGAGGTTCGAATGCTTCATGTAGTCTCGTAATGAGACTTCAAAAAAAAATATAAAGATTAAACAAGAATTTACCATATGTAGTTTGATCTTTATTTTATGAGGAGTGGGAACCTACATGCCCCCTCCACTCCCAACCCTGAATTTCATAAATAATATTTGGTATGTCAAGGATTATTAATCTTTCTACAGTTTGAATCTGGTTCAAGTGGACTGTGGTTTCATACAGTTGCTCTGAAGATTGAGGAGCATGTGTACTGGCGGGTTCTTCAGGTAATCCCTCATTCCAACTTCTCATAAAATAAAGATCAATCTACAAACGGTAAATTCTTATTTAATCTCTATTATTACCTGCTGCAGCTTAACAGCCCCATTTACATAACACACAAATGCTTAGTGATACAAGACAGCATTAAAATTATAGACAAAATTGTAGTGACAGATTTTACATCATCTCAAGGATTTAGACCTCGATAATTACTTTAATTGAAGACCGTGGATCAGAAGGCAATCTATATGCATCCACGAGCTCTCCACAAGACATTCAACGCCGTCAAAAGATAAATCGTCCGAAAACTGTCTTGATTAATAGTTTCTTTATTGTAGTACAAACAGTAAGATAATCATAAAAGCTTCTTCTTGTATAAGTACATTTCAATCATACTCGTGGTCATGCTCGTGCATGGTCAAAAACAATGTCGCTTCCCCGATCTTCATTGAACTAAACTAAATCCCAGTCACGACCACGCGCCAGACTATGTATAAATCCCACCCGCATAATTACAGGCAGATAAAATTTAAAGGTAACTGGTTATAGTTATAACATACTGAGTTAAGCTAAATGGCTACTACATTGTCCTGAGTATATAATGAGGCCATTACCAATAGACATTAAAAAAGTTATAAAAGCTTAACATATATCAAAAACTGCAAATATTTGTGGCAGATTGCAAGGAAAGACAAAGTGATTGTGTAACTCATTGGGTCAGGCAGTATCCTTGGAAAACATGGATACGCTATGTTTTAGGTCGGGTCCATTTTTCAGACTGATTGTAGTAGGGGGTAAAAATCTGGTTGAAAGGTGAGGGCTGGACAAATCCTGCCAAGTGATAGGTGGTGATTGCAGGTGAGGGGAATTTGGGGGGTTCCACTGGCAAATGTACGGTCAAAAGTCAGAATTAAAAAGTCAAAAGGCCATGAGATAAGGAGACGAGGAGAGA
The DNA here is from genome assembly GCA_963514005.1 of Raja brachyura. Next base: position 74,096,187 of record OY740790.1, read on the forward strand.
ATTGTGAAGCCAAAGGGAAGGATATATAGGGGGAAGTGAGAAGGGGAAAGGTGACTGTACAGATGTAACACGCCAGATCTGGACTCATAACCAAAGGAAAAGGTAAATTATTTTCACTGGGTTGTAAGAATTTAGGTGAGGGGAAGATTATACAGTTTGAAATAACTGCATTATAAAGTCTCTTGAAGTTATAAATCTTCTTGTACAAACCTATAAGTACACATAGCTTTCATTAAAGGGAAGTTTGCTTGATGGATCAAACATTACGCAACTGACCAGATCCATGCTTCTTTCATTTCTCTTCCTCACTAATACTTGCAGCGTAGAATTATGGCTTTAAGTGCTCTGCACTATCCTCAGGGAGGGCACAGAGCATTCCACATTGCCTCAGTCTCCATCAAGGTCCAGGCATCACTTTTGTAGTTAAGGAAACTTGCAGCCCACACACCAATACCACGCAGTTTGAGCCTCTTCAAGATAGTTGACTTAATTGAAACGCTCTCTGGATCATCATACCAGACCTCGTGGTAGGTTTTTCCGTCCTGTCATAAAACCACAGTTACAAAGATTAGAAGACAAGGTTGGGCCAATGACCAGTCCCATGCACAATGCTGAGATTGTTTATCAGACCTTTTCAAGACACATCAAGCCTACAAAGATATGACAAGTGGTTAGATTCAGCAAAAAAAGGCAAGGCGGGGTGGCACATTTGGTAGAGCTGCTTCCTCCCAGGTTTGGAGGGCTATGAGCCAACTGTGGGCAAATTGGACTAGCTTAGATGAGCCATCTTTGTTGGGATGGACAAGTTGGGCCGAAGTGCCTGCTTCTGTGCTGTATGATATTAACCCATTTGGCACTGGAGATATTTCCTTTTCCTCTCCCCAATCTTTCCCCAACTTCTCAACTACACAAAACTAACATGGTTTTTTTTAGCAGTTTTCACATAGGAACTTTGGACTGTAACATTAACTTATTTTTCCTTGGGCGGCACAGTGTGTAGCAGCAGAGTTTCTGCCTTACAAGTGCCAGACCAAGTTTGATCCTGACTACGGGTACTCGCTCGGAGTTTGTACATTCTTGCTGTGACCCGAGTAGGTTTTCTCCGGGATCACTGGTTTCCTCCCTCATTCCAAAGACATACAGGTTTGTAGATTAATTGGCTTGGTATACTTGTAAATTTGACCATAGAATGTGTAGGATAGTGTGAGTGTCCAGGGATCGCTGGTTGGCGCAGACTTGATTGGTCAAAGGACCTGTTTCCGTACTGTATCTCTAAACTAAACTTTCACAGATGTTGCCTGACATGCTGAGAGTTTTCCAGCATTTTGTTTTTAGTTAAGTTTAGAGGTGTAGCATGCAGGCGGGCCCTAGTGCTGCCTGAAGATAGAGTCACAAAATGCTGGAGTAACTCAGTGGGATAGGCAGCATCCCAGCCGCTCCAATCCAGCTGGTAGGCTGCGTGGAGGGGGACGAGGGCACGAATCGGAGAATAGTCGCATCCTCGACACGAAGCGACTGGGAAGCGGCTTCCCCCTTACCCTACCCCCCTCCCCCACATAGAAAAGCTAAAGAATCTCCAAAACAAACTGTTAAGACAAAATAAATAAAACAGATTGAAAAAACGGACAGACTGCAGGCAGAGGCTGCCTTCAATGCGGCACCCCTAGTGGACAGGTATAGCATGTAAGCGGGCCCTAGAGCCCACTGAAGATAGAGACACAAAATGTTAGAGTAACTCAGTGGGACAGGCAGCATCTCTGGATAGAAGGAATGGGTGATGTTTCCGGTGGAGACCCTTCTTCAAACTGAAGTGTTTCCACCCGAAATGGATCTCACCCATTCCTACTATCCAAAGATACTGCCTGTCCCTCTGAGTTACTCCAGCATTTTGTGTGTATCTTTGGAGTAAACCAGCATCTGCAGTTCCTTCCAACACCCCACTGAGTCCACGCCGAGCATCGAACTCTTGTTCATACTAATTCTATGTTATCCCAGTTTCTGATCAACTCCTTACGCATTAGGGGCAATTTACAGAGAGCCAATTAACCTACAAACCCATAAGGCATTGAGATATGGGAGGCAACCGGAGCAATCAAAGGAAACCCACGTGGTCGCAGGGGGAATGTGTAAATTCCACACGGATAGCACCCAAGATCAGGATTGAAACCTTGTCTGGAGCACTGTGAGGCAGCAGCTCTACCAGCTGTGCCACTTACATTAAAGGAAATAAGTTAAGGTCACATCAGAGAAATTAGAAAAGATAGAATTGAAGGCACTGGATGAGAGTTCATAAATATCTTACAACTAGATAGAAAATTTAATAACACAAATATCCAAGTTTTAGAATGTAGTTGAGGACTTGCCATCAAAACATCATCCAGGCAACAAATGTTCAAATACTTAATTTCATAAAATTCACATGGGTAAATACTGACATTTCACTTTAGGTGGGCATGAAGAACTTCAGATTTTGGATAACAAAAAGACTGGAGTAACTCAGCAGGCCAGGCACCTTCTCTGGAGAACATGAAGAGACTACATTTCAGATTGGCTTCTATCTTCAGACTGATTATGGGTGCAGGACAAAGCCTGGGAAGTGACAGGAGGATACAACAGAGTGTGGTTTAATTGGCAGATAGATGTGAAATGCAAAGCTAGAGGAAGGGATGAAAGTTGAAAGAGACTGGGGGAGAAATGTATGTAAAATATATTATGATGAAAAGTACAGAGGTTTGGAGACACAACAAACTTCAGATGCTGGTTCATAAAAAAAAATAACACAAAATGCTGGAGTGACTCAGTGTGGGTCAGACATCAACTCTGGAGAATGGGTAGGTGACGTTTCGTGCCGGGACCCTTTGTTCTGAAGTTACTCCGGCACTTTGTGTCTTTATTTTCCCAATTGGCACTTGTCTTACCGGATAGACAAAATAAGGGTTATCCAAATCATCATCCCAGATTCTGCCCGTGATGGACTTTGGTAGAAGCTTCATGATATTTTTATAGCTAATGGAAGATACAGAAGTAGCAGTGCAGGCCACTTTGGTGTCCGAATGATTTCCCAATTTGCAAAAGCCTGCCTGAAAAACACAAAAACAAAAAAAATTAAAGGTAGACAAAAGTGCTGGAGAAACTCAGCGGTTGAGGCAGCATCTAGGGAGCGAAGGAAATAGGCAACGTTTTGGGTTGAAACCCATCTTTAACAAAAAAAAAAAATTTTACTCCTGAACTAGCTGCTCCAATGATATGAAAGGAACAAACGCTATGTCTGCTATTCTTCTGTTTGTTTTAAAAAAAATTCCAATTGGGGTCCAAGATCCAATTGATTAATCAAAAGAATCAGGCCCCTTGACCCACCAAGTTCATGCTGACCATCAATGAACTGTTTACACTAGTTCTATGCTTCCAATTTCTCATCCACTCCCTACACGCTATGGACAATTTACAGAGGCCAATTAACCTACACACCTGCACGTCTTTGAAATGTAGGAGGAAACTGGAGCACCCAGAGGAAATCCACATGGCCACCAGGAGAATGTGCAAACTCCACACAGACAGCTCCAGAGATCAGGATCAACCCGGGTCACTAACACTGGAAGGCAGCGGCTCTATCCATTGCACTACTGGAATTGACAAGATAGTTCTGCTGAGAGAGGTTTGTTGGGAAATGGCAATAAAGAGTGGGGAACCAAGAAAAACAGGTGGGATTTTCATTCAGCACGTGGACTGAAGTCCTCTCCTGGACTGCAACCTTGACGTGGATGACAGACTTGTGGAATCCAGTGATCCTGAGAGCTATGCCGGATGAGGTTTCATATCCCTGGCAGATTCAACCAAACCAGACAGGTCTCAGCAGGCAAGGAGGCAGACAAAACAGTCCTTCAGGTTGGGGGTTGGGCATGGGGTTAACTACCCCACCCTGGAAAAAAGTGTGAGTTACAGAAACTTTGATGAATGAAAATCAAACCACACACTTGTTGAAGAAGGTGCCCCAGTGATGGGGAACATGCAGCTACCCAGCCAAACCCGCAAGGGCGCTGGGAAGCTGACACACCTTCTGATGCCAAATAAATCCATACTTGTGGGGACATGGAACATCCGAACCATGTTCCAGGCTGTTAAGGCTGCCACAATTGCCAACAAAATAGTAAGATTAAACCAGAACTTACCAGTTTGAAGATTATCTTTATTTTATGAGGTGTTACGATGGTCTAAGGGTAAGCCATAAAACTTAATTTGAGCCCAAACATCCCTGGTCTGCTCAGCTTTATAAGATCATCAACAAAAAAGGTGATGTTATCAAAAGATGTTACCATGCTGTCCAGTCTAAGTTTATTTAACGTCTGGACCCGTTGCGCTGAGAGCAGCGCCATGAGCATGACTACCTTAAGTGTGAGATTAGGCAGAGACGGAGATGGTGCCCACTGACAGAGCAGCGCGAGGACGATGCTCACATCCCATATATGTGAATATCTGGGCCTAGGGGGAGCAGAGTTAAAAATGCCCTTCTTAAATCTGGTTATTAAGGGATGAGATCGACAGTGTGGTTCCCTGACCCTAGCCATAAGTAAGATGATAAAGCACTCCTAGCACTATTAATGGCACTGTAACTGAGTTTCTGATCGTAGAACAGTGTAGAAGGAAACTCCAAAACATCCGTAATGGAAGCCGTGTCATACGAAATATTCGAGAGAGCAGTATTTCTCCCATTTTTTTTATATGAGTGATGTACTGTATCTGGGTGCTCTTCCTCCAGGCCACAGTGATCACATCTACCGTACGATCTGAAGGTCCGAGCCCCAGGAATTGTCTCCTCAGAATATACAAACCAATAAATTTATTCAGTTATGAAGAGGGTGGCCTTCCCCTGTCACAGGATGTACCAGCAGATTTTTGCTTTTTGGGACAGCCATAATGCTCTAGTGTTGTCAACCTGAAGATAAACATGCACATGATGCATATTGGTACAATAAGCCTTTAACCCATAGAGTGCTCCCAACAACTCTAGGTAGTTAATACCATGTGACTGAAGCATCAATGATTCCTGAAGATTCCATCTGCCACTGCAGCCTGAGATGGTGTTGGTAGCACCTGAACCTAGAGCACTGGCATCAGTTTGCAGGATAATTGATGGTGTGTCGACTAAAATAGTAAGTACTAGAGCAAAACCGAATATTGGTCACCCACCACTGTAACTCAGCAATGGCTTCAGCTGGCAACTGCATGGGTTTATCGAAGTGACCTCTATGAAGTTTGACTTCCTGCTCCTTTGCATGTTGTAAGTTTTGGTAGTGTAAAGGCCCAAAATGAGCAGCTGGGAAAGCAGCCACTAATTTGCCAATTATAGTAGCCACATGTCCAATAGAAGGTTTGTTCTTAACAATGAGGTTGCTGCAGGCCTCAATTCATCTAATTGCTTGCCCCAAGGCAGAGTCACTGACATGTGAATTGAGTTAATGGTGAATCCCAAATAATCAATTACTCTAGATGGTACCAACTTGGATTTAACTGGATGGATTAGGAACCCGTCTTTCAAACATGAGTTTGGTAGCTGACACAGATAATTCAGCTAATTCCATAGTTTTCCCAATGATTAAGATGTCATCCAAGTATGCCATGACTATATGATTCTGTGCCCTGAGTAGCCCCAGGACTGGTTTTAGCAATTTAGTGAATAGTCTGGCAGCTGAGGTTAACCCATTAGGCAATGTTTTAAACTGCCACAATTGCCCCATCCAGGTAAATTTCAAATATCTCCTGTGGTCTTCGTGAACGGCCAGTGAATAGTAAGCATCTTTGAGGTTGATGCATGCCATTGAACATCCCTTGGAAACCAGTTGTTTGGCAATAACAGTTTTCCATTTTGAAGTGTTTATATTGCACAAAGGTGTTAAGCTCAGTCAAATCAAGGATGATTCGGTATCCTCCATCCTTTTTTGCCTAGTAAATATATTGGACACAAATTGGCGAGACTCATGACTCGACTTCTCAATTACCCCTTTCTTGAGTAAAGATTTCAGCTTGTGCATTCGCACACACTCCTGTTGTGAAGGAATAAAAGTGTGGCTCAGTGTATGCTGTGTGGGTTGAGGTAAATTGAAAAGGAACTCAATTTGGAAACCTTGTATACTGCGCAGTATAAACGGGTCAGATGTTATCCAATGCCATTCATGTAAGAAAAATTGTAATCTCCCCCCAACTTGTAACTGATCCATCGAAAATGAGTTACGCAAACAACCAGACTCACTTACCTCAGTGGTTATTGGCGGTAAGGTGTTTGCTTCTGCACCCGAGGTCTGGGGGGTTGGGCTGTTGGAGGGCGCCATCCGCGCATCTTGAACATGGCCCGGCTTGGGCCCTGCCCTAAAAAAGGCCTCTGTGCCTGATGTTCGTGATGCCCACCATATCCGGCGAACCGTCTGGTGTATAGAGGAGGAAGGATCCTCCTGCTGCTGGAAGGATGAAATCTAGGAAGGTGTTGGGGCCTTTGTAAGGCCGGCCATTTTAGCCTCATCATCCAGCTGCTTAGGCAGGTCTTCCCCAAACAAGAGGTTTGGTGGCTGGACGTTTCCGGCTTTGCACAAAGCTGCAAATTTTGGGTTCAGAGCAGGATGGATGGCATACTTTCGGAGGGAATTTATCTCAAAATGTGCATTGCACATTAATGCCTTACCGACCTTTTGAACATTAGAGAGGGGCCCGCCATCCATCGACCTCGCAAAGGACGTGATGCCGGAGGCAAGTAATCTTAAGATATTTTGTAATTTTACTTCCTGGGCTCTGACAGCCACTCCAATGTGTCCCCAGATGGAAGGATTCACTGCCGGGACATTCAATGAGGCACGGTTTTCTGGGGTATAGCATTTGGACATGATTTCTTCCATGGCCTGATCTTGGAGCTGGTGAGAGGCCATATAATTAATGCTCATGGCCAACTCCTCTCCCAGTGGTTCCCCTGATTGGGAAAGGATGGCAAATTTGGATGCCATGGGGGGTACTCCCAGGCTTAGCCCCTCGTGCATTGAAGCATGCTCCCCAGCTGTGCCTCCGTAAACTGAGTCAGTGTAAAACTGGCCTCGTACGCTCCCCTCCTCAGAGAGGGAGACATTATGCAGGCCTGAGACTGGTGCGCTGCCACGGGTTCTCCATAATACCCGGGCTCAGATAGCTCCCTTCTTTGGGGCATATCTCTTTGGAGCAACCTCCCCACTAGGTGCTCCATGTGGGTCAGTCTCCCAAAAACACTGCCATTTGAAGGAGGAGAACCCTCCTGGCCAGACTCATCTGAGTCCAGGGCCCTGACAGACCTCCTGATGGCTTTTCTCCCCTGCGGGGTAGCCAAGGTGCTTACTGTCGGCACCAAGTCTGTAGGCGCTGGCTCCTCTGCCAGCGACTCTGAAGGCGAAATCGGTCGCCGCCAGCTACCCGCAGGCCCGCAGTCTTCAGTAGCCAGCTTCGCTGCGGCCCGCCTCTTCACCTTAGACATAGTCTCCGCAAAGTTCGAGTACTCTGTAAAGATAGTAACCGAACCGGGAGCAACGACCTCAGATAAAGTATAAGCACTTATCTGAGTGTTTTAAACTTACCGTGGAAGGAGCGATGCGCCCATCCAGTCAGTCGTTGCGCAGACGTAATGACGCACATGCGGACTGGCGGGCTTCTTCACGGAATCACTCACGTGACTCCGAAGTAAAATGGTGCGCTACAATCTCTTAGTCCTGGGCTTGGCTGAAACAAGATGCACAGTCAGGGAAGTTCAAATTGGTCAGCGAGCAGTCCATTATCTACTCCAGACAAGAAGAGGAGGGAGCTAAGCAAACATAGGGAGTGGGCATCATGATGATGAAGGATGTTAGAAAGGATATAACAGTGTGGGAACCCATCAGCTCTTGCCTCATCTCCGCAACTTTCAAATCAAAATGGAGTTGGATTGGAGGCACCCTCAGGAAGCCTGCCATAAACATCACCTGGCAAGCCCTGAAAGGAAAAAGGAAAAGAGGTCACCCCAGGAACAGCTGGAAGAGAGGTGTCCAGACAGAAATGTCTGAGAGTGGGCTCAAATGGGGAAATATTGAAAGAACTGCCAACAACCGAGTGAGGTGGAGTACATTTGTCAATGGCCTATGCGCCCTAGAGGAGCAAAGGGCTTGAGAAGAAGAAGAGGAAGACATGAATGGAGTGATAGGGTTAGAATGAAGGGTGCTGAAAAAAGTGGTATACAATGGCCTGCCCATTATTGAAGGAATCTACAGGACGCTTAGATTGTTGGATTGAACCTTGGATTGTTTACACCCGTTGGAGCCGTTGGAAGAGATGGAGGGGGAGGAGCGACACCCGACCGGTAAACTTAAAAATCCAGCGTGGGGCTTGATTTTCAGAGGCCCACAGGAGCCGTTGGAAGAGAAGGAGGGGGAGGAGCAACACCCGACTGGTAAGGTTTAAAATCCAGCGCGGGGCTTGTTTACCGAAATCCATAACGTTCCATTGGGAGAAGTGTTTTTTTTGAGGAAGCCGCTAATTGGTGGGAAGTGGACTAGGGTAAGCAGCTGATTGGCAGTCAGATTTCAGCAGTTTGTAGTGTACTTTGTATTGTGTTGATATTGTATCCTGTGTAAGGGGGGGGGGGGGGGGAGTATGAAGGCCAGGGCAGTGTACTGTTGTGGATGTCAGATGTGGGAGTTCAAGGAATCTGATTGCCCTCCGGACATCCACATCTGCACCAGGTGTGTCGAGATAGGGCTCCTAAAGGACTGTGTTAGGAGCCTGAAGCAGCAGCTCGATGACCTCCGTCTGGTCAGGGAGAGGGAGGAGGTCATGGAGAGCAGCTACAGGGAGGTAGTCACTCCAAAACCACAGGAGGCAGACAAGTGGGTCACAGTTAGGAAGGGCAAGTGGCAGAGGCATGGGCTAGAGAGTACCCCTGTGACTGTACACCTTGAAAATAGGTACTCCAATTTGAGTGCAGTTGGGGTGGACAGCCTACCTGGGGGTAGCAACAGCGACTGGGCCTCCGGTAGAGAGACCGGCCCAGATGCTCAGAAGCATAAGGAAAAGAAGAGGAGGGCATTAGTAATAGAGGACTCCATAGTTAGGGGGTCAGATTGGCTATTCTGTGGACGCAGTCCGGAGACCCGGATGGTAGTTTGCCTCCCTGGTGCCAGGATCCGGGGTGTGTCTGAACGTGTCCAAGATATCCTGAAAAGGGAGGGAGGGGAGCCTGAGGTCGTGGTGCATATTGGTACCAATGACATAGGTAGAAAAAGAGAAGAGGTCCTAAAAGGAGAATTTAGGGAGTTAGGAAGAGAGCTATGGAAAAGGACCATAAAGATAATCTCAGGACTACTTCCTGTGCCACGCAACATTGAGAGTAGGAATGGAGCAAGGTGGAGGATAAACGCATGGCTGAAGGACTGGTGCAGAGGGCAGGGATTCAAGTTTCTGGATCATTGGAACCTCTTTCAGGGAAAGAGTGACCTGTATAAAAAGGACGGGTTGCACTTGAACCCAAGGGGGACCAGTATCTTGGCGGGGAAATTTGCAAAGGCTACTGGGGGGACTTTAAACTAGATTGGTTGGGGGGACGGACTCAAATAGAGATAGCTAGGAGACGGTGTCTGAGGCAGGAGGCAGAGAAGGGAAGCACACAGACCCAACATGTACGGGGGGAAGACGAAAAAAATAATAAACCGGTAATAACAGGTGGTGGGTGTCTTAAAGATGTGAGCAGAGAGAAAGAGGGGTATAAAATGACAAAAGGAAGGACATTAGCATGGAGGATGTGGAATAGATATGGGTAGAGCTGCGAAAGGGGCAGAAAACGCCAGTGGGAGTTGTGTACAGGCCACCTAACAGTAGTATTGGAGTTGGGGATGGCATCAAACAGGAAATTAGAAGTGCGTGCAACAAGGGTAACACAGTTATAATGGGTGACTTCAATCTGCATATAGATTGGGTGAATCAAATTGGCAGGGGTGCCGAGGTAGACGATTTCTTGGAATGTATGCGGGATAGTTTTCTAAACCAGCATGTAGAGGAACCAACGAGAGAGCAGGCTATTCTAGACTGGGTATTGAGTAATGAGGAAGGGTTAGTTAGCAGTCTTGTTGTGTGTGGTCCCTTGGGCAAGAGTGACCATAATATGATTGTTCTTCATTACGATGGAGAGTGACATAATTAAGTCAGAACAAGGGTTCTAAACTTAAACAAAGGTAACTTTGAAGGTATGAGCCGTGAATTGGCCAAGATAGACTGGCAGGTGAGTCTTAAAGGGTTGACAGTGGATGTGCAATGGAAGGCATTTAAACACTGCATGGATGAAGTACAAAAATTGTTCATACCAGTTTGGCAAAAGAATAAATCAGGGAAGGTGGTGCATCCGTGGATAACTAGGGAAATCAGGGATAGCATAAAAACTAAAGATGAGGCATACAAATTGGCCAAAAAAAGCAGCCTACCAGAGGACTGGGAGAAATTCAGAATCCAGCAGAGGAGGGCAAAGGGCTTACTTAGGAAAGAGAAAATAGATTACAAAAGGAAACTGGCAGGGAACATAAAAACTGACTGCAAAGGTTTTTATAGATATGTGAAGAGAAAGAGACTAGTTAGAACAAATGTTGGTCCCTTGCAGTCAGAAGTAGGTAAATTGATCATGGGGAACAAGGACATGGCAGACCAATTGAATAACTACTTTGGTTCTGTCTTCACTAAGGAAGAGATAAATAATCTGCCGGAAATAGCAGTGGACCGGAGGTCAAATAAGATGGCGGAACTGAGTGAAATCCAGGTTAGCCGGGAAGTGGTGTTGGGTAAATTGAACGGATTAAAGGCCGATAAATCCCCAGGGCCAGATGGTCTGCATCCCAGTGCTCAAGGAGGTAGCCACGGTAATAGTGGATGCATTAGTGATAATTTTTCCAAACTCCTTAGATTCTGGAGTAGTTCCTGAGGATTGGAGGATAGCTAATGTAACCCCACTCTTTAAAAAAGGAGGGAGAGAGAAAGCGGGGAATTACAGACCAGTTAGTCTAACATCTGTGGGGAAACTGCTAGAGTCAGTTATTAAAGATGGCATAGCAGCACATTTGGAAAGTGGTGAAATCATTGGACAAAGTCAGCATGGATTTACGAAAGGTAAATCATGTCTGACGAATCTTATAGAATTTTTCGAGGATGTAACTAGTAGAGTGGATAAGGGAAAACCAGTGGATGTCATAGCGAAAGGATTTGAGTATAGGAGCAAGGAGGTTCTACTGCAGTTGTACAGGATTTTGGTGAGACCACACCTGGAGTATTGCGTACAGTTTTGGTCTCCAAATCTGAGGAAAGACATTCTTGCCAAAGAGGGGGTTCAGAGAAGGCTCACCAGACTGATTCCTAGGATGTCGGGACTTTCATATGATGAAAGACTGGATAGACTCGGCTAGTACTCACTGGAATTTAGAAGATTGAGGGGGGATCTTATAGAAACTTACAAAATTCTTAATGGGTTGGACAAGCTAGATGCAGGAAGATTGTTCTCGATGTTGGTGGAGTCCAGAACAAGGGGTCACAGTCTAAGGATAAGGGGGAATTCCTTTAGTACCGAGATGAGGAAAACATTCTTTACACAGAAAGTGGTGAGCCTCTGGAATTCTCTGCCACAGGAGGTCGTTGAGGCCAGTTCATTGGCTATATTCAAGAGGGAGTTGGCTCTTGTGGCTAAAGGGATCGGGGGGTATGGAGAGAACGCAGGTACGGGATACTGAGTTGGATGATCAGCCATGATCATATTGAATAACGGTGCAGGCTCGAAGGGCCGAGTGGACTACTCCTGCACCTATTTTTCTATGTTTTCACTGGAGCATCAGAGGTTGGGGGCAGCGCGGTAGAGCAGTAGAGTTGCTGCCTTGAAGGGCTAGAGCCCCAGTTTCAATCCAGACTACGGGTGCTGTTTGTACGGAGTTTGTATATTCTCCCTGTGTGGGTTTTCTCTGGCTGATCCAGTTTCCTCCCACACTCAAAAGACATACAGGTGTGGAGCATGAGTGAGGAGCTAGCCAAAGTTGACTGAAAGATACCCCAGCAGGCATGACAGTGGAACAACAATGGCAAACCTGTACGTCTGTTTAAATAGCACGATATAATAACTAAAAAGGTAATATGGGGAGAAAAGGTGACGTACAACGGTAAGCTGGCCAAGAATATAAAGGAGGATAGTAAAAGCTTCTTTAGTTATGTGAAGAGGAAAAAAATAGCTAAGACAAAATATTTGAACCTTGAATACTGAAACAGATGACTTTATTATTGGGAACAACTAAATGGCAGATGAGTTGAACAGGATCTGTCTTCACTAAGGAAGACACAAACAATCTCCCTGATGTAATAGTGGCCAGAGGATCTAGGGTGATGGAGGAACTGAAGGAAATTCATATTAGGCAAAAAATGGGGTTGAGAGACTGATGGGACTGATGGCTGATAAATCCCCAGGGCCTGATGGTCTGCATCCCAGGGTACTTAAGGTAGTGGCTCTAGAAATTGTGGACGCATTTATGATCATTTTCCAATGTTCTATAGATTCAGGATCAATTCCTGTGGATGGAGAGTAGCTAATGTTACCCCACTTTTTAAGAAAGGTGGAAGTGAGAAAACAGGGAATTATAGACCAGTCAATTATAAAAGATGAAATAGCGGTACATTTGGATAGTAGTAAAAGGATCAGTCCAAGTCAGCATGGATTTACGAAGGGGCTAACTAATCTTCTGGAAATTTTTGAGGATGTGACTAGGAAAATGGACAAGGGAGAACCAGTGGATGTAGTGTACCTGGAGTTTCAGAAATAATTTGATAAGGTACAAAATGTGAGATTAGTGGACAAAATTAGAGCACAAGATATTGGGGGTAGTGTATTGACTTGAATGGAAAGATGATTGGTAGACAGGAAAGAAAGAGCAGGGATAAACAGGTCCCTTTCAGAAGAGCAGGCAGTGACTAGTGGGGTGCCGCAGGGCTCGGTGCTGGGACCGCACCTATTTACAATATACATTAATGATTTAGATGAAGGGATTAAAAGTAACATTAGCAAATTTGCAGATGATACAAAGCTTGGTGGCAGTGTAAACTATGAGGAGGATGCTACGAGGATGCAGGGTGACATGGACAGTTTGGGTGAGTAGGCAGATGAATGGCAGATGCAGTTTAATGTGGATAAATGTGAGGTTATCCACTTTGGTGGCAAAAACAGGAAGGCAGATTAGTATCTGAATGGTGTCATTGGGATAAGGGGGAGTATAACAAGATCTGGGGGTCCTTGTTCATCAGTCCCTTGAGTATAGTAGCAGAGCGGTCCTTCTGCAGTTGTACAGGGCGCTAGTCAGACCACACCTGGAGTATTATGTGCAGTTTTGGTCTCCAAATTAGTGGAAGGACATTCTTGATATTGAGGGAGTGCAGCGTAGGTTCACAAGATTAATTCCTGGGATGACAGGACCAGAATGAGAGGGAATCCTATTGAAACATACAAGATTATTATGTTTTGGACACGCTAGAGGCAGGAAACATGTTCCCGATGTTGGGGGGATCCAAAACCAGAAGCCACAGTTTAAGTATAAGGGGTAAACCATTTAGAACAGAGATGAGGAAAAATATTTTCACACAGAGGGTTGTGAATCTGTGGAATTTCTCCGCCTCAGAAGGCAGTGGAGGCCAATTCTCTGGATGCTTTCAATAGAGTTAGATAGAGCTCTTAAAGATAGCAGTCAGGGAATATGGGGAGAAGGCAGGAACGGGGTACTAATTGTGGATGATCAGCCATGATCATATTGAATGGCAGTGCTGGTTCGATTGGCCGAATGGCCTATTCCTGCACCTATTTGTGTATTGTCTATAGTTAATTGGCTTCGTTAAAATTGTAAATTGTCCCTCGTGTGTGAAGGAAAGTGCTAGCGTGCAGGTATTGGTGGTCAGTGCAGACTAGCTGAAGGGCCTGTTTCTTTAAACTAAACTAAATTTCATAGTATATAAAATTATGGGAGGCATAGATAGGGTAGATGGATGGATATACCAAAGACGAGAGGGCATAAGACTTTAGACTTTAGAGATGCAGAGGGGAAACAGGCCTTCCGGCGCACAGAGTCTACACTGACCAGTGATCCCCCATACACAAGGGACACATTACCATTTTACTGAACCTAAAACCCTGTACGTCTTTGGAGCGTAGGAGGAAACCCGAGCACCCGGAGAAAACCAATTGGTCGCAGTGGGAACCTGCAAACTCAATACAGACAACACCCATAGTCAGTATCAAACCCAGGCCTCTGGCACTGTGAGGCAGCAGCTCTGCCACTACGCCAGTGTGCTGCACCAGGTGAGAGGAAGAATTAAATTTGTGCTTGCAGCAGCATAACAGGTCTGTAAACACAGTACTCAATAGATATTAGAATAAACAAACAAAATAAAATAAAATGTTCAATGGAAAAAAAAACTATATTAGTGCAAAAAAATACACAAGCCTGAAGTCCCGAGCAATCAAGACAGTTTGAAGTTCAAGAGAGTATTCGCCGACATACCAAATCTCCTCAATTTTCTAAGGAAGTAGAGGTGTTGATGGGCTTTCTTTGTGATTACATCAAAGTGCTGGGTTAAGGACAGATCCTCAGTGATATGCACGCCCAGGGACTTGAAGTTGCTGACTCGCTCCACCACTAAAATATTGTGGATACTCGACCTTTCTCTTCGAACGTCAACAGTCAGTTCCATGGACTTACTGATGTTGAGAGCAAGGATGCTGTTCTGGCACCATTCAATCAGATGATCAATCTCCCTCTTAGACTCTGACTCATCATTATCTGTAATTTGTCCAACATCAGAGGTGTTGTTGCAAATTTAAACATCTAACATCAGAGTACAGCACAAGAACAGGCCATTTGCCTCACAATGTCTGTGCCGAACATGGTGGTAAGAACATAATTTATCTACCTGCACATAACCAATGTCTCTTCATTCACTGCATATCCAGAACAGGAAAGCATCAGCTGGTATATTATCACACATGTCATTACCATTACGTGGCTTACACTCCAAACCAGGTTGAGTGGTACCATCTGCATTTTACAGTTTTGCTCAAGGGTAAGTTGGGTGGATGAGCAATCCTCTCCCAGCAAGAAAGAAAGAACACAATACATAACATAAATTAAACATCCACCACAGTGTGACCAGTACTTTCCAATGTGATCATAGAATCATAGAAAATAGGTGCAGGAGAAGGCCATTCCGCCCTTCGAGCCTGCACCACCATTCAATATGATCATGGCTGATCATCCAACTCAGTATCCTGCACCGGCCTTCTCTGCATAAGCCCTGATCCCTTTAGCCACAAGGGCCACATCTAGCTACCTCTTAAATATAGCCAATGAACTGGCCTCAACTACCTTCTGAGGCAGAGAATTCCACAGACTCACCACTCTCTGGGTGAAAAAAGATCTTCTCATCTCGGTCCTAAAAGACTTCCCCCTTATCCTTAACCTGTGACCCCCTTGTTCTGGAGTTCCCCAACATCGGGAACAATCTTCCTGCATCTAGCCTGTCCAACCCCTTAAGAATTTTGTAAGCCTCTATAAGATCCCTCCTCAATCTCCTAAATTCCAGCGAGTACAAGCAGAGTCTATCCAGTCTTTCTTCATATGGAAGTCCTGCCATCCCAGGAATCAGTCTGGTGAACCTTCTCTGTACTCCCGCTATGGCAAGATTGTCTTTCCTCAGATTAGGAGACCAAAACTGTATGCAATACTCCAGGTGTGGCCTCACCAAGACCCTGTACAACTGCAGTAGAACCTCCCTGCTCTTGTACTTAAATCCTTTTGCTATGAATGCCAACATGCTATTTGCTTTCTTCACAGCCTGCTGCACCTGCAGGTCTACCTTCAATGACTGGTGTACCATGACACCCAGGCCTCGTTGCATCTCCCCTTTTCCTAATTGGCCACCATTCAGATAATAATCTACCCTCCTGTTTTTGCAGCCAAAGTGGATAACCTCACATTATCCACATTATACTGCATCTGGCATGCATTTGCCCACTCACCCAAGTCACCTTGCAACCTCCTAGCATCCTCCTCATAGCTAGCACTGCCCCTCAGCTTTGTGTCATTCGCAAACTTGGAGATGTTGCATTCAATTCCCTCATCCAGATCATTAATATATATTGTAAATAGCTGGGGTCCCAGCACTGAGCCTTGCAGTACCCCACTACTCATTGCCTGCCATTCTGAAAAGGACCCGTTTACTCCTACTCTTTGCTTCCTGTCTGCCAGCCAGTTCTCAGTCCACATCAATACTGAACCCCCAATGCCGTGTGCTTTAAGTTTATATGCTAATCTCTTATTTGGGACCTTGTCGAAAGCTTTCTGAAAGTCCAGATATAACACATCCACAGGTTTTCCCTTATCCACTCTGCTAGTTACATCCTCAAAAAATTCTATAAAATTCGTCAGACATGATTTACCTTTCATAAATCCATGCTGACTTTGTCCAATGTTTTCACCACTTTCCAAATGTGCTGCTATCCCATCTTTAATATCTGACTCTAGCATTTTCCCCACAACCGATGTTAGACTAATTGGTCTGTAATTCCCCGTTTTCTCTCTCCCACCCTTTTTAAAAATTGGGGTTACATTAGCTACCCTCCAATCCTCAGGAACTACTCCAGAATCTAAAGAGTTTTGAAAAATTATCACTAATGCATCCACTATTTCTGGAGCTACTTCCTTAAGTACTCTGGGATGCAGCCTATCAGGCCCTGGGGACTTATCAGCCGTTAATCCATTCAATTTACCCAACACCACTTCCCGGCTAACCTGGATTTCACTCAGTTCCTCCACCTCATTTGACCCCCAGTCCTCTGCTATTTCCGGCAGATTATTTATGTCTTCCTTTGTGAAGACAGAACCAAAGTAGTTATTCAATTGATCTGCCATGTCCTTGTTCCCCATGATCAATTCACCAATTTCTGACTGCAAGGGACCTACATTTGTTTAAACTAACCTTTTTCTCTTCACATATCTATAAAAACTTTTGCAGTCCGTTTTTATGTTCCGTGCCAGATTTCTTTCATAATCTATTTTTCCTTTCCTAATTAAGCACTTTGTCCTCCTCTGCTGGACTCTGAATTTCTCCCAGTCCTCTGGTAGGCTGCTTTTTCTGGCTAATTTGTATGCTTCATCTCTAGTTTTGATACAATGCCTGATTTCCCTTGTTATCCACGGATGCACTACCTTCCCTGGTTTATTCTTTTGCCAAACTGGGATGAACAATTGTTGTAGTTCATCCATGCAGTCTTTAAATGCCTTCCATTGCATATCCACCATCAACCCTTTAAGAATCACTTGCCAGTCTATCCTGGCCAATTCACGTCTCATAAGCTCAAAGTTACCTTTGCTTAAGTTCAGAATCCTTGTTTCTGAATTAACAATGTCACTCTCCAACCTAATGAAGAACTCAACCATGTTATGGTCACTCTTGCCCAAGGGGCCACGCACAACAAGACTGCTAACTAACCCTTTCTCATTACTCAGTACCCAGTCTAGAATAGCCTGCTCTCTCATTTGTTCCTCTACCTACCGATGATTCTTACAAGTGGCGGCGGCTCACCTGCAGTACGTCTGTCTTTTATTTTATTTTTGTCTTCGTGCCTGTTTTTAGACTCTAAGACTTTTGCCTTCCACCAGTGAGGAGGTGTTTGGTGAACTCACTGTGGTGGATGTTAATTTTTGTGTTCATTGTGTGGTTTTGTCATTTTTATATATGTATGACTGCAGTCACGAAATTTCGTTCAGACCGAAAGGTCTGAATGACGATAAAGGCCATTCATTCATTCTACATGTTGGTTTAGAAAACTATCCCGTGTACATTCCAAGAAATTCTCTTCCTCAGCACCCCTGCCAATTTGATTCACCCAATCTATATGTAGATTGAAGTCACCCATTATAACTGTATTACCCTTGTTGCACGCATTTCTAATTTCATGTTTAATGCCATCCCCAACTCCACTACTACTGTTAGGTGGCCTGTACACAACTCCCACTGGCGTTTTCTGCCCCTTCGTGTTTCGCAGCTCTACCCGTATTGATTCCACATCCTCCAAGCTAATGTCCTTCCTTTCCATTGCGTTAATCTCCTCTCTAACCAGCAACGCTACTCCATCTCCTTTTCCTTTCTGTCTATCCCTCCTGAATATTGAATATCCCTGGATGTTCAGCTCTCAGCCTTGGTCACCCTGGAGCCATTTCTCTGTGATCCCAACTATATCATATTCATTAATAACCATCTGCATATTCAACTCATCCACCTTATTACGAATGCTTCTTGCATTGAGACACAAAGCCATCAGGCTTGTTTTTACAACACTCTTACCCCTTATACAATTATGTTGAAAAGTGGCCCTTTTTGATTTTTGCCCTGGATTTTTCTGCCTGCCACTTTTCACCTTGCTACCTATTTCTTCTACCCTCATTTTACATCCCTCTGTCTCTCTGCTCATGCTCCCATGTGATGGAAGACACAAAAGTTCAGTCAGTCTTCCTGTTCTGTGGACCCGTGGTCAGGGCCCTGAACCCTCTGCTGTCGCCGCTATGGACCGCCCGATGTACACGCCCTCTCGCTGGGATGATGGAAACTCCGACGTCAGGACGGATTGGAACACCAAAATTGGTCGCTTCCTACCAGAGACCACGGCTTCACGATGTCAGGTCCACAGGCTCAGCGGTCGGGGCATCTCTTCAGACGATCCTCGACGAAGGTTGCAGGCAGTTTCATGATGGTAAAATTCATGCTGCGCCCGCAGCTAGAAGCTCCACGGGCCATGCTCCACGATGTTAGAGCAGGCCACCACGGTCGGAACTCCAACACTGGAGCTCTGCGATGTTGAAGTCCACGCTCTGCCCTCTGCTGAAGCTCTAGGCTCTGGAACGGTCTCCGGTCGGAAAGGCCGCACCAATTCAGTTGATAGGCGGCGAGGGGGGCGAAAATGCAACCCGGAGAAAAGTTGCATCTCCGCCGAGGTAGGTGACTGGAAATGGTTTACTCCTTCCCCTGCCAGCATCCCCGGCATAAGACATACCGGGAGACACTAACACATGCACTAGGACACATTAAAAAATAACAATAGTGGAAAAAACACACGAGCTGCTGGCATTGCTGCCGCAAACGGCACCATCTTAGAGGTAAAAATCCAGGATCAACTGTAATCTGGTCACCACTAATGTCTTCCCTGCAACGGTGCAGGAGAGAAACCAATAGACAAGGAGAGAGAAGACACAAAGTGCTGGAGTAGCACAGTGGGTCAGGCAATATCCTTCGAGTACATGGACATTAACATTTCGGATCGGGTCACTTAATCATTACTCTGTGTTCTCCAGCGATCCTGCTTGACCTGCTGAGTTACTCCAGCACTTTGTGTCTTCTTTCATAAACCAGCATCTGCAGTTCCTTATTTCTACAAGCCATGTCATCTTCTATTTTTCAGCTTTCTCCCACCAACTGCATCAGTCTGAAGAAGGCTCCCAACTCGAAAAGTTGCCATGGAGTCATTTAGTACATAAATTGTGTCTTCAGCCCATCATGTCCATGCTGACCATCTATACATCCTAGTTACCAGCACTAGGTCTTCTCTGCCTTAAAAAAGGCACAGAGTGCTGGAATAAGTCAGCAGGCCAGGCAGCATCTCTGGAGAAATTCGATAGGTGACATTTTGGGTTGGGATCCTTCTTCAGTCTACCAGCATTTGCAATAAAGCATCATCTACAGTTCCTTGTTTCTACCATTGGACCAGCCATTTGGATCAATTTTGACAAATTTGGCAGGAGGGTAGCTCCGGGTCATATTAGCTTACCAGACCTAATAGTGCCAAAACTGAAGTCTGTAGTGAAACTGAATCAAGGTCCTTAAAAGTTCATAGTCGCTGAGGTAGGGTTGTGGCTAATGCAATTTCTTATATGGCTCAATGCTCGACTGCTGTGATTGATTAAACTTGGAACAAATTTTGAAGTAGTCCATTCACAGGACAAAACAAACATTGGGTTTTTCACTTCACTGAGTAACTCAGCAGGACAGGCAGCATCTTTGGAGAGAAGGTATGGATGACATTTCAGGTCAGAACCCTTCTATTCCCAACAATCATCAGGCTGTTACTATAACAGTACGAACTATAACTAAATTCTTAACTACGAACTGCCTGGGTTGCACTAGGGACTTTGGGCTTTGTTTTGTTTTTGCACTGCATTAGGTTTATTTATTTATTTTACTTTTTTTCCCTTTATTATATTTATTGAGTACTACATCTACAAACCTGTCATGCTGCCGCTGCGAGTAAGAATTTAATTGTTCCATTTCAGGACATATGACAATAAAACACTCTTGACTTAAAATTCAGCTGTGTGCCAATCAACATACCAAAGGAATGAGCTATCAGTGAACTGATTGCATTGCTATCTCCTGAGAGAATTATCGGGCCTTTGCAAGGCCACAATAACATTGAGAAGGAATGGTTATTTGATAGGACTAACTTACCTCACGGAAGTGGTTGCAAGTGAAGTCATGACCAAACCATGAAACTCCCATAATGATCTTTTTAGAGTCAATGCCCATTTTTTAAAAAAAAGAGAGACCTGAAAGGGCAAAAACAATTATTTGGATTTCAATTAGTCTGTTATACAAGTGTCAGCATGTAGCCTGGTTTCTACAGGTCTTGAACTTCTACAGGACAGTAAAGAGTACATTGAATGTTTGCATTACAGCTTAGTTTGGGAGAAAGCAGGAATGGGGTACTAATTCGAATGGGCAGAAATCACTTTTAAAATATGGGGGGGGAAACAATGAGGCCTAACATCTAGGACAGGGGTCGGCAACCTACGGCCCATGGGCCGGATCCGGCCCCTAACCCGAATTCATCCGGACTGCAGGCGTATTTTTTTTCAATTAGTTTTTGCGACCTGGGAACTGCAGCCAGTCTCGGGCATGCAGGCAACTTGGGAACTGCAAACGGACCTGGGCGCTACAGCCAGTCCCAGGGCAGGCAAGCCGACCTGGGCGCGCTGGGGACCTAGGAACAGCAGGCCTTTTGGCCCACCGTGTCCGCGCCGATCAGTAATCACCCCAGACACTAGCACCATCCGACACTCTAGGGACAATTTACAATTTACCAAAGCACCTAACCCACAAACCTGTTGTAGCTTAAGTCCCCCCCCGTCCCCCCAAGATCCGATGATCAGCAGGATCATATTGAATGGTGGTGCTGGCTCAAAGGGCTGAATAGCCTACTCCTGCACCGATTTTCTACGTTTCTAACACAAACGCCCAGGAACGAAGATGATTGCAAAAAGTGAATACTGCCTGAGCCATCATGGATACTGACCTCCCACCATCGTAGTGATCTACAAGAGTCTCTGCCCCCAAAATACAGCCAGCAACATCACAGACCCACCCTGGTCACACTCCCATACTGTCGAGAAGAAGGTATGGTAGCCTGAAATTGGTAATGTACAGGTTCAGGAGCAGCTTCTTCCAAACAACCGTCAGGTTATTAAATGCTACCACCTCCCACTAAGCTCCAAACTACACGAGGGCGTTGTTTTGTCTTTGCACTATTATTGTTTTTTTATTTACCAAACATTTTGGTTGATTATGGCATTTACAGGGTTCTATGTTTAGTACGATATAAAGATGGTACGATGGCGCAATGGTAGAGTTGCTGCTTTACAGGGCCAGGACCCGGGTTCAATTCTGTCCAGACCATCTGTAAATTGTCTCTCGTATGTAGTTTAGAACTAGAGTAAGGAGATCGCTGGTTGGCGTGGAGTCTGAGCCGATGGGCTTGTTTCCACGCTGTAGCTTTAAAACTAAAAATAACTAAAACTAGTATCTGTTGTGCTGCGCCAAGTAAAAATGTCGTTATTCCGATTCAGGATATATGACAATACAATACTGAAAGAGTTAGTTATTAATTGATTGTTGTCATATTTAAGCTTTCCTGTTGTAAAAGGCCAATTGTAACGCATGAAGGGATTTGGACAATTCCCATCGTGACAAGGGTTTTTTTTAACTTAAGTTGAATAGTTCACAGGTCTCTTACAGGGTTTTTTTATGCAAGTTGAGGAGGTTAATCAGATAAGAAGGGGCCCAGAGGATGCCATTGGGATGACTGGCTTTTGGCAAAGAGTGAAAAACAACTCCATATTTGGAGGTGGATGATGGTTTTCATACATTACATCATGCAATTGGTTTTAAATCTGTACGTATATAAGTTTGAGTTTTCTGGTATTTTTTTTGTGTGTGCTGCTGGGGATTCTGACGTAAAACTGTTGCATCTGAGTCTCTAGTTCCTCACCTGTCAGACGTTAAATTAAAGCTTTGTATGGTCTTAAGAATTCGTACTTTGTCTATTTTTTAAGTGAACTTTTACAATACACTGGACTCTCTCTTGTGATGCGTTGAAAGTGGAGGTCTTGTTGAACATACCATCAAAGACATCGCGGTAGGTAGAAAATGGCTTTGCAACACAACCATTCAAGTATTTTGGAATATCAAAGGATGTCACCAATATAATGTCACTGTGTTTTATGATTTCGTGAAAGGCATCGCATTGTGTCACAGAGCAGTCTGGCTGCCAAGGGAAAATAGTAGAGATCTAAGATTCAAATGTAACAAGAAGTTAATTTCATTTCCAACCACATACAATATTCTATATGCCTCCTGGCATGCATACAGTGTAGAACAGTACAATACAGAAACAAGGAACAGCAGATGCTGGATAACAAAAAAGACTTCCGGGTTTGTAGATTAATTGGCTTGGTATAATGTGTATTGTCCCTAGTGTGTGTAGGATAGTGTTAATGTACTGGGATAGCCGGTCAGCACGAACTTGGTGGGCCGAAGGGCCTGTTTTCAAGCTGTATCTCTAAAAACAAAAAAACCCACAAAGCGATGGAGTAAGTCAGTGAATCAGGCAGCATGAAGAAGGATCTGAGGAAGGGTCCCTTTTTTAGATAGCATGCAAAACAAAGCTTTTCACTGTATTGTGGTACATGTGACAATATTAAACCTGACCAGTCTGTGCAAATCCAGTTTACGTGCTTGTTCAACATTTGCACCATCCAGGTTTGGGTTCCAAATAGCAAGCCAATGTTTCCTTTCTTGCTCCCACTTCTCTGACCCAGTGACAAGGGAGGAGGGTTAAGACGCCCTGTCAGGTGGGAGCTGAGATCTGATAACCCAGCAATGAGCAGGGTCTGCATGGCTCACAGAACCAGAGGCTTCACCACAGCTCTGCAACACCATCACTCCATTCTAGGGCAGCAGCCCTGTAGTGCGCACTTTTTAACAGCAAGTAGTTTCCCTCTACCTTCACCCAAATAAATGCCAAGAGCGGTTTCTTTACCCGGTTTAATTGATTGATTGAAAAATACAGCATGGAAACAGGCCCTTTGGCACCGAGCATGCCAACCATCATGCACCCGTTCACACTAGTTCTATGTTATCTGTTGTATTCGAGGGCTAAATAACTCACAAACTACACTTGGTGTCCAGAACCCGAAGTGTATTTATTACAAGCCAAACATGGTTGCTGCTAAAACCCTGCAGATCTCCCAGGGACCCTCCCTGAGGAAACATTCATTTCGAGACAGAGCCCTCTAGTGGTGACTCCAGAACACAACATTATCCCACTCGCTCATCCAGTCCCGACAAACTAGCGGCAATTTTACAGAGGCCAATTTACCTACAAACCTGCAATGTCTTTGGGATATGAGAGGTAACAGGAGCACCCAGAGGAAACTGACGCGATCACAGGGAGAACGTGCAAACTCCACACAGACAGCACCCGAGGTGAGGATCAAACTCTGATCTCTGTCGCTATGAGGCAGCGGCTCTACCAGCTTTGCCACTGTGTCACCACTTTCCTTGGTTAATGCTTCATTAAAGCTCAACCTAACTCACTGATATCTACATTGGGATATTTCTTCTTTTTAAAAAAAAAAAGTTTTACATTTTTTATTTATTAGTACAGTAAATTATATTAATACACGCCATGTATATATTATTACATTTATTGTACCCCTTCATTTTTTAAAGCTATTAGGAAAGGATAGAAATTGAGAAAATAGAGAAAGTGAAAGAGAATAGTGATAGTGTAGTAGCGTGACGAAAGGAAAGAAGAATGACCCTTTAGACGAGAAATTAGAGAAAATAAATTAAGAGATAGACCCTAGAAAAGAAAAAAGAGAAAGAAGAAAAATGAAAAATTGAGTTGCTCTGTTATGAACATCACGCAAAAGGGATATATACCAACTTGACACTTTTCATCCCCCTTTACCAAGTCCTGACACCGGTGCCTTTTTAAAGTACTATTGCACCTTATACTTGTAGTAAGTCTATAAATGAAGACCACGTTCTATAAAAGTGATCAGACATTGGGATATTTCTGAAGACTTTTGGATGGCACAGCACATTTATAAATATTTGGATTGCCAAAGAATAGAATGTTACTGACGTAAAGTGAGCGAATGGGATTTGTGCAGATAGGCACAACGGTACCAAGGACATGTTGTTTAAGAAGGAACTGCAGATGCTGGAAAATCGAAGGTAGACAAAAATGCTGGAGAAACTCAGCGGGTGAAGCAGCATCTTTGGAACGAAGGAAATAGGCAACATTTTGGGCCGAAACCCATCTTCAGACTGATGTGAGGGTGGGGGGGTGGGGGGGGGGTTGGCAGGAAGAAGAGAGGAAGAGGTGAAGCCAGTGGGCTGAGGGAGAGCTGAGAAGGGGAGAAGAAAATAAGGACTACCTGAAATTAGAGAAGTCAATGTTCATACTGCAGAGGTGTAAACTGCCCAAGCGAAATATGAGGTGCTTCTCCTCCAATTTATGGTGGTCCCCACTCTGGCCATGGAGGAGGCAGAGGACAGAAAGGTCAGATTCGGAATGGGAGGGGGAGTTGAAGTGCTGTGCCACCGGGAGATCAGGTTGGTTATTGCGAACCGAGCGCAGCTGTTCGGCAAAGCGATATCCAATCCTCCACTTGGTCTCACCGTTGTAGAGCAGCTGACATCTAGAGCATAGGATGCAATAGATGAGCTTGGAGGAGGTGCAGGTGAACCTCTGCCGCACCTGGAAAGACTGCTTGGGTCCTTGAATGGAGTCAAGGGGGGAGGTAAAGCGACAAGATGAGCACCAGGCCACTATCTCTAGCACCATCACTGACTTCATCAACTCCGGCTCCCTGCCCTCGCAAGCCTCCAACCTCATCGTTCCCCAGCCCCGCTTGGCACGATTTTACCTTCTCCCTAACATCCACAAATCTGACTGTCCTGACAGACCCATTGTTTCTGCCCATGTGCAGATGCGGCGCCGACGGACGAGAGGCCGAAGCAAAGAAGTCGAAGCCAACGAACGGAATGGAAACGACAATAAACCAAAAGAGTCCAAAGACGAAACACCTATTAACCGAAAGGATGGGACGCCTAATTGCAAACTAACAAAAGGGCGGGACGCCTAAAACCCAAGGAACCAAAAAGCTGCGTCGCCTAAAAGCAAACTTACCGAGTGGCCGCTCTGTTGAAACGCCACCTACCCAAAAGGCGGTGGCGCCTGCAGGCCAAAGAACCGACTGCCGCTCAACATAAAAGTCCAATAACGGACTTGACGTTGCCGGGGGGTGGGACTTGTCAGTGATTGATACAGACCCCCGCTTCCATCACATCACTGTGAAGGCATGAACATTGTCCCAAACCTCCGCTCCACCCGACCCACAGCCCGCAGAGGGTGGCTGTGGGAGAGTGGGGGCTGTCCCGAGCGAAGCACACCTTCAGCCGCTTTCAACGTGGTGCTTGGGTTCCGGCTGCCCAGTCACCTATGGCTTGTGTGGGAAAATGAATCCCACGCTCCCGTCTCCCTCTTCTCTCTTTCCTCTTCTCTCTCTCCCCCCTCTCTCCCATCCCTTCTCTTCTCTCCCTCCTCTCTCTCTCCCCTCTTCTCTCTCTCTCTCTCTCCTCCTCTCTCTCCACTCTTCTCTATCTCCTCCTCTCTCTTCCCTTCTCCCCCCCTCTCTCCCTCCCTTCTCTCCCATACTCTCTACCTACTCTCTCTCCCCCGTCTCCACCCGCGGGAGCGTCCCACAGTCACTGCCATCGGACCCCAACCTCCAAACCAGGGTGATTTCCCCCCCCCCCTCCTGCCGCGGTCAGTGACTGTGGGACGCTTCCGCGGGTGGAGATGGAGGAGAGATAGAAGGGAGGGGGGGGGAGAGATGGGGGAAAGAGAGAAGAGAGACAAGGAGGGAGAGAGAGAAGGGGAGAGAAGGGAGAGAGAGAAGGGGATAGAAGGGAGAGAGAGAGAGGGGAGAGAGAGAGAGGGGAGAGAGAGACCATCCGAAGGCGGCGGGGGGCCCCAGTGGGGGTCCTTCTATAAGGGAGTTGTACCCCTTTATATTGGGGACCTGGGGTGGAGAGTGCTGCATGGAGCGGTGGTTTGTAATAAACTTTTGAGTCGGTTCACGGGCTCGTCTGCCGCATGTATTTTCTGCGGAGAGGAGGAGACCGTATTCCATGTGTATATGGAGTGTGTGAGGTTACTGCCCCTGTACCAATATCTGAAGGGGCTGTTCCTCAAGTTCTGGCTGCATTTTAGCCCCACAATCCTGGTGTTTGGACACAAGGCGGGGAGTGGGGAGAGCCGAGTGTGGGGGGGGGACTTACCTGTCGGTTTGCTCCTTGGCCTGGCCAAGATGGCCATTCGTGGGTCCAGGCAGCGGGCGGTCGACGGTCTGGCGAGAGTCGGCTGCCTGCCCCTCTTTCGGGCCTACGTCCGTGCACGTGTGTCCCTGGAGAGGGAACACGCGGTGTTCACGGGGACTCTGGAGGCCTTCCGTCAGCGCTGGTCGCCGCGTGGGGTTGAGGCGATTATAAATGAATGTACTGCTGTACTACAATGATCTGTTCATTATAGTGTGATTTTTGATTGTGTTTTGATGTGTTGTATTTTATGATTTGTGTTGAATAAAGTTTTTGAAATGGAAAAAAAAAAAAAAAAAAAGGGGAGAGAGAGAAAGGGGAGAGAGGGGGGGAGAGAGGGGGAGAAGAGTGGAGAGAGAAGAGGGGAGAGAAGGGAGAGAGAGAAGGGGAGAGAGAGTGGGAGAGAGGAGGGAGAGAGAGAAGGGAGAGAGGGAGAAGACGGGAGAGAGAGAAGAGGGGAGACGGGAGCATGGGATTCATTTTCCCTTTCAACTTCGTGCTTGGGTTCAGATTGCCCAGTCACCTATGGCTTGTGTGGGAAAATGAACCCCATGCTCCTGTCTCCCCCTTCTCTCTCCCCTCTTATCTCTCTCTCTCTCCCTTCTCTCTCTGCCATCTCTCCCCTCTTCTCTCTCTCCCCTCTTCTATCTCTTCTAATCTCTCTTCCCCTTCTCTCCTCCCCCTCTCTCCCTTCTCTCTCTCCCCACGGAAGCCTCCCACAGTCACTAACTACAGTAGGAGGGAGGGGAGGGGGGGAAAATCACTCTGGTGTGGAGGTTGGGGTCCGATGGCAGTGCATCACGGTCACTCTACAGATCCATCCCCCACCAGGAGGGTCTTAAAGCCCTCTGTTTTATCCTCGACCGGAGAAGCAACCAATCCCCATCTACTGATACTCTCCTCCGCTTAGCGGAGCAGGTCCTTACCCTCAATAACTTTGTTTGACTCCTCCCATTTCCTCCAAATACAAGGCGCAGCTATGAGCACACGCATGGGCCCTAGCTATGCCTGCCTCTTTGTAGGGTACGTCGAACAATCCTTGATCGATACGTACAATGACCCTTTCCTTGAACTCTACCTCCACTACAATGATGACTGTATTGCTGCTACCTCTTGCACCCACACACAACTCACTGACTTCATCCATTTCACCACTAACTTCCATCCGGCACTCAAGTACACCTGGACCATTTCCGACATTTCTCTACCATTTCTTGACCTCACTATCTCCATCGCAGGGGATAGCCTCCTGACCGACGTCCACTATAAACCCACTGACTCCCATGGCTCTCTGGACTACACTTTTTCTCACCCTGCTTCCTGTAAGGACTCTATCCCATCCTCACAATTCCTCCGTCTATGCCGCATCTGCACTCAGGATGAGATGTTCCACACCAGGGCATCGGAGATGTCCTCATTCTTCAGGGAACTGGAGTTCCCCTCCTCTACCATAGATGAGGCTCTCACCAGGGTCTTTTCTATGCCCCGTGACTCTACTCACTCCCCATCCCCCCCATTCGTAACAAGGGCAGAGTCCCCCTTATCCTCACCTTCCACACTACCAGCCGTCACATACAACAAATTATCCTCCGTCATTTTCGCCACCTCCAACGTGACCCTAACACTTGCCACATCTTCCCATCTCCTTTTCTGTCAGCTTTCAGGGACCGCTCCCTCCGTATCTCCCTGGTCAATTCGTCCCTTCCCACCCCCTCTCCGGGCACTTTCCCTTGCAACCGCAAGAAATGCTACACATGTCGTTTTACCTCCCCCATTGACACCATTCAAGGACCCAAGCCGTCTTTCCAGGTGCGTCAGAGGTTCACCTGTACTTCTTCCAAACTCATCTATTGCATCCGCTGCTCTAGATGTCAGCTGCTCTACATCGGCGAGAACAAGTGTAGGCTTGGCGATCGCTTCGCCAAACACCTCCGCTCAGTTCGCAATAACCACCCTGATCTCCCGGTGGCTCAGCACTTCAACTCCCCCTCCCATCAGTCTGATATAGGGTTTCGGCCGGAAATGTTGCCTATTTCCTTCACTCCACAGATGCTGCCTCACCCGCTGAGTTTCTCCAGCATTTTTGGGTACCAAGGGCATTGTAGGGTGAAGGGCTTGGTTCTGTGCCTATGACTCTATATGTCTATATTGTCAGTTGGCTTAACCTCCCTGAAAGGCTTTAATTGAATAAATAAAGGGAGATAGAATATAAAGGGCTGGAGTAACCAAGTGGGCCTGGAGGACATTGATAGGTGAATTTTTGGATCGTGATCCTACTTCTGCTCGAAAAAGGCTCCAAACCCGAAACGTTGCCTTTCCATGTCCTTCAGAGATGCTGCCTGACCCACTGAGTTACTCCAGCACTTTGTGTTCGACACAAGACGCCAGCATCCACAAGTCCTTGTGTCTTTAAATGAAGGGAGATTGGTGCGTTAAAAGGGCGAGTTACCAGCAGCTACAGCCCTAAAGTCAACTACGAAAAAGCAATGTTGCAGGGAGACGCATCCATCAACTGCAACTAAAATCTATGATTGCTATTGTTGTATTCAAACAATTGTTGAAGCATGTCTTTACCTGAGATCCGGGTATTTCTTCATGGAAAGCTTTTACGACATTTTGAATCAAGCCATTTACTTTTTCATATCGTTTCACATCTGCTAAAACAGCTCTGTCCATACCGAGATTGACACCATCTATAAATAATCTTTTTGTCTCCTCGATCCACCTTTTCACAGTTAGTTTTCGTTTGAAGTGTGCCTCTGTTATGGTTTCTGACAAAGGATGAAGAAACAATATCAATTAACCAACAGGATACAAAGTACTGGAACAAAAGGCAGCGTCTCTGGAGAACATGGACAGGTTACGTTTCAGGTCGAGACCCTTCTTCTCCAGGTTTCTCAACTTGAAGCATAATTTATTCATGTTCTCAAAAGATGCTGCCTGACCTGCTGACTTACGATACGATAGAACTTTGTTTATCCCAGGAGGGACGTTCATTTGACAAACTATCTATCTATCTATATCTTCTATCTATCTATCTATACATAACTAAAACTCTGATCTTGTCATCTTCCAGTTTGGCGGTCTTTCAATTTGCGCAAAAACGGTTCACGATAGCGCTAGGATTTGTCGCAAGTTCACTCACCGTTCTCCTGTGCTGAGAGTGCACCAAGTTTTGTTCCGATCGGTTGAATGTCGTAAAAGTTAGCGAGGTTTAAAAATCTTAAAAACGGTGCGTGCACAGAACGATCTCTTCTCCTGGCAGCCTGCGACACGCGGATTAGTCTCTCCCCCGTCACTCCCCGGGACGGTCCATCCCTTCCTGCACCATCGCGTCTTTACTGGAACTGAGAGTGGCCAGCGGAGGTTTCCAACCGGACTTTCGGAGGAAGCAGAAGCAGCCCTGCCCCGCCCCATGCAGCCCCGCACCAAGCAGCAGCCCTGCCCCATGCAGCCCCTCCCCATGCAGCCCCTCCCCATGCGGCCCCGCCCCAAGCAGCGGCCCCGCCCCAAGCAGCAGCGGCCCCGCCCCAAACAGCACCGCTGCAGAAGCCCCGCCCCAAGATGCAGAAGCCCCGCCCCAAGCAGCAGCAGCCCCGCCCCAAGCAGCAGCAGCCCCGCCCCATGCAACCCCGCCCCAAGCAGCAGCAGCAGCACCGCCCAAGCAGCAGCCCCACCCCAAGCATCAGTGATATCTCCGAGTCGGAGATATCACGAATGCCACCAAACGGAAAGCGGAGACTCTGATCCCGACAGAGGAGAATGACCAGCGACAAGCGCCCGCTGTGAGTCCCCATCGCACCGCCAATTCCAGCCACTATCCCTCTGGTCCCCCTTGCTGGCTCCTCCTCCCTCCCCCCTCTCCCCCAATGGCTCTTCCCCCGTCTTTTCTCAGAGCACACTCCACCCGCACACCCCTCTCCCCCACAACTTCCTCCCTGCCCACACATCTCTCCCCCCAAGCACCCCTACCAAAATACACCCCCCAGACACATCCCCCTCCCACAAACCCCCCACCCACACCCACAACCTACCTCCCCCCACATACGCCCCGCCCACACACACTTACCCCCAAAACCCCCCCCTTCGCACACAGCCATCCCCCCACAGAACTCCCCCCCCCACAATGCCTCCACCCGCACACCCCCGCCCACATACATCCCCACGCCCACACACCCCCATCTCTCCTCCCCACTTCCCTCCTCCCACAGCCCGCCCGCCCATATACCCACCCCACACATCCCTCCCCCACACCACCTTTTCCCCCCTCTCCTAAACTTCCCCGTCCACACACACCCCTCCTCACCTTCCACCCAACACCCCCCCCCCCCCCCCCCCCATCACACACCCCACTTCCATCCCGTCCTCCGCTCACACACATGAGGAGGAGGGGGAGGGAGTGCTTGGGGATGATGGGAAATGAGCCGCATCTGCACAGTTAGGGGCTAAGGGTGAATGGTGGAATATTGTTTGGGGGAATGGGTTGCGATGGGGGACCAGGCCTCCAGTGTGACTGGGACCCAACGGGTCCCACTTAATCTAGCATTCATTAAAAACACAAAATACATTAAATATAAAAGCAAAGCGACGAGTGGCAGATGCAAAGATTGTGGGGGTGGGGTGGCAGGGGAGGGTGAGGTCAGTCTCAGTCTACCCCATGATAGAAGGGTGAAGAGTTGTACAGTTTGCTAGCCACAGGGAAGAAGGATCTCCTGTCGTGTTCTGTCCTGCATCTAGGTGGAACCAGTCTGTTGCTGAAGATATTCCTCAAGTTGACCAATGTGTCAAGGAGGGGTGAGCTGTATTATTCAGGATGCTCCAAGCTGTTAGGCCCGCGAGGGAGACGACATGGAAAAAGTCGCCTCTCCTTCGTGGAGGCGACTAAAAGTGAATTCCCCCTTCCCCTCTTCCAAAAAAACCATAAAAGGCGAAATAACGAACATGCTGTTGGCAGGGCAGCCGACCCCCCCACCGACAAAGCCCACCCATGCCGCTACTTCGTTTGAAGATCAAAGGGACTTTTGGAGTATTGTGTCTAGTTTTGGTCACCCTGCTATAGAGATGATGCCAAGCTGGAAAGTGTGCAGAGAAAATTTACAAGGATTTTGCCACAACTTGAGGGCCTGAGATATAGGAAGAGGTACGGCAGGTTAGACCTCTCCTAGTGGCAGCATGCTGTAAAGGTTGC
Organism: Raja brachyura; assembly: GCA_963514005.1. The sequence continues at coordinate 74,128,129 of OY740790.1, forward strand.
AAACTCGTTTGCTCCCTTAACCTTTAACTCCCACTTACCACTCTGTCAATGTTACTTGTGACTAATTGACTTCGCGACTCGGTCTAACTTTTCATAAAGGAAGACGTAAATAATCTGCTGGAAATAGCAGGGGACCAGGGGTCAAATAAGACGGAGGAACTGAGTGAAATCCAGGTTAGCCGGAAAGTGGTGTTGGTAAATTGAATGGATTAAAGGCCAATAAATCCCCAGGGCCAGATAGGCTGCATCCCAGAGTACTCAAGGAAGTAGCCCCAGAAATAGTGGATGCATTAGTGATAATTTTTCAAAAATCTTTAGATTCTGGAGTAGTTCCTGAGGATTGGAGGGTAGCTAATGTAACCCCACTATTATATCTGGACTTTCAGAAGGCTTTCAACAAGGTCCCACATAAGAGATTAATATACAAACTTAAAGCACATGGTATTGGGGGTTCAGTATTGATGTGGATAGAAAACTGGCTGGCAGACAGGAATCAAGGTATAGGAATAAACAGGTCCTTTTCAGAATGGCAGGCAGTGACTAGTGGGGTACCATAAGGCTCAGTGCTGGGACCCCAGCTATTTACAATATATATTAATGATTTGGACGAGGGAATTGAATGCAACAGCTCCAAGTTTGCGGATGACACGAAGCTGGGGGGCAGTGTTAGGTGTGAGGAGGATGCTAGGAGGCTGCAAGGTGACTTGGACAGGTTGGGTGAGTGGGCAAATGCATGGCAGATGCAGTATATTGTGGACAAATGTGAGGTTATCCACTTTGGTGGCAAAAACAGTAGGGTAGACTATTATCTGAAGGAAAAGTGGAGATGCAACAAGAATTGGGTGTCATGGTACACCAGTCATTGAAAGTAGGCCCAGCCTTACTTTATCCAGCAAGACTGCGTATACGACTTTTCAATGGTAACACTCGATTTTTTAACAATCCTCAAAAAGCATTTTGGAGAGTTACGAGAGGGAAGGGGAGTAATTGATAGCTGATTAAGTTATAATTGGAGATTTACTGTTTCCTATTTTGATAATATATCGTTTGGTAATGATTAAGAATTGTTTTTCTTTTATATATACTAATTATTTTTTTTTGTTAATTTTTTTAATTAATTAGAACTACATAATAAAAAGCAATTTGTTCGTTGTAGACATAATAAAAAGCATTTTGTTCATTGTAGACATACATTATCAATATTATTTATATTAACAATTGCATAGTAATTGCACTTCTATATATTTTTCCCAGTTTTTATAAAGATAGAAATTAATAGAGAAAGAGTAAACAAAACAGAGGAGGAAAAGTTGAGAAAGAATGGAGTATTCAATAGATTATGCATCGTTGGAGATATATCCGCGTTTTATGAAATGGAATTCTTCATCTATTCTTTGATTCAGGTTTCAGTCGGGTTCTCGTGCCGAACCAGTTTGCCCCTTCAAATATTCAATAAATGGGGACCATATCATTTTAAATAGTTCTTGTTTGTCCATTAAGCCGAATCTTAATCTTTCCAAATATAGGGTCTCCGACATTTCCGTAGTCCACACTTTAATTGTGGGGGTTATAGGACCTTTCCAAAATTTTAATATTAATTTTTCCCCAAATATTAAACTATAATCAATAAAGGTTCTTTGATTCAAAGTAATGAATTGATTTTGTTCTATTATTCCTAATATTATTAATTTTGAATCAGGGACCAGTTTGGTATTGAAGACTTCCTAGATTATCTAAAAAATTTCCATCTAAAAATTATTAATTTTTATACAGCTTACGAATGTGTGCGTTAGGTTAGCCTCTAAGTGTTGACATTTATCACAAATAGGGGAAACACTTCGAAAAATTCTATTCAATTTGGTTTTTGAATAATGCAATCTATGTAATACTTTACATTGTATTAAAGAATGTCTAGCATTTAACGAACAGTGATGTACATGATGTAAGCTTTCATCCCAAATGTCTGGCTTTATTGTTTGACCTAATTTGTTTTCCCATGATTGCCTATATAAATCCGTCTTAGGTACATCGTTATCTAATAGAATATTATACATATAAGATATCAATTTTTCTGTGTTCGGATGTTTATTCAAACATTCATCAAAAATTTCTATCTTTCTAATTCTATAGTCATGTGTATTTGACTTAGCATAGTCTCTGATTTGTAGATAACTAAAGTAATCCTTTGATTGAGAAGGGAGTTCTGCTCCAAGCTGGAGGATGAGACAGATGTTCGGCAGCTGTGGCGGGGACTGAATGCAATCACCTCTTACAAGGCGAAACCAGGAGGCAGCTCGGATGTCGGCGATACATCACTCCCTGATGAGCTTAATGCATTTTACGCACGCTTTGATAGGGAGAACACCGATGTGCCTTTCCGAGCCCCTATTCGCTGTGATGGTATTTCAGTCTCAGTCACAGAGGCCGACGTCAGGAAATCCTTCAGGGGGGTGAACCCTCGAAAAGCGTCTGGACCTGATGGCATACCTGGTCGTGTCCTAAAAACCTGTGCGGACCAACTGGCTGGAGTTTTTACGGACATTTTCAACCTGTCACTTCTGAGGTCTGAGGTTCCCACCTGCTTCAAAAGGGCATCAATAATACCGGTGCCCAAGAAGAGCAAGGTGACATGCCTCAATGACTATCGACCTGTGGCACTAACGCCTGTGGTGATGAAGTGCTTCGAGAGGTTGATCATGGCGCAAATCAACTCCTACCTCAACAAAAACCTGGACCCACTGCAGTTCGCTTACCGCCACAACAGATCAACGGTGGACGCGATCTCACTGGCCCTCCACTCCGCTCTGGACCACTTGGACAACAAAAACTCATATGTCAGGCTGCTATTTATTGACTACAGCTCGGCATTTAACACAATCATCCCCTCCAAGCTGGTTACCAAACTCGCAGAACTGGGTCTTTGCGCATCCCTCTGCAATTGGATCCTCGACTTCCTCACCCACAGACCACAGTCTGTTCGTATTGGTGGAAATGTGTCAGACTCGATAACAATCAGCACGGGAGCACCTCAGGGCTGCATGCTCAGCCCCCTGCTGTACTCACTCTATACTCATGACTGCGTAGCCGGTCATAGCGCGAACTCCATCATCAAGTTCGCTGACGACACCACTATTGTGGGACGTATCACTGATGGGGATGAGTCCGAGTATACGAGAGAGATCGAGCGACTGTCCATATGGTGCCAACACAACAACCTGGCCCTCAACACCAGCAAAACCAAGGAACTGATTGTGGACTTTGGAAGGAGTAGGATGGGGACCCACAGTCCTGTTTATATCAATGGGTCGATGGTTGAAAGGGTCAAGAGCTTCAAATTCCTGGGCGTGCACATCTGTGAAGATCTTTCCTGATCCGAGAACACAGATGCAATTATTAAGAAAGCTCATCAGCGCCTCTACTTCCTGAGAAGATTACGGAGAGTTGGTCTGTCAAAGAGGACTCTCTCTAACTTCCACAGGTGTACAGTAGAGAGCTTGCTGACTGGTTGCATCGTGGCTTGGTTCGGCAACTTGAGCGCCCTGGAGAGGAAAAGACTCCAAAAAGTGGTAAACACTGCCCAGTCCATCATCGGCTCTGACCTTCCTTCCATCGAGGGGATTTATCACAGTCGCTGCCTCAAAAAGGCTGGCAGCATCATCAAGGACCCACACCACCCTAGCCACACACTCATCTCCCTGCTACCTTCGGGTAGAAGGTACAGGAGCCTGAGGACTGCAACAACCCGGTTTAAGAATAGCTACTTCCCCACAGCCATCAGGCTATTAAACCTGGCTTGGAACTCTAATCATTAATATCCCTCCATCTGTTATTTGCACTTTATTAATTTATTCAGTCATGGGTGTATTTATGTATAGAATTGTAGTCAATGCCTTCTATGTTCTGTTGTGCTATGCATAGAAAGATTTTCATTGTCCTGTCAGGGACACATGACAATAAACTCTTTTGACTTTTGACTTTGACTTTGATTGAAGCACATAGATTTGTTGTAATTCCTGAAATGAGAGAAATGAATTTTTCCTATAGAGATCACCCATCTTTGTAATTCCATGATTTTTCCATTGTAAAAAAACCTTATCCATCAATGAGGGTTTAAATGCCGCATTGTTTACAATAGGAAGAGATAGTGGTAAATAATCCAATTTTAATGTTTTCTTTATTTGTTTCCAAATGCGTATTCCACTGTCCATTATAGGGTTTTCTTTATAGGTTTTTTTGCTTAATTTAGTAATAGCAAATAGAATCGACCCAATTTCACAAGGTAAACAATCTTCCTTTTCCATTTTTAACCAATCTGGTTGTTTGTCCAATTCTTCCAACCAAAAATTCATATTTTTAATATTAACTGCCCGGAAACAAAACATAAAATTCGGTAATGCTAAGCCTCCATTTATTTTTGATTTACATAAGTGTTTCTTGTTTATTCTGTGGTTCTAATAATCATATATAAAATTGGTGACTATAGAGCCAACCTTTTTAAAAAAAGTTTTTGGGAGATATATCGGGATTAATTGAAAGAGGTACAATAATTGCGGGAGAAAAATCATTTTTATCGCATTAATTCTACCCAACATTGAAATAGGTGGTTACACAAAAAGCTGGAGAAACTCAGCGGGTGCAGCAGCATCTAAGGGGCGAAGGAGATAGGCGACATTTCGGGTCGAGACCCTTCTTCAGACTGGTCCTAGGTAATGTTTTCCAATACAAAATATTCTTATATAATTTGTTCAGTAAAGGCGGAAAATTAGATTTAAATAAAGAAATATATCTCTTTTAAGTTATTTAAGTTTTTCTTTTACTATTTTAAAAGGGAATTGTTGTAAAATATGTGGGTTACTTTCCATTATTGGCATGATTTCGCTTTTATTCCAATTAATTCTGTATCCTGAAAACAAGCCATATTGAGTTATTAAATGTAGTAAATTTGGGATACTAACTTCAGGGTTAGTAATGTAAACTAATACATCATCTGCGTATAATGAGATTTTATTTTTAGTATCTTTGGTTTTATACCCGTATATTTCAGGATTGGACCTCACGCTTTCTGCTACTGGTTCTATTACAAGTGCAAATAATAACGGGGATAATGGACATCCTTGTCTACAACCTCTGGATAAATTAAATTTACTTGATAACATTTGATTTGTTGATATTCTAGCTGTTGGATTAGTGTGTAGAAGTTTTATCCATGTACTAAACTTCTCGCCCAGTTGAAACATTTTCATAACCGAAAATAAATAGGGCCATTCCACCTGGTAAAAAGCTTTCTCAGCGTCTAACAAAATAATTGCTAGGTCTTTGATAATATTTCTTTTTGAGTATATAATATTGAATAATCATCCCAGGTTATAAGAAGAATTCCTTTTTGGTATAAACCCTGTTTGATCCGGGTGTATTAATTTATTAATCACTATACAATCTTTGTGCTAGGATTTTAGTTAATATTTTCTGATCAGTATTTAGAAGAGCTATAGCTCTATATGATCCTGGATCATCCAGATCCTTATCTATTTTTGGTATAAGTGTTATAATAGATTCATTTAGCGTTTCTGGTAATTTCTGTTGGATATAGATATGTTCGTACAGTGTCTTTAAATGCGGAACAATCAGATCATAGACTGTTTAATAAAGTTCCGAGCCAATGGCATCCGGTCCCGGGGATTTAACATTTTTTAGTGATCTGATAGACTCTTCAATTTCTTTTACTGTTATTTCAGCGTCGAATAATTCTCTATCTTTCAAATCTAACCCTTTAAGATTGCATTTTTGTAAGAATGCTTCTATTCCTGTCTGGTGATCTATAGTTTTAGCAGAATAAAGATTTTGATAGTATTGTAAAAATCTCTCGTTAATGTCCTTAAATTGTACTAATGGTTCTCCTTTGTCTGATTTGATCCTATGAATTGTTTTTTCTCCGTCCAGTTTCCGTAATGGACGAGCCAATAATTTTTGAAGTTTATCTCCGAATTCAAAATGTAATTGTTTAGTATATTGATAAAATTTAACAACTTGGTCTGAATATATTTTATTTAATTTATATTTCAATACTTCAATTTTATTATGTTTTATCATAGTTGGTATAGCCGCATTCTCTATGTCTAATTGTTTAATTTCCCTTTCCAATGCCTGTTGTATCACCCGATTCTTTTTATTATAAAATGCTTGGTAAGAAATCACGGCTCCCCGAGTAAATGCTTTAAATGTTTCCCATAGTAAGGAGGCAGACGTTTCAGGATTATCGTTTATTTCAAAGAACATATTAATCTGTTTGGTAAGATATTCCTGAGACGCTTTCTCCTTTAAAATTTGTGGGTTAAGTCTCCATTGTACCTGTTTCTCCGTCCTTCCATTTATTTTAATCATAAATGTTAAAGGGGCGTGATCCGAAATTATAATATTATGGTATTTTGAATTATATGTAAATAGAATTAGCTTAGAGTCCACCAAAAAATAATCTATTCTTGAATATGTTTTATGTACCGGTGAATAAAATGAATATTCTCGTCCAGTTGGATTTTCTATTCTCCAAACATCTTTGATATTACTAGTATCTATATATGTGTTTAATAAATCACTGGAGTGGCGTTTTGTTTTCCATTGTCTTGATGACCTATCTAAATAGGGCTCTAATGTACAATTTAAGTCTCCTCCGATTATTAAATTGTTGTGATAATTCAGGAATTGTATTAAATATTTTCTTAAAAAACAAAGGCTATCAAAATTTGGTCCATAAACATTAATAAGTCAATTTTTGTGCATATAGTTCACCTTGTAGTATAAAATATCTACCATCACTGTCCGTTATATTTGATATATGTTGAAAAGGTATCCCTTTACGGATTAGTATTACAACACCTCTGGATTTATGTGTAAATGAAGAATGATACGCTTTGTCAATCCATTTAGCTTTCAATCTATGTTCTGCATCCTTTTTTAGGTGGGTTTCTTGGAGGAAAATTACATCTGTTTTAAGTGCTTTTAAATGTGCTAATACTTTACCTCTCTTAATTGGTTCGTTAATACCCTTAACATTCCAGCTACAAAATATTATTCCTTCACCCCTGATCTTCATATTTAAGTCTTGCATCTTTTGTTTAGGGAGGTCTATAAGAGAGCAGATGGTTCAGCTCGACAAGCCCCACATTACACCCGAACCTCGAATAGATGAATTTTAAATCCCATTGATCTTTCTTAATGATATATCTCCTTTGATAAAGCTCATAACTCCATTCTAACTTAAAATTATAATAAAGTATAATATAAAAAAATGAATAGATTAAGAGGTTAGTAATGTGCAAAAAGAAAGAAAAAACTACATCTATAAGTAGTGTAGTTAGTGATAGCCATACTAGCATGGCTAACCATCTACCGACTTCCGTAGTCAATGTAAAAAAAAACATGAGTAGCTCCATACTCTCTTTAAAATAAAATTTCCATAGCGATATTTTACCGGGGGGTGGTAAACATTATAGGTTCCAAAATATTCAAATTCCATTTGTCAAATATATATTAAAAAAAAAAAAAAATTCCCCCCAAAAAAAGTGAATGAAAGAGTATATATACTAATTTTTAAGAATTTATTTGTTAATTTGTGTTCCCCTGTCGTTAGACAAATTAAGGGAACGCAGTTCTTGTTTCTCATATTTTGTCCTTGGATAAAAATATGTAGCACTCGTTCTTCAGTTCCATTGCCAGTATGTTTTCTTTTTTCTTTCTTTCAAACGATAACAATGAACTTGTTATGGCTATGGAGTGGCAAAATAAGATATTTTCTATGTCGGGTGCAGTTGCTAGGAGAGATGGGGGTAGGGAAAGGATTAGGTAGATTACTGACTGTCTATTGGTCAGTTTCGGGCTTTACAGGGGTGGGGGGAGGGGTCTCTTTTTCATTATTTAGTGTTCTTGATTTGTGCAAAATATGAACTACAAAAATGTCTGAAATGTCGTCACTTCTGGCTCTGCCCTAGATTTTTCTTCTTCCAGTATCATGAAATATTAGGCTTTAAGAAATTAACCTTTTATATCCCACATGATTTTTACAAGCAATATAGATAATTGGTGGAAGCAGACTAGAAGAAGCAGCTGATTGGGTGGAGCCTCTGGTTAGTATTTCTGCTTTCTGGTTAAAGGTACAGTGGGTGAGTAAAGGTACAGTGGATGAGTAAAGGTACAGTGGGTGAGTAAAGGTACAGTGGGTTAGTAAAGGTACAGTGCTTTTGGTTTGTATAATAAAGGTGTAGTTTAAAGGTCAAGAGGGAGCAGCTGTTTGAGTCAGATACCTGCTGATTTCTCACAGCAGTTTCTATTATATTATACTGGTATCGGATCCAGGGTAAGGCGAGAGAATGTCAGCCAGAGCAGTGTACTGTACTGCATGTCAGATGTGGGAGGTCATGATGTCGGATGGCCCTCTTGACGTCCACATCTGCACCAGGTGATTAGGCTCCTAAGGGACCGTATTAGGATCCTGGAGCAGCAGCTCGATGACCTCTGCCTGGTCAGGGAGAGTGAAAACGTGATAGAGGAGAGTTATAGGGAGGTGGTCACTCCAAAACCACAGGAGAGAGACATGTGGGTCACGCTAAGGAAGGGCAAGGGGCAGAGGCATGAACGAGTGAGTACTCCAATGTCAGTACAACTGGCAAATAAGTACTCCTGTTTGAGTACGGATGGGGGTGACAGCCTACCCGGGGGTAGCGACAGTGGACGGGCCTTCAGCACAGAGACCGGCCCTGTTGCTCCGAAAGGTGGGAAAAAAAAGAGGAGGGCAATAGAAATTGGGGACTCTATTGTTAGGGGGTCGGATAGGCGATTCTGTGGACGCAGTCGGGAGACCAGGATGGTGGTCTGCCTCCCTGGTGCCAAGGTCTTGGACGTGTCTAAACGTGTCCAAGATATCCTCAAATCAGAGGGAGAGGAGCCTGAGGTCGTGGTACATATAGGTACCAATGACATAGGTAAAAAAAGGGAAGAGGTCCTGAAGGGAGGATTTAAGGACTTGGGAGGAGAGTTGAGGAAAAGGACCAAAAAGGTAACAATCTCAGGATTACTGCCTGTGCCACGTGGACAGTGAGAGTAGAAATGGAGCAAGGTGGAGCTTGGCTTCAGCAAGCTTGGCTGAAAGACTGGTGCAGGGGGCAGGGATTCAAGTTTCTGGATCATTGGGACTTCTTTTGGGGTAGGTGGGACCTGTACAGAAAGGATGGGTTGCACTTGAACCCGAGGGGGACCAATATCCTGGCGGGGAAATTTGCAAAGGCCACCGGGGAGACTTTAAACTAGAATGGTTGGAGCGAGGGATGCAAATAGCAAAAGCTAGTAGACAGAATGGGAGGCAGGAAGCAGAAAAGGGAAGCACTCGGACACAAGAGGAGAAAGAAAAAAAAGGAAATAAACAGAGAATAAGAGATGGGGGGTTTCTTAAATGTGCATATTTTAATGCTAGGAGCATTGTAAGAAAGGTGGATGAGCTTAGAGCCTGGAAAAACACCTGGAAATATGATGTTGTGGCGATCAGTGAAACATGGTTGCAGGAGGGCTGTGATTGGAAACTAAATATTCCAGGATTTCGTTGCTTCAGGTGTGATAGAATTGGAGGGGCAAGAGGTGGAGGTGTTGCATTGCTAGTCAGGGAAGATATTACAGCAGTGCTTTGGCAGGATAGATTGGAGGGCTCATCTCGGGAGGCTATTTGGGTGGAACTGAGAAGTGGGAAAGGTGTAGCAACACTTATAGGGGTATATTATAGACCGCCAAATGGGGAACGAGAATTGGAAGAGCAAATATGTAAAGAGATAGCAGATATTAGTAGTAAGCACAAGGTAGTGATTGTGGGAGATTTCAACTTTCCACACATAGACTGGGAAACACATTCTGTAAATGGGCTGGATGGTTTGGAGTTTGTAAAATGTGTGCAGGATAGTTTTTTGCAGCAATACATAGAGGTGCCTACTAGAGGAGGGGCAGTGCTGGACCTCCTGTTAGGAAATGAGACGGGACAGGTGGCGGAGGTATGCGTTGGGGAGCACTTCGGGTCCAGTGATTACAATACCATTAGTTTCAATATAATTATGGAGAAGGACAGAACTGGGCCTAGGGTTGAGATTTTTGATTGGAGAAAGGCTAACTTTAACGAGATGCGAGATGATTTAAAAGGAGTGAACTGGGACATTTTGTTTTATGGGAAAGATGTAGACGAGAAATGGAGGACATTTAAAGGGGAAATTTTAAGAGCACAGAATCTTTATGTTCCTGTTCGGTTGAAAGGAACCAGTAAAAATTGGAAAGAGCCCTGGTTTTCAAGGGAAATTGGACATCTTGTTCGGAAAAAGAGGGAGATCTACAATAATTATAGGCAGCATGAAGTAAATGAGGTGCTTGAGGAGTATAAGGAATGTAGAAAGAATCTTAAGAAAGAAATTAGAAAAGCTAAAAGATATGAGGTTGCTTTGGCAAGTAAGGTGAAAGTAAATCCAAAGGGTTTCTACAGCTATATTAATAGCAAAAGGATAACAAGGGATAAAATTGGTCCATTGGAGAGACCGAGTGGACAGCTATCTGCAGAGCCAAAAGAGATGGGGGAGATATTGAACAATTTCTTTTCTTCGGTATTCACCAAGGAGAAGGATATTGAATTATGTGAGGTAAGGGAAACTAGTAGAGTAGCTATGGATACTATGAGTTTCAAAGTAAAAGAAGTACTGCCACTTTTGAGAAATATAAAAGTGGATAAGTCTCCAGGTCCTGACAGGATATTCCTTAGGACATTGAGGGAAGTTAGTGTAGAGGATAGCCGGGGATGTGACAGAAATATTTCAAATGTCATTAGAAACGGGAATAGTCCCCGAGGAATGGCGTACTGCGCATGTTGTTCCATTGTTTTAAAAGGGTTCTAAAAGTAAACCTAGTAAACCTGAGATTATCGTTATATTATCGGGAAGAAGGTGCAGGAGTCCAAAAATGGTCGGGTCCAGTTCAGGAACATCTTCCTCCCCACAACCATCAGGCCAACACTACCAACTCCAATCAAACTTCAAACTATGAACTGCCTGGGTTGAGTAATAACTTTGGGCTTTGTTTTTCTTTTTGTACCATGATGTTTTTCAAATTTATTTAAGAAACTTGTGTTGTTTATATTATCTATTGAGTACTGTGTTAACAATTCTGATGTGCTGTTGCTGCAAGTGGAGGGAAATGGATAGATAGATGATGTTTGAAGTCAGGGCCCTTCTTCAGACTGATGGGAGTATTGGAGGATAGAGCTGGTTGAAAGAGGTGAGGGGAAAGTTGGGGCAAGAGCTCACAAGTGATAGGTGGATACAGGTAACAATGTGTTGATTGGAAGGTAAGCAAGGAGGAAGAGGGGAAGGTGGTGATCACACTGAAGAAGGGTCCCAACCTGAAATGTGCTGGAAGAACTCAGCAGGTCAGGCATCACCAGTTGAGGGAATGGACAGGTGATGTTTCAGATTTGCACCATTGTTCGGTCTGTAGAAGGGCCCCAAAGTAGGATCGAAGGAAGGGTCCTGACCCAAAATATCATGTGTCCATTCCTTCTACTGAAGCTGCCATGCTGACCATCGATCGTCCAATTGTGTTATTATACATTATCCTTTGTGTTTGTTAGTTTAAAAAAAGTAAGTATGCAGATGATACCAAGATAGGGGTGGGGGGGGGTGAGGGGTCACGACGGACCCCTCACCCCCCCCCCACAGAGGGCGGACGACGTGAAGGTTGCAATCTTCCACCCCTGATCACTATTGAAAGACTTAATTGAATTTGGTGTTACGGTTTGAGTGGGCAGCCAGAAAAGTAGATTCAATAGATAAAACACCAAGTGCTGGTGGAACTCAGCTCATACTATCATTAATCAGATTTTACTGGCCTTTAATTTGCACTAAACGCTATTCCCTTTACCTTGTATCTGTGCACTGTGGACGGCTTGATTGCATGGTGTCTCTGCTGACCGGATAGCACACAACAAAAAAGCTATTTGCTTAAAAGCTAGTCTCAGTACACGTAACAATGAACTAAACTAAACTATGGAAGAAATGGGCAGACGACATTTTGGGTCAGGATACTCATTCGGACTCCAGAAGGGCCAAGTTATTAATGAATATGATATAGTTGGGATCACGGAGACATGGCGTCAGGGTGACCAAGGCTGGGAGCTGAACATCCAGGGATATTCAATATTCAGGACAGAAAGGAAAAGGAGGTTGGGTAGCGTTGCTGGTTAGAGAGGAGATTAACGCAATAGAAAGGAAGGACATTATCTTGGAGGATGTGGAATCGACATGGGTAGAGCTGCAAAACACTAAGGGGCAGAAAACACTAGTGGTGTCCAGGCCACCTAACAGTAGTTGTGGAGTTGGGGATGGCATCAAACAGGAAATTAGAAATGCGTGCAACAAAGGTAAAACAGTTATAATGGTTGACTTCAATCTACATATAGATTGGGTGAATCAAATTGGCAAGGGTGCTGAGGAAGAGGATTTCTTGGAATGTATGCGGGATGGTTTTCTAAACTAACATGTAGAGGAACCAACGAGAGAGCAGGCTATTCTAGACTGGGTATTGAGTAATGAGGAAGGGTTAGTTGGTAGTCTTGTGCGTGGCTCCTTGGGCAAGAGTGACCATAATATGGTTGAGTTCTTCATTAGGATGGAGAGTGATATTGTTAATTCAGAAACAAGGGTTCTGAACTTAAAGAAAGGTAACTTTGAGGGTATGAGACGTGAATTGGCCAAGATAGACTGGCAATTGATTTTTAAAGGGTAGATGGTGGATATGCAATGGAAGGCATTTAAAGACTGCATGGATGAACTACAACAATTGTTCGTCCCAGTTTGGCAAAAGAATAAATCAGAGAAGGTATAATAGAAGACATCTAAAGTAAACTAATGTCTTAGATTTATAATACCCTTTTAGATACTGACATTCCGTCATCAGAGTCATACAGACGAGCATGTGAGGATGAACTGGCTCAACCCATAATGAAAGACACATGGGATGAAAGTTTACAATTTATACATCATTGCTCGTTAAACACTAGACATTCCTTAATACAATTTAAAATATTACATAGATTACACTATTCGAAGACAAAATTAAACAGGATCTTCCCAAGTACTTCCCCTCTCTGTGATAGATGTCAATTTCAAGAAGCCAATTTAACTCACACTTTTGTAACTTGTATAAAAATGCAACATTTTTGGACGGAGATTTTTAAAATTATCTCTAAAGCTATCGATAATCAACTGGACCCAGATCCAAAATTAATAATGTTAGGATTATCAGAACATAGCACAAACGTTATGATAAGCCAGAGACACTTTCTTGATTACAGTTTAATAACTGCAAAAAAATTACTCAAATTTTGGAAAAAACCATCTACCCCAAAATTAAAATGTGGATTACGGAAATGACCGAGACCTTGCATTTGGAAAAAATATGATTTGTCTTAATTGACAAACCAGAACTATTTTTTAAAATATGGTCTCCATTTATTGAATTTTTTCAAAAAGCAAATTGGATTAACACAAAATTAAAATCAAAACTCGAGTTTAGTGTTGGATGAACAACTATGCACAACATCTCCCGTATCTATCTCCACAATCTTTATATTTGTAATCTCCTTTCTTTCTTGTATTCTTTCTTTCTAATAGTTTATAGTTTCTCTTATCTCTTTCTTTCTTTATGTTTTTCTTTAAAAAAAAAACTTTAAGTATTGAAGCACCCCTATTGAGGCAAATTGGATTACCTTAGATGGGGCGTAATGGTAAGCATGGACAAGTCGGGTCAAAGGGCCTGTTTCAATGCTGTATGACTTGATGACTCGAACTCCTGGAAGGTTAGAAAATAAGTGCAGGAGTAGGCCATTCGGCCCTTCAAATCAGCACTGCCATTCAATATGATTGGATCATATGGCCTATCATCCAGAATTGGTACCCTGCTCCTGCTTTCTCACATATCCCTTGATTTTGTTAGGGAAGTTTGGAGGCAGAGGGAACTGCAGGTGCTGAAATGCTGAACAAAACACAAAATGCTAGAGGTCTGAAGAAGTGTCTCAACTCAAAACGTTGTCTTTGCAATTCCCTTCTCAGATGCTGCCAGATCCGTTGATTTCCTCTTGCATTTTGTGATCCACACCAGGAATTTTAACTGGCATCTCAGAATTTACGTTCTGTGAATAATGCCCCGTGTTAAACAGTGCTGGCTGATTGCAAAACATCAAAAACTGCGCTGCGGCAAAACTTTAAAAAAAGAACAAAAGAACCTTTATCATAAAAACAAAAGCAAATCCAAGTCCCACACACAGATGGACACAAAATTACTGAAAGTGAGATTATAACACGGACTTAGTGTCAGTTGCAAAACCTCCTTTCTGTGCCTTACAGCTCTACGCTCCCTTCCTCATCCCCAATCAGCCTGACCCCTGACTTGTGTACCTCCAATGCAGAGCCCAATCAACTTAAGTACACCCCACCCACCACCCCATCACTTTGGGTGTAAAGGACCCAGACTCTCAGAGGAGAAACACCTGCTTCTGAAAAGCAACATCCTGTTGGGAACTCTATCTTAGAACATAGAAACGTTGAGTCTGGACCCTTCATCGCGTTGATTGTCGTGGGGGGAGGAAGCTTGGTGGAAGGGGGAGGGGGGGAGAAAATTTCAAAGCCTGGCAAGTGATCAGTGGATACCTGTGACGGGGGAGGAGGATCACTAGGCAAATGGTTGGACAAAAGCTAGAGATGAAAAGACAGAAAGTGTGATATAAGGATACACGAGGTGATATGATGAGAGATAAAAAACAAATCCCAAAAGAAACAGTGGGTCTAGATGGATCTGGGGACAGTTGACATTTCATGTTATGACAGATTTAACCTCAAGGTTTGACCATCCCCATGCCACCTCACAGTGGGGAGGGCTTTCTGCAGAACTAGTATGGGTGTTGTGAGCTGAAGGAACTGGTTTCCAGAGGGCTAGTATAAACAATGAAGGCCAAATGGATTCTTGGGCTAGGCCTGCAGCTGGGGACGGGAAGGCTTCAGGTGGTGGCTGGAGGGAGCGTTCTGTAGTCGTGGGAGGGGGATGCCATCAGGCAGGGGCCGGTGGGGGGGGGGGGGGGGGATCACTGCCGTGGCCTACCACTGATGTGGCCTACCGCTGGGAGGGGGGGGGGTGTGAGGGGAGGGGGATGGGGGAGTGTGGGTGTGGGTGGTGAGCCCTGCCAGCGCCCGGCCTCACCAGCACCCGACCCCACCAGCGCCCGGCTCCCTCAATCTCCCCACTCTCCCTCCTCACTTCCCCAGGATCTTCAGTTTGCAGCAATCAGGCAGGCTCCATGCTCCGCGCTGCCTCCATGCACCGGGCGGCTTCTGGACTCACAGTTTCTGACTCACGGCTTCTGGACTTACAGTTCACTCACTCACTCACTCACTCACGGCTTCTGGACTCACAGTTCATTCACTCACGGCTTCTGGACTCAGTTCACTGACTCACGGCTTCTGGACTTGACTCTCACTCACTCACGGCTTCTGGACTCAACTCTCACTCACGACCTCCGGGCTGACACGCCCGACTTCTGGACTCACGCCCGTCTTCCGGGGCTTTATTCTCCTTGCCCCAGTGATTTGACAGCGGGTGCCAGAGGGGTCGTTACCTTCATGATGACTGACGGGCAAGAAGACCAATCTGCTGATCTCACGATTTTTAAATCTTCATCACTTTTGGAATATTCCATCAATCAGAAAACTTGATGCGCTTGGAGCAGAGGAGAACGGTGAGTGAGGTGGCGAAAACATCCTAGAGATATAGGGTACCTTTATTGCGCAAATTAAAAAACAGCACAAACTGGAAGAGGACAAGATTAGAGTTTTTGTAATAGTATAGATGGATAGAAGATAGATGAGGACAAAATTTCTTCACCCAGAGAGTTGTGAATCTGTGGAATTCTCTGCCACAGAAGGCATGGAGGCCAATTCACCGGATGTTTTCAAGAGAGAGTTACATTTAGCTCTTGAGGCTAGTGAAATCAAGGGATATGGGGAATAAAACCGGAAAGGGGTAATGATTTTAGATGAACAGCCATGATCATATTGAATGGCAGTAGCTGGCTCGAAGAACCGAATGGCCTATTCCTGCACCTATTTTCTATGTTTCAATGCTTGAATGTATGGCAATAAAACTCGACCACTTGATTTTGAAGCATCATGCATGATGGGGGTATAATGTTGTCATAGAGTGAGACAGTCTGAAAACAGGCCCTTCGGCCCAACTTGCCCACACCCGCCAACATGTCCCAGCTACAGTACCTGCTTTTGGTCCATATCCCTCCAAACGTGTCCTATCCATGTATCAGTCCAACGGTTTCTTAAATGTTGGGATAGTCCCTGCCTCAACTACCTCCTCTGGCAGCTTGTTCCATACACACACCACCCGTTGTGTGGGAAAAGTTACCCCTCAGATTCCTATGAAATCTTTTCCCCTTCACTCAGTCTTCCCGTGGATTTTGAAGCAACAGCAACAAAGAGAAGCAGGAGAAAGCACTGATTGGCTCTAGCCCAAGTGGGAGGAGAGTTCTCAGTGAGTCAGAGGGGGAAAAGCAGTTGAAAAGGAGAGACAAAGCACAGGCAGACTTTACTCAGTCTTCCCGTGGATTTTGAAGCAACAGCAACAAAGAGAAGCAGGAGAAAGCACTGATTGGCTCTAGCCCAAGTGGGAGGAGAGTTCTCAGTGAGTCAGAGGGGGAAAAGCAGTTCCTCAAAACTGAGGAATTTGGTTTGTAAATTAGGCAATTGAACAGTCAATATAAGCAAGGCAGCTCTTGGGGAGTGGCAGTGAGGGAGTGGCCTTGTGAGGGAAGTGCCCTGTGAGTAAAGTGTGAGTCTTTGGCTCGAGAGTCTTCGGAGAGGAGGCTGCGCAGAACACTGGATAGGGAGAGACCGAGGCAAAAGAAGATGTCAAGCAAGCTGATGCAGTGTGATGCTTGCAGTATGTGGGAGGTCAAGGACACTGCTGGTGCCTCTGGATGCTACAAATGTGAGAAGTGCATCCAGGTACAGCTCCTGAAGGACCGTGTTGGGGAACTGGAGAAACAAGTGGATGACCTCAGGTTCATCCGAGAAACTGAGTCGTTCCTCGACAAGTCCTTCAGTGAGATTGTTACACCCAAGGCACTAGAAGAGAGAAGGTGGGTGACGGTGAGAAAGGGAGGAAAACATGGTTGTACCTCTTGTGAACAGGTTCACCCACGTGGAAGCTGCCGGGACAGAAGACGGTATCTCACTGAGCGGCGGACTGGCTTGCAAAACAAAAAGGGCTGATGAGCCAAAACCAAAGAGGCCAAAGTCGGGCAACGCCATTGTAGTTGGAGACTCCATTGTGAGAGGTACGGACAGGGGTCTTTGCGACAACAGACGGGATTCCAGGATGGTGTGCTGCCTTCCTGGTGCCAGGATCCAGGATGTTACGGACAGAGTGCAGGCGATCCTCAGGGGCGAAGGTGAACAGCTGGAAGTGGTCGTGCATGTTGGCACAAATAATGTTGGAAAGAAGGGGATGAATATTTTGCAGCGGGACTTCAGAGAGCTTGGAAAAGTGCTGAAAAGCAGGACTTCCAGGGTTGTTATCTCCGGTTTGCTTCCAGTTCCTTGTGCTGGCGAGAGCAGGAACAGGGAGATATGGGACCTGAATGTGTGGCTGAGGAACTGGTGCAGGGGGCAGGGATTTAGATTCTTAGATCACTGGGATCTGTTTTGGAGTAAGGGGGAACTGTACAAAAGGGACGGATTGCATCTTAACAGGTGGGGGACCAGCATTCTGGCCAGCAGGTTTGCCACTGCTACACGGATGGTTTTAAACTGAATAAGGGGGGTGGGGTGTCAAATGGGATAATCGAGAACGGAGTTAAAGGGAAAGAGAGTAAAGGGATGGTTAATGACCCCAGAATTAACGGGAAGGAAAGCTCACAAAGGGATAGGAGAGTATGGCCAAGTGTAATAGGGATCGATGTGAAAGGGGCCACTTGTCAACATAATTGTATAAGGAGTAAGAGTGTTGTAAAAACAAGCCTGAAGGCTTTGTGTCTCAATGCGAGGAGCATTCGTAATAAGGTGGATGAGTTGAAGGTGCAGATAGCGATTAATGACTATGCTATAGTTGGCATCACGGAGACATGGCTCCAGGATGACCACAGCTGGGAGCTGAACATCCAGGGATATTCAATATTCAGGAGGGATAGACAAAAAGGAAAAGGAGGTGGGGTAGCGTTGCTGGTGAGAGAGGAGATTAATGCAATAGAAAGGAAGGACATTAGTGTGGAGGATGTGGAATCGATATGGGTAGAGCTGCGAAACTCTAAGGGGCAGAAAACGCTAGTGGGAGCTGTGTACAGGCCACCTAACAGTAGTATTGGAGTTGGGGATGGCATCAAACAGGAAATTAGAAATGCGTGCAACAAGGGTAACACGGTTATAATGGGTGACTTCAATCTGCATGTAGATTGGGTGAATCAAATTGGCAAGGGTGCTGAGGAAGAGGATTTCCTGGAATGTATGCGGGATAGTTTTCTCAACCAACATGTGGAGGAACCAATGAGAGAGCAGGCTATTCTGGACTGGGTATTGAGTAATGAGGAAGGGTCAGTTAGCAGTCTTGTTGTGCGTGGCCCCTTGAGCAAGAGTGACCATAATATGGTTGAGTTCTTCATTAGGATGGAGAGTGACAAAATTAAGTCAGAAACAAGGGTTCTGAACTTGAACAAAGGTAACTTTGAAGGTATGAGATGTAAATTGGCCAAGATAGACTGGCAGGTGATTCTTAACGGGTTGACAGTGGATGTGCAATGGAAGGTATTTAAAGACTGCATGGATGAAGTACAAAAGTTGTTCATACCAGTTTGGCAAAAGAATAAATCGGGGAAGGTGGTGCATCCATGGATAACAAGGGAAATCAGGGATAGTATAAAAACAAAAGATGAGGCATACAAATTTGCCAGAAAAAGCAGCCTACCGGAGGACTGGGAGAAATTCAGAATCCAGCAGAGGAGGACAAAGGGCTTAATTAGGAAAGGGAAAATAGATTATGAAAGGAAACTGGCAGGGAACATAAAAACTGACTGCAAAAGTTTTTATAGATATGTGAAGAGAAAGAGAGTAGTTAAAACAAATGTTGGTCCCTTGCAGTCAGAAACAGGTGAATTGATCATGGGGAACAAGGACATGGCAGACCAATTGAATAACTACTTTGGTTCTGTCTTCACTAAGGAGGACATAAATAATCTGCCGGAAATAGCAGTGGAACGGGGGTCAAATAAGATGGAGGAACTGAGTGAAATCCAGGTTAGCCGGGAGGTGGTGTTGGGTAAATTGAACGGATTGAAGGCCGATAAATCCCCAGGGCCAGATAGTCTGCATCCCAGAGTACTCAAGGAGGTAGCCACAGAAATAGTGGATGTATTAGTGATAATTTTTCAGCCATTGGGTGTAAAGGACCCAGACTCTCAGAGGAGAAACACCTGCTTCTGAAAAGCAACATCCTGTTGGGAACTCTATCTTAGAACATAGAAACGTTGAGTCTGGACCCTTCATCACGTTGATTGTCGTGGGGGGAGGAAGCTTGGTGGAAGGGGGAGGGGGGGAGAAAATTTCAAAGCCTGGCAAGTGATCAGTGGATACCTGTGACGGGGGAGGAGGATCACTAGGCAAATGGTTGGACAAAAGCTAGAGATGAAAAGACAGAAAGTGTGATATAAGGATACACGAGGTGATATGATGAGAGATAAAAAACAAATCCCAAAAGAAACAGTGGGTCTAGATGGATCTGGGGACAGTTGACATTTCATGTTATGACAGATTTAACCTCAAGGTTTGACCATCCCCATGCCACCTCACAGTGGGGAGGGCTTTCTGCAGAACTAGTATGGGTGTTGTGAGCTGAAGGAACTGGTTTCCAGAGGGCTAGTATAAACAATGAAGGCCAAATGGATTCTTGGGCTAGGCCTGCAGCTGGGGACGGGAAGGCTTCAGGTGGTGGCTGGAGGGAGCGTTCTGTAGTCGTGGGAGGGGGATGCCATCAGGCAGGGGCCGGTGGGGGGGGGGGGGATCACTGCCATGGCCTACCACTGATGTGGCCTACCGCTGGGAGGGGGGGGGTGTGAGGGGAGGGGGATGGGGGAGTGTGGGTGTGGGTGGTGAGCCCTGCCAGCGCCCGGCCTCACCAGCACCCGACCCCACCAGCGCCCGGCTCCCTCAATCTCCCCACTCTCCCTCCTCACTTCCCCAGGATCTTCAGTTTGCAGCAATCAGGCAGGCTCCATGCTCCGCGCTGCCTCCATGCACCGGGCGGCTTCTGGACTCACAGTTTCTGACTCACGGCTTCTGGACTTACAGTTCACTCACTCACTCACTCACGGCTTCTGGACTCACAGTTCATTCACTCACGGCTTCTGGACTCAGTTCACTGACTCACGGCTTCTGGACTTGACGCCCGTCTTCCGGGGCTTTATTCTCCTTGCCCCAGTGATTTGACAGCGGGTGCCAGAGGGGTCGTTACCTTCATGATGACTGACGGGCAAGAAGACCAATCTGCTGATCTCACGATTTTTAAATCTTCATCACTTTTGGAATATTCCATCAATCAGAAAACTTGATGCGCTTGGAGCAGAGGAGAACGGTGAGTGAGGTGGCGAAAACATCCTAGAGATATAGGGTACCTTTATTGCGCAAATTAAAAAACAGCACAAACTGGAAGAGGACAAGATTAGAGTTTTTGTAATAGTATAGATGGATAGAAGATAGATGAGGACAAAATTTCTTCACCCAGAGAGTTGTGAATCTGTGGAATTCTCTGCCACAGAAGGCATGGAGGCCAATTCACCGGATGTTTTCAAGAGAGAGTTACATTTAGCTCTTGAGGCTAGTGAAATCAAGGGATATGGGGAATAAAACAGGAAAGGGGTAATGATTTTAGATGAACAGCCATGATCATATTGAATGGCAGTAGCTGGCTCGAAGAACCGAATGGCCTATTCCTGCACCTATTTTCTATGTTTCAATGCTTGAATGTATGGCAATAAAACTCGACCACTTGATTTTGAAGCATCATGCATGATGGGGGTATAATGTTGTCATAGAGTGAGACAGTCTGAAAACAGGCCCTTCGGCCCAACTTGCCCACACCCGCCAACATGTCCCAGCTACAGTACCTGCTTTTGGTCCATATCCCTCCAAACGTGTCCTATCCATGTATCAGTCCAACGGTTTCTTAAATGTTGGGATAGTCCCTGCCTCAACTACCTCCTCTGGCAGCTTGTTCCATACACACACCACCCGTTGTGTGGGAAAAGTTACCCCTCAGATTCCTATGAAATCTTTTCCCCTTCACTCAGTCTTCCCGTGGATTTTGAAGCAACAGCAACAAAGAGAAGCAGGAGAAAGCACTGATTGGCTCTAGCCCAAGTGGGAGGAGAGTTCTCAGTGAGTCAGAGGGGGAAAAGCAGTTGAAAAGGAGAGACAAAGCACAGGCAGACTTTACTCAGTCTTCCCGTGGATTTTGAAGCAACAGCAACAAAGAGAAGCAGGAGAAAGCACTGATTGGCTCTAGCCCAAGTGGGAGGAGAGTTCTCAGTGAGTCAGAGGGGGAAAAGCAGTTCCTCAAAACTGAGGAATTTGGTTTGTAAATTAGGCAATTGAACAGTCAATATAAGCAAGGCAGCTCTTGGGGAGTGGCAGTGAGGGAGTGGCCTTGTGAGGGAAGTGCCCTGTGAGTAAAGTGTGAGTCTTTGGCTCGAGAGTCTTCGGAGAGGAGGCTGCGCAGAACACTGGATAGGGAGAGACCGAGGCAAAAGAAGATGTCAAGCAAGCTGATGCAGTGTGATGCTTGCAGTATGTGGGAGGTCAAGGACACTGCTGGTGCCTCTGGATGCTACAAATGTGAGAAGTGCATCCAGGTACAGCTCCTGAAGGACCGTGTTGGGGAACTGGAGAAACAAGTGGATGACCTCAGGTTCATCCGAGAAACTGAGTCGTTCCTCGACAAGTCCTTCAGTGAGATTGTTACACCCAAGGCACTAGAAGAGAGAAGGTGGGTGACGGTGAGAAAGGGAGGAAAACATGGTTGTACCTCTTGTGAACAGGTTCACCCACGTGGAAGCTGCCGGGACAGAAGACGGTATCTCACTGAGCGGCGGACTGGCTTGCAAAACAAAAAGGGCTGATGAGCCAAAACCAAAGAGGCCAAAGTCGGGCAACGCCATTGTAGTTGGAGACTCCATTGTGAGAGGTACGGACAGGGGTCTTTGCGACAACAGACGGGATTCCAGGATGGTGTGCTGCCTTCCTGGTGCCAGGATCCAGGATGTTACGGACAGAGTGCAGGCGATCCTCAGGGGCGAAGGTGAACAGCTGGAAGTGGTCGTGCATGTTGGCACAAATAATGTTGGAAAGAAGGGGATGAATATTTTGCAGCGGGACTTCAGAGAGCTTGGAAAAGTGCTGAAAAGCAGGACTTCCAGGGTTGTTATCTCCGGTTTGCTTCCAGTTCCTTGTGCTGGCGAGAGCAGGAACAGGGAGATATGGGACCTGAATGTGTGGCTGAGGAACTGGTGCAGGGGGCAGGGATTTAGATTCTTAGATCACTGGGATCTGTTTTGGAGTAAGGGGGAACTGTACAAAAGGGACGGATTGCATCTTAACAGGTGGGGGACCAGCATTCTGGCCAGCAGGTTTGCCACTGCTACACGGATGGTTTTAAACTGAATAAGGGGGGTGGGGTGTCAAATGGGATAATCGAGAACGGAGTTAAAGGGAAAGAGAGTAAAGGGATGGTTAATGACCCCAGAATTAACGGGAAGGAAAGCTCACAAAGGGATAGGAGAGTATGGCCAAGTGTAATAGGGATCGATGTGAAAGGGGCCACTTGTCAACATAATTGTATAAGGAGTAAGAGTGTTGTAAAAACAAGCCTGAAGGCTTTGTGTCTCAATGCGAGGAGCATTCGTAATAAGGTGGATGAGTTGAAGGTGCAGATAGCGATTAATGACTATGCTATAGTTGGCATCACGGAGACATGGCTCCAGGATGACCACAGCTGGGAGCTGAACATCCAGGGATATTCAATATTCAGGAGGGATAGACAAAAAGGAAAAGGAGGTGGGGTAGCGTTGCTGGTGAGAGAGGAGATTAATGCAATAGAAAGGAAGGACATTAGTGTGGAGGATGTGGAATCGATATGGGTAGAGCTGCGAAACTCTAAGGGGCAGAAAACGCTAGTGGGAGCTGTGTACAGGCCACCTAACAGTAGTATTGGAGTTGGGGATGGCATCAAACAGGAAATTAGAAATGCGTGCAACAAGGGTAACACGGTTATAATGGGTGACTTCAATCTGCATGTAGATTGGGTGAATCAAATTGGCAAGGGTGCTGAGGAAGAGGATTTCCTGGAATGTATGCGGGATAGTTTTCTCAACCAACATGTGGAGGAACCAATGAGAGAGCAGGCTATTCTGGACTGGGTATTGAGTAATGAGGAAGGGTCAGTTAGCAGTCTTGTTGTGCGTGGCCCCTTGAGCAAGAGTGACCATAATATGGTTGAGTTCTTCATTAGGATGGAGAGTGACAAAATTAAGTCAGAAACAAGGGTTCTGAACTTGAACAAAGGTAACTTTGAAGGTATGAGATGTAAATTGGCCAAGATAGACTGGCAGGTGATTCTTAACGGGTTGACAGTGGATGTGCAATGGAAGGTATTTAAAGACTGCATGGATGAAGTACAAAAGTTGTTCATACCAGTTTGGCAAAAGAATAAATCGGGGAAGGTGGTGCATCCATGGATAACAAGGGAAATCAGGGATAGTATAAAAACAAAAGATGAGGCATACAAATTTGCCAGAAAAAGCAGCCTACCGGAGGACTGGGAGAAATTCAGAATCCAGCAGAGGAGGACAAAGGGCTTAATTAGGAAAGGGAAAATAGATTATGAAAGGAAACTGGCAGGGAACATAAAAACTGACTGCAAAAGTTTTTATAGATATGTGAAGAGAAAGAGAGTAGTTAAAACAAATGTTGGTCCCTTGCAGTCAGAAACAGGTGAATTGATCATGGGGAACAAGGACATGGCAGACCAATTGAATAACTACTTTGGTTCTGTCTTCACTAAGGAGGACATAAATAATCTGCCGGAAATAGCAGTGGAACGGGGGTCAAATAAGATGGAGGAACTGAGTGAAATCCAGGTTAGCCGGGAGGTGGTGTTGGGTAAATTGAACGGATTGAAGGCCGATAAATCCCCAGGGCCAGATAGTCTGCATCCCAGAGTACTCAAGGAGGTAGCCACAGAAATAGTGGATGTATTAGTGATAATTTTTCAAAATTCCTTAGATTCTGGAGTAGTTCCTGAGGATTGGAGGGTAGCTAATGTAACCCCACTTTTTAAAAAAGGAGGGAGAGAGAAAGCGGGGAATTACAGACCAGTTAGTCTAACATCGGTAGTGGGGAAACTGCTAGAGTCAGTTATTAAAGATGGGATAGCAGTGCATTTGGAAAGTGGTGAAATCATTGGATAAAGTCAGCATGGATTTACGAAAGGTAAATCATGTCTGACAAATCTGATAGAATTTTTCGAGGATGTAACTAGTAGAGTGGATAAGGGAGAACCAGTGGATGTGGTATATCTAGACTTTCAGAAGGCTTTCGACAAGGTCCCGCATAAGAGATTAGCATACAAACTTAAAGCACACGGTATTGGGGGTTCAGTATTGATGTGGATAGAGAACTGGCTAGCAGACAGGAGGCAAAGGGTAGGAGTAAACTGGTCCTTTTCAGAATGGCAGGCAGTGACTAGTGGGGTGCCGCAAGGCTCAGTGCTGGGACCCCAGCTATTTACAATATATATTAATGATTTGGACGAGGGAATTCAATGCAACATCTCCAAATTTGCAGATGATACCAAGCTGGGGGGGTATAGTTAGGTGTGAGGAGGATGCTTGGAGGCTGCAGGGTGATTTGGATAGGCTGAGTGAATGGGCAGATGCATGGCAGATGCAGTATAATGTGGATAAATGTGAGGTTATCCACTTTGGTGGGAAAAACATGAGCGTAGACTATTATCTGAATGGTGGCAGATTAGGAAAGGGGGAGATGTAACGAGACCTGGGTGTCATGGTACACCAGTCATTGAAAGTAGGCATGCAGGTGCAGCAGGCAGTGAAGAAAGCAAATGGTATGTTAGCATTCATAGCGAAAGGATTTGAGTATAGGAGCAGAGAGGCTCTACTGCAGTTGTACAGGGTTTTGGTGAGGCCACACCTGGAATATTGCATACAGTTTTGGTCTCCAAATCTGAGGAAAGACATCCTTGCCATAGAGGGGGTACAGAGAAGATTCACCAGACTGATTCCTGGGATGTCAGGACTTTCATATGAGGAAAGATTGGATAGACTCGGCTTGTACTCGCTGGAATTTAGAAGATTGAGGGGGGATCTTATAGAAACTTACAAAATTCTTAAGGGGTTGGACAAGCTAGATGCTGGAAGATTGTTCCCGATGTTGGGGGAGTCCAGAACAAGGGGTCACAGTCTAAGGATAAGGGGGAATTCCTTTAGGACCGAAATGAGGAAAACATTCTTTACACAGAGAGTGGTGAGTCTCTGGAATTCTCTGCCACAGAAGGTAGTTGAGGCCAGTTCATTGGCTATATTTAAGAGGGCGTTAGATGTGGCACTTGTAACTAAAGGGATCAGGGGGTATGGAGAGAAGGCAGGTACGGGATACTGAGTTGGATGATCAGCCATGATCACATTGAATGGCGGTGCAGGCTCGAAGGGCCGAATGGCCTACTCCTGCACCTATTTTCTATGTTTCTATGTTTCACCTTAAATCTGTCCTCTGGTCCTTGATTCACTTACTCTGGGCAAAAGACTTATTCTTGAAAGTCTTATTTTTAAAAAAGTAACGTTTCCACAAACATATACCGCCTTTATTAAGGTCATGGTTTGAAGATTCTAAATTCTAAATTATATTTTTTGAGGTGGGGTATTGCCTGTATTAACATCCCCCAGTTTTTGGAGGTCGACCAATAACAAAAGAAATCATCACCTACACTGCATTATCTTAAAAATACTTCAAACAAAAAACATTGAAATCATACTTCTACAATTGATAAAACATGATTTTAATACATCAGACTTCAAAAAGCACCCCCCCCCCCCCCCCCCCCCCCCGTCACTCCACTCCCTCACAAGGTATTGCCACTGATCAATGATGGCTCAGCCCCCCCACCCGCTCCTTTGAAAAGTGCTCTGCGGGCTCTGTTTAGAGATGCAGCATGGAAACAGGCCCTTTGCCACCAAGTCTGTGCTGATCAGCGATCCCTACACACTAACACTATTCTACACACACTAGGGACAATTTTACAATTATACCAAAGCCAATTAACCTGCAACTCTGTTGGTCTTTGGAGTATGGATGGAAACCGGAGATCCCGGAGAAAACCTATGTAGGTCACGGGGATAACATACAAACTCTGTACAGACAGCAACCATAGACAGGATGTAACCCGAGCCTCTGGCGTTGAAAGGCAGCAACTCTACCGCTTTGCGACCATGCTGTCTCTCAAGTTTATACCATTTCACTGAACAGTTGTGCTTGATCTGCCAAGGCCTGCTGGATCTCCCAGTTGCTAACCATTTTAACTCCACTTCCCATTCCCACACTGACCTTGTGTGTAGTAAAGAACTCCAGATGCTGGTTCAAATCGAAGATAGAATCAAAATGCTAGACTAACTCAGCGGGACAGGCAGCATCTCTGGAGAGAAGGAATGTCTGAAGGGTCTCGAACCTGAAACGTCACCCATTCCTTCTCCCCAGAGATGCTGCCTGACCCGCTGAGTTACTCCAGCACTTTGTGTCCTTCTGTGCATTAACCTGCATCTGCAGTTCCTTGTTTCTAAGTCCTGCTGCAACTTAACTCAATGACTTGCATCACACAACTCAACTTTGAAGTCATTTTTGTGTCCCAGGGATCGACACAGGTCTGGGTTCTCACATTGGCAGTCTTGTCCGAAGCCACAGCCCATGCACAGTATGATCACAGCCAGGACCAGTGTCGGGGCCAAACTCCAGCACATCCTCTCAGCCTCCGCTCAGCCAATGGAAATCTAAAAAACAGCGACCTCGTTTATTTATATATGGTGATGTCACTGACGATGATGACTATCTCTCTGTGTAAGTGGGAACAATAAATGATTGACGCAAGCTTTGTGCTGTCTGTTGTAACTTTGTATGAAATGTTCACCTCTCCTCTCTCAGCCATGAGCAACCTTTCAACCCTCTGTCATCACTCCCTTCGCAATTCAGCCACCATTCATCCGTGGGGATGAAGAGACATAAAGTAGAGGAGTAGCCAAACAGGTCGGGCAGCATGTCTGGAAAACATGGACAGGCGATGTTTCGAGTGGGGAGTCGTTTTCGGACTGATTGTAGTAGTGGTGGTGGGGGGGGGGGGGACGGTGAAGAGAGGTGGTTGCAGGACAAAGCCTGGTAAGTGATAGATGGATGCAGATCGGGAAGGGGTTTAAGTTAAAAGGAGATGTGCAGGGCAGGGTTTTTGACACAGACGGTGGTGGGGCCTGGAACGTGCAACCTGTGTGGTCGTGCAGATGGATACAATAGTGGCATTAAAGAGGTTTTGGATAGGCACATGGACATGAAGGGAATGGAGGGATATGAATCACATTCAGGTGGACAAGGGTTTGCCTTAGCATTATGTTTGGCACAGACATTGTGGGTCGAAGGGCCTGTTCCAGTCCTTTAAACTACCCTTCTCACCTTCAGGCTATGCCCTTTAGTGTTTGATATTTCCACCTACAAAAAAGGTTTGGACTGTCTACATTATCTACACCTCTGAAATGTAATATATCTATATGGTCTTCCCTCAACCTCCAGTATTCTACGGAAAATAATCAAACTCTGTCCACCCTCTTCCTATAGCCAATACCCACCAATTCAAGCATCATTCTGGTAAACATCCTCTGCTCCCCCTCCAAAGCCTCCGCATTCTTCCTGTAATGGGGCGACCAGAACAGTTATATAGGGCTCTGGTGAGACCACATCTGGAGTATTGTGTACAGTTTTGGTCTCCTAATTTTTGAGGAAGGACATCCTTGTGATTGAGGCAGTGCAGCGTAGGTTTACGAGATTGATCCCTGGGATGGCGGGACTGTCATATGAGGAAAGATTGAAAAGACTAGGCTTGTATTCACTGGAGTTTAGAAGGATGAGGGGTATATCTTATAGAAACATATAAAATTATAAAAGGACTGGACAAGCTAGATGCAGGAAAAAATGTTCCCAATGTTGGATGAGTCCAGAACCAGGGGCCACAGTCTTAGAATTAAGACTGAGGTGAGAAAAAACTTTTTTACCCAGAGAGTTGTGAATTTATGGAATTCCCTGCCAAAGAGGGCAGTGGAGGCCAAATCACTGGATGGATTTAAGAGAGAGTTGGCTAGAGCTCTAGGGGCTAGTGGAGTCAAGGGATATGGGGAGAAGGCAGGCACGGATTATTGATAGCGGACGATCAGCCATGATCACAATGAATGGCGGTGCTGGCTCGAAGGGCCAAATGGCCGCCTCCTGCACCTATTTTCTATGTAACAGCAAACAATGTGGCCTGACCAAAGTCCATATAATGACATCATCTTATACTCAATGTCCCGACCAATGGAAGCATAACCATACGCCTTCTGCACCACTCTGTTGCAACAATGTAGGTATAATTTAACAGGATAGCATGCAGAAGAACATTGTACTACACATATAACAATACATAAACTGAACTAATTCTGCAAGTTCCTTTTGTGTCTTCTCCCATGAAGACGGACACAAAGTAATTATTTAATATCTTTGCGGTTTCCTTCTTCCCCGGTTAAATTTAATCGTAGTTATACAGCATGGAAGGTGCTTGTTATTTTATAGACCTCTCTAAGGTTACTCCTCAGTCTCCTTCGCTCAAGGGTAAACTATCTGGGCCAATACAATCTCTCCTCATAACTTGAGGCCTCCAGTCCCAGCCTTCCAATTCTTCACTGAAAGTAGCACGTAACAATATTACCCATTTCACTAAACACTTGCACTTGGTCCCTAAGGCCTGCAGAATCTCCCGGTTGCTAACCATTTTAACTCCTCGTCCCATTGACCTTGATGTCCTGGGCCTCCTCCACTGCCAAAGCGAGGCTACACGCAAACTTGTGGAACAGCGCCGCATATTTCGTTTGGGTGGCTTACAACCCAAAGATATGAATGTTGAATTCTTCAATTTTTGGTTACATAATCCTCCTCCACTCATTTCCTCGTTCATAAACACCCCCTTCTTCCCACCCCTCTCCTGTGTCCCACCTGCACTAGCATCTATTTCTGTCCTTATCTTTCAACTACATTCCTTCCACTAGCTTCGCAATCTGCATCTCTTCAATCCTTTTATCTCGCATCTTCTAACTTTTCATCTCTAGCCTTTGTCCAATCATCTGCATATCAAATAACCCTCCTCGCCTGCGTCAGCCTATTACCTGCCAGGCTTTGCCCTGCTCGGCCTCTCTCTCAATTTTCTTTCCACTCCACCACAATCAGTCTGAAGTAGGGTCCGGACCCAAAACTTCCCCTGACCATGTTCTCAAGGGATGGTCAACACGATGGCACAGCGATAGAGTTGCTGCCTTACAGCACTTTCAGCGGGTTCAATCCTGACTAAGGGGCACTGTCTGTACGGAGTTTGTACGTTCTCCCCATTACCGAGTTGGTTTTCTCTGAAATCTTCGGTTTCCTCCCACACTCCAATGGCGTACAGGTTTGTGGATTAATTGACTTTGTATAGGGCCCTTGCACAGCAGGCGAGGTCAGGACACCCAAGCCGTGCTGTTGCCACGCAACGTCTTCTGGAGTACAAGCGGTGAACTTCAGGTAAGTGACAGGTACGGACAGGCATGAGCAGAACCCTATTCAAAAGAGGTTATTACTTTTCCAAGCTGGCAGAAGTTAACAAGATTAACTTTCCAAGCAGGTAGAAGTAATGTGACCATGGTACTGTGAGGTTGGAACCCAAACTGTATCTAAAATATCCTCATGCTGCACTGTAAAAGCACCTTCAGACAGACTTAAAATCAATGTTCGTGATTTAACTTTAAAACTATTCCAGGAGGCACTGTAACTTAATAAAATATTCACCCGTAATTTTGCAAAGAGAACAAAACCTTCAGCCAAATGGCTGCCACAATTGTGCTAGCTGTCATCTCTGATTCACACACATTGCAAACTGTCTCATAAAACCCAATCCGAAACAATGAGGGCATTTACATCAGCACCATTTGAAAACACAATTTAATTCCCAAGCAATGACAAACGTTGTTTAGGAGGAAAGGACAGAGCAAGCACAAATTCAAGCATTTACCGGAGACCATTTCATTCATTTATGTTATAACACAGCAAAGCTCCGAGTATGTGCGTGTGTCATTTTCTACCATACAATTATTGAACCTACGATTTCATTACCAGAAATGTAGATTGAATGCTTTAATTCGCATAATTAAATAATTCTCAATATTTTCAATCTGCATGGCCAATGTTCGCCAACCACTTTAGCTGTTGTTGACCCTTCAGCTCTCGCTTCTCTCTACCATCATTTCTCCTCACTTTTGGAATTCTGTAGGATAAATATCTCTCACGGTTACCCCTATTTCCACAATTTTTTACAGCACAAAAATGGACAATTTTGGCGTTTTTTAACAGTTAAGAACGTACATGTTTCGTGTGCTACTAGTGTATTCCGGAAGCTGCCTTGTACTCCAGAAGGATTGAGCTACACCATGCATCATGCCCTTTGACCTTATGACCTTCCGTGCGACGTCCCTATAAATATAAATTGTTTCTACTGTGTCTAGGATAAAGTGCTAATAGGGTGGGAGCACTGGTCACCGTTGACGCGATATACAAATGGCCTGTTTCTGCGCTGTATCTCTAAACACTAAGGCATGCAGCCTGACCTGTTGAGTGACTCCAGCGCTTTATGTCTTTTCCCCAGTGATGAATGGTGACTAAATTGAGGAGGGAGTGAGGACAGAAGACTGAAAAAGCTACTCACAATACATTAGTTTAACATTGTCACATGTACCAATCTAAATTAAATTAAACTATATTAAACTAAACTAAACTAACGGTCAATGTTGCTCAAGAGAGAGGAGGGAGGCGAACGATTCTTACAATGTTGCAACTGCGGCACATAGCTTGCGTCAATCGTTCGTTGTTCCCACTTACACAAAGAGATAGGAGTTGTCATCGTCAGCGGCAGGGGGACGACAAGAAATGAACAAGGTTGCAGTTTTTTTACTTCAATCTCTGCTTGAACTGAGGCAGAGAGAATGTGTTGGAATTTGGCTGGTCCTGGCTGTGATCACACTTGGGATGGGTTCTGGTATAGGACAGCAGCTGGATGAGTGTCAGTATGATAACCCAGCTTGGTGTTAACCCCAGGGACAGGACATCAAGTGCCAAGTCGAGTTGGGTGTCACTGGTTACTGAAATCCCCAGTGGAAGGAGTTAATTGACTGGAAGTTCTTTCTCGAGTTGTGTTTTTTTTTATGCTCCAAGCAAACTTGTCACCTTGGTTATCCAGCCACCAAAATAACACCAATCTTTTATATTTTTCTGCAAGATTGACATTCCTAATGTGAAATTAGGAATGTTTTTGGTTGAAAATGCCAGATTGAGTTTACTCGTGACTCTCAGACAATTTGTGGAATTCCCTGCCACAGGGGGCAGAGGTGGCCAAGTCACTGGATGGATTTAAGAGAGAGTTAGATAGAGCTCTAGGGGCTAATGGAATCAATGGATTTGGGGAGAAGGCAGGCACGGGTTATTGATTGGGGACGATCATCCATGATCACAATGAATGGCGGTGCTGGCTCGAAGGGCCGAATGACCTCCTCCTGCACCTATTTTCTATGTTTCTATGTAATTGCATTGCACAGAAATGTTTGGAATAGAGCATTGCGTTATTTTAATTTTCAGTTTTAGTTTTAACAGATAAAGCATGAAAACAGGCCCTTCAGTCCACCAGGATCACCTGTTCACACTGGTTCTATGTTATCCCATTCCCTCATCCACTCCCTACACATTAGGGGTAATTTCAAGAGGCCAATTCACCTACAAACTTGGAGAAAACCCACATGATCACCGGGAGAAGGTGCAAACTCCAGATCGAACCTGGGTCTCTGGCACGATGAGGCAGGGGCTCTAACAGCTAAGCCACTGGCACTTTGGCCCACAATAGCTGAGCCAAACATGATGTCAAGTTAAACTGTTCTCCTCTGCCTGCACGTAATACATATCCCTGCATTCCTTGCATGTACATTTTTGTTCATTTAAAAGCCTCTTAAATGTCAGAAATACCTTAGATTAAACATCATATTTTTAAACAAACATTTAGGATCAATGCAGTTTAAATAATGGATGAGTTCCAGGTTAATTCAGAGCAATGCATTAAGTGGTTAAAATGAGAGCAACGAGACTAAAACTGTGAATATTGCATTCTCCAATTGCAACTAATATCCCCTTACACCCTCTTCCATTCCTGTTTCCCCGGTACCCGGACGCGGTGCCGACAGACAAGATGCCAAAGCAAAGAAGCCGAAGCCAATGAGCTGAATAGAAACGAGGCCGAAACGCAAATGAACCAAAAGAGTTTAATAATCAAGTTGTTCTGTTGTAAAATGTTATGTAAAATGTTATAAAGGAGCATACAAAAACTGCAAATAAAATTCTGTACGTTTTTGCAGTAAAGAAAACCTTTTTTTGGAAAATGTTTTGTGTGTTGATTTGATTGCCTGTTACTGTTAGGCTGTGTTAGTGTGTGCAGTGCACCTTTAATGGTCCTCCTGACCTAACAACTTCACATCACATCAACTTGAACATGAAATAGTTCAGTTTTCTGAAAATGTAACTGTGCAAACCTACTCATCACTTTGTCCAACTCATGGGCAAAGTCATAGTGATGTGCATTAAGGTGAGTGCAGACAGCCTGTCATTGCTCATGGAAGTCCTGGCGTAGTGATGCAGGCGACGGACACTCGTGGCACGCCTGCATATATTTCCATTTAACCATAAATCATGTTTTCCAGTTCCATTTTCCAAGAATGTAACTGCGCAAACCTAGTCACGACTTTGTCCAAGTTTTGGGCAAAGTCACAGTGAATGTGGATTAAGGCAATTGCAGACAGCCGGTCAATGCTCATGGAAGTCCTGGTCTTTCCTTCTTTGCGGATGTGAAAATGTGTTTGTTCTCATTGGCTGGATCAAAGTAAGATGCCGAGCGAGATCGCGCCCACTGCAAGCATGCCGCCCATCTCTCTCTGGCGCTCAGGCTCATGTCCAAGGGTCCCGGCTACCTCCGCAGTCAAATGGAGGGGAACAGGCGGGGTTGGCAGAGCACTGTGGAGAGACTGGCTGCCGCCAAGGCCAAGCATTTGAAGAGCTAGACGGCGAGGGGGAGCAAAGTGGAGCCCAATGGTTTGTGCAGCTCTGCCTCAGAGGAAGGCAGCGGCAGCGGGGCCAGCAGCAGCATGAAGACTTACCTGGCCTCCGGAAACTCCCAGCAGAGCGGGCAGCTGGGGCTCCCGCCTGACATTGTGCATCGCACCAGCTCAAAGAGGCAGCTCAAGCCCGACTCGCTGGTCATGCACCGGCAGAAGTGCGAGTTTGTGCGAGGAGCGGCGGCCACCAGCAGCACTCCAGGGTTCACAAGTTCACAGGAGCAGCCTCGCCAGCAACATCCCAGGGTGCACAAGTAACCACGCCAGCAGCGCCACGAGAAGCAGCTCAAGGGGCCGCTCAAGCTGCAGGTTGGTGAAGACGGATTATGGCGCTCGCACTCTGACCTCAGCTACCATTTCTATCGAGCCTGCTCGGGTTTGGACAGTTTCTTTGAGCACTGCGGACTCGAGCCTGAGGTGATCAAGAACCTGGCCAGGGAGAAGTTTGCCGCCAACACCGCCTTCAAAAGCCTTGCCCTCAAGTTTTGCAGCGTGAAAGGCCTGTCCCACTTGGGTGACATTTGCGGCGACAGCCTGAAAAAAGGTTGTTAAGTCGTGGTCGGGTCATGACGCGGCCTGATGCTTGGTGACGCATGTAGTGACGCGCGGTGACTCCCTGTCAGGAACGACAACTGGGTGTCTCATCATGTCATGCGCCCTGTCATAGGCTGACGTATGCTGTCCTGTGGGTGATGACCGGTTAGGGTTAGGGACCACAGATGGGCTGTAAAATATTCTTCCTTCAATGCATGGATTTTAAACATGAATATATTAAAATTAATACAATAACATCAATTGTGCAAATGAAAAGATGTCTCTTCAGTTTTATTTACAGATGTATTGGTCCGCTTCCAGACTCAATCACCATCTCTAACTTTTCACAGGGATGAATTCAGTGAGTGTAGACTGAACTCCCCTCTCCCCTCCACCCCCACTTCCCTCCTCCTGCCCCAATCCCTCCTTCTCCACTCCCCCCCCATCCTCTTTCCCTTCCCCCCCACTCCACTGTTCTCCCTCTTCTCCATTCCCCAGGGCTCTCACAACTTGTTCCCCCTGTTGTCAGCCGGGCAACCTAGGCAGCTTTTTAGGTTGTCAAATGACAGTTTAGGTGGTCATTTAACACGGCTTGCATCACGCGTGCAATAATGTGAAGTGCGTGGTTACCAGTCGGAATTATGCACAATGAAGTAGGTATGTTGCAAAACTTACCTTGAACTTACCAAAACTTACCAGTTCTGCCGCTCCCCGTGTGCGCAACTTTGGTGCCTTTCAGAGGGGGGCAGGCTTGAAGTGCCGTTTTTCAACAGACCTGGAAAATCGATGAATGTTGGGCGATTTCGTTGCGGAAGAAAAATCGCTCCGACATTTCATGAATGAAGGTATTTTTAAATTACTCTAAATTATTTATTAACTAGAGTAATTTAAAAATCACCTTCAAAAGCCGTGAGCACTGACAACCGGAAGCATTTTGCGTAGGGGAGAAAAAAAGGTAAATAGTTTATTTTTATATTAAAAGTTGTTTTTTTCGGGAGGCTTTAATAATATTTTCATGTTGCGAAATTGGGTCCCAAAAAATGTATGAACAAACAATATTTTTCCTCCCGACTTCACCGCAAACCGCAACGTTCCAATCCGCCGCATTCCACTAAAACCCACTCGCTAGTTGATTTAAATGGCGATTAATTTACAGGCATTAAACACTAAATTCCTTTCATTTGGCCCAGAAATTCATGAAAATGAGATTTAAAAATTATGTTATACTGCGGATTATTGCGTGAATGTTATTTGGACACTTAGGCAATTTAAAAAAAGTTTATATTTTCTTAAGAAATGGATAGGTGTTTAGATCTACTCAATGAATTTTGTAATTAGCTACAATTAGATAACTAACTAATTATATGCTTTAATTTCAGGTAATCCAAGTAAGATTGTTTCATATTTGTTTCAGAATGCTTCAATCTATAATAACTGAAAATTTCATTGAATTCTCTTAATTTTTAAGAAAGTTATGGGCTTTTAACTTTTCCAGATCACAGCTTTTGAGTTGTCAATTGAAAGGCAATGGGGAACAAGATGCTAATTTCCGAGTATGAAAATGGCCATAACTTTCTTAATACTGAAGATATGAAAGTAAATTAGGTGTCAAATTAAACTTCGTTTTATGCTTTATCTGATGGGATAAATTGCAGACTTGATATTTGTAAATCTCAAAATTTTGTAACATTGCTAAATGAAGCATTCACATATTATTTCTGCTTCAAACAGTCACTAACTAAGCATAATCACCGATCAAGACATGATATATACCAAAATGACATGCAGCAAAATTATAATACAGTATCTCAACTCTTTTTACACATTGCAATGAATGCAATTTCTATTATTTCTTTGCACTTCCAATCAAAAATGTGGTTGGATTCTTCAGCATATGATGAACCTGTGTCAAGAAATGCTGAACCATGGTAACATACATGCTTAACCATGCACACGACAGATAGATGCAGGGATGTTTTCTGTGAAGGACCGAAAATTATCATGACATGGGCATAGCATTGGTCGTTATTGCTATTGGTACATACATTCTCGCTTTCCACATAAATATGCACAACAAAATATACCGGTTGCAAGAAAATTTCTAAAGGCATTTTATGATAATAGCTGTTAAAACCGACTATACCTGACAGGTTAAACATTACACTAACTGACAAGAGATGGCCAAAGGGCATCTAATGCAGCAAATGTTCTTTTGGCAATATGTTTGAAGTTGTCAAAACGCCACATTACCAGACATTCAGATTAGATGAATGTGTTGTGAACAGCAATGAAGATATCCGGTTCGTACGCACCAAATTTGAAAGAAATGATTGATAAACACTGTTTACCAATGGGCGGGGGGCTGTTAAGAAGGCAATTGGTGCAAAATGGATTGATTGAGGCAGGGGAATTAGTGCGTGTTGGTTGGAGTAGGAAAAATTGTGAGTGGAGAGCGCGTGAGGATGGATGTGCAGGTGGCAGAATTAATGTGAGGTGGATAGCGAAATCTGTGCAGGATGAATAGATGGGGGGGGAAGAGAGAGAGAGAGAGAGAGAGAGAGAGAGACAGAGAGAGAGAGAGAGAGAGAGAGAGAGAGAGAGAGAGAGAGAGAGAGGTCGTGTTTTCTTCTCAGCTCTGCAGTTGAGAGGGATTGGAGCAGCCTTTCCAGGATTTTGCCGTTGGAGAGGGCACAGACCCAGGGGGGCTTCATAGTTCAACTTATTGTTGGGCTGTTGAAGCTTTTCTCTGGTCTGGGGAGCCTCCATCTGTGTGAAGATTCCTGAGTTTCTCCACATTGTCGAGGGTGCGGTTGGCGTTGGCGGATTGCCAAGAGTGCCTGTGATCTCAGTGGGTTGAAGTTGTGCGGTGTCTTTGTCGTTTTTGGCACCGCTTCTCTGCCCTAAAGTCATTTTGCTCAGTGCGGCTGCCTGGCTTAATGTGAAGAAGGTACTTTTGCTTCCAGCGCGACTGGGATCGAGTTTCTCGTAAGCTGCTCTTGGCTGTGGACGAACCTGGGGACTTTCCTGCTTCAGCTGGAGGTTTCTGTTTTCTGCTGCCTGTCTTTGACTGTGACTGTCTCTGGGACTTAACTTGGAGCTGTGCTGCTGAGGGGCTTGGAGCTGGTTTGTGCCTCTGTGAGGATGGCGATGGAAGGGGCGCGGCCGAAGGTCCGGACCTACGCAGCGACGGCATCAGTGGCGGGTGCGAGGCCATCTGAGCTTGAGCCTCATGTTGACTTGGATGGGGACAGTTTTGGTATTTCTGTTCAAACTGGGCCTATGATGTCGAGGGGGGTAATTACGAAGGCCATGAATGAACTTCTTGGGAGGGGGGCTATTGTCTCTTCTGAGCTCGAAAGGGGAAAGGTGGAGATGATACTTAAGACCCGGGAGTGTGTGGCCCGAGCGTTGGAGGAGGGGATCTCAGTGGGGGGGGTCCACGTACAGGTGGATCCGTGGGTATCAAGGGTGAGACCGGTTCTCCTGCGGAGCTGCCCCACTTATTTTTCGGATGCAGTGCTTTTTCCACACCTGTCCAAGTTCGGGGAGGTGCGGTCTAAATGTTATCGTCTCTTGCATCCCGGGGGGGACCCGGAGGAAAAAGGGGTCTTCAGTTTCAAGAGGAGGGTGTTCATGAAGGTGGGTGAGGGGGATGGTGCCGAGGGGAGTTTTGAGGTGGTGCATAAGGGTGTCCCAAGAACCGTGCGTTGGAGTTGGGGAAAGGCACGGTGTCATGCGTGCGGCGAATTTGGACATCTCCGTAGGGAGTGTCTTTTTCGCGGGGGCACTGCTAGAGGTTCTAGTGCAGTGGCCCAGGAAAGCGCTGCTGGCCCATCTGGGGTGGCTTGTCAAACCTCAGCGGCGCGGGGTGGTACTGCTGACCCGGCTAAGGTTGCCAGTTCTGCCTTGGTGTCCCGGAGAGGCAGTGCGAAGCCTTCTGGGTCCGTAGGTTCCGCTTTGGGGACCCTGGGCGGTGAGAGCCCAAGCCCCCCACGTCCCCCACGTCTTGCGCCTGTGGTGGCGGATGGAGGTGGGGCGCAGGAGGAGGGGAGTGTTGAGGGGGGGTTTTGGGAGAAGCAGGGGAAGCACAACAAGAAGAAGGAGAGGGATAGGGCCGCCCGAGCGAAGAAAGTGCAATCGGGTGAGTTTAGCTCCAGTGTGGTGCAGACTGCACCTGCTGGGGCCCAGGGGGGAGTTGGGGTGGCTCGGAAAGGGGTAAAGAAGCCTAAACGTGTGGGTGGCAAAGTGGATGGGGGTAATGTGGAGGCGGATGACCCTTCCCTTATGGAGGTTACCGCACCTCCGCATGCGAGTGGGACTAAAAGGAGGCATCTGCCTGGTGAAGATGAGGAAGGGCGTGGGTCCAGAGCGAAGGGGATGTCTTTCTCCGGGCTTTCCACCACTGAGGTGGCTGAAAGTGGTCTTGACCCGGTGTCTTCTGGGTCGGTGGTTGGGCCTTCTCTTCATGGATCTACAGCGGGTGTCACAGGACTGGGAGCTGAAGTTGATTCCGGTGGAGTTGTGTCCACTGGGCGGGAGTCTGTCCCTTCATCTCAGGGGCCCTCTGAGGGAGTTATCTCGGCGGGTGCTGTGGTTAGCTCCCTTGGGTGTGTACCCTCTGGGTCGGATGAGGTCCCCTCGTTTCAGAGGCCTACTGAGGGTGCTAGCACGTTAGGTGACGTGGTTGGCTCCTCTGGTAGTGTGCCCTCTGTGACGGGGGATGTGCAGAGTCGGGCTGAGGGGGGAGTTTCGGGGGTGTTGTCGTTCAAGTCTGTGCTCCATATCAGTGCCAGTGGAGGTGCTGGGGGGCGGGATGCCTCACCGGATGAGCTGTCTGGGGTGAGGTTAATAGCAGGTGGTGATTCTCTGGGTGATGCCTGTGGAGAGGGCACTCTGGATGATGTGGAGGTCAGGGCTGTTATGGGTCGTGATCCTCTTTCAGACTCCGAGGGTACCAGTGTTCCACAGGCCCTGGGGATGCCTCTTGTTGTTGCTTCCCCAGGCCCAGAAGAGGAGGGTGATGGTAGCGTGCAGCCCAGCCATTCAGAGGGCTGCGAGTCTCAGGCAGGGGTGTCGGGACCCACCCCCAGCATTGATCCGGGGGGTCATGTCATGGCTGTGGAGGAGGACAGCGATGCTGCCAGTGGGGGGGGGGGGCACAGAGAGTGATTTGTCAGAGAGTTCTGGTCTTTCTGAGGTTGTTGATTCAGGTGCGAGCGGGTTGGCTGTGAGCCCAGACTCCAAGGCCGTGTCTGAGGCGAAGTTTATTGTTGAGGTGCGAGAGTTCCTAAAAACGAGCCGCACTTCCAAAACATTATGGTTTGCTGCTGAAAGGCGGTGGGGGGACTGTCTAGATGTGCAGGCGAGTCTCGAGGCTATCCTTAGTAACAAGGATAGTGGTCTTTCTGACTCGGATTTGGGGCAGTTTCGGGGTTTTTTGAAGGTCCTCAGCAAAGGAGCTCCTGTGACTACAGGGAGTGTGAGGGTCACAATCTAATGTGCCTACACATTCACAGTAGCTACATTAAATTTAAATGGGAGTAGAGCGAGTTTTCGAAGATTTCAGCTCTTATCGGCCCTAAGGGAGGGGAGATTTGCAGTTTGTTATCTGCAAGAGACACATACCGTTGCTAGTGATGAACCTACCTGGCATCTGGAGTGGGAAGGGAGGGTTTATATGAGCCATCTCAGCTCAAATTCGAGTGGGGTGGCTTTTCTGTTGGCCCCAAATTTTCTGCCAAGCATTTTAAAAGTGCAGGAAGTGGTGCCAGGACGTTTGCTCCATCTGGCCGTGAGCCTGGATGGCATGCCGTTGCATTTCATTAACGTGTATGCCCCTAGCTCCGGCACGATGCAGGCCGGCCTACTTCGGGAGGTGAATGCTCTGTTGGGCACTATTGATAGGGGAGAGTGTGTCTTCCTTGGTGGGGACTTTAATTGCACACTTGAGGTGCGGGACCGTTCTGGTACTCAGTGTGCGCCTGCTGTAGCGAAGAAGCTGAGAGGCTTGATTGACTCCTTTGAGTTGGTTGATGTTTGGAGGGACCTTCACCCTGATTCCACTGCTTTTTCGCGGAGGTCTGAGGGCGGTGGTTCCCGCATTGATCGGTTTTATATTTCCCGAGCGTTTGTTTCCCGTGTCTCAGTGGCCTCAATGCGGCTGGTGCCGTGCTCGGACCATTGTCTGGTGCATGTGGATTTCAATCCAGCGTGCGCTCGGGCTGGGTCCGCGTACTGGCACTTTAACAACAGGCTGCTGGAGGATCGGTGTTTCCGGGAGTCATTCACTCGGTTTTGGGTGAAGTGGAGAGAGAGGCAGAGGTGCTTCTCTTCCCTTAGGCAGTGGTGGGATGTGGGTAAAGCTCACATCCGGCTCTTTTGTAAGGAATATACATGGGGGTCGACTGGGAGGCGGGACTCAGCGGTCGAGAAGCTGGAGAGGGAGATACAGGACGCTGAGTCTCGCCTGGGTCAGTTTGGTGAAGACTCCAGCGAATGGGGAGAGTTTCAGAGGAAGAAGGAGGTTTTGAGGAGTCTGCTGCTTGAGCGATCTCGAGGCGCTTATGTGAGGTCTCGGGTCCAGATGCTGCACGAGCTGGACCGAGCGTCGCCTTTCTTTTTCTCTTTGGAGAAGGGGCGGGGAGCTCGAAAACAGCTCGTGGAGTTGCTTGCAGATGACGGCTCCTCTGTCACTGATCCAGAGAGGATTAATGCCTTGGTTAGGTCCTTTTATGGGTCCCTGTTCTCTGCGGAAGGATTCAGTGTGGAGGCTCAGCAAGATCTGTGGGAGGGTCTACCGACCGTAGATAGGGGGGAGGCTGATCTTCTTGATGGCCCCTTATCTTTGGAGGAGTTGACTCACCCCTCCTGAGCTGATGCAAGGCGCAAGTCCCCCGGGCTGGATGGGTTGACGGTGGAGTTTGTTAGAGCATTCTTGGACGTCCTAGGGGGTGACTATATGTTGGTTCTGGGGGAGAGCCTGGCGACTGGAGTGATGCCTCTCTCGTGGCGTAGGACGGTTGTTGTCTTGCTGCCTAAGAAGGGCGAACTCCGTTTGTTGAAGAACTGGCGTCCAGTCTCTCTCCTTTGCACAGAATATAAAATTTTTGCACGGGCAATGGCAAATCGCCTGGGCTCCGTGCTGCATCAAGTGATTCATCCTGATCAATCTTATACAGTCCCTGGCCGGTCCATCCAGGATAACATCCACCTGGTTAGGGACCTGATTCATTTAGTCCAGGGTACTGGTGAGTCAGCTGCTTTTCTGTCTCTTGATCAGGAGAAGGCTTTTGATAGGGTAGAGCATGAATACCTATTTGGGACGTTGCAAGCGTTTGGGTTTGGACCACACTTCGTGGCCCGGGTCCGGCTTTTGTACGCTGCTGCGGAGTGTCTTGTAAAGGTTAATGGCGCGGTGCTATCTCCTTTTCATTTTGGGAGGGGGGTCCGCCAGGGGTGCCCTATGTCGGGCCAGTTGTATTCGGTCTGTGTGGAGCCGTTCCTGTGTCTTCTTCGGAGGAGGTTGACAGGCCTGGCCCTACCTGGCCCGCGGGTTGAGGTGATTCTATCGGCGTATGCCGATGACGTACTTCTTATGTTCACTGATCCTGGTGACCTGCGGAGGATGCGTGACTGCCAGGAGATATTCTCGGCTGCATCTTCTGCTAGGATTAACTGGAGTAAGTGCTCTGGACTTTTGGTGGGTCAGTGGCGGGTAGACTCCCTGCCGGAGGAGATGGCATTGTATGCGTGGAGTACCACGCACCTCCTCTATCTGGGGGTGTACCTGAGTCCCACTGAGGATGTTTGGCCGGCAAACTGGCAAGAGTTGGAGACGAAGGTGGTTGCTCGGCTGGGGCGCTGGTCAGGCCTGCTTGGAGTTCTCTCCTTTCGGGGGAGGGTGCTGGTCATAAACCAGCTGGTGGCCTCTATGTTATGGTACCGGCTGGCTACTCTTGTCCCGCCCTCTATATTTGTAACTGCTATACAGAAGAAGCTGGTGGATTTCTTTTGGGGAAATAGGAAGCATTGGATTTCCGCGGCGGTCCTGAGTCTTCCGTTAGAGGAGGGCGGCCAGTCCTTGGTGTGCGTGCGCACCCAGGTGGCGGCTCTCCGTCTCAGGACTCTGCGGAGATACATGTATGTAGAGAACCCTCCCAGATGGCACGCTCTGGCCACGTATTTTTTTCGTCAGGGTCGTTGCCTAAGGGGGGTCTCGCGGCTCCCGGTGGCGGGTGTCAGTCGACCCGCTCTAAGGGGCTTGCCTGTTTTCTATAGGGATGTGTTAAGAGTGAGGAATTTGGTGGTGTTCAGCCAGAGTGTTGTTCCACGAGGAGAGGGGGATGTTGTGGCTGCGGGTGTGGCTGGTCCTCATCCTGTCATGGTGGTTGTCGAGGAGAGGCGCGAGCCTAGAGTGGTTCAGATAGAGCTTACCCCTGCTCCGTCAGATCTGCTCATCGGGCCTAGGCTTCGGGATATTTCTCGGCCTCCGGCTCCGCATAATCTGAGCTGCCTTTCTGAGATGACCAGCATGCCATTTTGTGATGCAAGGAGACGCGCACTGTACAGGATGCTCCTGCACATTCTGAACCACCGTGCCTTCGTCTCCCGTCCTGACTCACCATGGAGGACGGTGTTACCATCCGAAGGCGGCGGGGGGCCCCAGTGGGGGTCCTTCTATAAGGGAGTTGTACCCCTTTATATTGGGGACCTGGGGTGGAGAGTGCTGCATGGAGCGGTGGTTTGTAATAAACTTTTGAGTCGGTTCACGGGCTCGTCTGCCGCATGTATTTTCTGCGGAGAGGAGGAGACCGTATTCCATGTGTATATGGAGTGTGTGAGGTTACTGCCCCTGTACCAATATCTGAAGGGGCTGTTCCTCAAGTTCTGGCTGCATTTTAGCCCCACAATCCTGGTGTTTGGACACAAGGCGGGGAGTGGGGAGAGCCGAGTGTGGGGGGGGGGACTTACCTGTCGGTTTGCTCCTTGGCCTGGCCAAGATGGCCATTCGTGGGTCCAGGCAGCGGGCTGTCGACGGTCAGGCGAGAGTCGGCTGCCTGCCCCTCTTTCGGGCCTACGTCCGTGCACGTGTGTCCCTGGAGAGGGAACACGCGGTGTTCACGGGGACTCTGGAGGCCTTCCGTCAGCGCTGGTCGCCGCGTGGGGTTGAGGCGATTATAAATGAATGTACTGCTGTACTACAATGATCTGTTCATTATAGTGTGATTTTTGATTGTGTTTTGATGTGTTGTATTTTATGATTTGTGTTGAATAAAGTTTTTGAAATGAAAAAAAAAAAAAAAAAGACAGAGAGAGAGACAGAGAGAGACAGAGAGAGACAGAGAGAGACAGAGAGACAGAGAGACAGAGAGACAGAGAGACAGAGAGGTGAGGAAGGAAGGTGAGCGCTCTTCGGACAGGAAACTTCGTTACCGACTAACAACTGATTTTCATCAGGATCTCAAAGACACATTCTATTCAGTTCCCATTTACAGGGATGACCGGAGACATTTGAAATTATCACGAGAATCATCACGAGTGTGTTGTCGCCGAACCGATGAAGCTTTGCTTGTTGTTCGTACCTTGATTGGCCCGACAGCTTTTGCTTCCGCATCCTGGTTTTGCCTGTTGAATAGGTCTTACCTGAATAAAAGATTCGGTGGCTGGAGCTCTGTTCACTGCCGGCACTTGTCGCATGATGGGAACTCTGACCCCTTCCAGGTATTTTGCCAACGGCTGGTAACCAACTCTTCTGGCAGCAACACCTTCATCTGCGAGGATTGCCTTGAACCCATACACATGTGATCCCGTATGTTCCACGGACACACTTTAGAATTTTAAGGCCCTGTTATACCTAAGGACAATCGAAACTGGAGATGGATGCTGAATAAGGTCTTTTCTACGGACGTGTTACATCTATGGCTATTATTATAATATTATTAACATAATAATTAATAAATA
This sequence comes from Raja brachyura, assembly GCA_963514005.1. The sequence continues at coordinate 74,172,221 of OY740790.1, forward strand.
TTAACATTACTGCGCGGTACTATTAATAATTATTACTAATGGTCACTAATTACTCACAATCGAATTATTTAGAATTAGCTAAATGGTTGGATTTAAAGTTCTTCACTTTCATTCCCTTTTTTTTCCTTTGGGAATTTAAATTAAAAAAAAAAAAAATTTAAATATATATTTGACAAATGGAATCTGAATATTTTGTAACCTATAACGTTTATTACCCCCCGGTATAATATTGCTATGGAAATGTTATTTTTAAGAGAGCATGGAACTAGTTATGTTTTTTTTTACATCAACTACGGAAGTCGATAGATGGGTAGCCATGCTTGTATGGCTATCACTAACTACACTACTAATAGATGTAGTTTTTTCTTTCTTTTTGCACATTACTAACCTCTCAATCTATCCTTTCTTTTATATAATACTTTATTATAATTTTAAGTTAGAATTGAATTATGAGCTTTATCAAAGGAGATATATATATATGTAAGAAATATCAATGGGATTTAGAATTCATCTATTCGAGGTTCAGGAGTAAGGTGGGGCTTGTCGAGCTGAACCATCTGCTCTCTTATAGACCTCCCTAAACAAAAGATGCAAGACTTAAATATGAAGACCGGGGGTGAAGTTATAACATTTTGTAGCTGAAATGTTAAGGGTATTAACGAACCAATTAAGAGAGGTAAATTATTAGCATATTTAAACGCACTTAAAACAGATGTAATTTTTCTCCAAGAGACCCACCGAAAAAAAATGCAGAATATAGATTGAAAGCTAAATGGATTGATAAAGTGTATCACTCTTCATTTACACATAAATCCAGAGGTGTTGTAATACTAATCCGTAAAGGGATACCTTTTAAACATATATCATCTATAACGGACAGTGATGGTAGATATATTATACTACGAGGTGAAGTATATGCACAAAAATTGACTTATTAATGTTTATGGACTGAATTTTGATAGCCCTTTGTTTTTGAAGAAAATATTTAATACAATTCCGGATTTATCACAACATAATTTAATAATTGGAGAGTTAAATTGTACATTAGAGCCCTATTTAGATATGTCATCAAGACAACGGAAAACAAAATCCCACTCCAGTGATTTATTAAACGCATATTTAGATACTAGTAATATCAAAGATGTTTGGAGAATAGAAAATTCAACTGGACGAGAATATTCATTTTATTCACCGGTACATAAAACATATTCAAGAATAGATTATTTTTTGGTGGACTCTAAGCTAATTCCAGTTACATATAATTCAAAATACCATAATATTATAATTTCTGATCATGCCCCATTAACATTTATGATTAAAATAAATGGAAGGACAGAGAAACAGGTACAATGGAGACTTAACCCACAAATTTTAAAGGAGAAAGCATCTCAGGAATGTCTTACCAAACAGATGAATATGTTCTTAAAAACAAACGATAGTCCTGAAACGTCTCCCTCCTTACTATGGGAAACATTTAAAGCATTTACTCAGGGAACCGTGATTTCTTCCCAAGCATTTTATAAGAAAAAGAATCAGGTGATGCAACAGGCCTTGGAAAGGGAAATTAAACAATGAGACATAGAGAACGTGGCTACACCAACTATGATAAAACATAATAAAATTTAAGTTTTTAAATATAAATTAAATAAAATATATTCAGACCAAGTTTTTAAATTTTATCATATACTAAACAATTACATTTTGAATTCGGAGATAAACCTCAAAAACTATTTGCGCGTCAATTACGGAAACTGGACGTAGAAAAAACAATTTATAGGATTAAATCAGACAAAGAAGAACCATGAGTACAATCTAAGGACATTAACGAGAGATTTTTACAATATTATCAAAATCTTTATTCTGCTAAAACTACAGACCACCAGATAGGAATAGAAGCATTTTTACAAAAATGCAATCTTAAAGGGTTAGATTTGAAAGATAGAGAATTATTAGACGCTGAAATAACAGTAAAAGAAATTGAAGAGTCTATCACATTAATAAAAAATGGTAAATCCCCGGGACCAGATGGCATTGGCTCGGAATTTTATAAAACATTCTACTGTTACGCATTTATTTTATTTTTATTTTTTTTATTTGTTAGAAGTAAGTACAGTAGTGTGGTACTTAAGTACCTAATACATACATACATATTTCCATTCTTGTACAACTTCATACTTTTGACTTAATAATAAAAGAACAGTGGAAGAAAAAATAAATAAAGAGTGTCAGAATAGATAGAAAAGCAAGTAGAAACAGATAGCAAAAGAAATAAAGGGCATATAAGAGAAGCTGAAAAGATTGAAATAGAAGGAGAAAGTAAAGAAAAGAGAGATTAGGAGAGATCTGCCTATTTTGTATTTTTTCCCATCCTTCACCCGGTTCTAAACCATTTAATTTCTGAGGTTATGTTATGTTGCACCATATGCTTGCAAAAAGTTGAGAAAAGGAGACCAAGTCTTTGAGAATTGGTCTAATTTGCCTATTAGGAGAAATCTAATTTCTTCAAGATGAAGCGTTTCAGACATATTTGAAATCCCCATTTTGAATCTGGGGCGTGATTGCGTTTTTCCAAAATTTGAGTATAAGTTTTTTTGCTGTTATTAGACCATAATTAAGAAAAGCTTCTTGGAATATAGTTAGTTTACTTCCCTCTTCCATTGATCCAAAGATAATCAGTTCTGTATTGGGGTTCAATTTTGTGTTAAATAGTTTTGTAAAAATTCCAAAAATTTCATTCCAAAATTTATACAGTTTTATACAAGAGACAAAGGAATGTGCTATAGTGGCATTTTGAGTTAGACATTTGTCACAGATGGGGGAAACATTTGGGAATATTTTATTCAGTCTAGTTTTAGAATAATATAATCTATGTAAAGTTTTAAATTGAATTAGGTTATCGCTTACATTAATTGAACATTTATTACATATAATAGATTTTTTTCCCCATCTATCGTTAGGAATTTTTATCAATAACTCTTGTTCCCAGTCCCTTCTAATTGTCTCTGTCGTTGGCGTTTCTATATTTAAAATTATATTATACAAGTAAGATATTAAATTGCTTGATTTGCCTTTCTATTCATTCCTCCCTCCAATAAATCTGGGGTTAAGGTTTGATGTATATATTTCTTCAAATAATCTTGAATTTGAAGATATTTGAAATATTGATTATTTTTCAAATTATATTTTAGTTGTAATTGTTGTAATGATAAAAGTTTTCCCATATCATACATATCTCCCATTGTTTTAATTCCTAATCTTTCCCAATGGATAAACGTTTTATCAATAATGGATGGTTTAAATAAGGGATTATTAGTTATTGGAGAAAGAAGCGATAATTTTCTTAATTTTAAAGATAATTTTATTTGATTCCAAATTTGTATTATACTGTGAATAATTGGATTCTTCTTATATAGTATATTGTTCAGTTTCATCGGGGAAAGAAGGATCGCTCCTATATTATAAGGGGAACAATCCTCTTTCTCCATTCTTATCCAATCTACCTGTTGGGCAGAATTATCCAACCAGTAGATTATATTTTTAATATTCACTGCCCAATAGTAATACAATAAGTTAGGGAGCGTGAGTCCCCCTGATTCTTTAGATTTACACGTGTTTTTTCTTAATTCTATGTGATTTATAATCCCATATGAAGTTTGTAATATCAGAGTCTAATTTTTTAAAGAATTTTTTAGGTAAGTATATTGGTATTGATTGAAATAACTACAGTATTTGTGGTAAGAAGATCATTTTTATCGCATTTATTCTGCCTATTAAGGACATCGGCAGTGTTTTCCAGAATTTAATCAATCCATTTAATTTAGTTATTAAAGGCATATAGTTTGCGTTGAGTAATGATTTATATTTCCTAGTAATTTGGATGCCCAAATACTTAAATTTTTCTGTTGCAATTCTAAATGGGAATTTCAACAGATGTATCGGCGCTTGAGGTTTTATTGTCATAATTTCGCTTTTGTTCCAGTTTATTCTATATCCAGAAAAAGAACCAAATTCCTCTATTAAATTTAGTATATTTGGTATGCTAATTTGTGAATTTGTAATATATAATAATATGTCGTCTGCATATAATGAAATTTTATTATTTGAGTGTTTGGTATTATATCCATGAATATTCGGATGACTTCTTATACTTTCTGCTAAAGGCTCTATCATTAGTGCAAATAGCAGAGGTGATGGTGGGCACCCCTGCCTATTGCCCCTTGCCAATTGGAATTTCGGGGATAATAAATTATTAGTCAGTATTCTAGCCGTTGGCTTATCATATAATAATTTTACCCATGAGATAAAGTTATCTCCCATGTTAAATTTTTGCAATACTTTTAATAAATATTGCCATTCTACTTGATCGAAAGCTTTTTCTGCATCCAATGAGATAATTGCTAGGTCTTCTTCAGTATTATGCGAGTACATTATATTAGACAGCCGTCTCAAATTGTTAAATGAGTATCTCTTTGGTATAAACCCAGTTTGATCCGGGTTTATTAGTTTGCTAATATATTTACTCAATCTTCTCGCTAGTGTCTTTGCTAATATTTTTTGATCTGTATTTAGGAGTGCAATAGCTCTATATGAGCCTGGGTCTTCTAGATCTTTATCCTTTTTTGGTATAAGTGTAATAGTTGACTCAGTTAGTGTTTCTGGTAATTTATTTTCTTTAAAAGCATATATATATATAATTCTTGCAAGCGTGGACAAATTATCTCGTGGAATCTTTTATAGAATTCATTACTAAAGCCGTCTGGTCCTGGCGTTTTGCCATTCTTCAACAAACTTATTGTTTCTTCTATTTCCTGAAGTGTAATCTGAGCTCCTAATCCCTCTTGTTCCACCATATTTAATTTTGGAAGATTCCAATTGTCTAAGAAATTTGTAATTTGAGTATTATTTGCAGAGGTTTTCGATGTATATAAATTTTGATAATATTGAGCTAATCTTTTATTTATATCTTTAGGTAGTGTTAGTAATCCCCCTTTGTCTGATTTAATTTTAGTAATTGTGTTTTCTGTTTCCCGTTTTTTCAGTTGGCGTGCTAAGAGTTTATGTGGTTTATCACCAAATTCAAAATTTTCTTGTTTTACAATTTGAAATAATCTTATTATTCTGGCCGATAAAATTTTATTTAATTTATATTTTTTAGTATTATTATCTTATTGTGTTTATCTATAGTTGGTTCTTTAGCATTTTCTAAATCCAAATGCCTAATTTCTTGTTCTAGCTGTAATTGTTCAGTATTATTCTTTTTATTTTGAAAAGCTTGATATGAAATTATAGTTCCTCTTATAAATGCCTTAAAAGTTTCCCATAATAAGGAGGGTGAAATATCCGGTGTTTCATTTGTCTCAAAGAAGAATTTTCTCTTTTAAATATGTACAGCCTTGTGAGTTGTTTAATATTTGGGGGTTAAACCTCCAAAATGATTTTTTGTCAGGCATTCCTTCGAATTTTAAAGAGAAAGTTAACGGGGAATGATCAGAAATAATACTATTGTGATATTTAGCATTATATGTGTATGGAATTAATTTTGTGTCCACTAAAAAATAATCAATACATGAGTATGTTTTATGTACCGTTGAATAAAATGAATATTCTCTACCTACTGGGTTACCGATCCTCCATACATCTGTCATATTGGTATTTTTCATGTATGTATTTAGGAGTTCACTTGTTTTAGATTTTATGTTAATCCTTTTTTGTTTTGTAGATTTATCCAAATATGGATCTAAAACACAATTCAAATCTCCCCCTATTACCACATTTTGATAGTTATGTTCTGAAATTGTATCCAGAATTTTACTAAAAAATTGAGGGTTGTCAAAATTAGGAACGTTAAATGTACCAGAAATGCTAAATGAATCTATTGTAACACTTATACCAAAAATAGATAAGGATCTGGATTATCCAGGATTGTATAGACCTATAGCTCTTAAATACTGATCAGAAAATATTAACTAAAATCCTAGCACAAAGATTAAGTATAGTGATTAATAAATGAATACACCCGGGTCAAACAGGATTTATACCAAAAAGGTATTCTTCATATAACCTGAGACGATTATTCAATATTATATACTCAAAAAGAAAAATTATCAAAGACGTAGCAATTATTTCGTTAGATGCTGAGAAAGCGTTTGACCAGGTGGAATGGCCCTATTTATTTTCGGTTATGAAAATGTTTCAACTGGGTGAGAAGTTTACTACATGGATAAAACTTCTATATACTAATCCAACAGCTAGAATTACAACAAATCAAATGTTATTTGATTGGTGAGTGGTGAGTCTCTGGAATTCTCTGCCACAGAAGGTAGTTGAGGCCAGTTCATTGGCTATATTTAAGAGGGCGTTAGATGTGGCACTTGTGGCTAAAGGGATCAGGGGGTATGGAGAGAAGGCAGGTACGGGATACTGAGTTGGATGATCAGCCATGATCACATTGAATGGCGGTGCAGGTTCGAAGGGCCGAATGGCCTACTCCTGCACCTATTTTCTATGTTTCTATGTTATCAACTAAATTTAATTTATCCAGAGGTTGTAGACAAGGATGTCCATTATCGCCGTTATTATTTGCACTTGTAATAGAACCATTAGCAGAAAGCGCGAGGTCCAATCCTGAAATATACGGGTATAAAACCAAAGATACTGAAAATAAAATCTCATTATACGCAGATGATGTATTAGTTTACATTACTAAACCTGGTTAGTATCCCAAATTTACTAAATTTAATAACTCAATATGGTTTGTTTTCAGGATACAGAATTAATTGGAATAAAAGCGAAATCATGCCAATAATGGAAAGTAACCCACATATTTTACAACAATTCCCCTTTAAAATAGTAAAAGAAAAACTTAAATATCTTGGAATTTATGTAACAAAGAGATATACTTCTTTATTTAAATCTAATTTTCCGCCTTTACTGAACAAATTAGATAAGAATATTTTGTATTGGAAAACATTACCTATTTCAATGTTGGGTAGAATTAACGTGATAAAAATGATTTTTCTCCTATAATTATTGTACCTTTTTCAACTAATTCCGATATATCTCCCAAAAAGTTTTTTTAAAAAGGTTGACTCTACAGTCACCAATTTTATATGGGATTGTAAGAACCACAGAATAAACAAGAAACACTTATGTAAATCAAAAATAAATGGAGGCTTAGCATTACCGAATCTTATGTTTTATTTCTGGGCAGTTAATATTAAGAATATGAATTTCTGGTTGGAAGAATTGGACAAACAACCAGATTGGTTAAAAATGGAAAAAGAAGATTGGGTCAATTCTATTTGCTATTACTAAATTAAGCAAAAAAACTTATAAAGAAAATCCTATAATAGACAGTGGAATACGCACTTGGAAACAAATAAAGAAAACATTAAAATTGGATTATTTACCACTATCTCTTCCTTTTGTAAACAATGCCGCATTTAAACCCTCATTGATGGATAAGGGATTTTTACAATGGAAAAATCATGGAATTACATAGATGGGTGATCTCTATAGGAAAAACTCATTTCTCTCATTTCAGGAATTACAACAAATCTATAGGCTTCAATCAAAGGACTACTTTAGCTATCTATATAACCATATAACAATTACAGCATGGAAACAGGCCTTCTCGGCCCTTCCAGTCCGTGCCGACCATTTATTTTACCCTAGTCCCATCTACCTGCACTAAGACCATACCCCTCCATTCCATTCCCATCCATATACCTATCCACTTTACTTTTAAATGTTAAAATCGATCCTGCCTCCACCACTTCTGCAGGAAGATCATTACACACAGCCACCACTCTCTGAGTAAAGAAGTTCCCCTTCATGTTACCCCTAAACTTCTGTCCCTTAATTCTCATGTCAAATCAGAGACTATGTTAAGTCAAATACAAATGACTATAGAAATAGAAAGATAGAAATTTTTGATGAATAAACATCCGAACACAGAAACATTGATACCTTATATTTATAATATTCTATTAGGTAACGATGCTCCAAAGACGGATTCATATAGGCAATCATGGGAAAACGAATTAGGTCAAACAATAAGGCCAGACATTTGGGATGAAAGCTTACAACATATACATCACTGTTCGTTAAATGCTAGACATTCTTTAATACAATTTAAAGTATTACATAGATTGCATTATTCAAAAACCAAATTGAATAGAATTTTTCCAAGTGTTTCCCCTATTTGTGATAAATGTCAACACTTAGAGGATAACCTAACGCACACGTTTGTAAGTTGTATAAAAATTAATAATTTCTGGATGGAAATTTTTAAGATAATCTCGGAAGTCGTCAATACCAAACTGGTCCCTGACTCAAAATTAATAATATTAGGAATAACAGAACAAAATCAATTTGTTACTTCGAATCAAATAACTTTTATTGAATATAGTTTAATAATTGGGAAAAAATTAATATGAAATTTTTGGAAAGGCCCTGTAACCCCCACAATTAAAATGTGGACTACAGAAATGTCGGATACCCTATATTTGGAAAGATTAAGATTCGTCTTAATGGACAAACAAGAACTATTTAAAATAATATGGTCCCCATTTATTGAATTTTTGCAGGGGCAAACTGGTCGGCACGAGAACCCGACTGAAACCTGAATCAAAGAATAGATGAAAAAGTACATTTCATAAAACGTGGATATATCTCCAACGATGCATAATCTATAGAACATTCCATTCTTTCTCAACTTTTGTTCTTTTTTTGGTTTAATTTTTCTCTATTAATTTCTATCTTTATAAAAAATGGGGAAAAAATATATAGGAGTACAATTATTATGCAATTGTTAATATAAATAATACTGATAATATGTCTATAAAGACCAAAATGCCTTTAATTATGTCGACAACGAACAAATTGCTTTTTATTATGTAGTTACTTCTAATTAATTTAAAAAAAAACCAAAAAAAAGACAATACTGGCCCTAATTCTAAACCTTCTTGGAATATTAGTATTGTGGAGTTTTACATGGTTAGGTGACAATGCCTTAACCATACGTGTGTTGTACAAACAAGTGTAAAATTACCAACTTGTAAGTGGTCCACTTACCCCATGCCTGGTTATAGAATATGGCTGGTATGGTGCGTGGAATGTCTGTACAGTTTTAATGTACCATAGCTTCAGTGAACAGCTCACTGCCAATGGGGGCGTGGAGTGTGTTGTCGCCAAACCGATGAAGCTTTGCTTGTCGTTCGTACCTTGATTGGTCCGACAGCTTTTGCTTCCGCATCCTGGTTTTGCCTGTTGAATAGGTCTTACCTGAATAGAAGATTCGGTGGCTGGAGCTCTGTTCACTGCCGGCACTTGTCGCATGAGGGGAACTCTGACCCCTTCCAGGTATTTTGCCAACAGCTGGTAATCAACTCTTCTGGCAGCAACACCTTCGTCTGCGAGGATTGCCTTGAACCCATACACATATGATCCCGTATGTTCCACAGACATACTTTAGAATTTGAAGTCAGTTACCTACTGACCATTCGAACTCCATTCCATAAAGGGGGAGATCGTAGGCAGCCCTGAACCGATGCTAGCTCAGGCCCCTTAGTGTACCTGCGCTGATATGGCCTCCCAACAGACCTATACCAGAATGGAACATATTCTGCAGCAGAATAATTCTGTCCCGCATGCTCTCCTCCTCCAAGAGGGAGACATTAAGCAGCCCTGAATAGGTTCACCGGACTTCATGACAATATCCAGCAGGAAATCTCTAAAAGAGGTTCCTGCAAGAGAAAACAGAACCTGGTAAGAATTAGAAAACTTACCTGCATGTTTAAAGTTACCGCTGGCAGGATCGTTGCGCCTGCCAGTCAGTTGGTGTGCCATGCGAACGACGTACTGACGCATATGCGCACTGGCGGGGTTCTTCGCGGAATCGCTCACGTGACTCCGAAGTTAAATCCGGTTCATTATATACTAAATCTACTCAGCTGCTCTAAGAATCCATCACGAACGCACTCCACAAACTCCCTTTCATGGGGTCCAGTACCAACCTGATTTGCCCAGACTACCTGCATGTTGAAATCCCCCATAACAACCGTAGTATTACTTTTACGACATGCTAATATTAACTCCTGATGCAACTTGCACCCTATATCCAGGCTACTGTTTGAAGGCCTGTACATAAGTCACATTAGAGTATTTGTACCCTTACATAGAAACATAGACATAGAAATTAGGTGCAGGAGTAGGCCATTCGGCCCTTCGAGCCTGCACCGCCATTCAATATGATCATGGCTGATTATCCAACTCAGTATCCCGTACCTGCCTTCTCTCCATACCCTCTGATCCCCTTAGCCACAAGGGCCACATCTAACTCCCTCTTAAATATAGCCAATGAACTGGCCTCAACTACCCTCTGTGGCAGAGAGTTCCAGAGACCCACCACTCTGTGTGAAAACATTCCTTCTCATCTCGGTCCTAAAGGATTTCCCCCTTATCCTTAAGCTGTGACCCCTTGTCCTGGACCTCCCCAACATTGGGAACAATCTTCCTGCATCTAGCCTGTCCAACCCCTTAAGAATTTTGTACGTTTCTATAAGATCCCCTCTCAATCTCCTAAATTCTAGAGAGTACGAACCGAGTCTATGCAGTCTTTGTTCATAAGACAGTCCTGACATCCCAGGAATCAGTCTGGTGAACCTTCTCTGCACTCCCTCTATGGCAATAATGTCCTTCCTCAGATTTGGAGACCAGAACTGCACGCAATACTCCAGGTGTGGCCTCACCAAGACCCTATACAACTGAAGCAGAACCTCCCTGTTCCTATACTCAAATCCTTTTGCTAAGAAAGTTAACATACCATTCGCTTTCTTCACTGCCTGCTGTACCTGCATGCCTACTTTCAATGAGTGGTGTACCATGACACCCAGGTCACGCTGCATCTCCCCTTTTCCTAATCGGCCTCCATTTAGATAATAGTCTGTTTCCCTATTTTTGCCACCAAAGTGGATAACCTCACATTTATCCACATTATACTGCATCTGCCAAACATTTGCCCACTCACCCAGCCTATCCAAGTCACCTTGCAGTCTCCTAGCATCCTCCTCACAGCTAAGACTGCCCCACAGCTTAGTATCATCCGCAAACTTGGAGATATTGCCTTCAATTCCATCATCCAGATCATTTATGTATATTGTAAATAGCTGGGGTCCCAGCACTGAGCCTTGCGGTACCCCACTAGTCACTGCCTGCCATTGTGAAAACGACCCGTTTACTCCTACTCTTTGCTTCCTGTTTACCAGCCAGTTCTCTATCCAAATCAATACTGGACCCCCAATGCCATATGCTTTAAGTTTATATACTAATCTCTTATGTGGGACCTTGTCAAAAGCCTTCTGGAAGTCCAGATACACCACATCCACTGGTTCTCCCCTATCCACGCTACTAGTTACATCCTCGAAAAATTCCACAAGATTCGTCAGACATGATTTACCTTTCGTAAATCTATGCTGACTTTGTCCAATGATTTCACCACTTTCCAAATGTGCTGCTATCCCATCTTTAATAACTGACTCTAGCAGTTTCCCCACTACCGATGTTAGACTAACTGGTCTGTAATTCCCCGTTTTCTCTCTGCCCCCCTTCTTAAAAAGAGGGGTTACATTTGCTACCCGCCAATCCCCAGAAACTACTCCAGAATCTAAAGAGTTTTGAAAGATTATCACTAATGCATCCACTATTTCCGAAGCTACTGCCTTAAGTACTCTGGGATGCAGCCTATCTGGCCCTGGGGATTTATCGGCCTTTAATCCATTCAATTTACCCAACAATTCTTCCCGACTAACCTGGATTTCACTCAAGCACTCCTTTGACCCGCGGTCCCCTGCTATTTCCGGCAGATTATTTATGTCTTCCTTAGTGAAGACGGAACCAAAGTAGTTATTCAATTGGTCCGCCATATCCTTGTTCCCCATGATCAACTCACCTGTTTCTGACTGCAAGGGACCTAAATTTGTTTTAACTAATCTCTTTCTCTTCACATATCTATAAAAACTTTTGCAGTCAGTTTTTATGTTCCCTGCCAGTTTTCTTTCATAATCTATTTTTCCTTTCCTAATCAAGCCCTTTGTCCTTCTCTGCTGGTCTCTGAATTTCTCCCAGTCCTCTGGTATGCTGCTTTTTCTGGCTACTTTGTACACATCATCCTTTGCTTTGATACTATCCCTGATTTCCCTTGTTATCCACGGATGCACTACCTTCCCTGAACTATTCTTTTGCCAAACTGGGATGAACAATTTTTGTAGTTCATCCATGCAGTCTTTAAATGTCTTCCATTGCATATCCACCGTCAACCCTTTTAGAATTGATTGCCAGTCAATCTTGGCCAATTCACGTCTCATACCCTCAAAGTTACCTTTCTTTAAGTTCAGAACCCTTGTTTCTGAATTAACAATGTCACTCTCCATCCTAATGAAGAACTCGACCATATTATGGTCACTCTTGCCCAAGGGGGAACGCACAATAAGACATTTAACTAACCCTTCCTCATTACTCAATACCCAGTCTAAAATAGCCTGCTCTCTCGTTGGTTCCTCTACATGTTGATTTAGATAACTATCCCGCATACTTTCCAAAAAATCCTCTTCCTCAGCGCCCCTGCCAATTTGATTCACCCAATCTATATGTAGATTGAAGTCACCCATTATAACTGTTTTGCCTTTGTTGCACGCATTTTTAATTTCCTGTTTGATACCATCCCCAACTTCACTACTACTGTTAGGTGGCCTGTACACAACTCCCACTAGCGTTTTCTGCCCCTTAGTGTTTCGCAGCTCTACCCATACCAATTCCACATGCACCAAGCTAATGTCCTTCCTTTCCATTGCGTTAATCTCTTATCTAACCAGCAACGCTACCCCACCTCCTTTTCCTTTCTCTCTATCCCTCCTGAATATTGAATATCCCTGGATGTTCAGCTCCCAGCCTTGGTCACCCTGGAGCCAATTCCTCAGTTGCATCCATACTGCCCTGTATCTCCTAATTATGTCCGTGTGTGGACATGGCGCCGATAGACAAGAGGCCGAAGCAATGAAGCCGAAGCCAAAGAACCAAATAGAAATGAAGTTGAAACGCAAATGAACCAAAAGAGTCCGATGATGAAACACCTACTAACCGAAAGGATGGGAGGCCTAAATGCAAGCGAACCGAAAGTGCGAGACACCTAAACGCCTACGAACTGAAAGGCTGCGTCGCGTAAAAGCAAACTTACCGAAAGGCCGCACAGTCGATACGCCACCTATCCGAAAGGTGGCGTCGCCTACAGGCCACAGGACCGACTCCCATGTAACAGAAAAGTCCAATGAAGGACGGAGGCGGGACTTGTCAGCGATTGGTCCAGACCCCCGCGTCCATCACATCACCATGAAGGCATGAACATTGCCCCAAACCTCCGCCCACCCGACCCGCAGCCCACGGAGGGTGGCCGTGGGAGAGTGGGGGCTGTCCCGAGAGAGGAGGAGAGTGAGAAGAGGCTAGAGAGTGAAGGGGGAGACGAGAGCGTGGGGTTCATTTTCCCACAAGCCATAGGTGACTGGGCAATCTGAACCTAAGCACCAAGTTGAAAGCGGCTGAAGGTGTGCATTCCTCAGGACAGCCCCCACTTTGTTTCTGAACAAAATTGTTACCGTACACACATAACATATAATAAAAAACAAAACACACAATAAACACATATCCAACATCCACCACAATGAGTTCACCAGGCACCTTCTCACTGTGGTGGCAGCCAAAAGTCTCAAGTCATTGTTTTCATTCCTCCTAGTTCTCCCTCTGCACTGAGGCGATCCAGGCCTCTGACGCCGCTGGAGCACCGCAGCTCTAAGCTGGGCCACCGCCGCCGCTGGAGCACCGCAGCTCCAAGCCGGACCACCGCCGCTGCTGGAGCACCGCAGCTCCAAACCAGGCCGCCGCCACAGCTCCGCGTCAGCACAGACGATGACGGGGGACACGCATTCCCCCCGAAGGGAGAGACTAAAACTCTGTTTCTCCCACCCCCCCCCCACAGACACAACCTAATAAAACAAAGTTCTACTACAACAATCACTAGAATACAACCGAATGCGGTGGATTGGAACGTTGCAGTTTGCGGTGAATTTAACCCACAGTCAGCACGAAAAATACCACCGGTTCGTATATTTTTTTGTCCCCTTTTCGCAACATGAAAATTTGATTAAATGCTTCCAAAGAACCACGTTTTTATGTAAATATAAACTGTGTACCTTCTTTTCTCCCCTACGTAAAATCCTTCTTGTTGTCGGCGCTCACGGCTTTAAAAGATGATTTTTTAATTATTCTAGCTAATAAATGATCTAGTGTAGTTTAAAAATACAAATGTCGGCACGATTTCTCTTTAGCGACAAAATCCCCTGAGAAGGATCGACTTGAATTGTCTGGAAAAAAACGGCATTTTATACCCGCCCCCCTCTGAAAGGCGCCAAAGGCGCGCACACGGGGAGTGGCAGAACTGCAGCGCCGCTCACGGTAAGTTTTGTAGCATACCTACATAAACCCTTCAATATTCAGTTCCCAGCCCTGGTTCACTTGCAACCATGTCTCTGTAATTCCCACAACATCAACGTCGCACTAAATTCCCTCTCTCTCTCTCTCTCTCTCTATCTCGCCCCAAAAAAAAAGTTGCGGTGCGGTGTTTGCCCGCCCGGTCCAGTGGCTCCATCCGCGGCATCGGAGCCTCGCCAACGGGTCCCGTCCGCTGCCGGTCCGGGGAGACCGTTCTCCCGTCGCCGGGCGGGAAGCGGGAAGGACAGAATCTGAAGCCAGTCCTGGCAGCGGCCATGACGCGACACGAGGCGGTGCTCGGGACGGGTCCACATCACCACCCTCCCCCCTCCCCCGCCGGTCCCTCGCCTCTCTCGCAACCCACCCTCGCCTTTCCCACCCCACGTTGCGGGCTCTCACCCCCACCCCCCCGTTTCTGGTCGGCGGCGGCGACGGCTGTAAGTGCGAGTTAACGGAGGGTCGGAGTGAATGGCGGGCCCCGCACAGCAGCAGCAGTGACGGCGGCTCCACCTCCTCCCCCCGCCAGCCCCCATAGCGGCCGCTGAGTGCCACTCCGCCAACGACGAGAACCGCTTTCAAAACAAACCCTTCTGCACGCCGAGGGAGGGAGCGAGGAAAGGGGGAGGCCCCCTTCTGCCGTCTGAAGCACGTGCACCGCTCGGCCCCGCACCTTCCCGTTGGCTGGCGCAGGAGGGGAGACAGTGGCGAGGAGTTCCCAACAGCCTCCCCCTTTGGCGATGGCACTTGACAGTACACAGGGACGGCCAAGGCTGCGGGGCGATGATGCCAGTGTTGGCCGAAGAGCGCTCACCTTCCTTCCTCACCACCTCTGCCCCTTCCCCCCCCTCTCCCTCTCTCTCTCTCTCTCTCTCTCTCTCTCTCTCTCTTCTACGCCCCCCTCCACCCCGCCCCTTATCCTGGGATCCCTCCTCCCCACACTGATCCCCATTCCCCCCTCTATTCAGTCGTCACTGACATTCCCTGTGCTCCCCTCCCCATCTATTCATCCTGCACAGATCCCCCTATCCACCTCGCATTAATTCTGCCACCTGCACATCCATCCTACATTCATCCCCCAATTCATCCTGTACTGACCCCCTTCCTATCCATTCTGCACTGCTCCCCCATTCATCCTGCACTGAACCCACCACTCATCCTGCAGAGCCCCCCCGATCCACACTGTACTGATCCCCCCATTCATCCTGTACTGACCCCCCCCTTCCATCCTGTACTGTTTCCTCCCCAACCATCCCGTATTCCCCACTGACATCTCACGCACTCTCCACTCACAATTTTACCTACTTCAACCAACACGCACTAATTCCCCTGCCTCAATCAATCCATTTCGCACCGATTGCCTTCTCAACAGCCCCCCCCCACCCCCGCCATCTATCCATTACTGATTCACCCCCCCCCCCCCCTACTGCGCTGGAAATGTCTTCAGAGCGAACATTGACAATGTATGATAATGGAATGCAATCAAATGTGTTTTAGTTCCAAATGCTATTATTTGTTTTAATCTATAAAGATGGATTAATTAAATTGTGAACACGTGAAACGTTAAAACCGCAGTGTTCAATTGTCACTGCCACTGTTGACACGTTATTACGAAATTCATTTTAACGGCAAATCAATGCTCTTAATATGGAGTATCAGTACTATAGCTATTTATTGAGCAACATTCACAACTATACATTGGATTTATCCAGATTTTACTTCTACAGTCGGACATATACATCCGAATTTGGTCAAGAGGTATTTCAGTTGTACTCGCTTCCCTTTAACGATGGCCGTCCAAAGGGGGGAGGGGGTGGGGGTGAGGGAGAGGGCGGGGGGGGGGGGGGGGGGGGGGGATGGGGAGTGAGGAGAGGAGGGAGGGGGGCGGGTGCGACAAGAGGAAAAAACATTTGCTAACATCCGCGCCTGCGCAGTAGCAGGGAGCTGGTGACCAATGACGCAGTAGCGACGCAAAATGGCGTCGTCTCTCCGCGTGTGCGCAATGGGCGGGATTAGATCACCGCCATTTTCAATGCATCGCCTCGACGCTCCGGGCCTAGTTTGGGTGAGTGGGACCGTGAAATGTTGCGTTGCGGGGGAATCTGTTTGTTTTATATCGAGGGGATTAAAAAACGGGATGGTTTGGAAAAAAAAAGAGTTGCGGTGCGGTGTGCCGCCCGGTCCAGCGGCTCCATCCGCGGCATCGGAGCCTCGCCAACGGGTCCCGTCCGCTGCCGGTCCGGGGAGACCGTTCTCCCGTCGCCGAGCGGGAAGGACAGAATCTGAAGCCAGTCCTGGCAGCGGCCATGACCCGACACGAGGCGGTGCTCAGGCCGGGTCCACATCACCACCCCCACCCTCCCCCCTCCCCCGCCGGTCCTTCGCCTCTCTCACAACCCACCCTCGCCTTTCCCACCCCACGTCGCGGGCTCTCACCCCCACCCCCCCGTTTCTGGTCGGCGGCGGCGGCGACGGCTGTAAGTGCGAGGTGACGGAGGGTCGGAGTGAATGGCGGGCCCCGCACAGCAGCAGCAGTGACGGCGGCTCCACCTCCTCCCCCCGCCAGCCCCCATAGCGGCCGCTGAGTGCCACTCCGCCAACGACGAGAACCGCTTTCAAAACAATCCCTCCTGTACGCCGAGGGAGGGAGCGAGGAAAGGAGGAGGCCCCCTTCTGCCGTCTGAAGCACGTGCACCGCTCGGCCCCGCACCTTCCCGTTGGCTGGCGCAGGAGGGGAGACAGTGGCGAGGAGTTCCCAGCAGCCTCCCCCTTTGGCGATGGCACTTGACAGTACACAGGGACGGCCAAGGCTGCGGGGCGATGATGCCAGTGTTGGCCGAAGAGCGCTCACCTTCCTTCCTCACCTCTCCCTCTCCCCCCTCCTCCTCTCCCCCCCTCCTCCTCTCCCCCCCTCCTCCTCTCCCCCCTCCTCCTCTCCCCCCTCCTCCTCCCCCCCCCTCCTCCTCCCCCCCCTCCCTCCCTCTCTCTCCCGCCCCTCTCCCCCCCCTTATCCTGGGATTCCTCCTCCCCACACTGATCCCCATTCCCCCCTCTATTCAGTCCTCACTGACATTCCCTGTGCTCTCCTCCCCATCTATTCATCCTGCACAGATCTCCCTATCCACCTCGCATTAATTCTGCCACCTGCACATCCATCCTACACTCGTCCCCCAATTCATCCTGTACTGACCTCCTTCCTATCCATTATGCACTGCTCCCCCATTCATCCTGCACTGAACCCACCATTCATCCTGCAGAGCCCCCCGATCCACACTGTACTGATCCCCCCCATTCATCCTGTACTGATTCCCCCCCCTTCCATCCTGTACTGTTTTCTCCCCATCCATCCCGTATTCCCCACTGACATCTCACGCACTCTCCACTCACAATTTTACCTACTTCAACCAACACGCACTAATTCCCTTGCCTCAATCAATCCATTTCGCACCGATTGCCTTCTCAACAGCCCCCCCTCCCCCGCCATCTATCCATTACTGATTCACCACCCCCCCGACCCTACTGCGCTGGAAATGTCTTCAGAGCGAACATTGACAATGTATGATAATGGAATGCAATCAAATGTGTTTTAATTCCAAATGCTATTATTTGTTTTAATCCATAAAGATGGATTAATTAAATTGTGAACACGTGAAATGTTAAAACAGCAGTGTTCAATTGTCACTGCCACTGTTGACACGTTATTACGAAATTCATTTTAACGGCAAATCAATGCTCTTAATATGGAGTATCAGTACTATAGCTATTTATTGAGCAACATTCACAACTATACATTGGATTTATCCAGGTTTTACTTCTACAGTCGGACATATACATCTGAATTTGGTCAAGAGGTATTTCAGTTGTAATTTTAACGTTAATTCTGAAGTGGGAAACAGCATTTACCAATAAATTTTTTTTAATTTGGTGCATACAAACCGGGTATCTTCATTGCTGTTCACAGCAGATTCATCTAATCTGAATGTCTGGTAATGTGGCGTTTTGACAACTTTAAACATATTGCCAAAAGAACATTTGCTGCATTTGATGCCCTTTGGCCATCTCTTGTCAGTTAGTATAATGTTTAACCTGTCAGATAGGTATAGCTGGTTTTAACAGCTATTATCATAAATTGCCTTTAGAAATTTCCTTGCAACTGCTATATTTTGTTGTGGATAAATTATGTGGAAAGGGAGAGTGTTTCTGTACCAATAGCAATAACCACCCATGCTATGGCCATGTCATAATAATTTTTGGTCCTTCACTGAAAACATCCCTGCATCAATCTGTAGTGTGCATGGTTAAGCATATATGTTACCATGGTCCAACATTTAGTGACATGGTTCATCATATGCTGAAGAATCCAACCACATTTTTGATTGGAAGTGCAAAGAAATAATAGAAATTGCATTCATTGCAATGTGTAAAAAGAGTTGAGATACTGTATTATAATTTTGCTGCATGTCATTTTGGTATATATCATGTCTTGATTGGTGATTATGCTTAGTTTGTGACTATTTGAAGCAAATAATATGTGCTTAATTCCGACTGGTAACCTCGCACTTCACATTATTGCACGCGTGATGCAATCCGTGTTAAATGACCACCTAAAATGTCATTTGACAAGCTAATATGTTGCCTAGGTTGCCCGGCTGACAACAGGGGAAAAAAGTTAAGTGAGAGCCCTGGGGAATGGAGAAGGTGGAGAAGAGTGGAGTGGGGGGAAGGGAAAGAGGGGGGGGGGGAATGGAGAAGGAGGGATTGGGGTAGGAGGAGGGAAGTGGAGGGGAGTTCAGTCTACACTCACTGAATCCATCCCTGTGAAAAGTTAGAGATGGTGATTGAATCTGGAAGCGGACCAATACATCTGTAAATAAAACTGAACAGACATCTTTTCATTTACACAATTGATTTTATTGTATTAATTTTAATATATTAATGTTTAAAATCCATGCATTGAAGGAAGAATATTTTACAGCCCATCTGCGGTCCCTAACCCTAACCGGTCATCACCCACAGGACAGCATACGTCAGCCTATGACAGGGCGCATAACATGATGAGACACCCAGTTGTCGTTCCTGACAGGGAGTCACTGCGCGTCATTACATGCGTCACCAAGCATCAGGCCGCCTCATGACCCGACCACGACTTAACAACCTTTTTTCAGGCTGTCTCCGAAAATGTCACCCAAGTGGGACAGGCCTTTCACGCTGCACAACTTGAGGGCAAGGCTTTTGAAGGCGGTGTCGGCGGCAAACTTCTCCCTGGCCAGGTTCTCGATCACCTCAGGCTTGAGTCCGCAGTGCTCAAAGAAACTGTCCAAACCTGAGCAGGCTCGATAGAAATGGCAGCTGAGGTCAGAGTGCGAGCGTCATAATCCGTCTTCACCAACCTGCAGCTTGAGCAGCCCCTTGGGATGATCTGTTGATGCTTCTCGTGGCGCTGCTGGCGTGGTTACTTGTGCACCCTGGGATGTTGCTGGCGAGGCTGCTGTTTCTCCCTGGAGTGCTGCTCGTGTGGTTACTTGTGAACCCTGGAGTGCTGCTGGCGTTGTGACTGGTGCTTCCTGGGCGCTGCTGGAGTGGTTACTTGTGCACCCTTGTGTGCTGCTGGTGTAGTTACTTGTGCACCTTTGGGTGCTGCTGGTGTAGCTAATTGTGCACCCTGGGGTGTTGCTGGCAAAGCTGCTGTTTCTCCCTGGAATGCTGCTCGTGTGAATTTGTGAACCCTGGAGTGCTGCTGGTGGCCGCCGCTCCTCGCACAAACTCGCACTTCTGCCGGTGCATGACCAGCGAGTCGGGCTTGAGCTGCCTCTTTGAGCTGGTGCGACGCACAATGTCAGGCGGGAGCCCCAGCTGCCCGCTCTGCTGGGGGTCTTGTCGGTAGCCAGTCTCTCCACAGCGCTCTGCCGACCCCGCCTGTTCCCCTCCATTTGACTGTGGAGGTAGCCGGGACCCTTGAACATGAGCCTGAATGGCAGAGAGATGGGCAGCATGCTTGCAGTGGGCGCGATCTCGCTCGGCAACCTACTTTGATCCAGCCAACGAGGACAAACACATTTTCACATCTGCAAAGAAGGAAAGACCAGGACTTCCATGAGCAATGACTGGCTGTCTGCAATTGCCTTAATCCACATTCACTGTGACTTTGCCCAAAACATGGACAAAGTCGTGACTAGGTTTGCGCAGTTATATTCTTGGAAAATGGAACTGGAAAACATGATTTATGGTTAAATGGCAATATATGCAGGTGTGCCACGAGTGTCCGTCACCTGCATCACTATGCCAGGACTTCCATGAGCAATGACAGGCTGTCTGCACTCACCTTAATGCACATTCACTATGACTTTGCCCATGAGTTGGACAAAGTGGTGAGTAGGTTTGCACAGTTACATTCTCGGAAAACGGAACTATTTCACGTTGAAGTTGATGTGATGTGAAGTTGTTAGGTCAGGAAGACCATTAAAGGTGCACTGCACACACTAACACAGTCTAACAGTAACAGGCAATCAAATCAACACACAAAACATTTTCCAAAAAAAGGTTTTCTTTACTGCAAAAAAGTGCAGTATTTTATTTGCAGTTTTTGCATGCTCCTTTATAACATTTTACATAATATTTTACACCAGTACAACTTGATTATTAAACTCTTTTGGTTCATTCGCGTTTTGGCCTCATTTCTATTCGGTTCTTTGGCTTCGGCTTCTTTGCTTTGGCCTCTTGTCCGTCGGCACCGCGTCTGGGTACCGGGGAAACAGGAATGGGAGAGGGAGTAAGGGGATATTAGTTGCAATTGGAGAATGCAATATTCACAGTTTTAGTCTCGTTGCTCTCATTTTAACCACTTAATGCATTGCTCTGAATTAACCTGGAACTCATCCATTATTTAAACTGCATTGATCCTAAATGTTTGTTTAAAAATATGATGTTTGATCTAATGTATTTCTGACATTTAAGAGGCTTTTAAATGAACAAAAAATGTACATGCAAGGAATGCAGGGATATGTATTACGTGCAGGCAGAGGAGAACAGTTTAACTTGACATCATGTTTGGCTCAGCTATTGTGGGCCAAAGTGCCAGTGGCTTAGCTGTTAGAACCCCTGCCTCATCGTGCCAGAGACCCAGGTTCGATCTGGAGTTTGCACCTTCTCCCGGTGACCATGTGGGTTTTCTCCAAGTTTGTAGGTGAATTGGCCTCTTGAAATTACCCCTAATGTGTAGGGAGTGGATGAGGGAATGGGATAACATAGAACCAGTGTGAACAGGTGATCCTGGTGGACTGAAGGGCCTGTTTTCAAGCTCTATCTGTTAAAACTAAAACTAAAATAACGCAATGCTCTATTCCAAACATTTCTGTGCAATGCAATTACATAGAAACATAGAAAATAGGTGCAGGAGGAGGCCATTCGGCCCTTCGAGCCAGCACCGCCATTCATTGTGATCATGGATGATCGTCCCCAATCAATAACCCGTGCCTGCCTTCTTCCCAAATCCATTGATTCCATTAGCCCCTAGAGCTCTATCTAACTCTCTCTGAAATCCATCCAATGACTTGGCCACCACTGCCCCCTGTGGCAGGGAATTCCACAAATTGTCTGAGAGTCATGAGTAAACTCAATCTGGCGTTTTCAACCAAAAACATTCCACTGGGGATTTCAGTAACCAGCGACACCCAACTCGACTTGGCACTTGATGTCCTGTCCCTGGGGTTAACACCAAGCTGGGTTATCATACTGACACTCATCCAGCTGCTGTCCTATACCAGAACCCATCCCCAGTGTGATCACAGCCCGGACCAGCCAAATTCCAGCACATTCTCTCTGCCTCCGTTCAAGCAGAGATTGAAGTAAAAAAAACAGCAACCTTGTTCATTTCTTGTCGTCCCCCTGCTGCTGACGATGACAACTCCTATCTCTTTGTGTAAGTGGGAACAATGAATGATTGACGCAAGCTATGTGCCGCAGTTGCAACATTGTAAGAATCGTTCGCCTCCCTCCTCTCTCTTGAGCAACATTGACCATTAGATTAGTGTAGTTTAGTTTAATATAGTTTAATTTAATTTAGATTAGTTTATCATTGTCACATGTACCAATGTACTGTGAACAGCTTTTTCAGTCTTCTGTCCTCACTCCCTCCTCAATTTAGCCAACATTCATCACTGGGAAAAGACATAAAGCGCTGGAGTCACTCAACAGGTCAGGCTGCATGCCTTAGTGTTTAGAGATACAGCGCGGAAACAGGCCATTCGCCTATTGCGTCAACGGTGACCAGCGCTCCCACCCTATTAGTACTTTATCCTAAACACAGTAGAAACAATTTACATTGATAGGGAGGTCGCATGGAAGGTCATAGGGTCAAAGGGCATGATGCACGGCGTAGCTCAATCCTTCTGGAGTACAAGGCAGCTTCCGGTATACACTAGTAGCACACGAAACACGTACGTTCTTAACTTAAAAACCGCCAAAATGGTCCATTTTTGCGCTGTAAAAATAGGGGTAACCGTGAGAGATATTTATCCTACAGAATTACAAAAGTGAGGAGAAATGATGGTAGAGAGAAGCGAGATCTGAAGGGTCAACAACAGCTAAAGTGGTTGGCGAACATTGGCCATGCAGATATCAAGATTGAAAATATTGAGAATTATTTAATTATGCGAATTAAAGCATTCAATCTACATTTCTGGTAATGAAATCGTAGGTTCAATAATTGTATGGTAGAAAATGACACACACACATACTCGGAGCTTTGCTGTGTTATGACATAAATGAATGAAATGGTCTCCGGTAAATGCTTGAATTTGTGCTTGCTCTGTCCTTTCTTCCTAAACAACGTTTGTCATTGCTTGGGAATTAAATTGTGTTTTCAAATGGTGCTGATGTAAATGCCATAATTGTTTCGGATTGGGTTTCATGAGATAGTTTACTAAACATTTCCAATGTGCGTGAATCAGAGATGACAGCTAGCACAAACCATCCTGTGAGACGATCCTGTCCAGTCTAAGTTTCAGCAATGTCTGGACACGTTGCGCTGAAATCAGAGCCTTCTAGCTGTCTGAAGAAGGGTCTCGACCCGAAACGTCGCCTATCTCCTTCGCTCCTTAGATGCTGCTGCACCCGCTGAGTTTTTCCAGCTTTTTGTGTAACCCTCGATTCTCCAGCATCTGCAGTTCCTCCTTTAACACTTTAAGAGTGTGTCTGGGCAATGACAGAATTGTTACTGGGGCCCATTGACGAAGCAATACGAGAACTTCACTCATCCCAGATTTCCGTGTACCAGTGCCTGGGGGGGATTACAGTTAAAAATACCCTTCATGAATCGACATATTAAAGGGTGAGACCCAACAGATTGTTGTCCCCTTCTTTGACATAGGAAGGACGATAAGGCACTTCTGGCATTATTGATGGCACTATAGCTCATCAAAATATAGCGTGGAAAGAAATTCCAACACGTCAGGTGCGCTTGCCGTATCATATGAAATGTTCGACTGCAAGCAGAACACCTCCCATTTCTTGATATGAGAAATATATTGTTTTTTAGTGCTATCCCTCCAGGCCGCAGTAATCACATCCACTGTACGTCCTGATAGTCCGAGCCCCAGGAACGGTCTCTTCAGAATCTGCAAATCAATAGATTAATATGATCATGTAGTTGATGGTTCTCCCCAATTACGGGATGAACCAACAGGTTACTGCTTTTGGGGATCGCCATAAAAGGCTGTGTGATTAGTCTCAGAACTAGTGGGAACCATGGCTGCGTCGGCCAGTCAGGAACTACCTGAATGCCTGAGGCCGAGTCCTGCTCGATCTTAGTCAAGATCTGACTAAGGCTGATGAGGCAAAATGGGGGAAATGCATATAAAAACATTCCTCCCCAGTGTAGCAAGAATGCATCTACCACAACTGCCCCAGGGTCTGGCTGCCATGAGACATACTTTGGTTACTGGTGAGTCAATCTGGATGTGAACAAGTCAATCTGTGGTACGCCATATCGAGCGTCAATATTATTGAATATTTCACGATTCAACATCCATTCTGTGTTGTCATAAAATTTTCGTGATCTGGTGTCTGCTACCACGTTAAATCAACCTGGTAAATAGGTAGCTAAAATCCAGATGTTTCTTGTAATACACCAATGCCAGATAAGGTTAGTCAAGTTGTCACATGATACTGACTTGATTCCACCCATGTGATTAACATATGCTACTGCTGTAGTGTTGTCAATCTGAAGCTGCACATGCAAGTCATGCATAGTAGTATAATACGCTTTTAACCCATAGAGTGCTCTCAATAATTCTAAATAGTTAATGCCATGGGATTGAAGGATTAATGCCTCATGCATATTCCACCTGCCGCCAAAGCTGGACATAGTATCAGTAGCTCCCCATCCTAGATTGTCATCAGTTTGTAAAATTACTGAAGGTGCATCAATCCGAATTTTGTTGGAGGAGTGAGGAATGTTCGTTATCCACGATTGTAACTCAGCAACAGCTTCAGCTGGTAATTGCATAGGCCTATCAAAATGACCTGCATGCTTTATGAGTGCCTGCTCCTTTGCCCGTTGCAAATTTTGATAATGTAAAGGTCCAAACTGTGTGGCTGGAAATGCTTCTACTAATTTGCCAATTATACTAGCCACATGCTGAATAGAAGATTGTTGCTCATCAACAAGGTTGTTACAAGCTTCTATTAATTCTAACCCCTTGCTGGAGGCAGAGTCACAGACATGTGAATTGAATTAATGGTGAACCCCAAATAATCTGGATGACTCTGGATGGTATCAATTTGGACTTGACTGGATGGATAAGACATCCCGATCTTTCAAACATGAGTTTGGCAGCTGAAACAGATAATTCAGCTGACTGTTTAGTTCTACCTATGATTAGGATATCATCCAAATAGGCCATGACGATATGATTCTGAGCCCGGAGTAGACCCAACACTGGTTTTAACAACTTTGTAAATAGCCTGGGAGCTGAACTTAATCCCTTAGGCAATGCCTTAAACTGCCATAATTGCTTCATCCAGTTAAATTTCAAATATCTCCGGTGATTATGATGAATGGGTACTGAATAGTATGCATCTTTGAGATCTATGCATGCAGTGTAGCATCCTTTGGAAACCAGTTGCTTGACAGTAATAAATGTTTGCATTTTGAAATGTTTATACTGCACATAGGAGTTAAGCCCATTCAGATCCAGAATGATGCGACACCCACCATCTTTCTTTTGGGGAAATATATTAGACACAAATTGGTGAGATTGACGAAAATATTTTTCATTTACCCCTTTTTTAGCTACCGTTTCAATTACAGCTTGAACATCTAAAGACTTGTGAACAAGTCTTTGTAAGTCCGTTTAGGTGTATGCTGTGTGGGTGGACATAATTTGAAAATAAATTCAATTCGGAAACCTAGTATACTGCACAGTATAAACAAGTCTGAGGTTATACAACTCCACTCATTGAAAAACAAATGTAACCTCCCACCATCTTGTGACTGGCCCATACATTTCTGAAACGAACCAGATGCACCTACCTCCATAGTTGGTGAATACTTCTGACCCCGTGTTTTTGAGGGGAAATTTGGCGTATGCCAGTTGCGTAGAGTTGGCTGGGTCCGGCTTGGTCCATGGCCTGAAGCCATTGCAGCGAACCGTTGGTAGGGGTGCTGCTACCGGGGAGGATTTTTGTTGGCCGGTTGAGCTTTTATGAGGCCAACTGTTTTTGCCTCATCATCCAACTCATGAACCTGTTTGGACAGGTCATTCCCAAAAAGCAAATTCGGCAGCTGCACATTGCTTGTCTTGCATAGTGCAGCAAATTTGGGGTTTAACATGGGGCGGATTGCAATTTTTCTTAGAGCAAGTGCATCCTGTTACTCCTCAGAGAGAGCCCCATCATCCATGGATCTGGTGAATGCCGTGATTCCTGAGGCAAGCCGCTTCAAGACATTTTGGAGCCTCAATTCTTGGGCTCTGACCCCCGCACCCATGTGACTCCAGATTGGGTGGTTCACCGTCGGAACTCGAAGGGATGCACAATTCGTAGGCATTTGGTACTTCTTGGAGGTGTCCTCCATGGTGAGGTCTTGCAATTGATAGGAGACCATGTAATTAATGGTCCTGGCCAAATCCTCGTTCAGCAGACCGCCTGTTCCAGCCGGAATAGCAAAGGCTTGGCACGCCAGATTCCTGGTCTCCTTGTCTGGGGGTGTGCACGCTGGTTACATCCCCGACCTCGGAGTCAGAACAAAACAGATTCCGGGCACACTCCTCCTCCATGAGGGGTGCATTAAGTAGCCCTTCTACAGGCCCACGAGGAGACCCGTGGATTTAAGGCTCATCTTCCCTGAGCATATTGGCATGGAGCATCCTCTCCATGAAGAGCTCAATTCTGGACAGCCGCCCCAAAACAGCATCCATTAAAGGAGGGCTTTCCTCCTGGCCCGACTCATCCGAGTCTACGGGCCGCACCGACTTTTTCGTGCCTTTCCAGCCCACCGGAGTAGCCATGGAGCCTCCTACCGGCACCAAGTCAGAAGACACTGGCCGTGCCGCCAGCCACTCTGCAGGGGAAACGGACGGCCGCACGCTACACGCTATTAGTTTATTATTGTCGTGTACCAAGACAGTGAAAAGCTTTGTTTTGTGTTCTATTAAGGAAAATCATACCATACACAAGTCCAACCGATGACTCAAAAGAGAAAATAAACAATAACAGAGAATGTGCAGTTAAAAATGAAGTAGATTGGGAACATATCTTTATCAAATAGGACCATATAGAAGCTGTTCCTGAATCTGCTTTCAAGCTGTGAATCTTCTGCCGAATCGGAGTGGCGAGCAGAAGAAATGACCGGGGTGTGAGTGGTCCTTGATTAGGTTGGCTGCTTTCCAGAGGCAGTATGAAGTGTGGATGGACTTCATGTGTGATGCACTGGGCTACATCCACAACTCTCTGCAATTTCTTGTAGTCTTGGGCAGAGGTGTTCCCAAACCCAGCTGTGATGCATCCTGAGAGGAAGCTCTCTATGGTGCATCTATGGAAATTAGTAAGAGGCATTGAAGGCATTTAGGGAGACTCAGCATGGTTTTGTACATGGGAGGCCGTTTCTCACAAATCTGATTGAGTTTCTTGAAGATGTGACCTAAAAGGTTGATGAGGGCAGAGCTGTAGATGTTACATATATGGACTTTAGCCAAGCATTCGCCAAGGTTCCACATAGTAGGCTGTTCTAGAAGGTTAGATTGCATGGGATCCAAGGAGGGACAGTTGAATGGATAGAAAATTGGCTTCATTAGAGGAAGCACAGGGTAATGGAGGAAGGTTGCTTCTCCGACTAGTGGCTTGTGACTGGTGGTGTGTCTCAGGGTTCGGTGCTGGACCTATTATTGTTTGTCATCTATATCAATGATTTAGCTGAGAACATACATGTAAATATTGTCAAGTTTATAGATGATACAAAATTGGGTGGTATTGCAGATTGTGAAGATAGATGTCAAAAATTGCAGCAGGATCTTGATCAGTTGGCCAGTCTGAATTTAATACAGAGAAATGTGAGGTCTTGTGTGAGATATAGTTTGTGCTCACAATCACTACTCAGAGACTAAATCGTGGAAACAAGAAATGCTTTATTTGCGAGTCTGCAGAATCGGGTGCCTCTCCAAGTTGAGACACACCAAAGTCAGGAAAGTAAAGCCCCTTTATACACACAATTCCTTCTGGCTCTTCCCAATCAGAGCACTGAGGTGCACAGTCTATAGGTACGTCTCCCAGTACCTCCCACATCATAGATAGCATGTTCATGGTAATGAGCAGTTTCTCGACCGGGGTGTGTAAGTAATATTCATTTATTTCATTAAGCATGCTCAGTTGCAATTGGCCTGGCCTAGTTTCTTGTATTTTAATTGAAAAGCTGGTATCTGGTGATTTATGGCCGCATCCCCATCTTTGCCAGCCACTATACCCTGCTATCAATGGTTCCAAATCTGAGGAAAGACATCCTTGCCATAGAGGGGGTACAGAGAAGATTCACCAGACTGATTCCTGGGATGTCAGGACTTTCATATGAGGAAAGATTGGATAGACTCGGTTTGTACTCGATGGAATTTAGAAGATTGAGGGGGGATCTTATAGAAACCTACAAAATTCTTAAGGGGTTGGACAAGCTAGATGCTGGAAGATTGTTCCCGATGTTGGGGGAGTCCAGAACAAGGAGTCACAGTCTAAGGATAAGGGGGAATTCCTTTAGGACCGAAATGAGGAAAACATTCTTTACACAGAGATTGGTGAGTCTCTGGAATTCTCTGCCACAGAAGGTAGTTGAGGCCAGTTCATTGGCTATATTTAAGAGGGCGTTAGATGTGGCACTTGTGGCTAAAGGGATCAGGGGGTATGGAGAGAAGGCAGGTACGGGATACTGAGTTGGATGATCAGCCATGATCACATTGAATGGCGGTGCAGGCTCGAAGGGCCGAATGGCCTACTCCTGCACCTATTTTCTATGTTTCTATGTGCTCAAGGACGATGCTGGTTACCTCATTCATAACAATGTCAGACTCCTTGTCCGGACCTTCACAACAGTGGGGGTTTAATCACTCTATTTCTCACACTTGCATTATGGAAAGTCTAACATTTTGGAAAGTCTAACATGGGGAGGACCTACACAGTGAATGGCAAGGTTCTGGGGAGTGCTCTAGAGCAGAGGGACCTAGGAGTGCAGGTACATAGTTCCTTGAAGGTGGTGTCACAGGTCCAAAAGACTTTTGGCTCATTGGCCTTCATCAGAGTATAGAAGTTGGGAGGTCATATTACAGTTATATAAGACGTTGGTGAGGCCGCAGTAAGAATGTTCAGTTCTGGGCACTATGTTATAGGAAAAATGTTGTCGAGATAGAAAGGGTACAGAGAAAATTTACAAGGATGTTGCAAGGACAAGAGCGTCTCTGAGCTACAGGGAGAGGTTGAGCAGGCTAGGACCCTATTCCTTGGAGTGCAGGAGGAAGAGGGGTGATCTTATAAAGGTGTATAAAATCATGAGAGGAATACATTGGGTAGATGCACAGTCTCTTACCCAGAGTAGGGGAATCGAGAACCAGAGAACATAGGTGTAAGATGAAGAGGGAAAATGTTAATATAAATATGAGGGGTAACTTTTTCGCACAATGTGTGGGTGTTTGGAACAAGCTACCAGAGGAGGTAGTTGAGGGAGGGACTATTGCAACATTTAAGAAATAATTAGGTACATTGATAAGACAGATTTAGAGGGATATGGGCCAAATGCAGGCAGGTGGGACTAGTGTACATGGGACATATTGGTCAGTGTGAGCAAATTGGGCCAAAGGGCCTCTTTCCATGCTGTATGACTCGATAAGACACGAGGAATCTCCCCCCCCCCCCCCTCCCCAACCTGCCTGATTCCCCCCCCCCCTCCCTTTGTTCTTGGCCACCACGCCCACCATGTCATCCTACGTGTTAAAGAAGGAACTGCAGATGCTGGAGAATCGAGGGTTACGCAAAAGCTGGAAAAACTCAGCGGGTGCAGCAGCATCTAAGGAGCGAAGGAGATAGGCAACATTTCAGGTTGAGATGTCTGAAGAAGGGTCTGAAGAAGGGTGCTGCACCCGCTGAGTTTCTCCAGCTTTTGGCCCGACTCATCCGAGTCTACGGGCCGCACCGACTTTTTTGTGGCTTTCCGGCCGATCGGAGTAGCCATGGAGCCTCCTAGCGGCACCAAGTCGGAAGCCACTGGCCGTGCCGCCAGCGACTCTGCAGGTGAAATGGACGGCCGCACGCTTCCCGCTATTGGTTTATTATTGTCGTGTACCAAGACAGTGAAAAGCTTTGTTTTGTGTCCTATTAAGGAAAATCATACCATACACAAGTGCAACCGATGGCGCAAAAGAGAAAAGAAACAGTAACAGTAGGCCACTTTCCATGCTGTATGACTCGATGAGACACGAGGAATCTCTCTCCCCCCCCCCCCCCCCCCCCACCTGCCTGCCTGGTCCCCCCCTTTGTTCTCGGCCACCACGCCCACCATGTCATCCTGCGTTCATGGCAACCCCTTGCAAGATTCCCCTTCTTGGGCGGCGCGGGTGACCCTTCTCGCTCTCACCGGCGAAGGCTCGTCAGTCGTTGGGGCTCACGCAAAGGATCATCGGGGCACTCCCGAAGACTAATTAGTCTTCGAGATCGCGAACACGCCAGTTGGCTTGTTGGACAGCATAATCGGGAGGGAGCTGGAAACGTCAGGCGCTAAGAGTGGGTCGGTGGAAGGGTAAACTGAGTTAATGGTTCCAGCACCTTCAATGGAAGCTGCAGGAGACACCCCCGGACCTAAAGATAGCCAGGTAAGAGAGGGATGTCGGTTCACGGGAACTGCCACAGTACTTTAAGCACTTGGGGCGACCAGACTTTGAATAATGACGCAAAATATTGTGGTGCCTGCATGTGTAATGTATGCAAGAAGAATAATGACAAATAAAGCACAATTGAACTATTGAAATGTGGCCTAACCAAAGTCCTATGAAGCTGCAACATGACCTCATCTCTTATGCCCAATGATCCGAACTATAAAAGCAAGTATACAATATGGCTTCTTTACCACTCTATCATTTGTGTTATCACTTTCAGGACTTGGACCCCAAGATTCCTTTGTACATCAATGCTAGGTAGAATAGATCGTGGAAACTGGACCATTGACCCAGCAGGTCCGTGCAAAACAAGATGTTTATCTAAGCTAGTTCCATATGTTTGCGTTTAGGCCATATCCCAATAAATGTTTCCCATCCATGTACCTCTCCATATGTTTATTAAATGCTGTACTTGTATCTACTTCAACTATTACCTCTGGCAGCTCATACCATATATATATTATATATATATTATATATATATTATATATATTATATATATTATTATATATATATAATATATTATATATATTATATATATATAATACTTATATAATATATATATATATATATACCACCCTCTGTTGGAAAAAATTGCACCTTATATCACTTTTAAATCATTTCTCATTTTAAATCTTTGCTCACTAGTTTTAGACTCCTGTAGCCTGACCATCTACTTTATCCATGCTCCTTATGGTTTTATAAACTTGTACAAGGTCACCCCTCAGCCTCCTCAGCTCCAGGGAAACCAGTCCCTACCTACCCAACCTCCAACCTTTCCTCGTTACTCAAGCCTTGGCAACCATATGAATCTTTTCTGCACCCTTTCCAAATCAATGACTTTCTTCCTATAACTAGGCGGCCGGAAGTGCACACGTACTTTAAGGGTGGTCTCAGCAATGATTATACAGTGGCAACATTATATCAATGATTTAGGTGAGACTGTACAAGGCATGATTAGCAAGTTTGCAGATGACACAAAAGTGGATGACATCATAGGTAGCGAAGGCAGTTAGCAAAAAATGCAATCGGATCTTGATTGGTTGGGCAGCTCGGCTGAGGAATGGTTAATTGAGTTTAATACGGATAAGTGCGAGTTGTTGAATTTTGGGAAGTCAAACCAGGTTAGGACTTTCACAGTGAATGGCAGGGCTCTAGAGAATGGTGTGGAGCAGATGGAGTGCAGGTACATTATTCCTTGAAATTGCACCTTAGGCAGATAGGGTGGTGAAGAAGGTTATCAGCACATTGAACGTCATCAGTCAGAGTATTGAAAAAATACATTGGGAAGTTATGTTACAGTTCTAGCAGACATGGTGAGACCAAATTTGGAGTATTGTGTTCAGTTTTGATGCCGTAATATATGAAAGATGGTGTTAAGCTGGAAAGGGTGCAAGAAAGATGAATAAATATGTTGCCAGGACCTGAGGTACCAGAAGATACCAGATGAGGTAGTTGAGGCAGTTGCCTTCCTAACGTTTATAAGACATTTGGACAGGTACATGGATAGAATGGGTTTAGAATATGGATGAAACGTAAGCATGTGGGACTAGTGTAGATGAGGCATGTTGGTCGGAGCGGTCAAGTTGGGCCGAAGATGGCATCCCAACTCCTGTACTCCATGCCCTGACAGATGCCTTCCTCAAATGGTTCTTGTTTATGGAGCCTCAAGAGACTATTTGAACCTCGAGCATGAAACAAACTGCTGGAGGAACTCAGCAGTTCAGGCAGCATCTGTGAAAGAAAATAGACTGACCATGTTTTGAGATGGGACCCATCCCTCACCTCTCTCTACCAGATTTCTCCCCTCTACTCCATCAGTCTGAGGAAGGGTCCATACCCAAAATGTCCCATCCTCTTTCCCTCAATTCCTATAACATCCGAACACATTATCCCAGGATCCAAGAAACTGCCTGAGAATAAGATAATGGATGTATAAAGACAATGATTTTTGGCCTATTTGCAAGCCTTAATGAAGCACCAATTATGAAGCTGAAATTCAAACTCATAATAAAAGTAATGACTGAAATACTAGTGTATAAAAAAGTAAAAGATGTACATAACACATGAAAATGATGCTCAATGGCAAAGATAAATGCCTACAATATAAGAATAATTCTGTTGACAAGAAGGTTGTGCTTGTGCGGGATTTAAGCAGATTGATAGATAATACAGTTTTTATGAAATTATGCAGCTCATATTTGTCTCTGTTTCGGTTTCCTTGGAACACTAAGCGATAGATTATACAGATATTAAATGTTTTGAGCACAGGATGATCTTCATGGAGGACAGAGGGCATTCCACATTTCCTCAGCGTGTAACTTTGCCCTGGCGGTTCCACTGTGGTCCACGCCACTTACATTGACCATACCAATGCCACCGAGTTTGAGCTTCTTCAAGAAAGTTGACTTCATTGAAATGCTCTCTGGATCGTCATACCACACCTGGTGGTAGGTTTTACCATCCTGTCATAAAACCAGGGAGAGTTACACAGATAGAAAACAAGGTTAGGTCCACACAATGCTGAAAACGGTTGACCACATCTGGAAATAAGTGGGGGAAGGGATTGATCTAGCATAGACTTGTTAGACCGAAAGGTGTCTTTCAATATCATAAGAACATTTGTGAAACATAATTTAGACAATAGACAATAGGTGCAGGAGTAGGCCATTTGGCACTTTGAGCCAGCTCCGCTATTCAACGCGATATTGGCTGATTATCCCCAATCAGTACCCCGTTCCTGCCTTCTCCCCATATCCCCTGACTCCACTATTTTTAAGAGCCCTATCTAGCTCTCTCTTAAAAGTATCCAGGGAACCTGCCTCCACCGCCCTGTGAGGCAGAGAATTCCACAGACTCGCCACTCTCTGTGAGATAAAGTGTTTCCTCGTCTCCGTTCTAAATAGCTTACTCTTTATTCTTAAACTGTGGCCCCTGGTTCTGGACTCCCGCAACATCGGGAACATGTTTCCTGCCTCTAGTGTGTCCAAGCCCTTAACAATCTTATATGTTTCAATAAGATAGAAACATAGAAAAATATGTGCAGGAGTAGGCCATTCGGCCCTTCGAGCCTGCACCGCCATTCAATGTGATCATGGCTGATCATCCAACTCAGTATCCCGTACCTGCCTTCTCTCCATACCCACTGATCCATTTAGCCACAAGTGCCACATCTAACGCCCTCTTAAATATAGCCAATGAACTGGCCTCAACTACCTTCTGTGGCAGAGAATTCCAGAGACTCACCACTCGCTGTGTAAAGAATGTTTTCCTCATCTCGGTCCTAAAGGAATTTCCCCTTATCCTTAGACTGTGACCCCTTGTTCTGGACTCCCCCAACATCGGGAACAATCTTCCAGCATCTAGCTTGTCCAACCCCTTAAGAATTTTATAAGTTTCTATAAGATCCCCCCTCAATCTTCTAAGTTCCAGCGAGTACAAGCCGAGTCTAGCCAGTCTTTCCTCATATGAAAGTCCTGACATCCCAGGAATCAGTCTGGTGAATCTTCTCTGTACCCCCTCTCTACCCCCTCTCATCCTTCTAAATTGCCCTCTCATCCTTCTAAATTCCATAGTGTACAAGCCCAGTCGCTCCATTCTCTCGGCATGTGACAGTCCCGCCATCCCGGGAATTAACCTTGTAAACCAATGCTGCACTCCCTCAATAGCAAGAATGTCCTTCCTCAAATTAGGGGACACAATGCTCCAGGTGTGGTCACACTAGGGCTCTGTACAACTGCAGAAGGACCTCTTTGCTCCTATATTTGATTCCTCTTGCTATAAAGACCATTTTGCTATCTTCACTGCCTGCTGTACCTGCATGCTTACTTTCATAGACTGATGTACAAGGACCCCCAGATCCCATTCTACCCCTTTTCCCACCTACGCCATTTAGATAGTAATCTGCCTTACTGTTTTTGCTACTAAAGTGGATAACCTCACATTTATCCACATTAAACTTCATCTGCCATGCATCTGCCCACTCCCCCAACCTGTCCAAGTCACCCTGCATTCTCACAGCATCATCCTCACAGTTCACACTGCCACCCAGCTTTGTGTCATCTGCAAATTTGCTAATGTTACTTTGAATCCCTTCATCCAAATCATTGATGTATATTGTAAATAGCTGCGGTCCCAGGACCGAGCCTTGCGGTACCCCACTAGTCACTGCCTGCCATTCTGAAAGGGACCTGTTAATCCCTACTCTTGGTTTCCTGTCTGCCAACCACTTCTCTATCCATGTCAGCACTCTACTCCCAATGGATACGCAATGGAAGACAATTAAAGACTGCATGGATGAACTACAAAAATTGTTCATCCCAGTTTGGCAAAAGAATAGATCAGGGAAGGTAGTGCATCCGTGGATAACAAGGGAAATCAGGGATAGTATCAAAGCAAAGCATCATGCGTACAAAGTAGCCAGAACAAGCAGCATACCAGAGGACTGGGAGAAATTCAGAGACCAGCAGAGGAGGACAAAGGGCTTGATTAGGAAAGGAAAAATAGATTATGAAAGAAAACTGGCAGGGAACATAAAAACTGACTGCAAAAGTTTTTATAGATATGTGAAGAGAAAGAGATTAGTTAAAACAAATGTAGGTCCTTTGCAGTCAGAAACAGGTGAGTTGATCATGGGGAACAAGGATATGGCAGACCAATTGAATGACTACTTTGGTTCCGTCTTCACTAAGGAAGACATAAATAATTTGCCGGAAATAGCAGGGGACCGTAGGTCAAAGGAGGACTTGAGTGAAATCCAGGTTAGTCAGGAAGTGGTATTGGGTAAATTGAATGGATTAAAGGCCGATAAATCCCCAGGGCCAGATAGGCTGCATCCCAGAGTACTTAAGGAAGTAGCTTCGGAAATAGTGGATGCATTAGTGATAATCTTTCAAAACTCTTTAGATTCTGGAGTAGTTCCTGAGGATTGGCGGGTAGCAAACGTAACCGGAGCTATTTCCGGCAGATTATTTATGTCTTCCTTAGTGAAGACGGAACCAAAGTAGTTATTCAATTGGTCCGCCATATCCTTGTTCCCCATGATCAACTCACCTGTTTCTGACTGCAAGGGACCTACATTTGTTTTAACTAATCTCTTTCTCTTCACATATCTATAAAAACTTTTGCAGTCAGTTTTTATGTTCCCTGCCAGTTTTCTTTCATAATCTATTTTTCCTTTCCTAATCAAGCCCTTTGTCCTTCTCTGCTGGTCTCTGAATTTTTCCCAGTCCTCTGGTATGCTGCTTTTTCTGGCTACTTTGTACGCATCATCCTTTGCTTTGATACTATCCCTGATTTCCCTTGTTATCCACGGATTCACTACCTTCCCTGATCTGTTCTTTTGCCAAATTGGGATGAACAATTTTTGTAGTTCATCCATGCAGTCTTTAAATGTCTTCCATTGCGTATCCACCGTCAACCCTTTTAGAATTGATTGCCAGTCAATCTTGGCCAATTCACGTCTCATACCCTCAAAGTTACCTTTCCTTAAGTTCAGAACCATTGTTTCTGAATTAACTATTATTCCTAGAAACACCTGCCATTTTTGTTCCACTGTCATCCCTGCCAGTGTATCTTTCCAGTTAACTTTGGCCTGCTCCTCTCTCATGATCCCTTAGTCCCCTTTATTCAATTGCAACACTGATACCTCCGATCTACTCCTCTCCCTCTCCTATTGTAGTTTAAAAAGTTGACCATGTTACGGTCACTGCTTCCTAATGGCTCATTGCCCTTGAGATCCTTTATCAAATCTTTAATTATACTTGCATCAGAACAAGGTGACTGGATTTAGGAAATGAGAAGGTAAAAAGGCAGATATTCCAAATGTAATAAAAATGGGTTAAGAAAACTTCAGCAGATTCGGCAGATTTGAATGCAGAAGCAAAGTTGTTGGTGTTTTCTTTATCTATTTATATTACATTTGGAACATCTGCCTTTTTACCTTTTCCTTTCCTAAACCCAGTCTATCAAGTCTATGCCAGAACAATATAATCCCCCCCCCCCACCTTCTTTCCTTATCCTTTCCTGGAAAACAGTAGAGAATTTGCCAGGGCCGAAGATCCCAGAGAAAACCCACGCGGTCAAGGGGAGAACGTACAAACTCCGCACAGACTGCACCCGTGGTCGGGATTGAACCCGGGTCTCTGGCACTGCAAATGCTGTAAGGCACCAACTCTACCGCTGTGCCACCGTGGCCACCCTAAGAGGAACATGAGGGGTCACATTTTTACTCAGAGGGTGGTGGGCATATGGAATGATCTGCCAGAGGAAGTAGTTGAAACAAGTACAAGATGGTATTGTACTTTATTTGTCACAATTAACAACATTTAAAAGATATTTGGACAGGTCTATGGATAGGAATGGATTTTGAGGGATATGCGCGAAACACAGGAAAATGGACGAGCTTTGATGGGGCATCTTGATTGCAAAGGATGAGTTGGCCCGGAGGGCTAGTTTCCATGTTGTATGACTCCATAGCTGATTATCTCCCATGCATTCTACAAATAGTGGAGCTGCCTTGCTAGGCGTAACTACAGCGGGTGGAGCTGTACCGCTGTAACTACAGCGATCCAAGTTTAATTCTGGCTTGAGGGGCACGCTGTAGATTAGAATTCCCCCGGGGTTGGTGGGGGGGGGGAACTACATAGAGTTATAGAGTGATACAGTGTGGAAACAGGCCCTTCAGCTCAACTTGCCCACACCGGCCAACATGTCCCAGCTACACTAGCCCCACCTGCCTGTGCTCAGTCCATTCAATCCTGTCCTATCCATGTAAAACCATTTGTTAAATGCTGGGATAGTCCAACCATTTCTTAATGCTGGGATAGTCCTAACCTCAACTACCATCCCTGGCAGCTTGTTCCATACACCCACCACCCTTTGTGTGAAATATATACCCCTTAGATTCCTGTTAAATATTTTCCCCTTCACTTGAAACAATGTCCTCTGTTCCTCGTTTCCCCTACTCTGGGCAAGAGATTTGGTGCATCTTACCGATCTATTGCTCTCATAATTATATACACCTCTATAAGATCAACCCTCATCCTTCTGCACTCCAAGGAATAGAGACCCAGCCTACTCAACCTCTCCCTACAGCTCACACCCTCTAGTGTTGGCAACATCCTCGTAAATCTTCTCTGAACGCTTTCAAGCTTGCCAATATCTTTCCTATAACATGGTGCCCAGAACTAAACAAAATATTCTAAATGCGGTCTCACCAATGTCATATCCAACTCCAACATGACCTCCCAACTTCTATACTCAATACTCTGACTGATGAAGGTCAATGTGCCAAAGCCTTTTTGAGCACCTTATCTACCTGCAACTAGACCTTCAAGGAACCATGCACCTGTACTCCTAGATCCGTCTGCTCTGCAACACAACCCAGAGGTCTACCATTTACTGTGTAGGTCCTGTCCATGTTCGATATCCCAAAATGCAACACCCCACATTTCTGTATTAAATTCCACCAACCATTACTCCGGCCATCTGGCTAATCGATCCAGATCCTGCCGCAATCGTTCACAACCATCTTCACTTGAAAGGATTAAAGGTTTGGACACGCTGGAGGTAGGAAACATGTTCCCAATGTTGGGGGAGTCCAGAACCAAGGGCCACAGTTTACGAATATGGGGTAAGGTATTTAGAACGGAGATGAGGAAATACTTTTTCACACAGGGAGTTGTGAGTCTGGAATTCTCTGCCTTAGAAGGCAGTGGAGGCCGGTTCTCTGGATACTTTCAAGAGAGAGCTTGATAGGTCCTTAAAGATAACGGAGTCAGAGGATATGGGGAGAAGGTAGGAACGGGGTATTGATCGTTGATGATCAGCCATGATCACGTTGAATGGCGGTGCTGGCTCAAAGGGCTGAATGGCCTACACCTGCACCCATTGTCACTATCTGCAAAGCCACTAACTTTTGTATCATCAGCAAACTTGCTAATCTTGCCCTGCATGTTCTCATCCATCATTGATGTAGATGCCAAACAGTAATGGGCCTAGCACTGAACCCTGAGTCACAGGCCAGGCAGAGAAGAAACTTGCCACCATCACCAACTTCTTCCTTCCATGAAGCTAATTTGCAATCCATTCAGCTATCTCTCCTTGGATTCCATTCGATCTAACCTTCCAGAGCAGCTGGCCTTGTCAAATGCCTAACTGAAATCCATGTATACAACATCTACAGCTCTGCCCTCATCGACCTTTTTGATCACGCCTTCAAAAAACTCATTCAGGTTTCCCACGCACAAAACCATGCTGGATATCACTAATAAGCCCTTGCCTGTCTAAATGCCTGTATAACTAATCCCTCAGAATACCCTCTAGTAACTTTCCACCTAACTCGACGGCCTATAGTTCCCTGCATTTTTCCTACTGCACTTCTTGCAAAGAGGCACAACATTTGCCACCCTCCAGTTTTCTGGCATCTCTCCTGTATTTAAGGACAACTCGTAATTTCCCAGAATGTCCTCGGATATATCTGGTCAGGCCCTGGAGATTTGTCTACCTTCACACATGATAGCACTTTCAGTACTTCTTCGACAGTAGTGCTGACTGCTCTCAAGACACTTCCATTGACTATCCCAAGTTCCTCCGTCCTACAGTATCTACTATTTTCTCCTCAGTAAATAAAAATACTCATTGAGGACCTTGCACACCTCCTGTGGCACCACACAGAGGTGACCACGTTGATTACTGAGAGGTCCCACTCTCTCGCTGGTTACCCTTTTCCCCCTTGTGTAAATAAAATATTTTTGGAATGTCCTTAATGCTACCCGCTAGAGCTATCCCCTGGCCCCTTTTT
Source organism: Raja brachyura (assembly GCA_963514005.1). Next base: position 74,211,967 of record OY740790.1, read on the forward strand.
GCCCTTCTGATTTCCTTTTTCAGTTTACTCCTTAGTTCCCGAAACTCCTCCAGGGATGCACTTGATCCCAGCTGCCTATACCTGACCCATGCATCCTTCTTGTTTTTGACCAATGCCTCAATTTCCCCCGTCAGCCAAGCTTCCTTACGTTTGCCTGCTTTGCCCTTCACTCTAACAGGGACGTACATGTCCTGAGCTTTTATCAGCACTTTACTACCATGTGCCAAAGACCTGCTGCTTATCATGTTAATTGCCTTCTGTAAATAATCCACAGTGCACGTAGCTGGTGAGAGTCTTAGGAGTTTAGTTTAACTTAGTTTAGTTTAGAGGTACAGTGTGCAAACAGTCCAGCCCACCGAGTCCATGTCGACCAGTGATCATCCATACACTAGTCAATCCTACTCACTAGGGAAAATTTACAAAAGCCAATTAACCAAAAAACATGCATGTTTTTGGAATGTGGGAGGAAACTGGACACCCAGAGAAAACCCACACTGTCACAGGGAGAATGTACAAACTGCACATACTCAACACCCTTAGTCAGGATCGAACATGAGTCTCAGGCGCTGTAAGGCACCAACTCCACCGTGGAATCATTGTGCTGCCAGTTTCAATGGCAATGTTGGAGATCATTGGTTATGGAGTCATACAGCATGAAAACTTGCTCAATCCCTTACTGTAAGGAATGATTATATCCGCACATATACGGGGATATATGAGTTGTCTGACGAGAGGTCTGAAACACAAGCTGCCGATAGACAATCTTACCATGTAGACAAAATACGGAGCTTTGTGGTCGTCATTCCAGAACCTCCCAGTCAGAGATCTCGGCAGACGTTGCATGATTGTCTTATACTGGATCACAACTGCAGCTGTATAACTACAGGGGCCATCTTGGGAAGTCATTTCCAATTCACAGTTACCGGCCTGAGACATTTATACATAGACAATTATTGTGCGCATACAAATAAAAATACTCCAATAATAAAATCAAAAGACGAGAATCAAGAAACACCACTGGTCACAGGACTCTAGTGAATAATACCCTCCACTACCGCCCTCTGCCTCCTGCCAAGCCAATTTTGTATTGCAAAGATAGACATAAAATACTGGACTAACTCAGTGGGTCAGGAAGTATCTCTGGAGGAAATGTATGTAGAATGTTTCAGGTCAGGACCCTTCTGCAGTTGCTGCCATGACCTGCTGAGTTACTCCAGCATTTTGTGGCTATCTTAGGTATACGTCTGCATTTGCAGTTTCTTTTTTTCTATAATTTTGCATGACAATGGCTCTCTCACCCTCTATCCCATGAGATCTAGCCATTGTGACTACCCTGCCATCTGCAAATTTTTTTTTGGGTTAGGTGTTCAATTAAGAGCCTAAGACGAATTGACAAAAATAGAACCACACGGAATTGTAGATGCTAGTTATCAAAAAAAGACACAAAGTGCTGGAGGAACTCAGCAGGTCATGGAGAACATCAATAGATGACGTTTCGGGTCAAGACACTTCTTCAGACTGCTTGTGATGGGGAGGGTGAGGAAAGCTGGAAGAGATGTGGAGAACTCGTCAGATTTTGTCGTGTTCCCAATTCTCTTCCACTTTCTCCGCCCTCCTACTCGCACCACCACGACTAAGTCTGGAGAAGAGTCCCGACTCGAATAAGCAGAAGAAAGGCGAGAACGCTGGTGAAACTCAGCGGGTGAGGTAGCATCTGTGGAGAGATGGAATTGGTGACATTGCGGGTTGAGACCCTTCTTCAGACTAATGTCAGGGGAGAGGGAGGACAAAGAAAGAATGCAGGTGGAGACAGTAAGACTAGTGGGAGAACGGAAGGGGAAGGGGATGGAAAGAGAAAGAAAGGGCTACCTGAGGGATAGAAAATTGGTTGGCAGAAAGGAACAAAGAGTAGGGAATAACGGGTCCGTTTCAGAATGGAAGGCAGTAACTAGTGAGTTACCGCAAAGCTCGGTGCTGGGACCGCAGCTATTTTCAATATAAATCAATGATTTAGATGAAGGGATTCAAAGTAATATTAGCAAATTTGCATATGACACAAAGCTGGGTGGCAGTGTGAACTGTGAGGAGGATGCTATGAGAATGCAGGGTGACTTGCACAGGTTGGGTGAGTGGGCAGATGCATGGCACATGCAGTTTAATCTGGATAAATGTGAGGTTATCCACTTTGGTAGCAAAAACAGGATAACATTTTATATCTAAATGATGTCAAGTTGGGAAAAGGGAAAGTACCACGGGATCTGGGGGTCCTTTTTCATCAGTCAATGAAAGTAAGCAGGTACAGCAGGGAGTGAAGAAAGCAAATAGCATGTTGGTCTTCGTAACAAGAGGAGTTGAGCATAGGAGCAAAGAGGTCCTTCTGCAGTTTTACAGGGCCTGAGTGTATTGTGCGCAGTTTTGGTTCTTGAGGAAGGACATTCTTGCTATTGAGGGAATCAGCCTAGATTCACAAGATTAATTCCCTGGATGGCGGGACTGTCATATGCTGATAGAATGGAGCAGCTGGGCTTGTATGTTCTTGAATTTACAAGGATGAGAGTGGATCTTATTGAAACATATAAGATTATGAAATATTTGGATACACTAGAGGCAGGAACCTTCTTCCCGATGATGGGGGAGTCCAGATCCAGGGGGCCACAGTTGAAGAATAAGGAGTTAGCCATTTAGAACGGAGATGAGGAAACACTTTTTTACACAGAGAGTTGTGAATCTGTGGAATTCCCTGCCTCAGAGGGCGGTGGAGGCCAGTTCTCAAGATACTTTCAAGAGAGAGTTAGATAGGGCTCTTTAAGATAGCAGAGTCAGAGGATATGGGGAGAAGGCAGCAACGGGGTACTGATTGCTATCTGTCAGAGTGGCCTGGCAACAGAAAGGGACCTGTGAATGCCTACTCTTTGTTTCCTGTCTGCCAACCACATCTCTATCCATGTCAGCACTCTACCCCCAATACCATGTGCCCTAATTTTGCCCACTAATCTCCTATGTGGGATATTATCAAATGCTTTCTGAAAGTCCAGGTGCACTACATCCACTGGCTCTCCCTTGTCCATTTTCCTAGTTACATCTTCAAAAAATTCCAGAAGATTAGTCAAGCATGAATCCCCTTTGTAAATCCATGCTGACTCAGACCGATCCTGTTACTGCTATCCAAATGTTCGGCTATCTCATCTTTTATAATTGACTCCATCATCTTCCCCACCACCGATGTCAGATTAACAGGTCTATAATTCCCTGCTTTCTCTCTCCCGCCTTTCTTAAAACGTGGGATAACACTAGCTACCCTCCAATTCACAGGAACTGATCCTGAGTCTATAGAACATTGGAAAATTATCACCAATGCATCCACGATTTCTAGAGCCACTTCCTTAAGTACCCTGGGATGCAGACCATCAGGCCCTGGGGATTCATGAGCCTTTAGTCCCATCAGTCTATCCAACACCATTTCCTGCGTAATGTGGATTTCCTTCAGTTCCTCTATCACCCCAGGTCCTCTGGCCACTGCTATATCAGGAAGATTGTTTGTGTCCTCCTTAATGAAGACATATTTAAAGTAACTGTTCAACTCATCTGCCATTTCCTTGTTCCCCATTATAAATTCACCTTTGTTGGTCTTAACTATTTTTTTCCTCTTCACATACCTAAAGAAGCTTTTACTATCCTCCATTATATTCTTGGCTAGCTTACTTTCGTACTTCATCTTTTCTCCCCGTATTGTCTTTTTAGTTATCTTCTGTTGTTCTTTAAACATTACCCAATCCTCTTGCTTCCCGCTCATCTTTGCTACGTTGTACTGCGTCGCTTTAATTTTTATACTGTCCCTGACGTCCCTTTTCAGCCAAGGTCATCCCTTTCTCCCCTTGAAATCTTTCTTCCACCTAGGAATGAACTGATCCTGCACCTTCTGTATTATTCCTAGAAACACCAGCCATTTTTTGTTCCACTGTCATCCCTGCTAGTGTATCTTTCCAGTCAACTTTGGCCAGCTCCTCCCTCAAGACCCCATAGTCCCCTTTTTTCAACTGCAACAACTGCAAAATCAAATAAGGAGCAAAATCTCATTGAGAATGTTGAGGACAGACAAAACCAATACTCTACCTCAGAAAAACGCTTGCAAGTGTAGTCATAACCATACCATGGAACGCCCATCACAAGCTTCCTGGAATCTACGCCCAGTTTGATGTAGTCGGAGAGACCTGAAAGGACAGATTGGTGAGGTTGGGTCCCAGTTATTTCAGTGATACGCAGCCACTGATGTGTCGTCTGACGTACCTGTTAACACATTGTGGTAGGAGGAGCTTGTTGTCGCAACACAACCGTCCCGCATGTCATTGGGAATGTTAAAGGATTCAACAAAGAACAAGTCACACATGCGTGAAATCGCCAAGAAATCAATGCATCTTTTACTCTTGCATTTCGGAGTCCACGGCACACTTAAGGATATCTAATGAGACCAAGAGTAATAAGAAACCAATTACATATTGTTATTTACATTTGCTCCCACCATTGTTATGTGGCTTTTATATGAACTTCCTTTTCAATAATGGGTTAAGAAAGGGTTTTAATAGGTACAGAGGGGATACAAGAGATGCAGATGTTAGAATCTGGGACAATGATGAATGTGCTGGAGGAACTCAGCAAATCAGCAGCATCTCTGGAGGAAATAGACAGATGACATTTCATGGATCACCTGCATGCTGTTGAGTAGGTCTTGGGATTATATTCGTCACAGACTTTGTGGGCTGAAGAGCCTGTACCTGTGCTGTACTGCTGTCTGTTCAAAGCAGGAAGAGCCTGGAGAGAAGGGAGGGTGAAAGTGGAGGAGGCGGCTGGAAGGGGATGATCAGGAACATAAAGGCCGCCAATGGTGGATCAGAAAGAAAGGTGAAATTAGGGGCCTTTAGAGGAGAGTGAAGTACAAATGGAACCCGAGGCAGAGGGGGGTGGGAGTGGTGGAGTCGTGGGTAAAATGAGTATGAAGTGGGTAGATGGTACTATGGAGGGGGTGAATGGGGGTGTAGCTGACAAGTAGTAGTTGGATAAAGCATACCACAGGACTAGATGAGTGGGGGAAATAGGGGCACGAGGGAGATGGCCCTTGTTATTTCAATGTTAATCTGGTTTCATTGCCAATGGTCATTGACATATCAAATTTGTTTAGGTTAGGTCGATGATACAGCATGGAAACAGGCCCTCCAAGTCCACTGAGTTTTGGATTTGGGACTTTAGGTTGCACGGATGCACTTACAAATTGCTGGCTGGGCTGTACTGGGATACTGTGTGAAGTTCTGGTCGACCAGCTATAGGGAAGACATGATTCAGCTGGAGAGGGTACAGGAAGGATTCACAGGAATATTGCTTGGGTGGAGACTTGTTACTACAGAGTTTGCACATTGTCCCTGTAACTTCTGTGTGCTCCGGTTTTGCACCCACAATCCAAAGACGTGCGGGCTTGTAGGCTAATTGGCTTCTGTAAATTGCCCCTAATGCTTAAGGTAGAACTAGTGTATGGGTGATTGCTGGTTGGTGCAGACACGTTATCAAACATGCCAACATGTTCCCTAGCTGATCTGATCCCATATGCACATCTCTGACCCATATCTCTACAAGCCTTTCTCCCTCATGCTCTCTATAACATTTAGATCTCCGCGACATCATCTTAGATCAATTATTTTTCTCACTTCCACCGTCGGGCTGAAGGTCCCATACCACCAGGTTCAGAAACAACTACTTTCCTGCAACTATCAGATTCTTGTACTGATTGTTCAACCCTAATCGTACTGTGGCAAGGAAACATCAAGGACTACCTCTTGTACTACTATGGACATGTTCTTTTTTTCAGTTTAGGTTATTATTCTCAGGTGTGCCTAGGCACAGTGATGAGCTTTCTTGCTATTCAATCAGTACTAAAAACTATACTTGATTAAAATCAAGCTGTCAAACGTCAGGACCACACTCCAGTTGGTGATAGGATGGCTCAGTTGCTTGATAACAACTGGGTCGAAACAGTCCCTGAACCCGGTGTTTTGCATTAATGTCTTGTCACACGCACACACATGGAAACAAGACGAGACCTTTAATAATATACTAGACCAAGCGCAGACTTTTGACTTTTAATCAGTAATAAGTCGACAAATAAAGCAAAACATTTTCAGATAAGGTGATCCCGGCCTCGAGGGGTAATATGTCAATCGGAATATTTTAAAATGTTATCGTTACCGGGTAGTGTTTTCGCGAAGAAGTAAAGACAACCACATTTACATACACATATACACCCACATATACACATGTACACTATCAGAGTTTTAATAAGTACTAGATTAAGTGGGACCCTTTGGGGTCCCAGTCACACGGGAGTTTTGGTCCCCCAACGCAACCCGTTCCCCGAGGCAATATTCCACCACTCACCCGTTACCCCAACTCAACCCGTTCCCCCAACACAATATTCGTCCACTCACCCATAGCCTCCAACAGCGCAGTGACTGCTCATTTCACCTTATTCAGCCTCCCTCATTTTAAGTTTTTTTAAAAATTAAGTGTACTGTGACTTTAAGAAAAATGAATTTGCACCTGCTGGTGCTAAGGTGGTGGGAAAATTGCAGCGCTATCGTGTACTGTTTTGGCATAGTTCCAGGAGCACATACACAGAGATATATAGATAGAAATAGCAATGTTACAAAATTTTGAGATTTTAAAAATCAAGTCTGCAATTTATCCCATTAGATAAAGCATCAAATGCAGATTAATTTGACACCCAACTCACTTTCATATTTACAGTAGTGAAAAAGTTATGGCCATTTTCATACTCTGAAATTAGCATCTTCCTCCCTATTGCTTTTCCATTGACTTGACACAAAAGCTGTGATCGAGGACAGTCAAAAGCCCATAACATTCTTAAAAATTAAGAGAACTGAATGAAATTTTCAGTTATTATAAATTGAAGTATTCTGAAACAAATATGAAACAATCTTACTTGGATGACCTGAAATTAAAGCATATAATTAGTTAGTTACCCAATTGTTGCTAATTACAAAATTCAATTACTAGATCTAAACATCTATCAATTTCTTAAGTAAGAAAAATATGCTCCAAATTACAGAGACTTGGGGAATTGTTTTTTGCTTTGCAACATTCTTGTTTGCTTTTTATATATTGCACTTTTTTTATAATGGTGTTTACAGAGTATTATGTTAACATATCTATTGTGCTGCTGCAAGAAAGAATCTCATTTTGTTTTGTGACATACGACAATAAAACCGTGGACTTGAAAGGCAACGACTGAAAAGAACCAACAGATTTGTTCTTTTTTATCACGTTGGATTGTTCCTATCATGTTGGAATTTAAAGCTTGAATAATTGGTTCTTTTACCTGATATCCTGGTAGTTCTTTGTGGAAATAGGTTATAAATTGAGAAATCAGCTGAGTCACTTTGTTGAAATGATCAGATCCTGGTGCAAGTGCTTGTTTCAGATTCAAATTGATTCCATCCATAAATACTGATTGTATGTGGTCTCCCATGAATTCAATCCAATCTATCTGGTCCTCTTTGTCCATTGATAAAATTGACGCTAAATCCTCTGGAGAAGGATAAAGAGAAACATAGTTTAGATAGCTTTAGAAAATTAATGATTGCAGAATTAAAATAGAGCCATGTAGTAGAGCAGCTTTGAAGCAGGCCTTTCGGCACATCTTTCATTGAGGGGGGAGGATCTCATTGAAACCTACCGGATAAAGGCTGCCTGGATAGAATGTTCGTGGAGAAGATGTTTCCAATAAAAGGAGAGTCAGGAATAGAGGGCACCACTCAGAATTAAAAGTACTTTTAAAATGGAGATGAGGAATTTCTTTAATCAGAGAGTGAATAATCGGTGGAATTCATCACCATAGACAGATGTGGAGGCCAAGACACTGGGTATTTTATAGTGGAGATCGTTAGATTCTTGATTAATAAGGGCATGAAAGGTTACGGGAGAAGCCAGGAGAAAGGGATTGAGAGTGAAAATATTGAATATAGCTCGCATGTCTAATGGTCTTATGTCCATGCTGACCAAGTTGGCATATTGTGCTGGTGGTATTTTCCTGCATTAGGCCCATAGTCCTTTAAAGACTTCCTATCTGTACAACAATCCAAATCTATGCATAAATAAAACTCTGATCTTGTTATCTTCCGGTTAGTGCGGTCATTTTATTTGCTCAAAAACAGTACGCGGTAGCGCTACAATTTTTCACCCGCTTACTTGCTGTTCTCCACTCCTGCGATTCCATCAAGTTTTGTTCCGTTTGGTGGTCTAATGTGATAGTTAGCGAGGTTTAAAAATTGCGCATGCGCAGATCGATCTAATCTCCTGCCAATCGGCAGCACGTGGATTTGTCTTTTTGTCATCCTGTCACTCTGATGGATGGCCCGCCCCTTCCTGCGACATTACGTCTTTACTGGAGCTGAGGGAGGCTGTGTACGGCTGGCGGAGGTCTCCAACCACACACAATTTTCAGAGGGACTGGAAGCGGCGCAGCACAGAGACGGAGATGTCGTCAAACGGAAAACAGCGACTCTGATCCCGGCAGAAGATAACGTCCAGCGACCAGCCCCCCTGTGAATCCACTTCACCACTGCGAGTCCTCCAGCCCCTGCCCCTCTGGTCCCCCTCACTGGCTCCTGCCCCCCTCCCCCGTGATACTTCCCCCACAACCCCTCACCCCACACCGCTCACCCCACATCCCTCACCCCACATCTCACACCACACCCCTTCTCCCACACCCCTCCCCCACAACCCCCCCTTGCCCCCTCAACACCCCCACCCAACCTTCCCCTTACCCCACAACCCTCCCCACCCGCTCAACCCTCCCTCCGCCCCCCCGTCACATGCCCACAACACACCTCTCCCCACAACCCCTCCCCCGCACAAGACCTCCCCTCCACAACTCCCCCTCCCCCACAAAACCCACCCCACCCCCACTCACCGCCTCCCCCCACACTACCCCTCCTCCCGCACCACCCTCTCCCCCCTCCTATACTTTCCTGCCCACACACACCCCCCGCCCCTGCCACCCCACATCCCCCTTCCCTCCTACACATGATGAGGAGGGGGAGGGAGTGCTGGGGGATGAGTGGAAATGAGCCATTCCTGCACAGTTGGGGGCTATTGGAGAGTGGTGGAATAATGCGATGGGGGAACGTGGTGCATTGGGGCAACGGGTGAGTGGTGGAATATTGTGTGGGGGAATGGGTTGCATTGGGCGACCAGGCCTCCAGTGTGACTGGAACCTAACAGGTCTCTCTTAGTCTGGTGTATTTTAAAAATTGAAATTGAATCCTCTTCTATCATAAGATCATGTGATTGGAGCAGAATTTGGCCAGTCGGCCCATCAAGTCTACTCCGCCATTCAATCATGGTTGACCTAACTCTTCCTGTTTACTCCATTCTCCTGCCTTCTCCCCATAACCTCTGACACCTCTACTAATTGAGAATACATCAATCTCTGCCTTGAATATATCCATGACTTGGCCTCCACAGCCTTCTGTGGGAAAGAATTTCACAGATTTACCACTGTCGGACTAAAGAAATTCCTCTTCACCTCCTTCCTAAATTCTGAGGCTATGACCTCTAGTCTGAAACTCTCCCAATAGTGGCAACATTCTCTCCACATCCTAGTCTTTCACTAATATGTACGTTTCAATGAGGGCCCCCCTCATTCTTCTAAATTCCAGCGAGTAGAGGCCAAGTGCTGTCAAAAGCTCATTATATGTTAACCTACACGTTTTTGAAATCATACATGTAAACATCCTCTGGGCCCGCTCCTTCCTCAGATATGGTGCCCAAAATTGCTCACAATATTCCAAATGCGGCCTGACCAGCGATTAAAGAGCCTCAGCATTACATCACTGTTTTTGTATAAAAGCCCTCTTGAAATAAATGCTAGCATTGCATTCAGCTTGCAGATTAACTTTTTGAGAATCCTGCACCAGTACTTCCCAGTCCCTTTGCACCTCCAATTTCTGGATTCTTTCACCATTTAGAAAATAGTCTTAGCTGTTATGGGAGGTCATGGAGTCTGATAGCCTTCCAGACGTCCACATCTGAGCCAGGTGCGTCGAGATGGGGCTCCTAAGGGACCGCATTAGGAACCTGGAGCAGCAGCTCGATGACCTCTGTCTGGTCAGGGAGAGCGAGGAGGTCATAGGGAGGAGTTACAGATAGTTGGTCACTCCAAGACCATGGGAGGCAGACAAGTGGGTCACGGTTAGGAGGGGCAAGGAGCAGAAGCAGGGACTAGAGAGTACCCCGGTGGCTGTACATCTTGGCAATAAGTATTCCTGTTTGAGTACTGTTGGGGGAGACAGCCTACCAGGCACGTGCCGTCAGGGTAGGCAAGGTAGGCACTGCCTACCCCGACTAAAATTATAAAATGGTAATAACTAAATATAAGTAGTAAAGGCATGGGAGAATTATGCCTATGTAAGAGACCGATCTCTTCGGTAGGCATAATTCTCCGTGTCTTTCATCCACAGCGCTTGTAACACGGGAAGCTCTGTGCAGCCCACGTGCCTGAAGCCGTCAGTTTTAAGCGGGGCTGAAGGCAGCAGAAATTCTGCCTTTGCTGTATTGCGCATACGCATCAGTCTACTGCGCATGTGCAGCGCAAGTTTCTTGGCGGGGATTTCAAATATGGATTGGCATTATTTTAAGTGTATGTTAGGAAACAGGGAGAGAAGAATGGAGCTCGTGTACCAATGATGTGGTAAGTACATATATTGGTGATGTTTTTAAATACCGTATTTCCCGGGGTGTGGGGTGGGGGAGAGAGCTCCTTTCACAGCGTTTGGGGAGTCTGGCCCGGGGTAACGTTGCGGGGAGGGCATGAATGTTATGAAGGAGGGGATTGGGATAATGCCATTTGCGACGCTCCTTGCACGGAGGCACCGCATTGAGGCTGGGGGGGGGGGGGGGGATCTCGGGTGGCTGAGCGGCTGCCGGGTCGGACAGCAGAACCAGCAGCCACCGTAGTTTTTCTGCTGGTCCCCGCTCACCTCTGGCAGTTCTCCATCTAAAAACCTCTCTCCTACCTCTCTCGCTGGCCTCACTCATGTCCTTAAATTCTGACAACGCAATTGAGGTTACTCGGCTGTGGGAATTTAAGGATTTGCTGGAAGCCGCTGACATGAGCGAAGTCGGCAAGCGACAGATGTTCCGATGGAGAGCACTGCCAGAGGTGAGCGGGCCGGCAAAAGGCGCTGAAGTGGCGGCCAGTTCTGCTGTTGGGTCCCGGTGGCCGCTAGCAGCTCCCTGAGCTGCTTCTATCCCCAGCTACAGTGCGTGGCTTCGCGCCCGGAGAACTGCGGTAGTGATGAGTAAGTGAGTTACTGGCAGTATCCCCGACACTCTCCATCTCAACACTCGTGCCCTCCCCACAACTTTACCTCTGGCACAGACTCTCCACACGCTGTGAAAGGAACTGTTCCCCCAAATGGTCCCTTGAACAAGTGTTGTCATTCTATTAGATAACAACTGATTCAACTATTCCCTGTACTCCCATTTTTCTCCCCATCTCTCCACCTGCCATCACCCTTCACCCCCCCCCCCCCCCCCCCCCCCCCATTCAGTAATTCAGAATAAAGGAGACTAGGAAGGCTTGGGCAAATTGAATGTTACTGTTTTTATTTTTATTTTTAATTTTTACGGAGAACAATGTGCACATACGCAGTTTAATTTTTTTTTTAAAGCCGACTGACTGCCTCCCCTGAGTAATTACCCTCCAAACGTGCCTGCAGCCTACCTAGGGGTAGCGACAGCGGCTGGGCCTCTGGCAGAGACCGGCCCTGTTGCTCAGAAGGGTAGGGAAAAGGAGGGCATTAGTAATAGGGGACTCTATAGTTAGGGGTCAGATAGGCGATTCTGTGCACGCAGTCAGGAGACCCGGATGGTAGTTTGCCCCCCAGGTGCCAGGGTCTGGAATGTGTCTGAACGTGTCCAAGATATCCTAAAAGGGGTGGGAGAGGAGCCTGAGGTTGTGGTACATATAGATAGCAATGTCATAGGCAGAAAAAGAGAAGAGGTCCTGAAAGGAGAATTTAGGAAGTTAGGAGGAGAGTTAAGGAGAAGGACCGCAAAGGTAACAATCTCAGGATTACTGCCTGTGCCACACAACAGTGAGAGTAGGAATGGAGCGAGGTGGAGGATAAATGCATGGCTGAAGGACTGGTGCAGAGGGCAGGGATTCAAGTTTCTGGATCATTGGGACTTCTTTTGGGGAAGATGTGACCTGTACAAAAAGGACGGGTTGCACTTGAACCCAAGGGGGACCAATATCCTGGCGGGGAGATTTGCAAAGGTTACTGGGAAGACTTTAAACTAGCACGGTTGGGGGGGAGGGACTCAAATAGAGAAAGCTAGTAAATAGTGTGTGAGGCAGGAGGCAGAGAAGTGAAGCACTCAGACACAACATGTAGGGGAGCAAGAGGAAAAAAATAATAAACAGAGAGTAAGAGGTGGTGGGTTTCTTAACTTTGTGAGCAGAGAGACAGAGGGGTGTAAAATGAGGGTAGAAGCAATAGATAGCAAGGTGAAAAGTAAAAGTGGCAGGCAGACAAATCCAGGGCAAAAATCAAAAAGGGACACTTTTCAACATAATTGTATAAGGGGTAAGAGTGTTGTAAAAAATAAGCCTGAAGGCTTTATCTCTCACTGCAAGGAGCATTCGTAATAAGGTGGATGAGTTGAATGTGCAGATAGTTATTAATGAATATGACATAGTTGGGATCACGGAGACATGGCTCCAGGGTGAGCAAGCCTGGGAGCTGAACATCCAGGGATATTCAATATTCAGGAGGAATAGACAGAAAGGAAAAGGAGGTGGGGTAGCGTTGCTGGTTAGAGAGGCGATTAACGCAATAGTAGTGGAGTTGGGGATGGCATTAAACAGGAAATTAGAAATGCGTGCAACAAAGGAAAAACAGTTATAATGGGTGACTTCAATCTACATATAATGTGCAGTATAATGTGGATAAATGTGAGGTTATCCACTTTGGTGGCAAAAACATGAGGGTAGACTATTATCTGAATGGTGGCAGATTAGGAAAGGGGGAGATGCAACGAGACCTGGGTGTCATGGTACACCAGTCATTGAAAGTAGGCATGCAGGTGCAGCAGGCAGTGAAGAAAGCAAATGGTATGTTAGCATTCATAGCGAAAGGATTTGAGTATAGGAGCAGGGAGGTTCTACTGCAGTTGTACAGGGTTTTGGTGAGGCCACACCTGGAGTATTGCGTACAGTTTTGGTCTCCAAATCTGAGGAAAGACATCCTTGCCATAGAGGGGGTACAGAGAAGATTCACCAGACTGATTCCTGGGATGTCAGGACTTTCATATGAGGAAAGATTGGATAGACTCGGCTTGTACTCGCTGGAATTTAGAAGATTGAGGGGGGATCTTATAGAAACTTACAAAATTCTTAAGGGGTTGGACAAGCTAGATGCTGGAAGATTGTTCCCGATGTTGGGGGAGTCCAGAACAAGGGGTCACAGTCTAAGGATAAGGGGGAATTCCTTTAGGACCGAAATGAGGAAAACATTCTTTACACAGAGAGTCGTGAGTCTCTGGAATTCTCTGCCACAGAAGGTAGTTGAGGCCAGTTCATTGGCTATATTTAAGAGGGCGTTAGATGTGGCACTTGTGGCTAAAGGAATCAGGGGGTATGGAGAGAAGGCAGGTACGGGATACTGAGTTGGATGATCAGCCATGATCACATTGAATGGCGGTGCAGGCTCGAAGGGCCGAATGGCCTACTCCTGCACCTATTTTCTATGTTTTCTATGTCTATGTACATATAGAATAAAATTGGTAGGGGTGCTGTGGAAGAGGATTTCTTGGAATGTATGCGGGATAGTTTTCTAAACCAACATGTAGAGGAACCAACGAGAGAGCAGGCTATTCTAGGCTGGGTATTGAGTATTGAGGAAGGGTTAGTTAACAGTCTTGTTCTGCGTGGCCCCTTGCGCAAGAGTGACCATAATATGGTTAAGTACTTCATTGGGATGGAGAGTGACATAATTAATTCAGAAACAAGGGTTCTGAACTTAAAGAAAGGTAACTTTGAGGGTATGAGACGTGAATTGGCCAAGATAGACTGGCAATTGATTCTTAAAGGGTTGACGGTGGACAGGCAATGGAAGGCATATAAAGACAGCATGGATGAACTACAAAAATTGTTCATCCCAGTTTGGCAAAAGAATAAATCAGGGAAGGTAGTACATCCATGGATAACAAGGGAAATCAGGGATAGTATCATAACTAAAGATGAAGCATACAAATTAGCCAGAAAAAGCAGCCTACCAGAGGACTGGGTGAAATTCAAAGTCCAGCAGAGGAGGACAACGGGCTTAATTTGGAAAGGGAAAATAGATTATGAAAGAAAACTGGCAGGGAACATAAAAACTGACTGCAAAAGTTTTTATAGATATGCGAAGAGAAAAAGATTAGTTAAAACAAATGTAGGTCCCTTGCAACCAGAAACAGGTGAATTGATCAGGGGGAACAAGAACATGGCGGACCAATTGAATAACTACTTTGGTTCTGTCTTCACTAAACAAGACATAAATAATCTGCCGGAAATAGCAGGGGACCGGGGGTCAAACGAGATGGAACTGAGTGAAATCCAGGTTAGCCAGGAAGTGTTGTTAGGTAAATTGAAACGATTAAAGGCCGGTAAATCCCCATGGCCGGATAGCCTGCATCCCAGAGTACCTAAGGAAGTAGCCCCAGAAATAGTGGATGTATTAATGATAATTTTTCAAAACTCATTACATTCTGGAGTAGTTCCTGAGGATTGGAGGGTAGCTAATGTAACCCCACTTATTAAAAAGGGAGGGTGAGAGAAAATTGGGAATTAGAGACCAGTTAGTCTAACATCGGTAGTGGGGAAACTGCTAGAGTCAGTTATTAAAGATGTAATAGCAGCACATTTGGAAAGTGGTGAAATCATTGGACAAAGTCAGCATGGATTTATGAAAGGTAAATCATGTCTGACGAACCTTATAGAAGTTTTCGAGGATGTAACTAGTAGAGTGGATAAGGGAGAACCAGTGGACGTGTTATATCTGGACTTTCAGAAGGCTTTCGACAAGGTCCCACAGAAGCGAATAGTACGCAAACTTAAATCACACGGTATTGGGGGTTCACTATAGAAGTGGATAGAGAACTGGCTGGCAGACAGGAAGCAAAGAGAAGGAGTAAGCGGGTCCTTTAAAGGATGGCAGGTAGTGACTAGTGGGTTGCCGCAAGGCTCAGTGCTGGGACCCAGCTATTTACAATATATATTAATGATTTGGATGAGGGAATTAAATGCAACATCTCCAAATTTGCGGATGACACAAAGCTGGCGGCAGTGTTAGTTGTGAGGAGGATGCTAGGAGGCTGCAAGGTGACTTGGATAGGTTGTGTGAGTGGGCAAATGCATGGCAGATGCAGTATAAAGTGGATAAATGTGAGGTTATCCACTTTGGTGGCAAAAACAAGAAAGTAGACTATTATTTGAATGGTGGCCGATTAGGAATAGGGGAGATGCAACAAGACCTGGGTGTCATGGTACACCAGTCATTGAACGTACGCATGCAGGTGCAGCAGGCAGTGAAGAAAGTGAATGGTATGTTATCATTCATAGCAAAAGGATTTGAGTATAGGAGCAGGGTGGTTCTACTGCAGTTGTACAGGCTCTCCTAATCTGAGGAAAGACATTCTTGCCATAGAGGGAGTACAGAGAAGGTTCACCAGACTGATTCCTGGGATGTCAGGACTTTGATATCAAGAAAGACTGGATAGACTCGGCATGTACTCGCTAGAATTTAGAAGATTGAGGGGGAATCTTATAGAAACTTACAAAATTCTTAAGGGGTTGGACAGGCTAGATGCAGGAAGATTATTTCCGATGTTGGGGAAGTCCAGAACAAGGGGTCACCGTTTACGGATTAGGGGGAAGTCTATTAGGACCGAGATGAGAAAAACATTTTTCACACAGAGAGTGGTAAATCTCTGGAATTCTCTGCCACAGAAGGTAGTTGAGGCCAGTTCATGGGCTATATTTAAGAGGGAGTTAGATGTGGCCCTTGTGGCTAAGAGGATCAGGGGGTATGGAGAGAAGGCAGGAACGGGATACTGAGTTGGATGATTAGCCATGATGATATTGAATGGCGGTGCAAGCTTGAAGGGCGAATGGCCTACTCCTGCACCTATTTTCTATGTTTCTATGTTATTGCTACTACCAAAATGCATGACTCTACACTTTGCTACACTATATTCCATCTGCCACTTCTCTGCCCACTCTTCCAACCTATCCAAGTCCTTCTGCAGAATTCCCGCTTTCTCTACACTAACGTCAAACTTTGCCACAAAGCCTTCAATCCTATTCTGTAGCTTCTTCTGGCAGACCATTTCAGATACAGACTACCTTTTGAGTGAGAAAGTTGCCCCTAACGTCCATTTTAAATCTCTCCCCTCCCAGCTTAAGCCTATGGCCTCCAGATTTATAATCCTACATCCCAGTAAAATTACTTTAATCGTTCACTTGATTCATGCCGTCATGAACCTGTTTTAGAGTCATACAGCATGGAAACAGCCACTTTTGCCCAACTTGCCCACGACAACAAGATGCCCCAACTACATTGGTCTCACCTTGCGGTGTTTAGCCCATATCATTCTCAACCTTTACTATCCTCAATAAGTTTACAATCAGCCTCCTACGCTCCCAGGCTGTCCAACCTATCCCAATAATTTAAGTCCGCAAACCTAGGTGAATCTCGGTGATCCTGGTGAATCTCGTTTGCAGTCTTTTCAACTTACCAACTTAGCTCATGCCATAGATATTAAGCCAGTTACAATGTTTCTGTAGGGAAAATTAGTGTTGTGTCAAAATAGCTCTGTCTTGTGCTCACAATTTGGTTATCATAACTGAGCAAATCTCATAGTTGCCGGATTATATTTCAGTCTGCTTGCCTTCAGCTTGAAATTACAATGGGCTCTCCCACTCCTCAATTAAATTATCTCTCCTGCAGCTACATTAATTTAATTTTCATTACTCCTTATTCCTTTCCATAATTTAACAGACTTCAGCCTACCACAGTGCATAAAACATAGTACAACACAGGAACTGGCTTTTCGGCCTACCATGGACCTGGATGGGCGTAAAAATGTGGCTCCAGGATTGTCCATCTCGAGGCCTACAGAAAAGATCCTCCAAGAGGGCTATCATATCCCTATATGCATGTTCTCCAGAGATGCTGCCTGACCCATTGAGTTACTCCAGCTCTTTGTAATAGACACTAGATGATGAAGTAACTCAGCGGGTCAGACAGCATCTCTGGAGAAAAGGAATAGGTGGCGTTCGGTGTAAACCTTCATCTGCAGTTCCTTCTTACACACTTTGACCAGCTGTGAGATTTTTTGGTGAACCAGCATCTGCTGCCCCTTGTGTCTAAGTAATAAAACTTGCTGCGCTACCCACAAATTCTGCACCTCTGTTAATTGACACTTAGATCTTTTGAAAGTAATCATCACATATTCATTCAGTTTTCTGTGGTAAAATACGTTACCATTCAAGACAACACGAACATTTTTTGTATGGGCGGCACAGAGCATGGCCAGTTGAAGTTCGTAGCTGACGGCAATTGTTGTAATCTTCGACCAATCATATTGCTTCCAGTCATCATCATCGTCATGAATGGCAAAGAGCTAGAATTAAAATTAAAACATTATTTAAAGCAGGGGACGGCAACCTGGTTCTGCCTAGGGGCCGGGTGCCGGGTCTGTGAGCAGTTGAAGGGCCACATCTATCACCATAGTTATTAACTTTAACATATATATATATATATATATATATATTTAATAAATATTAAATCTACTGAACATGGGAGATAGTTTGATACACTGGTATTGAAATCACCCTCAAGAATCTTAAGATCAACTATGCGTTTATTGTGCAAAAACGACGATTTAATTTAACACAGCCATTTAACACAATTTTACATAAGCATGGACTACAGTGGAATCAACATTTGCAAAATCAACAATTTAACACCAACCAACACAATTTAATATTAACGTCCACTACAATGGAATCAACATTCCTCACTGTGACGACAGCCCGATGTTAAGACCCTCTCGTCGCGATGATCGGAAATCCGGCGTCGGGACGGATTGCAACACAAGAAAAGATTCCCCCTATTCCCCGCCCCCTTCCCCACATAAAACATAAACAAAGAAACACCAGAACATACCCTTGACACACACACAAAAGTATACTCGAGAGTATACCCTGGAAGGACGAGAGGTTATCTTATTGAAACATATAAGAGTATTTAGGGTTTGGACACGTTACAGGCAGGAAACATGTTCCTGATGTTGGGGGAGTCCAGAACATAGAAACATAGAAACATAGAAAATAGGTGGAGGAGGAGGCCATTCGGCCACAGTTTAGGAATAAGGGGCAAGCCATTTAGAAAGGAGACGAGGAAATGCTTTTTCACACAGAGAGTTGTAAGTCTGTCGAATTCTCTGCCTGAGAGGGCAGTGGAGGCCGTTTCTCTGGATGCTTCCAAGAGAGAGCTGGGTAGGGCTCTAAAAGATAGCTGAGTCAGATATGGGGAGAAGGCACGAACGGGGTACTGATTGGGGATGGTCAGCCATGATCACATTGAATGGCGGTGCTGGCTTGAAGGGCCGAATGGCCTGCTCCTGCACCTATTGTTTATTCTCTTCTTCTTGCACATGGCGTGCACAGCCTAAGACAGCTTGTACTATTTGATCCTATTTGATTGTACACGTGAGGTTGATTGCATTCATTGAAACAGGGCGGACTGCATGAAGATTGCAATTTCCCACCCCTTGTCTATTATCAATACAACAAAAAGAGAAAAGGGCCATGACAGGCTGCCTGCGAGACGGCCATTACGACTCACCCCTCTCTGTCTGCTGACCGGAATGGCTCCGGGTCGCACTGAGCAAAAAAAAATACGACCGCAGGCCGAATGCTTGCGGAAAAAAAATACGCCTGTGGGCCGGATGATTTCGTGTTACGGTCTGCATTTGGCCCATGAGCCATAGGTTACCGACTTTAATTCTGAATTAAATACTAAATTATTAACTACATACAAAGCAGATGTTAGTTTGCAGACTGAATACATTTAATTCAAAGTATTCACATACAAGAATAGCAAGAATTAGACTGCACACAGTTGAGCATTGCGCAGTACAGCATAGGAACAGGCTCTTCAGCCCACAATGTCTGTGCTAAACATATTGCCAGATTGTATTAATCTGTCTCCATGTAATCCATATCCTTCCATGCGCTGCATATCCTATCTAAAAGCTTATTCTGCACTACTATCGTATCTGCATCCACCCCCACCCCTGGCTGAACGTTTCAGGTACCCACAACTCTTTGTGTAAATAACTGCCCCACACATTTCCTTCTAAATTTGCCCCTCTCACCTATAAACTGTGTCCAGTCATTGGCATTTCCATCAAGGATAAAAAGGTTCTGACTGTATACCCAATCTCAGCTTCTCGTAATGTTATATGCTTCTATCAGTTTTTCCTGCAACCTCCGATTCTCCAGATGAAACAATCCAAACCTGTCTAACCCCTAATCCAGCCAGCATTCTGGTAATCTCCCCATCCTTCTGCTAATGGGGACAACCAGAACTACATACAATACTCCAAATGTGGTCCAACCAAAGTCCTATATAGCTGCATCATGATTTCTTGACTCCCATGCTCAGAAGTAGGTGAGAGGACCTGAGCGACAGGAGGAGAAGCTCACTAAATCCTCTCATTCCAGAGATACTGCCCATCACATTTCAAGAAAGGTAAACGCAACAATTCCACATGTAAACTCACTAACCTCATAACTCACCTCCACTTGCACATGATGACTTGCAGAGATGGGTTTGCACAGAGCTGAATCATCACACCAACAATCAAAGGAACGACTGGTTAAAATGTGGAGGCACAGTGTGTTTATGGCCAAGCTCAGCATCAATTCCAAATTCCACCTCATCCTCTTTGCCTGAACTCCACCAGAAATGCAGCAACTGGTGGTGTATGATAACCCACCGAGGATATCTCTTCCAACGACTTTCTAACTTTCACTCTCCCTCCGCATTTGGCAACAATTATATATTGACGTAAAGTTCACGCGATCAAATGTAACTTTGTAGGAACAGTAATTTTCTCTCCTCGAAAGGACACAATGTACCCAAGTGACACAAAGTAACTCAGGCAGCTTCCCTGGAGAAAATGGATATTATGATGTTTCAGACTGAAGGAGGGTGTCGGCTGGAAACATAACCTATCCATATTCTCCAGTGGTGCTGCCTGTTACTCCATTACTTTGTGTCTTTTTATGTATTAACCAGCATCTGCGATTCATTGTTTCTAGATATCCTCTTCTCTTCCACAGCACTGACTGTTCCTGTCCTCACTTTCCCCTTCATCTGCCTGATATTCATCTCCGTTACATTAAACTCCTTCCCTCACAGACTTGAGCAAAATATTTGCACAAGCCGTGATTTGCTTTTCAACCCCTCGACATGGACGGAGGCAATAATAATCAATAACCAATAAGCATAGAGTCAAAGAGTGATACAGTGTAGAAATAGGCCCTTCAGCACAACTCGCAAACACCGACCAGCAATGTCCCAGCTACACTAGTCCCACTTGCCTGCAGTTGGTCCATATTCTTCAAATCTGTCCTAACCATGTGCCTGTCCAATTGATTCTAAAACTATGGGATAATTCCAGCCTCAACTACCTCCTCTGGCAGCTTGTTCCATACACTCACCACCCTTTGTGTGAAAAAGTTAACTTTGGATTCCTATTAAATCATTTCCCCTTAACCTTGAACCTATGTCCTCGATTCCCCTATTCTGGGCAAAAGAGTCTGCATCTAGCCGATCTATTCCTTTCATGATTTTGTACATATCGATAACATCACCCCACATCCTCCTGCGCTCCATGAAATAGAGATCTAGTCTACTCAACCTCTCCCTGCAGCTCACACCCTCTAGTCCTGGCAACATCCTTGTAAATCTTTTCGGAACCCTTTCTAGCTTGATAATATATTTTTTATAACATCATGCCCAGAGCTGAACACAATATTCTAAATGTAGTCTCACCAACGTCTTATACAACTACAACATGTCCTCCCAATTTCTATATTCAATACTCTGACTGATGAAGACCAAAGTGCCAAAAGCCTTTATGACCACCTTATCTACCTGCGACTCGACCTTCAAGGAACCATGCACCTGTACTCCTAGATCCCTCTGCTCTACAACACTACCCAGAGGCTACCATATACTGTGTAGGTCCTGCCCTTGTTCGACGTCCTAACACACAACACTTCACACTTCTCTGTATTAAATTCCATCGACCATTCCTCCGCCCACGGGGCCAATCGATCCTGATCCTGCTGCAATTGTTCACAACCATCTTCACTATCTGCAAAACTACTAACTTTTGTATCATCAGCAAACTTGCTAATCTTGCCCTGTATGTTCTCATCCAAATTATTGATGTAGATGACAAACAGCACTAAACCCTGAGGCACACCACTAGTCACAGGCAACCAGTCTGAGAAGCAACCTTCCACCATTACACTTTGATTCTTTCCGTGGAGCCAATTTGCTATCCATTCAGCTATCTCTCCTTGGATCCCATGCAATCTAACCTTCCAGAGCAGCCTACCGTACGGAACTTGTCGAACGCCTTACTGAAGTTCATGTACACAACATCTACAGCTCTGACCTCATCAACCTTTTAGGTCACATCTTCAAAAAAATCAATCAGAGACACGATCTCCCATGTACACCTTCAAACAGTACCTTCAGTACTTCTTCGACAGTAACCCTGACTGCTTTCAAGACACTTCCTGTGACTGCTCCAATTTCCTCCATCCTACTGACCTCGGTAAATACAGATAAGAAATACTGGTTTAGTACCTTGCCCATCTGTGGCTCCACTCAGAGTTGACCACTTTGATTCCTGAGAGTTCCCACTCTCTCTCTAGTTACCCTTTCCCCCCTTATGTATTTTGGGATTAATGAAACCTTTTGGGATTATTCTTAATGCTTCCAGCCAGAGCTATCTCCTGGCCCCCTTTTGGCCTTTCAAAATTTCAGTTTTTAGTTTACTCCTTAGATCCTGCAACTGCTCCAGGGATGCACTTGATCCCAGCTGCCTATACTTGTCCCATGCATCCTTCTTGTTTTTGACTAACATCTGAAGTATCTGAAGTGGATTAGTTGAAAGATACCAAATAGTGGAAATTATAGATTTTTCAGGTAAGCCAGCAAGCGTTAGATCTGCACATTTAACTACTTATAATTTAGGTTTTAGATGTTGATGAAAAGACAGAGGGATAGATGTTCACGTCCGCTGACAACATAAAACTGATGTCCAAGTCAACTGTGAAGAAGAAACCAGTTTGCAAAGATATGTGGATAGGTTACGCGAGAAACTGCGGATGGGGCAATTTTGAGCAAATAAAGTGCCAGAAGAACTCAGTGGGTCAGGGAACATCTGTGTTTGGAATATTTTGTGGTCAGGACCCTTCTCCATCTGGGTCTGATCAAGATTTTCGCTCTGAAATGGGTCTGTCCTTTCCCTCCACAGATGCTGCCTGATCCGCTGAGTTCCTGCATCACTTTAAGTTTTGTGAATGGATAGATGAAATGGATGGGCAAAGAGACATGTGATTGAAGGAAATGTTAGATGGTGGGACGTTGGTCACCTTTTTAGGAAGAACAGAGTATTGTCGCATGTCTTTGAGTGGGCTAGAATTCTGATTCTGGAGAATGTTAGCATTCAAATTCAGCAAGGAATTTGGATGGTTAGTGCTAACCTGGCCTTTGTTAGATAAATGCAAAGAAATTGTACTGAGGTTACACTGGACTGTAACCAGACCGCCCCTAAACTACTTTGTGCAATCCTGGTTTCCATATCTGTGACGGGATAAATTTGACTGTATGTCAGTGCGACAGATGTTCACCAATCTCACTCCTGGAATGCGTGCATTATTTTATGAGGAGCATTTAGTCATAAAGTCATCCAGCATGGAAGCAGGCCTTTCAGCCCAACTTGCCCATGCCGTCCATCTAAGCTTGTCCCATTTTTCAACATTTAGCCCAAATTCCTCCAAGCCTTTCCAATCCATGTACCTGTCCAAATGTAATTCACATGGTGTTTTAGGACCTACCTTAACTACTTCCTCTGGCAGCTCGTTCCATATATGTACCACCCTCTGAGGGGAAAACTTGCCCCTCAGCTTATTTTTGAAACATTGCTTAAGAAATATAGAAAATAGGTGCAGTACCGCCATTCATTATGATCATGGCATCCAAAATCTGTATCTTGTTCCTGCTTTCTCCCAGATCCCTTGATTCTGTTAGCCCGAAGAACTATATCTAACTATTTCTTGCTTCCAGTAAATTGGCCTCTGTTTCTGTGGCAGAGAATTCCACAGTTTCACAACGTTCCAGGTGAAAAGGTTTTTCCTCATCTCAGTCCTAAATGGCCCACCCCTTATTCTTAAACTGGTCCCCCTGGTTCTGGACTCCCCGAACATTGGGAATGTTCTCATCTTAAATCTTTCCAATATTAAATGTTTGCCCTCTAGTTTTGGACTCCTGTATCCTGTCCATCCAGATTATCCATGCCCCTTATGGTTTTATAAACTTCTACAAGGTCACCCCTCAACCTCACACGCTCCAGGGATAAAAGTCCCAACCTAAGATAGACAGAAAATCCTGGAGTAACTCAACGGGACAGGCAGCATCTGGAGAGAAGAAATGGGTGACGTTTCAGGTCGAGACCCTTCTAATGAAAGTCATGGGCGAGGGAAACGAGAGATATCGATGATGATGTAGAGCGACAAAGAACAATGAATGAAAGATATGCAAAAAAGTAATGATGATAAAGGAAACAGGCCATTGTTAGCTTTGTTGGGTGATAACGAGAAGCTGGTAACACATGGGTGGGGGAGGGATAGAGAGAGAGAGAATGCCAGGATTTCTTGAAGTTAGAGAAATCGATATTCATATTGAAGGCAGACACAAAATGCTGGAGTAGCTCAGCGGGACAGGCAGCATCTCTGGAGAGAAGGAATGGGTGACATTTCGGGTCGTGACCCTTTTTCAGACACGAAAAGTCACCCTTTCCTTCTTGCTAGAGATGCTGCCTGTCCCGCTGAGTTACTCCAGCATTTTGTGTCTACCTTCGATTTCAACCAGCATCTTCAGTTCTTTCCTGCACATCAATATTCAGACACACTCATCACTGGACTGTAAGCTACCCATACGAACTACGAGAAGCTGTTTCTCCAATTTGCATTTAGTCTCACTAACAATGGAGGAGACAGAGGAAAGAAAGGTCACTGTGCGAAAGGGAAGGAGAATTAAAGTGTTTAGCAACGGGGAGATCAGGTAGGTTCAGACGGATTGAGCAAAGGTGTTCAGGGAAACCATCACCCAGTCTACGTTTGGTCTTGCTGATGTATATACACATCTTGAACAACGGATACAGTAGATGAGGTTGGAGGAGGCGCAAGTGAACCTCTGCCTAACCTGAAAGGACTGTCGGGGTCCCTGGACAGTGGCGAAGGAGGAGGTATAGAGACAGGTGTTGCGTCTTCTGCGGTTGCAAGGGAAGGTTTGGTTGGGTTTCAGTCAGAAGAAGGGCCTCAACCCGAAACATCACCCATTCCTTCTCTCCATAGATGCTGCCTTTCTCGCTGACTTATTTCTGCTTTTTGTGTCTATTTTCACAATACTTTAAGCATGGTCTCACCAATGACTTATAGGGTTGCAAAATTATAATAATGATTTAGATGATAATCTAGCCTGGTCCCCCAACACAACCCGTTTGCCAATGTAATATTCCACCACTCACTCATTCCCCCAATGCAATCCGTTCCCCAATGCAATATTCCACCACTCACCCATTCCCCCATATTCCAGCACTCACCCATAGCCCCCAACTGTGCAGGGGCATATCCTCCAGCACTGCCTCCCCCTCCCCTTGCTTCGAGGACATTAAAAATTAATGCAATTGCCCCCTCCCCCTCCTGTTCAGCTAAACACTTGTTGGAACAACTGTGTTCCTCGATTGCAACTTTGTTGCAAGTTTCAAAGTAACATTAGCAAATTTGCAGGTTCAAAGTATCATTAGCAAATTTGCAGATGACACAAAGCTGGGTGGCAGTGTGAACTTTGAGGAGGATGCTATGAGAATGCAGGGTGACTTGGACAGGTTGGGGGAGTGGACAGATGCATGGCAGATGAAGTTTAATGCAGATAAATGTGAGGTTATCCACTTTGGTAGCAAAAACAGAAAGGCAGATTTCTATCTAAATGGCGTCAAGTTGTGAAAAGGGGAAGTACAACGGGATCTGGGGAACTTGTACATCAGTCTATGAAAGTAAGCATGCAGGTACAGCAGGCAGTGAAGAGAGCGAATGGCATGTTGGCCTTTATATCAAGAGGAATCCAATATAGGAGCAAAGAGGTCTGGCTGCAGTTGTACAGAGACCTAGTGAGACTCCACAATTCACGTGGAGGATTGTGTGTAGTTTTGCTCGCCTAATATGAGGAAGGATTGCTATTTGCTATTTGCTATTGAGGGAGTGCAGCAGATGTTTACAAGGTTAATTCCAGGGATTGCAGGACTGTCTTATGCTGAGAGAATGGAGCAGCTGGGCTTGTACACTCTGGAGTTTAGAAGGATGAGAGGGGATCGCATTGAAACACATAGGATTGTTAAGGGTTTCGACACGCTAGAGGCAATAAACATGTTCCCGATGTTGTCGGAGTCCAGAGCCAGGGGCCACAGATTAAGAATAAGGAGTAAGCTATTTAGAACGGAGACTAGGAAACACATTTTCTCACAGATAGTGATGAGCCTGTGGAATTCTCAGCCTCAGAGGGCGATGGAGGCGGGTTCTCTGGATGTTTTCAAGAGAGAGCAAGATAGGGCTCTTAAAAATAGCGGCGTCAGGGGATGTGGGGAGCAGGCAGGAATGTGGTACTGATTGGGGATGATCAGCCATGATCACATTGAATGGCGGTGCTGGCTCAAAGGGCCGAATGGCCTTCTCCTACACCTATTGTCTATTTTCTATAACATCAATCTGAATGAAAGTTTATACAAATGACCACGGGACAAAAATGAGTAAGGTGGTGCTGTAGTGGCAGATTTTCATATCTTTCATGAAATTAGCACCCTAGCCACTAAATAGATGAGCATGATTAAAAGGGGTGTCTTTGAAACACATGCAAGCTCACTCACAGAGACCTTCAGAACTTCTTCACAGATATGGCTTCAAAACAGTCTTTTGATGAATAAATGCTTTATTCATAGAAAACAGTAAGATGCATCCAAATTTCTTCCGACTCGTTACTACAATCTTCATTGAACTCCAGCTTATTACTTTAAACATTAGAAAACTCCTCATGTCTCTGTAACACTGGCATGATCTCCTTTAAAACTCACGGAGATTACCGGCAGTTTTAAATAAAAAGAGGGAAACCTCATCAGAAGGCTGCAAAAATCTGCTGCAAGACCAGCCACAAGACTTCACCTGGAAAAACTTGGTAAGACTCCTCAAACCCCTCAAGCATAAGCTGAAAGCTGGGAAGAAGAAACTGACTCTCGAAGTCCTTCCACAGAAATGACTTCAAAGGAAGAACAGATGGAACAACTGGAAAAGTCAGTAACAGCTTCAGTTACCGAAAACATTTCTAAAGTGATACGATAGGGGAACACCACGCTGGACAAAAGTATCTCTGAAAAAATTAAACACGATAATGAGAAGTTGATGGGGAAAATTGAATAAACTTAAATAAACGTGTTGCAGAGATTGAGGAGGATTTAAACAAAAAAAGTAAGCATGTTGAAAAAGATTAATAAGAATTTGGATACAATGCTTAAGAATACTGATTCAGCTATGGAAGAAATGGATAATACGATGACCGAGATGTCTAAGAGGATAAAGAGACTAAGAATGGAACAAGAAAGCACTGGGGGGGCAACTTGCTAAAATGAAGGATAAATGTCTGGACGGAAGCGAGATTGAGGAGGCAGAATTGAAGAATAGTTGGAGTAAAAGAGGGTAGGGAGAGTAGACAAAACCTTCTGGAGTTTGCTGCCAACTTACTTAAACAAGTACTGAAGCTGTCTGAGACCCCGAGAATAGACGTGGCTCACCGGGTTCGACGCAAGGCTCAAGCAAGCCTAGTTACCCCCCCTCCCCCAAGACAGATTATTGTGAAATTTTATGACATCTCTGCCCTGGAAGAAATTATGAAACGGATTCCATACGGATCGAATTTGATGTTTGGAGAGGATAAGCTAAGATTCTTTCGTGACTATCCGGCTGAAATTGTGAAAAAAAAGGGACATGTTCACAAAGACAAGAATGAAATTGAAAAACAATACGATACAATACAATATAATTTATTGTCATTTGAACCTCATTGAGGTTCAAACGAAATTTAGTTTCTGCAGTCATACATACACGAAAAGAATCAAGACATAACACAATTAACACAAAAATCCATCACAGTGAATCTCCTCCTCACTGTGATGGAAGGCAAAGTCTTATCTCTCCCCTACACTCCCCATTCTTCTCCCGATGTCAGATTCAAAGCCCCCGGCGGGTGATGATAAATAAGTCCCACAGCCATTAAGGCTGCGCCGGGCGACGCAAATCCCCACTCCGGGTCTTGATGTTGGAGCCCCCGGCAGGCGCTAGCAAGTCCCGCAGCCATAAAAGCCGCGCCGGGCGATGTAAGGCCCCGCTCCAGGTCATTTTCAAACCCGCATCTCGGGCGGGAGAAGTTGCCGCCGTGGGAGCTCCGAAATGCGGTCTCCCACCAGGGACCCACGAGCTCCCGGTGTTACCGTCCACCGGCCTGCAGCTGGAGTCGGGCAGCAGCAGCACGCCACCACAGCTCCTCCCGTTCCTAACTCGGCCAGCTCGGCGATGGTGAGTGGTCTGCATGCTCTGCGACTGGAGCCCCAGGTCCGGTTGGAGGCCGCTTCACGGTGCTGGGCCCCAACGACAACAGAGACCCGACAGAGGAAAGGTCGGGTCCTCCGTACAGGGAAAAGATTGAAAAAGTTTCCCCCACCCCGCCCCCCCCACCCCCCACACATATCCAGGTAAAAAAAAAACACTAACTAAGAGAGGTGGGTGTCTGGATGAGAAAATGGGGTAACAGATGTGTGAATGGGTGATCGATGGAATCGGTGGGCAGAAGGGTGGTTTCCGTGCGATATGTCTAAAACTAAAACTAAAAACTAAAACAAAACAAGCTCCATTTAAAACATTTCTGTGCGATGCTTTACGAGAAAGAATTTCCAGTCAATTAACTCTTTCCACAGGGCAACTCAGTAGCCAGCGACCCCCACCTCTACTTGGTATTCAATGTCTGGTACCAGGGCTCGACACAGAGTTATGTTCTGACACTGACACTCATCTTGCTGCTGCCCAAACCCACAGCCCACCCACAATGTGATCATATCAAGGACCGTGTAGGGGCCAAACTCCAGCCACCTCCCAGCCACAGTTCAGCCACAAATGGAAATGTAACAAACAGCGACCTTGTTCATGTATAGTCAACCCCATGTCACTGATGATCACGACTCCTATCTCTCTAAGTGGCAACAGTGAACGATTGACGCAAGCTTTGTGCTGTCAGTTGTAATTTTGTAGGAATATTTCACCTCTCTCCTCTCTCAGCCTTGAGCAACAAGAGTCAAGAGTGTTTAGGGAGAAGGAATGGACAACGTTTCAGGTCGAGACCCTTCTTCAGACTCAAGTCAGGGAGGGGGCGGGACAAAGAATGTAGGCGGAGACAGTAAGATATGGAAGAACTGGGAAGGGGATGGAGAGAGAAAACAAGGGCAACCTGAAGTTAGAGAAGTCAATGTTCACACGCTGGGTGTAAATTTCCCAAGCAAAATATGAGGTGCTGTTCCTCACACTGGGCCTCACACTGACAATGGAGGAGGCCCAGGACAGAAAGGTCAGATTGGGAATGGGAGGGGGAGTTGAAGTGCTGAGCCACCAGGAGATCAGGTGGGATAGATCGGAGAAACTGGACCATTGACCCAGCAGGTCCATGCCAAACAAGATGTTTATCTAAGCTAGTTCCATATGTTTGCGTTTAGGCCATATCCCAATAAATGTTTCCCATCCACGTACCTCACCAAATGTTTTTAAATGCTGTAATTGTATCTACTTCAACTATGACCTCTGGCAGCTGATATCATATATATTTATATATCACCCTCTGTTTGCACCTCATGTCACTTTTAAATCATTTCTCATTTTAAATTTTTGCTCACTAGTTTTAGACTCCTGTAGCCTGACCATCTACTTTATCCATGCTCCTTATGGTTTTATAAACTTGTACAAGATCACTCCTCAGCCTCCTCAGCTCCAGGGAAAACAGTCCCAACCTACCCAACCTCTCCTCGTAACTCAAGCCTTGGCAGCAATATGAATCTTTTCTGCACCCTTTCCAAATCTTGGTTCTTGGTTACTTGGTCCTCCAAAATATTCCAACTGGAATTTAAACTGGAGGTGGTGAAGGGAGAGGTTTAGCCAGAGAGGGTTATTGGGAAGAAAGTGCCACACCAAACCGTGGCTTGGTGGAGATTATTCCATGCTTTAATAGTGCGTGGGAAGAACGAATTGCTGTACACATCTGTCTTTGTGGCTGGGACCACAAATTGGATCGAATGCCCTCGTCTGCTCCTAATTGGTTTGGGGTTGGTGTAGGTCTTGTGATCTATGTCTAGCTGACCATTTAACATTTTGTAAAAACAGGTGAAACGGTGAGCTTCACGTCTGTCTTGGAGAGGGTTCCACCCCAGAGAATTCAGGAGTTTGGTGACACTCGCTTCTCTCTCGTAGGTGTTAGTAACAAATCGAGCGGCCTGTCTTTGGACACGTTCGATGGATGAAATGTTTTTATCTGTGTATGGGTCTCAAGCTGCAACTGCGTAGTCCAGATGAGGTCTAACGAGTTGACAGAAGCTGAACAATGATGGAAGTTGCGCCTCAGGAAGTTTAGGACACCTGTTGCTTTCACTGTTGCATGATGAGTCTGACCATTCCAACGTAGATCATTCTGCAATTTGATGCCAAGTTACTTGGTTTGTTTGGATTCTTCAAGGGTGACACCAAGTATGTTGTAAGATGTGACGCCTGGATTCCTCTTTCTGGTGACACGCATGGTTTCACATTTGGAAGGGTTGAACTGCATGCCCCATTGTTGTGACCACTCGACCATAGTATCGAGATCCTTTTGGAGAGCATCTTCATCATCAGCTGACTTCATTGGAAGGTACAGCAAACAATCATCAGCGAATAGTCTGGTCGTACTTGCGACTTTTTCATGGATGTCATTGATGTAAAGCAAAAATGTGGGCCAACTACTGTGCCTTGGGGTGTACCACTCAACACTGGGTGCCAATTGGATCATTGACTTTCTTCCTCTAACTAGGCGGCAGGAACTGAACACGTTACCTTTAGAGTGGTCTCACCGATGATTATACAGTTGCAACAGTATAGAAACATAGAAACATAAAAAATAGGTGCAGGAGTAGGCCATTCGGCCCTTCGAGCCTGCGCTGCCATTTAATATGATCATGGCTGATAATCCAACTCAGTATCCCGTACCCGCCTTCTCTCCATACCCACTGATCCCCTTTGCCACAAGGGCCACATCTAACTCCCTCTTAAAAAAAGCCAATGAACCGGCCTTAACTACCTTCTGTGGCAGAGAATACCAGAGATTCACCACTCTGTGTGAAAAATGTTTTTCTCATCTCGGTCCTAAAAGACTTCCCCCTTATCCTTAAACTGTGACCCCTTGTTCTGGACTTCCCCAACATCGGGAACAATCTTCCTACATCTAGCCTGTCCAACCCCTTAAGAATTTTGTAAGTTTCTATGAGATCCCCCCCTCAATCTTCTAAATTCTAGCGAGTACAAACCGAGTGTATCCAATCTTTCTTCATATGAAAGTCCTGACATCCCAGGAATCAGTCTGGTGAACCTTCTCTGTACTCCCTCGATGGCAAGAATGTCTTTCCTCAGATTAGGAGACCAAAACTGTATGCAATACTCCAGGTTTGGTCTCACCAAGACCCTGTACAACTGCAGTAGAACCTCCCTGCTCCTATTCTCAAATCCTTTTGCTATGAATGCTAATACACCATTCGCGTTTTTCACAGCCTGCTGCACCTGCATGCCTACTTTCAATGACTGGCGTACTCGTTGCATCTCCCCTTTTCTTAATCGGCCACCATTCAGATAATAGTATACTTTCCTGTTTTTGCCACCAAAGTGGATAACATCACAATTATCCACATTATACTGCATCTGCCATGCATTTGCCCACTCACCCAACCTATCCATGTCACCTTGCAGCCTCCCAGCATCCTCCTCACTGCCCACCAGCTTTGTGTCATCCACAAGCTTGGAGATGTTGCATTCAATTTCCTCGTCCAAATCATTAATATATATTGTAAATAGCTGGGGTCCCAGCACCGAGCCATGTGGTACCCCAGTAGTCACTGCTGTCATCCTGAATAGGACCCGTTTACTCCTACTCTTTGCTTCCTGTTTGCCAGCCAGTTCTCTATCCACATCAATGCTGAACCCACAATACCGTGTGCTTTAAGTTTTCATACCAATCGCTTATGTGGGACCTTGTCAAAAGCCTTCTGAAAGTCCAGATATAACACATCCACTGGTTCTCCCTTATCCACTCTACTAGTTACATCCTCAACAAATTCTATAAGATTCGTCAGACATGATCTACTTTTCATAAATCAATGCTAACTTTATCCAATTATTTCACCACTTTCCAATTGTGGTGCTATCCCATCTTTAATAACTGACTAGCAGTTTCTCCACTACCGATGTTAGACTATCTGGTTTGTAATTTCCCATTTTCTCTCTCCCTCCCTTTTTAAAAAATCGGGGTTACATTAGTTACCCTCCAATCCTCAGGAACTATTCCAGAATCTAAAGAATTTTTTTGAAATTATCACTAATGCATCCACAATTTCTGGGTCTGCTTCCTTAAATACTCTGGGATGCAGCCTATCCGGCCCTGGAAATTTATCGGTCTTTAATCCATTCAATTTACCTAACACCACTTCCCGGCTAACCTGAATTTCACTCAATTCCTCCATCTAATTTGACCCCCGGTCCCATGCTACTTCCGGCAGATTATTTATGCCTTCCTTAGTGAAGACAGAACCAAAGTAGTTATTCAATTGGTCTGCCATGTCTTTGTTCTCCATGATCAATTGACCCGTTTCTGACTGCAAGGGGCCTATGTTTGTTGTAACTAATCTTTTTCTCTTCACATAGCTATAAACATTTTTGCAGTCAGTTTTTCTGTTCCGTGCCAGTTTTCTTTCATAATCTTTTTTCCCTTTCCTAATTAAGCCCTTTGTCCTCCTCTGCTGGGCTCTGAATTTTTCCCAGTCCTCTGGTAGGCTGCTTTATCTGGCTAATTTGTATGCTTCATCTTTTGTTTTGATACTGTCCCTGATTTCCCTTGTTATCCACGGATGCACTACTTTCCCTAATTTATTCTTTTGCCAAACTCGGATGAACAATTGTTGTAGTTCATCCTTGCCATCTTTAAATGCTTTCCATTGCCTATCCACCGTCATCTCTTGAAGAAACAATTGCCAGTCTATCTTGGCCAATTCATGTTTCATACCCTCAAAGTTACCTTTCTTTAAGTTCAGAACCCTTGTTTCTGAATTAATTTTGTCACTCTCCATCCTAATGAAGAATTCAACCATATTATGCTGTGGTGGCGCGCTGCTGCTGCCCGACCCCGGAGATTCGGAGGCTCCAACTCCAGGCCGGTGGACGGTAACACCGGGAGCTCGCGGGTCCCTGGTGGGAGACCGCTTTTCGGAGCTCCCGCGGCAGCAACTTCTCCCGCCCGAGTTGCGGGGTTGAAGACGTCCTGGAGCGGGGCCTTGCATCACCCGGCGCGGCTTTGATGGCCACGGGACTTGCTAGGGCCCGCCGGGGGCTCCAACATCAAGACCCGGAGCGGGGCCTTGCATCGCCCGGTGCGGCATGAATGGCCGCGGGACATATACTATCACCCGCCGGGGGCTTTGACTCTGACCGGGAGAAGAATGGGGTGTGCAGGGGAGAAAAAAAAAGACTTTGCCTTCCAACACAGTGAGGGGGATATTCACTGTGATGGATGTTTGTGTAAAATGTGTTGTGTCTTGGTTCTTTTCTGCTTGTATGTATGACTGCAGAAACGAAATTTCGTTTGAACCTCAATGAGGTTCAAATGACAATAAATTGTATTGTATTGTATTGTATTGTATTGTATTGTATTGTATGGTCACTCTTGCCCAAGGGGCCACGCACAACAAGACTGCTAACTAACCCTTCCTCATTACTCAATACCCAGTCTGGAATGGCCTGTTCTCTCTTTGGTTCCTCTACATATTGGTTTAGAAAACAATCCCGCATATATTCCATGAAATCCTCTTCCTCAGCACCCCTGCCAATTTGATTCACCCAATCTATATGTAGATTGAAGTCACCCATTATAACTGTTTTACCTTTGCTGCACGCATTTCTAATTTCCTGTTTGATGCCATCCCCAACTCCACAGCTACTGTTATATCAACGATTTAAATGAGACTGTGATGAGGGGTGCTCCTATAGAGGTGTATAAGGTCATGAGGGGAATAGATAGGGTAACTGCACAGAGTCTTTTACCCATTTCAAGGAAATCTAGAACCAAAGGACATAGGTTTAAGGTGAGGGTGGAATTATTTAATAGGAGTTTGCAGTGCAACAGTTTTACACAAAGGGTAGTGAGTATATGCATCAGGCTGCCAGAGGAGGTAGTTGAGGCAGCTGTCTTCCTAACGTTTATAAGACATTTGGACAGGTACATGGATAGAATGTGTTTTGAATATGGACAAAATGCAGGCAGGTGGGACTAGTGCAGATGAGGCATGTTGGTCGGAGCGGTCAAGTTGGGCCGAAGATGGCATCCCAACTCCTGTACTCAATGCCCTGACAGATGCCTTCCTCAAATGGTTCTTGTTTATGGAGACTCAAGAGATTATTTGAATCTCGAGCATGAAACAAAGTGCTGGAGGAACTCAGCAGTTCAGGCAGCATCTGTGAAAGAAAATAGACTGACCATGTTTTGAGATTGGACCCATCCCTCACCTCTCTCAACCAGATTTCTCCCTTCTACTCCATCAGTCTGAGGAAGGGTTTGTACCCAAAATGTCCCATCCTCTTTCCCTCAATTCCTATAAGATCCAGACACGTTATCCCAGGATCCAAGAAACTGCCTGAGAATAAGATAAAGGATGTATAAAGACGATGATTTTTGGCCTATTTGCAAGCCTTAATGAAGCACCAATTATGAAGCTGAAATTCAAACTCATAATAAAAGTATTAACTGAAATACTAGTGTATAAAAAAGTAAAAGATGTACAGTGGCTTGCAAAAGTTTTCATACCTCTTGAACTTTTCCACATTTTGTCACGTTACAACCACAAACGTTAATGTATTTTATTGGGATTTTATGTGATAGACCAACACAAAGTGGCGCACTATTGTGAAGTGGAAGGAAAATGATACATGGTTTTCAAATTTTTTTACAAATAAAAAACTGAAAAGTGTGGCGTGCAAAAGTATTCAGCCCCCTTTACTCCGATACACCTAAATAAAATCCAGTGCACCCAATTGCCTTCAGAAGTCACCTAATTAGTAAATAGAGTCCACTTGTGTGTAATCTAATCTCAGTATAAATACAGCTGTTCTGTGAAGGCCTCAGAGGTTTGTTAGAGAACATTATTGAAAATACAGCATCATGAAGACCAAGGAACACACCAGACAGGTCAGGGATGAAGTTGTGGTGAAGCTTAAAGCAGGGTTAGGTTATAAAAAAATATCCCAAGCTTTGAACATCTCACGGAGCACTGTTCAATCCATCATCCGAAAATGGAATGAGTATGGCACAACTGCAAACCTATCAAGACATGGCCGTCCACCTAAACTGACAGGCTGGGCAAGGAGTGCATTGATCAGAGAAGCAGCCAAGAGGCCCATGGTAACTCTGGAGGAGCTGCAGAGATCCACAGCTCAGGTGGGAGAATCTGTCCACAGGACAACTATTAGTCGTGCACTCCACAAATCGGGCCTTTATGGAAGAGTGGCAAGAAGGAAGCCATTGTTGAAACAAAGCCATAAGAAGTCCCATTTGCAGTTTGCCACAAGCCATGTGGGGGACACAGCAAACATGTGGAGGAATGTGCTCTGGTCTGATGGGACAAAAATTGAAGTTTTTGGCCTAAATGCAAAACGCTATGTGTGGTGGAAAACGAACACTTCACATCACCCCGAACACACCATCCCCACTGTGAAACATGGTGGTGGCAGCATCATGCTGTGGGGATTCTTTTCTTCAGCAGGGACAGGGAAGCTGGTCAGAGTTGATGGGAAGATGGATGGAGCCAAATACAGGGCAATCTTGGAAGAAAACCTGTTAGAGTCTGCAAAAGACTTGAGACTGGGGGGAAGGTTCACCTTCCAGCAGGACAACGACCCTAAACATACAGCCAGAGCTACAATGGAATGGTTTAGATCAAGGCATATTCATGTGTGAGAATGGCCCAGTCAAAGTCCAGACCTGAATCCAATTGAGAATCTCTGGCAAGACTTAAAAATTGATGTTCACAGACGCTCTCCATCCAATCTGACTGAGCTTGAGCTATTTTGCAAAGAAGAATGGGGAAAAATTTCAGGCTCTAGATGTGCAAAGCTGGTAGAGACATAGCCCAAAAGACTTGCAGCTGTAATTGCAGCGAAAGGTGGTTCTACAAAATATTGACTCGGGGGGGCTGAATACTTTTGCACGCCACACTTTTCAGTTTTTTATTTGTAATACAATTTGGAAACCATGTATCATTTTCCTTCCACTTCACAATTATGCACCACTTTGTGTTGGTCTATCACATAAAATCCCAATAAAATACATTTACATTTGTGGTTGTGACGTGACAAAATGTGGAAAAGTTCAAGGGGTATGAAAACGTTTGCAAGCCACTGTACATAACCCATGTAAATGATGCTCAATGGCAAAGATAAATGCCTACAATATAAGAATAATTCCATTGACAAGAAGGTTGTGTTTGTGCGGGA
The DNA here is from genome assembly GCA_963514005.1 of Raja brachyura. The sequence continues at coordinate 74,248,256 of OY740790.1, forward strand.
TTTAAGCAGATTGATAGATAATACAGTTTTTATGAAATTATCACGGATCATGGAATTATTTTATTTTATATAACTGTATTGTCATTCAGACCTTTTGGTCTGAACGAAAGCTCATATTTGTTTTTGTTTCTGCTTCTGTTTCCTTTCAACACAAAGTGATAGATTACACAGTTATTAAATGTTTTGAGCACAGGATGATCTTCATGGAGGACAGAGGGCATTCCACATTTCCTTAGCATGTAACGTTGCCCTTGCGGTTCCACTGTGGTCCACGTCACTTACATTGACCATACCAATGCCACCGAGTTTGAGCTTCTTCAAGAAAGTTGACTTCATTGAAATGCTCTCTGGATCGTCATACCACACCTGGTGGTAGGTTTTACCATCCTGTCATAAAACCAGGGAGAGTTACACAGATAGAAGACAAGGTTAGGTCCACTCACTGCTGAAAACGGTTGACCACATCTGGAAATAAGTGGAGGAAGGGATTGATCTAGCATAGACTTGTTAGACCGAAAGGTGTCTTTCAATAGTATAACATTTGTGAAACATAATTTAGACAATAGACAATAGGTGCAGGAGTAGGCCATTTGGCACTTCGAGCACTTGTGATATTGGCTGATCATCCCAAATCAGTACCCCGTTCCTGCCTTCCCCCCATAACCCCTGACTCCGCTATTTTTAAGAGCCCTATCTGGCTCTCTCTTAAAAGTATCCAGGGAACATGCCTCCCTGTGAGGCAGAAAATTCCACAGACTCACCACTCTCTGTGAGAAAAGGTGTTTCCTTGTCTCCGTTCTGAATGTCTTACTCCTTATTCTTAAACTGTGGCCCCTGGTTCTGGACTCCCCCAACATCGGGAACATGTTTCCTGCCTCTAGTGTGTCCAAGCCCTTAACAATCTTATATGTTTCAATGAGATATCCTCTCATCCTTCTAAATTCTATAGCGTACAAGACCAGTCGCTCCATTCCCTCAGCATGGGACAGTCCCGCCATCCTGGGAATTAACCTTGTAAACCTATGCTGCACTCCCTCAATAGCAAGAATGTCCTTCCTCAAATTAGGGGACCAAAAATGTACACAATCCGCCAGGTGTGGTCTCACTAGGGCTCTGTACAACTGCAGAAGGACCTCTTTGCTCCTATATTTGATTCCTCTTGCTATAAATACCATTTTGCTCTCTTCACTGCCTTCTGTACCTGCATGCTTACTTTCATAGACTGATGTACAAGGACCCCCAGATCCCATTGTACTTCCCCTTTTGCCAACGACGCCATTTAGATAGTAATCTGCCTTTCTGTTTTTGCTACCGAAGTGGATAACCTCACATTTATCCGCATTAAACTTAATCTACCATGCATCTGCCCACTCCCCCAACCTGTCCAAGTCACCCTGCATTCTCATAGCATCATCCTCACAGTTCACACTGCCACCCAGCTTTGTGTCATCTGCAAATTTGCTAATGTTACTTTGAATCCCTTCATCCAAATCATTGATGTATATTGTAAATAGCTGCGGTCCCAGGACCGAGCCTTGCGGTACCCCACTAGTCAATGCATGCCATTCTGAAAGGGACCCGTTTATCCCTACTCTTTGTTTCCTGTCTGCCAACCACTTCTCTATCCATGTCAGCACTCTACTCCCAATACCAAGTGCCCTAATTTTGCCCACTAATCTCCTATGTGGGACCTTATCAAATGCTTTCTGAAAGTCCAGGTACACTACATCCACTGGCTCTCCATGTCCATTTTCCTAGTTACATCTTCAAAAAATTCCAGAAGATTAATCAAGCAAGATTTCCCCTTCGTAAATCCATGCTGACTCGGACCGATCCTGTTACTGTCAGCCAAATGCGCGGCTATCTCATTTTTATAATTGACTCCAGCATCTTCCCCACCGCCGATGTCAGGCTAACTGGTCTATAATTCTCCCGCCTTTCTTAGAAAGTGGGATAACATTAGCTACCCTCCAATCCACAGGAACTGATCCCGAGACTATAGAACATTGGAAAATTATCACCAATGCATCCACGATTTCTAGAGCCACTTCCTTAAATACCCTGGGATGCAGACCATCAGGCCTTGGGGATTTATCAGCCTTCAGTCCCATCAGTCTATCCAACACCATTTCCTGCCTAATGTGGATTTCCTTCAGTTCTTCTGTCACCCCAGATCCTCTAGCCACTACTAAATCAGGGAGATTGTTTGTGTCCTCCTTAGAGTAGACAGATCCAAATTACCTGTTCAACTCATCTGCCATTTCCTTGTTCCCCATAATAAATTCATCTTTTTCGGTCTTCAAGCGTCCAACTTTGGTCTTAACTAATTTTTTCCTCTTCACATACCTAAAGAAGCTTTTACTATCCTGCTTTATATTCTTGGCTAGTTTACCTTCGTACCTCATCTTTTCTCCCCGTATTGTCTTTTTGGTTATCTTCTGTTGTTCTTTAAACATTACCCAATCCTCTTGCTTCCCGCTCATCTTTGCTACTTTGTACTTCTTTGCTTTAATTTTTATACTGTCCCTGATGTCCCTTGTCCTCCATGGTCGTCCCTTTCTCCCCTTGGAATCTTTCTTCCTCCTAGGAATGAACTGATCCTGCACCTTCTGTATTATTCCTAGAAACACCTGCCATTTTTGTTCCACTGTCATCCCTGCTAGTGTATCTTTCCAGTCAACTTTGGCCTGCTCCTCCCTCATGATCCCATAGTCCCCTTTATTCAATTGCTACACTGATATCTCTGATCTACTCTTCTCCCTCTCCTATTGTAGTTTAAACTGACCATGTTATGGTCACTGCCTCCTAATGGCTCATTAACCTTGAGGTCCTTTATCAAATCTTTATTTATACTTACATCAGAACAAGGTGACTGGATTTAGGAAATGAGAAGGTAAAAAGGCAGATATTCCAAATGTAATAAAAATGGATTAAGAAAACTTCAACAGATTCGGCAGATTTGAATGCAGAAGCAAAGTTGTTGGTGTTTTCTTTATCTATTTATATTACATTTGGAACATCTGCCTTTTTACCTTTTCCTTTCCTAAACCCAGTCTATCAAGTCTATGCCAGAACAATATCATCCCCCCCCCCCACCTTCTTTCCTTATCCTTTCCTGGAAAACAGTAGAGAATTTGCCAGGGCCGAAGATCCCAGAGAAAACCCACGTGGTCAAGGGGAGAACGTACAAACACCGCACAGACTACACCCATGGCCGGGATTGAACCCGGGTCTCTGGCACTGCAAATGCTGTAAGGCAACAACACTACCGCTGTGGCCACCCTAAGAGGAACATGAGGGGGTCACATTTTTACTGTGGTGGGCATATGGAATGGTCTGCCAGAGGAAGTAGTTGAAACAAGTACAAGATGGTATCGTACTTTTTTTGTCACAATTAACAACATTTAAAAGGTATTTGGACAGGTCTATGGATAGGAATGGATTTTGAGGGAAACCGCTGTAACTACCGCTGTAACCACAGCGATCCAAGTTTAGTTCTGGCTTGAGGTGCACGATGTGGATTAGAATTCCATCGGGGTTGGTGGGGGGTAACTACATAGAGTTATAGAGTGATACAGTGTGCAAACTGGCCCTTCAGCTCAACTTGCCCACACCGGCCAACATGTCCCAGCTACACTAGCCCCACCTGCCTCTGCTCAGTCCATATCCTTGCAATCCTGTCCTATCCATGTACCTGTCCAACCATTTCTTAAATGCTGGGATAGTCCTAACCTCAACTACCATCCCAGGCAGCTTGTTCCATATACCCACCACCCTTTGTGTGAAATATATACCCCTGAGATTCCTGTTAAATATTTTCCCCTTCACTTGAAACGTTGTCCTCTGGTCCTCGATTCCCCTACTCTGGGCAAGAGATTTGGTGCATCTTACCGATCTATTGCTCTCACAATTATATACACCTCTATAAGATCAACCCTCATCCTTCTGCGCTCCAAGGAATAGAGACCCAGCCTATACAACCTCTCCCTACAGCTCACACCCTCTAGTGTTGGCAACATCCTCGTAAGTTTTCTCTGATCCATTTCAAGCTTGCCAATATCTTTCCTATAACGTGCCCAGAACTGAACAAAATATTCTAAATGCGGTCTCACTAATGTCATATACAACTGCAACATGACCTCCCAACTTCTATACTCAATACTCTGACTGATGAAGGTCAATGTGCTAAAGCCTTTTTGACCACCTTATCTACCTGCACCTCGACCATCAAGGAACCATGCACCGGTACTCTGAGATCCTTCTGCTCTACAACATAACCCAGAGGTCTACCATTTACGGTGTAGGTCCTGTCCATGTTCGATATCCCAAAATGCAACACCCCACATTTCTGTATTAAATTCCACCAACCATTACTCCGGCCATCTGGCTAATCGATCCAGATCCTGCCGCAATCGTTCACAACCATCTTCACTTGAAAGGATTAAAGGTTTGGACACGCTAGAGGTAGGAAACATGTTCCCAATGTTGGGGGAGTCCAGAACCAAGGGCCACAGTTTACGAATATGGGGTAAGGTATTTAGAACGGAGATGAGGAAATACTTTTTCACACAGGGAGTTGTGAGTCTGGAATTCTCTGCCTCAGAAGGCAGTGGAGGCCGGTTCTCTGGATACTTTCAAGAGAGAGCTTGATAGGTCCTTAAAGATAGCGGAGTCAGAGGATATGGGGAGAAGGCAGGAACGGCGTATTGATCGTTGATGATCAGCCATGATCACATTGAATGGCGGTGCTGGCTCAAAGGGTTGAATGGCAAACACCTGCACACATTGTCTATTGTTTATTGTCACTATCTGCAAAGTCACTAACTTTTGTATCATCAGCAAACTTGCTAATCTTGCCCTGCATGTTCTCATGCATCATTGATGTACATGCCAAACAGTAATGGGCCCAGCACGGAACCCTGAGGCACACCACTAGTTACAGGCCAGGCAGAGAAGAAACCTGCCACCATCCTCAACTTCTTCCTTCCATGAAGCTAATTTGCAGTCCATTCAACTGTCTCTCCATGGATTCCTTGCGATCTAAACTTCCAGAGCAGCTGGCCTTGTCGAATGCCTTACTGAAATCCACGTATGCAACATCTACAGCTCTGCCCTCATCGACCTTTTTGATCACGCCTTCAAAAACTCAATCAGATTTGTGAGACACGACCTCCCACATACAAAACCATGCGGCCTATAGTTCCCTGCATTTTTCCTACTGCACTTCTTGAAAAGAGGCACAACATTTGCCACCCTCCAGTTTTCCGGCATCTCTCCTGTATTTAAGGACGACTCGTAAATTTCAACTGGGGCTCACACAATTTCCTCTCTAGTTTCCCAGAATGTCCTCGGATATACCTGGTCAGGCCCTGGAGATTTGTCTATCTTCATACATGATAGTACTTTCAGTACTTCTTTGACAGTAGTGCTGACTGCTCTCAAGACACTTCCATTGATTATCACAAGTTCCTCTGTCCTACAGTATCTACTATTTTCTCCTCAGTAAATACAAATACTCATTGAGGACCTTGCACACCTCATGTGGCACCGCACAGAGGCGACCACGTTGATTACTGAGAGGTCCCTCTCTCTCGCTGGTTACCCTATTCCCCCTTGTGTAAATAAAATATTTTGGGAATGTCCTTAATGCTACCCACTAAAGCTATCTCCTGGCACCTTTTTGCCCTTCTGATTTCCTTTTCAATTTACTCCTTAGTTCCTGAAACTCCTCCAGGGATGCACTTGATCCCAGCTGCCTATACCTGACCCATGCATCCTTCTTGTTTTTGACCAATGCCTCAATTTCCCCCGTCAGCCAAGCTTCCTTACGTTTCCCTGCTTTGCCCTTCACTCTACCAGGGACGTACATGTCCTGAGCTTTTATCAGCACTTTACTCCCATTTGCCAAAGACCTGCTGCTTATCATGTTAATTGCCTTCTGTAAATAATCCACAGTGCACGTAGCTGGTGAGAGTCTTAAGAGTTTAGTTTAACTTAGTTTAGTTTAGAGATACAGTGTGCAAACAGTCCAGCCCACCGAGTCCATGTCGACCAGTGATCATCCATACACTAGTCAATCCTACTCACTAGGGAAAATTTACAAAAGCCAATTAACCAAAAAACATGCATGTTTTTGGAATGTGGGAGGAAACTGGACACCCGGAGAAAACCCACACTGTCACAGGGAGAATGTACAAACTGCACATGTTCAACACCCTTAGTCAGGATCGAACATGAGCCTCAGGCGCTGTAAGGCACCAACTCCACCGTGGTATCATTGTGCTGCCAGTTTGAATGGTCACATGGGAAATCATTGGTTATGGAGTCATACAGCATGAAAACTTGCTCAATCCCTTACTGTAAGGAATGATTATATCCGCACATATACGGGGATATATGAGTTGTCTGACGAGAGGTCTGAAACACAAGCTGCCGATAGACAATCTTACCATGTAGACAAAATACGGAGCTTTGTGGTCGTCATTCCAGAACCTCCCAGTCAGAGATCTCGGCAGACGTTGCATGATTGTCTTATACTGGATCACAACTGCTGCTGTATAACTACAGGGGTCATCTTGGGAAGTCATTTCCAATTCACAGTTACCGGCCTGAGACATTTATACACAGACAATTATTGTGCGCATACAAATAAAAATACTCCAATAATAAAATCAAAAGACGAGAATCAAGAAACACCACTGGTCACAGGACTCTAGTGAATAATACCCTCCACTACCGCCCTCTGCCTCCTGCCAAGCCAATTTTGTATTGCAAAGATAGACATAAAATACTGGACTAACTCAGTGGGTCAGGAAGTATCTCTGGAGGAAATGTATGTAGAATGTTTCAGGTCAGGACCCTTCTGCAGTCGCTGCCATGACCTGCTGAGTTACTCCAGCATTTTGTGGCTATCTTATGTATACGTCTGCATTTGCAGTTTATTTTTTCTATAATTTTGCATTTCAATGGCTCTCTCACCCTGGGTCCCATGAGATCTAGCCATTGTGACCATGCTGCCATCTGGGAATTTTTTTTGGCGTTAGGTGTTCAATTAAGAGCCTAAGACGAATTGACAAAAATAGAAACACACAGAATTGTAGATGCTAGTTATCAAAAAAAAACACAAAGTGCTGGAGGAACTCAGCAGGTCATGGAGAACATCTATTGATGACGTTTTGGGTCAAGACACTTCTTCAGACTGCTTGTGACAGGGAGGGTGAGGAAAGCTGGAAGAGATGTGGAGAACTCGCCAGATTTTGTCGTGTTCCCAATTCTCTTCCGCTTTCTCCGCCCTCCTATTCACACCACCACGACTAAGTCTGGAGAAGAGTCCCGACTAGAATAGGCAGAAGAAAGGCGAGAATGCTGGAGAAACTCAGCGGGTGAGGCAGCATCAGTGGAGAGATGGAATTGGTGACATTGTGGGTCGAGACCCTTCTTCAGACTAATGCCAGGGGAGAGGGAGGACAAAGAAAGAATGCAGGTGGAGACAGTAAGACTAGTGGGAGAACTGAGAATGGGAAGGGGATGGAAAGAGAAAGAAAGGGCTACCTGAGGGATAGAAAATTGGTTGGCAGACAGGAAACAAAGAGTAGGGAATAACGGGTCCGTTTCAGAATGGAAGGCAGTAACTAGTGGGGTACCTCAAAGCTCGGTGCTGGGACTGCAGCTATTTTCAATATAAATCAATGATTTAGATGAAGGGATTCGAAGTAATATTAGCAAATTTGCAGATGACACAAAGCTGGGTGGCAGTGTGAACTGTGAGGAGGATGCTATGAGAATGCAGGGTGACTTTGACAGGATGGGTGATTGGGCAGATGCATGGCACATGCAGTTTAATCTGTATAAATGTGAGGTTATCCACTTTGGTAGCAAAAACAGGGTAGCATTTTATTATCTAAATGATGTCAAGTTGGCAAAAGGTGAAGTACAATGGGATCTGTGTGTCCTTGTTCATCAGTTAATGAAAGTAAGCAGGTACAGTAGGGAGTGAGGAAAGCAAATGGCATGTTGGTCTTCATAACAAGAGGAGTTGAGCATAGGAGCAAAGAAGCCCTTGTGCAGTTTTACAGGGCCCGAGTGTATTGTGCGCAGTTTTGGTCCTTGAGGAAGCACATTCTTGCTATTGAGGGAATCAGCATAGATTCACAAGATTAATTCCCTGGATGGCGAGACTATCATATGCTGATAGAATGGAGCGGCTGGGCTCCATTCATGAATTGAGAAGGATGAGAGGGAATCTTATTGAAACATATAAGATTAATAAAGGTTTGGATACAATAGAGGCAGGAAACATGTTCCCAATGATGGGGGAGTGCAGATCCAGGGGGCCACAGTTGAGGAATAAGGAGTTAGCCATTTAGAATGGAGATGAGGAAACACTTTTTTACACAGAGAGTTGTGAGTCTGTGGAATTCTCTGCCTCGGAGGGCGGAGGAGGCCAGTTTTCTGAATACTTTCAAGAGAGAGCTAGATAGGGCTCTTTAAGATAGCAGAGTCAGCGGATATGGGGAGAAGGCGGCAACGGGGTACTGATTGTTATCTGTCAGAGTGGCCTGCCAACGGAAATGGACCCGTTAATCCCTACTCTTTGTTTCCTGTCTGCCAACCACTTCTCTATCCATGTCAGCACTCTACCCCCAATACCATGTGCCCTAATTCTGCCCACTAATCTCCAATGTGGAACCTTATCAAATGCTTTCTGAACGTCCAGGTGCACTACATCCACTGGTTCTCCCTTGTCCATTTTCCGAGTTACATCTTCAAAAAATTCCAGAAGATTTGTGAAGCATGATTCCCTTTTGTAAATCCATGGTGACTCGGACCGATCCTGTTACTGCTATCCAAATGTTCAGCAATTTCACCTTTTATAATTGACTCCATCATCTTCCCCACCACCAATGTCAGGCTAACTGGTCTATATCAGGAAAATTGTTTGTGTCCTCCTTAATGAAGACATATTTAAAGTAACTATTCAACTCATCTGCCATTTCCTTGTTCCCCATTATAAATTCACCTTTTTCGGTCTTCAAGTGTCCAACTTTGGTCTTAACTAATTTTTTCCTCTTCACATACCTAAAGAAGCTTTTACTATCCTCCTTTATATTCTTGGCTAACTTACCTTTGTACCTTATCTTTTCTCCCCGTAATGTCTTTTTAGTTATCTTCTGTTTTTCTTTAAACATTACCCAATCCTCTTGCTTCCCGCTCATCTTTGTTACGTTATACTTCTTCGCTTTAATTTTTATACTGTCCCTGACGTCCCTTGTCAGCCAAGGTCATCCCTTTCTCCCCTTGGAATCTTTCTTCCTCCTAGGAATGAACTGATCCTGCACCTTCTGTATTATTCCGAGAAACACCTGCCATTTTCAAAGTCAAAAGAGTTTATTGTCATGTGTCCCTGACAGGACAATGAAAATCTTTCTTTGCATAGCACAACAGAACATAGAAGGCATTGACTACAATTCTATACATAAATACACCCATGACGTAATAAATTAATAAAGTGCAAATAGCAGATGGAGGGATATTAATGTTCAGAGTTCCGAGCCAGGTTTAATAGCCTGATGGCTGTGGGGAAGTAGCTATTCCTAAACCGGGTTGTTGCAGTCTTCAGGCTCCTGTACCTTCTACCCGAAGGTAGCAGGGAGATGAGTGTGTGGCTAGGGTGGTGTGGGTCTTTGATGATGCTGCCAGCCTTTTTGAGGCAGCGACTGTGATAAATCCCCTCAATGGAAGGAAGGTCAGAGCCGATGATGGACTGGGCAGTGTTTACTACTTTTTGGAGTCTTTTCCTCTCCAGGGCGCTCAAGTTGCCGAACCAAGCCACGATGCAACCAGTCAGCAAGCTCTCTACTGTACACCTGTAGAAGTTAGAGAGAGTCCTCCTTGACAGACCAACTCTCCGTAATCATCTCAGGAAGTAGAGGCGCTGATGAGCTTTCTTAATAATTGCATCTGTGTTCTCGGACCAGGAAAGATCTTCACAGATGTGCACGCCCAGGAATTTGAAGCTCTTGACCCTTTCAACCATCGACCCGTTGATATAAACAGGACTGTGGGTCTCCATCCTACTGCTTTTTGTTCCACTGACATCCCTGCTAGTGTATCTTTCCAGTTAACTTTGGCCAGTTCCTCCCTCAAGGCCCCATAGTCCCCTTTTTTCAACTGCAACAACTGCAAAATCGAATAAGGAGCAAAATCTAATTGAGAATGTTGAATGCAGACAAAACCAATACTCTACCTGAGAAAAACGCTTGCAAGTGTAGTCATAACCATACCATGGGACGCCCATCACAAGCTTCCTGGAATCTACACCCAGTTTGATGTAGTCGGAGAGACCTGAAAGGACAGATTGGTGAGGTTGGGTCCCAGTTATTTCAGTGATACGCAGCCACTGATGTGTCGTCTGACGTACCTGTTAACACATTGTGGTAGGAGGAGCTTGTTGTCGCAACACAACCGTCCCGCATGTCGTTGGGAATGTTAAAGGATTCAACAAAGAACAAGTCACACATGTGTGAAATCGCCAAGAAATCAATGCATCTTTTACTCTTGCATTTCGGAGTCCACGGCACAATAAAGGATATCTAAAGAGACCAAGATTAATAAGAAACCAATTACATATTGTTATTTACATTTGCTCCCACCATTGTTATGTGGCTTTTATATTAACTTCTTTATCAATAATGGGTTAAGAAAGGGTTTTAATAGGTACAGAGGGGATACAAGAGATGCAGATGTTAGAATCTGGGACAATGATGAATGTGCTGGAGGAACTCAGCAAATCAGCAGCATCTCTGGAGGAAATAGACAGATTACATTTCATGGAATAGAGGGGTATGGATCACCTGCATGCTGTTGAGTAGGTCTTGGGATTATATTCGTCACAGACTTTGTGGGCTGAAGAGCCTGTACCTGTGCTGTACTGCTGTCTGTTCAAAGGAGGAAGAGACTGGAGAGAAGGGAGGGTGAAAGTGGAGTAGGCAGCTGGAAGGGGATGATCAGGAACATAAAGGCTGCCAATGGTGGATCAGAAAGAAAGGTGAAATCAGGAGCCTTTAGAGGAGAGTGAAGTACAAATGGAACCCGAGGCAGAGGGGGGTGGGAGTGGCGGAGTCATGGGTAAAATGAGCATGAAGTGGGTAGATGGTACTATGGAGGGGGTGAATGGGGGTGTAGCTGACAAGTAGCAGTTGGATAAAGCATACCACAGGACTAGATGAGTGGGGGAAATAAGGGCACGAGGGAGATGGCCCTTGTTATCTCAATGTTAATCTGGTTTCATTGCCAATGGTCATTGACTCATATCAAATTTGTTTAGGTTAGGTCGGAGATACAGCATGGAAACAGGCCCTCCAAGTCCACTGAGTATTGGAGTTGGGACTTTAGGTTGCACGGATGCACTTACAGATTGCTGGCTGGGCTGTACTGGGATACTGTGTGAAGTTCTGGTCGACCAGCTATAGGGAAGACATGATTCAGCTGGAGAGGGTACAGGAAGGATTCACAGGAATATTGCTTGGGTGGAGACTTGTAACTACAGTTTGCACATTGTCCCTGTAACTGCTGTGTGCTCCGGTTTTGCACCCACAATCCAAATACGTGCGGGCTTGTAGGCTAATTGGCTTCTGTAAATTGCCCCTAATGCTTAAGATAGAACTAGTGTATGGGTGATCGCTGGTTGGTGCAGACTCGTTATCAAACATGCCAACATGTTCCCTAGCTGAGCTGATCCCATATGCATATCTCTGACCCATATCTCTACAAGCCTTTCTCCCTCACGCTCTCTATAACATTTAGATCTCCGCGACATCGTCTTAGATCAATTCTTTATCTCACTTCCACCGTCGGGCTGAAGGTCCCATACCACCAGGTTCAGAAACAACTACTTTCCTGCAACTATCAAATTCTTGTACTGATTGTTAAACCCTAATCGTACTGTGGCAAGGAAACATCAAGGACTACCTCTTGCACTACTATGGACATGTTCTTTTTTTCTGTTTAGGTTATTATTCTCAGGTGTGCCTAGGCACAGTGAAGAGCGATCTTGCTATTCAATCAGTACTAAAAACTATACTTGATTAAAATCAAGCTGTCAAACATTAGGACCACACTCCAGTTGGTGATAGGATGGCTCAGTTGCTTGATAACAACTGAATCCAAACAGTCCCTGAACCCGGTGTTTTGCATTAATGTCTTGTCACACACACACACATAGAAACAAGACGAGACTTTTAATAGTATACTAGACCAAGCGCAGACTTTTGACTTTTAATCAGTAATGAGTTGACAAATAAAGCAAAATAAATTCAGATAAGGTGATCTCGGCCTCGAGGGGTAATATGTTAATCGGAATATTTAAAAAGGTTATCGTTACCGCGTAGTGTTTTCGCGAAGAAGTAAAGTCAACCACATATACACCCGCATATACACATGTACAAGATCAGAGATTAAGTGGGACCCTTTGGGTCCCAGTCACACGGGAGGTTTGGTCCCCAACGCAACCCGTTCCCCGAGGCAATATTCCACCACTCACCCGTTACCCCAACTCAACCCGTTCCCCCAACACAATATTCAACCACTCACCCACAGCCTCCAACAGCGCAGTGGCTGCTCATTTCACCTTATTCAGCCTCCCTTATTTTAAATTTTACAAACAATTAAGTGTACTGTGACTTTAAGAAAAATACATTTGCACCTGCTAGTGCTAAGGTGGTGGGCTATTTAAAAATGTTAATCTTTTAAGAAATTGATAGATGTTTAGATCTAGTAATTGAATTTTGTAATTAGCAACAATTGGGTAACTAACTAATTATAGGCTTTAATTTCAGGTCATCCAAGTAAGATTGTTTCATATTTGTTTCAGAATACTTCAATTTATAATAACTGAAAATGTCATTCAGTTCTCTTAATTTTTAAGAAAGTTATGGGCTTTTGACAGTCCTCGATCACAGCTTTTGTGCCAAGTCAATGGAAAAGCAATAGGGAACAAGATGCTAATTTCCGTGTATGAAAATAGCCATAACCTTTTTAATACTGAAGATATGAAAGTGAATTAGGTGTCAAATTAAACTGCTTTTTATGCTTTATATGATGGGATAAATTGCAGAATTGATTTTTTAAATCTCAAAATTTTGTAACATTGCTAAAACCATAATTGTGCACATGACAATAAACTCGACTTGACTTCAATAATATTGCCCAGTCACAGGTTAAATCTCCAGTCACAGGTTAAACCTCCCCACCATTGAAGGAATCAATAGGAGTTACTGCCTCAAAATGGCAGCCACACCAGTGTAGATTGGTTACTTCACACTAACCAATTGTAGTGTTTTATTAGTAGAAGCACCGCCTACCATGCAGTTTATATTATCAGAATTCAGCTCATGCTGTTAGTCATGCTGCGAGGCTTGCATTAACAACATGCTGAAGTGTACTGTGAGTGAACTTTAATAAACAATGTTGTACCATGTCGTGCGAGTGAATGACTCATTTTCAACCACACTGACCACACTCATTTCATTCCTGCAAACAGAAATCTCCAGCTTCTACCCTACAGCCATCAGGCTATTAAACACTGCAAACTCCAAGTAAGCTCCAAACTACAGAGACTTGGGGAATTGTTTTTTGCTTTGCAACATTCTTGTTTTTTTTGTATACATTGCACTTTTATTACAATGGTGTTTACAGAGTATTATGGTAACATATCTATTGTGCTGCTGCAAGAAAGAATCTCATTTTGTTTTGGGACGTACAACAATAAAACACTCTCAACTGTGGAGTTGAAAGTCAACGACTGAAAAGAACCAACAGATCTGTTCTTTTTTATCATGTTGGAATGTTCCTATCATGTTGGAATTTAAGGCTTGAATAATTGCTTCTTTTACCTGATATCCTGGTATTTCTTTGTGGAAATAGGCTATAAATTGAGAAATCAGCTGGGTCACTTTGTCGTAATGATCAGATCCTTGTGCAAGCGCTTTGTTCAGATTCATATTGATTCCATCCATAAATACTCCTTTTATGTGATCTGCCATGGATATAATCCAATCTATCTGGTCATCTTTGTCCATTGATAAAAGCGATGCTAAATCCTCTAGAGAAGGATAAAGAAAAACATTGCAGAATTAAAATAGAGCCATGTAGTAGAACAGCTTTGAAGCAGGCCTTTCGGCACATCTTTCATTGAGGGGGGAGGATCTCATTGAAACCTACCGGATAAAGGCTGCCTAGATAGAATGTTCGTGGAGAAGATGTTTCCAATAAAAGGAGAATCAAGGAATAGAGGGCACCACTCAGAATTAAAAGTACTTAAAATGGAGATGAGGAGGAATTTCTTTAATCAGAGAGTGAATAATCGGTGGAATTCATCTCCATAGACAGATGTGGAGGCCAAGACACTGGGTATTTTATAGTGGAGATCGATAGTTTCTTGATTAATAAGGGCATTAAAGGTTACGGGAGAAGCCAAGAGAAAGGGATTGAGAGTGAAAATATTGAATATAGCTCCCATTTCTAATGGTCTTATGTCCATGCTGACCAAGTTGGCATATTGTGCTGGCGGTATTTTCCTGCATTAGGCCCATAGTCCTTTAAACACTTCCTATCTGTACAACAATCCAAATCTATGCATAACTAAAACTCTGATCTTGTTATCTTCCGGTTAGCGCGGTCATTCTATTTGCGCAAAAACAATACGTGGCAGCGCTTCGATTTTTCAACCGCTTAATGCGATGGGGGAACGTGTTGCATTGGGGCAACGGGTGAGTGGTGGAATATTGTGTTGGGGAATGGGTTGCGTTGGGGGACCAGGCCTCCAGTGTGACTGAGACGTAACAAGTCCCTCTTAGTCTAGTGTCTTTTAAATATTGAAATTGCATCCACTTCTATTATACGGTATTGGGGGTTCAGTATTGATGTGGTAGAGAACTGGCTAGCAGACAGGAGGCAAAGGGTAGGAGTAAACGGGTCCTTTTCAGAATGGCAAGCAGTGACTAGTGGGGTGCCGCAAGGCTCAGTGCTGGGACCCCAGCTATTTATAATATATATTAATGATTTGGACGAGGGAATTCAATGCAACATCTCCAAATTTGCAGATGATACCAAGCTGGGGGGTATAGTTAGGTGTGAGGAGGATGCTTGGAGGCTGCAGGGTGATTTGGATAGGCTGAGTGAATGGGCAGATGCATGGCAGATGCAGTATAATGTGGATAAATGTGAGGTTATCCACTTTGGTGGCAAAAACATGAGGGTAGACTATTATCTGAATGGTGGCAGATTAGGAAAGGGGGAGATGCAACGAGACCTGGGTGTCATGGTACACCAGTCATTGAAAGTAGGCATGCAGGTGCAGCAGGCAGTGAAGAAAGCAAATGGTATGTTAGCATTCATAGCGAAAGGATTTGAGTATAGGAGCAGGGAGGTTCTACTGCAGTTGTACAGGGTTTTGGTGAGGCCACACCTGGAGTATTGCGTACAGTTTTGGTCTCCAAATCTGAGGAAAGACATCCTTGCCATAGAGGGGGTACAGAGAAGATTCACCAGACTGATTCCTGGGATGTCAGGACTTTCATATGAGGAAAGATTGGATAGACTCGGCTTGTACTCGCTGGAATTTAGAAGATTGAGGGGGGATCTTATAGAAACTTACAAAATTCTTAAGGGGTTGGACAAGCTAGATGCTGGAAGATTGTTCCTGATGTTGGGGGAGTCCAGAACAAGGGGTCACAGTCTAAGGATAAGGGGGAATTCCTTTAGGACCGAAATGAGGAAAACATTCTTTACACAGAGAGTGGTGAGTCTCTGGAATTCTCTGCCACAGAAGGTAGTTGAGGCCAGTTCATTGGCTATATTTAAGAGGGCGTTAGATGTGACACTTGTGGATAAAGGGATCAGGGGGTATGGAGAGAAGGCAGGTACGGGATACTGAGTTGGATGATCAGCCATGATCACATTGAATGGCGGTGCAGGCTCGAAGGGCCGAATGGCCTACTCCTGCACCTATTTTCTATGTTTCTATACGATCATGTGATTGGAGCAGAATTTGGCCAGTCGGCCCATCAAGTCTACTCCGCCATTCAATCATGGTTGACCTATCTCTTCCTGTTAACTCCATTCTCCTGCCTTCTCCACATAACCTCTGACAACGCTACTAATCGAGAATCCATCTATCTCTGCCTTGAATATATCCACTGACTTGGCCTCCACGGCCTTCAGTGGGAAAGAATTTCACAGATTTACCACTGTCTGACTAAAGAAATTCCTCTTCATCTCCTTCCTCAATTCTGAGGCTATGACCTGAGACTCAGAACCTGAGTCTGAGACTCTCCCTATAGTGGGAACATTCTCTCCACATCCTAGTCTTTCACTAATATGTACGTTTCAATGAGGCCCCCCCTCATTCTTCTAAATTCCAGTGAGTAGAGGCGAAGTGCCGTCAAAAGCTCATTATATGTTAACCTACACGTTTTGGGGATCATACATGTAAACATCCTCTGGGCCTGCTCCTTCCTCAGATATTAGCAATGTTACAAAATTTTGAGATTTTAAAAATCAAGTCTGCAATTTATCCCATCAGATAAAGCATAAAAAGAAGTTTAATTTGTCACCTAATTCACTTTCATATCTTCAGTATTAAGAAAGTTACGACCATTTTCATACTCGGAAATTAGCATCTTGTTCCCCATTGCCTTTCAATTGACTTAACTCAAAAGCTGTGATCTAGAACCGTTAAAAGCCCATAACTTTCTTAAAAATTAAGAGAACTTAATGAAATTTCCAGTTATTATAGATTGAAGCATTCTGAAACAAATATGAAACAATCTTACTTGGATGACCTGAAATTACAGCACATAATTAGTTAGTTATCTAATTGTAGCTAATTACAAAATTCAATGAGTAGATCTAAACATCTATCCATTTCTTAAGAAAAGATAAACTTTTTTTAAATTGCCTAAGTGTCCAAATAACATTCACACAATAATCCACAATATAACATAATTTTTAAATCTCATTTTCGTGAATTTCTGGGCCAAATGGAATGAATTTAGTGTTTAATGCCTGCAAATTAATGGCCATTTAAATCAAATAGCGAGTGGGTTTTAGTGGAATGCGGTGGATTGGAACGTTGCGGTTTGCAGTGAAGTTGGTATGAAAAATACAGCCGGTTCATACATTTTTTTTGGAACCCATTTCGCAACATGAAAATATTATTAAAGCCTCCATTAAAACCAACTTTTAATATAAAAATAAACTGTGTACCTTTTTTTCTCCCCTACGCAAAATCCTTCCTGTTATCGGCTTTTGAAGGTGATTTTTAAATTACTCTAAATAATAAATAATCTAGCGTAATTTAAAAATACCTTCATTAATGAATTGTCGGAGCGATTTTTCTTCCACAACGAAATCGCCCGACATTGATCGATTTGCCCAGTCTGAAGAAAAACGGCTCTTTAAGCCCGCCCCCCCTCTGAAAGGCGCCAATGTCGCGCACACGGGGAGCGGCAGAACTGCAGCGCTGCTCAAGGTAAGTTTTGTAACATACGTACAGATATGGTGCCCATAATTGTTCACAATATTCCAAATGCGGCCTGACCACCGATTAAAGAGCCTCAGCATTACATCACTGTTTTGTATACAAGCCCTCTCAAAATAAATGCTAGCATTGCATTTGCTTTTTTTACAATCGATTCAACTTGCACATTAACTTTTTGCGAATCCTGCACCAGTACTTTCCAGTCCCTTTGCACCTCCAATTTCTGGATTCTTTCACCATTTGGAAAATAGTCTTAGCTGTTATGGGAGGTCATGGAGCTTGATAGCCTTCCAGACGTCCACATCTGCGCCAGTTGCGTCGAGATGAGGCTCCTAAGGGACCGTAATAGGAACCTGGAGCAGCAGCTCGGTGACCTCTGTCTGGTCAGGGAGAGCGAGGAGGTCATAGGGAGGAGTTACAGAGAGGTGGTCACTCCAAGACCATGGGAGGCAGACAAGTGGAGGGTTATGGTTAGGAGGGGCAAGGGGCAGAAGCAGGGACTAGAGAGTACCCCAGTGGCTGTACATCTTGGCAATAAGTACTCCTGTTTGAGTACTGTTGGGGGAGACAGCCTACCTAGGGGTAGCGACAGCAGCTGGGCCTCTGGCACAGACACCGGCCCTGTTGCTCGGAAGGGTAGCAAAAAGATGAGGAGCGCATTAGTAATAGGGGACTCTATAGTTAGGGGGTCAGATAGGCGAGTCTGTGGACGCAGTCAGGAGACCCGGATGGTAGTTTGCCCGCCAGGTGCCAGGGTCAGGGATGTGTTTGAACGTGTCCAAGATATCCTGAAAGGGGTGGGAGAGGAGCCTGAGGTCGTGGTACATATAGATACCAATGTCATAGGTCGAAAAAGAGAAGAGGCCCTGAAAGGAGAATTTAGGGAGTTAGGAGGAGAGTTAAGGAGTAGGACCGCAAAGGTAACAATCTCAGGATTACTGCCTGTGCCATGCGACAGTGAGAGTAGGAATGGAGCAAGGTGGAGGATAAATGCGTAGCTGAAGGACTGGTGCAGAGGGCAGGGATTCATGTTTCTGGATCATTGGGACCTCTTTTGGGGAAGGTGTGACCTGTACAAAAAGGACGGGTTGCACTTGAACCCGAGGGGAACCAATATTCTGGCGGGTAGATTTGCAAAAGCTACTGGGAAGACTTTAAACTATAACGGTTGGGGGAAGGGACTCAAATAGAGAAAGCTAGTAGACAGTGTGTGAGGCAGGTGGCAGAGAAGGGAAGCACTCAGACACAACATGTAGGGGAAAAAGAGGAAAAATATAATTAACAGAGAATAAGAGGTTGTGGGTTTCTTAATTGTGTGAGCAGAGAGACAGAGAGGTGTAAAATGAGGGTAGAAGCAATATGTAGCAAGATGAAAAGTAAAAGTGGCAGGCAGACAAATCCAGGGCAAAAATCAAAAAAGGGCCACTTTTCAACATATTTGTATAAGGGGTAAGAGTGCTGTAAAAATAAGCCTGAAGGCTTTATGTCTCAAAACAAGGAGCATTCGTAATAAGGTGGATGAGTTGAATGTGCAGACCAGTTATTAATGAATATGATATAGTTGGGATCACGGAGACATGGCTCCAGGGTGAGCAAGCCTGGGAGCTGAACATCCAGGGATATTCAATATTCAGGAGGAATAGACGGAAAGGTGGGGTAGTGTTGCAGGTTAGAGAGGAGATTAAAGCAATAAAAAGGAAGGACATTAGTTTGGAGTATGTGGAATCGATATGGGTAGAGCTGCGAAACACTAAGGGGCAGAAAACGCTAGTGGGAGTTGTGTACAGGCCACCTAACAATAGTAGTGGAGTTGGGTATGGCATCAAACAGGAAATTAGAAATGCGTGCAACAAAGGAAAAACCGTTATAATGGGTGACTTCAATCTACATATAGATTGGTTCAATAAAATTGGCAGGGGTGCTGTGGAAGAGGATTTCTTGGAATGTATGCGGGATAGTTTTCTAAACCAACATGTAGAGGAACCAACGAGAGAGCAGGCTATTCTAGACTGGGTATTGAGTAATGAGGAAGGGTTAGTTAACAGTCTTGTTCTGCGTGGCCCCTTGAGCAAGAGTGACCATAATATGGTTAAGTTCTTCATTGGGATGGAGAGTGACATAATTAATTCAGAAGCAAGGGTTCTGAACTTAAAGAAAGGTAACTTTGAGGGTATGAGACATGAATTGGCCAAGATAGACTGGCAATTGATTTTTAAAGGGTTGACAGTGGATAGGCAATGGAAGGCATATAAAGACAGCATGTATATATCTTTATATGCAGATGATGTTTTATTGTTTTTAACAAAACCAGAGGTTAGCATCCCTAAAGTACTTGAAGTGATAAATGAATTTAGTGAGTTCTCAGGATATAGAATTAACTGGAACAAAAGTGAAATTATGCCTATAACAGGAATTAAATTGAATAAATTACAAAAATTTCCATTTAAAATAGCTAATAATCAAATTAAATATCTTAGAATTAATGTATCAAAATCTTATAATTCTTTATTTAAATCTAATTTTCCTCAATTATTAAATAAATTAAAAACAAATATTTTATATTGGAAAACATTACCGATATCAATGATCGGTAGAATAAATGCCATAAAAATGATTTTTCTGCCTCAATTACTATATTTATTTCAAGCCATTCCGTTATATCTTCCTAAATTATTTTTTTTTTTAATTGATTCTATAGTTAATAGCTTCATTTGGGATTACAAAAATCATAGAATAAGTAAAACACACTTATGTAAATCTAAGATAAATGGTGGATTAGCTTTACCTAATTTTTTATATTATTTTTGGGCGGTTCAGATTAAGAACTTTAATTATTGGTTGATACAGATGGAACAAGACCCAGCTTGGTTAAGAATTGAAAAGGAAGATTGTTTCCCTTTCGACATAAGCACAATACTCCTTGCCCCTGGGGTGGTACAAAAAAAATTATATAAGGCAGACCCTATAATTTTAAATAATATACGTACCTGGAAACAAATCATTAAGACTTTACATTTAGAAACTATACCACTTTGTTTACCAATTATGAATAATCCTATGTTTAAACCTTCGACATTGGATGTGGGGTTTAGACATTGGAAAAACTTAGGAATAATAAGGATAGAACATCTTTACAGGAATGGGAAATTCCTCTCATTCCAGGAGTTGAAAGAGATGTATGGACTGCAAGCAAATAATCTATTTAGATATTTGCAAATTAGAGATTATGTCAAATTAAATACGCTAAATTACAGAAATAGAGAGCCCAGGTATACTGGATGAAGTACTTAACAAGCACCCAACAACAGAAAAGTGAATAGCATATATATATAATATTTTTTTGGACAGGGAAATGCCAAAAACTGAACTATTCCGACAAAAATGGGAAAATGAAATTGGTTTACCTATAGCAGAAGATTTATGGGAAGAAAGCTTACAACGAATTCATCGCTGTTCGTTAAATGCCAGACATACTTTGATACAATTCAAAGTAATACATAGATTACACTACTCAAAAAAGAAATTAAATAGAATTTTTCCTACTATATCACCATTTTGTGATAAATGTCAGCACATAGAAGCCGATTTAAATCATAGTTTTGTAATATGTACAAAACTTAAAAGTTATTGGACTGAGATTTTTAAAATTATTTCCACAGTTTTAAAGATCACATTAAGCCCTGACTCAAAATTAATTATATTTGGGGTTTTAGATTCAAATCAAATTTTAACAGTAAATCAAAGACATTTTCTGGATTACTGTTTAATAATTGGAAAAAAATTAATATTACAATTTTAGAAGGGACCATTATCCCCGACAAATAAAATGTGGACAGTGGAAATGTTGGAGACATTACAATTGGAGAGAATTAGATTTATCCTAATGGATAAACCTGAGATTTTTGAACAAATATGGTCTCCATTCACTGATTATATGAAGGGGTAGCTGGGCTCAGCATCGAAACTCAATGAGTACCCGGTGGAAAGATCAAACAAAAATGTTTAAGATCAGATTTATATACTTGTCTCTATATATTATAATTAGAAATTGTTCCACTCATTGATAAGTTGTATACCGTTTTCTTTTCCACAAGTATTTTTTTTTTGGTTTTTTTTTGTTTGTTTTTTGTTTTTGTTTATTTTACTTTTTTTTTCTTCTCTCTCTTTATATTAATCAACTATTATCATACTCTTATAATTATTTACTATTCTTTCTTTATACTTTTTTCACTCTATAAAAAAAAGTGAGGCCAATATATATATTTTGTTAACATTTATATAATTTTGGAAAGATGTATCAACTATATTTGGAAAACAATGCTATATTATTTGTTATATGTATGGCCTCTAATAAAAATATATTCAAATTTTTTTGTAAAAAATTAAAAAATTAAAAATAAATAAAAAAATAAAATAAAATTAAATTTAAAAAAAAGACAGCATGGATGAACTACAAAAAATGTTCATCCCAGTTTGGCAAAAGAATAAATCAGGGAAGGTAGTACATCCATGGATAACAAAGGAAATCAGGGATAGTATCAAAATTAAAGATAAAACTAAAAATATCAAAGCATACAAATTAGCCAGAAAAAGCAGCCTACCAGAGAACTGGGTGAAATTCAAAGTCCAGCAGAGAAGGACAAAGGGCTTAAATAGGAAAGGAAACTGACTGCAAAAGTTTTTATAGATATGTGAAGAGAAAAATATTAGTTAAAACAAATGTAGGTCCCTTGCAGTCAGAAACAGGTGAATTGATCATGGGGAACAAGGACATGGCAGACCAATTGAATAACTACTTTGGTTCTGTCTTCACTAAGCAAGACATAAATAATCTGCCGGAAATGGCAGGGGACTGGGTGTCAAATGAGATGGAACTGAGTGATATCCAGGTTAGCCGGGAAGTGGTGTTAGGTAAATTGAATCGATTAAAGGCCGGTAAATCCCCATGGCCAGATAGGCTGCATCCCAGAGTACTTAAGGAAGTATCCCCAGAAATAGTGGATGCATTAGTGATAATTTTTCAAAACTTTTTAGATTCTGGAGTAGTTCCTGAGGATTGGAGGGTAACTAATGTAAACCCACTTTTTAAAAAGGGATGGAGAGAGAAACGGGGAATTACAGACCAGTTAGTCTAACATCGGTAGTGGGGAAACTGCTAGAGACAGTTATTAAAGATGGAATAGCAGCACATTTGGAAAGTGGTGAAATCATTGGGCAAAGTCAGCATGGAATTATGAAAGGCAAATCATGTCTGATGAATCTGATAGAATTTTTCGAGGATGTAACTAGTAGAGTGGATAAGGGAGAAACAGTGGATGTGTTATATCTGGACTTTCAGAAGGCTTTTGACAACGTCCTACATAAGAGATTAGTATGCAAACTTAAAGCACACGATATTGGGGGTTCAATATTGATGTGGAAAGAGAACTGGCTGGCAGACAGGAAGCAAAGAGTAGGAGTAAACGGGTCCTTTTCAGAATGGCAGGCAGTGACTAGTGGGGTATCGCAAGGCTCGGTGCTGGGACCCCAGCTATTTACAATATATATTAATGATTTGGACGATTGAATTGAATGCAACATCTCCAAGTTTGAGGATGACACGAATCTGGGGGGTAGTGTTAGCTGTGAGGAGAATGCTAGGAGGCAACAAGGTGACTTGGATAGGTTGGGTGAGTGGGCAAATGCATGGCAGATGCAGTATAAAGTGGATAAATGTGAGGTTATCCACTTTGGTGGCAAAAACAGGAAAGTAGATTATTATTTGAATGGTGACCGATTTCGAAAAGCGGAGATGCAATGAGACCTGGGTGTAATGGTACACCACTCATTGAAAGTAGGCATGCAGGTGCAGCAGGCAGTGAAGAAAGCGAATGGTGTGTTAGCATTCATAGCAAAATGATTTGAGTATAGGAGCAGTTTTGGTCTCCTAATCTGAGGAAAGACATTCTTGCCATAGAGAGAGTACAGAGAAGTTTCGCCAGACTGATTCCTGGGATGTCAGGACTTTTATGTGAAGAAAGACAGGATAGACTCGGCATGTACTCGCTTGAATTTAGAAGATTGAGGGGGGATCTTATAGAAACTTACAAAATTCTTAAGGGGTTGGACAGCTAAATGCAAGAAGATTGTTCCCGATGTTGGGGAAGTCCAGAACAAGGGGTCACAATTTAAGGATGAGGGGGAAATCTTTTAGGACCGAGATGAGAAAAACATTTTTCACACAAAGAGTGGTGAATCTGTGGAATTCTCTCCCACAGAAGGTAGTTGAGGCCAGTTCATTGGCTATATTTAAGAGGGAGTCCTTGTGGCTAAGGGGATCAAGGGGTATGGAGAGAAGCCAAGTACGGGATACTGAGTTAGATGATCAGGCATGATCATATTGAATGGCGGTGCAAACTGGAAGGGCCGAATGGCCTACTCCTGCACCTATTTTCTATGTTTCTATGTTATTGCTACTACCAAAATGCATGACTCTACACTTTGCTACACTGTATTCCATCTGCAACATCTCTGCCCACTTTTCCAACCTATCCAAGTCCTTCTGCAGAATTCCCGCTTTCTCTACACAAACGTCGGCAAACTTTGCCACAAAGCCTTCAATCCTATTCTGTAGCTTCTTCTGGCAGACCATTTCAGATACAGACTACCTTTTGAGTGAGAAAGTTGCCCCTAATGTCCAGTTTAAATCTCTCCCCTCATAGCTTAAGCCTATGGCCTCCAGTTTTAGAATCTAAATCCCAGGAAAAATTATTTGACTTGTTCACTTGATCCATGCCCTCATTAACCTGTTTTAGAGTCATACAGCCACTTTTGCCCAACTTACCCACGACAACAAGATGCCCCCAACTACATTGGTCTCACCTTGCGGTGTTTGGCCCATATCAATCTCAACCTTTACTATCCTCAATAAGTTTACAATCAGCCTCCTACGCTCCCAGGCTGTCCAACCTATCCCAATAATTTAAGCCCGCAAACCTAGGTGAATCTCGGTGATCCTGGTAAATCTCGTTTGCAGTCTTTTCAACTTACCAACTTAGCTCATGCCATAGATACTAAGCCAGTCACAATGTTTCTGTAGGGAAAATTAGTGTTGTGTCAAAATAGCTCTGTCTTGTGCTCACAATTGGGATATCGTAACTGAGCAAATCTCATAGTTGCCGGATTATATTTCAGTCTGCTTGCCTTCAGCTTGAAATTACAATGGGCTGTCCCACTCCTCAATTAAATTATTCTCTCCTGCAGCTACATTAATTTAATTTTCATTACTCCTTATTCCTTTCCATAATTTAACAGACTTCAGCCAACCACAGTACATAAAACATAGTACAACACAGGAACAGGCTTTTCGGCCTACCATGGACCTGGATGGGCGTAAAAATGTGGCTCCAGGATTGGCCATCTCGAGGCCTACAGAAAAGATCCTCCAAGAGGGCAATCTTATCCCTATATCCATTTCTCCAGAGATGCTGCCTGACCCATTGAGTTACTCCAGCTCTTTGTCATAGACACAAGATGATGAAGTAACTCAGCGGGTCAGGCAGCATCTCTGGAGAAAAGGAATAGGTGGCGTTCAGTGTAAACCTTCATCTGCAGTTCCTTCTTACACACTTTGACCAGCTGTGAGATTTTTTGGTGAACCAGCATCTGCTGCCCCTTGTGTCTAAGTAATAAAACTTGCTGTGCTACCCACAAATTCTGCACCTCTGTTAATTGACCCTTAGATCTTTTGAAAGTAATCATCAAATATTCATTCAGTTTTCTGTGGTAAAATACGTTACCATTCAAGACAACACGAACATTTTTTGTATGGGCGGCACAGAACATGCCCAGTTGAAGTTCGTAGCCGACGGCAATTGTTGTAATCTTCGACCAATCATATTGCTTCCAGTCATCATCATCGTCATGAATGGCAAGGACCTAGAATTAAAATTAAACCATTATTTAAAGCAGGGGTTGGCAACCCGGTTCTGCC
The DNA here is from genome assembly GCA_963514005.1 of Raja brachyura. Next base: position 74,273,767 of record OY740790.1, read on the forward strand.
TAGGGGCCGGGTGCCGGGTCTGTGAGCAGTTGAAGGGCCACATCTATCACCATAGTTAATAAACTTTGACATATATATATATATATATATATATATATATATATATTTAATAAATATTATGTCTACTGAACATGGGAGATAGTTTGATGCACTGGTATTGAAATCACCCTCAAGAATCTTAAGATCAACTATGCGTTTATCGTGCAAAAACGATGATTTAACACAACCATTTAACACAATTTTACATAAGCATGGACTACAGTGGAATCAACATTTGCAAAATCAACAATTTAACACCAACCAACACAATTTAATATTAACATCCACTGCAATGGAATCAACATTCCTCACTGTGACGACAGCCCGATGTTCAGACCCTCTCGTCGTGATGATCGGAAATCCGGCGTCGGGACGGATTGCAACACAAGAAAAGATTCCCCCTATTCCCCGCCCCGTTCCCCACATAAAACATAAACAAAGAAACACCAGAACATACCCTTGACACACACACAAAAGGATACTCGAGTTTAGAAGGATGAGAGGGTATCTTATTGAAACATATAAGAGTATTTAGGGTTTGGACACGCTAGAGGCAGGAAACATGTCCCTGATGTTGGTGGAGGAGGAGGCATTTCGGCCACAGTTTAGGAATAAGGGGTAAGCCATTTAGAAAGGAGACGAGGAAATGCTTTTTCACACAGAGAGTTGGAAGTCTGTCGAATTCTCTACCTGAGAGGGCAGTGGGGGCCGTTTCTCTGGATACTTCCAAGAGAGAGCTGGGTAGGGCTCTAAAAGATAGCTGAGTCAGGAGATGTGGGGAGAAGGCACGAACGGGGTACTGATTGGGGATGATCAGCCATGATCACATTGAATGGTGGTGCTGGCTCGAAGGGCCGAATGGCCTACTCCTGCACCTATTGTCTGTTGTCTATTTTCTTCTTCTTGCATATGGCGTGCACAGCCTAAAGTTGTAAGACAACTTGTTCCATTTGATCTTATTTGATTGTGCACGCTCGGTTGATTGCATTCATTGAAACAGGGCGGACCGCGTGAAGGTTGCAATTTCCCACCCCTTGTCTATTATCAAAACAACAAAAAGAGAAAAGGGCCATGACAGGCTGCTTTCGAGACAGCCATTACGACTCACCCCTCTCTGTCTGCTGACCGGAATGGCTCCGGGGCGCGCTGAGCAAAAAAAATACGACTGCAGGCCGGATGCTTGCGGAAAAATAATACGCCTGTGGGGCGGATGATTTCATGTTGCGGTCTGCATTTGGCCCATGAGCCATAGGTTACCGACTTTAATTCTGAATTAAATACTAAATCATTAACTACATACAAAGCAGATGTTAGTTTGCAGACTGAATACATTTAATTCAAAGTATTCACACTGCAGTACTGCCTATCTGTGATGGTTTGGCTGAATTTTTGAACCAATTCATGAGGAGCAACATTCTGAGAAAGCACTAGAATTAGCTAGCAAGAATTAGACTGCACACAGTTGAGCATTGCGCAGTACAGCACAGGAACAGGCCCTACAGCCCACAGTGTCTGTGCTGAACATATTGCCAGATTGTATTAATCTGTCTCCATGTAATCCATATCCTTCCATGCGCTGCATATCCTATCTAAAAGCTTATTCTGCACTACTATCATATCTGCATCCACCCCCACCTCTGGCAGAACATTTCAGTTACCCACAACTCTTTGTGTAAATAAGTGCCCCACACATTTCCTTCTAAATTTGCCAGTCTCACCTATAAACTGTGTCCAGTCATTGACATTTCCATCAAGGATAAAAAGGTTCTGACTGTAGCAATGTTAACAAATTTTGAGATTTAAAAAATCAAGTCTGCAATTTATCCCATCAGATAAAGCATAAAAAGAAGTTTAATTTGACACCTAATTCACTTTCATATCTTCAGTATTAAGAAAGTTATGACCATTTTCATATTCTAAAATTAGCATCTTGTTCCCCATTGCCTTTCAATTGACTGAACACAAAAGCTGTGATCTAGAATCGTTAAAAGCCCATAACTTTGTTAAAAACTAAGAGAACTCAATGAAATTTCCAGTTATTATAGATTGAAGCATTCTGAAACAAATATGAAACAATCTTACTTGGATGACCTTAAATTAAAGCATATAATTAGTTAGTTATCTAATTGTAGCTAATTACAAAATTCAATGAGTAGATCTAAACATCTATCCATTTCTTAAGAAAAGATAAACCTTTCTAAAATTGCATAAGTGTCCAAATAATATTCACACAATAATCCACAATATAACATAATTTTTAAATCTCATTTTCATGAATTTCTGGGCCAAATGGAAGGAATTTAGTGTTTAATGCCTGTAAATTAATGGCCATTTAAATCAACTAGCGAGTGGGTTTTAGTGGAATGCGATGGATTGGAACGTTGCGGTTTGCAGTGAAGTCAGTATGAAAAATACAGCCGGTTCATACATTTTTTTTAGACCCCATTTCGCAACATGAAAATATTATTAAAGCCTCCATAAAAACCAACTTTTAATATAAGGATCAACTATTTACCTTTTTTTCTCCCCTACGCAAAATCCTTCCCGTTATCGGCGCTCACGGCTTTTGAAGGTGATTTTTAAATTACTCTAGTTAATAAATAATCTAGCGTAATTTAAAAATACCTTCATTAATGAAATGTTGGAGCGATTTTTCTTCCGCAACGAAATCCCGACACGGATCGACTTGCCCAGTCTGAAGAAAAACGGCACTTTAAGCCCGCCCCCCTCTGAAAGGCGCCAAAGTCACGCACACGGGGAGCGGCAGAACTGCAGCGCTGCTCAAGGTAAGTTTTGTAACATACCTACTGACTGTATACCCAATCTCAGCCTCTCGTAATGTTATATGCTTCTATCAGTTTTTCCTGCAACCTCCGATGCTCCACATGAAACAATCCAGCCAGCATTACGGTAATCTCCCCATCCTTCCGCTAATGGGGGCAACCAGAACTACATACAATACTCCAAATGTGGTCGAACCAAAGTCTTATATAGCTACATCATGATTTCTTGACTCTCATACTCAGAAGTAGGTGAGAGGACCTGAGCGACAGGAGGAGAAACTAACTAAATCCTCTCATTCCAGAGATACTGCCCATCACATTTCAAGAGACAGAAAGGTAAACGCAACAATTCCACATGTAAACTCACTAACCTCATAACTCACCTCCACTTGCACATGATGACTTGCAGAGATGGGTTTGCACAGAGCTGAATCATCACACCAACAATCAAGGGAACGACTGGTTAAAATGTGGAGGCACAGTGTGTTTATGGCCAAGCTCAGCATCAATTCCAAATTCCACCTCATCCTCTTTGCCTGAACTCCACCAGAAATGCAGCAACTGGTAGTGTATGATAACCCACTGAGGATATCTCTTCCGACGACTTTCTATCTTTCACTCTCCCTCCGCATTTGGCAACAATTATATATTGACGTAAAGTTCACGCGATCAAATGTAACTTTGTAGGAACAGTAATTTTCTCTCCTCGAAAGGACACAATGTACCCAAGTGACACAAAGTAACTCAGGCAGCTTCCCTAGAGAAAATGGATATTATGATGTTTCAGACTGAAGGAGGGTGTCGGCTGGAAACATAACCTATCCATATTCTCCAGTGGTGCTGCCTGTTACTCCATTACTTTGTGTCTTTTTATGTATTAGCCAGCATCTGCGATTTGTTGTTTCTAGATTTCCTCTTCTCTTCCACAGCACTGACTGTTCCTGTCCTCACTTTCTCCTTCATCTGACTAATATTCATCTCCGTTACATTAAACTCCATCCCTCACAGACTTGAGCAAAATTTTTCCACAAGCCGTGATTTGCTTTTCAACCCCTCAACACGGACGGAGGCAATAATAATCAATAACCAATAAGCATAGTCATAGAATGATACAGTGTATCGCTTTCATAGTTTAAGAACTATTTCTTAAACTATGGGATAATTCCAGCCCCAACTACCTCCCCTGGCAGCTTGTTCCATACACCCACCACCCTTTGTGTGAAAATGTTAACTTTGGATTCCTATTAAATCATTTCCTCTTCATCTTGAACCTATGTCCTCTGGTCCTCGATTCCCCTATTCTGGGCAAAAGAGTCTATGCATCTAGCCGATCTATTCCTCTCATGATTTTGTACATATCGATAACATCACCCCACATCCTCCTGAGCTCCATGGAATAGAGATCCAGTCTACTCAACCTCTCCCTATAGCTCACACCCTCTAGTCCTGGCAACATCCTTGTAAATCTTTTCGGAACCCTTTCAAGCTTGATAATATATTTTTTATAACATGATGCCCAGAACTGAACACAATATTCTAAATGTAGTCTCACCAACGCCTTATACAACTGCAACATGTTCTCACAATTTCTATATTCAAAACTCTGACTGATGAAGGCCAAAGTCCCAAAAGCCTTTTTGACCACCATATCTACCTGCGACTCGACCTTCAAGGAACCATGCACCTGTACTCCTAGATCCCTCTGCTCTACAACACTACCCAGAGGCTACCATATACTGTGTAGGTCCTGCCCTTGTTCCATGTCCTAACACGCAACACTTCACACTTCTCTGTATTAAATTCCATCAACCATTCCTCCGCCCACCGGGCCAATCGATCCTGATCCTGCTGCAATTGTTCACAACCATCTTCACTATCTGCAAAACTACTAACTTTTGTATCATCAGCAAAATTGCTAATCTTGCCCTGTATGTTCTCATCCAAATTATTGATGTAGATGACAAACAGCACTGAACCCTGAGGCACACCACTAGTCACAGGCAACCAGTCTGAGAAGCAACCTTTCACCATTACCCTCTGCTTCCTTCCGTGGAGCCTATTTGCTAACCATTCAGCTATCTCTGCTTGGATCCCATGCAATCTAACCTTCCAGAGCAGCCTACCATATGGAGCTTGTCGAGTTCCTTACTGAAGTCCATGTACACAACATCTACAGCTCTGCCCTCATCAACCTTTTAGGTCACACCTTCAAAAAAATCAGAGACATGATCTCCCATGTACAAAACCATGCTGTCTATCCCAAATCAGCCCTTGCCCATCCAAATGCCTTTATATCCTATCCCTCAGAATACTCTCCAGTAACTTACCAACTACAGATGTTAAGCTCACTGACCTATAGTTCCCAGCATTTTCCCTGCAGCCCATCCTGAAAAGAGGTACAACATTTGCCACCCTCCAGAATTCCGGCACCTCTCCAGTATTGAAGGATGACTCGTAAATTTTAACCAGGGCTCCCGCAATTTCCTCTCTAGTTTCACACAATGTCGTTGGATATATCAAATCAGGCCCTGGAGATTTGTCTACCTTCATACAGTACCTTTAGTACTTCTTCAACAGTAACCATGACTGCTTTCAAGACACTTCCTGTGACTGCTCCAATTTCCTCCATCCTACTGACCTCGGCAAATACAGAGGAGAAATACTGGTTTAGTACCTTGCCCATCTCCTGTGGCTCCACACCGAGTTGACAACTTTGATTCCTGAGAGTTCCCACTCTTTCTCTAGTTACCCTTTTCCCCCTTATGTATTTTGGAATTAATGAAATCTTTTGGGATTATTCTTAATGCTTCCAGCCAGAGCTATCTCCATCCCCCTTTTGGCCTTCAGATTTCAGTTTTTAGTTTACTCCTTAGTTCCCGAAACTGCTCCAGGGATGCACTTGATCCCAGCTGCCTATACCTGTCCCATGCATCCTTCTTGTTTTTGACTAACGTCTGAAGTATCTGAAGTGGATTAGTTAAAAGATATCATATAGTGGAAATTATATCTTTTTCAGGAAGCTAGCAAGCGTTAGATCTGCGCATTCAACTACTTATAATTTAGGTATTAGATGTTGATGAAAAGGCAAGGCAAGGCAAGTTTATTTATATAGCACCATTCATACAAGCTGCAATTCATAGTGCTTTACAAAAGAAACAAGAGAATAACATAGTTTAAAAACATTGCAGAACCACAATACAACACAGGACAACAGAATAGCCAATAAGCCAATTGCATGAATAGTAAAACAAAATCACTAAAATATTAAGGCGATTTTAAAAGCACATAAAAGGGTTAAAACTAGAAGATTAAAATTACCCGCATGTTGGGTCATGAAAAAGCTACATCAAACAACAGTGTCTTTAGGCCTGACTTAAATGTGGTTACAGTCTGTGCACGCCTCAGGTGTTCAGGGAGCCTGTTCCACAGGTGTGGAGCATAGAAACTGAATGCTGCTTCAGCCCTTTTTGTTCTGACCCTGGGAACATGGAGTAAACCTGTCCCCGAAGACCTGAGGAGTCTAGGTGCCTCATAAGCAACAAGTAGGTCAGAGATGTATTTTGGACCCAGACCATTCAGAGCCTTGTATGCCAGTAACAGAATTTTAAAATCTATCCTTTTACACACAGGGAGCCAGTGCAAAGATTTAAGGACAGGTGTAATGTGGTCCATTTTCTTGGTGTTGGTTAAGACTCTGGCAGCGGCATTCTGGATAAGCTGCAGTTGTTTAATTGATTTTTTTACTGAGACCTGTAAAGATACTATTACAATAATCTAACCTACTGAAGATATATGCATGAACAAGTTTTTCAGTGTCTTCTTTGGACAGAAATCCCTTGATTCTTGCAATGTTTTTTAGATGGTAGTAGGCAGATTTGGTAATGGTCTTTATATGGCTGTTAAAATTCAAATCCGAGTCTATAACTACACCAAGGTTTCTGGCTTTGTCTGTGGTTTTCAATGCAATTGAGTCAAGTTGAGCACTTATCTCTAACCTTATTTTTTTAGGGCCAAGGACAATAATTTCTGTCTTATATGCATTGAGCTGGAGGAAATTCTGGTTCATCCACTCATTAATTCGGTTCACACACTGACTCAGTGAGTGTAGGGGACTATGGTCATGCGGTGACACTGCGGTATAAAGTTGTGTGTCATCGGCATAAGTATGGTAGGATATGTTAAAATACTCTATGATCTGAGCTAGGGGGAGCATGTAAATATTAAACAAGATGGGTCCAAGAATGGAGCCCTGGGGAACCGCGCATGTGAGTTTTGTATGTTCTGATTCATAATTACCAAGGGAAACAAAATAATCCCGATCTTTCAAGTAGGATTTGAACCAGTCCAGCACAGAACCAGAGAGTCCTACCCACTTCTCCAGTCTGTCAAGTAGTATGTTATGGTCCACCATATCAAAAGCAGCACTGAGATCTAGAAGTACCAAAACTGAAGCTTTTGATGCATCACTGTTTAGATGTATGTCGTTTAGGACCTTAGTAAGTGCAGTCTCAGTGCTGTGATGTGGCCGAAATCCCGACTGGAAAACATTAAAAATATTGTTTTGGATCATAAAGCTGTAAATTTGTTTATAAACTACCCTTTCAATGATCTTTGCCAGAAATGCTAAATTAGATATGGGCCTGTAGCTGCTCATAGCTGAGGCATCCAGATTAGGCTTCTTCAATAGGGGCTTGATCACTGCAGTTTTTAAGGCTTTGGGAAAATGCCCCAATCGAAGGGAAGAGTTTACTATGTTCAGCACTTCTGGTGCAACACTGTTAAAAACATTTTTAAAGAAGCTTGTGGGCATCAGATCAAGACAGCAGGTAGTGGACTTTAGCTGTTGAACAATTTTGTTCAGGGATGCACAGTCTAAAAGTTCAAAATGTTGTAGATTCATTAGTGAATCTGGAGGCATAAGTGACAAAGCCATGTTCCCTGGGGTGGTGCTACACATTGTTTGTCTTATCTTCAGAATTTTATCAGTGAAGAAATCTGCAAAGTCATTACACGACTTGCTGGACAGGAGCTCAGGAGGGAGTGATGACGAGGGGTTTGTCAGTCTATCGACAACGGCAAATAATGTGCGGGAATTATTATTTTTGTTGATAACCTCTGAGAAAAAGGACTGCCTTGCCCCTTTCAATTCCTGATTATAGATACGGAGGCTGTCCTTGTAGATGTCGTAGTGGACCTGTAGTTTGGTTTTTCGCCACCTACGTTCGGCCTGTCTACACTTTGTTCTTTGGGATCTCACTCCTGTGGCATTTCTCCATGGTGACTTTTTCGTTCCAGATAAAACCTTGGTCTTTAGTGGTGCAATAGCATCAATAAGAGTCGTAACATTGGAGCTGAAACCATCCACAAGGTCATCGACAGAGGCCGAGGGCAGAGTTGGTGATGGTGTAAAGGCCTGAGTGAACAATGCGCCGGTGTTTTCATTGATACAACGTCTTTTGATCACCTCTGGTTCTTTTCTGATACTGCTAGCACAGGTTGTCGTTTTAAAAAATACACAGTGGTGATCAGAAAGAGCAACATCAGTCACCATAACATCAAAAGACAGAGGGATACATGTACACGTCCGCTGACAACACCAAACTGATGTCCAAATCAGCTGCGAGTAAGAAACTTGTTTGCAAAGATATGTGGATAGGTTACGCACGAAACTGCGGATGGGGCAATATTGAGCAAACAAAGTGCCAGAGGAACTCAGCGGGTCAGGGAACATCTGTGTTTGGAATGTTTTGTGGTCAGGACCCTTCTCCAACTGGGTCTGATCAAGATTTTCGCTCTGAAATTGGTCTGTCCATTCCCTCCACAGATGCTGCCTGATCCGCTGAGTTCCTGCATCACTTTAAGTTTTGTGTATGGATAGATTAAACGGATGGGCAAGGAGGACATGGATGAAGGAAATGTTAGATGGTGGGACGTTGTTCACCTTCGTAGGAAGAACAGAGTATTGTCGCATGTCTCTGAGTGGGCTAGAATTCTGATTCTGGAGAATGTTAGCATTCAAATGCAGCAAGGAATTTGGATGGTTAGTGCTAACCTGGCCTTTGTTTGATAAATGCAAAGAAGTTGGACTGAGGTTACACTGGACTGTAACCAGACCGCCGCTAAACAACTTTGTGCAATCCTGGTTTCCATATCTGTGACGGGATGAATTTGACTGTATGTCAGTGTGACAGATGTTCACCAATCTCACTCCTGGAATGCGTGTGTTATTCTTCAGACCTTCAGTCCCAACCTATCCAATCTCTCCTCATAACTCAAGCCTTCACAATCATGTAAATATTTTCTGTACCCTTTCCAATTCAATGACTCCCTTCCTATAACTAGGCTAGCAGAACTGCACACATTACTTTAAAGTAAGGAAAGAACTGCAGATGCTGGTTTCAACTGAGGATAGACACAAAAAGCTAGAGTAACTCAGCGGGACAGGCAACATCTGGAGAGAAGGAATGGGTGACGTTTCAGGTCGAGACCCTTCTAATGACTGAAAGTCACGGGCGAGGGAAACGAGATATCGATTATGATGTAGAGCGACAAAGAACAATAACCATATAACCATATAACAATTACAACACGGAAACAGGCCCTCTCGGCCCTTCCAGTCCGTGCCGACCATTTATTTTCCCCTAGTCCCATCTACCTGCACTCAGACCACACTCCTCCATTCCCTTCCCGTCCATATACCTATCCACTTTACTTTTAAATGTTAAAATCGATCCTGCCTCCACCACTTCTGCTGGAAGATCATTCCACACAGCCACCACTCCCTGAGTACAGAAGTTCCCCCTCATGTTACCTCTAAATTTCTGTCCCTTAATTCTCATGTCATGCCCTCTTGTTTAAATTTTCCCTACCCTCAATGGGAAAAGCTTATCCACGTCAACTCTGTCTATCCCTTTCATCATTTTAAAGACAATGAATAAAAGATATGCAAAAAAGTAATGATGATAAAGGAAACAGGCCATTGTTAGCTTTGTTGGGTGATAACGAGAAGCTGGTAACACATGGGTGGGAGAGGAATTGAGAGAGAGGGAATGCCAGGATTTCTTAGAGAAATCGATATTCATATTGAAAGTAGACACAAAATGCTGGAGTGGCTCAGCAGGACAGGCAGCATCTCTGGAGAGAAGGAATGGGTGACATTTCGGGTCGTGACCTTTGTTCAGACGCGAAACGTCACCCATTCCCTCTTGCCAGAGATGCTGCCTGTCCTGCTGAGTTACAACAGCATTTTGTGTCTACCTTCGATTTAAACCAGCATCTGCAGTTCTTTCCTACACATCAATATTCACATATACTCATCACTGGACTGTAAGCTGCCCATACGAACTACGAGAAGCTGTCCTTCAATTTGCATTTAGTCTCACTAACAATGGAGGAGACAGAGGAAAGAAAGGTTACTGCGCGAAACGGAAGGAGAATTAAAGTGTTTAGCAATGGGAAGATTCAGGTAGGTTCAGACGGATTGAGCAAAGGTGTTCAGCGAAACCATCACCCAGTCTACGTTTGGTCTTGCTGATGTATATACACATCTTGAACATCGGATACAGTAGATGAGGTTGGAGGAGGTGCAAGTGAACCTCTGTCTAAACTGAAAGGATTGTCGGGGTCCCTGGGCAGTGTCGAGGGAGGAGGTATAGAGACAGGTGTTGCATCTTCTGCGGTTGCAAGGGAAGGTTTGGTTGGGTTTCAGTCAGAAGAAGGGCCTCAACCCGAAACATCACCCATTCCTTCTCTCCATAGATGCTGCCTTTCTCGCTGACTTATTTCTGCTTTTTGTGTCTATTTTCACAATACTTTAAGCATGGTCTCACCAATGACTTATAGGGTTGCAAAATTATAATAATGATTTAGATGATAATCTAGCCTGGTCCCCCAACACAACCTGTTTGCCAATGTAATATTCCACCACTCACTCATTCCCCCAATGCAATCCGTTCCCCAATGCAATATTCCACCACTCACCCATTCCCCCATATTCCAGCACTCACCCATAGCCCCCAACTGTGCAGGGGCATATCCTCCAGCACTGCCTCCCCCTCCCCTTGCTTCGAGGACATTAAAAATGAATGCAATTGCGCCCTCCCCCTCCTGTTCAGCTAAACACTTGTTGGAACGACTGTGTTCCTCGATTGCAACTTTGTTGCAAGTTTCAAAGTAACATTAGCAAATTTGCAGGTTCAAAGTATCATTAGCAAATTTGCAGATGACACAAAGCTGGGTGGCAGTGTGAACTGTGAGGAGGATGCTATGAGAATGCAGGGTGACTTGGACAGGTTGGGGGAGTGGACAGATGCATGGCAGATGAATTTTAATGCAGATAAATGTGAGGTTATCCACTTTGGTAGCAAAAACAGAAAGGCAGATTACTATCTAAATGGTGTCAAGTTGTGAAAAGGGGAAGTACAACGGGATCTGGGGGTCCTTGTACATCAGCCTATGAAAGTAAGCATGCAGGTACAGCAGGCAGTGAAGAAAGTGAATGGCATGTTGGCCTTTATAACAAGAGAAATAGAATATAGGAGCAAAGAGGTCCTGCTGCAGCTGTAAAGAACCCTAGTGAGACCACACCTGGAGTATTGTGCGCAGTTTTGGTCCTCTAATTTGAGGATGGACATTCTTGCTACTGAGGGAGTGCAGCATAGGTTTACAAGGTAAAATTCCCGGGATGGCGGGACTATCATCTGCTGAGAGAATGGAGCAACTGGGCTTGTACACTCTGGAGTTTAGAAGGATGAGAGGATCTCATTGAAACGTATACGATTGTTCAGGGCTTGGACACGCGAGAGGCAAGAAACATGTTCCTGATGTTGGGGGAGTCCAGAACCAGGGGCCACAGATTAAGAGTAAGCTATTTTGAACGGAGACTAGGAAACACCTTTTCTTACAGATAGTGGTGAGCCTGGGGAATTTTACTTCGGAGTCATGTGAGTGACTATGTGAACAAGCCCCGTCTGGCGCTTGATCGGCATTTCGTCGACGCTATCGGTAGAGGAAAGAGCTGCAGAGCGCAGCTCCAACTCAGCAGGTAAGTAAATTTATTTTACTTCCAGGGCGTTTTCTAAACTCCGTAGGCTGGTGGGTAAACCAGGAGGAGTTAAATTAAAATAGAAAAAGTTTAAAAAATCGCGGGTAAAACGTGCGTCCCAGGGTGGAGAAGAGTCGGGACAGCAGATTATTGCGGAGCCGGTTCCGATACCGGTGGCCATTGAAATACCCATTAGTGAGCATTTGGTTGCTCCACAAACAAAAACTTTGAAAACCCAGTGCTTAAAAAATGAAAAAGGAAAGCTGAAAGGCCTGAGATTTCTGATGAATTCGAAAGGTCCTGAAAGGAAAGCCTTATGGCTCAGAATGGATCAAATGGAAAAAATACTCCAAACAATAATCAACCAAGGGTCTAAGAACCCAGAATATTCCCAGGCAGCCCCTGAGGGGGTTCCATATCATGAATATGGTGCCAGTTTGAATTGGGAATTGAAACTCCAGTGCCCGGGATTGGGCTGGAGGAAGTCTCCTTTGAACAAGTTTCAGGAGTACCAGGGCTGTATGAGACTGACCCTGAAATCAGTGGTACTGATTGGGGATGATTAGCCATGATCACATTGAATGGCGGTGCTGGCTCAAAGGGCCGAATGACCTACTCCTACATCTATTGTCTATAGTAATCTTACGGGGGCGCCGTCGAGTATGGCCGCCCTGCCAGCAGCTGTTAGTCTTTTCATTCTTTTTTATATTTTTTAGTTAGTTAAAGTGTTTGTTTTTTGGAGGTCTTTAGTCTTTTTATGTAGAGGGTGGGGGGTTGGGGAAGGGGGAAACTATTTTCTCAGTCCCTACCTGGTCGGAGATGCGGCTTTTCTCCGGGCCGTATCTTCGCCCCTTCCTTGCGGCCTACCGGCAGTCTGGAGCGGCGTTTCCTGCCGAGACTGGCCGGGACTTCAGCTTCGACGGCGGTACACAGCGCTGGAGCGCCATCGTGTAGCGGGCGATGCCTTGCCCGGGTCGCCGTGCAGTGGAACTCCGGAGGGCTGGGACCACTGGCAACATCGCGGAGCTTCGAACCTTCTAGCCGCGGGCGGGCGGCGCTGAGTTTTAAAAACCGCAGAGCCTGGGATCTCACGACGAGGTCGCCAGAGTCGGAGCTCTGACCAGCGTGGCCCGTGGACTACGGGAGCTGTGAACTCCGGGGAGGAAGCGGCCGCTCCAGACACTCTGGGCCGCTGAGAGTGTTCACCCGTTGCCAGAACTCCATCACCCGGCGAGTGGGCCTGAAGCATCGGGCTGTCGTAGCAGCAGCTGCAGAGGCCTCAATAGGCCCGACTATGGGTGAACTGGGGATGGGACTGGACTTTGCTGCCTTCCCCCACAGTGGGAACCATTGTGGGGGGATGTTTTTATGTTTTTTGTTAAATACTCTAGTATTGTGTATTATTTTTATTCATGTGCTGCATTGGCAAGTCAAATTTCATTGGCAAGTCAAACTTCACTACACCAATTAGTGTATGTGATAATAAATGTCCTTTGTCCTTTGCCCTTTGTTGTCAATTTGAACAAAAGTTTATACAAACGACCACGGGACAAAGATGAGTAAGGTGGTGCCGTAGCGGCAGATTTTCATATCTTTCATGAAATTAGCACCTTAGCCGCTAAATAGATGAGCATGGTTGAAGGGGGTGTCTTTGAAGAGACCTTTAGAGCTTCTTCACAGATATGGCTTCAATACACAGTCTTTTGATGAAAAAATGCTTTATTTGTTGATAGAAAACTGTAAGATACATCCAAAGTTCTTCCGACTCATTACTACAATCTTCATCGAACTCCAGCTTATTACTTTAAACATTAGAAAACTCCTCGTGTCTCCGCAACACTGGCATGATCCCCGTTAAAACTCACGGAGATTACCGGCAGTTTTAAATAAAAAGAGGGAAACCTCACCAGAAACCTGCAAAATCTGCTGCAAGACCTGCTACAAGACTTCACCTGAAAAAACTTGGTAAGACTCCTCAAACCCCTCAAACATCAGCCGAAAGCTTGGAAGAGGAAGCTGACTCTCGAAGTCCTTCCGCAGAAATGACTTCAAAGGAAGAACAGATGGAAGTTACAGCTTCAGTTACCGAAAACATTTCTAAAGTGATACGATAGGGGAACGCCGCGCTGGACAAAAGTATCTCTGAAAAAATTAAACACGGTAATGAGAAGTTGATGGGGAAAACTGGTAACTTAAATAAACGTGTTGCAGAGATTGAGGAGGATTTAAACAAAAAAATTAAGTGGGTTGAAAAAGACTAATAAGAAGTTGGATACAATGCTTAAGAATACTGATTCGGCTATGGAAGAAATGGATAATACGATGACCGAGATGACCAAGAGGATAAAGAGACTAAGAATGGAACAAGAAAGCACTGGGGGGGGCAACTTGCTAAAATAAAGGATAAATGTCTGGACTTGGAAGCGAGATTGAGGAGGCAGAATTTAAGAATAGTTGGAGTAAAAGAGGGAAGGGAGAGTAGACAAAACCTTCTGGAGTTTACTGCCAATTCACGTTCTCAAGCTCCCTGAGACCCCGAGAATAGAAGTGGCTCACCGGGTTCGACGTAAGGCTCAAGCAAGCCTAGCTGCCCCCCCAAGACTGATTATTGTGAAATGTTATGACATCTCTACCCTGGAAGAAATTATGAAGGATTCCATACGGATCAAATTTGATGTTTGGAGAGGATAAGCTAAGATTCTTTCGTGACTATCCAGCTGAAATCGTGAAAAAAAGGACATGTTCACAAAGACAAGAATGAAATTGAAAAACATTTCTGGAGTAAGATATGGAGTAGTATATCCTGCAAAGATGAGGATTACTTATAACTCTGTTGAACGTGCCTTCACGGATCCAGAAAAGGCATTTAAATATGCACAAGGTATCATAAAGGAGGCTGACTGATTACCAGGAGTCGGTCTCCCACAACAATACAGAGGAGAAGCGTCGAAGATAGGACTTTTTTTTAATATACATAAAAAAAGACTGCTCTGGTTAAGATGGCAGATGCTTCATGAGGTGCTGTCTAGACACCTTATCTTTGGAATGTTAACTCAAGGTTGAACTTTATGTTTCACTCTCAACAAAGGACTTGGAAAACAAGAAAAACCGTGGTGGAAAAAAACGGAATTTGGGAATACGGAAAATTAATATTAATGGACTGGATACAGAAATTAATGACTTAAGAAACATACAATTATATACTAACATAAAACATATAACTAATAGAATTAATTCAATAACAATAACCCACTATTGTGTAATATTAAAGCACAGCGTAATAATGAATGATTTTTATCTCATGATGTTAATTAACTGCTAAGTATAAGAAAAATGAGTTAAATATGATTGACGATATACTAACAAATCTTATGGATATAGTAGATCTAGTTTAAATTGTGCGTAAAGGGGGGGGAGGAGATTCAGATACTTGGACGTTATCTGGTTAACTGAATCTGGTTAACCCCTTGGAACCTGCTGCTGTCTAACACAAAAGAATGAGACTTAATTGAGGAGTGAAATCTAATAATTCTCAGCATATCGGCAGATATGGGCATATAACTAACATAATTACTGCTATATTTAAGTATATACTTAATGTTGGAATTTGTTTTGAAGATACATTCCAATAGTTAGATTTGAAATGCGTTTTATCTTATATATAGTTTTTAATTTTGAACCGGTCTCTCTTCCTTTTAATAATAATTGGTCAAGGGGGCAGAACGAAATGTATAACAACAACTACGGAAGTCAACAATAATTTTTCTACCACCTTTTGGTGTTTAAAAAAACATTTATATCCTTACTTTTAGATATTATAATATCACTATTTGTTTTTTAATTATCTTTTCACCACTTCTGGTCTTTTCTAAGGTCTATTTTGAAGGGGAGATGCCAACAAAACTTAACAGCTGTGGATGACCACCCATCACCTAGATTTCTGAGGTACTTGGTTGCACCATATGAATGAAAGGTATTAACATGATTTACAATGCAAGACGATAAAAGAAAACTGGAGGAATCACGTTCTGTAGCTGGAATATAAGGGGTGCTAATGAACCAATTAAAAGGGGTAAGATCTTTGCCCAATTAAAAGCACTCAACAGTGACATAATCTTCTTACAAGAAAAACATCTGAAACATCAAACACAGATAAGATTGAAGGCAAATTGGATCGGGCAAACATACTACTCTTCATTTACTTCTAAATCTAGAGGCACGGCTATTATTATTCATAAAGGTATATCATAGGTCAATTTAAAGAATATCATAGCAGATAAAGAGGGGAGGTACGTCATAGTTACGTGAGAAATTCACTCTACTCCACTTACTGTGATAAATATTTATGCTCCCAACTTTAATAACCCCCATTTCTTTATTAAAATTCTGGATATAATTTCAGAATGTAACTATCAAAATGTGATAATAGGGGGAGATTTCAATTGCGTTCTAAATCCATATCTGGATAAATCAGCAAAACAAAAAAGGATTAACATAAAATCTAAAACTAGTGAACTCCTAAATACATACATAAAAAACATAAACACAAATAATGTTATTTGGTAATTGCAGAACAAATACACAAGCGAATATAAAGATAAATGGGGTTGAAATTGAACGAGTTCATGAAAATACATTTCTTGGGGTTATAATGGATGATAGAATCAGCTGGAAATCACACATTAAACATGTACAATCCAAACTGTCAAAAAGCATTTCTGTATTACATAAAGTTAAGCAGGTTCTGGATCACAAATCACCCGCATTCTCTACTGTTCACTAATCTTACCCTACTTAAATTACTGTGCAGAAGTCTGGGGCATAACTATAAATGTTCGCTACATTCATTAACCATTCTGCAAAAAAGAGTAATACGCATTATTCACAATGTCAAGTATCTGGATCACACTTAATCATTATTCTTACAGTCAAAATTATTAAAATCAGCAGATTTGGTTGCATTTAAAACAGCACAAATAATGTTTAGGGCCAAAAATAAAAACTTACCTGGAAATATACAAAAATTATTCAATGAGCGAGAGGGGGGCTATAATTTAAGAGGAATATTTAATTTCAAGGTACAAAGAGTCCTCACGGCCAGAAAAACTTTTTGTATTTTGGTCTGTGGAGTGGGATTGTGGAACAGTTTGAATGTGGAGTTGAAGCAATGTCCAAACATGAACCAGTTCAAAATGGCATGCAAAAAACTTTTTTTCACAAGGTACAGGGATGAAGGGGATGGTTGACAAACAGGGGGTTAATGTTTATTTATTTTATTTATTTATGTTTTTTGGTTACTTCATACATATTACTTGTACGTGTTTATCAGTTGTATGTGTGTATATATATATATATATATGTCTGTATGCATCTCTAAAAATTGTCTTGTGTACATCTACGGTTAAATTGTATCTCAAATGAATAATTAGCTATTGTAGATTATATATTGTATATTATGTTACATATTACATTACTATTGATACATTATCATTATTATTATAAGCAATGTTATTAATAATGGTCATAATTATTATGAATTAATGAATTAATTATTAAATATGAAGAAGGGTTTAGGGAGAAGGGGTGAGATTAAATAAGTTATTCTTCTCACTCCTTTTCAAGCTTGTAAAGAAAAAGTGTTGGACATTTAAATTTTGCTTTATGCTTTTCATTGCTTTGCAAATATTGCCTGGAATGTCCTATTGTTTGACTATTTCTATTTGTTGTTGTTATTTATTCCTATTTATGTCTTTACTTGTTCGGAACAAATAAACAAAATTAAAAAACAAAAATAAACATAACAGATGTATGGAGAATCGCTAATCCAGCGTAGACCGCAAAGACCGCTCCCTCCGCAACTTCCTCGTCAATTCTTCCCTTCCCTCCCGCTCCACTCCTTCCCCGGGCACTTTCCCTTGCAACCGCAAGAGATGCTACACTTGTCCCTTCACCTCCCCCATCCACTCCTTTCAGGGACCCAAGCAGTCATTCCAAGTCCGACAGAGGTTCACCTGCACCTCCTCCAACCTCGTCTACTGCATCCGTTGCTCCAGATGCCAGCTAATCTACATCGGTGAGACCAAGCGGAGGCTAGGCGATCGTTTCGCCGAACACCTCCGCTCGGTCCGCAATAACCAACCCGACCTCCCGGTGGCTCAGCACTTCAACTCCCCCTCCCACTCCGTATCCGACCTCTCGGTCCTGGGCCTCCTCCATGGCCAGAGTGAACAACACCGCAAGTTTGAGGAACAACATCTCATATTCCGCTTGGGGAGTCTGCATCCTCTGGGCTTAAACATTGAATTTTCTCAATTCTGTTAACCCAGACTGCTCCCTTCCCCCCCCCCCCCCCCCACCTCTCCCTCAGCCCTCGGGCCCTGACATTCCTTCTCCATCTCCCCCCCCCCCAGTCGCACTAGCTTCTCATTTTCACACCAGAAACAGCTTACAATGGCTTGCTTCCCTTATCACCAATACTTTTTTGCATATCTTTCACTCATTGTTCTTGCTTTATCTCTCCATATCACTGTTTATATCTCTCGTTTCCCTGATCCCTGACCAGTCTGAAGAAGGGTCTCGACCCGAAACGTCGCCTATCTCCTTCGCTCCTTAGATGCTGCTGCACCCGCTGAGTTTCTCCAGCTTTTTGTGTAACCCTCGATTCTCCAGCATCTGCAGTTCCTTCTTTAACAAGAGGAATTAGGAGCTCAGATTACACTTCAGGAAATAGAAGAAACAATAAATTTGTTGATGAATGGTAAAACGCCAACAGCAGATGGCTTTAGTAATGAATTCTATGAAAGATTCTACGAGATAATTTCTCCATGCTTACAAAATTTATATATACATGCTTTTAAAGAAAATATACTACCAGAAACACTTACCGAGTCAAATATTACACTTATACCTAAAAAGGATAAAGATCTAGAAGACCCAGGCTCATATAGAGCCATAGCACTCCTTAATACATATCAAAAAATATTTGCAAAGACCCCAGCGAGAAGGTTGAGTAAATATGTTAGCAAACTAATAAACCCGGACCAAACAGGGTTTATACCCAAGAGATACTCATTTAACAATTTGAGACGGCTGTTTAATATAATGTACTCACATAAAACTGAAGAGGAAGACTTAGCAATTATTTCATTGGATGCAGAAAAAGCTTTTGATCAAGTAGATTGGCAATATTTATTCAAAGTATTGCAAACGTTTAATATGGGAGATAATTTTATCTCATGCGTAAAATTATTATACGATAAGCCGACAGCTAGAATACAGACTAAAAATATATTATCCCCACAATTCCAATTATCAAGGGGCAATAGACAGGGGTGTACATTATCACCCCTGCTATTTGCACTAGTGATAGAGCCTTTAGTAGAAAGTATAAGAAATCATCCAAATATTCATAGATATGATACCAAACACTCAAATAATAAAATGTCATTATATGCAGACGACATATTATTATATATTACAAATTTGCAAATTAGCATACCAAATATACTAAATTTAATAGAGGAATTTGCTTATTTCTCAGGATATAGAATAAACTGGAAGAAAAGCAAAATTATGACCATAAAACCTCAAAAGCCGACACATCTGTTGAAATTCCTGTTTAGAATTACAACAGAAAAATTCAAGTATTGGGTATCCAAATTATTAGGAAATATAAATCATTACTCAACGCAAACTATATGCCTTTATTAATTAAATTAAATGGGTTGATTACATTCTGGAAAACACTGCCGATGTCCTTAATAGGCAGAATAAATGCTATAAAAATGATCTTCTTACCACAAATACTGTACCTATTTCAATCAATACCAATATACTTACCAAAAAAAATCTTTAAAAGACTAGATTCTGACATTACAAACTTCATATGGGACTATAAATCACACAGAATTCAAAGAAAACATTTGTGTAAATCTAAACAATCAGGGAGACTGACACTCCCTAACTTGTTGTACCACTATTGGGCAGTGAATATTAAAAATATAATCTATTTGTTGGACAGTTCTGCCCAACAAGTAGATTGGATAGGAATGGAGAAAGAGGATTGTTCCCCTTATAATATAGGAGCGATTCTTCTTTCCCCGATGAAACTGAACAATGTAATATATAAGAAGAATCCAATTATTCACAGTATAATCACAGGGAAGGTAGTGCATCCGTGGATAATAAAGGAAATCAAGGATAGTATCAAAACTAAAGATGAAGCATACAAATTAGCCAGAAAACGCAGCCTACCAGAGGACTCGGAGAAATTCAGAGTCCAGCAGAGGAGGACAAAGTGCTTAATTAGGAAAGGGAAAATAGATTATGAAAGAAAACTGGCACAAACATAAAAATGGACTGCAAAAGTTTTTATAGATATGTGAAGAGAAAAAGGTTAGTTAAAACAAATGTACGTCCCTTGCAGTCAGAAACTGGTGAATTGATCATGGGGAACAAGGACATGGCAGACCAATTGAATAACTACTTTGCTTCTGTCTTCACAAAGGAAGACATAAATAATCTGCCGGGAATAGCAGGGGACCAGGGTTAAATGAGATGGAGGAACTGAGTAAAATCTAGGTTAGCCGTGAAGTGGTGTTAGGTAAATTGAATGGATTAAAGGCCGATAAATCCCCAGAGCCAGATAGGCTGCATCCCAGAGTACTTAAGGAACTAGCCCCAGAAATAGTGAATGCATTAGTGATAATTTTTCAAAACTCTTTAGATTCTGGAGTAGTTCCTGAGGATTGGAGGTTAGCTAATGTAACCCCACTTTTTAAAAAGTGAGGGAGAGAAAAAACGGGGATTTACAGACCAATAAGTCGGTAAGTGGTAGTGGGGAAAATGTAGAGTCAGTTATAAAAGATGGGATAGCAGCACATTTGGAAAGCGGTGAAATCATTGGACAAAGTCAGCATGGATTTATGAAAAGTAAATTATGTCTGACGAATCTTATATAATTTTTTGAGGATGTAGCTAGTAGATTGGATAAGGGAGAACCTGTGGATGTGTTATATCTGGCCTTTCAGAAGGCTTTTGACAAGGTCCCACATAAGAGATTAGCATACAAACTTAAAGCACATGGTATTGGGGGTTCAGTATTGATGTGGATAGAGAACTGGCTGGCAGACAGGAACCAAAGAGTGGGAGTAAACGGGTCCTTTTCAGAATGGCAGGCAGTGACTAGTGGGGTACCGCAAGGCTCGGTGCTGGGACCCCAGCTATTTACAATATATATTAATGATTTGGACGATTGAATTGAATGCAACATCTCCAAGTTTGAGGATGACACGAATCTGGGGGGTAGTGTTAGCTGTGAGGAGAATGCTAGGAGGCAACAAGGTGACTTGGATAGGTTGGGTGAGTGGCTCAGTGCTGGGACCCCAGCTATTTACAATATATATTAATGATCTGGATGAGGGAATTGAATGCAACATCTCCAAGTTTGTGGATGACACGAAGCTGTGACGCAGTGTTAGGAGGATGCTAGGAGGCTGCAAGGTGACTTGGATAGGTTGGGTGAGTGGGCAAATGAATGGCAGATGGGGTATAATGTGCATAAATGTAAGGTTATCCACATTGGCAGCATAAACAGGAGGGTAGATTATTATCTGAATGGTGGCCGATTAGGAAAAGGGGAGATGCAATGAGACCTGGGTATCATGATACACCAATCATTGTAAGTAGGCATGCAGGTGCAGCAGGCAGTGAAGAAAGCGAATGGTATGTTCATAGCAAAAGGATTTGAGTATAGGAGCAGGGATGTTCTACTGCAGTTGTACAGGGTTCTTGGTGAGGCCACACCTGGAGTATTACGTACAGTTTTGGTCTCCTAATCTGTGGAAAGACATTCTTGCCATACAGGGAGTACTCAGAAGGTTCACCAGACTGATTCCTGGGATGGCAGGACTTCCATATGAAGAAAGACTGGATAGACTTGGCTTCTACTCGCTGGAATTTAGGAGATTGAGGAGGGATCTTATAGAGGCTTACAAAATTCTTAAGGGGTTGGACAGGCTAGATGCAGGAAGATTGTTCCCGATGTTGGGGAAGTCCAGAACAAGGGGTCACAGTTTAAGGATAAGGGGGAAATATTTTAGGACCGAGAAGAGAACATCTTTTTTCACACAGCGAGTGGCGAGTCTGTGGATTTCTCTGCCACAGAAGGTAGTTGAGGCCAGTTCATTGGCTATATTTAAGAGGGAGCTAGATGTGGCCCTTGTGGCTAAAGGGATCAGGGGGTATGGAGAGAAGGCAGGTACAGGATACTGAGTTGGATGATCAGCCATGATCAATTTTAATGGCGGTGCAGGCTCAAAGGGCCGAATGGCCTACTCCTGCACCTATTTTCTATGTTTCTATGATTCTATGATAATATGAATCTGGAAAAAAATAAAATTAACTTTCAAATTAAGAAATTTATCGCTTCTTTACCCAATAGCTGACAACCCTCATTCAAACCATCTATTATTGATAAAACGTTTATCTATTGGGAAAGAATAGGATTTAAAATTATTGGAGATATCTATGAAATGGGAAAACTTTTATCATTCCAACAAATACAACTAAAATATAATTTGAAATGTAACCAATATTTTAAATACCTTCAAATTCAAGATTATTTGAAAAAATATATACAAGGATATCAAACTCTAACCTCAGGTTTATTAGAGGAAAGAATGAATAGAAAGGCAGAGTCAAACAATTTAATATAATATTTATATAATATAATTTTAAATATAGAAACACCAATGACAGAGGCAATTAGAAGGGACTGGGAACAAGAGTTATTAATAAAATCCTGAATGACAGATGGGAAAAAAATCTATTATATGTACATAAATGTTCGATTAATGTAAGACATAACCTAATTCAATTTAACATTTTACACAGATTATATTACTCGAAAACAAGATTGAATAAAATATTTCCAAATATCTCTCCCATTTTTGATAAATGTCTAACTCAAAATGTCACTATAGCACATTCCTTTGTCTCTTGTACAAAACTGCATACATTTTGGAATGACATTATTGGAACTTTTACAACACTATTTAACACAAAATTGAACCTCAATACAGAACTGATTATCTTTCGATCAGTGGAAGAGGGAAGTAAATTAACTACGTTCCAAGAAGCTCTTCTTAATTATGGATTAATAACAGCAAAAAAGCTTATACTCAAATTCTGGAAAAAAGCAACCACACCAACGTTCAATATGTGGATTTCAAATATGGCGGAAATGCTACATCTTGAAGAATTGAGATTCCTCCTACTAGGCAAAGTAGAGCAATTCTTAAAGATTTGGTCTCCTTTTATCGACTTTTTACAAGCATATGGTGCAACATAACATAACCTTGGAAATTAAATGGTTCAGAACCGGGTGACGGATGGGAAAAGATACGAAATAGGTATATCTCTAATTTCTTTTCTTTCTACTTTCTCTTTTTCTTTCAACCTTCTTAGTTTTTATCTCTGCTCTCTGTCTCTTTCGCTATCTGTTTCTACTCGCTTGTCTATCTATTTCGACACCCTTTATTTCCCTTTCTCTTTCACTGTTCTTTTATCATTAAATTAAAAATAAGAAGTTGTAAAAATTAAAAAAATGGACCCCCACAAGGAACTGATTATTTTCGGAACAGCTGAAGCCTGCCCTGAGCTATCAATATTTCAAAGACGCTTCCTTAATTATGGCCTGATAATGGTGAAAAAACTTATACTTAAATTTTGGAAAAGTACATCTGCCCCAACTCTTAAAATGTGGATTATAAACATGTCTGAGACGCTACATCTTGAAGATATGAGACTTGTCTTAGCAGGAAAATCAGAGCAATTTTCAGATATGGATTCCTTTCATTGATTCATTACAAGGATAGTATGGTGCAACACAACTTTGGAGAGAAATGAAGTAGGTATGAAGCACTTTTTATTTCTTTAAGTTTTTACTTACTCACTCTTTGAATACACATTTGGCAGTTTAGGGGTTCTATTCTTACACATTCACTTTCTCTTTCACTTTCTTTCTTTCGTGCTCTTCCTCTCTTTTTCTATTTCATCTTTGCTAAAATTAAAATGGAAGCTGTACAACAAATGTACAATGTCATACGCCACGGTTTATACTTTTGTACACTGCTTCTAATTAAAAATAAATACAAATAAAAATAATAATAATTTGCCTTCTTCATCTCTCCAATTTTCTTACATTCTTCTGGACAATTTGTTAAAGATGATTCTAGTATTATTGGAAGATTCAATTCCTCCATGTGGCCGAGATTTCTCATTGAGCAACAACAAAGTATTCTTCTCACCTTTTTATAGCCATGGTTGCCTTGCTCTTTCTTATAACTTTCCAAAAACTCTTTCACACTTCCACGTGTACGTCACCAGAAATCGTAAGCGCTCCTTTTCATCCATAACTTTCATTTCTAATATTTTTTCCATGCCCTTACGGAGGCTTCATACTTCAAAGGATCTCCTCCATGGGTAGGAATTTCTACTGGTGGTAGAATAAGATAGGTATTGTGTCGAGCTATGATCTCGTTGAATTCAGATTGCTTATTCAACAATGCCAATAATCCATCCATGATAACTCTGGTTTGGCTCCACCTGTTGATAAACAGACCATTGTGACTCAAGCTGGCTTGCTCGTGCCTGTGCATCAGGACTCTGAAAAGCGAGGTCCGCCATTGGTTTGCCTCGAGCATCCACAGACGCTCCATTAGTAATTGGTTTCGATCTAGCACTCATTGGCTGAGATGAAGTTTCCCCCATCTTACTCTGTTCCAATGGGTTTTCAAAGCCTAGAAATCTGGTGGACCTCGATTGTGGAATTGATCCAACTGCTAATTCACTTAGAGCAGTTTTTTTTCTTGGTCCAGAGCTCATCGTCCTCGATGATCTAGAGCTGCATCTTCAACCTTTTCTTTTCAGTAGCTCCTCCTTTGCTTTGGCCACCACCATCTTTGTGTCCATTTCCAGTTGTTCCTTTCACCGCCTTAGCTTCTCTTGCTGTTGCGTCATCTTTCGCGTCATCTCTTCTTGTTCTTCACAGACAGAAAATGTAATGTCATCTACATACAAATGCATACAATCTATTCGTAACAAATGTAATGTTTGTACACGTTGTGCTGAAACCAGCGCCATTAGCAGAACCACTTTCAGAGTTAATCTCTGCATAGACAATGATGTAATTGGAGCCCATTGTCGAAGCAGTGTGAGAACTATACTGATATCCCAGATTTCTGTATATCTAGGTTTAGGAGGGTTTTTGTTAAAATTTCCTCTCATAAATCGGGATACTAACGGATGAGCCCTGATAGGTTGTTGTCCTGAGGACTACTCTAAATAGAAGGACAAAGCACTCCGAGCACTGTTAATAGCACTATAACTCGGAAGTGGCGGCGCTGCTAGGCAGCTGTGGCTCACCTGCAGTCCGTCTGTCTTTTATTTTATTTTTATCTTCGTGCCTGTTTTTAGGGATTATTTTTGGTTTGTTAGGTTGTGTATGTGTGGGGGGTGGGAGAAACGGGGTTTTAAAGGCCTGTCCCACTAGCGCGCGATTAGACGCGACAAGCGCGACAAATTCGGACGCGGGGGTCGCGTGGGGGTCAGGCGATCCCGGTGCGAGTGAAGGGCCTGTCCCACTAGCGCGCGATTACACGCGCGACGTCCGAAGGAAGGACGTTATTTTTCATCACGTGACGATGCGCATGAGCATGCGCGTTGCACGACGTCGGGCAGTGACGTCATCACGCAACGCCACGCTGAAGACGCACAACGTCAAAACGTCATCACGTTAATCACGTTCTGCGCGACAGGATTTTGCCGCGCGTAATTTTTTAAGCAGTGTCGGTTTTTGGACACTACGCGCGATGTCGACACCAGCTACACACAACTCGACGAGACTCCGGCGATCGCAGTGGGACAGGGTCACGCGAGGCCGGGCGACTAAAGCGACCACGGTAGGTCGCGCTTGTCGCGTCTAATTGCGCGCTAGTGGGACAGGCCCTTTAGTCTCTCCCTTCGGGGGGATGCTACTTTTCTTGTCATGTCCCCCGACACCGTCTCCGTCTGTGCTGAGGCCCTAATGGCGGAGCTGGCGGCCTCCAGCTTCCAGCAGCGGCCGCACGGCTTTCGGAGCTTCAGCGGCGACCTGGCTTCGGAGCTGTGGTGCTCCAGCGACGTTCCGGCGGCGACCTGGCTTTCGGGGCTGCGGTGCTCCAGCGGTGACCTGGCTTTGGGGATGCGGTGCTCCAGCGACGTTCCGGCGGCGGGCCCTGTGGCGATGTTCCGGCATTCCAGCGACGACGACGGCGGTGGCGGCGGCCCGGTTTTGGAGGCTCGGCCGCGGGCCTGGTGGACGGCAGCATCGGAGGCCTGGATCTCCTCAGCGCAGAGGGAGAATAAGGAGGGAGAAGACAGAGACTCTAAGACTTTTGCCTTCCACCACAGTGAGGAGGTGTTTGGTGAACTCACTGTGGTGGATGTTAATTTTTTGTGTTTATTGTGCGGTTTTGTTATTTTTATATATGTATGACTGCAGGCACGAAATTTCGTTCAGACCAAAAGGTCTGAATGACAATAAAGGCTATTCATTCATTCATTCATTCATTCATTCATTCATTCAACTCAAGTGCTCATCAAAATGCAATTTAGCAAGGATCCAACACATAATTTATGCTTGCAGTATGGTAAGATATATTTGATTTTACACAGAACATCTCCCATTTCTTGGTATAGTGTCAAGTCAAACTGGAATGAAAGGACAGGTGCAGAGAATTGCTAAATTGAAATCACGAGACAGTGATTAAAGTGGGCGGAACCCCAGCCTGTCGGGCTCTGCCCGGGGTTTTTTAAAGGGGCACACAGCACCAGAAGCCAGGGATAGCCAGAAGAGGCAAGCAGGATTGATTTTCTACAGACCCGATTGGCAGCCGGTTTTTCACCTGATAAAGACTAAACCACTGATAAAGACTAAAGACTAAACCACTGATAAAGACTAAAACTGCCAAAATAAAAGGTGAAAAGAAGTGTTTGGTTTGAGTGAATCCAGTTCATCATATAGGGGTAGATAAATCAAATCCCTTTCAAGCGGGGAAACTGCAAAACATTAGAAGACGTGACAGTGAAAAACCGTCCCGGGGCCAAGAGATCTGGAAACCTGGAAAAGAGACAGTTAAGTCAGGATAAAACATGGCCGATGAAGTTACTGGAAAGTCAGCTGAGCAGCTCAAGCTGAGTAGGACAACAGCAAAACGGGCATTCTCTCATCTTGTTAACAGCATCATTAGGAACCATAAAGAAATGTCTGAAGAGGAGCTCAGGAACAATTTCAACAAACTCATGCAGGAGGCCGACAAAGTCATGGAAGCCAATGACGATGTGGAGACTGGAGGAAACTGAACAGCTGAAAGCCGACCTGGCAAAGACTGCAAAGGAGTGTGAGTTGAAACTAAAAGACGTCAAAGGGCTCATCCAGGACACTCTATGGGCAAACTTTGGGAATGCTGAATTATCCACCTCACTACAGACAGCAGATGGTGCATGTGAACTTGCTGCTGCCACCGCACCATCAAATAGCAACCAAGAAGCATATGAATTCATGCTTAAACTTATTCATGCTTAGCTATATTTAAGAGGGCGTTAGATGTGGCACTTGTGGCTAAAGGGATCAGGGGGTATGGAGAGAAGGCAGGTACGGGATACTGAGTTGGATGATCAGCCATGATCACATTGAATGGCGGTGCAGGCTCGAAGGGCCGAATGGCCTACTCCTGCACCTATTTTCTATGTTTCTATGTTTCTATGTTAAACACCTGCAGAAACTAGTAGAGACTGCAAAGGAGACGTACAGTCGGTGGAAATGTTGGGTCCCTCTGGATGAGCAAGAGAGCTTCCAGAAACGCCTAAGAACACTCGAGCTTCTTGTCCCCAAGCCGGTTTCCAGGAAGGCTGACTTCATACAGGCAAGAATAAAGAAGGACACTGAAGGATTAGCACAAGCAGCGAATGCTTTCAATTATCCTTCACCAGCCATCAGATTGAGACCCACGGCCCTTCCTACGTTTACTGGAAACAAGCGTGACTTTTATAGATGGAGGAAGGATTGGGAAGCACTGCAAAAGCAAGGTGAACCCAATGGGTCAAAGGAGGTGAAGAAGGTTCATTTGCAAGACAGTCTGGAGGCCAAAATTACAAGAGACCTCCGCCTCACAAGTTATAACAGAGCAGATGATATCTTTCGTGTCCTAGAGAACCGGTTTGGAAATCAAACAGCTATTGCTATTGAGATAGTGGAGGAGCTTCAGAGAATCCCACCGGTCAGAGGACATCAGCCACGGAAAATAGTGGAATTAATTCAAGCTGTGGAAAAGGCGCTTAAGGACTTGAGCGATCTCGGAGACACAGGCGCTATTAAAAATCCACTGATGACAAAATCAATTGAAACTAAGCTACCAGAAACCCTCAAAAAGGAATGGTTGGTTTATGGAGCTGACAAGAAGAATGCTGGGGCACCAGAGAAACGGTTTGACAGTCTCTTGTCATTCCTCAAAGAGCAGGAGAGCATATACGAACAGCTCGAGCAACTGAAGGATGAGGAGCCGAGTAGAAAGGAAACTCGGACTGAACCAAGACATGACAGAACCAGGTCTGCCAAGTTAGGAAATGACCACACAGGTTGTGTAGTCTGTGGTGACATGAAGCACAAAAGAAAGCTGTACTTCTGCAAGCAGTTTCGAGGGCTAAAGCTGCCAGAGAAAAGAGCTGCAGTAAAGAAGTTGGGAGCATGCAAAAAGTGTCTTGAAGTTCATGATGATGGTTCATACTGCAAACCTGCATATCTCTGTAAAAATCAAATCTGCAAGGACGAACAGACTCCTGAGCATCATTATTATCTGTGCCCAAACCAAGAGATGAGGAAAAGCAGTGTGGATCAGAGGAGGAGTGAATTTGGTCCAGAGGAAGATAAGAGCAAGAAGAAATATACAGTGGACCAAGAGGAGTTTTTCAGCAAACTTCCACCAGAGTTGGCAAAACAATGCCGAGATGTGTTCTCTAACACTGCATCAAGAGCCTTCAACACTGCAAAGAATCAGCCAAGCCTCCTAAAGGAAGGTGGACTGCAAGAGCACCCAATGATTATGATGCTTCTGGAGGTCGTAGCAAATGCTGGACAAAAGGTTGGGACATTAATTGACTTGGCTTCAGATACCAACTACATAACTCACAAGGCTGCAAGTAGACTGAGCCTAAGGAGTGAAGACATCACGCTTATCGCCCATAGAGTTGGGGGGATGAAGGTCCACGTAGAGACGAGGCGCTACCTTCTAAAGATCCGAGTGAAGACTCCCAAGGGCACACTCAAGTCACACCAGTTAGTTTGTTATGGATTGGACAGCATTGCAGATGTTCACAAACATGTGACACCAAAGCAGTTGCAAAAGTTCTTTCCAGAAGTCCCACTTGAGGAACTTGTGAGACCGAAAGAGATACACTTGCTCATAAGTCATAGAGAAGGTCAGCTAGCGCCTCAGAGGATTAGAACTGTTGGAGATCTCATTCTGTGGGATGGACCACTGGGAAAGACTGTTGGAGGTTGTCATTCTGAGCTGTTTGAGGAGCTTATCATGTCAGCCCACATGTCCAAAACACACTTCGCGCGATCAATGAGAACAGCTGCTTTAAAGTATGAGGAGCTCACTGACATAGTCCCTGAGGAGTCACCAAACGGACAGGTAGCCGTCAAAGTCCAGAAGTCACGTACATCAACCGCAAATCGGGACTTCTTGGATTGGTGGAAGTGGGATAGCATTGGAGCAGCATGCGAGCCAAAGTGCGGGGGTTGCCGCTGTGGAAACTGCCAGCCAGGCGGAAAAGAAATGACTCTTGCTGAAGAGAGAGAGCTCGAAGTGGTAAGGGAAGGCCTCACCTACGTGACTGGAGACCATCACAGTAAAGACCCACATTGGCATGCTAGCTATCCTTGGTTGGAAGACCCAGCTTCCCTACCAAATAATAAAAGGACGGTGGAAGCCACATTTCTCAGGACGGAGAGGCAGCTATCCAGAGAACCTGAATGGAAAAGTGCCTACACAGCTCAGGTGCACGACATGGTGGACCGAAAGGCTGCAATCAAATTGTCCGAAGACATGATTGCAAACTGGAAGGGACGTGTGTGGTATGTGAGTCACCTTATTGCTCCAAACCCCCACTCTGTCACAACCCCAGTGAGACTAGTGTGGAACAGCAGCCAAAAGTGCAATGGTGTCAGCTTGAATGATTTGCTGATGAAAGGTCCAGACGTCATCAACCAAACTCGCGCCATCCTCCTCAGATTCAGAGGTGGAATCTATGCTGCTCTGGGAGACATAAAGAGGATGTATAACTCAGTCTGGTTTGAGGACCATGAAGTACACTTACACAGATACCTCTGGCGAGATTCTGAGGACGAGGAGCTGGGAGAGTATGCTATCACAAGAGTGAACATCGGAGACAAACCTGCGGGGTGCATTGCACAGTTGGCAATGCGTGGGACCGCTAATCTTCCTTCTTTTACCAACCTCAAGGATGAGCAGGAAGTACTCCAGAAAGACAGCTATGTTGACGACATCCTCACATCTCACAACAGTCTCGACCAGTTGAGAATCATCACAGCAAATGTGGAACGAATCCTCAAAGCTGGTGGGTTTGAGCTCAAGCCTTGGGTTCTGTCTGGCCAAAGTGGGATGAAGGAGGACAGTGATGCTTTAAAGAAAAGCAAAACAAAAAGCATGATCCTACCAAACCAAATGCATGATGATGATAACAAGGCACTTGGTCTGGGCTACATTGTTGAAGAGGACATGCTCCACGTTATGGTGGGAATCAATTTCTCCAAGAGAAAGAAAAAGCTTTCTACAAGAGCAAATCAAAACTCACACGCCAAATCCCCTAACAAGAAGAGAGCTTCTCAGCCAGGTAGCAGGGCTATATGACCCCATCGGCATAGTGGCTCCTATTAAGCAAAAGGGAGCGATCCTACTACGCAGAGGTTTCCAAGAAGCAAAAGAGGGAAGCTGTTCGGTCAGAGACACATGGGATATGGCACTCTCAGATCGACTCGGGGAGGATGCAATTAAGCTCTTTGAAGAGTACGTACAACTTGGAAAAGTCAAGTTCGTCAGGGCACTGACTCCCTCTTGCTCCGCAACTGAACCCTTGGGAATCACCTTTTCTGACGGAAGTGAGCACACTTACGGGGTGGTGGTGTACCTGAGATGGGATTCAGACCATGGCCCAATTGTCAGACTGTGGAATCCAAGGCCAAGTTAACTCCCTTGGACCACAGAGGAGACGCTGTTAAAGCAGAGATGTGCGGAGCAGTGTTCGCCTCACGCTTAAAGAAGTATTTTGAGCTACACAGTCGAATTCAAGTGGAGAAGTGGTATCATCTTGTGGATAGTCAAACAATCCTTGGTGCAATACAGCGAGAAAGCTACGGATTTCAGACATTCTTCGCCAATCGCATTAGAGAGATTCAAACAAGCACCAACACTCAGGGCTGGCGGCGGATTCCTGGCCCACAAAACATCGCTGATGTAATTGCCAGAGGTGCCAGCCCTCAAGACCTTGATCAGTATTCGGAGTGGCAAAATGGACCGAAGTTCCTGGTATTGCCTGTGAGTGAGTGGCCAATAAAATCAGCTGAATAACTGGCTGCCACTGCCAGAGAGAACATCAACAAGTTACAGAAGAAAGCTTTTGTTGCAGCACTATCACGAGCCAAGGTAGTGAACCAAGAACCGGAACCAACAAACCCAAAGAGACCACCTGCAGTGTCAGCTATTCAGAACCTTGTTGATGTCAAGCGGTTCAGCATTCTAACTCAACTGATCAAGAGAGTCGCATGGATTTGGAGAGCAGCGAAGAGGTTTCTCGGCAAGAACAAAGCCCTAAACAATCCAAAGTGGGAGGCCATCTCTTTGACAGGAGTCATTACAGTAAGAGAACGAGAAAATGCTCTAAAAGACATTTTTTGTGCTGCGCAATTTGGCACAACTTTCCGAAGCACCATGACAGATCGACTAGTGGCCTATAAGGACCAAGATTCTGGGCTGATGATTTGTGGTGGCAGAGTGCAGAGCTTTGAAGAGGATAAAGTTGCTGCTCCCATCCTGCCCGTTGATGCCTGGGTGTCCATGCTGCTAGCGCGGGAGGCTCACAGGGAGAGTCATGACGGAGTGGCTGGGACCTTGCTTAAAATGAGAAGAAAGGCTTGGGTCATAAAAGGAAGGAGAATTGCTAAAAAAGTCGTTGATCACTGCATAATCTGCAAGAAAGCTAACGCAAAGAAATGTCAACAAGTAATGAGTGATCTGCCGCCTGAGAGAACTGAACCTGCTGCTCCTTTTGAGTTTACAACAGTAGACCTCTTTGGACCCTACTACGTACACGATGACGTCAAGAAGAGGGTAAAACTCAAAGTCTGGGGAGTTTGGGTCTTCTGCTGTATGGCCAGCAGAGCCATCCACACAGAGGTAGTCAACACCTTATCAAGTGAAGGGTTTCTGATGGCTTATCAAAGATTCACAGCAATCCGTGGGCACCCCAAGAAGATCTGGTCAGATCCAGGCACAAATTTTATTGGCACAAAAACAGTCTTAGAGGAACTATATAGATTTTTGGACAACCTCGACAGAGCAGCTTTGGGGGAGAACGCAGCTAAAAATGGAACGGAGTGGATGTGGACAATCCATCCTGCTGATTCTCCACACAGGAATGGCGCTGCGGAAGCTGCTGTGCGTGTTGTGAAGAGAGCATTCGAAAGTTTTGGAAAAGAATCGTCACTCAGTTATAGTGAGTTTCAGACAGCTCTTTACATGGCAGCAAACCTGTCAAATGAACGTCCAATCGACGCCAGGATACAAAGCCGGGAAGACTGCGTTCAGTACATTACACCAAATGCTCTTCTGCTTGGTCGAGCATCTCAGTGTGGAGACATTAAGACTTTTGACTTTTCCAGCTACCCCTACAAAACACTTAGAACAATGCAGTCAGAGGTGAACAAGTTTTGGAAGAGCTGGAGCCAACTCGCTGGTCCGAACCTGTTTATAAGGAGCAAGTGGCACACCACTCATAGAAATGTCACTGCCGGAGACATTGTCTGGTTAAGTGACCAAAATGCGCTGAGGGGACAATTCAAGCTGGGCAGAGTCGTCAGCTCAAATCCAGACTGCAAAGGCATCGTGAGAGACGTGAATGTACGGGTCTTCCCAAGTTACTCCATTCCTCTGACGAGGGCTTTGAAGGGAAGAACAAGGCGTTTCACTCAGGGGAAGGAGAGGATCCAAGCCACAATTGTTCACAGGGACGTTAGGCGGCTGGTTGTCTTACTTCCAGTAGAAAAACAAGACAGAAATGCATCAGGAGACCAAGTTCAAACATAGACTTCAAAGTTTGACTTTAAAGTGTCGATCTCCCAAGTGGTTCCATTGGAAGATCGAGTGGGAGGTGTCAAGTCAAACTGGAATGAAAGGACAGGTACAGAGAATTGCTAAATTGAAATCACAAGACAGTGATTAAAGTGGGCGGAACCCCAGCCTGTCGGGCTCTGCCCGGAGTTTTTTAAGGGGCACACAGCACCAGAAGCCAGGGATAGCCAGAAGAGGCAAGCAGGACTGATTTTCTACAGACCCGATTGGCAGCCGGTTTTTCACCTGATAAAGACTAAACCACTGATAAAGACTAAAAAGTAAACCACTGAAAAGACTAAAACTGCCAAAATAAAAGGTGGAAAAGAAGGTCTGAGTGAATCTAGTTCATCATTTCGGGGTAGATAAATCAAATCCCTTTCAAGCGGGGAAACTGCAAAACATTAGAAGACTTGACAATATGAACCACATATTGTTTTTTAGTACTATTTCTCCAGGCTGCAGTGATAACCTCCACGGTCCTGTTCGACAATCCAAGGCCTTGGAATGGTCTGTTCAGAACCTGCAGACCAACAAATTGATATGGTCATGCAATGGGTGACTTTCTCCTGTAACCGGATGCACCTACAAATTACTGCAGCTGGGAATCATCATGAATGGCTGTACCATCATTCTTAGTACCAATGGGAACCATGGTTGCGTTGGCCAATCTGGGATCACCAAAACGCCTGTGACGGAGTCACGTTCTATTTTGGTTAGTCATTTCGTATTCAGACAAAATGGAGGAAAAGCATAAAAGAATGAGTGCCCCCGATGTAATGAAAATGCATCCACAGCTACTGCTCCTGGATCTGGCTCCCATGAAACATATTTAGGCAACTGGTGATTCAGTCCGGATGCAAACAGATCAATATCTGGCAACCCAAATCGAGTGACAATTGTTTGAAAACTTTAGAATTCAACATCCATTCTATATTGTCATTAAATTTTCGTGACCTATGGTCTGCCACCACATTGTCTACCCCGGTAGATAGATGGCTGAAACCCAGATGTTTCTCGAAATACACCAATGCCATATAAGATTAGCCATGCTCTCGCATGAAACTGATCTTGCTCCTCCCATATGATTAATATATGCCACTCCCATGGTGTTATCAATCTGGAGTTGAACGTGTCAATTATTCATTGTGGAGCAATATGCCTTTAACCCATAAAATGCCCCCAATAATTCCTTGTGTGTGTAGAATCAAACCTTCTTGTTCATTCCATCTACCCCCACAGCTAGACTCAATGTCCGTACCCCCCATCCGAGAGCACTTGCATCAGTCTGTAAATCATTGAAGGTTCCTGCACCAAAATATTATTGGGCCAGGAACCTTCAATTAACATTAACAATCCTCCACTGCAATTCTGCTAGAGCTGTGGTTGGTAACTGTATAACCCGTTTCAAACACATTTTTGGTTACTGCAACCGACTCCTCAGCTGACTCTTTAGTGTTAATTAAGATATCATCTAAATAAGCCATGATAATGTGATTATGGGCCCTCAATAGCCCCAGCACAGGTTTTAACAATTTAGTAAATAGCCTAGGTGCTGAACTTAATCCATTAGGCAACGCTTTGTATTGCCACAGCTGTCCCATCCAATTAAATTTCAAGTACCTGCGATAATGAGCATGAATTGGCACTGAATAATACGCATCTTGCAAATCAATAGTTGCCGTATAACAACCTTGTGAGACCAGCTGTTTTGCAGTAACAAAGGTGTCCATTTTAAAAAGTCTATAGAGAACTGAAGAATTTAAGTGAGTGAGGTCCAGAATTACTCTACAAGCCCCATCTTTCTTAGGTCTGGGGAATATATTAGACACAAATTGTTGAGGATGATTAATGGCTTTCTCAATCACTCCTTTTAGGCATAAATTCTCAATCTCATCGTTAACCTGTTCAGTCTCCTGGAGCAGAAAACACCAACATTTTATTTGGTTTGTGCTGCTGAGGTGGATCTATCCCTGAGATAAACTCAATGGTAGAACCTGACACAGTATTTAGTATAAACATACCACATGTTATACAGCACGTGTTATACAGTACATGTTCCCTCTGCAGTTGGCCTGTAAGCCTGCTGTCTGCTCATATTGGGGTTGAAGCCACTCTGTCTTGGTGAGTAACCTCGTTGCCCCACTGGCCTCCCCCTGCTCGGTCCAGCACCTGGATCCGACCTTCAGTACACAAACCCAGGTTTCCGAATAGGTGGCCGTGATATGCTGGGCTTCATCAAACCAATTGTTTTTGCCTCATCATCAATATCACGTATTTGTTTAACAAGGTCTGTTCCAAGCAGGAACTCAGGTGTTTGTATATTTGTCGCCTTACACAGAGCAGCAACTTTTGATTGAGAGTTGGCCTGATGGCGATTTTTCTAATGCAATTAACTTCAAAGAATGAATTGCATAATAGAGCCAACATATCTTTTTGTTTTGCTTTTTTTGAATATATTTTTATTAGAGGCCATACATATAACAAATAATATAGCATTTTTTTCCAAATATAGTTGATACATCTTTCCAAAATTATATAAATGTTAACAAAATATATATATTGGCCTCACTTTTTTTTTATAGAGTGAAAAAAGTATAAAGAAAGAATAGTGAATAATTATAAGAGTATGATTATAGTTGATTAATATAAAGAAGAGAGAGAAGAGGAAAAAAATAAAATAAAATAAAATAAAATAAACAAAAACAAAAAAAACAAAAAAAAAATACTTGTGGAAAAGAAAACGGTATACAACTTATCAATGAGTGGAACAATTTCTAATTATAATATATAGAGACAAGTATATAAATCTGATCTTAAACATTTTTGTTTGTTCTTTCCACCGGGTACTCATTGAGTTTCGATGCTGAGCCCAGCTACCCCTTCATGTAATCAGTGAATGGAGACCATATTTGTTCAAAAATCTCAGGTTTATCCATTAGGATAAATCTAATTCTCTCCAATTGTAATGTCTCCAACATTTCCACTGTCCACATTTTAATTGTCAGGGATAATGGTCCCTTCCAAAATTGTAATATTAATTTTTTCCAATTATTAAACAGTAATCCAGAAAATTTCTTTGATTTACTGTTAAAATTTGATTTGAATCTAAAACCCCAAATATAATTAATTTTGAGTCAGGGCTTAATGTGATCTTTAAAACGGTGGAAATAATTTTAAAAATCTCAGTCCAATAACTTTTAAGTTTTGTACATATTACAAAACTATGATTTAAATCGGCTTCTATGTGCTGACATTTATCACATAATGGTGATATAGTAGGAAAAATTCTATTTAATTTCTTTTTTGAGTAATGTAATCTATGTATTACTTTGAATTGTATCAAAGTATGTCTGGCATTTAACAAACAGCGATGAATTCGTTGTAAGCTTTCTTCCCATAAATCTTCTGTTATAGGTAAACCAATTTCATTTTCCCATTTTTGTCGGAATAGTTCCGTTTTTGGCATTTCCCTGTCCAAAAAAATATTATATATATATGCTATTAATTTTTCTGTTGTTGGGTGCTTGTTAAGTACTTCATCCAGTATACCTGGCTCTCTATTTCTGTAATTTAGTGTATTTAATTTGACATAATCTCTAATTTGTAAATATCTAAATAGATTATTTGCTTGCAGTCCATAAATCTCTTTCAACTCCTGGAATGAGAGGAATTTCCCATTCCTGTAAAGATGTTCTATCCTTATTATTCCTAAGTTTTTCCAATGTCTAAACCCCACATCCAATGTCGAAGGTTTGAACATAGGATTATTCATAATTGGTAAACAAAGTGGTATAGTTTCTAAATGTAAAGTCTTAATGATTTGTTTCCAGGTACGTATATTATTTAAAATTATAGGGTTTTCCTTATATAATTTTTTTTGTACCACCCCAGGGACAAGGAGTATTGTGCTTATGTTGAAAGGGAAACAATCTTCCTTTTCAATTCTTAACCAAGCTGGGTCTTGTTCCATCTGTATCAACCAATAATTAAAGTTCTTAATCTGAAGTGCCCAAAAATAATATTAAAAATTAGGTAAAGCTAATCCACCATTTATCTTAGATTTACATAAGTGTGTTTTCCTTATTCTATGATTTTTGTAATCCCAAATGAAGCTATTAACTATAGAATCAATTAAAAAAAAAAAATTTTAGGAAGAAATAACGGAATGGCTTGAAATAAATATACTAATTGAGGCAGAAAAATCATTTTAATGGCATTTATTCTACCGATTATTGATATCGGTAATTTGATTATTAGCTATTTTAAATGGAAATTTTTGTAATTTATTCAATTTAATTCCTGTTATAGGCATAATTTCACTTTTATTCCAGTTAATTCTATAACCTGAGAACTCACTAAATTCATTTATCACTTCAAGTACTTTAGGGATGCTAACCTCTGGTTTTGTTATATACAATAAAACATCATCTGCATATAAAGATATTTTATTAATTGTAGTTTTAGTATTATATCCATAAATTTCTGGTTCTACTCTAATCCTTTCGGCTAATAATTCTATAGCGAGTGCAAATAGTAACGGTGATAATGGGCAACCTTGTCTACAACCCCTAGAAAGTTTGAATTTTGCTGATAACATTTGGTTTGTTAGGATTCTTGCTGTTGGGCCTGAATATAAAATTCTAACCAATTTGCAAAATCCTTCTCCCAGTTGAAATTTCTGCATTATCCTAAATAAATAAGGCCATTCAACCTGGTCAAACGCCTTCTCCGCATCCAGGGATATAACTGCTAATTCAACATCAGTCATTCTTTTCGAGTAGATAATATTAAACAGACGTCTTAAGTTATAAGTGGAGTAACGTTTAGGAATGAAACCTGTTTGATCATGATGTATTAATCTATTGATCACTAAACTGAACCGTTGAGATAAAATTTTTGTTAATATTTTTTTATCTGTATTTAAAAGAGCTATTGCTCTGTATGATCCTGGGTCTTCTGGATCTTTGTCTGCCTTAGGAATAAGTGTAATTGTGGATTCTTTTAAGGTTTCTGGAAATTGTTCTTGTTCGTAGGCAACTTTGTACATAGTTTGTAACCGTGGGACGATCAAATCATGAAATTTCTTATAAAATTCAACCCCCAAACCATCGGGTCCTGCAGCTTTACCATTCTTCAATGATCTAATTGATTCCTCAATATCTTTTGCTGATATTTTGGCATCTAATAATTCTCTACCTTCCCGATCTAATCCATTAATGTTACATTTCTGGAGAAACGTTTCTATTGTCGCGGGTTGATCCGTCACTTTTGATGTATAAAGTTTTTGATAATATTGTTGAAGTCTATCATTAATATCTTTTGGTAAAGTTAATATATCTACTTGTTCAGATTTGACCTTATGTATCATTTTTTCTTCTTTTTTTCTTAGTTGCCGAGCTAACAATTTATGCGGTTTATCCCCAAATTCAAAATGTATTTGTTTGGTCTTTTGAAAGAGTTTGATAACATACTTTGATTGTATCTCATTTAATTTGTATTTTAATGTTACAATTTTATTATGTATAACCCTAGATGGAGACATAGCATTTTCCATGTCCAACTGCCTTATTTCATTTTCCAATTTCTGTTGAATCTTTCTATTTTCTTTATTCAGATATGCCTGCGCTGAGATTGTAGCACCCCCCCGTATAAAAGCTTTAAATGTGTCCCATAAAAGAGATGATGAAATTCCAGGTTTATCATTGGTTTCAAAAAATAATTCAATCTGTTTAACCAGATAATCTGAGCACCTTTTATCGTTTAATATATGAGGATTAAGTCTCCATTGCGAATATCCTTTAGTTATACCCTTTAAGTTAATCTTAAATGTTAATGGAGCATGATCCGAAATAATAATATTATGGTATTTTGAGTCATACGTAAATGGGACAAGTTTTGAATCTATTAGAAAATAATCTATCCTGGAATATGTTCCAAATACCGGCGAGTAAAATGAGAATTCTCGGCCATTAGGATTAACATTTCTCCAAATATCTTTGACATTAACTGATCTAATAAAGGAATTTATGAATTTGTTTGATTTAGAAATAACCTTCCTTTTGATTGAAGATCTGTCCAAATAATTATCCAAAGTGCAATTTAAGTCGCCCCCAATTATTAGATTGTTCTGTGTTACTGTAGGGATAGTGTTAAATATTTTCTTAAAGAATAGTGGATTATCAAAATTTGGGCCATATATATTCATAAGTACAACCTTCTTCGAGTATAATTCACCCGTGACTATTATATATCTGCCTTCTGGGTCCTCTATTATTGAACTATGTTTAAATTGAATACCTTTACGGATAAGAATGGCAACTCCACGAGATTTATGAGTGAATGATGAATGATACACCCTAGAAATCCAATTTGCCGTTAACCTATATTGTGCCTCCTTTTTTAGATGAGTCTCTTGAAGATAGATTATATCAGCTTGTATTCTATTTAATTGCGCCAAAACCTTACCTCTTTTGATTGGTTCATTAATACCTTTTACATTCAACTACAGAAGGTGATTCCATCACCCCCCTTTTTCTTGTTAGTGTCTTGCATTTGGATGTTATGGTGGATTATAATGAGGTAGATGTCTCAGCACATATATCCCAATTTCGCACCCTAGTTTATGATCAACTAATACTAATAACATTATTTGACATACATATCCCCTCCAGTCTACTGTATAATTCCATTCAAAAGTAAAGTAATATAATTCCACATATAATATATTTAAAAAAATAATATAAAAAAGAGAAAAGAAAAAGTTAGTAATATTATTGGAAAGGTGCAGGAAAGAAAGAGTGTCTAAAGCTACATAAAGTGGTGTTAGTGTAAGCCACACTAGCGTGGCTGTTAAACTACGGACTTCTGTGGGGAAAAAAAAAGATGTTTGTATTTCCAGTTCCGTAAATGCCTTAAGGGCAATATATTTAGGGGCGGGGTGTTACATATCCATTCTTATTAATACTTTGTTGATATAATTTGCTGTTATCTCTGCCTATATTATATATATAAATAAAAGATCACAATATGTATTATTAATAACTCTACTACAAATGATGGTATCAGTAAAGACATGTTACTTCCATTTTAAATATACATTATTCTCATCAGATCCCGCGGGGGGCACGTCGAGCCATGTTGCCAAGAACAGCTACTTATCTAGATACAATTAAAAAAAAATTATTTATTTATTTTTTTATTTTTTATTTTTTTTAGTTCTTTTCTCTTCTTTTCTTTTTTACAATTATCAAATTATTAGTTAACTATACCCTCATTGATTTATAAGCTACTTTTTCTTTATCTTTATTTCTAAAAAAATAATAGATAAGTATTATTAATGTTTTACATGTATGATAAAATGAATTATCTGATATCTGTAAACTTGTTTAAGGTATCGTAATTGATTATCTTTAATAAAAAAATATTACAAAATATAATTTGCTGTTATCGTTTTAGGTTATTTAAGGAGGTATCGCATATATTTATTAATAATGGTTAGTACTGAACTAATACTATTATATATTAGTTTATTGTTAATAATCATTGAACTCTTCAATAATCACTTGAACTCTCCAAGTCCAATAATTTTACAAGTTCATCATTCTTCCTCCTTAATGCTGGTTGTGGATCGGCATCAGGTAAGTGTTGAGTATAATTCAAGTTCATTATTCTTCCTCCTCTTCTTCATCATCGTCTTCTCTCTGTGTTCCCTTCTTCTTCTTCTTCTTCTTCCTCATCCAACTCCTTCTCGATTTTACGTGCGAACTCCAGAGCTTCGGTATGTTTAGTGAAGTGGTGCTCTTCATTGTCGTAGCTCACTCGTAGTGTGGCAGGATACATCAGGCCATATCTCATGCCCTTTATATTCCTGAGGATGTGCCTTGTTTCAGTAAAAAGGGCTCTTCTCCTGGCAACTTCCGCAGAATAATCTCTGAATATGCTGATCTTATCACCATCATAAAACAGATTCTGTTTACGAATTATTATCTTCATCATATCTTCCAAAACATGATCGTAAACCACTTTCACAATCAGTTGTCTTGGTGGCGAACCCGTCTTTGGACGTCGTCTCAGTGCTCTGTGCGCTCGACCAAGTAGGGGTGCTTGATCCAAATTCAAGACATTCTTCAAAAGATTTGCAGCAAACTCTCTGGTGTCTTGAGCTCCCTCCTTGCCTTCACGCACACCCTCGATACGCAAGTTCTTACGTCGTTGCCTTCCCTCCAAGTCAATACATTTCTCAGTTATTTTATTCAATAAATCTGTTAAACGCTTGTTCTCGGAGAGAAGTTTCTCATTCGCCTTAGCACTTGAATCCGCAATATTGGTCAGTTCCTTTATTGCTTCGTGTTGTTGATCAAGTGTTCTCATAATAGGTTCCAACTTGCGATCAGCTGAGAGCTCCAAACCACCAACTTTCTGATTAATACTCCGTTACATTGACGACTGCTTTGGTGTCACCTCCTGCACCCACGCAGAACTGACTGAC
The DNA here is from genome assembly GCA_963514005.1 of Raja brachyura. The sequence goes on from OY740790.1 coordinate 74,315,572, forward strand.
TTCATCCATTTCACCACCAACTTCCATCCGGCACTCAAATATACTTGGACCATTTCCGACATTTCCCTACCATTCCTTGACCTCACCATCTCTATTGCAGGTGATACACTCCTGACTGACATCCACTACAAACCAACTGATTCCCACAGCTACCTGGACTACTCTTCCTCCCACCCTGCTTCCTGTAAGGACTCCATCCCCTATTCCCAATTCCTCCGTCTACGGCGCATCTGCTCCCAGGATGACGTGTTCCACACCAGGTCATCGCAAATGTCCTCGTTCTTCAGAGAACGGGGTTTCCCCTCCCCCACTATAGATGAGGCTCGCACCAGGGTCTCCTCCATACCCCGCAACACTGCCCTCTCTCCCCATTCCCCCACTCACAACAAGGGCCGAGTCCCCCTGGTCCTCACCTTTCACCCCACCAGCCAGCGCATACAACAGATAGTCCTCCGCCAGTTTCGTCACCTCCAACGTGACCCCTCCACTCGCCACATCTTCCCATCTCCCCCCCTGTCTGCCTTCCGCAAAGACCGCTCCCTCCGCAACTCCCTCGTCAATTCTTCCCTTCCCTCCCGCTCCACTTCTTCCCCGGGCACTTTCCCTTGCAACCGCAAGAGATGCTGCACTTGTCCCTTCACCTCCCCCATCCACTCCTTTCAGGGACCCAAACAGTCATTCCAAGTCCGACAGAGGTTCACCTGCACCTCCTCCAACCTCATCTACTGCATCCGTTGCTCCAGATGCCAGCTGATCTACATCGGTGAGACCAAGCGGAGGCTGGGCGATCGTTTCACCGAACACCTGCGCTCGGTCCGCAATAACCAACCCGACCTCCCGGTGGCTCAGCACTTCAACTCCCCCTCCCACTCCGTATCCGACCTCTCGGTCCTGGGCCTCCTCCACGGCCAGAGTGATCAACACCGCAAGTTGGAGGAACAGCACCTCATATTCCGCTTGGGGAGTCTGCATCCTCTGGGCTTAAACATTGGATTTTCTCAATTCTGTTAACCCAGACTGCCTCCCCCCCACCTCTCCCTCAGCCCTCTGGCCCTGACATTCCTTCTCCATCTCCCCACCCCAGTCGCACTAGCTTCTCATTTTCACACCACAAACAGCTTACAATGGCCTGCTTCCTTTATCACCAATACTTTTTTGCATATCTTTCACTCATTGTTCCTTATCTCTCCACATCACTGTTTATATCTCTCGTTTCCCTGATCCCTGACCAGTCTGAAGAAGGGTCTCGACCCGAAACGTCGCCTATCTCCTTCGCTCCTTAGATGCTGCACCCGCTGAGTTTCTCCAGCCTTTTGTGTAACCCCCAACTTTCTGATTAACTTCATGCATCTGTTGTTTTAGATCAGCATCTGCTTTTATCTTCCATTCATCCATCATCATTTTTACTGTGGTTACAACTTCATTTTTCAACTCCTCTTTGACTTGTTCTTTAAATATTCCGATATCAACTCTGAGCAGCTTAAATTCTTCCTTATATTCTTTCTTCATATTTTTAAGCTCACCCATAATGGTAGTTTTCAGATCCTCCATTTCAGATTTCTTCCTTGGGATATCCTCCAGAGAGCCAGTCAAACTCGAGGTCGAGGCTTCAACTGGGCCTACCTCTTTTTTCAGCTCTGATTTTCTCTGTTTGGGAGGGGGAGTTCTTTTCATCGACATTACTGCTTTAAAAGTCGCTCGCCTGATAACGTCAGGGGCCTTATCTGCTGCTGGTGCCGTTCACAAACACTCCTCTCTGGTAAGTAGCTATAAATTACCCTGTTTTTTCCTGTTTTTTAATACAATTTTTACGGAGCTGGACGGTGCTGGTTCCTCCTACTCCATAGCACCACCGGAAGTCCCAACATATCTTTTTGAGTTTGAGTAATCATAGTCCCTTTGACCATAGTGCCAAATGCAGTAATTGCTGCAGCCGCCAGTTGGAGGATGCGTTGATGCCGAACCTCCTGTCCTCTCATAGAAGGACTCATGGGTGCCCAGATTACTGGGTTCACCGTGGGCACTTTCAGTGATGCACAGTAAACAGGTGTCTTATATTTATAGGTAGCCTCTTGCATCATAAATTGCTGGAGCTGGTGAGACACTAAATAATTGATATTGTTGGCAAGGTACACCTCCATTGCCTCACCAGTCCCCTCCTGAATAGCAAACTCATTGCAATATCCGGGACACCCGGAGCGTGGCTCTTGTGCTCTGGTGTTTGCACATAAGCAGGGACACCAGACATAGGGTCAACTGCATCCTGCCCCGCTTCTCTCAAGTCATATTGTAGGAAGGCATCCTCCAGTCCTAAACAAGGCGCTGGAAGGAAATCTCCTTGCTGATAGTCCACATATTCCTCTTGATATGGGCTTTGTTGAACAGCTGTCTGGGGAATCACTGGGCCCTTAGACCCTTGATTTATCAAAGTTTGGAGCATCTTCTCCATATTTTGCATCCTCCCCCACATTCTTTTATTATCTGGAGGGGAGTCACCTTCTTCCTCAGACTCGTCTGACAACACGGGTCTGATAGATGTTCTTTTCCTTTTTGCCTTACTATGGCTATCGGTGGCCTCAGGCTCCTGAGTCCCTGGAGCTGGTATAGAAAGTTCACCTCTACTATAACGGCTGTCGGTAAAATGGCACCCGGTATCGGAACCGGTGTTGCCGCGCTAATCTCCCTACCCGATCTAATTTGTGAATCCGCATTACTGGACCCACGCTACTATAAACTTTCCTACCTGACCGCTCCATACCACCAACTCCTACTGACTGCTCGAGCCAGCTTTACAGAGTTAACAGTTCCCAGGCAAAGTTTTCAAAACCACTTACCTGGGAGGTTTCTATTTACCGCTGGTGGAGCTGCGCCCTCTAGCCCGTTCAGTGCGACATGCGCAGACGTAATGACTCACGTGACTCCGAAGTGAAATCTGTTAATCTATAACCATAATTCGTTTCACTCAAGCAGGCAGTATGTGTACTATCTGTTTCTTCTCGATACATGAGTTTTCTGTAGCTTTTCCTTCAAAACCATAACATACTGATAATGTAGAGAACATCTCAAACCCCAGGTGCTAAAAGATGATGCTAATTCAAATGCAATGCGCTTATCAAGCAACTCAAAACAATCCAAGGTCAGTCTGGCTAGAATCTCCAGACAAATTGAAAAAAACACTTTCTGATGGCTCTGTTACAGAAGTCTATTAAAATTAAAGCTATGATTTCAAATTCAAACAGTAATAATCGATTTGTACTCACAATTCAGTGATATGTCTTCAGATAAGTCTCGATGCTGTCAATAGATCTCAAGGCCTTTCTCTGGACGAAATCTATTGTCTTCAGTTCCTCCTGGAACCGCTTTCTTCTGGCTAAAACTTCTCTGAGAATCTTAGTTAATCATTTGTCTTCATCTCTGGGACTAGTTTCGCTCCTGTGATGGAGGTCTTCTTCGATTTAATCTTCTGTCCCTCAGGCAATTCCCTCAGGTCAGCACCCTTCTTCAGACAGATTGTAGTAGAAAGGGGAAAGTTGAAAAAGAGGTAGGCATGGGTCAAAGCCTGGTAAGTGAAGGAGATTTAATTGGCAGATGGGTTGATGTCCAGAAGTGAGCCAAAAAGGTGGGATAGAAGAGGGGTGACGTGTAAAGCCAGAATGAGAGATGCATGTGGAAGGGAACCGAGGGGATGGAATGGTAAGATTAAACGATAACTTACCAGTTTGAAGTTTGATTGTTATTTTATGAGGATTTACGATGAGGGATTACCTGAAGAAGGCCATCCCCATGCATGCGCGTCAATATTCAATGCATCGGTGTGAAGTCACAGATAACAGTTTTTGAACTAACATAGTAAGATTATAGATGACTAGAACTACCAGATGATCGTTAAATTACGAGGGTAGGGAGCGGAGGGCACGTAATCCCTCATCGTAACTCCTCATAAAATAACGATGAAACTTAAAACTGGTAAATTCTCGTTTAATCTTACTATTTTACTTCGGAGTCACGTGAGTGACTACGTGAAGACTTTGAAGGTCTGTGATTTCATGCCGAGAACGAGTCCACTCGTCACAGCTGCATTATTTGACCAGGACGAGTGAGAAAACACTCACAGAGGGTACAGAGGATGACACAGAGTGTAGTTGAGGCCGGTTCATTGGTTATATTTAAGAGGGAGTTAGATGTGGCCCTTGTGTCTAAGGGGATCGGAGGGTATGGAGAGAAGGCAGGTACGGGATACTGAGTTGGATGATCAGCCATGATCATATTGAATGGCGGTGCAGGATCGAATGGCCGAATGGCCTACTCCTGCACCTAATTTCTATGTTTCTATGTTTCTAAAAATGAATGCATTCAAACATGACATGTTTTAACAATAGTAATGGTTTAATAACAGAAAAGAAAAATAAACAGTGACCCTCTCACCCAGGGCGAAACTGTGAAACAGAACTTAAAACAGACAGCCTATCACAGGATACAGACTTTCTGCCACCCTTGTGATTAATGTATGCTACCGCTGTAGTATTGTCAATCTGAAGTTGGACATGCACATGATGCCTTTTGGTACAAAAAGCCTTTAACCCATAGAGTGCACCCAACAACTCTAAATAGTTAATGCCGTGTGATTGAAGAATGGATGCTTCCTGCAGATCCCATCTGCCACCGCAGCTTGAGACAGTATCAGTAGCACCCCAACCTAGTGCACTGGCATCAGTCTGCAGAACAATTGATGGTGCATTGACTAGAATAGTACCAGAGCAGCACTGAATATTGGCTATCCACCATTATAACTCAGATAGAGCATCAGCTGATAGCTGCATGGGTCTATCGAAATGACCTCTCTGAAGTGTAAGTGCCTGTTCCTTTCCACGCTGTAAATTTTGGTAGTGCAAAGGCCCGAATTGAGCAGCTGGGAATGCTGCCACTAATTTTCCAATTACCCGAGCCACATGTCTAATATAAGGGAGATAATCAACAATGAGTTTCCTGCAGGCTTCTAAGTCTAATTGCTTGCCCTGAGGCAGAGTTACTCACATGTGTATTGAATTAAGGGTGAACCCCAAATAGTAAATTATCTTAGATGGCTGCCACTAATAGATATGTGAAGAGAAAGAGATTAGTTATAACAAATGTAGGTCCCTTGCAGTCAGAAACAGGTGAGTTGATCATGGGGAACAAGGATATGGTGGAGCAATTGAATAACTACTTTAGTTCCGTCTTCACTAAGGAAGACATAAATAATTAGCCAGAAATAGCAGGGGACCGCGGGTCAAAGGAGGAATTGAGTGAAATCCACGTTAGTCGGGAAGTGGTGTTGGGTAAATTGAATTGATTAAAGGCCGATAAATCCCCAGGGCCAGATAGTCTGCATCCCATAGTACTTAAGGAAGTAGCTCCGGAAATAGTGGATGCATTAGTGATAATCTTTCAAAACTCTTTAGATTCTAGAGACCACACCTGGTGTATTGCGTACAGTTTTGGTCTCCAAATCTGAGGAAGGACATTATTGCCATAGAGGGAGTGCAGTGAAGGTTCACCAGACTGATTCCTGTGATGTCAGGACTGTCTTATGAAGAAAGACTGGATAGACTCGGTTTATACTCTCTAGAATTTAGGAGATTGAGAGGGGATCTTATAGAAACTTACAAAATTCTTAAGGGGTTGGACAGGCTAGATGCAGGAAGATTGTTCCCGATGTTGGGGAGGTCCAGGACAAGGGGTCACAGCTTAAGGATAAGGGGGAAATCCTTTAGGACCGAGATGAGAAGGACTTTTTTCACACAGAGAGCGGTGGGTCTCTGGAACTCTCTGCCACAGAGGGTAGTTGAGACCAGTTCATTGGCTATATTTAAGAGGGAGTTAGATGTGGCCCTTGTGGCTAAGGGGATCAGAGGGTATGGAGAGAAGGCAGGTACAGGATACTGAGTTGGATGATCAGCCATGATATTGAATGGCGGTGCAGGCTCGCAGGGCCGAATGGCCTACTCCTGCATCTAATTTCTATGTTTCTATGGCACCATTTTAGACTTAACCGGATGGATAATGAATTCAATCTTTTCGAAAACGAGCTTCGTAGCTGACGCAGATAATTCAGCTAATTCAAAAGTCCTCCCAATTACTAAAATGTTGTCCAAATATGCCATGACAATATGATTTTGTGCTCTGAGTAACCCCAGAAATGGTTTGAGCAATTTTGTGAATAGTCTGGGAGCTGAAGTTAATCCATTAGGAAAGCTTTAAACTACCAGAATTGATCCTTCCAGTTAAACTTCAAAAAAAATCTGTGCTGCTCATGAATGGCCACTGAATAGTAAGCATCACTGAGGTCAATGCTTGCCATATAACATCCCTTGGAAATCAGTTGTTTAGCTGTAACAAAAAATTTCCATTTTGAAATGTTTATACTGCACAAAAGTGTTAAGCTCTGTCAAATCTAGAATAATTCTACATCCTCCATCCTTTTTTGGCCTCATAAAGATATTGGACACAAATTGATAAGACTCACACCTTGCCCTTTCAATTACACCTTTTTTAAACAAAGAGTCTCGCTCTTTTTGTGCACTAATACACTCCTGTTGTGAGAACACAAACTTACGGCCAGGTGTGTGCTGAGCACGTGGAGGCAAGTCGGAAATGAACTCAATTTGGAAACCTTTAATACTATACTCGGCAAGCTCTGTATCCAATGGCTCGCCGGTGAAGGCTGGGACCGCAAATCTGGATGCTGTGGCCAATACACCCGATGGTTCCTCTAGCCCAACTGTGCCTCCATACTCTGGGTCAGCATAGCACTGCCCTCGTATCCTCCCATCATTTGACAAGGAGATATCACGCAGCCCTGAGACAGGCGCTACTGCCTCGGGTTCAATAAATTCCCCGGTCTCCAATAGCTCCTTCCTCTGGAGCGTAGCATGCTGGAGCAACCTCTCCACAAGGCTCTCCAGCTGGGCCAGGCTGCCGGTAACACTGCCCTCAGGAGGGAACTCGTCCACCTCCTCCTGGCCTGACTCCTCAGAGTGCAGGGCCCTTACAGACTTTCTCGTGGCTTTCCTTCCCCGTGGAGTAGCCTGCCCCATGGAGTTGGCCGCACCAAGTCTGTGGCTGCTGGCTGCTCTGCCAGCGGCTCTATAGGTAAATTCAGCGGTCGCACGCTGTCCGCAGGCCCGTGGTCTTCCGCAGCTGTTTTGGTCGCGGCTCGCCTCTTCACCTTGGACATGTTTGCACAATTCACAACACAAGTATTCTCCAATAAACGGACTCCGGACCGGGAGCAACGATTTCAGCCTTTTGTGTCTAAGTTGGACTTGCTAAAAGGGTATTGGCAAGTTCCTTTGACCAGGCGGGCGAGGGAGATCTCAGCGTTCGTTACGCCTGATAACTTACTTCAGTACACGGTAATGGCATTTGGAATGCGCAATGCGCCGGCAACCTTCCAACGGATAGTGAACATGGTATTGTATGGTTTGTCCTTCTGTGAAGCATACCATGATGATTTAGTTGTGTGCTCCAGGTCTTGGATCGAACACATCGGTCCTCTGAAGGAGGTATTTTGTCGTCTAGTGGAAGCAAATCTAACGATCAATCTGGGGAAGTGTGAGTTTGGCCAGGCCACGGTGACGTATCTGGGTAAGATGGTGGGCCAGGGTTCGTGCTCTCGAGGACAAGATGGGACATATTGTCGTATTTTCTGTTCCAACATCTAGGACTGAACTCCGTAGGTATCTGGCTATGGTTGGATACTATAGGGGGTTCTGTCCTAACTTCTCTGCAGTGGCTGCTCCTTTGACGGATTTGCTGAGTCCGAAGGTAGCTTTTGTGTGGTCCGCTGAGTGTCAATAACCCTTTGATCATACTAAAGGTCTTCTAGTGCGCGCACCTGTGCTTGCGGCACCTGATTTTGAGCGTCCATTTAAGCTGGCAGTGGATGCTAGTGATTGTGGGGTTGGTGGGGTTCTTATACAGGATGTTTCAGATGGGGTGGGGCATCCAGTTTTGTACTTCTCTAAGAAGTTTAATCCCCATCAGATGTGGTACTCCACCATTGAGAAAGAAAGCCTTGCTGTGTTAATGTCTCTGAGTCATTTTGAGGTTTATGTGGGCTCCTCGAATTTCTCTGTCATCGTATTCACGGATCATAACCCTTTGGTCTTTTTGCAGAACATGAAGAATAAAAACCGGCGGTTAATGAGCTGGATTTGGCAGCTGCAAGAATACAACCTGCAGTTCAGGCATATCAGGGGCAAGGGTAACATCTTGGCTGACACCTTGTCATGCCAGTAGTGTTTAGTACTGAATAGTTTCTTCCGAAGCTTATTCAGTATCTTTGGGTGGGGGTGTTAGGCGCTTCCCCCCACTGCCCCCCCCCCCCCCCCCCCCCGGTGAATGCTATGTACTTACCTTTTCTGTTTCTCTCCTGAGTGCAGGCCCTGTGGCTGGTAGTCAGGAATCAAGGGGTTAAGAGCCCTGTTTATTGTATATTGTTTCGTATATTTGTCTATTAATGTTGTATTAGGACGGATAAGGGTTGACCTGAGGGTTTTTGTGTGCTTTGTTACAGAGTTATCTCTCTTTAGGCAGGATTAGAGATTCCAGTTCGACAGTCCATTGCGAGGCTGGCTGGAGCACTGTTATATTTATTTGTTAGTCGATTCTTGTCCCTGACTGTGTCGTTTAAATCAGATTCGGGTCTTTGTCGTCTTTTAACAAAATGAAAGACAATTTTCTTAAACTTGAAACTCGTTTTTGATTATGTTACGCGACTCTGATTGAGACATATGCAACAACTCTAAACAGGTGAAGGTTTGTGAATAATGTGAGGAACATGACAGAGATTTGTTCAATTATGAAACATAGAAAGGGTAGACAGTCAAAACCACTTTTGCAAAATGGAATTACCAAATTTGGGAGAACCTAACTTTAAGGTGAAAAGGGGGATGTCTGCTATGCTCGCTTCTATGCTCGCTTTGACCGGGACAACAAAACTCCCACCATCAAAGTTGCTCCACCCCCGAATGAACAACCCCTCAGTCTCTCCACCTCTGCTGTACAAGACGCACTGAGCAAGGTGAATGAGCACAAAGCTGCCGGCCCCGATGGCATCCCCGGGCGGGTGCTCAGGGCATGTGCCGGACAACTATCCCTGGTCCTCACTGACATTTTCAATCTGTCACTGGCCCAGGGTGTCGTCCCCACTTGCCTCAAGACATCCACCATTGTGCCAGTGCCCAAACAATCAGCGACAGGGAGTCTCAACGACTACCGGCCAGTGGCACTCACCCCTGTCATCGCTAAGTGCTTTGAGCGGCTGATCCTGGCTCACCTCAAAGCCAGCCTCCCCCCCCACACTGGACTCCCACCAATTTGCCTACCGGTCAAACAGGTCTACAGAGGACGCCATATCGACGGCCCTACACTCTGCCCTGACCCACCTGGACAGCAACAACACCTACATCAGGCTGCTGTTTATTGACTTCAGCTCTGCCTTTAACACTGTCATACCCGCTAGCTTGATCACCAAACTCAGCGGTCTTGGCATCTCCACCTCCCTCTGCAATTGGACACTGGATTTCCTCACTAACAGACCACAGTCTGTTAGGGTCAACAACCTCACCTCCTCCACTATAACACTGAACACCGGCGTGCCACAGGGCTGTGTGCTCAGCCCTCTCCTCTACTCCCTCTTCACGCATGACTGCATCCCCAAGTATGGCTCCAACGCCAGCATAAAATTTGCCGATGACACCACGGTGGTAGGACTGATCAGTGATAATGACGAATCAGCCTACAGGGAGGAGGTCCAGCACCTGACTACCTGGTGTGCCAACAATAACCTCGTCCTCAACTCCCAGAAGACGAAGGAAATAATTGTTGACTTTCGGAAGAACAGAGGGGGCAGACACACCCCCATCCATATGAACGGGACTGAGGTGGAGCGGGTCTCCAACTACAAATTCCTCGGGGTACACATCTCGGAGGATCTGTCCTGGTCCCTCAACACCTCAAAGCTAATCAAAAAGGCACAGCAGCGCCTTTACTTTCTGAGGAGGCTCAAAAAAGCCCACCTGTCCCCCCAGATCCTGACGAACTTCTACCGCTGCACATTGAAAGCATCCTGACCACCTGCTTTACGGTATGGTACAGCAGTTGCACCGTGGCAGACAGGAAGGCACTACAATGGGTGGTGAAAACCGCCCAGTACATCATCGGTGCCCCGCTCCCTGCCTTGGATGCCCTGCACCGAAAACGGTGCCTGAAGCAGGCCGGAAAGATCATCAAGGACCCCTCACACCCTAATCATGGACTGTTTGCCCTCCTCCCATCAGGGAGGCGGTACAGGAGCCTCAAGTCCCGCACCAGTAGGACGAAGAACAGCTTCTTCAACTACACCATCCGACTGCTGAACTCGGAGCCCAGCTGATAGATTTGTCTGTACCCTGTATTTATTTATTTTCCATACTGCTACCACTGCACTCTGTATTTATTTTTCTATATCGCTATCACTAAGAACGACGCTAAACTGCATTTCGTTGTACCTATACTTGTATTTGTGCAATGACATTAAACTTGAATTGAATTGTCTGGATGAGAAAATGGGGTAACGGATGTGTGAATGGGTGATCAATGGAATCAGTGGGTAGAAGGGTGGTTTCCGTGCGATATGTCTAAAAATAAATTAAAAACTAAGACAAAACGATGCTCCATTTCAAGCATTTCTGTGCGATGCTTTCCGAGAAAGAATTTCCAGTCAATTAACTCTTTCCACGGGGCAGCTCAGTAGCCAGCGACCCCCACCTCGACTTGGTATTCAATGCCTGGTACCAGGGCTCGACACAGAGTTGTGTTCTCACACTGACACTCATCTTGTTGCTGCCCAAACCCACAGCCCACCCACAATGTGATCATATCAAGGACCGTGTCGGGGCCAAACTCCAGCCACCTCCCAGCCACAGTTCAGCTTAAAATGGAAATCTAACAAACAGCGACCTTGTTCATGTATAGTCGACCCCATGTCACTGATGATGACGACTCCTATCTCTCTAAGTGGCAACAATGAACGATTGACGCAAGCTTTGTGCTGTCAGTTGTAATTTTGTAGGAACATTTCACCTCTCTCCTCTCTCAGCCTTGAGCAACAAGAGTCAAGAGTGTTTAGGGAGAAGGAATGGGCAACGTTTCGGGTCGAGACCCTTCTTCAGACTCAAGTCAGGGAGGGGGCGGGAGGGGGCGGGACAAAGAATGTAGCGGAGACATTAAGACTTGTGGAAGAACTGGGAAGGGGAAGGGGATGGAGAGAGAAAACTAGGGCTACCTGAAGTTAGAGAAGTCAATGTTCACTGGGTGTAAATTTGCCAAGCAAAATATGAGGTCCTGTTCCGCACACTGGAGGAGGCCCAGGACAGAAAGGTCAGATTGGGAATGGGAGGGGGAGTTGAAGTGCTGAGCCATGGGGGAGATCAGGTAGGATAGATCGGGGAAGCTGGACCATTGACCCAGCAGGTCCGTGCCAAACAAAATCTTTAAGCTAGTTCCATATGTTTGCGTTTAGGCCATCGCAATAAATGTTTCCCATCCACATACCTCTCCAAATGATTTAAATGCTGTAATTGTATCTACTTCAACTATTACCTCTGGCAGCTCATACCATATATATATAATATATATATATATGATTATATATATATGATTATATATATAATCATATATATATATAATATATATAATATATATATATATATATATATATATGATTATATATATATGGTATAGATATATATCACCCTCTGTTGGAAACAATTGCACCTCATGTCACTTTCAAAACATTTCTCATTTTAAATCTTTGCTCACTAGTTTTAGACTCCTTTAGCCTGACCATCTACTTTAACCATGATCTTTATGGTTTTATAAACTTGTACAAGGTTACCCCTCAGCCTCCTCAGCTCCAGGGAAAACAGTCCCAACCTACCCAACCTCTCCTTGTAACTCAAGCCTTGGCAACCATATGAATCTTTTCTGCACCCTTTCCAAATCAATGACTTTCTTCCTATAACTAGGCGGCCAGAAGTGCACACGTTACTTTAAACGTGGTCTCACCAATGATTATACAGTGGCAACATTATAGAAACATGATAAACCGATGGCATGAATATTAACTAATAATTTGTTGTCTCCAAAATTCCAATTATGACGGGGCAATAGGCAGGGATGTGTTTTATCACCCCTGCTGTTTACTCTTATGATAGAGCCTCTGGCTGAAAGGATAAGAATACATCCGAATATTCAGGGATATAATACTAAGGACTCCAATAACAAAATTTCATTATATGCGGATGATATACTTTTATATATTAGAAATTCAGAAATGAGTATCCTGAATTTACTAAACGTAATAAAGGAATTTGGCTCTTTTTCTCGATATAGAATAAATTGGAATAAAAGTGAAATTATGTCATTAAAGCCCCAGAAAGCGAATCATCTATTAAAATTTCCATTTAAAATTACAACAGAAAAATTTAAGTATTTAGGTATTCAAGTTACTAGAAGATATAAATCATTATTTAATTCGAATTTTAGTCCTTTGTTAAATAAATTGAACGCTCTGATTACATTTTTGAAAATGCTCCCAGTATCATTAATTGGCAGAATAAATCCTATAAAAATGATAGTGCTACCACAAATAATATATTTATTTCAATCCATAGCAATATATATACCAAAATATTAAAAAAAAACTAAACTATATGGGACTACAAAGCTCATAGAATTAAAATAAATCATTTGTGCAAACCTAAAGATGTAGGCAGACTGGCACGTCCTAATTATGTATATTATTATTGGGCAGTGCATATTAAGAATATAATTTATTGGTTGTTCTCAGCAGATGGAATGGATAAGAATGGAGAAAGAGGATTTTTTTCCTTAGGATTTAGGAGCGATCCTCTTATCCCCGATAAAATTGAACAATATATTATATTAGAAGAATCCAATCATACACAATATAATTTGAATTTGGAAACAAATATAATTAACTTTAAAATTAAGAAACATCATCATTAACACCAATAGTGAATAATCCGGTATTTAAACCATCTTTTATGGATAAAACATACAGACAATGGGAAAGATTGGGAATTAAAAGGTTGGGTGACATGTATGAAATGGGAAATTTATTATCATTTCAACAATTAAAATCAAAATTTAATCTGAATAATAACCAATGAATATTAAGGCGGACTCACAAAAAATAATATCATATTTATATAACAGTATTCTTAATAGAGAATTGCCATCAACAGAGGCAATTAGAGAAGAATGGGAGAAAGAATTAATGACAGAAGTTTCTAAAGAAACATGGGAGAGGTATTTGATATATATACATAAATGTTTGATTAACACTAGACATAATGTAATTCAATTTAAAATATTACACAGATTATATTATTCAAAAGTTAGGTTGAATACATTTTATTCAAATATTTCTCCCATCTGTGATAAATGTCTTTCTCAAAATGGCAATTTCACACATTCTTTCATTTCTTGCACAAAACTTCAAAGATTTTGGTGTGATATATTTGATATATTCACTAGCTTATTTAAGATAAAAATGGAATCAGTCTGGTGAACCTTCTCTGCACTCCCTCTATGGCAATAATGTCCTTCCTCAGATTTGGAGACCAAAACTGTACGCAATACTCCAGGTGTGGTCTCACCAAGACCCTGTACAACTGAAGTAGAACCTCCCTGCTCCTATACTCAAATCCTTTTGCTATGAAAGCTAACATACCATTAGTTTTCTTCACTGCCTGCTGCACCTGCATGCCTGCTTTCAATGACTGGTGTACCATGACACCCAGGTCTCGCTGCATCTCCCCTTTTCCTAATCGGCCACCATTTAGATAATAGTCTGCTTTCCTGTTTTTGCCACCAAAGTGAATAACCTCACATTTATCCACATTATACTGCACCTGCCAAACATTTGCCCACTCACCCAGCCTATTGAAGTCACCTTGCAGTCTCCTAGCATCCTCCTCACAGCTAACACTGCCCCCCCCCCCCCAGCTTCGTGTCACCCGCAAACTTGGAGATATTGCCTTCAATTCCCTCATCCTGATCATTAATATATATTGTAAATAGCTGGGGTCCCAGCACTGAACCTTGCGGTACCCCACTAGTCACTGCCTGCCATTCTGAAAAGGACCCGTTTACTCCTACTCTTTGCTTCCTGTCTGCCAGCCAGTTCTCTATCCACATCAATACTGAACTCCTCAATACCATGTGCTTTAAGTTTGCATACTAATCGCTTATGTGGGACCTTGTCGAAAGCTTTCTGAAAGTCCCGATATAACACATCCACTGGTTCTCCCTTATCCACTCTACTAGTTATATCCTCGAAAAATTCTATAAGATTCGTCAGACATGATTTACCTTTCATAAATCCATGCTGACTTTGTCCTATGATTTCACCACTTTCCAAATGTGCTACTATCCCATCTTTAATAACTAGCAGTTTCCCCACTACCGATGTTAGACTAACTGGTTTGTAAATCCCCATTTTCTCTTTCCCTCCCTTTTTAAAAAGTGGGGTTACATTACCTACCGTCCAATCCTCAGGATCTACTCCAGAGAAGGACTTTTTTCACACAGAGAGTGGTGGTCTCTGGAACTCTCTGCCACAGAGGTTAGTTGAGGCCAGTTCATTGGCTATATTTAAGAGGGAGTTAGATGCGGCCCTTGTGGCTAAGGGGATCAGGGGGTATGGAGAGAAAGCAGGTACGGGATACTGAGTTGGATGATCAGCCATGATTATATTGAATGGCGGTGCAGGCTCGAAGGGCCGAATGGCCTACTCCTGCACCTAATTTCTATGTTTCTATGGTTCTACTCCAGAATCTAAAGAGTTAAAAAAAAATGATCACTAATGCATCCACTATTTCTGGGGCTACTTCCTTAAGTACTCTGGGATGCAGCCTATCTGGCCCTGGATATTTATCTGCATTTACTTCATTCAATTTACCTAACACCACTTCCCGGCTAACCTGCATTTCAGTAAGTTCCTCCATCACGTTTGACTCACGGGCCCCTGCTATTTCCGGCAGATTATTTATGTCTTCTTTAGTGAAGACAGAACCAAAGTAGTTATTCAATTGGTCTGCCATGTCTTTGTTCCCCATGATCAATTCGCCTGTTTCTGACTGCAAGGGACCTACATGTGTTTTAACTAATCTTTTTCTCATTACATATCTATAAAAACTTTTTCAGCCAGTTTTTATGTTCCCTGCCAGTTTTCTTTCATAATCTATTTTTCCTTTCCTAATTAAGCCCTTTGTCCTCCTCTGCTGAACTCTGAATTTCTCGCAGTCCTCTGGTAGGCTGCTTTTTTTGGCTAATTTGTATGTGTCATCATTTGTTTTGATACTATCCCTGAATTCCCTTGTTATCCACGAATGCAGTACCTTCCCTGATTTATTCTTTTGCCAAACTGTGATGAACAATTTTTGTAGTTCAACCATTTAAGAATCAATTGCCTGTCTACCTTGGCCAATTCACAGCTCATACTGTCAAAGATACCTTTCCAATCTCTATGTAGATTGAAGTCACCCATTATAACAGTTTTACCTTTGTTGCACGCATTTCTAATTTCCTGTTTGATGCCATCCCCAACTCCACTACTATTGTTATATCAACAATTTAGATGAGACCATGTTCAGGGGTGCTCTTATCGAAGTGTATAAGTTCATGAGCGAAGGCATGATTAGCAAATTTGCAGATGACACAAATGTTGGTGACATCAAAGGTAGTGAAGTCGGTTAGCAAAAATTACACTCGGATCTTGATTGGTTGGGCAGCTCGACTGAGGAATGGTTAATTAATTTTAATACGGATAAGTGTGAGTTGTTGCATTTTGGGAAGTCAAACCAGGTTAGGACCTTCACAGTGAATGGCAGGACTCCAGAGAATGTTGCAGAGCAGATGGAGTGCAGGTACATTATTCCTTGAATTTGCATCTCAGGCATATAGGGTTATCAGCACATTGAACTTCATCAGTCAGAGTATTGAAAAGATACATTGGGAAGTTAAGTTACAGTTCTAGCAGACATCGGTGAGACCAAATTTGGAGTATTGTGTTAAGTTTTGGCGCCCTATTATATGAAAGATGGTGTTAAGCTGGAAAGGGTGCAAGAAAGATGAACAAATATGTTGCCAGGACCTGAGGACCTAAGCTATAGAGAGAGATTAGACTTCGACTTTATTCCTTGGAGCGCAGCAGATGAGGGGTGCTCTTATAGAGGTGTATAAGGTCATGAGAGAAATAGATAGGGTAAATGCGCGTAGCCTTTTACCCATTGTAAGGAAATCTAGAACCAAAGGACATAGGTTTGAGGTGAGGGTGGAAAGATTTAATAGGAACCTGTGGTGCAACATTTTTACACAAAGGGTGGTGAGTATATGTATCAAGCTGCCAGAGGTAGTTGAGTCGTTATTTTATGAGCAGTTACGATGAGGGATTACGTGAAGAAGGCAGTCCCCACGCATGCGTGTCAATTTACAAAGCAATGGTGTGAAGTCACAGATAACAGCAGTTGAACTAACATAGTAAGATTATAGATAACTAGAACTACCAGATGATCTTTAAATTACGAGGGTATGGAGCAGGGTAATCCCTCATCGTATCTCCTCATAAAATAATGATCAATCTTCGAACTGGTAAGTTCTCGTTTATTCTTACTATTTTACTTCGGAGTCATGTGAGTGACTACGTGAAGACTTTGAAGGTCTGTGATTTCATGCCGAGGAACGAGTCCACACGTCACAGCTGCATCAATTGACAAGGACGTGTGAGAAAAATAATGCATTCAAACATGACATGTTTTAACAATAGTAACAGTTTAATAACAGAAAAGGGAAATAAACAGTGACCCCTCTCACCCATGGGGAAATTGTGAAACAGAACTTAAAATGGAGTCAGCAAAACCACCGGATCTGGCGACAGGCTTATTATAAAACCTCTGGTACGTCCTCTCATTCCACCATCCTGCAGCCGCTAGAATTTGGTCACGAGGAACGTCCATGTCCCTTGCTGCTGACGGCGAAGCAGCCCTGGTGGAATGAGGTTTAAAAATGTCAGTGCATGCGCCTGAACATGTTTGATCCATCTAGAGATGGTCTGCACCGTAACCTGTTTGTGAGGTTTAGTGTGACTGACCAAAAAGGAGAGTTCCGAACCTCCCAGGCTCTTTGTGACCTTAATGTAATGGGTTATGGATGATACGACACACACCTGTGGATCTGAGGGATATGCCATGAAACTCAACTTGAGCCCGTGTACCCCTGGCCTGCTTTGTTTGATGAGGTCCCTAATGAAAAAGGTGACATTATTGCCGGACAAACGCATACTGTCCAGTCTAAGTTTGTGTAGTGTTTGGACCCTTTGTGCTGAGGTCAGAGCCATGAGCATAACTACATTTAATGGCAGATTGTGTAGGGGCAAAGATGAAACTGGAGCCCACTGACGGAGCAGCGTGAGGACGACGCTGACATCCCAAATATGAGTGTGCCTGGGTCTAGGTGGAATAGAATTAAAAACGCCCTTCATAAATTTAGTTATTAGTGGGTGGGACCCTACCGTGTGATGTGCTGACCCCAACTGTAAATAATTGGACAGAGCACTGCGGGCACTCTTAATGGCACTAAACTCAGTTTACTATCAAGATAGAGTGATGATAGAAATGCCAGGACATCAGTAAATGTAGCTGTGTGGTATGAAATGTGAGAGCAGGAACAGTACATCTCCCATTTTTTAATGTGAGAAATATATTGTTTCTGAGTGCTCTTCCTCCAGGCTACAGTGATGACATCAACGGAATGCAACAGTTCTGAACTACCAGTTCTGTAATACAGCTCTGAAAGCCCGAGCCCCAGGAACGGTCTCCTCAGAATCTGCAAACCAACAGATTTATACGGTCATGAAGAGGGTGGCTTTCCCCTGTCACTGGGTGCACCAGCAGACTTCTGCTCTTGGGCACTACCATAAAGGGCTGTGTGATTAAAGCTAGCACTAGAGGGACCCAATGCTGAGTAGGCCAGTCTGGCACTACCAGAATACCAGTGGCGGAATCTTGCTGGATCTTAGCCACACATCGGGTAATGAGGCAGAATGGGGAAATACATACACCAATTTTCCACCCCAATGCAGCGAGAATGCATCCACCGCTACTGCCCCTGGGTCTGGCTCCCAAGACACATAAATTGGCAACTCATGATTAAGCCGCGAAGCAAACAGATCAATATCCGGCACACCATAACGAAGGTCAATATCATTGAACACTTCGTGATTTAACATCCATTCTTTGTTATCATTAAAGTCTCGTGACCTGGTGCCTACCACTGTGTTATACCTTCCTGGTAAATAGATAGTTGAAACCCAGATGTTTCTTGCAATACACCAGTGCCAGAGAAGATTGGACAACCTATCACAGGATACAGACTTACTGCCACCCATGTGATTAATGTACGCTACCGCAGTAGTATTGTCAATCTGAAGTTGGACATGCACAGGATGTCTGTCGATACAAAAAGCCTTTAACCCATAGAGTGCACCCAACAACTCTAAATAGTTAATGCCGTGTGATTGAAGCATGGATGTTTCCTGCAGGTCCCATCTGCCACCGCAGCTTGAGACAGTATCCGTAGCACCCCAACCTAGTGCACTGGCATCAGTCTGCAGGATAATTGATGGTGTATTGACGATAACAGTACCAGAGTACCACTGAATATGGGCTATCCACCATTGCAACTCAGAGCGTTAGCTGATAGCTGCATGGGTCCATCAAAATGACCTCTCTGAAGTTTAAGTGCCTGTTCCTTTACACGCTGTAAATTTTGGTAGTGCAAAGGCCCGAATTGAGCAGCTGGGAACGCTGCCACTAATTTCCCAATTACCCAAGCCACATGTCTAATAGAAGGATGATTATCAACAATGAGTTTCCTGCAGGCTTCAATTAAGTCTAATTGTTTGCCCTGAGGCAGAGTCACTGGCATGTGTACTGAGTTAATGGTGAACCCCAAATAGTAAATTATCTTAGATGGTACCAATTTAGACTTAACTGGATGAATAATGAATCCAATCTTTTCGAAAACGAGTTTTGTAGCTGCCACAGATGATTCAGCTAATTCAAAAGTCCTCAAATGACTAAACTGTCATCCAAATATGCTATGACAATATGGTTTTGTGCTCTGAGTAACGCCAGGACTGGTTTGAGCAATTATGTGAATAGTCTGGGAGCCGAAGTTAATCCGTTAGGCAAAGCTTTAAACTGCCAGAACTGACCCATCCAGTTGAACTTCAAAAAAATTCTGTGCTGCTCTTGAATGGCCACTGAATAGTAAGCATCTTTGAGATCAATCCTTGCCATATAACCTGGCAAGCAGTTGTTTAGCAGTAACATGCGTTTTTGTTTATACTGCACAAAAGTGTTAAGCTCTGTCAAATCTAAATTTCATTTCGGAGTCACGTGAGTGAAGAACCCGCCAGCACGCATGTGCGAGATATCGCTCGCATTTGCAGTCGACGGCTGGAGGTGGAGCGCGGCTCACCACCAGCCCTTCATAAGGACCGCTCAGGTAAGTATAGGCAACCTTGAGCTGGTTGTCCCTGGTGTTTGAACTGTGTTTTCTTCAACAGGGATATGGATAAAAGGAGTACAGGCCGCAGGACTTCCAAAAGGAGTCGTCGGCCATTATTCCCGGAGCTCTCTACAAAGGCAGCACCCGCAAGTCGGGCCGGGAAAAAGGCGCGGAAGTCGGGGAGCCCTGTGACTACAGGACCTGACCCACTGACACAGCTGTGTACGAGTGGGGAACGCGCAGAGCAGCAAGTTGGAACGGCGCCGGAGCAGGAAGACCCTGACTCCATTTCACTATCTCCAACTGGAAGAGAAACGTTGGCTGAAATGAGCAAACTGGTTCCACGTGCTGCTGCACGGCCCTTCTCCCCGAGCCCTCGTGGAAGAGCCAGGGATAGAGCTCAACAGCAAAGCCCTTATGGGGCAGAATATTCACCAGAGGCCGCTAGACTGCGGACTGGTGGCTTACCGAAACCCGAGTCCACTGGCAGACCAGGGAGGGCCAGTGTAGACTCACCACTTAGCAGAACCAGTAGAAGTCATGCAGGTGGAGTCTCACCACAGTCACCGCATCCCCCATTAGCGGCAGGACGGGACCGTACGTCACCTGAGTCCAGGAGAAGGACAGGCGGCAAGCCCGCGCGGATGTCGGGTCACCACGCTGCGGCGGCAGGTACCGACTTCACACCACATATGGCCTTTGAGGCAGTCGGACCTAGCTCATCCAAAAGGAGGCGAATGAGCAGATCCGCGTGGGAGTCGTACAGCTCCGCTGAGGCGGCTGGCAGCGACTTTTCGTCACGGCACCGAGATTACCTCGACGAGGTACGGGTTCCTTCGGGCATGAGGGCTCTGACCTCCCATTCACTCACGATGAAGGACGCATCGAACGAATGGAGAGGATGATGGAACGGATCCTGCAGCAGAGTCAACGGCAGGAAATGTCCAGTTCCAGGGGACTTTTGGATATATCCCCATCGTCAATGGGTAGCATAAGGCAGCCAGGAGAAGAAGAGGATATATTGGTGCACGAACCAGTGGCACCTGAGGTTCCTCAGGAAGAACTTTTGGACATGGCAGCCAAGTTTGCTTTACCCAAATCATCGGGGCAACCTCTTAAACCAAAACTGGCCGCTACCATTGACTTCCACACGAATCATCAACTACAGGATCAGGTCCTTGCGGAAGCCATGAATAGGTACAAGGCACCAAGTAATTGCAACTCACTCAATGTACCTATAGTAAATATGCCTATTTGGGGCAATATAAGCCCGGGCATAAGAGCACAGGAGATAAAATTACAAAGAATCCTAAAATTGCTCACGTCTGGGATTACCGCTTTTGCGAGGTCGACGGGATGGATTTAAACACCGAACAGGAGGACGCTCTTGCATTATTGTGTAATACGCAATATGAGATAAATGCGTTTCGGAAAAGTACCATCAAGCCCACTCTAAATCCCAAATTCGCGGGGCTATGCAGAGCATCTCCAACACCACCACCCAGACAACTATTCGGGGAAGACATACTGAAGCAGGTCAAGGATCTAGATGACCATGCCAAGACAGTGGGTCTTATGAGGTCGCACACCTCGACCAGACAAACGGCCAGGAAAATGCCATATTCCAGGCCACGGGGTCAAACCAAAAGGCCAGCAAGGACCTTCATACCGGCGCCTCCACAATACCAGCAATTTCAACAGCCGAGGCCTTTTTTAGGGCAAGGCCCGCAGCGGCCAGCATGGAAGATGCGGCAACCGCATCACCAGCACAACCCAGCTCCTCCACGTCCCACCAAACATGCCAGGGAGCGCCGATAACCATGGAGGTAAGGCGGTCTGGATTTCATGCACTTGCATGTCTAACCTCACATGTTGGAGGGAGATTACGGTTCTTTAAGGAGGCATGGGATACTATCACCTCAGATGAGTTTATTTTACAAAGTATTCAAGGCCATGAGATTGAGTTTATAAATGGTCAACTTCCCCCACCTCAGCATATGCCGAATCGCAAATTTGCACTTTCCAATAAGGAAGTAGCAGAAGACTATGCTGAAATCTTGAGATTACAAGAAAAAGGGGTGATAGAAAGAACTATCCACGAACCAATTGAATTCATATCCAACATTTTCACAAAAACCAAGAAAGATGGTGGATGTCGGGTTATCATAGATCTAACCCATTTGAATACTTTTGTAAAATATACCCATTTTAAAATGGACATGTCCAAATCTCTGGTTTCCAAGGGCTGTTTCATGGCATGCATTGATTTAAAAAATGCATACTATTCGGTATCCATTCAGAAACATCACAGGAAGTTCTAAAAATTTACCTGGATGGATCAACTTTGGCAATACAGAGCTTTGCCCAATGGGCTTACCACAGCCCCCAGATTGTTTACTAAATTACTCAAGCCAGTGTTAGCAACACTGAGGAGACAAAACCATACGGTTATGGCTTACTTGGATGATATCCTAATTATTGGGAATACATTGGAATCAACAAAATTGGCAGTTACAGCCACTGTGACATTATTTCAAAAAATGGGATTTATTATCCATCCAGATAAATCAAAGTTCTGTCCTTCACAGATCATGGACTATCGGGTTTACGATTGATTCCAATCGAATTATTACCACCATTCCAATTAACAAAGTTGGGGATATCATTGAAGCATGTAATAATCTGGTCTGCGCCAGTATACCATCAATCAGACAACTTGCCAAGGTAATTGGGAAAATGGTAGCAGCTTTTCCAGCTGCTCAATTCGGACCTTTACATTATCAAAATTTGCAAAGATCCAAGATTTCAGCATTAAAATTGAATGCTGGACATTTTGATAGACCCATGCAGCTGCCATTCAAGGCAAAAATTGAGTTACAATGGTGGATTGACAATATCCGTAACTCATTCAAACCCATCATTGTGCCTCGTCCGTTGGTGTACTTACAAACAGACGCAAGCTCCCATGACTGGGGAGCTACGGACAACAACACTAGTTGTGGGGGCAGATGGGACACACTTGAATCTACCCTTTTGTTATCACAAGGGATAAATTATTTGGAGATGCTAGGGGCATTCCACGGACTTAGAGCTTATTGCTCAAACATTACTGACGCTCATGTCCGTCTCCAAATAGACAACACCACTGCGGTGGCATATCTAAATCATATGGGCTGTACCAGGTCAATTTCATGTGATGAATTGGCTAATACAATTTGGCTCTGGTGCATACAACGCAATATTTGGATTTCAGCTATCTACCTACCAGGTAATCTCAATATAGTGGCGGACACCAGGTCACGGAAATTTAATGACAACATTGAGTGGATGTTAAATCCTCAAATATTCGCCAAAATTACAGCCAAATTTGGTAAACCGGATATTGATCTTTTCGCGTCACGGTTAAACCATCAGGTACCAACATATGTATCATGGGAACCAGATCCTGGGGCAATGGCGATGGACGCTTTCTCGCTAGACTGGGGGAAATAGTTTTTCTACGCATTTCCTCCATTTTGCCTCATCAGTCGGGTATAGCGGAAAATCCAGTCAGATGCTGCTAAAGGCATTCTTATCATACCCGACTGGCCTACACAGCCATGGTATCCGGTGGTCCTTGGAATGATAAGTGAACCATGGGCCCTCTTAGAGAATTGCCCACAATTGGTGACGAACCCTGTTACAGGGGAACATCATCCCTGCCATAGTCATTTGAAATTATTGGCTTGCAGGTTCTGAATAGACCATTACTGCAGTATGGTCTCTCGTCAAGGACAATGGATACAATTGGAGCATCATGCAGGGAATCCACAAGACGGCAATATTTAATCAGGAAATGGGAAACCTACTGCGGCCGCTTGAACATTGACTCAGTCACCATAACAGATGTGCTGGAATTTCTTGCGGGGTTGCATCATGACGAACACCTCAGCTACAGTGCCATCAATAGCGCCAGGAGTGCGCTATCATTCTACCTCAATATCGAAGTAGAATCCAATAAACTGGTGTCCAAATTGATGCGGGGAATATTTAATTCTAACCCGCCCAGACCCCGTTACATTGTTACCTGGGACATTGGGAGAGTATTAACCCTACTCAGGACATGGTCGCCCATGGCTGGGCTCAATTTGGACAAACTCACCCTGAAGTTGGTGATGTTATTGGCACTTACCTCAGCACAGAGGGTACAGACGCTTCAAAACATCAAGATTGACAGAATGGTCTCTACCCCAGAGAAAGTAATCTTCTATATTGATGAATTACTAAAGCAGCATAGACCTGGGTTCACAGGGCTGCAGCTGGTGTTTACAGCATACCCCGCTGATGCTAGGCTATGTTTAGCCACCCATATCTGCCACTATATTAAAGTGACGCGGAATTTAAGGGGAATGGAAAAATATCTGCTAATCAGCCACAAAAAACCACACCATAGAGTGTTGGTTCAGGCGATCTCCAGATGGCTCAGGATTGTCTTGGACACAGCAGGTATTGACACTAATGTCTTTAAATCCCATTCCACCAGGGCTGCATTGACGTCGGCGGCAAAGGTCATGGAGGTGCCCATGGACCATATTCTTGCCACAGCGGGATGGGCTAGTGAAGCCACTTTTCAATGGTTTTACAACAAACCTGTTGCCGCTCCTGTAATGTTCACGGAGGCCATGCTGAATGCGGGTCAAGAACATACAGCTACTCCCCAGTGAGGGGTTTTTTCTTTGTTATAATTAATAAACATTATTATTTTTCAGTACATCCAGTCTGAAAACTTGATTACTCCTATCCATCCTTATAGTGGCGTGTCTCCACTCACGTGACTCCGAAATGAAATAGTAAGATTAAACGAGAACTTACCAGTTTGAAGTTTGATCTTTATTTTATGAGGAATTGCGATGAGGGATTTCGTGCCCTCCGCTCCCAACCCTCGCTCATAAAGTCAACTGGTAATTAGAGTCTCTTCAATCTTCCTATAACAAGTCATTTCTTTGTTTGTTGGTTCTGTGATTCCACACCGCTGCTTTGAAGAATGTCGCGCATGCATGCTGGCGGTTCTTCACGAAATCCCTCATCGCAACTCCTCATAAAATAGAGATCAAACTTCAAACTGGTAAGTTCTCGCTTAATCTTACTAATAATTCTACATCATCCATCCTTTTTTGGCCTCATAAAGATGTTGGACACAGATTTATAAGACTCACGCCTTGCCCTTTCAATTACACCTTTTTTAAACAAAGACTCTAGCTCTTTTTGTGGGCTTGTATTTACTGGAGTTTAGAAGGATGAGGGGGAATCGTATAGAAACATATAAAATTATAAAAGGACTGGACAAACTACATGCAGGAAAAATGTTCCCAATGTTGGGTGAGTCCAGAACCAGGGGGCACAGTCTTAGTATAAAGGGGAGGTTATTTAAGACTGAGCTGAGAAAAAAACTTTTTTTACCCAGAGAGTTGTGAATTTGTGGAATTACCTGCACAGAGGCCAGTGGAGGCCATATCACTGGATGGATTTAAGTGTCAAGGGTTATTGATAGCGGACAATCAGCCATGATCATATTGAATGGCGGTGCTGGCTTGAAGGGCCGAGTGGCCTCCTCCTGCACCTATTTTCTATGTTTCTATGTTTTTGTGCACTAACACACTCCTGTTGTGAGAACACAAACTTATGGCCAGGTGTGTGCTGAGTAGGTGGAGGCAAGTCAGTATCCATTGCAGTCGCACCTACCATAGGATTTACAGGCGGTAACGTCGCTGCTTCTGCCCCCGAGGTCTGGGGGGTGAGACTGCTGGAGGGCGCCGCATCTTGAACATGGCCTGGCTTGGGCCCTGATCTAAAAAAGGCCTCTGTGCAGTTTGCTCCAAACTTCGTCCACCATACCTAAGGAACCGTTTTGCAGGCCCCTGAGGGTAGGGATACAGTCTGCGAAAATACGACCCCTTTGGAGGCACCTTGATGAGCCCAACAGTCTTAGACTCTTCGTCCAAATCTTTCACCTGTTTACTTAGATTTCTTCGAATAGGAGGTCTGGGGGTTGAACTGTCCCCGATTTACAAAGTCCAGCAAATTTAGGATTGATGGTAGGACGGATGGCATTTTTACGGATACAATTAATTTCAAAATGTGCATTGTACATTAATGCCAATGCGTCCTCCTGAGTCTCTGAGAGAGGCGCCCCCCCACTGATCTTGCAAAGGCCATGACGCCCGAGGCGAGTAGCCGGAGTACCTTCTGTAATTTTACCTCCTGGGCTCTGACGCCCCCTCCAATGTGCCCCCATATAGATTGGTTTACTATGGGGACACTCAGTGAGGCACAGTTCTGTGGAGTAGTGTATCTGGCAGTGGCCTCCACCATCGTCTGTCCTTGCAGAGGATGGGAAGCCATATAATTCATATTCTCGGCGAGCTTTGTGTCCAACGGCTCGCCGGTGAGGGCTGGGACCACAAATCTGGATGCTATGGCCAATCCACCCGATGGTCCCTCCAGCCCAACTGTCCCTCCGTACTCCTAGTGCCTTTCCTCCCCTGTGGAGTAGCCAAGGTGCCTTCCCGCACCAAGTCTGTGGCTGCTGGCTGCTCTACCAGCAGCTCAGGTGAATTTGGAGGTTGCACACTGCCCGTAGGCCCGTGGTCTTCCGCAGCCATTTTGGTCACGGCTCGCCTCTTCACCTTCGACATATTTGTAGAAACAGAATACAAAAATTTCCTCCAACAAATGTACTCCAAACCGGGAGCAACGATTCCAGCAAAGCTGTTTGAAACAATACTTACCTGGACCTTTTAAACTTACCCACCGGAAGGAATCTGCATGTAGATTGGGTGAATCAAATTGGCAGGGGTGCTGAGGAAGAGGATTTCCTGGAATGTATGCGGGATAGTTTTCTCAACCAACATGTGGAGGAACCAACGAGAGAGCAGGCTATTCTAGACTGGGTATTGAGTAATGAGGAAGGGTTAGTTAGCAGTCTTGTTGTGCGTGGCCCCTTGGGCAAGAGTGACCATAATATGGTTGAGTTCTTCATTAGGATGGAGAGTGACAAAATTAAGTCAGAAACAAGGGTTCTGAACTTGAACAAAGGTAACTTTGAAGGTATGAGATGTGAATTGGCCAAGATAGACTGGCAGGTGATTCTTAAAGGGTTGACAGTGGATGTGCAATGGAAGGTATTTAAAGACTTCATGGATGAAGTACAAAAGTTGTTCATACCAGTTTGGCAAAAGAATAAATCGGGGAAGGTGGTGCATCCATGGATAACAAGGGAAATCAGGGATAGTATAAAAACAAAAGATGAGGCATACAAATTTGCCAGAAAAAGCAGCCTACCGGAGGACTGGGAGAAATTCAGAATCCAGCAGAGGAGGACAAAGGGCTTAATTAGGAAAGGGAAAATAGATTATGAAAGGAAACTGGCAGGGAACATAAAAACTGACTGCAAAAGTTTTTATAGATATGTAAAGAGAAAGAGACTAGTTAAAACAAATGTTGGTCCCTTGCAGTCAGAAACAGGTGAATTGATCATGGGGAACAAGGACATGGCAGACCAATTGAATAACTACTTTGGTTCTGTCTTCACTAAGGAAGACATAAATAATCTGCCGGAAATAGCAGTGGAACGGGGGTCAAATAAGATGGAGGAACTGAGTGAAATCCAGGTTAGCCGGGAGGTGGTGTTGGGTAAATTGAACGGATTGAAGGCCGATAAATCCCCAGGGCCAGATAGTCTGCATCCCAGAGTACTCAAGGAGGTAGCCACAGAAATAGTGGATGCATTAGTGATAATTTTTCAAAATTCCTTAGATTCTGGAGTAGTTCCTGAGGATTGGAGGGTAGCTAATGTAACCCCACTTTTTAAAAAAGGAGGGAGAGAGAAAGCGGGGAATTACAGACCAGTTAGTCTAACATCGGTAGTGGGGAAACTGCTAGAGTCAGTTATTAAAGATGGGATAGCAGCGCATTTGGAAAGTGGTGAAATCATTGGACAAAGTCAGCATGGATTTACGAAAGGTAAATCATGTCTGACAAATCTGATAGAATTTTTCGAGGATGTAACTAGTAGAGTGGATAAGGGAGAACCAGTGGATGTGTTATATCTAGACTTTCAGAAGGCTTTCGACAAGGTCCCGCATAAGAGATTAGCATACAAACTTAAAGCACACGGTATTGGGGGTTCAGTATTGATGTGGATAGGGAACTGGCTAGCAGACAGGAGGCAAAGGGTAGGAGTAAACGGGTCCTTTTCAGAATGGCAGGCAGTGACTAGTGGGGTGCCGCAAGGCTCAGTGCTGGGACCCCAGCTATTTACAATATATATTAATGATTTGGACGAGGGAATTCAATGCAACATCTCCAAATTTGCAGATGATACCAAGCTGGGGGGTATAGTTAGGTGTGAGGAGGATGCTTGGAGGCTGCAGGGTGATTTGGATAGGCTGAGTGAATGGGCAGATGCATGGCAGATGCAGTACAATGTGGATAAATGTGAGGTTATCCACTTTGGTGGCAAAAACATGAGGGTAGACTATTATCTGAATGGTGGCAGATTAGGTAAGGGGGAGATGCAACGAGACCTGGGTGTCATGGTACACCAGTCATTGAAAGTAGGCATGCAGGTGCAGCAGGCAGTGAAGAAAGCAAATGGTATGTTAGCATTCATAGCGAAAGGATTTGAGTATAGGAGCAGGGAGGTTCTACTGCAGTTGTACAGGGTTTTGGTGAGGCCACACCTGGAGTACTGCGTACAGTTTTGGTCTCCAAATCTGAGGAAAGACATCCTTGCCATAGAGGGGGTACAGAGAAGATTCACCAGACTGATTCCTGGGATGTCAGGACTTTCATATGAGGAAAGATTGGATAGACTCGGCTTGTACTCGATGGAATTTAGAAGATTGAGGGGGGATCTTATAGAAACCTACAAAATTCTTAAGGGGTTGGACAAGCTAGATGCTGGAAGATTGTTCCCGATGTTGGGGGAGTCCAGAACAAGGGGTCACAGTCTAAGGATAAGGGGGAATTCCTTTAGGACCGAAATGAGGAAAACATTCTTTACACAGAGAGTGGTGAGTCTCTGGAATTCTCTGCCACAGAAGGTAGTTGAGGCCAGTTCATTGGCTATATTTAAGAGGGCGTTAGATGTGGCACTTGTGGCTAAAGGGATCAGGGGGTATGGAGAGAAGGCAGGTACGGGATACTGAGTTGGATGATCAGCCATGATCACATTGAATGGCGGTGCAGGCTCGAAGGGCCGAATGGCCTACTCCTGCACCTATTTTCTATGTTTCTATGAACCTGCCAGTCGGTCGTTGAGGAATGCGTCAGACGTAAAGACGCGCATGCGTTGGGACGGCCTTCTTCACGTAGTCACTCACGTGACTCCGAAGTAAAATAGACTTACCATGTTTTGAGATGCGACCCATCCCTCACCTCTCTCTACCAGCTTTCTCCCCTCTACTCCATCAGTCTAAGGAAGGGTCCATACCCAAAATGTCCCATCCTCTTTCCCTCAATTCCAATGACATCCAGACACGTTATCCCAGGATCCAAGAAACTGCCTGACAATAAGATAAATGATGTATAAAGACAATGATTTTTGGCCTATTTGCAAGCCTTAATGAAGCACCAATTATGAAACTGAAATTGAAACTCATAATAAAAGTAATAACTGAAATAATAGTGTATAAAAAAAGTAAAAGATGTACATAACCCATGAAAATGATGCTCAATAGCAAAGATAAATGCCTTCAATATAAGAATAATTCCATTGACAAGAAGGTTGTGTTAGTGCGGGATTTAAGCAGATTGATAAATAATACAGTTTATATGAAATTACAAAACAATTTTTGTTTGAAATTGTAAATCTTCCAATACAAATTATGTCATACATCATAGACATGAGGAACTGCAGATTCTAAAATCTTGAGCAAAACACAAAGTACTGGAGGAACTCTGGATCAGGCAGCATCGGTGTACAGAAATGAACTGACAACGTTTTGGGTCCGATTTATAAATCAGCATCTGCAGCTCCTTGTGTCTCTACTATACTAATTCACAGTCAGTCTGAAGAAGAGTCCCAACCCAACCCAAAACGTCTTCCCATTCCCTCCTGAGATGCTGCCTGACCCATTGAGTTGCATCCGTGGTCTGTAATTGGAATCAAGTGGATTTACTAAATTTTATTGCGTAAAATATTGTCTGTTTTCCAGATCTATGTTTATTTCACTACTAACGCTAGAATGTAACTCATATTTGTTCTGTTTCCTTGGAACAATAAGCGATAGATTATACAGAGATTAAATGTTTTGAGCACAGGATGATCTTCATGGAGGACAGAGGGCATTCCACATTTCCTCAGCGTGTAACGTTGCCCTGGCGGTTCCACTGTGGTCCATGTCATTTAGGTTCATCACACCAATGCCACCGAGTTTGAGCTTCTTCAAGAACGTTGACTTAATTGAAATGCTCTCTGGATCGTCATACCACACCTGGTGGTAGGTTTTACCATCCTGTCATAAAACCAGGGAGAGTTACACAGATAGAAGACAAGGTTAGGTCCACACACTGCTGAAAACGGTTGACCACATCTGGAAATAAGTGGGGGAAGGGATTGATCTAGCATAGACTTGTTAGACCGAAAGGTGTCTTTCAATATCATAAGAACATTTGTGAAACATAATTTAGACATTAGGTGCAGGAGTAGGCCATTTGGCACTTCGAGCCAGCACCGCTATTTAACGTGATCATGGCTGATCATCCCCAATCAGTACCCCGTTCCTGCCTTCTCCTCATTTCCCCTGACTCCGCTATTTGTAAGAGCCCTATCTAGCTCTCTCTTAAAAGTATCCAGGGAACCTGCCTCTACCGCCCTGTGAGGCAGAGAATTCCACAGACTCACCACTCTCTGTCAGAAAAAGTGTTTCCTCGTCTCCGTTCTAAATGGCTTACTCCTTATTCTTAAACTGTGGCCCCTGGTTCTGGACTCCCCCAACATCCGGAACATGTTTCCTGCCTCTAGTGTGTCCAAGCCCTTAACAATCTTATATGTTTCAATGAGATATCCTCTCATCCTTCTAAATTCCATAGCGTACAAGCCCAGTCGCTCCATTCTCTCAGCATGTGACAGTACCGCCATCCCGGGAATTAACCTTGTAAACCTATTCTGCACTCCCTCAATAGCAAGAATGTCCTTCCTCAAATTAGGGGACCTAAACTGTACACAATACTCCAGGTGTGGTCTCACTAGGTCTCGGTACAACTGCAGAAGGACCTCTTTGCTCCTATATTCGATTCCTCTTGCTATAAAGGCCAACATGCCATTTGCTCTCTTCACTACCTGCTGTACCTGCATGCTTACTTTCATAGACTGATGTACAAGGACCCCCAAATCCCGTCGTACTTCCCCTTTTCCCAATGACGCCATTTAGATAGTAATCTGCCTTCCTGTTTTTGCTACCAAAGTGGATAACCTCACATTTATCCACATTAAATTTAATCTGCTATGCATCTGCCCACTCCCCCAACCTGTCAAAGTCACCCAGCATTCTCATAGCATCGTCCTCACAGTTCACACTGCCACCCAGCTTTGTGTCATCTGCAAATTTGCAAATCTTACTTTGAATCCCTTCATCCAAATCATTGATGCATATTGTAAATAGATGCGGTCCCAGGACCGAGCCTTGCGGTACCCCACTAGTCACTGCCTGCCATTCTGAAAGCGACCCATTAATCCCGAATCCTTGTTTCCTGTCTGCCAACCACTTCTCTATCCATGTCAGTACTCTACTCCCAATACCACTAATCTCCAATGTGGGACCTTATCAAATGCTTTCTGAAAGTCCGGGTACACTACATCCACTGGCTCTCCCATGTCCACTTTCCTAGTTACATCTTCAAAAAATTCCAGATTAATCAAGCATGATTTCCCCTTCGTAAATCCATGCTGACTCAGTCCGATCCTGTTACTGCTATCAAAATGTGCGGCTATTTCATCTTTTATAATTGACTCCACCATCTTTCCCACCACCGATGTCAGGTTAACTGGTCGATACTTCCCTGTTTTCTCTCTCCCGCCTTTCTTAGAAAGTGGGATAACATTAGCTACCCTGCAATCCACAGGAACTGAGCCCTAGACTATAGAACATTGGAAAATTATCACCAATGCATCCATGATTTCTAGAGCAACTTCCTTAAATACCCTGGGATGCAGACCATCAGGCCCTGGGGATTTATCAGCCTTCAGTCCCATCAGTCTATCCAACACCATTTCCCGCCTAATGTGGATTTCCTTCAGTTCCTCTGTCACCCCAGATGATTCCTCGCCACTACTATATCAGGGAGATAGTTTGTGTCCTCTAGATCTACAGAAGACAGATCCAAAGTACCTGTTCAACTCATTTGCAATTTCCTTGTTCCCCATAATAAATTCATCTTTTTCGGTCTTCAAGCATCCAACTTTGGTCTTAACTATTTTTTTCCTCTTCACATACCTGAAGAAGCTTTTACTATCCTGCTTTATATTCTTGGCTAGCTTACCTTCGTACCTCATCTTTTTTCCCCGTATTGTCTTATTGGTTATCTTCAGTTGTTCTTTAAACATTACCCAATCCTCTTGCTTCCCGCTCATATTTGCTACGTTGTACTTCTTTGCTTTAATTTTTATACTGTCCCTGATGTCCCTTGTCCTCCATGGTCGTCACTTTCTCCCCTTGGAATCTTTCTTCCTCCCCTTGGAATCTTTCTTCCTCCTAGGAATGAACTGATCCTGCACCTTCTGTATTATTCCTAGAAACACCTGCCATTTTTGTTCCACTGTCATCCCTGCTCATGTATCTTTCCAGTCAACTTTGGCCTGCTCCTCCCTCATGATCCCATAGTCCCCTTTATTCAATTGCAACACTGATATCTCTGATCTACTCTTCTCCCTCTCCTATTGTAGTTTAAACCTGACCATGTTATGGTCACTGCCTCCTAATGGCTCATTAACCTTTAGGTCCTTTATCAAATCTTTATTTACACTTGCATCAGAAGAAGGTGACTGGATTTAGGAAATGAGAAGGTAAAAAGGCAGATATTCCAAATGTAATAAAAATGGATTAAGAAAACTTCAACAGATTCGGCAGATTTGAATGCAGAAGCAAAGTTGTTGGTATTTTCTTTATCTATTTATATTACATTTGGAACATCTGCCTTTTTACCTTTCTCTTTCCTAAACCCAGTCTATCAAGTCTATGCCAGAACAATATGATCCCCCCCCCCCCCCCCACCTTATTTCCTTATCCTTCCCCGGAAAACAGTAGAGAATTTGCCAGAGCCGAAGATCCCAGAGAAAACCCACGTGGTCAAGGGGAGAACGTACAAACTCCGCACAGACTGCACCCGTGGTCGGGATTGAACCCGGGTCTCTGGCACTGCAAATGCAATAAGGCAACAACTCTACCGCTGTGCCACCGTGGCCACCCTAAGAGGAACATGAGGGCTCACATTTTTACTCATAGGGTGGTAGGCATATGGAATGGTCTGCCAGAGGAAGTAGTTGAAACAAGTACAAGATGGTATCGTACTTTATTTGTCACAATTAACACCATTTAAAAGATATTTGGACAGGTCTATGGATAGGAATGGATTTTGAGGGATATGCGCCAAACACAGGAAAATGGACGAGGTTTGATGGGGCATCTTGATTGCAATGGATGAGTTGGGCCGGAGGGCTAGTTTCCATGTTGTATGACTCCATAACTGATTATCTCCCACGCATTCTACAAATAGTGGAGCTGCCTTGCTAGGCGTAACTACAGCGGGTGGAGCTGTACCGCTGTAACTACCGCTGTAACTACAGCGATCCAAGTTTAGTTCTGGCTTGAGTTGCACGCTGTAGATTGATAGGTCCTTAAAGATAGCGGAGTCAGAGGATATGGGGAGAAGGCAGGAACGGGGTATTGATCGTTGATGATCAGCCATGATCACATTGAATGGCGGTGCTGGCTCAAAATGCTGAATGGCCTACACCTGCACCCATTGTTACTATCTGCAAAGTCACTAACTTTTGTATCATCAGCAAACTTGCTAATCTTGCCCTGCATGTTCTCATGCATCATTGATGTAGATGCCAAACAGTAATGGGCCCAGCACTGAACCCTGAGGCACACCACTAGTCACAGGCCAGGCAGAGAAGAAACCTGCCACCATCACCAACTTCTTCCTTCCATGAAGCTAATTTGCAGTCCATTCAGCTATCTCTCCTTGGATTCCATGCGACCTAACCTTCCAGAGCAGCTGGCCTTGTCAAATGCTTTACTGAAATTAATGTATACAACATCTACAGCTCTGCCCTCATCAACCTTTTTAATCACGCCTTCAAAAAACTCAATCAGATTAATGAGACACGACCTCCCACGTACAAAACCATGCTGACTATCCCTAATAAGCCCTTGCCTGTCCAAATGCCTGTATAACTAATTCCTAAGAACACCCTCTAGTTACTTTCCACCTAACTCGACGGCCTATAGTTCCCTGCATTTTCCCTACTGCACTTCTTGAAAAGAGACACAACATTTGCCACCCTCCAGTTTTCTGGCATCTCTCCTGTATTTAAGGACAACTTGTAAATTTCAACTGGGACTCACGCAATTTCCTCTCCAGTTTCCCAGAATGGCGTTGGATATATCTGGTCAGGCCCTGGAGATTTGTCTACCTTCATACATGATAGTATTTTCAGTACTTCTTCGACAGTAGTGCTGACTGCTTTCAAGACACTTCCATTGACTGCCCCAAGTTCCTCCGTCATACAGTATCTACTATTTGCTCCTCAGTAAATACAAATACTCATTGAGGACCTTGCACACCTCCTGTGGCACCGCACAGAGGTGACCACGTTGATTACTGAGAGGTCCCACTCTCTCGCTGGTTACCCTATTCCCCCTTGTGTAAATAAAATATTTTTGGAATGTCCTTAATGCTACCCGCTAGAGCTATCCCCTGGCCCGTTTTTGCCCTTCTGATTTCCTTTTTCAGTTTACGCCTTAGTTCCCGAAACTCCTCCAGGGATGCACTTGATCCCAGTTGCCTATACCTGACACATGCATCCTTCTTGTTTTTGACCAATGCCTCAATTTCCCCCGTCAGCTAAGCTTCCTTACGTTTCCCTGCTTTGCCCTTCACTCTACCAGGGACGTACATGTCCTGAGCTTTTATCAGCACTTTACTCCCATTTGCCAAAGATCTGCTGCTTATCATGTTAATTGCCTTCTGTAAATAATCCACAGTGCACGTAGCTGGTGAGAGTCTTAGGAGTTTAGTTTAACTTAGTTTAGTTTAGAGATACAGTGTGCAAACAGTCCAGCCCACCGAGTCCATGTCGACCAGTGATCATCCATACACTAGTCAATCCTACTCACTAGGGAAAATTTACAAAAGCCAATTAACCAAAAAACATGCATGTTTTTGGAATGTGGGAGGAAACAGGACACCCGGAGAAAACGCACACTGTCACAGGGAGAATGTACAAACTGCACATACTCAACACCCTTAGTCAGAATCGAACATGAGTCTCAGGCGCTGTAAGGCAGCAACTCCACCGTGATATCATTGCGCTGCCAGTTTCAATGGTCATGTGGGAAATCATTGGTTATGGAGTCATACAGCATGAAAACTTGCTCAATCCCTTACTGTAAGGAATGATTATATCCGCACATATACGGGGATATACGACTTGTCTGACGAGAGGTATGAAACACAAGCTGCCGATAGACAATCTTACCATGTAGACAAAATATGGAGCTTTGTGGTCGTCATTCCAGAACCTCCCAGTCAGAGATCTCGGCAGACGTTGCATGATTGTCTTATACTGGATCACAACTGCTGCTGTATAACTACAGGGGTCATCTTGGGAAGTCATTTCCAATTCACAGTTACCGGCCTGAGGACATTTATACACAGACAATTATTGTGCACGTACAAATAAATATACTCCAGTAATAAAGTCAAAAGACGAGTATCAAGAAACACCACTGGTCACAGAGTATCAAGAAACACCACTGGTCTGAAGAAGGGTCTCGACCCGAAACGTCACCTATCTCCTTCGCTCCTTAGATGCTGCTGCACCCGCTGAGTTTCTCCAGCTTTTTGTGTAACCCACTGGTCACAGAGCTCTAGTGAATAATAGTAAGATTAAACAAGAACTTACCAGTTTGAAGTTTGATCTTTATTTTATGAGGAGTTGCGATGAGGGATTTCGTGAAGACCCCGCCAGCACGCATGCGCGACATTCTTCAAAGCAGCGGTGTGGAATCACAGATCACAAGGCTAAAGATAGTAAGATTAAATCTTGACTATACCAGTTGAACTTATGATAGAGGGCTGGGAGCAGAGGCCACGAAATCCCTCATCGCAACTCCTCATAAAATAAAGATCATACTTCAAACTGGTAAGTTCTTGTTTAATCTTACTATTTTACTCGGAGTCACGTGAGTGACTTCGTGAAGATTTCAAAGCTCTGTGATTTCACGCCCTGGACCACGTCCATGCTGTCACACTGCCGCAATACTGATCGAGGAAGTTTTGTTAATACATTCCAGACTGGACAGGCTGAAAAATAAATGAACGTTTCTTAACACAAATAATAAAGCCCCTAACTCGGGGACAAATGAAATTACGGAGCAGCTCTCAGCACAGCTTCCGCAAACATTGCGGGGTTGGCCACCGGCTTATCGTAGAACCTCTGAAACGTTGTTTCACTGGCCCATCCCGCGGTAGCGAGGACATGATCGATGGGCACCTCCATGGCCCTCGCCGCTGATGTGGATGCAGCCCTGGTAGAATGAGATTTTAAAACATTAGTATCTATACCTGCTGCATCCAACACTTCCCTGAGCCACCTTGCGATAGTTGACACAGTCACCCGGTGATGTGGTTTCTTATGGCTGATAAACAGCCCCTGTTCCATCTTCCTAATGGTACTTGTATTCTTGATATAATAGCGCAGATGGGTGACTATGCAGAGGGTGGTGTCTGGGATACGCCCGGATTTCCAACTGCAGCCCTAGAGCTCCTGTCCTATGCTGCTTAAGTAACTCTTCGACGAAGAAGGTTACTTTTTGAGGGGTAGAGACCATCCTGTCGAGACGCAGTTTCTGTAAGGTCTGCACCCGCTGTGCCGTTGTCAGTGCCATCAGCATTACCACTTTGAGGGTGAGTTTGGTAAGTGGTAACCCTGTCATGGGAGACCAGCTTCTTAAAAGGGTCAACACTACCCCTACGTCCCATGTGATGTTATATCTGGGTCGTGGAGGGTTGGTATTAAGCACTCCCCTCATGAATTTGGACACCAGCTGATTTGACCCCACACCTATGTTGAGGTATGAGGACAGCGCACTCCTGGCGCTATTGATGGCACTGTAGCTGAGACCCTAATCGTAATGAAGGCCCGCCAGGAATTCCAGGACGTCGGGGATCGTAGCAGAGTTGTATGTCGTAGAAGTCCGTGTACAGTATGATTCCCATTTTCTGATCTGTGTGAGATACTGCTTCCTTGTGGTTACTCTGCATGATGCGATGATTAGATCTATGGCCCTTCGTGAGATCCCAGCCTCCAGAAGTGGCCTCCTTAGAACCTGCAAGCCAACAGGTTTAAGTGACGATGACACGGGTGAATTTCCCCAGTAACGGGGTTAGTAACCAATTTTGGGCGTTTCAAAATTTTCACCCATGAAATTTTGACCATCTGGAGGACCACCGGGTACCATGGGTGCGTAGGCCAGTCGGGTATAATCAGTATACCTGAAGCAGAATCCAACTTGATTTTCTGCAATGCCCAACTGATGAGGCAGAATGGGGGAAATGCGTGGCAGAACCATTTCCCCCAATGGAGAGAAAATGCATCCATTGCTACTGCCCCAGGGTCTGGTTCCCAAGACACATATGTTGGTATCTGATGGTTCAACCTAGACGCAAAAAGGTCAATATCTGGTGTACCGAACTTAGCTATTATTTCAGCAAATATTTGCGGATTCAACATTCACTCGATGTTATCATTGAATACTTGTGACCTGGTGTCCGCCACTGCATTAAGCTTCCCTGGAAGATAGGTTGCTGAGATCCAAATATTCCTTTCAATACACCAGTGCCAAATTGTGTTGACTAATTCATCACAAGATACTGACCTGATACCACCCATATGATTTATGTAGGCTACCACCGTGGTATTATCTATTTGAAGACGGACATGTATATGATGTAAATTTGTGCAATATGCCCATAGCCCATGGAAAACGCCTAGCATCTCCAAATAGTTTATCCCTTGTGACTGTAAAAGAGTGAACTCATGAGCATCCCATCTGCCACCACAACTGGACACGGTGTCAGTCGCTCCCCACCCTTGGGCGTTTGCGTCGGTTTGTACCACGACTGATGGGTTGGAGACAATGATGGGTTTATAACAGTCACTAATATTGTTAGTCCACCATCTTAGCTCAATTTTTGCCTTGACCGGCAGCTGCATGGGTCTGTCAAAATGTCCAGCATTTGATTTTAACGCTGACATTTTTGCTCTTTGTAAGTTTTGATAATGTAATGGTCCAAATTGTGTAGCGGGAAATGTAGCTACAATTTTCCCAATTACCTTAGCAGCTTGTCGAATAGTCAGTACAGCAGCACAAGCAAGGCTGTTGCAAGTTTCTTGAATATCAGCTACTTTCCCAGCTGGGATAGTGACAATCATCTGATTTGTGTTAATAGTGAATCCCAAATAATCCATGACCTGTGATGGATTGAATTTAGATTTGTCTGGATGGATGATAAATCCTAATTTCTCAAATATTGACATAGTAGCTGCAACTGCCAGCTGAGCCAATTCTAAAGTTTTCCCCACTATTAATATATTGTCCAAATATGCCATGACGATATGATTTTGTCACCTGAGGCATGCCAAAATAGGTTTAACTAGTTTTGTAAACAGCCGAGGTGCTGTTGTAATCCCATTGGGTTACGCTTTGTATTGCCATAATTGATCCTTCCAGCCAAATTTCAAGAACTTCCTGTGATGTGTTATGATAGGAACTGTACGGTATGCATCTTTCAAATCAATGCAGGCCATAAAGCACCCTCTGCTAACTAATTGTTTAGCCGTTTCAAACGTCTCCATTTTGAAATGGGTGTATTGTACATAAGTATTCAAGTGGGTTAGGTCAATGATAATACGACATCCACCATCTTTTTTAGCTCTTGTAAAGATGTTGGAGACAAACTCTAATGGCTCATATGTCGTTTTCTCTATCACCCCTTTAGTTTCTAATCGTAAAATTTCTGCATGTCCTGCCTCCATCTCTTTTTGAGAAAGCGCAAACTTGCGATGAGGTACATGCTGCGTAGGGGGAGGTTTTTCTTTAATAAATTCTATTACATAATCCTGAATACTTTGTAGAATAAAGGGGTCTGAAGTTACTGCTTCCCATGCACCCGAAAAGTACCGCAACCGTCCTCCAACCTGTGAGGGTACCCCTGCTACTTTCTGGCAAGAACCAAACCTCCTTACCTCCATGGTTAACGCCGGGGTCTGGTGTATTGGGGCTTTTGCGGTCTTTGTGCTGTTGGCGTTTGTTGCCACATCTTCCACGCATCTTCCACGTACCCTGCCCTAAAAAAGACTGTTCCTGTTGCTGATGCTGTTGGGGAGCCGGTGGTTGATATGTTCGAGCCGGATAGGTTCGTTGATACCTGTCCGACTGCCACCTCGGCTTAGAGGGAGGATAAGGCTGCTGCCTTCGATAAGGCTGGCCTCTGGAAGACGCAGGTGGCTTCATGAGCCCCACTGTTTTTGCTTGTTCATCCAAATCTTTAACCTGCTTCGGCAGGTCCTCCCCAAACAGCTGTCTTGGTGGTGGTGTGGTGGAGGTGCGACACAACCCAGCAAACTTTGGGTTGAGGTTGGGCCGAATGGAGCTTTTCCGGAAACAATTAATCTCAAACTGTGTGTTACACAGGGGGGTTAGTGCATCCTGCTCCATCCAGGGTCCTAGCGAGCGCCGTTATGCCTGAAGTGAGTAATTTCAGGATCCTCTGGATCTTGCCCTCCTGTGCCTTGGTGTTGCTACTGATGTTCCCCAAAATCGGCATGTTGACTTTAGGCACGTTGAGGGATACACAGTTCGTTGGAGCCTTATATTTTTCCATGGTCTCAGCGACAACATGGTCTTGGAGCTGGCGAGTCGTTAAATAATTAATACTAGCCGCTAGTTTGGGGTGCAGTGGTTCCCCTACACTCGTTGGCTTCCCAAACTTAGCGACGGCATCCAGCATGTCTTCAGAATCTGGTACGGCGGGCTGGTCTCCTACCACTATGTCGTCAAAATCACCCATATGTTCACTTCGTCCGCTAGAAACACACGAGGGTGAGAGCGAAAGTGGCGGCCTGATCTTGCTCCCAGACCTCAGGGACTCCCGCTCTTGCCGTTCCAGATCCCTTTGGTACAGCACTTCCACCATCTGCTCCAATCTGGCCATGCGACCGCTGCCGCTACACACGGATGACAGGTCGACTTCCCCAGGCCCTGCTGAGTCGCTGGGGCTTCTGCCAGTTGGTCGCACCTCTACGAAGTGCGCTGGCAGGTCGTCATCAGCACCCGCTCCTGCGGGGCTGTACGACTCCTGCACGGACATACCGCTAGCCTGCCGTCGTTCGTACCTCAGCGGCACCTCTGCCTGATGGGAAGGCAGAGGGAACGAGTCAGTACCGGTCTCCATTACCGGCTCCGCTGTCCGTGCAGGCTTGCCGTCACCCTTAATCCCACGGGTTCATGACAGCGCATAGCTGGCTTTACCCGTAGCAACGGGGATGCCTAACCGAAAACTGCTGCCACCGGTCTGCTCTCCGGCAGCCTGCTCCGGTGCAGTGCCGGTACCTCCTGCTCCTGCAGGGTATCCAGACGTTCCAGCAGTACTGCCGCCGGCCTGCAATCTAGCAGGTTTCCCCTGCGGCTTGTCGACGCCCACCGCAGCTGCGGGGCTCGACTTCAGCGCAGCTCTTCCCCGGGTCTGCCCTCGAGGAACCTGTAAAATAGAAGAGGCACTCGCCGTGCGAGGCACATTACCATGTACCTTTTTCCCACCAGCCGTGACTTTGGGGGATGGTGGGATGAAGTCAGGGTCTCCTCCCCCCTGCTCCTGTGCGGAATCCCCTCCATGTGGAAATGGAGGTGAGTCGTCCCCTACCGACTCCATTGGGCCCGACTTCCGCATCTTTTTCCCCGGTCGTACAGGTGCTGCCAGTGTTACGGGCAGCTCTGAGGACGTTGGCCGCGGTCCGCGGCTTTTAGAAATCTTTCCTTTTCCCTCCATCTTTCTGTAAGATAAACTGTTACAGAAAAACCAGCTCCAGGTTAGTAAAACTTACCTGCGGCCATCTTTTTGAAGGAGATGTTGTGGAAGCGCACTCTCCTCCCAGCTTGCCTTTAGCAAATGCGAGCGACGCTATGTCGCGCATGTGCGCTGGCGGGATCTTCACGAAGTCACTCGCGTGACTCCGAAGTAAAATACCCTCCAATACCGCCCCCTGCCTCCTGCCAAGCCAATTTTGTATTGCAAAGATAGACATAAAATACTGGACTAACTCAGTGGGTCAGGAAGTATCTCTGGAGAAAATGTATGTAGAATGTTTCAGGTCAGGACCCTTCTGCAGTCGCTGCCATGACCTGCTGAGTTACTCCAGCATTTTGAGGCTATCTTAGGTATACATCTGCATTTGAAGTTCATTTTTTTCTATTATTTTTGCATGACAATGGCTCTCTCACCCTCTATCCCATGAGATCTAACCATTGTGACTACCCTGCCATCTGGGATTTTTTTTGGGGGGGTTAGGTGTTCAATTAAGAGCCTATGACAAATTGACAAAAATAGAACCACACGGAATTGTAGATGCTAGTTATCAAAAAAAGACACAAAGTGCTGGAGGAACTCAGCAGGCCATGGAGAGCATCAATAGATGATGTTTTGGGTCAAGACACTTCTTCAGACCGATTATGACGGGCAGGGTGAGGAAAGCTGGAAGAGATGTGGAGAACTCGCCAGATTTTGTCGTGTTCCCAATTCTCTTCCACTTTCTCCGCCCTCCTACTCGCACCACCACAACTAAGTCTGGAGAAGAGTCCCGACTGGAATAGGCAGAAGAAAGGCGAGAATGCTGGAGAAACTCAGCGGGTGAGGCAGCATCTGTGGAGAGATGGAATTGGTGACATTGCGGGTCGAGACCCTTCTTCAGACTAATGTCAGGGGAGAGGGAGGACAAAGAAAGAATGCAGGTGGAGACAGTAAGACTAGTGGGAGAACTGGGAAGGGGAAGGGGATGGAAAGAGAAAGAAAGGGCTACCTGAGGGATAGAAAATTGGTTGGCAGAAAGGAACAAAGAGTAGGGAATAACGGGTCCGTTTCAGAATGGAAGGCAGTAACTAATGGGGTACCACAAAAATCGGTGCTGGGACAGAAGCTATTTTCAATATAAATCAACTATTTAGATGAAGGGATTCAAAGTAATAATAGCAAATTTGCAGATGACACAAAGCTGGGTGGCAGTGTGAACTGTGAGGAGGATGCTATGAGAATGCAGGGTGACTTGGACAGGTTGGGTGAGTGGGCATATGCATGGCACATGCAGTTTAATCAGGATAAATGTGAGGTTATCTACTTTGGTAGTAAAAACAGGATAGCATTTTATTATCTAAATTATGTCAAGTTTGGAAAAGGGGAAGTAAAACAGGATCTGGGGGTCCTTGTTCATCAGTCAATGAAAGTAAGTAGGTACAGCAGGGAGTGAAGAAAGCAAATGGCATGTTGGTCTTCATAACAAGAGGAGTTGAGCATAGGAGCAAAGAGATCCTTCTGCAGTTTTACAGGGCCCGAGTGTATTGTGCGCAGTTTTGGTCCGTGAGGAAGGACATTTGTGCTATTGAGGGAGTCAGCCTAGATTCACTAGATTAATTCCCTTGATGGCGGGACGGTCATATGCTGATAGAATGGAGCGGCTGGGCTTGTATATTCTTGAATTTACAAGGATGAGAGGGGATCTTATGGACATTTTCAAGGGAGAGCTAGATAGGGCTCTTTAAGAAAGCAGAGTCAGAGGATACGGGGAGAAGGCAGTAACGGGGTACTGATTGCTATCTGTCAGAGCGGCCTGCCAACGGAAAGGGACCCGTTAATCCCTACTCTTTGTTTC
Organism: Raja brachyura; assembly: GCA_963514005.1. Next base: position 74,358,383 of record OY740790.1, read on the forward strand.
CTGTTTGCCAACCACTTCTCTATCCATGTCAGCACTCTACTCCGAATACCATGTGCCCTAATTCTGCCCACTAATCTCCTATCTCCTATCAAATGCTTTCTGAAAGTCCAGGTGCACTACATCCACTGGCTCTCCCTTGTCCATTTTCCAAGTTATATCTTCAAAAAATTCCAGAAGATTAGTCAAGCATGATTCCCATTTGTAAATCCATGCTGACTCGGACCGATCCTGTTACTGCTATCCAAATGTTCGGCTATCTGATCTTTTATAATTGACTCCATCATCTTCCCCACCACCAATGACAGGCTAACAGGCCTATAATTCTCTGTTTTCTCTCTCCCGCCTTTCTTAAAAAGTGGGATAACATTAGCTACCCTCCAATCCACAGGAACTACTCCTGAGTCTATAGAACATTGGAAAATTATCACCAATGCATCCACAATTTCTAGAGCCACTTCCTTAACTACCCTGGGATGCAGACCATCAGGCCCTGGGGATTTATCAGCCTTCAGTCGCATCAGTCTATCCAACACCATTTCCTGCGTAATGTGGATTTCCTTCAGTTCCTCCATCCACCCAGATCCTCTGGCACCACTATATCAGGAAGATTGTTTGTGTCCTCCTTAGTGAAGACATATCTAAAGTAACTGTTCAACTCATCTGCCATTTCTTTGTTCCCCATTATTGTAGATGATAGTGCATGTCCCTTTAATTATAGATTGTGTAGCTTCCCTGACCACTCCCCGTTTAACCAGTATATTAATGTCTCTCCATCCCCTGGTACCTCCTCTAGTAGTTTGAACGTACAGACCATGTACAGCTAGGGCACTAGTGCATATGTAATCAATAAAGTATTAGTAAAGAAACACTGTGTGAGTAACATCATTTACATGGTGTCAGCGGGTTCTACACCCACGCCTCCTGTTTCTCGCGTTTAATTTTTTTTTGCCCCAGTTACCCTTCCCGGTCGGATCATGGCTTCCTCCTGCCGTAAGCCAGAACCTCTAGTCTTTGACGATGACATCGCTCACCGATGGAATGCGTTCCGTCGGGACTTCCAGCATTATGTGGCTATCGTTCACCCAGCTGCTTCCGTTGCAGTTAAAGCTTCACTACTTTTGAATTTGGCCGGCTCTGAGGCTCTCGAGCGCTCTGAATCGTTTGAATACGGGCAAAATGAAGACCCCACGGACCTGAATTGCCTAATCAGGAAGTTCTCTGAAATGTGCGATGTCCCCACAAACTCTATCCTGGAGAGCTTTAAGTTCTTTGGTCGTCGTCAGAATCCCGGTGAGTCTATCGGCAACTACTACGCTGCCCTACGGCATCTGGCTAGACGGTGCAAACTGGCTGATGTGACCCCCGACACCCTAACCCGCGATGTTTTGGTGTACGGTCTGCGGAATGAAAAGTTGCGTTCAGAGCTCCTATGCAAGCCGGACCTGACCCTCCATGGTGCTCTACATGCCTCCAAATTGTCGGAGGCTGTTACCTCTGCTGTGACCACATCTGACCATGAGGTTCGAGCGGCTACCGTTGCCACCCGGCGTCCTGCTCAGCAAGCTCGCCGTGGGGCTAGCTTTGCCTCCAGCCCCAAGTCAGTGCAGCGTTGCCAGAACTGTAACTTTGTGGCTCATCGTTTCGGTGTTTGCCCTGCGATGGGAAAGACTTGTAATTTCTGCAACAAGCCGAACCATTTTTCAGCTGCCTGTCATTCTCGCAGAAATCTTGCCCAGCAACAGCGTAAGCCTTCTAATTACCTGGTACGGGATGAGACTGTGTCTAGTTCTTATCATCCTCCCGAAAACCTCCCTCTGTCTGATACTGACTCTTCCCAGAGTGAGCTCAGCGTGTTTTCAGTCAGGAATACACCTGCCATGATAACGGACCCGACCGTGCAAGTTACTGTTAATGGTGCGACTTTCTCGGCCAAGGTCGATACTGGGGCCGCGACGAATGTAATGTCAACAAGCCTCTTCAAGAAGATAAGGAATAATGAGAGGGTTACCACTGAGCGCTCCGTCCATTGAGCCTATGGGGGAGGTCTGCTCATTCCTGTGGGAAAAGCTACCCTGAACTGCGAAGTGCTGAAGACCGTTCGGCCCCTCTCTTTCTTTCTGATAGACGGAAAATGCGTTCCACTACTTGGTGTTCAAGCATGCCAGGACCTTGGGTTGGTCAATTTCCACCGGGACATTCGTTTAGTACAGCGACCTCTAGACCCGCTAGCCGAGTATCCTGATCGGTTCGACACTAAGCTGGGGATGCTCCCCTGCAGCTACAAGATCTCTCTCAATCCTGATGTGGATCCGGTTATACGGCCACCCCACCGAGTCTCCTTTGCTATGAAGGATCGAGTCGAGTCCACCCTTCGTGACATGGTGGCTACGGGCATTCTGAAGGAGGTGAGCGAGCCGACCGAGTGGGTCTCTACCATGGTCGTTGCGGCCAAGAAGGACAAAACTGAGCTACGGATCTGCATCAACCCTAAAGACTTGAACCTGGCTATCAAGCGCCCGCACTACCCCATGCGCACTGTCGAAGATGTGGCGGCACAGGTCGGCCCAGCCACGGTGTTTTCGGTGCTGGATGCGAAGAGCTCGTTCTGGCAGATACCGTTAGATGCACGCTCATCTTACCTAACAACTTTCGCCACTCCTTTCGGGAGGTTCCGTTTCCTGCGCATGCCGTTCGGGATCAGCTCCGCCAGTGAAGTCTTCCAGAGGACGATGGAACAGCTGTTCGCGGGGCTCCCATGCGCTATCATCGTCGACGACATCCTTGTGTATGGAAAAGATGTCGAACGGCACGACCGTAACCTCCGACTTGTTTTGGATCGGGCTCGGGAGGTAAACCTGAAGCTCAACTACAGCAAATGCCGGTTCCGCGTCCCTGAGGTCACCTATGTCGGTCACGTTTTCGCAGCGTCCGGACTGAAACCAGATCCTCAGAAGACCGCTGCAATTTCCAAGATGCCTGCTCCTGTGGACGTACCGAGCCTTCAGCGATTCCTCGGCATGGTTAACTACCTGGGAAAGTTCATCCCTGACTTGAGTGAGTTGAGTGCGCACTTACAAGAATTGGTGAAGAAAGATACTGCATGGTCCTGGTTCCCGCAACACCAGACTGCCTTCGATATGCTGCGGTCCAGACTCATCTGCACTCCGACGTTGAAATATTTTGACTTGAACCGACCAGTCATCATCACTTGTGATGCCTCCAAGTTCGGGCTGGGTGCTGCCTGTTTGCAAATACATGATGGAGTACAGTTGCCTGTGTCTTTTGCGTCCCGCACAATGACTCCAGCTGAGCAGCGGTATGCACAGATTGAGAAAGAACTGCTGGCTGTCGTGTTTGCCTGTTCGAAGTTTAAGGACTATATCCTGGGCACCGAATTTTCCGTCGAAACAGACCACCAACCTCTGGTCACCATCCTCGGTAAGCCGATTCATGCTGCCTCCTCCAGGCTGCAGCGGATGATGCTTCAATTACAACGTTTCAACTTCTCCGTGGTGTACCGTAAAGGCAAGGACATGTTTATTGCTGACACTTTGTCTCGGGCTCCCCTGCCTTCGACCACCCGTCACCCTTATGAGGCTTCAAGCATGATCGTCCTAAACGTCAATTTTGTGCCTTCTAAGCAACTGAAGTCTCTGGTCAAGCACACTGCTGCCGACGTCTCTCTCCAACAGCTGGCGTCGGTCATTCAGCGGGGCTGGCCCGAGCGGCGCTCTTCCCTACCTGCCGCGGCAGTTCCCTACTTCCTGGTCCGTGATGAGCTGGTGCTGCGAGATGGCGTTATCGTCAAAGGCCACAAGGTTTTGGTGCCTGAGGCTCTGCGGCAACAGTATTTCGACACTGCTCATCGTGGCCATCCAGGGGCCGAGGCCACTCTCTCCATCGCCCAAAGCCAGTTTTACTGGCCTGATATGGCTGCATACTTCCGAGACCGGGTGTCCTCATGCCCGACCTGCAACAGTCTCGCACCGCAACAGCAGCGGCAGCCCCTTTTGCAGCAGCCCGCACCAGACCTGCCATGGTCTGCGCTGGCAACAGACATTTTTGAATGGCACGGCAAGCACTTCCTGGTGCTTGTCGACTCCTACTCTAGCTGGTTCGAGGTCGACCAGCTGTCCTCTCTCTCCTCTTCTGCTGTCATTACGAAGCTGCGCCGCCACTTCGCGACCTTTGGATCGCCCGCGAGCCTGCAGTCAGACAACGGCAGCCAATTTACCAGCACTGAGTTCAAGGACTTTGCTGACAACTGGAACTTTCGCCACTACACCAGCAGCCCTGAATACCCTCAGAGCAACGGCCTGGCCGAGCGTGCTGTCCGCAGCGCAAAGGACTTGTTGGAACGCTGCCGCATTTCAAAATCTGACATTTACCTTGCTTTACTAAACCTCCGCAACATCTCCCGTGACAGCGTCTTGGGGTCCCCGGCGCAGCGCCTCATGTCCCGTGTCACACGCCCTCCCATTCCGGTGGCCCAGCAAACTCTAATTCCCGCTGTTCTCAAGCCTGCCATGGTCCATGAGCGCATTGCTGCTAAGCAGTCCATTCAGAAGCGCTCCCATGATAGGTCCTGTCGTCCTCTTCCTCCCCTTTCTCCGGGTCAGGTTGTCCGTATGCGTTCCACCTCCGGTCGCCCTAGACTCGCGGTTGTTGTCGGAACTGCTGTTTCACCTCGCTCCTATCTGGTTAACCTGGACGGCACAGTTTACCGTCGTTCCCGTCAGCACCTCCGCCTGGTGAATGAGCCTCCTCCACCTCCTGCTCTTCCCCATGCTTCCCCTCTGTCTGCTTTCCCTATGCCTGCGCCTACTCGGCCCGTCCCAGTCCTTCTCCCTGTGCCTGTTCCCGTGCCTCCGCCTATTTTTTCCCCGTCTCCCCGATCGCCTCCCATCCCTTTGTCACCGCGCGTCTCCCCGCTTCGTGGTTCCCCTGTCGTGGGGTTACCCCCTGTCTCCGTTCCTTTGGTGGAAGGGGGTGTGAGCGGGGTTCGCACCCGCTCAGGCCGCATTGTACGGGCGCCTGACCGTTACGGCGATTATGTATGAGTGCTGCTATTTTTATTGTCTGTTATTTCCATTTGCCCTAGCGCATGAGACATGGTCGCCAGTTATGTTCTTTTCTTTTATAAGAGGAAGGATGTAGATGATAGTGCATGTCCCTTTAATTATAGATTGTGTAGCTTCCCTGACCACTCCCCGTTTAACCAGTATATTAATGTCTCTCCATCCCCTGGTACCTCCTCTAGTAGTTTGAACGTACAGACCATGTACAGCTAGGGCACTAGTGCATATGTAATCAATAAAGTATTAGTAAAGAAACACTGTGTGAGTAACATCATTTACAATTATAAATTCACCTTTTTTGGTCTTCAAGGGTCCAACTTTGGTCTTAACTAATTTTTTCCTCATCGCATACCTAAAGAAGCTTTTACTATCCTCCATTATATTCTTGACTAGCTTACTTTCGTACCTCATCTTTTTTCCCCGTATTGTCTTTTTAGTTATCTTCTGTAGTTCTTTAAACATTACCCAATCCTCTTGCTTCCCGCTCATCTTTGCTACGTTGTACTTCTTCGCTTTCATTTTTATACTGTCCCTGACGTCCCTTTTCAGCCATGGTCGTCCCTTTCTCCCCTTGGAATCTTTCTTCCTCCTAGGAAACTCATCCTACACCTTCTGTATTGTTCCTGGAAACATCAGCCATTTTTGTTCCACTGTCATCCCTGCTAGTGTATCTTTCCAGTCAACGTTGGCCAGCTCCTCCCTCAAAACCCCATAGTCCCCTTTTTTCAACTGCAACAACTATAAAATCGAATAAGGAGCAAAATTTCATTGAGAATTTTGAGGACAGACAAAACCAATAATGTACCTGAGAAAAACGCTTGCAAGTGTAGTCATAACCATACCATCGAACGCCCATCACAAGCTTCCTGGAGTCAATGCCCAGTTTGATGTAGTCGGAGAGACCTGAAAGGACAGATTGGTGAGGTTGGGTCCCAGTTATTTCAGTGATACGCAGCCACTGATGTGTCGTCTGACGTACCTGTTAACACATTGTGGTAGGAGGAGCTTGTTGTTGCAACACAACCGTCCTTCATGTCGTTGGGAATGTTAAAGGATTCAACAAAGAACAAGTCACACATGCGTGAAATCGCCAAGAAATCAATGCATCTTTTACTCTTGCATTTCGGAGTCCACGGCACACTAAACGATATCTAATGAGACCAAGAGTAATAAGAAACCAATTACATATTGTTATTTACATTTGCTCCCACCATTGTTATGAGGTTTTTATATGAACTTCCTTTTGAGTAATGGGTTCAATAAGTGCTCAAGGAGGTAGCCACGGAAATAGTGGATGCATGAGTGATAATTTTTCAAAACTCCTTAGATTCTGGAGTAGTTCCTGAGGATTGGAGCATAGCTAATGTAACCCCACTTTTTAAGAAAGGAGGGAGAGAGAAAACGGGGAATTACAGACCAGTTAGTCTAACATCGGTAGTCAGGAAACTGCAAGAGTCAGTTATTAAAGATGGAATAGCAGTACATTTGGAAAGTGGTGAAATCATTAGACAAAGTCAGCATGGTGTTACGAAAGGTAAATCATGTCTGACGAATCTTATAGAATTTTTCGAGGATGCAACTAGTGGAGTGGAAAAGGGAGAACCAGTGGATGTATTATATCTGGACTTTCAGAAGGCTTTCGACAAGGACCCACATAAGAGATTAGTATATAAACTTAAAGCACACGGTATTGGTGGCTCAATATTGATGTGGACAGAGAACTGGCTGGCAGACAGGAAGCAAAGGGTAGGAGTAAACAGGTCCTTTTCAGAATGGCAGGCAATGAGTAGTGGGGTACCGCAAGGCTCAGTGCTGGGACCCCAGCTATTTACAATATATATTAATGATCTGGATGAGGGAATTGAATGCATCCAAATTTGCAGATGACACCAAGCTGGGGGGTATAGTTAGGTGTGAGGAGGATGCTAGGAGGCTGCAGGGTGATTTGGATAGGCTGAGTAAATGGGCAGATGCATGGCAGATGCAGTATAATGTGGATAAATGTGAGGTTATCCACTTTGGTGGCAAAAACATGAGGGTAGTCTATTATCTGAATGGTGGCAGATTAGGAAAAGGGGAGATGCAACGAGACCCGTGTGTCATGGTACACCAGTCATTGAAAGTATGAATGCAGGTGCAGCAGGCAGTGAAGAAAGCAAATGGCATGTTAGCATTCATAGCAAAAGGATTTGAGTATAGGAGCAGGGAGGTTCTACTGCAGTTGTGTAGGGTTTTGGTGAGACCACACCTGGAGTATTGTGTACAGTTTTGGTCTCCAAATCTGAGGAAAGACATTCTTGCCATAGAGGGGGTTCAGAGAAGGTTCACCAGACTGATTCCTGGGATGTCGGGACTTTCATATGAGGAAAGACTGGATAGACTCGGCTTGTACTCGCTGCAATTTAGAAGATTGAGGGGGGATCTTATAGAAACTTACAAAATTCTTAAGGGGTTGGACAAGCTAGATGCAGGAAGATTGTTCCTGATGTTGGGGGAGTCCAGAACAAGGAGTCACAATCTAAGGATAAGGGGGAATTCCTTTAGGACTGAGATGAGGAAAACATTCTTTACACAGAGAGTGGTGAATCTCAGGAATTCTCTGCCACAGAAGGTCGTTGAGGCCAGTTAATTGGCGATATTCAAGAGGGAGTTGGATGTGGCTCTTGTGGCTGAAAGGATCAGGGGGTATGGAGAGAAGGCAGGTATGGGATACTGAGTTGGATGATCAGCCACGATCATATTGAATGGCGGTGCAGGCTCGAAAGGCAGAATGGCCCACTCCTGCACCTATTTTTCTATGTTTCTAAGCCTTTCTCCCTCATGCTCTCTATGAAATTTAGATCTCCGCGGCATCATCTTAGATCAATTTTTTTCTTCACATCTACCATCGGGCTGAAGGTCCCATACCACCAGGTTCAGAAACAACTACTTTCCTGCAACCATCAGATTCTTGTACTGATTGTTCAACCCTAATCCTACTGTGGCAACGAAACATCAAGGACTACCTCTTTCACTACTATGGACATGTTCTTTTTTTCAGTTTAGGTTATTATTCTCAAGTGTGCCGAGGCACAGTGAAGAGCTTCCTTGCTATTCAATCAGCACTAAAAACTATGCTAGATTAAAATCAAGCTGTCAAACGTCAGGACCACGCTCCAGTTGGTGATAGGATGGCTCAGTTGCTTGATAACAACTGGGTCGAAACAGTCCCCGAGCCCGGTGTTTTGCATTAATGTCTTGTCACACACACACACACATGGAAACAAGACGAGACCTTTAATAGTATACTAGACCAAGCGCGGACTTTTCACTTTTAATCAGTAATGTCGAGAATAAGTCGAGAAATAAAGCAGAAACTGGTCAGATAAGGTGATCCCGGCCTCGAGGGGAATATGTCAATCGGAATATTTTAAAATGTTATCGTTACCGCGTAGTGTTACACACACATATACACCCACATATAGACATGTACACTATCAGAGTTTTAAAAAGTACTAGATTAAGTGGGACCCTTTGGGTCCCAGTCACACAGGTGGTCTGGTCCCCCAACGCAACCCGTTCCCCAAGGAAATATTCCACCACTCACCTGTTACCCCAACTCAACCCATTCCCCCAACACAATATTCGACCACTCACCCATAGCCTTCAACTGCGCAGTGGCTGCTCATTTCACCTTATTCAGCCTCCCTCATTTTAATTTTTTTTTTAAAGTTAAGTGTACTGTGACTTTAAGTAAAATACATTTGCACCTGCTAGTGCTAAGGTGGTGGAAAATTTGTAGCACTATCGTGTACCGTTTTGGCATAGTTCCAGGAGCACATACATAGAGATATATAGATAGAAATAGCAATGTTACAAGATTTTGAGATTTTAAAAATCAAGTCTGCAATTTATCCCATCAGATAAAGCATAAAAAGCAGTTTAATTTGACACCTAATTCACTTTCATATCTTCAGTATTAAAAAAGTTATGTCCATTTTCATACTCGGAAATTAGCATCTTCCTCCCTACTGCTTTCCCATTGACTTGACACAAAAGCTGTGATCGAGGACAGTCAAAAGCCCATAACTTTCTTAAAAATTAAGAGAACTGAATGAAATTTTCAGTTGTTATAAATTGAAGTATTGAATGCTATTTGGACACTTAGGGTATTTAAAAATGTTCATCTTTTCTTAAGAAATTAATAGATGTTTAAATCTAGTAATTGAATGTTGTAATTAGCAATAATTGGGTAACTAACTAATTATATGCTTTAATTTCAGGTCATCCAAGTAAGATTGTTTCATATTTGTTTGAGAATACTTCAATTTATAATAACTGAAAATTTCATTCAGTTCTCTTAATTTTTAAGAAAAGTTATGGGCTTTTGACTGTCCTCGATCACAGCTTTTGTGCCAAGTCAATGGAAAAGAATCAGAATCAGAATCAGAATCAGAATGCCTTTTATTGTCACTATACACATGTACAGTGAGATTAAAAACTGCTCCTACTCAGTGCAAAAACAAAACAAAAAGGGGGTGGGGGGGGGATAAGGTGCACAGTTTCTGCAGCGCTATATACATATCTACAAAAAGACAATGAATAAATAGAATGGATAATAGGATTCCGATATCCAGTATGGGTTACAGTTACAGTACAAATTACAGTAGGTGGATAGATGAAAGTCCGGGGGTTAGGCTGTGAAGTCAATGCATGTGTGAGTTCAGGGAGATGATGGATTTTGGAAAGAAACTGTTCCAATAGGGAAGCAATAGACAATAGGGAACAAGATGCTAATTTCCGTGTATGAAAATGGCCATAATTTTTTTAATACTGAAGATATGAAAGTGAATTAGGTGTCAAATTAAACTGCTTTTTATGCTTTATATGATGGTATAAATTGCAGACTTGATTTTTTAAATCTCAAAATTTTGTAACATTGCTAAAACCATAATTGTGCACATGACAATAAACTTGACTTGACTTCACTCATATTGCCCAGTCACAGGTTAAATTTCCAGTCACAGGTTAAACCTCCCCATCATTGAAGGAATCAATAGGAGTTATTACCTCAAAATGGCAGCCACACCAGTGTAGATTGGTTACTTCACACTAACCAATTGTAGTGTTTTATTAGTAGAAGCTCCGCCTACCATGCAGTTTATATCATCAGAATTCAGCTCATGCTGTTAGTCATGCTGCGAGGCTTGCATTAACAACATGCTGAAGTGTACTGTGAGTGAACTTTAATAAACAATGTTGTACCATGTCGTGCGAGTGAATGACTCATTTTCAACCACACTGACCACACTCATTTCATCCCTGCAAACAGAAATCTCCAGCTTCTACCCTACAGCCATCAGGCTATTAAACACTACAAACTCCAAGTAAGCTCCAAACTACAGAGACTTGGGGAATTGTTTTTTGCTTTGCAACATTTGTTTGTTTTTTTTGTATATATTGCACTTTTATTACAATGGTGTTTACAGAGTATTATGTTAACATATCTATTGTGCTGCTGCAAGAAAGAATCTCATTTTGTTTTGGGACATACGACAATAAAACACTCTCAACTGTGGAGTTGAAAGGCAACGACTGAAAAGAACCAACAGATCTGTTCTTTTTTTTATCATTTTGAAATGTTCCTATCATGTTGGAATTTAAGGCTTGAATAATTGGTTCTTTTACCTGATATCCTGGTAGTTCTTTGTGGAAATAGGCTATAAGTTGAGAAATCAGCTGGGTCACTTTGTTGTAATGATCAGATCCTTGTGCAAGCGCGTTGTTCAGATTCATATTGATTCCATCCATAAATACTGATTGTATGTGGTCTCCCATGGATATAATCCAATCTGTCTGGTCATCTTTGCCCATCGTCAAAAGCAACCCTAAATCCTCTAGAGAAGGATAAAGAAAAACATAGTTTAGATAGCTATAGAAAATTAATGATTGCAGAATTAAAATAGAGCCATGTAGTAGAGCAGCTTTAAAGCAGGCCTTTTGGCACATCTTTCATTGAGGTGGGAGGATCTCATTGAAACCTACCGGATAAAGGCTGCCTGGACAGAATGTTCGTGGAGAAGATGTTTCCAATAAAAGGAGAATCAAGGAATAGAGGGCACCACTCAGAATTAAAAATACTTTTAAAATGGAGATAAGGAGGAATTTCTTTAATCAGAGAGTGAATAATCGGTGGAATTCATCACCATAGACAGATGTGGAGGCCAAGACACTGGGTGTTTTATAGTGGAGATCGATAGATTCTTGATTAATAAGGGCATTAATGGTTATGGGAGAAGCCAAGAGAAAGGGATTGAGAGTGAAAATATTGAATATAGCTCCCATGTCTAATGGTCTTATGTCCATGCTGACCAAGTTGGCATATTGTGCTGGTGGTATTTTCCTGCATTAGGCCCATAGTCCTTTAAACACTTCCTATCTGTACAACAATTCAAATCTATGCATAACTAAAACTCTGATCTTGTTATCTTCCGGTTAGCGTGGTCATTCTATTTGTGCAAAAACAATACACGGTAACGCTACGATTTTTCACCCGGTTACTCGCCGTTCTCCTCACCTGCGATTGCTTCAAGTTTCGTTACGTTCGGTGGTCTAATGTGATAGTTAGCGAGGTTTAAAAATTGCGCATGCGCAGATCGATCTACTCTCCTGCCAGTCGACAGCACGTGGATTTGTCTTTTTGTCATCCTGTCACGCCAATGAATGGCCCGCCCCTTCCTGCGACATTGCGTCTTTACTGGAGCTGAGGGAGGCTGTGTGTGGCAGGCAGAGGTCTCCAACCACACAAAATTTTCAGAGGGACTGGAAGCGGCGCAGCGCAGAGACGGAGATGTCGTAAAACGGAGACTGATCCCGGCAGAAGATAACGTCCAGCGACCAGCCCCCCTGTGAATCCGCATCACCACTGCGAGTCCTCCAGCCCCTGCCCCTCTGGTCCCCCTCACTGGCTCCTGCCCCGCTCCCCCGTGATACTTCCCCCACAACCTCTCACCCCACACCCCTCACCCCTCACCACACCCCTCCTCCCACACCCCACGCCTCCTCCCACACCCCACCCCCTTCACCCTACACCGCTCCACCCACAACCGCCCCTTGGCCCCTCAATCCCCCCACACACCTTCCCCCCCCACAACCCTTTCCACCACCTCAACCCTCCCTCCGCCCCCCCGCTCCCATGCCCACAACCCACTTCTCCCCACAACACCTCCCCTCCACAATTCCCCCTACCCCACACAACCCATCCCACCCCCACTCACCTCTCCCCCCACACTATCCCTCCTCACATACCACACTCTCCCCCCTATACTTCCCTGCCCACACACACCCCCCTCCCCTCCTCCCCTGCCACCCCACATCCACCTTCCCTTCTCCCCTCCCACATGATGAGGAGGGGGAGGGAGTACTGGGGGATGAGCGGAAATGAGCCAGGTGCGTCGAGATGGGGCTCCTAAGGGACCGTATTAAAAACCTGGAGCAGCAGCTCGGTGACCCCTGTCTGGTCAGGGAGAGCAAGGAGGTCATAGGGAGGAGTTACAGAGAGGTGGTCACTCCAAGACCATGGGAGGCAGACAAGTGGAGGGTCACGGTTAGGAGGCGCAAGGGGCAGAAGCAGGGACTAGAGAGTACCCCAGTGGCTGTACATCTTGGCAATAAGTACTCCTGGTTGAGTACTGTTGGGGGAGACAGCCTACCTAGAGGTAGCGACAGCGGCTGGGCCTCTGGCACAGAGACCGGCCCTGTTGCTCGGAAGGGTAGCGAAAAGATGAGGAGGGCATTAGTAATAGGGAACTGTATAGTTAGGGGTCAGATAGGCGATTTTGTGGACGCAGTCAGGAGACCCGGATGGTAGTCTGCCCCCCAGGTGCCAGGGTCTGAACGTGTCCAAGATATCCTAAAAGGGGTGGGAGAGGAGCCTGAGGTTGTGGTACATATAGGTACCAATGTCATAGGTCGAAAAAGAGAAGAGGCCCTGAAAGGAGAATTTAGGTAGTTAGGAGGAGAGTTAAGGAGTAGGACCGCAAAGGTAACAATCTCAGGATTACTGCCTGTGCCACGCGACAGTAAGAATAGGAATGGAACGAGGTGGAGGATAAATGCGTAGCTGAAGGACTTGTGCAGAGCGCAGGGATTCAATTTTCTGGATCATTGGGACCTCTTTTGGGGAAGGTGTGACCTGTACAAAAAGGACGGGTTGCACTTGAACCCGAGGGGGACCAATATCCTGGCGGGGAGATTTGCAAAAGCTACGGGGAAGACTTTAAACTAGAACGGTTGGGGGGAGGGACTCAAATAGAGAAAGCTAGTAGACGGTGTGTGAGGCAGGAGGCAGAAAAGGGAAGCACTCAGACACAACATGTAGGGGAAAAAGAGGAAAAATATAATAAACAGAATAAGAGGTGGTGGGTTTCTTAAATGTGTGAGCAAAGAGACAGAGGGTAGAAGATAAAAATGAGGGTAGAAGCAATAGGTAGCAAGGTGAAAAGTAAAAGTGGCAGGCAGACAAATCCAGGGCAAAAAAGGGCCACTTTTCAACATAATTATGTAAGGGGTAAGAGTGGTGTAAAAATAACCCTGAAGGCTTTATCTCTCAATGCAAGGAGCATTCGTAATAAGGTGGATGAGTTGAATGTGCAGATAGTTATTAATGAATATGATATAGTTGGGATCACAGAGACATGGTCCCAGTGTGACCAAGGCTGGGAGCTGAACATCCAGAGATATTCAATATTCAGGAGAGATAGACAGAAAGGAAAAGTAGGTGGGGTAGCGTTGCTGGTTAGAGAGGAGATTAACGCAATAGAAAGGAAGGACATTAGCTTGGAGTATGTGGATTCGATATGGGTAGAGCTGCAAAACACTAAGGGGCAGAAAACACTAGTGGGATTTGTATACAGGCCACCTAACAGTAGTAGTGGAGTTGGGGATGGCATCAAACAGGAAATTACAAATGCGTGCAACAAAGAAAACACTTCAATCTACATATGGATTGGTTGAATGAAATTAGCAGGGGTGCTGAGGAAGAGGATTTCTTGGAATGTATGCGGGATAGTTTTCTAAACCAACATGTAGAGGAACCAACGAGAGAGCAGGCTGTTCTAGACTGTGTATTGAGTAATGAAGAAGGGTCATTTAGCAGTCTTGTTGTGTGTGGCGCCTTGGGCAAGAGTGACCATAATATGGTTGAGTTCTTCATTAGGATGGAGAGTGGCATAATTAATTCAGAAACAAGGGTTCTGAACTTAAAGGAAGGTAACTTTGAGGGTATGAGACGTGAATTGGCCAAGATAGACTGGCAATTGATTCTTAAAGGGTTGACAGTGGCTAGGCAATGGAAGGCATATAAAGACTGCATGGATGAACAACAAAAATTGTTCATCCTAGTTTGGCAAAAGAATAAATCAGGGAAGGTAGTACATCCGTAGATAACAAGGGAAATCAGGGATAGTATCAAAACAAAAGATGAAGCATACAAATTAGCCAGAAAAAGCAGCCTACCAGAGGACTGGGAGAAATTCAAAGTCCAGCAGATGAGGACAAAGGGATTCATTAGGAAAGAGAAAATAGATTATGAAAGAAAACTGACAGGGAACATAAAAACTGACTGCAAAAGTTTTTATAGATATGTGAAGAGAAATAGATTAGTTAAAACAAATGTAGGTCCCTTGCAGTCAGCAACCGGTGAATTGATCATGGAGAACTAGGACATGGCGGACCAATCGAATAACTACTTTGGTTCTGTCTTCACTAAGGAAGACATAAATAATCTGCCGGAAATAGCAGGGGGTCAAATGAGATGGAACTGAGTGAAATCCAGGTTAGCCGGGAAGTGGTGTTAGGTAAATTGAATGGATTAAAGGCCGATAAATCCCCATGGCCAGATAGGCTGCATCCCAGAGTACTTAAGGAAGTAGCCCCAGAAATAGTGGATGAATTAGTGATAATTTTTCAAAACTTTTTATATTCTGTGGAAGTTCCTGAGGATTGGAGGGTAACTAATGTAAACCCACTTTTTAAAAAGGGAGGGAGAGATAAACGGGGAATTACAGACCAGTTAGTCTAACATCGGTAGTGGGGAAACTGCTAGAATCAGTTATTAAAAATGGAATAGCAGCACATTTGGAAACTGGTGAAATCATTGGACAAAGTCAGCATGGATTTATGAAAGGAAACTCATGTCTGACGAATCTTACAGAATTATTCGAGGATGTAACTAGTAGAGTGGATAAGGGATAAACTAGTTGATGTGTTATATCTGGACTTTCAGAAGGCTTTTGACAACGTCCTACATAAGAGATTAGTCTGCAAACTTAAAGCACACGATATTGGGGGTTCAGTATTGATGTGGATAGAGAACTGGCTGGCAGACAGGAAGCAGAGTAGGAGTAAACGGGTCCTTTTCAGAATGGCAGGCACTGTCTAGTGGGGTTCCGCACGGCTCGGTGCTGGGATCCCAGCTATTTACAATATATATTAATAAAACTTGCTGCACTACCCACAAATTCTGCACCTCTGTTAATTGACCCTTAGATCTTTTGAAAGTAATCATCAAATATTCATTCAGTTTTCTGTAGTAAAATACGTTACCATTCAAGACAACACGAACATTTTCTGCATGGGCGGCACAGAGCATGTCCAGTTGAAGATTGTAGCTGACGGCAATTGTTGTAATCTTCGACCAATCATATTGCGTCCAGTGCTCATTATCGCCATGAAAGGCAAAGAGCTAGAATTAAAATTAAACCATTATTTAAAGCAGGGGTCAGCAACCCAGTTCTGCCTAGGGGCCGGGTCCCGGGTCTATATATTTAATAAATATTATGTCTACTGAACATGGGAGATAGTTTGATACACTAGTATTGAAATATCCCTCAAGAATCTTAAGATCAACTATGCGTTTGAGCAAAAACAACGATTTAATTTAACACAACCATTTAACACAATTTTACATAAGCATGGACTACAGTGGCATCAACATTTGCAAAATCAACAATTTAACACCAACCAACACAATTTAATATTAACATCCACTACAATGGAATCAACATTCCTCACTGTGACGACAGCCCGATGTTCAGACCCTCTCGTCGCGATGATCGGAAATCCGGCGTCGGGACGGATTGCAACACAAGAAAAGATTCCCCCTATTCCCCGCCCCCTTCCCCACATAAAACATAAACAAAGAAACACCAGAACATACCCTTGACACACACACACAAAAGTATACTCGAGTTTAGAAGAATGAGAGGGTATCTTATTGAAACATATAAGATTATTTAGGGTTTGGACACGTTAGAGGCAGAAAACATGTTCCTGATGTTGGGGAGTCCAAAACATAGAAACATAGAAAATAGGTGCAGGAGGTGGCCATTCGGCCACAGTTTAGGAATAAGGGGTAAGCCATTTAGTAAGGAGACGAGGAAATGCTTTTTTCACACAGAGAGTTGTATGTCTGTCGAATTCTCTGCCTGAGAGGGCAGTGGAGGCCGTTTCCCTGGATACCTCCAAGAGAGAGCTAGATAGGGCTCTAAAAGGTAGCTGCGTCAGGGGATATGGGGGGAAGGCTCGAACGGGGTACTGATTGGGGATGATCAGCCACGATCACATTGAATGGCGTTGCTGGCTCAAAGGGCCGAATGGCCTACTCCTGCACCTATTGTCTATTGTCTATTTTTTTCTTCTTGCACATGGCGTGCACAGCCTAAAGTTGTAAGACTTTAGGCTTACAACTAAAGAATTAGTTCCATTTGATCTTATTTGACTGTGCACGCTAGGTTGATTGCATTCATTGAAACAGGGCAGACCGCGTGAAGGTTGCAATCTCCCACCCCTTGTCTATTATCAAAACAACAAAAACAGAAAAGGGCCATGACAGGCTGCTTGCGAGACAGCCATTACGACTCTGAAGAAGGGTCTCGACCCGAAACGTCGCCTATCTCCTTCGCTCCTTAGATGCTGCTGCACCCGCTGAGTTTCTCCAGCTTTTTGTGTAACCCTTGATTCTCCAGCATCTGCAGTTCCTTCTTTAACACGACTCACCCCTCTCTGTCTGCTGACCGGAATGGCTCCAGGACGCGCTGAGCAAAAAAAAAAACGACTGCAGGTCGGATGCTTCCGGAAAAATAATACGCCTGTGGGCCGGATGATTTCGTGTTACGGTCTGCATTCGGCCCATGAGCCATAGGTTACCGACTTTAATTCTGAATTAAATACTAAATCATTAACTACATACAAAGCAGATGTTAGTTTGCAGACTGAATAAATTTAATTCAAAGTATTCACGCTGCTGTCCTGCCTTTCTGTGATGGTTTGGCTGAAATTTTGAACCAAGACATGAGGAGCAATATTCTGAGAAAGCACTAGAATTAGCTAACAAGAATTGGACTGCACACAGTTGAGCATTGCGCAGTACAGCACAGGAACAGGCCCTTCAGCCCACAGTGTCTGTGCTGAACATATTGCCAGATTGTATTAATCTGTCTCCATGTAATCCATATACTTCCATGCACTGTATATCATATCTAAAAGCTTATTCCGCACTACTATCGTATCTGCATCCACCCCCACCCCTGGCTGAACATTTCAGGTACCACAACTCTTTGTGTAAATAACTGCCCCACACATTTCCTTCTAAATTTGCCCCTCTCACCTATAAACTGTGTCCAGTCATTGACATTTCCATCAAGGATAAAAAGGTTCTGACTGTATACCCAATCTCAGCCTCTCGTAATGTTATATGCTTCTATCAGTTTAGCCTGCAACCTCCGATGCTCCAGATGAAACAATCCAAGCCTGTGTGACCCCTAATCCAGCCAGCATTCTGGTAATCTCCCCATCCTTCCGCTAATGGGGGGCAACCAGAACTACCCACAATACTCCAAATGTGGTCCAACCAAAGTCCTACATAGCTGCATCGCGATTTCTTGACTCCCATACTCAGAAGTAGGTGAGAGGACCTGAGCGACAGGAGGAGAAGCTCACTAAATCCTCTCATTCCAGAGATACTGCCCATCACATTTCAAGATCTGGAGTATGGTGTACAATTTTGGTCGCCCAATTATAGGAAGGATGTCAACAAAATAGAGAGGGTACAGAGGAGATTTACTAGAATGTTGCCTGGGTTTCAACAGCTAAGTTACAGAGATAGGTTGAATACGTTAGGTCTTTATTCTCTGGAGCGCAGAAGGTTAAGGGGGGACTTGATAGAGGTCTTTAAAATGATGAGAGGGATAGACAGAGTTGATGTGGACAAGCTTTTCCCTTTGAGAATAGGGAAGATTCAAACAAGAGGACATGACTTTAGAATTAAGGGACAGAAGTTTTGGGGTAACATGAGGGGGAACTTCTTTACTCAGAGAGTGGTAGCGGTGTGGAATGAGCTTCCGGTGGCGGCAGGTTCGTTGGTATCATTTAAAAATAAATTGGATAGGCATATGGATGAGAAGGGTATGGAGGGTTATGGTATGAGTGCAGGCCGGTGGGACTAAGGGAAAAAAGTTGTTTGGCACGGACTTGAAGGGCCGAGATGGCCTGTTTCCGTGCTGTAATTGTTATATGGTTATAAGAGACAGAAAGGTAAACACAACAATTCCACATGTAAACTCACTAACCTCATAACTCACCTCCACTCGCACCTGATGACTTGCAGAGATGGGTTTGCACAGAGCTGAATCATCACACCAACAATCAAAGGAACAACTGGTTAAAATGTGGAGGCACATTGTGTTTATGGCCAAGTTCAGCATCAATTCCAATTTCCACCTCATCCTCTTTGCCTGAACTCCACCAGAAATGCAGCAACTGGTGGTGTATGATAACCCACTGAGGATATCTCTTCCGACGACTTTCTATCTTTCACTCTCCCTCCGCATTTGGCAACAATTAAATATTGACGTAAAGTTCACGCGATCAAATGTAACTTTGTAGGAACAGTAATTTTCTCTCCTCGAAAGGACACAATGTACCCAAGTGACACAAAGTAACTCAGCGGGTCAGGCAGCTTCCCTGGAGAAAATGGATATTATGATGTTTCAGACTGAAGAAGGGTCTCGACTGGAAACATAACCTATCCATATTCTCCAGTGGTGCTGCTTGTCACTCCATTACTTTGTGTCTTTTTATGTATTAACCAGCATCTGCGATTCATTGTTTCTAGATTTCCTCTTCTCTTCCACGGCACTGACTGTTCCTGTCCTCACTTTTGCCTTCATCTGACTAATAGTCATCTCCGTTACATTAAACCCCTTCCCACACAGACTTGAGCAAAATTTTTCCACAAGCTGTGATTTGTTTTTCAACCCCTCGACACGGACGGAGGCAATAATAATCAATAACCAATAAGCATAGAGTCATAGAGTGATACGGTGTAGAAATAGGCCCTTCAGCACAACTCACAGACACCGACCAGCAATGTCCCAGCTACACTAGTCCCACTTGCCTGCAGTTGGTCCATATTCTTCAAAATCTGTCCCATCCATTTACCTGTCCAACTGTTTCTTAAACTATGGGTTAATTCCAGCCTCAATACCACCTCTGGCAGCTCGTTCCATACACCCACCACCCTTTGTGTGAAAAAGTTAACTTTGGATTCCTATTAAATCATTTCCCCTTCGCCTTGAACCTATGTCCTCTGGTCCTCGATTCCCCTATTCTGGGCAAAAGAGTCTGTGCATCTAGCCGATCTATTCCCCTCATGATTTTGTACATGTCGATAACATCACCCCACATCCTCCTGCGCTCCATGGAATAGAGATCTAGTCTACTCTCCCTGCAGCTCACACCCTCTAGTCCTGGCAACATCCTCGTAGATCTTTTCAGAACCCTTTCAAGCTTGATGATATATTTTTTATAACTTGATGCCCAGAACTGAACACAATATTCTAAATGCAGTCTCACCAATGTCTTATACAACTGCAACATGTCCTCCCAATTTCTATATTCAATACTCTGACTGATGAAGACCAAAGTGCCAAAAGCCTTTTTGACCACCTTATCTACCTGCGACTCGACCTTCAAGGAACCATGCACCTGTACTCCTAGATCCCTCTGCTCTACAACATTACCCAGAGGCTACCATATACTGTGTAGGTCCTGCCCTTGTTCGACGTCCTAACACACAACACTTCACACTTCTCTGTATTAAATTCCATCGACCATTCCTCCGCCCACGGGGCCAATCGATCCTGATCCTGCTGCAATTGTTCACAACCATCTTCACTATCTGCAAAACTCCTAACTTTTGTATCATCAGCAAACTTGCTAATCTTGCCCTGTATGTTCTCATCCAAATTATTGATGTAGATGATAAACAGCACTGAACCCTGAGGCACACCACTAGTCACAGGCAACCAGTGTGTGAAGCAACCTTCCACCTAGAGTCAGTTATTAAAGATGGGATAGCAGCACACTTGGAAAGCCGTGAAATCATTGGACAAAGTCAGCATGGATTTATGAAAGGTAAATCATGTCTGATGAATCTTATAGAATTTTTTGAGGATGTAACTAGTAGAATGGATAAGGGAGAACCTGTGGATGTGTTATATCTGGACGTTCAGAAGGCTTTCGACAAGGTCCCACATAAGAGATTAGCATACAAACTTAAAGCACACGGTATTGGGGGTTCAGTATTGATGTGGATAGAGAACTGGCTGGCAGACAGAAAGCAAAGAGTTGGAGTAAACGGGTCCTTTTCAGAATGGCAGGCAGTGACTAGTGGGGTACCGCAAGGCTCAGTGCTGGGACCCCAGCTATTTACAATATATATTAATGATCTGGATGAGGGAATTGAGTGCAACATCTCCTAGTTTACAGATGACACGAAGCTGGGGGGCAGTGTTAGCTGTGAGGAGGATGCTAGGAGGCTGCAAGGTGACTTGGATAGGTTGGGTGAGTGGGCAAATGCATGGCAGATGCAGTATAATGTGGATAAATGTGAGGTTATCCACTTTGGTGGCACAAATGGGAGGGTAGATTATTATCTGAATGGTGGCCGGTTAGGAAAAGGGGAGATGCAACGAGACCTGGGTGTCATGGTACACCAGTCATTGAAAGTAGGCATGCAGGTGCAGCAGGCTGTGAAGAAAGCGAATGGTATGTTGGCATTCATAGCAAAAGGATTTGAGTACAAGAGCAGGGAGGTTCTACTGCAGTTGTACAGGGTCTTGGTGAGGCCACACCTGGAGTATTGCGTACAGTTTTTATCTCCTAATCTGAGGAAAGACTTTTTTTGCCATAGAGGGAGTACTGAGAAGGTTCACCAGACCGATTCCTTGGATGGCAGGACTTCCATATGAAGAAAGACTGGATACACTCGGCTTGTACTCGCTGGAATTTAGGAGATTGAGGGGGGATCTTATAGAGGCTTACAAAATGCTTAAGGGGTTGGACAGGCTAGATGCAGGAAGATTGTTCCAGATGTTGGGGAACTCCAGAACAAGGGGTCACAATTTAAGGATAAGGGGGAAGTCTTTTAGGACCGAGATGATAAGATCTTTTTTCACACAAAGAGTGGTGAGTCTGTGGAATTCTCTGCCACAGAAGGTAGTTGAGGCCAGTTCATTGGCTATATTTAAGAGGGAGCTAGATATGGCCCTTGTGGGTAAAGGGATCAGGGGGTATGGAGAGGAGGCAGGTACAGGATACTGAGTTGGATGATCAACCATGATCATATTGAATGGCAGTGCAGGCTTGAAGGGCTGAATGGCCCACTCCTGCACCTATTTTCTATGATTCTATGATTACCCTCTGCTTCCTTCCATTGAGCCTATTTGCTAACCATTCAGCTATCTCTCCTTGGATCCCATGCAATCTAACCTTCCAGAGCAGCCTACCATATGGAGGTTGTCGAACGCCTTACTGAAGTTCATGTACACAACATCTACAGCTCTGCCCTCATCAACCTTTTTGGTCACAACTTCAAAAAAATCAATCAAAGACATATCTCCCATGTAAAAAACCATGCTGACTATTCCAAATCAGCCCTTGCCCATCCAAATGCCTTTATATCCTATCCCTCAGAAAACTCTCCAGTAACTTACCAACTACAGATGTTAAGCTCACCGATCTATAGTACCCAGCATTTTCCCTGCAGCCCATCCTGAAAAGAGGTACAACATTTGCCACCCTCCAGACTTCCGGCACCTCTCCTGCAATTTCCTCTCTAGTTTCACACAGTGTCCTCGGGTATATCAAATCTGGCCCTGGAGATTTGTCTGCCTTCAAACAGCACCTTTAGTACTTCTTCAACAGTAACCCTGATTGCTTTCAAGACACTTCCTGTGACTGCTCCAATTTCCTCCATCCTACTGACCTCGGTAAATACAGAGGAGAAATACTGGTTTAGTACCTTGCCCATCTGTGGCTCCACACAGAGTTGACCACTTTGATTCCTGAGAGTTCCCACTCTCTCTCTAGTTACCCTTTTCCCCCTATGTATTTTGGGATTAATGACATCTTTTCGGATTATTCTTAATGCTTCCAGCCAGAGCTCTCCTGGCCCCCTTTTGGCCTTCTGATTTCAGTTTATAGATTACTCCGTAGTTCCCGAAACTCCTCCAGGGATGCACTTGATCCCAGCTGCCTATACCTGACCCATGCATCCTTTTTATATTTGACTAACGTCTGAAGTATCTGAAGTGGATTAGTTAAAAGATACCAAATAATGGAAATTATATATTTTTCAGGTAAGCCAACAAGCGTTAGATCTGTTCATTCAACTACGTATAATTTAGATGTTGATGAAAAGACAGAGGGATACATGTACACGTCCGCTGACAACACAAAACTGATGTCCAAGTCAGCTGTCAGTAAGAAACTTGTTTGCAAAGATATGTGGATAGGTTACACACAAAACTGCGGATGGGGCAATTTTGCGTAAACAAAGTACCCGAGGAACTTAGTGGGTCAGGGAACATCTGTGTTTGGAAAGTTTTGTGGTCAGGACCCTTCTCCATCTGGGTCTGATCAAGATTTTCACTCTGAAATGGGTCTGTCGTTTCCCTCCACAGATGCTGCCTGATCCGCTGAGTTCCTGCATCACCTTAAGTTTTGTGTATGAATAGATTAAACAGATGGGCAAGGAGGACATGGATGAAGGAAATGTTAGATGGTGGGACGTTGTTCACCTTTGTAGGAAGAACACAGTATTGTCGCATGTCTTTGAGTGGGCTAGAATTCTGATTCTGGAGAATGTTAGCATTCAAATGCAGCAAGGAATTTGGATGGTTAGTGCTAACCTGGCCTTTGTTAGATGAATGCAAAGAAGTTGTACTGAGGCTACACTGGACTGTGACCAGACCGCCCCTAAACTACTTTGTGCAATCCTGGTTTCCATATCTGTGAAGGGATGAATTTGACTGTATGTCAGTGCGACAGATGTTCACCAATCTCACTCCTGGAATGCGTGCGTTATTTTATGAGGAGCATTTAGTCATAAAGTCATCCAGCATGGAAGCAGACCTTTCAGCCCAACTTGCCCATGCCGTCCATCTAAGCTTGTCCCATTTTTCAACATTTAGCCCAAATCCCTCCAAGCCTTTCCAATCCATGTACCTGTCCAAATGTAATTTACATGTTGTTATAGTACCTACCTTAACTACTTCCTCTGGCAGCTCGTTCCATACATGTACCACCCTCTGAGGGGAAAACCTGCCCCTCAGCTTATTTTTGAAACATTGCTTTAGAAACATAGAAAATAGGTCCAGTACCGCCATTCAATATGATCATGGCATCTAAAATCTGTACCTTATTCCTGCTTTCCCCCAGATCCCTTGATTCTGTTAGCCCAAAGAACTATATCTAACTCTCTCTTGCTTACAGTGAATTGGCCTCCACTTCTGTGGCAGAGAATTCCACAGTTTCACAACGTTATGGGTGAAAAGGTTTTTCCTCATCTTAGTCCTAAATGGCCTACCACTTATTCTTAAACTGTTACCCCTGATTCTGGACTCCCCGAACATTGAGAATGTTCTCATCTTAAATCTTTCTAATATAAAATGTTTGCCCTCTAGTTTTGGACTCCTGTATCCTGTTCATCCACATTATCCATGCCCCTTATGGTTTTATAAACTTCTACAAAGTCACCCCTCAACCTCACACGCTCCAGGGATAAAAGTCCCAACCTAAGATAGAAAATTCTGGAGTATCTCAACGAGACAGGCAGCATCTCTGGAGAGAAGGAACGGGTTATGTTTCAGGTTGAGACCCTTCTTCAGACTTCTTCAGTCCCAACCTATCCAATCTCTCCTCATAACTCAAGCCTTCGCAATCATGTCAATATTTTCTGAACCCTTTCCAATTCAATGACTCCCTTCTTATAACTAGGCTAGCAGAACTGCACACATTACTTTAAGAGGAGGAAAGAACTGCAGATGCTGGTTTAAACTGAGGACAGACACAAAAAGCTAGAGTAACTCAGCAGGAAAGGCAGCATCTGGATAGAAGGAATGGGTGACGTTTCAGGTCGAGACCCTTCTAATGATTGAAAGTCACGGGCGAGGGAAACAAGAGATATCGATGATGATGTAGAGCGACAAAGAACAATGAATTAAAGATATGCAAAAAAGTAATGATGATAAAGGAAACAGGCCATTGTTAGCTTTGTTGGGTGATAACGAGAAACTGGTAACACATGGGTGGGGGAGGGATAGAGAGAGAGAGAATGCCAGGATTTCTTGAAGTTAGAGAAATCGATATTCATATTGAAGGCAGACACAAAATGCTGGAGTAGCTCAGCGGGACAGGCAGCATCTCTGGAGAGAAGGAATGGGTGACATTTCGGGTCGTGACCCTTTTTCAGACACGAAAAGTCACCCTTTCCTTCTTGCTAGAGATGCTGCCTGTCCCGCTGAGTTACTCCAGCATTTTGTGTCTACCTTCGATTTCAACCAGCATCTTCAGTTCTTTCCTGCACATCAATATTCAGACACATTCATCACTGGACTGTAAGCTACCCATACGAACTACGAGAAGCTGTTTCTCCAATTTGCATTTAGTCTCACTAACAATGGAGGAGACAGAGGAAAGAAAGGTCACTGTGCGAAAGGGAAGGAGAATTAAAGTGTTTAGCAATGGGGAGATCAGGTAGGTTCAGACGGATTGAGCAAAGGTGTTCAGGGAAACCATCACCCAGTCTACGTTTGGTCTTGCTGATGTATATACACATCTTGAACAACGGATACAGTAGATGAGGTTGGAGGAGGTGCAAGTGAACCTCCGCCTAACCTGAAATGACTGTCGGGGTCCCTGGAGGGAGGAGGTATAGAGACAGGTGTTGCATCTTCTGCGGTTGCTAGGGAAGGTTTGGTTGGGTTTCAGTCAGAAGAAGGGCCTCAACCCTCAAGAGGGGGTACAGAGAAGATTCACCAGACTGATTCCTGGGATGTCAGGACTTTCATATGAGGAAAGATTGGATAGACTCGGTTTGTACTCGATGGAATTTAGAAGATTGAGGGGGGATCTTATAGAAACCTACAAAATTCTTAAGGGGTTGGACAAGCTAGATGCTGGAAGATTATTCCCGATGTTGGGGGAGTCCAGAACAAGGGGTCACAGTCTAAGGATAAGGGGGAATTCCTTTAGGACCGAAATGAGGAAAACATTCTTTACACAGAGAGTGGTGAGTCTCTGGAATTCTCTGCCACAGAAGGTAGTTGAGGCCAGTTCATTGGCTATATTTAAGAGGGCGTTAGATGTGGCACTTGTGGCTAAAGGGATCAGGGGGTATGGAGAGAAGGCAGGTACGGGATACTGAGTTGGATGATCAGCCATGATCACATTGAATGGCGGTGCAGGCTCGAAGGGCCGAATGGCCTACTCCTGCACCTATTTTCTATGTCTATGTCTAACCCGAAACATCACCCATTCCTTCTCTCCAGAGATGCTGCCTTTCCCGCTGACTTATTTCTGCTTTTTCTGTCTATTTTCACAATACTTTAAGCATGGTCTCACCAATGACTTCCTACCATCCGGGAGGCGCCTCCTACCATCCGGGAGGCGCTACAGGTCTCTCCGTTGCCGAACCAGCAGGTCCAGGAACAGCTTCTTTCCGGCGGCTGTCACGCTACTCAACAACGTACCTCGGTGACTGCCAATCACCCCCCCCCCCCCCCCCCCCCCGGACACTTATTGTTATTTATTCAAATAATTTGCTGTGTCGCTCTTCCAGGGAGATGCTAAATGCATTTCGTTGTCTCTGTACTGTACACTGACAATGACAATTAAAATTGAATCTGAATCTGAATCTGACTTGTAGGGTTGTGAAATTATAATAATGATTTCGATGAAAACTAGACTAAGTGGGACCCGTTGGGTCCCTGTCACATGGGAGGCCTGGTCCCCCAACGCAACCTGTTTGCCAACGTAATATTCCACCACTCGCTCAATCCCCCAATGCAACCCGTTCCCCAATGCAATATTCCACCACTCACCCGTTCCCCCATATTCCAGCACTCACCGATAGCCCCCAACTGTGCAGGGGCATATCCTCCAGCACTGCCTCCCCCTCCCCTTGCTTCGAGGACTTAAAAAATTAATGCAATTGCCCTCTCCCCCTCGTGTTCAGCTAAACACTTGTTGGAACGACTGTGTTCCTTGATTGCAACTTTGTTGCAAGTTTCAAAGTAACATTAGCAAATTTGCAGGTTCAAAGTAACATTAGCAAATTTGCAGATGACACAAAGATGGGTGGCAGTGTGAACTTTGAGGAGGATGCTATGAGAATGCAGGGTGACTTGGACAGGTTGGGGGAGTGGACAGATGCAGGGCAGATGAAGTTTAATGCAGATAAATGTGAGGTTATCCACTTTGGTAGCAAAAACAGAAAGGCAGATTACTATCTAAATGGCGTCAAGTTGGGAAAAGGGGAAGTACAACGGGATCTGGGGAACTTGTACATCAGTCTATGAAAGTAAGCATGCGGGTGCAGCAGGCAGTGAAGAGAGCGAATGGCATGTTGGCCTTTATATCAAGAGGAATCCAATATAGGTGCAAAGAGGTCCTGCTGCAGTTGTACAGAAACCGAGTGAGACTCCACAATACACGTGGAGGATTGTGTGCAGTTTTGCTCCCCTAATTTGAGGAAGGACATTCTTGCTATGGAGGGAGTGCAGCATAGGTTTACAAGATTAATACCAGGGATGGCAGGACTGTCTTATGCTGAGATAATGGAGCAGCTGGGCTTGTACACTCTGGAGTTTAGAAGGATGAGAGGGCCCTCATATATGATTGTTAAGGGTTTGGACATGCTAGAGGCAAGAAATATGTTCCCGATGTTGGCAGAGTCCAGAGCCAGGGACCACAGATTAAGAATAAGGAGTAAGCTATTTAGAACAGAGACTAGGAAACACTTTTTCTCACAGATAGTGATGAGCCTGTGGAATTCTCTGCCTCAGAGGGCGATGGAGGCGGGTTCTCTGGATGTTTTCAAGAGAGAGCTATACAGGGCTCTTAAAAATAGCGGAGTCAGGGGATATTGGGAGCTGGCAGGAATGTGGTACTAATTGGGGATGATCAGCCATGATCACATTGAATGGCGGTGCTGGCTCGAAGGGCCGAATGGCCTACTCCTACACCTATTGTCTATTTTCTATAACATTAATCTGAATGAAAGTTTATACAAATGACCACGGGACAAAAATGAGTAAGGTGGTGCTGTAGCGGCAGATTTTCATATCTTTCATGAAATAAGTACCCTAGCCACTAAATAGATGAGCATGGTTGAAGGGGGTGTCTTTGAAATGCATGCGAGCTGACTCACAGAGACCTTCAGAGCTTCTTCACAGATATGGCTTCAAAACAGTCTTTTGATGAATAAATGCTTTATTCGTAGAAAACAGTAAGATACATCCAAATTTCTTCCGACTCGTTACTACAATCTTCATCGAACTCCAGCTTATTACTTTAAACATTAGAAAACTCCTCGTGTCTCCGTAACACTGGCATGATCTCCTTTAAAACTCACGGAGATTACCGGCAGTTTTAAATAAAAAGAGGGAAACCTCACCAGAAGCCTGCAAAAATCTGCTGCAAGACCAGCCACAAGACTTCACCTGAAAAAATTTGGTAAGACTCCTCAAACTCCTCAAACCCCTCAAACATAAGCTGAAAGCTCGGAAGAAGAAACTGACTCTCGAAGTCCTTACATAGAAATGACTTCAAAGGAAGAACAGATGGAACAACTGGAAAAGTCAGTAACAGCTTCAGTTACCGAAAACATTTCTAAAGTGATATGATAGGGGAACACCACGCTGGACAAAAGTATCTCTGAAAAAATTAAACACGATAATGAGAAGTTGATGGGGAAAATTGAATAAACTTAAATAAACGTGTTGCAGAGATTGAGGAGGATTTAAACAAAAAAATTAAGCGTGTTGAAAAAGACTAATAATAATTTGGATACAATGCTTAAGAATACTGATTCAGCTATGGAAGAAATGGATAATACGATGACCGAGATGTCTAAGAGGATAAAGAGACTAAGAATGGAACAAGAAAGCACTGGGGGGTCAACTTGCTAAAATGAAGGATAAATGTCTGGACGGAAGCGAGATTGAGGAGGCAGAATTGAAGAATAGTTGGAGTAAAAGAGGGTAGGGAGAGTAGACAAAACCTTCTGGAGTTTGCTGCCAACTTACTTAAACAAGTACTCAAGCTGTCTGAGACCCCGGGAATAGACGTGGCTCACCGGGTTCGACGCAAGGCTCAAGCAAGCCTAGCTACCCCCCCTCCCCCAAGACAGATTATTGTGAAATTTTATGACATCTCTGCCCTGGAAGAAATTATGAAACGGATTCCATACGGATCGAATTTGATGTTTGGAGAGGATAAGCTAAGATTCTTTTGTGACTATCCGGCTGAAATTGTGAAAAAAAAGGGACATGTTCACAAAGACAAGAATGATATTGAAAAACAATACGATACAATACAATATAATTTATTGTCATTTGAACCTCATTTAAGCGTGTTGAAAAAGACTAATAATAATTTGGATACAATGCTTAAGAATACTGATTCTTAGAAATTTAGTTTCTGCAGTCATACAAACAAGAAAAGAACCAAGACACAACACAATTGACACAAACATCCATCACAGTGAATCTCCTCCTCACTGTGATGGAAGGCAAAGTCTTATCTCTCCCCTGCACTCCCCATTCTTCTCCCAATGTCAGAGTCAAAGCCCCCGGCGGGCGATAGTAAATAAGTCCCGCAGCCCCATTAAGGCCGCGCCGGTCGATGCAAGGCCCCGCTCCGGGTCTTGATGTTGGAGCCCCCGGCGGGCGCTAGCAAGTCCTGCGGCCATAAAAGCCACGCCGGGCGATGTAAGGCCTCGCTCCAGGTCATTTTCATATCCGCATCTCGGGCAGGAGAAGTTGCCGCCGCGGGAGCTCCGAAAACCGGTCTCCCACCAGGGACCCACGAGCTCCCGGTGTTACCGTCCACCGGCTTGCAGCTGGAGTCGGGCAGCAACAGCGCGCCACCACAGCTCCTCCCGTTCCTAATTCGGCCAGCTCCACGATGGTGAGTGGTCTGCATGCTCCGCGACTGGAGCCCCAGTTCCAGTTGGAGGCCGCTTCATGGTGCTAGGCCCCAACGACAACAGAGACCCGACAGAGGAAAGGTCGGGTTCTCCATACAGGGAAAAGATTTAAAAAGGTTCCCCCACCCCGCCCCCCCCCACCCCCCACACATATCCAGCTAAAAAAAAGCACTAACTAACAACACTCAATGGGACAAAAAAAATTTTAAAAGACAGACGGACTGCAGAGGCCGCTGCGACGAGAGTCGCGCCACGCACCGGAGACATTTCTGGAGTAAGATATGGAGTAGTATATCCTGCAAAGATGAGGATCACTTATAACTCTGTTGAACGTGCCTTCACAGATCCAGAAAAGGCATTTAAATATGCATAAGGTATCACAAAGGAGGCTGACTGATTATCAGGAGTCTGTCTCGCACAACAATACAGAGGAGAAGCGTCGAAGATAGGACTTTTTTAAAATATACATAAAAAAGACTGCTCTGGTTAAGATGGCGGATTCTTCATGAGGTGCTGTCTAGGCACCTTATCTTTGGAATGTTAACTCAAGGTCGAACTTTATGTTTCACTCTCAACAAAGGACTTGGAAAACAAGAAAAACCGTGGTGGAAAAAAATGGAATTTGGGAATACGGAAAATTAATATTAATGGACGTGTATACAGAAATTTATGACTTAAGAAACATACAATTATTTACTAACATAAAACATATAACTAATAGACTTAATTAAATAACAATAACCCACTATTTTGTAATATTAAAGCACAGCATAATAATGACTGTTTTTTATCTCATGATGTTAATTAATTGCTAAGTATAAGAATAATGAGTTAAATATGATTGACAATATACTAACAAATCTTACGGATATAGTCGATCTAGTTTAAATTGTGCGTAAAGGGGGGGGGGGGAGGAGATTCAGATACTTGGAAGTTATCTGTGGGCGGGCGCGACTCACGTTGCAGCGGCCCCTACAGCCTGTCTGTCTTTTTTTTATTTTTTGTCTAGTTAAATGTAGTTGTTCGTGTTTTTTTTTGTATTGTTTATAACTGTGTATATGTGGGGGGTGGGGGGGGGGAAGAGGGGGAAACTTTAAATCTCTTCCCTGCACGGGAGACCCGACTTTTCCCTGTCGGGTCTCCGTTGTCGTTGGGGCCTAGCACCGTGGAGCGGCCTCCGACCAGGATGACCTGGGGCTCCAGTCACGGAGCTGCGGACTCACCGTCGTGGGGCTGGCTGGCCTCGAGCGTGGGGGGCGGTGGTGGCTCGCCGCTGCGGCTCGACCCCTGAGCTCCAGCTCCAGCTGCAGACCGGTGGACTATCGGGAGCTCGCGGGTCCGGGTGGGAGACCGCTCTCCGGAGCTCCCGCAACACAGCGTATCCAGCCCATGTCGCGGGGTTGGAGCGACCCGGAGCGGGGCCGTACATCGCCCGGCGCGGCTCATGGCCGCGGGACATTCCAGCGCCCGCTGGGGGCTCCAACTGTGACCTTTGGGCCTAGAGCGGGGCCGTACATCGCCCGGCGCTACCTCAAAGGCCATGGGACTTAACACCGCCCGCCTGCAGCTTGGACCTCGGGAGAGAGATGGTGCGGGGGAGAGAGAAGACTTTGCCTTCCATCACAGTGAGGATGAGATTCACTGTGATGGATGTTTGTGTGAATTGAATTGTCTGTCTTTTTTTATGAATTGTGTATGGCATGTAGAAACGGAGTTTCGTTCG
This sequence comes from Raja brachyura, assembly GCA_963514005.1. The sequence goes on from OY740790.1 coordinate 74,389,713, forward strand.
AGCCTCTTGAGGTTCGAATGACAAATAATAAAATCAAATCAAATCAATCAAAATCATCTGGTTAACTGAATCTGGTTAACTTGGAATCTGCTGCTGTCTAATACAAAAGAATTAGACTTAATTGGAGAGTGAAATGTAATAATTCTCGGCATATCGGCAGATATGGGCATATAACTAACATAATTACTGCTATATTTAAGTATATACTTAATGTTGGAATTTTTTTTCGAATATACATTCCAATAGTTAGATTTGAAATGCGTTTTATCTTATATATAGTTTTTAATTTTGAACCGGTCTCTCTTCCTTTTAATAATAATTGGTCAAGGGGGCAGAGTGGAATGTGTAACAACAGCTACGGAAATCAACAAGAATTTTTCTACCAACTTTTGGTGTATAAAAAAAAATTATAATATCTTCACTTTTAGATATTATAATATCACTTTTTGTTTTTTAATTATCTTTTCACCACTTTACACCTTCTGGTCTTTTCTAAGGTCTATTTTGAAGGGGAGATGCCATCAAAACTTAACAGCTGGGCATGACCACGCATCATCTAGAGCTCTGAGGTACTTGGTTGCACCATATGAATTAAAGGTATTAACATGATTTACAATGCAAGACGATAAACAAATGAAAACTGGAGGAATCATGTTCTGTCGCTGGAATATAAGGGCCGCTAATGAACCAATTAAAAGGAGTAAGATCTTTGCCCAATTAAAAGCACTTAACAGTGACATAATCTTCTTACAAGAAACACATCTGAAACATCAAACACAGATAATATTGAAGGCAAATTGGATCGGGCAAACATACTACTCTTCATTTACTTCTAAATCTAGAGGCACGGCTATTATTATTCATAAAGGTATACCATTCAAATTAAAGAATCTCATAGCAGATAAAGAGGGGAGGTACGTCACAGTTACGTGGGAAATTCACTCTACTCCACTTACTTTGATAAATATTTATGCTCCCAACTTTAATAACCCCCATTTCTTTATTAAAATTCAGGATATAATTTCAGAATTTAACTATCAAAATGTAATAATAGGGGGAGATTTCAATTGCTTTCTAAATCTATATCTGGATAAATCAGCAAAACAAAAAAGGATTAACATAAAATCTAAAACTAGTGAACCTCTAAATACATACATAAAAAACACAAACATAACAGATGTATGGAGAATCGCTAATCCAGTAGGTAGGGAATATTCATTTTATTCAACGGTACATAAAACATATTTACGTATTGATGATTTCTTAGTGGACACGAAATTAATTCCCTATACATATAACTCTAAATATCATAATAGTATTATTTCTGATCACTCCCCGTTAACTTTCCTTTTAAAATTAGAAGGAACGTCTGATAAAAAATCGTTCTGGAGGTTTAACCCCCAAATCTTAAACAACTCACAAGGTTGTTCATATTTAAAATAGCAGACGATATTCTTCTTTGAGACTAATGATACACCAGATATTTCACCCTCTTTATTATGGGAAACTTTTAAGGCATTTATTAGAGGAACTATAATTTCATATCAAGCTTTCCAAAATAAAAAGAATAACACTGAACAATTGCAGTTAGAACAAGAAATTAGACAAATAGATGTATAAAATGCCAAAGAACCAACCATAGATAAACATAATAAGATAACAATATTAAAATATAAATTAAATAAAATTTTATCGGCAAGAATAATAAGATTATTTCAAATTACAAAACAAGAAAATTTCGAATTTGCTGATAAACCACATAAAGTCTTAGCACGTCAATTGAAAAAACGGGAAACAGAAAATACAATCACCAAAATTAAATCTGATAAAGGTGAATTAATAACATTACCTAAAGTCATTAATAAAAGATTTGCTCAATTTTACCAAAATCTAGATATATCTAAAACTTCTGCAAATAATACTAAAATTACAAACTTCGTAAACAATTGTAATCTTCCAAAACTCAATATGGTGGAACAAGAGGAATTAGGAGTTCAGATACACTTCAGGAAATAGAAGAAACAATACATTTGTTGAAGAATGGTAAAACGGCAGGACCAGATGGCTTTAGTAATGTATTCTATAAAAGATTCTACGAGATAATTTATCCGCGCTTACAAAATTTATATATACATGCTTTTAAAGAAAATATACTACCAGAAACACTAACCGAGTCAACTATTACACTTATACCTAAAAAGGATAAAGATCTAGAAGACCCAGGCTCAGAAAGAGCCATAGCACTCCTGATCAAAAAATATTAGGAAAGACCCTAGTGAGAAGGTTGAGTAAATATGTTAGCAAACTAATAAACCCAGACCAAACGGGGTTTATACCCAAGATATACTCATTTAACAATTTGAGACGGCTGTTTAATATAATGTACTCCCATAAAACTGAAGAGGAAGACTTAGCAATTATTTCATTGGATGCAGAAAAAGCTTTTGATCAAGTAGTATGGCATTATTTATTCAAAGTATTGCAAACGTTTAATATTTGAGATAATTTTACCTCATCGGTAAAATTATTATACGATAAGCCGATGGCTAGAATACTGACTAATAATATATTATCCCCGAAATTCCAATTATCAAGGGGCAATAGACAGGGATGTGCATTATCGCCCCTGCTATTTGCACTAGTGATAGAGCCTTCAGCAGAATGTATAAGAAGTCATCTGAATATTCATGGATATAATACCAAACACTCAAATAATAAAATGTCATTATATGCAGACGACATATTTTTATATATTACAAATTTGCAAATTAGCATACCAAATATACTAAATTGAATAGAGGAATTTGATTATTTGTCAGGATATAGAATAAACTGGAACAAAAGCAAAATTATGACCATAAAACCTCAAGAGCCGACACATCTGTTGAAATTCCCGTTTAGAATTGCAACAGAAAAATTCAAGTACTTGGGTATCCAAATTACCAGGAAATATAAATCATTACTCAACGCAAACCATATGCCTTTATTAATTAAATTAAATGGTTTGATTACATTCTGGAAAACACTGCCGATGTCCTTATTAGGCATAATAAATGCTATAAAAATGCTCTTCTTACCACAAATACTGTACCTATTTCAATCAATACCAATATACTTACCAAAAAAAACTTTAAAAAACTAGATTCTGATATTACAAACTTCATATGGGACTATAAATCACACAGAATTTGAAGAAAACATTTGTGTAAATCTAAACAATCAGGGGGACTGACACTCCCTAACTTGTTGTACTGCTATTGGGCAGTGAATATTAAAAATATAATCTATTGGTTGGACAGTTCTGGCCAACAAGTAGATTGGATAAGAATGCAGAAAGAGGATTGTTCCCCTTGTAATATAGGAGCAATTCTTCTTTCCCCGATGAAACTGAACAATATAATATATAAGAAAAATCCAATTATTCACAGTATAATACGAATCTGTAAACAAATAAAACTAACTTTAAAATTAAGAAATTTATCGCTTCTTTCCCCAATAGCTAACAATCCCTCATTCAAACCATCTATTATTGATAAAATAATCCATTTGGAAAGAATAGGAATTAAAATGATTGGAGATATGTATGAAATGGGAAAACTTTTATCATTCCAACAAAGACCACTAAAATATAATTTAAAATGTAACCAATATTTTGAAAGCTTCATACTTCAAAGGATCTCCACCATAGGTAGGAATTTTTACTGGTGGTAGAATGAGAGAGGTATTTTGTCGAGCTATGATCTCGTTGAATTCAGATTGCTTATTCAACAATGCCAATAATCCATCCTGATAACTCTGGCTTGGCTCCACCTGTTGATAATCTGGCCTTTGTGACTCAAACTGGCTTGCTCATGCCTGTGCATCAGGCCTCTGAAAAGTGAGGTCCACTATTGTTTTGTCTCGAGCATCTACAGACGCTCCATTAGTAATTGGTTTCGATCTAGCACTCACTTGCTGAGATGAAGTTTCACCCATCTTACTCTGTTTCAATGGGTTTTCAAAGCCTAGAAATCTGATGGACCTCGATTGTGGAATTGATCCAACTGCTAATTCACTTCGAGAAATTTCTCTTCTTGGTCCAGAGCTCATCGTCCTTGACGAACTAGAGCTGCATCTTCAACCTTTTCTTTTCAGTAGCTCCTCCATTGCTTTGGCCACCGCCATCTTTGTGTCAATTTCCAGTTGTTCCTTTCGTCGCCTTAGCTTCTCTTGCTGTTGCGTCAAATGTCGTGTCATCTCTTGTTCTTCTTCAATCTCATGTTTCTTCTTCATGGCATCCACCTCGATTGAGAGAGCAGCTAGCTCAGCTTTAGCTGCCAATCGAGCAGAAGCTCTCAAAACTGAACTGGCTGAAGAACCAAATCCATTTCTTGATCCTTGTGAAGATATATTGGAGATATTATCTCGTCGTGCAATTTCATCTTCCATTCTGGCACCTTGTTGCTTAGCACTTCCAGCTACTAAGCTCGTAACTTGTGACATAATTTCAGATAACCACTTCTCTGCCTTTTTCATGAAACCATTGAATATCGTCAACATGACGTCCCATTGGGTGTGTCTTCTGCGTTCTTCTAAAGACGGCTCTGAACACAGCAGTACGGATTGTTTCTTGCCACCCTCCCGGTAGAGGTTCCATAGTTGGCTCATATTAGATTTCACCTTGATCACATTCTGTTCTGATTCCATTAGTTTCTTCTGTGTATCAATTAATCTGTTAACCTGTAACCATAATTCCATTCTCTCAAGCAGGCAGTATGTGTACTATCTGTTTCTTCTCGATACATGAGTTTTCTGTAGCTAGCAATGGATTAGTTAACTTCTTCCCATATCGAGTTCTCCTTTCTTTGGGTTCCTTTAAGTTGTCTAGGTCTTTCTTCACCACCACGTGGTTCAACTGGCATAGCTCTTTCTTCATCTTCTAATTCCATGATTTTAAAGAGGTCCTGGCAGATTGCCAAGTCTTTAAATTAATCGAACAAAAGCCTATGTTAGTAACTCTGGCTTTGTTGTGTCAACATTTCCTTCAAAACCATAACATACCGATAATGTAGAAAACATCTCAAACCCCAGGTGCTAAAAGATGATGCTAATTCAAATGCAATGCGCTTATCAAGCAACTCAAAACAATGCAAGGTCAGTCTGGCTAGAATCTCCAGACAAATTGAAAAAAACACTTTCCGATGGCTCTGTTACAGAAGTCTTTTAAAATTAAAGCTGTGATTTCAAATTCAAAGAGCAATAATCGATTTGTACTCACAATTCAGTGATATGTCTTCAGATAAGTCTCGATGCTGTCAATAGACCTCAAGGCCCGTTTCTGGCCAAAATCCATTGTCTTCAGTTTCTCCTGGAACCACTTTCTTCTGGCTAAAACATCTCCAAGAATCTTAGCTAATCTTTTGTCCTCATCTCTGAGACTAGTTTCGCTCCTGTGAAAGAGGTCTTCTTCGATTTAATCTTCTGTCCCTCAGGCAATTCCCTCAGGTCAGGACCCTTCTTCAGACAGATTGTAGTAGAAAGGGGAAAGTTGAAAAAGAGGTAGGCATGGGCCAAAGCCTGGTAAGTGAAGGAGATTTAATTGGCAGATGGGTTGATGTCCAGAAGTGAAAATGAGCCAGAAAGGTGTCAGATAGGATAGAAGAGGGGTGACGTGTAAAGCCAGAAGAGAGATGCATGTGGAAGGGAACAGAGGGGATGGAATAGTAAGATTAAACGATAACTTACCAGTTTGAAGTTTGATTGTTATTTTATGAGGATTTACGATGAGGGATTACCTGAAGAAGGCCATCCCCATGCATGCGCGTCAATATTCAAGGCATCGGTGTGAAGACACACATAACAGTTGTTGAACTAACATAGTAAGATTATAGATGATTAGAACTACCAGATGATCATTAAATTACGAGGGTATGGAGCGGAGAGCACGTAATCCCTCATCGTAACTCCTCATAAAATAACGATCAAACTTCAAACTGGTAAGTTCTCATTTAATCATACTGTTTTACTTCGGAGTCACGTGAGTACAAAATCCACGCGTCACAGCTGCATCAAGTGACAAGGACGAGTGAGAAAAATGAATGGATTCAAACATGACATGTTTTAACAATAGTAATGGTTTAATAACAGAAAAGAAAAATAAACAGTGACCCCTCTCACCCATGGGGAAATTGTGAAACAGAACTTAAAACAGAGTCAGCAAAACCCCCGGACCTGGCAACAGGCTTATTATAAAACCTCTGGTACGTCCTTTCATTCGACCATCCCGCAGCCGCCTGGATTTGGTCAAGAGGAACGTCCATGTCCCTTGCTGCAGACGTCGATGCAGCCCTGGTGGAATGAGGTTTAAAAATGTCAGTGTCCACGCCTGCATACGCCAGAACCTGTTTGATCCATCTAGAGATGGTCTGCACCGTAACCTGTTTGTGAGGTTTAGTGTAGCTGACAAAAAAGGAGAATTCTGAGCCTCTCAAGCTCCTGGTGACCTTAATGTAATGGGTTATGGATGATACGACACACACTCATGGATCTGAGGGTCATGCCATGAAACTCAACTTGAGCCCTAGTATCCCTGGCCTGCTCTGTTTGAGGAGATCCCTAACGAAAAAGGTGACATTATTGCCGGACAAACTCATACTGTCCATTCTGAGTTTATGTAGTGTTTGGACCCGTTGTGCTGAAGCCAGGGCCATGAGCATAACGACTTTCAATGTAAGATGGTGTAGCGACATAGATGAAACTCGTGCCCACTGACGGAGCAGCGTGAGGACCACGCTGACATCCCATATATGAGTGTACCTGGGTCTAGGTGGAGTGGAATTAAAGACGCCTTTCATAAATGTAGTTATTAAAGGGTGGGACCCTACTGTGTGATGTGCTGACCCCAGCTGTAAATAATTGGAGAAAGCACTGCGGGCACTCTTAATGGCACTATAACGCAGTTTGCTATCATGATAGAGTGATGATAGAAACTCCAAGACATCAGTGATTGTAGCTGTGTGGTATGAAATGTGAGAGTGGGAACAGTACATCTCCCATTTTATTATGTGAGAAATGTACTGTTTCTGAGTGCCCTTCATCTCGCGACCTGTTGTCTTGAACTCTCGTGACCTGGTCTCTGCCACTGTGTTATACCTTCCTGGTAAATAGATAGCTGAAACACAGATATTTCTTGCAATACGCCAGTGCCAGAGAAGATTGGACAAGAACAGACGTTGGAGGAGATTACTGCCAGGTACACAACTCCACAGAACTGTGTCTCACTGAGTGTCCCCATAGTAAACCAATCTATATGGGGGCACATTGGAGAGGGCGTCAGAGCCCATGAGGTAAAATTGCAGAAAGTACTCCAACTACTCACCACGGGCATCATGGCCTTTGCAAGGTCAGTGGAGGGGGCGCCTCCCTCAGAGACTCAGGAGGACGCATTGGCATTTGTTCAAATATGAAACATAGAAAGGGTAGACAGTCAAAACGACTTTCGCAAAATGGAAATATCAAACTCGGGAGTACCTAACTTTAAGGTGAAAAGGGCAAAGGTTAAAGGAGCATTGCAGGGCAAGTTCTTTTACACAGAAAGAGAGGTGGGTGCCTGGTTGAGAAAGTGGAGTAACAGATGTGTGAATGGGTGATCGATGGAATCGGTGGACAGAAGGGTGGTTTCCGTGCGATATGGCTAAAACTAAAACTAAAAACTAAAACAAAACAAGCTCCATTTCAAACATTTCTGTGCAATGCTTTCCGAGAAAGAATTTCCAGTCAATTAACTCTTTCCACAGGGCAACTCAGTAGCCAGCGACCCCCACCTTGACTTGGTATTCGATGTCTGGTACCAGGGCTCGACACAGAGTTGTGTTCTCACACTGACACTCATCTTGCTGCTGCCCAAACCCACAGCCCACCCACAATGTGATCATATCAAGGACCGTGTCGGGGCCAAACTCCAGCCACCTCCCAGCCACAGTTTAGCCACAAATGGAAATGTAACAAACAGCGACCTTGTTCATGTATAGTCGACCCCATGTCACTGATGATGACGACTCCTATCTCTCTAAATGGCAACAATGAACGATTGACGCAAGCTTTGTGCTGTCAGTTGTAATTTTGTAGGAACATTTCACCTCTCTCAGGGGTGAATCCAGGGGGCGCTGGACTGCCAGCAGCCTCTGCCTGCAGCCCGTTTGTTTTTCCACCTTTTTTTTATTTTTAGTTAGTTTAAAGTGTGTTTTTTGGGGAAACTTTAACTTTTTTATGTGGGGGAGGGGGGCAGGGTAAGGGGGAAACTGTTTCCCAGTCGCTCCCTGGCGGGGACGCGACTATTTCTCCGAGTCGCGTCCTCGCCCCCCACCTCGCGGCCTACCTTCTGGATCCGAGCGGCCTTTCCTGCCAGGGACCGGGAACCGGACCAGAGCTGCAACAGCGGCGGCGGCGCTGGAGTCACCACGGAGCGGGCGATGCCTACCTGGGTCGCCGTTGGAGCTCCGGAGCGTTGGGCCGCCGCTCCAACATCGTGGAGCTCTGGTTTAGAGAGCTCCCAACGCGGGCGGCGCTCACCGTCATCGTGGAGTCCTGGGGCCCTTTGCCGAGGGCCTCCAGCATTGCATCTCCACCCGGCGCGGCCAGTGGACTTTGGGAGCCCCGGACTCCGGTAGGAGGGGGCCGACTCGGGGTCCAGGCAGCTGAGGACGTCCCCCAGCCCCGACATCGGACTTACATCACCTCGGGGAGCGGGCCTGAACACCGGGCCGCCCGTTGCGGCGACTGCAGGGGGCTCGGGGAGGCCCCCGACCACGGTGGAACAGTGGGGAACATCAGGGGAAGAGACTGACTTTGGTGCCTTCCCACACAGTAGGACATTTTGACCCTGCTGTGGGGGGATGTTTTATGTTGAATTCTATCTACTCCATGTTGTGTTCTTTATTTTTTTAATGTATGGCTGTATGGCGATTTAATTTCGCTGTGCCAATTGGCACAGTGACAAATAAATGCATCTCATCTCATCTCTCATCATCTCTCATCATCTCATCTCATCATCTCTCATCTCTCATCTCTCATCTCTCTCTCATCTCATCATCTCTCCTCTCTCAGCCTTGAGCAACAATACAATACAATGCGGTTTTATTCGTTACTTGCACATAAAGTGCAAGTGAAATGAATTTGCCATCAGCAGTACAATGATAAAGAACACACAATACACAATAAAAATTTAACACAAACATCCACCACAGCATTCATCACTGTGGTGAAAGGCACAAAAATTGGCCAGTCCTCCTCCATTTCTCCCCGTGGTCGGGACCTCCACCCTCCGCAGCCGCCGCTGCGGGCATCCAGATGTGCTGACAAGGTAAAAAGTCCAGGTAAGTCCAGAATCGGCGCTTCCCTACCGGAGACCGCGGCTTCAGGTTGGCGTAGGCCGCATACTGGCGGTCAGAGATTTAAAGTTTGCGCCGCAGCCAGAAGCACCGCAGACGGCTGGGCCGGCGGTCTAGAGCTCCTCTACAGGGATCCCTGGAGAGGGACCCCGCTCCTGATGGTAAGTAAGTCCCCGCCGCACCCGCGGTAGAAGCAGAAATGTGAGATCCCGGGCTGCAGACGCCATGCCAGCTGTAGCTCTGCAGACCACGGCTTCAGGCTGCCGGCTGCCGCGGGCCAGCGAAGCGGAGCGCTCCCCTCCGGCGAGCCCGCCCCACGTCGCGCCGAGAGTCTGCAGCTGCGCCCGCGATTGAAGCCCCAGGCGCGTCTCCAGGATAGGCCGCCCGATCCTCGCTGTTAGGCCACGGGGGACGCGACGTGGAAAAAGTTGCCTCTCCGTGGAGGAAACGACCAAAGCGGTTTCCCCCTTACCCCTCCACACCACCCCGCACACAAGACATACAAAGAAACATTGACAAGAGTCAAGAGTGATAAGGGAGAAGGAATGGGCAACGTTTCGGATCGAGACCCTACTTCAGACTCAAGTCAGGGAGGGGGTGGGACAAAGAATGTAGGAGGAGACAGTAAGACTTGTGGAAGAACTGGGAAGGCGAAGGGGATGGAGAGAGAAATCTAGGGCTACCTGAAGTTAGAGAAGTCAATGTTCACACCGCTGGGTGTAAATTTCCCAAGCAAAAAAGAACGTAACGTTCTATTCAATTAACTGGGCTTGAGGAAGCCGCTGATTTAAGTACGCAGCTGATTGGCAGTCAGATTCCAGCAGTTTGTAGTGTACTGTACTTTGTATTTTGTATTGTATATTGTATTTTGTGTTGTATCTAGGGTAAGGGAAGTATGAGTGCCAGGGCAGCTTACTGTTCTGGATGTCAGATGTGGGAGGTCATGGAGTCCGGTAGCCCTCCAGACGTCCACATCTGCGCCAAGTGTATCGAGATGGGGCTCCTTTAGGAGTGTGTTAGGAACCTATAGCAGCAGCTCGATGGCCTCCGTCTGGTCAGGGAGAGTGAGGTGGTCATAGAGAGGAGTTACAGGGAGGCAGTCTCTCCAAAACAACAGGAGGCAGACACGTGGGTCACGGTTAGGAGAGGCAAGGGGCAGAGGCGGGTGCTAGAGAGTACACCAGTGGCTGTACACCATGGAAATAAGTACTCCGGTTTGCGTGCTGTTGGGGGGGACAGCCTACCTGGGGGTAGCAACAGCGACCTGGCCTGCGGTATAGACACCGGCCCTGTTGCTCAGAAGGGTAAGGAAAAGAAGAGGAGGGCATTAGTAATAGGGGACTCTATAGTTAGGGAGTCAGATTGGCGATTCTGTGGATGCAGTCTGGAGACCCGAATGGTAGTTTGCCTCCCTGGTGCCAGGGTCCGGGATGCGTCTGAACGTGTCCAAGATATCCTGAAAAGGGAGGGAGAGGAGCCTGAGGTCGTGGTACATATTGTTACCAATGACATAGGTAAAAAAAGAGAAGAGATCCTGAAAGGAGAATTTAGGGAGTTAGGAAGAGAGTTAAGGAAAAGAACCGCAAACATAACAATCTCAGGATTACTTCCTGTGCCACGCGACAGTGAGAGTAGGAATGGAGCAAGGTGGAGGATAAATGCCTGGCTGAAGGACTGGTGCAGAGGGCAGGGATTCAAGTTTCTGGATCAATGGAACCTCTTTTGGGGAAGGAGTGACCTGTATAAAAAGGACGGGTTGCACTTGAACCCGAGGGGGACCAGTATCCTGGCAGGGAAATTTGCAAAGGCTACCGGGGGGACTTTAAACTAGAACGGATGGGGGGAGGGACTCAAATAGAGAAAGCCAGTAGACAGGGTCTGAGGCAGGAGGCAGAGAAGGGAAGCACTCAGACCCAACATGTAGGGGGGAAAGAGGAAAAAAAATAATAAACAGAGAATAAGAGGCGGTGGTTTTCCAGGGCAAAAATCAAAAGGGACCACTTGTCAACATAATTGTATAAGGAGTAAGAGTGGTGTAAAAACAAGCCTGAAGGCTTTGTGTCTCAATGCAAGGAGCATTCGTAATAAGGTGGATAAGTTGAATGTGCAGATATCTATTAATGACTATGCTATAGTTGGGATCACGGAGACATGGCTCCAGGGGGACCAAGGCTGGGAACTGAACATCCAGGGATATTCAATATTCAGGAAGGATAGGCAGAAAGGAAGGAGGTGGGGTAGTGTTGCTGGTGAGTGAGGAGGTTAATGCAATAGAAAGGAAGGACATTAGCTTGGAGAATGTGGAATCGATATTGGTAGAGCTGCAAAACTCTAAGGGGCAGAAAACGCTAGTGGGAGTTGTGTACAGGCCACCTAACAGTAGTAGTGGGGTTGGGGATGGCATCAAACAGGAAATTATAAATGCGTGCAACAAGGGTAAAACAGTTATAATGGGTAACCAATCTACATGGCCACATGGGCCACATCTAACTCCCTCTTAAATATAGCCAATGAACTGGCCTCAACTACCTTCTGTGGCAGATAATTCCAGAGATTCACCACTCTGTGTGAAAAATGTTTTTCTCATCTCGGTCTTAAAAGACTTCCCCCTTATTCTTAAACTGTGACCCCTTGTTCTGGCCTCCCCCAACGTCGGGAACAATCTTCCTGCATCTAGCCTGTCCAACCCCTTAAGAATTTTGTAAGTTTCTATGAGATCCCCCCTCAATCTTCTAAATTATAGCGAGTACAAGCCAAGTGTATCCAATCTTTCTTTATATGAAAGTTCTGACAACCCAGGAATCAGTCTAGTGAACCTTCTCTGTACTCCCTCTATGGCAAGAATGTCTTTCCTCAGATTAGGAGACCAAAACTGTACACAATACTCCAGGTGTGGTCTCACCAAGACCCTGTACAACTGTAGTAGAACCTCCCTGCTCCTATTCTCAAATCCTTTTGCTATGAATGCTAACATACCATTCGCCTTCTTCACAGCCTGCTGCACCTGCATACCTACTTTCAATGACTGGCGTACCATGACACCCAGGTCTCGTTGCATCGCCCCTTTTCATAATCGGCCACCATTCAGATAATAGTCTACTTTCCTGTTTTTGCCACCATATCTATAAAAACTTTTGCAGTCAGTTTTTCTGTTCGCTACCAGTTTTCTTTCATAATCTATTTTCCGTTTCCTAATTAAGCCCTTGTCCTCCTCTGCTGGACTCTGATTTTTTCCCAGTCCTCTGGTAGGTGGCTTTTTCTGGCTAATTTGTATGCTTCATCTTTTGTTTTGATACTATCCCTGATTTCCCTTGTTATCCACGGATGCACTACCTTCCCTGATTTATTCTTTTGCCAAACTCGGATGAACAATTGTTGTAGTTCATCCATGCTATCTTTAAATGCCTTCCACTGCCTATCCAACATCAACTCTTTAAGAATCAATTGCAAGTCTATCTTGGCGAATTCACATCTCATACCCTCAAGTTACCTTTCTTTAAGTTCAAAACCCTTGTTTCTGAATTCATTATGTCACTCTCCATCCTAATGAAGAACTCAACCATATTATGGTCACTCTTGCCCAAGGGGCCACACACAACAAGACTGCTAACTAACCCTTCCTCATTACTCAATATCCAGTCTAGAATAGCCTGCTCTCTCGTTGGTTCCTCTACATGTTGGTTTGGAAAACAATCATGCATATATTCCAAGAAATCCTCTTCCTCAGCACCCCTGCCAATTTGATTCACCCAATCTATATGTAGATTGAAGTCACCCATTACAACTGTTTTACCTTTGCTGCACGCATTTCTAATTTCCTGTTTGATGCCATCCCCAACTCCACTACTACTGTTATATCAACGACTTCGATGAGACCGTGATGAGGGGTGCTCTTATTGAGGTGTATAAGGTCATGAGGGAAGACATGATTAGCAAGTTTGCAGATGACACAAAAGTGGGTGACATCATAGGTAGCGAAGGCAGTTAGCAAAAATAGTAAGATTAAATGAGAATTTACCAGTTTGAAGTTTGATCCTTATTTTATGAGGATTAAGGTTGAGGGATTATGTGAAGAAGCCCCGCCAGGCGCATGCGCGTCATACTTCAAAGCAGCGGCGTGAAAACACAGAAAACAAATAGCCGAAGTAACATAGTAAGGCTTTTAGAAGACTAGAACTAACAGATGATCTCTTAGATTATGAGTGTGGGAGCAAAGGGCACGTAATCCCTCAACGTAACTCCACATAAAATAAGGATCAAACTTCAAACTCGTAAGTTCTCGTTTAATCTTACTATTTTACTTCGGAGTCACGTGAGTGACTACATGAAGGTTTCAACGCTCTGTGTTTTCATGCCGTAGATGCACTCCATACGACAATTTGCTTCGGTTGACACAGTAGTTAATAAATAATATATTGAACATTGCTTCGAATTATTCAATAACTATTTTTAATAATAACAAAAAACAGTAATAACCGCTCTGTCCCAGGGGGAAATTACAAACAATGATATAAAATAAAGCAAATGATTTAAATGGAACCCAAAACAGCATGCCCAAACCGTGGCACTGTCTGTACAGGTTTGTCATAAAATTGCGAAAACGTTGATGCTCCAGACCATCCTGCGGCCACGAGGATTTGATCTAGCGGCACGTCCTGAGCCTTCGCCGCGGATGTTGATGCAGCCCTGGTGGAGTGAGATTTAAATACATGAGTGTCTACTCCAGCATAATTCAGAACCTGTTTCAACCATCTAGAAATAGTTTATACTGACACTCTTTTATCTGGCTTTTTGTGACTAATGAGCAGTCCTGTCTCAGAACCTCTGAGACTCCTTGTTAACTCAATATATTGGCGTAAGTGTTTAACTACGCATAACATTTGGTCAACAGGATATGCTTGAAAGGTCACCTTGGTTCCTGCCATTCCTGGCCTGCTTTGTTTGATTAAATCATAGACATAAAATGTAATGTTATCTACAGACATTTGCATGCAATCTATTCGTAACAATTGTAATGTTTGTGCACGTTGAAACCAGCGCCATTAGCATAACCACTTTAAGAGTTAATCTCTGCATAGATAATGATGTAATTGGAGTCCATTGCTGAAGCAGTGTGAGAACTATACCGACATCCCAGATTTCTGTATATCTAGGTTTAGGAGGGTTTTTGTTAAAAATTCCTCTCATAAATCGGGATACTAACGGATGAGACCCGATTGGTTGTTGTTCTGAAAATTGCTCTAAATAGGAGGACAAAACACTCCAAGCACTGTTAATGGCACTATAACTCAAGTGCTAATCAAAATGAATGCATAAAAGAATGAATGTCCCCAATATAACGGGAATGCATCCACGGCTACTGCTCCTGGATCCGGCTCCCATGAAACATATTTAGGCAACTGGTGATTCAATCTGGATGCAAACAGATCAATATCTGACAACCCAAATCGAGTGACAATTGTTTGAAAAAATTTTGAATTCAACATCCATTCTATATTGTCATTGAACTTTCGCGACCTATTGTCTGCCACCACATTGTCTATAACTGGTAAATAGATGGCTGAAACCCAGATGTTCCTTGAAATACACCAATGCCACATGAGGTTAACCAAGTTATCACATGATACTGATCTTGCTCCTCCCATGTGATTAATGTATGCCACTGCCATGGTGTTATCAATCTGGAGTTGAACATGTAAAATATTAATTGTGGAGCAATATGCTTTTAACCCATAAAATGCCCCCAATAATTCCAAATAATTTATCCCTTTTCTGTGGAGAATCAAACCTTCTTGTTCATTCCATCTACCCCCACAGCTAGACTCGGTGTCCGTAGCCCCCCATCCGAGAGCGCTTACATCAGTCTGGAAGACCACTGAAGGTTCCTGCACCAAAATGTTATTGGTAGTATGACTAACATTAATAATCCACCACTGCAATTCTGCTAGAGCTGTGGTTGGTAACTGCATAACCCGATCAAAATGGCCTGCATGCTCTTTTAGTGCTTGTTCTCTTGCTCTTTGCAAATGTTGATAATGCAAAGGTCCGAACTGTACTGCAGGGAAAGCTGCTACCAATTTCCCAATGACCTTAGCGACTTCTCAGATGGAGGGATAAAATCTTTGTGTGAGGCAAGTACAGACATTAGCAATATCCACAACCTTGGCTGTTGGTAATGTTACTGTCATATCAACTGAATCAATAAGAAATCCCAAATACTCAATATTTTGTTTTGGCTGTAACTTGGACTTGTTGGATGGACCAAAAACCCCAATGTTTCAAACACATTTATGGTTGCTGCAACCGACTCTTTAGTGTTGCTGGTAATTAAGATATCATCTAAATAAGCCATGACAATGTGATTATGGGCCCTCAATAGCCCCAGCACAGGTTTTAACAATTTTGTAAATAGCCTAGGGGCTGAACTTAATCCATTAGGCAATGCTTTGTATTGCCACAGCTGTCCCATCCAATTAAATTTCAAGTACCTGTTATAATGAGCACGAATTGGCACTGAATAATATGCATCTTGCAAATCAATAGTTGCCATGTAACAGCCCTGTGATAACAGCTGTTTAGCAGTAACGAAGGTGTCCATTTTAAAATGCCTATATAGAACAGAGGAATTTAAGTGAGTGAGGTCCAGAATTACTCTACAACCCCCATCTTTTTCAGGTCTGGGGAATATATTAGACACAAATTGTTGAGGATGATTAATGGTTCTCTCAATCACTGCTTTTTGGCATAAATTCTTAATCTCATCGTTTACCTGTTCAGTCTCTGGAGCAGAAAACACCAACATTTTATTAGGCTTGTGCTGTTGAGGTGGATCTATTCCTTAGATCAACTCAATGGTTGAACCTGACACAGTATTTAATGTAAACATATCAGACGTTATGCAGCACCATTCATTATAAAACAATTGTAATCTACCTCCAATAGGAGGTTGTCCACCAGAAACGTTATCCTTAACAAAAATTCCCTGTACCTCTACAGTTGGCCTGTAAGTTTGCTGTCTGCCCATATTGGGGTTGTAGCTGGTCTGTCTCAGTGGGTAAACCCGTTGCCCCACTGACCTCCGATCTTCGGTACATTAAACCAGGCTTTCGTATCGGTGGCCTTGAGATGTTTGGCTTTGAGATCATTGTCCCATTGACCATTTTGCCAAATGCAGTAATTGCTGCAGCCACCAGTTGGAGGACGTGTTGAAACTGAACCTCCTGTCCCCTCATAGATGCACTCACGGGTGCCCAGTTTGCTGGGTTCACTGTGGGCACCTTGAGTGATGCACAATTGACAGGTGTTTTATATTTAACAGTAGTCTCTTGCATCATAGTTTGTTGGAGCTGGTGAGACACCAAATAATTTACATTGTTGGCAAGATACTCGTCTATTGCCTCAACAGTCCCTTCCGGAATAGCAAAACTCATTGCTATTTCCGGGACACCCGGAGCGTGGCTCTTGTGCTCTGGTGTATGTACATGAGCAAGGACACCAGAATCAGGGTCAGCTTCATCCTGCCCTGCTTCTCCCAAATCATACTGTAGGGAGGCATCCTCCAGTCCTATACAAGGTGCTGGAAGGAAATCCCCTTGCTGATAATCCACATATTCTTCCTCGTATGGGCCTCCTTGAGCAGCTGTCTGGGGAATCAATGGGGCCTTTGACCCTTGGTTAATCAAAGTTTGAAGCATTTTTTCCATGTTTTGCATTCTCCCCCACATTCTTTTATTATCCGGAGGGGAGTCTCCTTCTTCTTCAGATCCATCAGACAAAACGGGTCTGATAGACTTTCTTTTAGCTTTCCGATGGCTATCAGTGGCCTCGGGCTCCTGAGTTCCTGGAGCTGGAGTGGAAAGTTCACTAGCTGGTATAACGGCTGCGGTAAAATGGCACCCGGTATCGGATTAGAATCTCCCGACCCGATCTAATTTGCGAATCCGCATCGCTGGATCCACGTTTGCTGCGAACTCTCCTACCTGACCGCTCCATACCACCGGCTCCTACTGACTGCTCGAGCCAGCTTTACGGAGTTTAAATACTTCTAGGCAAAGTTTTTAAAACACTTACCTACTTACCGCTGGTGGAGCTGCGCTCTCCATCCCCTTCGGTGCGGTATGCGGTAATGATGTGCATGCGCCTGGCGTAGTCTTCACGTAGTCACTCACGTGACTCCGAAGTAAAATTGCACTCAGATCTACATTGGTTGGGCAGCTCGGTGTGAGTTGTTGCATTTTGGGAAGTTAAACCAGGTTAGGACCTACCTTCACAGTGAATGGCAGGGCTCTAGAGTGGAGCAGATGGAGTGCAGGTACATTATTCCTTGAATTTGCATCTTAGGCAGATAGGGTGGTGAAGAAGATTATCAACACATACAACTTCATCAGTCAGAGTATTGAAAAAATACATTGGGAAGTTATGTTACAGTTCTAGCAGACATCGGTGAGACCAAATTTGGAGTACTGTGTTCAGTTTTGATGCCGTAATATATGAAAGATGATGTTAAGCCGGAAAGGGTGCAAGAAAGATGAATAAATATGTTGCCAGGACCCGAGGACCTGAGCTATAGAGAGAGATTGAGCAGACTAAAACAAAATAGGACGTACATGGTAAACGGTAGGGAATTGAAGAATACAGTTGAACAGAGGGATCTGGGAATAACCGTGCATAGTTCCTTGAAGGTGGAATCTCATATAGATAGGGTGGTAAAGAAAGCTTTTGGTATGCTAGCCTTTATAGATCAGAGCATTGAGTATAGAAGCTGGGATGTAATGTTAAAATTGTACAAGGCATTGGTGAGACCAAATCTGGAGTATGGTGAACAATTTTGGTCGCCCAATTATAGGAAGGATGTCAACAAAATAGAGAGGGTACAGAGGAGATTTACTAGAATGTTGCCTGGGTTTCAACAGCTAAGTTACAGAGATAGGTTGAATAAGTTAGGTCTTTATTCTCTGGAGCGCAGAAGGTTAAGGGGAGATTTGATAGAGGTCTTTAAAATGATGAGAGGGATAGACAGAGTTCATGTGGACAAGCTTTTCCCTTTGAGAATAGGGAAGATTCAAACAAGAGGACATGACTTTAGAATTAAGGGACAGAGGTTTAGGGGTAACATGAGGGGGAACTTCTTTACTCAGAGAGTGGTAGCGGTGTGGAATGAGCTTCCAGTGGGAGTGGTGGCGGCAGGTTTGTTGGTATCATTTAAAAATAAATTGGATAGGCATATGGATGAGAAGGGTATGGAGGGTTATGGTATGAGTGCAGGCAGGTGGGACTAAGGGAAAAAAGTTGTTCGGCACGGACTTGAAGGGCCGAGATGGCTTGTTTCCGTGCTGTAATTGTTATATGGTTATATGGTTACTAGGACTTTATTCCTTGGAGCACAGCAGATGAGGGGTGTTCTTATAGAGGTGTGTAAGGTCATGAGGGAAATAGATAGGGTAAATGCACGGAGTCTTTTATCCATTGTAAGGAAATCTAGAACCAAAGAACCATTTGGAAAGTGGTGAACATTTGGAAAGTGGTGAAATCATTGGACAAAGTCAGCATGGATTTACGAAAGGTAAATCATGTCTGACGAATCTTGTGGAATTTTTCGAGGATGTAACTAGTAGCGTGGATAGGGGAGAACCAGTGGATGTGGTGTATCTGGACTTCCAGAAGGCTTTTGACAAGGTCCCACATAAGAGATTAGTATATAAACTTAAAGCATACGGCATTGGGGGTTCAGTATTGATGTGGATAGAGAACTGGCTGGCAAACAGGAAGCAAAGAGTAGGAGTAAACAGGTCATTTTCACAATGGAAGGCAGTGACTAGTGGGGTACCACAAGGCTCAGTGCTGGGACCCCAGCTATTTACAATATACATTAATGATCTGGATGAGGGAATTGAAGGCAATATCTCCAAGTTTGCGGATGACACTAAGCTGGGGGGCAGTGTTAGCTGTGAGGAGGATGCTAGGAAACTGCAAGGTGACTTGGATAGGCTGGGTGAGTGGGCAAATGTTTGGCAGATGCAGTATAATGTGGATAAATGTGAGGTTATCCACTTTGGTGGCAAAAATAGGAAAACGGAGGCCGATTAGGAAAAGGGGAGATGCAGCGCGACCTGGGTGTCATGGTACACCAGTCATTGAAAGAAGGCATGCAGGTGCAGCAGGCAGTGAAGAAAGCGAATGGTATGTTAGCTTTCATAGCAAAAGGATTTGAGTATAGGAGCAGGGAGGTTCTACTTCAGTTGTATAGGGTCTTGGTGAGACCACACCTGGAGTATTGCGTACAGTTCTGGTCTCCAAATCTGAGGAAGGACATTATTGCCATAGAGGGAGTGCAGGAAGGTTCACCAGACTGATCCCTGGGATGTCAGGACTGTCTTATGAACAAAGACTGCATAGACTCGGTTTATACTCTCTAGAATTTAGGAGATTGAGAGGGGATCTTATAGAAACTTAACAAAATTCTTAAGGGGTTAGACAGGCTAGATGCAGGAAGATTGTTCCCGATGTTGGGGAGGTCCAGGACAAGGGGTCACAGCTTAAGGATAAGGGGGAAATCCTTTAGGACCGAGATGAGAAGGACTTTTTTCACACACAGAGTGGTGGGTCTCTGGAACTCTCTGCCACAGAGGGTAGTTGAGGCCAGTACATTGGCTATATTTAAGAGGGAGTTAGATGTGGCCCTTGTGGCTAAGGGGATCAGAGGGTATGGAGAGAAGGCAGGTACGGGATACTGAGTTGGATGATCAGCCATGATCATATTGAATGGCGGTGCAGGCTCGAAGGGCCGAATGGCCTACTCCTGCACCTAATTTCTATGTTTCTATGTTTCAAAGGACATAGGTTTAAGGTGAGGGTGGAAAGATTTAATAGGAACCTGCGGTGCAACATTTTCACACAAAGGGTGGTGAGTATATGTATCAACCTGCCAGAGGAGGTAGTTGAGGCAGTTGCCTTCCTAACGTTTATAAGACATTTGGACAGGTACATGGGTAGAATGGGTTTAGAATATGGATGAAACGCACGCAGGTGGGACTAGTGTAGATGAGGCATGTTGGTCGGAGCGGTCAAGTTGGGCCGAAGATGGCATCCCAACTCCTGTACTTAATGCCCTGACCGATGCCTTCCTCAAATGGTTCTTGTTGATGGAGACTTAAGAGACTATTTGAATCTCGAGCATGAAACAAAGTGATGGAGGAACTCAGCAGTTCAGGCAGCATCTGTGAAAGAAAATAGACTGACCATGTTTTGAGATGGGACCCATCCCTCACCTCTCTCTACCAGATTTCTCCCCTCTACTCCATCAGTCTGAGGAAGGGTTCATACCCAAAATGTCCCATCCTCTTTCCCTCAATTCCTATAACATCCAGACACGTTATCCCAGGATCCAAGAAACTGCCTGAGAATAAGATAAAGGATGTATAAAGACAATGATTTTTGGCCTATTTGCAAGCCTTAATGAAGCACCAATTATGAAGCTGAAATTCAAACTCATAATAAAAGTCATAACTGAAATAATAGTGTATAAAAAAGTAAAAGATGTACATAACCCATGTAAATGATGCTCAATGACAAAGATAAATGCCTACAATATAAGAATAATTCCATTGACAAGAAGGTTGCGTTTGTGCGGGATTTAAGCAGGTTGATAGATAATACAGTTTTTATGAAATTACAAAACAATTTCTGTTTGAAATTGTAAATCTTCCAATATAAATTATGTTATACATCATAGACATAAGGAACTGCAGACTCTAAAATCTTGAGCAAAACACAAAGTACTGGAGGAACTGTGGATCAGGCAGCATCGGTGTACAGAAATGAACAGACAACGTTTTGGGTCAAGACTTGCTTCCGATTTATAAATCAGCATCTGCAGCTCCTTGTGTCTCTACTATACTAACTCACAGTCAGTCTGAAGTTTTCGGTGGGGGCATTGCAAGCTGGCGCCCTGTCAGCAGCGTGTCCGTTTTTTTCAACCTTTTTGTTTTTTTAGTATGTTTCAAAGTATGTTTTTAATGGTTCTTTGTGTGTCTTGTGTGGGGGGTGGTGTGGAGGGGTAAGGGGGAAACCGCTTCGGTCTCCTCCTCCACGGAGAGGCGACTTTTTCCAGGTCGCCTGCCCCGTGGCCTAACATTGAGGATTGGGCGGCCTTTCCGAGAGATGCACGTGGACGCTCGGCGTGGAGCGGGCGAGGCCTCACTGGGGCTCGCCGGAGGGGAGCCCTCTGTTTCGCTGGCCCGCGGCAGCCAGCAGCCTAAAGCCGCGGTCTGCAGAGCTCCAGCTGGTGAGGCATCCGCAGCACAGGTTCCCTCGTGGGGGACCCGGGAGAAGAAGAAGCTACCACTGCCGGCCCGCGGCCTACTTCTACCGCGGGCCCGGCATGGACTTACCATCACCCCTGGAGGGGAGCTTCGACCACCGGCCCTGCGGTCTGCGGTGCTTCTGGCTGCAGGAACTTTAAATCTTTGACAGCTGGCCTGCGGCCTACATCACCCTAAAGCCACGGTCTCCGGTGGGGAAGAGCCGACTCTGGACTTACCTGGACTTTTACCTGGATGCCCGCAGCGACGGCTGCGGAGGGTTGAGGTCCCGACCACGGGGGAAAATGGAGGAGGACTGGCCAAATTTTGTGCCTTCCACCAGAGTGATGAATGCTGTGGTGTATGTTTGTGTTAAATATTTATTGTGTATTGTGTGTTCTTTATCATTGTACTGCTCCTGGCAAATTCATTTCACTTGCATGTTATGTGCAATGTGACAAATAAAACCATATTGTATTGTATTGTAAGAAGAGTCCTAACCCAAAACGTTGTCTACCCATTCCCTCCTGAGATGCTGCCTGACCCGTTGAGTTCCTTCGGCGCTTTGTAATTTGATTAGTACGTGTCTTTTAATAGAGTGAATTTATTTAATTATATTGGATAAAATATTGTCTGTTTTCCAGATCTATGTTTATTTCACTTCTAACGCTAAAGCTCGGTTGAAGCTCGGTTGAACCGCGGGACACTCGTGGAGATCGGTTGAACCGCGGGACTGACTTACCATCGCCCAGTGCGGTCGCGGCATCTGGGGCCTGGATCACCTCGGCGCAGAGGGAAACAAAGAGGGAAGAGACACAGACTTTAAGTTGTGCCTTCCACCACAGTGAGGAGGTGTTTGGTGAACTCACTGTGGTGGATGTTAAATTTGTGTTTATTGTGTATTCTGTCATTTTTGTTTATTTATTTGTAATTATATGTATGACTGCAGGGAAACAGAGTCTCGTTCAGACCGAAAGGTCTGAATGACAAATAAAGAATCTAATCTAATCTAATCTAATCTAATCTAAAAAACAGCTCATATTTGTTCTGTTTCCTTGGAACACTAAGCGATAGATTATACAGATATTAAATGTTTTGAGCACAGGATGATCTTCATGGAGGACAGAGGGCATTCCACATTTCCTCAGCGTGTAACGTTGCCCTGGCTGTTCCATTGTGGTCCACGCCACTTACATTCATCACACCAATGCCACCGAGTTTGAGCCTCTTCAATAAAGTTGACTTCATTGAAATGCTCTCTGGATCGTCATACCACACCTGGTGGTAGGTTTTACCATCCTGTCATGAAACCAGGGAGAGTTACACAGATAGAAGACAAGGTTAGGTCCACACAATGCTGAAAACGGTTGACCACATCTGGAAATAAGTTGGGGAAGGGATTGATCTAGCATAGACTTGTTGGACCGAAAGGTGTCTTTCAATATCATAAGAATATTTGTGAAACATAAGATGCATTAAACTTGCATCAGAAGAAGGTGACTGGATTTAGGAAACGAAAAGGTAAAAAGGCAGATATCCCAAATATAATTGAAATAGATTGAGAAAACTTCAGCAGATTCAGCATATTTGAATGCAGAGGCAAAGTTGCTGGTGTTTTCTTTATCCATTTAAATTACATTTGGTACATCTGCCGGTTTACCTTTTCCTTTCCTAAACACAGTCTATCAAGTCTATGCCAGAACAACCTCATTCCTTATCATCTTTTCCTGGAAAACCGCAGAAACTTTGCCAGGGCCTAAGCTATACGGAGAAGTTCGGCAGGTTAGGACTTTATTCCTTGGAGTGCAGGAGGCTGAAGAGTGATCTCACAGAAGTGGTTAATATTATAAGGAGAATAGATAGGATCACTTCACCTGAGAGACATAGAGTCTTTTACCCAGGGTAGAGGGCTAAAAAAGAGGTTTAAGGTGAGAGAGTAAAGATTTAAGAGTTTAGTTTAGCTGAGAGATATAGCACGGAAACAGGCCCTTGGGCCCACCAAGTCCGCACCGTCCAGCGATCCCTGCACATTTACACTACCCTACACACTGGGGACAAATTACACGTACACCAAGCCAATTAACCTATACACCTGTACGTTTTTCCGGCAGATTATTTATGTCTTCCTTAGTGAAGACAGAACCAAAGTAGTTATTCAATTGGTCTGCCGTCCTTGCTCCCCATGATCAATTCACCTGTTTCTGCCCACCGAGTCCGCACCATCCAGCGATCCCTGCACATGTAGATTGAAGTCACCCATTATAACTGTTTTACCCTTGTTGCACGCATTTCTAATTTCCTGTTTGATGCCATCCACAACTCCACTACTACTGTTAGGTGGCCTGTGCACAACTCCCACTAGCGTTTTCTGCCATTTAGAGTTTTGCAGCTCTACCCATATCGATTCCACATCCTCCAAGCTAATGTACTTCCTTTCTATTGCATTAATCTCCTCTCTCACCAGCAATGCTACCCCACCTCCCTTTCCTTTCTGTCTATCCCTCCTGAATATTGAATATCCCTGGATGTTCAGCTCCCTGCCTTGGTCCCCCTTGAGCCACATCTCCGTTATCCCAAGTATAGCATAGTCATTAATAGCTATCTGCACATTCAACTCGTCCACCTTATTACGAATGCTCCTTGCATTGAGACACAAAGCCTTCAGGCTTGTTTTTACAACACTCTTATTCCTTATACAATTATGTTGATAAGTGGTCCCTTTTGATTTTTGCCCTGGAAAACCACCACCTCTTATTCTCTGTTTATCATTTTTTTCTTCTTTCCCCCCTACATGTTGGGTCTGAGTGGTTCCCTTCTCTGCCTCCTGCCTCAGACCCTGTCTACTGGCTTTCTCTATTTGAGTCCCTCCTCCCAACCGTTCTAGTTTAAAGTCCCCCCTGGTAGCCTTTGCAAATTTCCCTGCCAGGATATTTGCAAAGGTTGAGGTGAGAAAAGCCAGGATAGTTGCAAAGACTGAGGTGAGAAAATAGCTTTAGCACCCAGAGAGTTGTAAATATATGGAATTCCCTGCCACAGAGGGCAGTGGAGGCCAAGTCACTGGATGGATTTATGAGAGAGTTAGATAGAGCTCTAGGGGCTAGTGGAATCAAGGGATATGGGGAGAAGGCAGGCACTGGTTATTGATAGGGGACAATCAACCATTATCACAATGAGCGGCGGTGCTGACTCGAAGGACCGAATGGCCTCCTCCTGCATCTCTTTTCTATGTTTCTATGTTTCTATAATTGGTTATGGAGTCATACAGCATGAAAACTTGCTCAAACCCTTACTGTAAGAAATTATTATATCCGCACATATTTACGGGGATATATGAGTTGTCAGAGCAGAGGTATGAAACACAAGCTGCCGATAGACAATCTTACCATGTAGACAAAATACGGAGCTCTCTGTTCGTCATTCCAGATCCTCCCAGTCAGAGATCTCGGCAGACGTTGCATGATTGTCTTATACTGGATCACAACTCCTGCTGTATAACTACAGGTGTTATCTTGGGAAGTCATTTCCAATTCACAGTTACCGGCCTGAGATATTTAAACACAGACAATTATTGTGCACATACAAATAGAAATACTCCAATAATAAAGTCAAAAGACGAGTATCAAGAAACACCACCGGTCACAGGACTCTAGTGAATAACACCCTGCACTACCTCCCTCTGTGTCCTGCCAAGCCAATTTTGTATTTCAAAGATAAACATAAAATATTGGACTAACTCAGTTATAGACACAAATGCTGGAGAAACTCAGTGGGTGAGACAGCATCTATGGAGTGAAGGAAATAGGCAATGTTTCGGGTCGAGATCCTTGCTCAGACTGATGTTAGGGGGGGGGGAGGGGGGCGTTAAGAAGAAAGGAAGAGGCGGTGACAGTGGGCTGTGGGAGAGTTGAGAAGTGGAGGAGAAAGCAGGGTCTACCTGAAATTAGAGAAGTCAATGTTCATACCGCTGGCGTGTAAACTGCCCAAGCGAAACAAGAGGTGCTGCTCCTCCAATTTACTGTGGTCCTCACTCTGGCCATGGAGGAGGCCCAGGACAGAAAGGTCGCATTTGGAATGGGAGGGGGAGTTGAAGTGCTGAGCCACCGGGAGATTAGGTAAGTTAATGCGAACCGAGCAGAGGTTTTGGGCGAAGCGATCGCCAGGCCTACGCTTGGTCTCACCGATGTAGAGCAGCGGATGCAATAGATGAGTTTGGAGGAGGTGCAGGAGAACCTCTGCCGCACCTGGAAAGACTGCTTGGGTCCTTGAATGGAGTCGAGTGGGGAGGTAAAGTGGCAAGTTTAGCAATTCCTGCGGTTGCAGGGGAAAGTGCCAGGAGACTACGTGGTTTCGGTGGGAAGGGACAAATTGACCAGGGATTTATGGAGGGAGCGGTGTCTGCGGAAAGCAGACAGGGGAGGAGATGGGAAGATGCGGCAGGTGGTGGGATCCTGTTGGAGGTGGCGAAAATGTCAGAGGATTATTTGTTATATGTGACGGTTGGTAGGGTGGAAGGTGAGGACAAGGGGGACTCGGCCCTTGTTACGAGTGGGGGGAATGGGGAGTGAGAACAGAGTAACGGGGCATAGAAGAGACCCTGGTATGAACCTCATCTATATTAGAGGAGGGGAACCCCTGTTCCATGAAGAATGAGGATACCTCCGGTGCCCTGGTGTGGAACACCTCATCCTGGGCACAGACATGGCGCAGACGGAGGAATTCGGGAGGGGATGGCGTCCTTACAGGAAGCAGGGTGGGAAGAACTAACTCAGTGGGTCACGCAGTATCGCTGAAGAAAATGTATGCATAATTTTTCGGCTCGGGACCCTTCTGCAGCCGCTGCCTGACCTGCTGAGTTACTTCAGCATTTTGTGTCTATCTTTGGTATATGCCTGCATGTGCAGTTCATTTTTCTCTATAATTTTGCATTGCATTGTCTCTCACCCTGGATCCCTTGAGATCTAACCATTGTAACTACCCTGCCACCTGGGAACTTGTTTTTGGGTTAGGTGTTCAATTAAGAGCCTAAGACGAATTGACAAAAATAGAAACACAAGGAATTGCAGATGGTAGTTAACAAAAAAAGACACAATGTGCCGGAGTAATTCAACGGGTCACGGAGCATCCGTGGAGAACATCAATACATGACGTTTCGGGTCAAGACACTTCTTCAGACTAACTGTGACGGAGAGGGTGAGGAAAGCTGGAAGAGATGTGGAGCACTCGCCTGACTTTGTCATGTTCCCAATTCTCTTCCACTTTCCCCGCTATCCCACTCACACCACCACGACTAAGTCTGAAGAAGAGTCTTGGCTCGAATAGGCATGAGAAAGGCAAAGAGCGAGGAAGGAAGACACAAAATGCTGGAGAAACTCAGCGGGTGAGGCAGCATCTATGACGAGAAGGGATTGGTGACGTTGCGGGTCGAGACCCTTCTTCAGACTGATGTCACGGGATGAGGCAGGACAAAGAGAGAATGCAGGTAGTAAGACAAGGGGAGAGATAGGAGGGGGGCAGGGGCAAGAGTGGGGGGATGGGGGTGGAGGGGGAGAACTGGGAAGGGGAAGGGGATGGAGAGAGAGAGAAAAGGGCTACCTGAGGGGGAAAGGTTGGTTTAAATTGCACATATTTTAAGGCAAGGGGCCTGATGGCTAAGGCAGATGAGCTTAGGGCACTGATAGGTACGTGCGACTTGGACATTGTAGCCATTACTGAAACCTGGATAAGAGAAGGGCAGGACTGGCAGCTCAAAGTTCCAGGGTACAGTTGCTTCAGGAAAGATGGGGGTGAGGGTAAAAGGAGGAAGGGTAGGATTGCGTGATTGGTTAAGGTAGACGTCACGGCAGTAGTCAGAGGTGACATTGTGGACGGTTTGTCTAGTGAGGCTATATGGGTGGAGCTGAGGAATAAGAAAGGGATAATCAACTTGTTGGGGGTGTCCTACAGCCACCCCCCCACCCCCCCCCCCCCCCCCCCCTCCAAATATTAAATGAAATTAGATGAACAAATATGCCAGGAGATTGCAGACAGCTGCAGGACAAATAAGGTTGTTGTAATAAGGGATTTTACCTTTCCCAATGTTGACTGGGAAAATCGTAGTGTGAAAGGTTTAAATGGGGTACAATTTCTCAAAGGTGTTGAGGAGAGTTTTCTCCAGCAATATTTAGAGGGCCCCACATGTAAGAGGGCAACAATTGATCTAGTCTTGGGAAAATTGGGAAGGGCAAGTGAATGAGGTGTTCAGGGAGGACCCTCATGGGACCAGAGACCATTGTTTAATTAGGTTTAAGGTGGTTATGGTTGGGACTGAGAGGGCCAACATGTGAAAATGCTAAATTGGGATAAGGCCAACTTTGTGGGTACGAGAGAACTCTCCCCCCCCTCCCCTCCCCCTCCCCTCTCCCCCCAGAGCTGAGGACAGTGAAAAGCAGTGGAGGGCCGGCCAATCATGGCTTCCGTGAGGGTAAGCCCACCCACCAGCGTGACAGACAATTGTGCGGGGAGACGGAGAGGAGGTCGTCCCCTGTGATGGCCGCCACGGCCACTTTTCCACTGCGCTTCTCTGCACCCGTGCTGCGAGAACGACTGCTGCCGCCATGTTGTAGAACTTGAAGGACCCCAGCACGAATTGAGCATGTGTTTAGCAACTTCAATCCGGGGGGGGGGGGGGGGAGGCCAGCTGGGCCATGTAACTAACCACCCCTACACACACACTAACTATCCCCCCATCGCGCACACGCTAACCATCCCCCTTGAAATTATATTGATATTATTAATTTGCTCCTTTTACCCCATACAATGCAATACCTTTTATTGTCATTTGAACCTCATTGAGACAAAAACGAATGTAGTTTCTGCAGTTATACAAATAAGAAAAGAACCAAGACACAACACAATTTACACAAACATCCATCACAGTGAATCTCCTCCTTACTGTGATGGAAGGCAAAGTCGTATCTCTCCCCTGCACTCCCCATTCTCCTCCCCAGAGGGGAGAGGGGGGAGAGGGGGGGGGGGAGAGGGGGGGGGAGGGGGGGGGAGAGGGGGGGGGAGAGGGGGGGGAGAGGGGGGGAGAGAGGGGGGGGGAGAGGGGGGGGGGGAGAGGGGGGGGGAGGAGAGAGGGGGATGGGGAGAGAGAGAGAGGAGAGGGGGGAGAGAGAGGAGAGGGGGGAGGGAGAGAGAGGGAGAGGGAGAGAAAGGGAGAGGGGGAGAGAGGGGTGCAGCGAGAGAGAGAGAGAGGGGAGAGAGAGAGAGAGAGGGGGTGAAGGAGAGAGGAGATGGGCGGGGCGGCAGCTCGCTGGGGCCCGAGCGAGGCATGGAGCGATCTGAGGATAGTGAAATGCAGCAGGGGACCAGCCGATCATACCCACCAGCATGACAGAGCTGGTCTGGGGGGAGCAAATGATCGGGCCTCCCCGGAGAAGAGAGGGAGGGAGGAGAGGGGTGGAGGTGAGAAGAGGAGGGTGGGGGGAGTGGAGGGGTGTCGGGCAAGTGAGTGGGCTGCGAAATGCAGAGAGATACAGAAGCAGCTTGACTCTCTGGAAACCCACAGCTGGGATGAGCGGGTGGGCGGGGGATGGTCGTTGTTTCACGAGCTGCACCGGCAATGAGGAGAAAACTACTTCAGCGTGCGTGAGTGATCTAGAGAACAAAGATCCTATAGCGGAGCTGAGCTGTAGGGTCGTTGCTGCAGAACATTCTCGGTCTTTCTGCGCCTTTTGAAGAACGGGGGGTGGGGGGGGGGATAGGGGGGCCAATGTACCTCATGGAAAACTGCGCATGCTCGTTGACAGCAGCTGCATTAATCCAGGGGGGTGGAGCTACGAGGAAAGGCATTGCGAGGTCAGCAGCTGGGCAACCGCAATTTTTTTTTTCAAATGTCAGTTTGGTGATAAATGTTACTAAATATCTCGGGAAATAATTGACCAAATTTATAGAGGATTGGATATTTGAAATTATGAGGAAAATGTCTACCAGAAGATGTAAAAAAAAATCACAGTTATTGTAACGTCAGCAGCTGGACAGTGGTCAGATTTTAAAAACAGGGAGATTGGTCCATCATTTTAATTACAAAGTTGGGAAAATAACGTACCAAATGTACAACGGAGTGGATTTCTAAAATCACAAGGAAAATCTCTACTGGAATCTGTAAAAATGTCCCCATTTCGGCATCTGGTGTTCAAGGAGATACGTTTCAAATGCAAAATGACACACACTCAGTTTTAATAGATACTAGACCAAGTGCGACCCATTGGGTCCCGTCCCCTCAATGCGCATTTGTGGGGGGCCAGGGGCATTCATGTCACACACTAACCGCGCCCTCCATACACAGACACACACTAACCCCCACTGATATTTTACTTCGGAGTCACGTGAGTGACTTCGTGAAGACCCCGCCAACACGCATGCGCGTCATATCGTCGCGCGCATTTGCTCACGGCAGCTGGGGGGGGGAGTGCGCTCCCTCAACCGGCTCCTTCAAAAAGGTAAGCAGCTGCAGGTAAGTTAACCTTAAGCTGGTTTGTCGTTTTTGTGTGGTCTGTGTTGTGTTTACAGAGCCATGGAAGGAGGAAGGAGTGGGAGTCGCGTTCAGCGAGTAAAGTCCTCAGAGCTGTCCGCTACATCGGGAGCAGCTGAGACACCACCGAGGAAGAAGTCGCGGCAGTCGGGGAGCTCTGAGCAGCTGACCAGACCCGGCACAACCCCTCTGGCAAAGAAGAGGGTGTCCGCGCAGGAGCAGGGGCTGGGAGACCCTGACTCCAGAACTCCAGTGCCCAAGACCAGGGCTGGAGGTAAGGCACGTGGGGCTCTTGAAGCAAGCGTGTCCGCGAGTGCATCCCCCCCTTTAAAGGTCCCTCGCGGGCAGAACAGGGGGGAAGCCTCGCTAAAGTCCAGCCTTGTCGGTACGGCAGGCAGGGACAAGCCACTGGGGAAACCTGCAAGGAAGCAGACCAGTGGCAATGCTGGCGTACCGAGGATCCCTGTGGGGGCAGGATGTACCGGCACACCACCGGAACAGGCTGCCGTAGTGCGGGCCGGTGGCAGCAAAGTACGGTCCGGCGCCCCTGCTGAGGCGGGTAGAGCAGACCATGCGCCGCCACAGTCCTGTTTATATGTGGAACGCTGTGGTGGTAAGCCCGCACGGACATCAGAGAGTCCAGTTTCTGGTGCAAGTACTGACTCTAGCCCTCTTCCCTCCCATCAGACAGAGGGGCCGCTGCTGTCCAAACGACGGCGGACCAGCGGTGTGTCCGTGTGGGAGTCGCACAGCCCCGCTGGAGTGGGAGCTGGCGACTTCCCGGCAGTACATTCCGTGGGGGTGTTGACAACTGCTGGAAGCCCCGGTTCCTCTGGAGAGGCTGGGGAAGACGACCAGTGGCCCGGTACAGCGGTGACGGTCGTATCGGCCGGTTGGAGCATATGGTGGAGGTGCTCTATCAACGGGACCTGGAGCATCAGGAACGGGAATCCCAGAGGTCTGGGAGCTACATGCAGCCGCCACCTTCCATCTCCCCGTCGCTCGAGAGCCAGCAAGGAAGTATGGGTGAGCCTGAGGAGGGAGAAGAGGTCCAGAACCCACAGGAAATGTTGGAGGCGGCTTTTGCTCGGTCGCTGGATGCCACGAATGTGTCCGAGGAGCAGCAGGATGCGCTAGCGCTTCTGTGCACCACACAGTTTGAGATAAACTGTTTTAGGAAGAGCTCCATCCGGCCAAATTTGAATCCCAAATTTGCGGGATTATGCAGCACCTCCACCGCACCACCACCACCAAGGCAGCTGTTTGGGGAAGACCTGCCTAAACGCGTGAAGGAACTGGACGAGGAAGCCAAGACTGTGGGGATGATGAGACAGTCTTATTCATCCAAAACTCCCGTTTACACTAGGCAGCAGCCACGGTCCTCGTTCAGGCCCCACACATCGGTGGACCAAGGCCCCAGAACATATTCACAAACATATTCCTCGGCGGGGGCCCAACAGCAGAGGCCTTTTTTATTCCAAGGCCAGCCCAAGCCAGCTTGGAAGATGCGGCAACAGGGCCGCGCCACACGGGGAGCAAAGACACCACAGTCCAGACCCCGGCGCTAACCTTGGAGGTAAGGGGGCTTGGTTCCGTCCACAACATAGCATTAGTAACCTCACCGGTGGGGGGACGGCTTCGGGGTTTCCGGTCTGCTTGGGATACCCTAACTACGGATCCTTTTATTTTACAAAGCATTCAGGGTTATGAGATAGAGTTTATTAATGGCAGAGATCCCCCTTCGCAACATGAGCCTAGTCGCAGATTTGCACTCTCTCAGTCAGAGAAGGAGCGGGCTCATGTTGAAATACTACGATTAGAAAAGAAAGGGGTGATACAAAAAACGACGCACGAGCCATTGGAGTTTGTTTCCAACATCTTTACTAGGGTCAAGAAGGATGGAGGCTGTCGGATTATCATCGACTTAACCCAGTTGAATGCTTTCGTACAATATACCCATTTTAAGATGGAGACGTTTGAGACGGCCAAACAGTTGGTTAGTCATGGGTACTTTATGGCTTGCATTGACCTGAAGGATGCGTACTATACAGTCCCTATTGCTAAACAACATCGAAGGTTCTTGAAATTTGTCTGGGAAGGTCAATTATGGCAATATATGGCTTTGCCTAATGGGATTACAACAGCGCCGAGACTATTTACTAAAATTGTCAAACCTTTATTGGCACATCTCAGGAAACAAAACCATATTATAATGGCATATTTAGATGACATTTTCATAGCAGGGAAAACCCTAGAGCACGCCCAGTTGGCAGTCTCGGCCGCTATATCTTTGTTTCAAAGAATGGGGTTTGTAATCCATCCAGACAAATCCAAGTTCAACCCTTCGCAGGTCATGGACTATTTGGGGTTCACTATAGACACTAACCAGATGAAAATCACCGTCCCAGTTGACAAAGTGGTGGACGTTCAACAAGCATGCATCAGTTTACTTGACAACAACAGGCCAACCATTCGGCAGGTTGCTAAGGTAATTGGCAAGCTGGTTGCCACGTTCCCGGCCGTAAATTATGGTCCGTTGTATTACCAAAACTTACAAAAATTAAAATTCTGGCGTTAAAATTGAATACCGGACATTTTGACAGACCTATGCGCTTAGGCATAGGGGAGCAAACTGAGCTGGAATGGTGGGTTCATAATATTGGAGTAAGTTCCAAACCCATCATTCTCCCGAATCCCATGGTTCTGTTGCAAACTGATGCGAGTGCACAAGGCTGGGGGGCAACTGACACTATAACCAGCTGTGGTGGCAGATGGGACGCTCATGAGTTCACGCTTCTCCAAGTGCAAGGCATTAATTATTTGGAAATGCTGGGGGTCTTTCATGGACTGCGGGCATATTGCAGTAATTTGCGTCATGCACATGTCCGCCTTCAAATCGATAACACCACGGTGGTAGCCTATATAAATCATATGGGTGGTATCAGGTCAGTATCTTGTAATGATTTGGCAAATACAATTTGGCTCTGGTGCATCAAAAGGGGTATTTGGATATCAGCAACGTACCTTCCGGGGATACTCAATACGGTGGCGGACACCAGGTCACGAGTTTTTAATGATAACATTGAGTGGATGCTGAATCCCCTTGTGTTTGCTGAAATTGTGACAAAATTTAGTATGCCAGATATTGACCTATTTGCGTCTAGACTGAACCATCAGATACCAACATATGTATCGTGGGAACCAGATCCTGGGGCAGTGGCTTTGGATGCTTTTTCGCTCCACTGGGGGAAATGGTATTGCTACGCATTTCCCCCATTCTGCCTCATCAGCCGGGTATTACAGAAGATTAAATTAGACTCTGCATCAGGCATTCTGGTAATACCCGACTGGCCGACACAACCATGGTACCCGGTGGTCTCCCAGATGCTGAAGCACCCGTGGGTGCGAATTGGGAACAACCCACAATTGGTTACTAATCCCGTCACTGGCGAGCCGCATCCGTGCCACGCCTATTTAAACCTGTTGGTCTGCAGGTTCTGAAAAGGCCTTTGCTGAACACGGGGATCTCACCGAGGGCCATGGATTTAATCGCTGCATCGTGCAGAGCATCTACAAGGCGGCAGTACCTGACCCAGATCAGGAAATGGGAACTGTTCTGTTTAAGGAAGAGTGTTGCCTATGATTCTGCCACAATACCTGACGTCCTGGAATTCCTGGCGGGCCTCCACTATGATGAAGGGCTCAGCTATAGTACCATCAATAGCGCCAGGAGTGCGCTGTCCTCGTACCTTCCGGTAGGAGTGGGGACCAACAATCTGGTGTCGAAGTTTATGAGGGGTGTATTTAACACAAACCCTCCACGGCCCAGATATAACGTTGTCTGGGATGCAGGAGTGGTCCTGTCCCTGTTAAGATCATGGTCCCCCATGGCGGGGTTACCTCTTCACCGGCTCACCCTGAAGGTGGTCATGTTGATGGCGCTCACGTCTGCTCAGCGGGTACAGGCGCTTCAAAAGTTGCGCATTGACAATATGCTCTCTACCCCTGGGAAAATAACGTTTTACGTTGCAGAACTGCTGAAGCAGCATCGACCCGGATCTTTGGGGCTGCAGTTGGAATTCCAGGCGTACCCCTCTGATGCCACACTCTGCACAGTCGCCCACCTCCGTTGCTACATTGAGTTGACCCGGTCGATCAGGAATTCGGAACAAGGACTGCTTATCAGCCACAAAAAACCACATCGCCGGGTGACAGTGCAGACGATCTCCAGGTGGCTCAGGGAAGTGTTGGATGCAGCGGGTATTGACACTAACTTGTTTAAATCTCATTCCACCAGGGCTGCATCCACATCAACAGCGAGGGCCATGGAGGTGCCCATGGATCACGTCCTCGCTACGGCAGGATGGGCCAGTGAGTCAACCTTTCAACGGTTCTACCATAAGCCATTGGCCGGACCTGCAACATATGCGGATGCAGTACTCAGGGCTGCTCCCTAATATCATTTGTCCCCAGTCAGGGGGTTTTGTTTATGATTTGTGTTTAATAAATGTTAATTATTTTCAAATTGTCCAGTCTGGATTGCTTTAACAAACTTCCTCCATCAGGATTGCGGCAGTGTGGTAGCATGGGCGTTGTCCAGGGCGTGTAATCACAGAGCTTTGAAGTCTTCACGAAGTCACTCACGTGACTCCGAAGTAAAATAGTAAGATTAAACGAGAACTTACCAGTTCGAAGGTTGATCTTTATTTTATGAGGAGTTGCGATGAGGGATTTCGTGCCCTCCGCTCCCAACCCTCGATCATTATGTTCAGCTGGCTAGTTCGCAGTTTAATCTTAATATCCTTACTTTTCGTCGAGTCTGTGATTCCACACCGCTGCTTTGAAGGATGCCGCGCATGCGTGTTGGCGGGGTCTTCACGAAATCCCTCATCGCAACTCCTCATAAAATAAAGATCAACCTTCGAACTGGTAAGTTCTCGTTTAATCTTACTATTATATTTACATTATTAATTCGTTTCTTTTACCCCCATCCCACGCCCTATCCACTCACGCATAACCACCAACAGCGTGGGTGCAGCTAGAGAGGGAGGAGGGGTGGAGGGGGCCTGTGGCGTCACAAACACACAGGGGGGAGGGGGTGGAGGGGGAGGGAGGGGAGAGGGGGAGAGAGGAGGGGGGAAAGAGATTGGAGGAAGGGGGGTGGAGAGGGGGAAGTGGGGGGGAGAGAAGGGTAGCGTGGGGAGGGAGGGAGGGAGGGGGAGATAGGGGAGAGAGTGCAGAAGTGGCTTGAGAGTAGTCAGCGTTGCAACAAAGAGGTGCTGAAGGTATTATCATGTATGAAGGTAGACAAATCTGGTCAGATGTATCTGAGGACATTGTGGGAAACTAGAGAGGAAATTGCAGGAGTCCTGATTGAAATTTATGAGTCGTCATTAAATACAGGTAGGTGCCAGAAGACTGGAGGGTGGCAAATGTTGTGCTCTTATTCAAGAAGGGCTGCAGGAAAATGTTGGGAACTATAGGCCAGTGAGCTTAACATCTGTAGTTACAAAGTGTTCTGAGGCATAGGATATGAATGCATTTAGATGGACAAGATAGACACAAAATGCTGGAGGAACTCAGCAGGACAGGCAGCGTCTCTGGAGACCCTTCTTCAGATTGATAGGCAAGGGCAGATTAGGGATTGTCAGCATCATTTTGTAAGTGGAAGGTCATGTCTAACGAATGATGGAGATTTTTGAAGATGTGACCAGAAAGGTTGAGATGGGCAAGATTAGCAAATTTGCAGATGATACAAAAGTGGTCTTGCAGATCGTGAAGATTGTTGTGAGAAATCGCAGCAGGATCTTGATCGATTTGGCAAATGGGCAGGGTTGATGGAATTTAATACAGAGAAATGTGAGGCATTGCATTTTGGGAAGTCTAACATTTCCCTAAACAGAGAATGGTAGGACTCTGTGAGTTGTAGAGCAGTGTGTTGTCGAGCGGGGGATCTGGGAGTGCAGGTGCATGGTTAATTGAAGGTGGAATCGCAGGTAGATAAGGTGGTCAAAATAGGCTCAGAATAGGCGAATAGGTGCTCAGAATAGGCAAATCGAGGACCAGAGGGCATAGATTTAAGGTGAAGGGGAAAATATGTAATAGGAATCTGAGGGGTAAATGTTTTCACACAAAGGGTGGTGGGTGTATAGAACGAGCTGCCAGAGGAAGTAGTTGAGGCAGGGGCTATCCCTACATTTAAGAAACAGTTAGACAGGTACATGGATAGGACAGGCTTGGAGGGATACGGGCCAGACACAGGCAGGTGGGACTTGTGTAGCCGGCACATGTTGACCAGTGTGGTCATGTTGGGCCAAAAGCCCTGTTTCCACACTGTTTACATGGCCTAAATTCTAATTGAAAGTGGGAGAGGATAGAAAAAACCAACAATTCCTTCTCCAGAAAGTAATCAACAGACCGTTTACCTGGCCAAAATCAAATAAGGAGGAAAATCTCATTGACAATGTTGAGGACAGACAAAACCAACACTACCTCAGAAAAACGCTTGCAAGTGTAGTCATAACCATACCATGGAACGCCCATCACAAGCTTCCTGGAGTCAACGCCCAGTTTGATGTAGTCGGAGAGACCTGAAAGGACAGATTGGTGAGGTTGGGTCCCAGTTATTTCAGTGATAAGCGGTCGCTGATGTGTCATCTGACGTACCTGTTAACACATTGTGGTAGGAGGAGCTTGCTGTTGCAACACAACCATCCCGCATGTCGTTGGGAATGTTAAAGGATTCAACAAGGAACAAGTCACTCATTTGTGAAATCGGCAAAAAATCAAAGCATCTTTTACTCTTGCATTTCGGAGTCCACGGCACGCTAAAGGATATCTAAAGAGACCAAGAGTAATAAGAAACTTATTAAATCTTTTTATTTATATTGGCTCCCACCATCATTATGTGGTTTTTATATGAACTCCCTTTTCAATAATGGGTTATACAGAGTGAATACAAGAGATGCAGATCTGAAAATCCGCAAAGGCCGCAACTGTGCACGCGCAGGTACAGGGCCCACTGCTCACGCAAGGGGAGACAGTGTTATTTTGCGTCCCTGCTGTGTCACCAGCGTCAATTTTGACACTGCTCACGGACCTCCCCCAACTTCGTGGGCGCGGCCGGCAAGTGGTGGCGCTGTTTCAAGTTAATTTAAGTTTTAAATGTCAATAAATATATAACATCAATCTGAACATTGCAGGACAATTGTGAGTAAGGTGGGCCAAAGATTGTAGCGCTGTCGTGTGCAGTTTTGGCAGAGTTTTGGGAACACACGCACATATATACAAACAAACAAGATGACGGTTTTAGTAATATACTAGACCAAGTGGAACCCGTTGGGCCCTTTCTCCCAATGCAATATTCTACCTCTCACCAGTTCCCCCAATGCAACCCATTCCCACAACGCAATATTCCACCACTCACCAATAGTCATCAACTGTGCAGGCGTGGATGACAGGTTCCCATTGTGACATAGAAAGTATTACTGTGCAGGCATGGCTGATGGGCACGACAAGTGGAAAAGGGATTTATTAAAGTTAAAAATGTGAATAACTCTAAAAGTATAACAACAATTTAAACGTTAAAAATGTGATTTATTCAGTTCAGTTCTTTCTTGTTGAGTCTCTTACTCTCCTTTGTTTTGTGTTATTTCTCGTCGATCCTCGACCCCACGTTTGGGAGCGTGGTCATCGATCCCCGGAGACAGGCGCCTCCCGGAGCCAATCACCCCATCACCCCTCACAAAACAAATCTGGAATTTTTTGTCGTAAATTAAACCTCTCCCCTATTCCGCCCCCCACAATGAAAACCCTCACGTGGAGGTGTGAAATCGGGACCTTTCCATTCCCCAACAAGAAAAGTGTCTTTTTTTTGTAAATGGAACCTCTGACCTATTCCTCCGCCCCACAATGAAAAACCTCCTTCAAAGATATCTTGTTTTTTTAATGAGATTAACGATCCCGGATTTGATGCTAATTGAGATTACAGAAACTACCCCCTTTGATATTAGTGGAAGAGTGGGGAGGGAGAGGGGTAGGAGGGAGTGGTGGAGAGAGAGAGAGGGGGGTAGGGGGAGTTGTGGAAGAGGGAGAGAGGGGTAGGGAAAAAAGGGTGGGGGGAGAGAGGGGAGGGAGGAAGGGAGGGGGAGAGAGGGGTGGGAGGGGGAGAGAGACCGGTGGGGGAGGGAGAGGGGTGGGGAGGGACGGGGAGTGGTGGAAGAGGGACACAGGGGTAGGGGAAGGGGGTGGGGGGAGAGAGGAAAGGGGGTGGGGGAGAGAGGGAAGGGGTGGGGGAGAGAGTGATGGGGTGGGAGGAGGAGGGGGAGAATGGTGAGGAGGGAAATGGAGAGGGTGGAGGAGCTAAGGGTGGGGGAGGAGAG
The DNA here is from genome assembly GCA_963514005.1 of Raja brachyura. The sequence goes on from OY740790.1 coordinate 74,428,276, forward strand.
GAGAGAGAGGTGTGGGAGAGGGGGAGGGGAGGAGGGAGATGGGGTAGGGAGAGAGGGGGAGGGTGAAGGGGGTGGGGGGAGAGAGGGAAGGGGGTGGGGAGAGGTAATGGGGATGGTGGAGAGATGGATGGGGGTGGGAGGAGGAGGGGGAAGAGGGAGAGGATGAGGAGAGGGAGATTGAGAAGGGGCAGGAGAGAGGGATGGGGAAGGGGTGTGGGGGAGGGTGGGGAAAGAGTGGGGAGGTAGAATGGGGGGCTGGGGTAGGGGCCGTCCATCTATTCCCCATTCCCTATCACCCCCAATCCTCTTTCTCTATTCCCATCACACGCTTCGACACAGGCTGGGGGGGGGGGGGGGGGGCTGGGGCTTGAGCAAAGGCATATGTAAATGAGATCCATTCCGATTGGACACCGGTGAATGGGCATTGTAACATCGAACAATGGAACGTTCACCAACATTTTATGGATGACAGCAGTTTGATTTTTTTTGTAACATTTTGAAATATTGGGGAGGGGGAAGATTTTATTAAAAATGTGTACATAAAAATGTCTAAATGTAATGAGGAGTGCATTAGTGAATGTAAAAGTGTAATGTCACGCAAAATGGAAAAAATAGCGGAGTTTGAGCTTCTGGTTTTGGCGGACCATGGAATCAAAGGCCAAAAATGTTATCTGAAAAAAAAAATGGAATGTGACATACACCCACAAACACCCACACACACACACACAGAATTTTAAAGATAGATAGATAGATAGATAGATAGATAGATAGATAGATAGATAGATAGATAGATAGATAGATAGATAGATAGATAGATAGATAGATAGATAGATAGATAGATAGATAGATAGATAGATAGATAGATAGATAGATAGATAGATAGATAGATATACTAGACCAACTGGGGTCCCTGTGACATGGGAGGCCTGGTCCCTCAACGCAACCTGTTCCCCCAATGCAATATTTCACTACTCACCCATTGCCCCCACGGGATGTCAGGTGTCCCAACGAAAACCATTCCCTAACGCAACATTCCACCATTTACACATTCCCCCAACGTAAGCCATTCCCCCAACGCAATATTCAACCACTCACCAAAGCACTCATGGTAGGCCTGGTCCCCCAATGCAACCCATTCCCCAATGCAATATTCAACCACTCAACCATAGCCCCCAACAGTGCAGGGGCTGCTCATTTCACCCTCCCTCATTTTAACTTTAAAAAAATTCAGTGTACTGTGACTTGCATTTAGCTCTAGCAGGTGCAAAATGCATTTGCACCTGCTAGAGCTAGCTAGACAGGGAAGCCATTTTTTTTCTCAAATTGGGGTTTTGTAAATGTAAGGTGAGGGAGGGGGGAAGGGGGTGTGTGGGCTCAGCAGCAGCCGGCCCCGCCTCCAAGACCTGGCTCCGGGGGGAAAGGGGATCAAAATGGGGGGAAGAGAACGGGGAGAGGAGGACAATAGGGAGAGAGGATAAGGGGGAGAGATTAGAAGGGGAGAGGGGGGAGAAAGAGAGGGGGAGATTGGGGGAAGATGGAGAGAAAGCGGGGAGAGGGGGAAGCAGGAAGCAGGCCATTGTAAGCTGTTTGTAGTGTGAAAATGAGAAGCTAGTGCGACTGGGGGGGGGGGGGGGGGGGAGGGAGATGGAGAAGGAATGTCAGGGCCAGAGGGCTGAGGGAGAGGTGGGGGGGAGGCAGTCTGGGTTAACAGAATTGAGAAAATTCAATGTTTAAGCCCAGAGGATGCAGACTCCTCAAGCGGAATATGAGGTGCTGTTCCTCCAACTTGCGGTGTTGATCACTCTGGCCGTGGAGGAGGCCCAGGACCGAGAGGTCGGATACGCAGTGGGAGGGGGAGTTGAAGTGCTGAGCCACCGGGAGGTCGGGTTGGTTATTGCGGACCGAGCGGAGGTGTTCGGCGAAACGATCGCCCAGCCTCCGCTTGGTCTCACCGATATAGATCAGCTGGCATCTGGAGCAACGGATGCAGTAGATGAGGTTGGAGGAGGTGCAGGTGAACCTCTGTCGGACTTGGAATGACTGCTTGGGTCCCTGAAAGGAGTGGATGGGGAAGGTGAAGGGACAAGTGTAGCATCTCTTGCGGTTGCAAGGGAAAGTGCCCGGGGAAGGAGTGGAGCGGGAGGGAAGGGAAGAATTGACGAGGGAGTTGCGGAGGGAGCGGTCTTTGCGGAAGGCAGACAGGGGGGGAGATGGGAAGATGTGGCGAGTGGAGGGGTCACGTTGGAGGTGACGAAACTGGCGGAGGACTATCTGTTGTATGCGCTGGCTGGTGGGGTGAAAGGTGAGGACTAGGGGGACTCGGCCCTTGTTGTGAGTGGGGGAATGGGGAGAGAGGGCAGTGTTGCGGGGTATGGAGGAGACCCTGGTGCGAGCCTCATCTATAGTGGGGGAGGGGAAACCCCGTTCTCTGAAGAACGAGGACATTTGCGATGACCTGGTGTGGAACACGTCATCCTGGGAGCAGATGCGGCGTAGACGGAGGAATTGGGAATAGGAGATGGAGTCCTTACAGAAAGCAGGGTGGGAGGAAGAGTAGTCCAGGTAGCTGTGGGAGTCAGTTGGTTTGTAGTGGACAGCTTACAATGGCCTGCTTCCTTTATCACCAATACTTTTTTGCATATCTTTCACTCATTGTTCCTTATCTCTCCACATCACTGTTTATATCTCTCGTTTCCCTGATCCATGACCAGTCTGAAGAAGGGTCTCGACCCGAAACGTCGCCTATCTCCTTCGCTCCTTAGATGCTGCTGCATCCGCTGAGTTTCTCCAGCTTTTTGTGTAAGACTCCTGAATGCCATGTAATTAATGGGCTATTTATCCTTTTATCCTTTTTATCCATGTTTATCCTTCTGTTAATTATTGTGTTGCACAGGGAGCCAAATGCAACGGAATTTCGTTTGGAACTGCATATATCGATGTATTTCTAAATGACAATAAAGTTTGTTTGACTTTGTTTGACTTTTGACTATCTACAGGATATAGATATAGATAGATGGAAGGGCCAAATGTTGGAAAGTGGATTTTCTTCATAGCCGTGCCTTGGTCCACCACACTAACCAGACATGCCACCATTGACTCTATCTATACTTCACGTTGCCCCGGAAAAGCATCCAGCAAAATTAAAGATTTGTCCCACCCTCGTCATTCCTTCTTCTCTCTCCTCTTGTCTGCCGCACTGGGTGGCGCCCGTAATGGGGTTTTAGTCTTTCTTGGTTTGTTTTATGTGGGGGATGGGGGAGGGGGTTATCGGGGGAGGGGGTTACCATTTTCAGCGACTTACCTCGACGGAGATGCAATTTTTGTTCCCCGTAGTATCTCCACCCCCCCCCCCCCCCCCCCCCCCATGGCCTAAGAACATGGAGCGGTGCAGCCTTTCCTGGCGCCTGGCCCGGAGCTTCAAGCCACAGCGTGGACTTACCACCGTGGAGCGGGCTTATCCTTTGCCAAGGATCGCCAGCCAAAGCGCTCCAACCACGGGGCCTGTGGACTTTAACACCATGTTAAGAGGCCGATTTGGGAGCTCTATGCCGCAGAGTGTTCCGATCCGTCCCGATGCCGGAGTTTCCATCATCTCGACGTGAGGGCTTCGAACATTGGACGGTCGGCAACGGCAACTGCGGAGGGTTCAAAGGCCCTGACCACCACGGGTAAACAAAGGAGGAAGATGACTGAACTTTATTGCTTTCCATCACAGTGTGGAATGTGGATTCTACTGTGGTGGATGTCTGTTAAATTGTGTTAAATGGTATCGTTGCTTCTCACATTTATGGCTGTATGGTAGCTCAAATTTCACTGTACCTTAGTTGGTTAAGTGACAATTAACGCGAACTTGAACTCGAACTTGCCAAAATATACAGAAGCTGGAAAGAGAAGACCGCCAGACTCAGGAACAGCTTCTTTCCCTCCAGGCTTCTGAATGGACCTACCATAAGCCAGGGTACTGTCCGATTCACCTCTACCCCATTGAGGACATTGCCCTTCGCTCTACCTTTGTACTTGAGTTTCAACTCATATTATTTACGTATGATATCTATGATCTGTTTGGAAGCACGAAAAACAAAGCTTATCACGGTACTCTCATTATTTGTGACAATAATAAACCTAAACCATAATTGTGCACATGACAATAAACAACTCAACTTCATTAATATTGCCCAGTCCATCATAGGGAAACCTCCCCACCATCGAAGTGATCTATCAGAATCGGTGCCTCAATAAGGCAGCCACACCATCTTGACCACACTCTCATTCATTCCTGCTATTGGGAGAAGTTATAGGAGACTGAAAACTGAAAAATGCAGGTTCAGAAGCAGCTTCTACCCCACAAGCATCAGGCTATTTAACACTAAAAACTACATAGACTTGGGTTATTGTTTTTGTCTTTGCAACATTCTTGTTTGTTTCTTTATATATTGTACTTTTTTATAATGGTGTTTACAGTGTATTATGTTAACATATCTATTGTGCTGCTGACAATAAAACACTCTTGACAGTGGACTTGAAAGGACTGCAAAGAACCAACATCTGTTTTATTTCGTAAAGTGTATTCCTATCATTTTGGAATTTAAGGCTTGAATTATTGGTTCTTTTACCTGAGATCCTGGTAGTTCTTTGTGGAAATAGGCTGTAAATTCAGAAATCAGCTCGGTCAATTCGTCGTAATAATCAGATCCGTGTGTAAGCGCTTCCTTCAGATTCAAATTCATTCCATCCATAACTACTGATTGTATAAAGACTCCCATGAATTCAATCCATTCTGTCCATTTATCTTTGCTTTTCAATAATTCCAGTTCAAAATCCTCTGGAGAAGGATAAAGAAAAACATAGTTTAGATAACCTTAGAAAATTAATTATTGCATAATTAACATAGAACCATGTAGTTGAACAGCTTTGAAGCAGGCCTTTCGGTATATCTTTTATTGAGAGGGGAGGATCTCATTGAAACCTTCCGGATAATGGCGACCAAGGCAGAATGTCATGGAGAAGATGTTTCCAATAATAGGAGAATCGAGAGGACCAGAGGGCACCAATCAGAATAAAAAGATGTACTTTTAAAATGGAGATGAGGAGGAATTTCTTTAATCAGACAGTGATGAATCTGGAATTCATCACCATACACAGCTGTGGATGCCAAGACACTGGGTATTTTAAAGTGTAGAACGATAGATTCTTGATTAATGAGGGCATTAAAGGTTATGGGGTAAAGCCAGGAGAAAGGGATAGAGAGCAAAAAAATATTGAATATAGCCATGATTGAATGACAGTGTAGACTCAATGGGCCGAATGGCCTAATTCTGCACCTATGTCTAATGGTCTTAGGTCAATGCTGACCAAGTTGGCATATTGTGCTGGTGGTATTTTCCTGCATTAGGTCCATAGCCCTTTAAACATTTCCTATCTGTACAACTATCCAAATGTGTTCGGGAACCAGCCCTCCCCTGTGATGCCACGCACCCCCCCACCCCTCAAACTCTACCCCCCTCCCTCTCTGCCCCTCCCTCTCTGCCCCCTTCCCTCTCTGCCCCTTCCCTCTCTCGGGAGTGGTGAGTATTGGGAGCTATGGGTGTGTTGGAGTATTGGGTTCAGGAAGCAGCCCTCCCCTGTGGCACCACACGCCCCTCACCCCTCGCTCTCTACCCCCTCCCCCTCCCATTCTACCCCCAACGGGTCCTCCTTGGTCTAGTAATTATTAAAACTCTGATCTTGTATGTGTTTATATGTGTATGTGTTTACATCTTCAAGAAAAATCTATGCAGGAACGATAAAATATTTACATATTCAGGTTGACATTTTTCCGGTCGAGTCCAAAACCACTTTATCTGAAAATGTCATGCCTTACTTCTCGACTTATTACTGAAATTGTTTAAAAATATCAAAAGACTTTGAGGTTAAACGAGCAGCTCTCGCTGATGACGTCACAATGGGTCTGCTTCACGCCGTCTTCCATGCGCTGCGAGTGATGTCACCCCCAAACTCCTCCCTCCCCCCTCCCCCCGTTATTGAAAAGACGCCACCAGAGATGAAGTTGGGCCCTAGACTGAAGCGGCTGAACACGCGGTCCTTTGGTCGACGCCCGCCCGCCGTCTTGCTCTGAGTCCTCGGGTCGGCGCATGGAGAGCATACTACGTTCAGGAATCAGCCCTCCCTTGTGACACCGCGCCCCCCCCCCATACTCCACCTCCCTCCCTCTCTGCCCCTCCCTGTCCGCCTCCCTCTCTGCCCCTTCCCTGTCTGCCTCCCTCCCTCCGTGACACACCCCTCTCTGCCCCCTCCCTCTCTGCCTCCCTCCCTCTCTGCCCCCTCCCTCTCTGCCCCCTCCCTCTCTGCCTCCCTCCCTGTCTGCCTCCCTCCCTCTGTGTCACACCCTCTGCCCCCTCCCTCTGTGCCCCCTCCCTCTGTGCCCCCTCCCTCTGTGCCCCCTCCCTCTGTGCCCCGTCCCTCTGTGCCCCGTCCCTCTGTGCCCCGTCCCTCTGTCCCATCCCTCTCTGCTACCCCCCCCTCTCTGCCGCCTCTCCCTCTCCATGCCATCTCTCTGCCACCCCTCCTTTTCTGCCCCCCCTCCATCTCTGCCCCCTCCCCTCCCCCTCTGCCCTTCCCTCTCTGTTCCCCCCTGCCCCCCTCCACTTTTCCTCCATCCCTCAGCCCCCCAACCCCTCCCTCTCTGCCCCTCCCTCTCTGCCCCTACCTCTAGAGAGTGGTTAGTATTGGGACCTATGTGTGAGTGGTGGAGTATTGCGTTCGGGAGCCAGCCCTCCCCTATGATGATGCGTGCCCCCCCACAACTCAAACTCTACCCCCCTCCCTCTCCCTCTCCACCTCTTCCCCTGCCTCTCTTCCCCCTCTCCCTCTCTACCTCCCTCCCTCTCCCTCTCGATCCGCATCTGTGCAGTTAGGAGCTATGCATGAGTGGATAGGGCGGGAGATGGGGTAAATGGAACAAATTAATAATATTAATATAATATCAAGGGGGGGGTAAGTGTGTGATGGCGTGGTTATTGCGTGTGTGGGAGGTGGTTAGTGCGTGTGACGATGCAGACCAACCCCCCCCCCCCTCCCCCTCAACCGCTTGTTGAGGGGATGGAACCCAATGGGTCCCACTTGGTATACTATACCCTACTCAACCTCTCCTATGCTCAATACGTTTATGGTCAGCCTCCTACGTTCCCAGCCTATCCAACCTATCCCAATAATTTAAGCCCACAAACCCAGGTAACATCCTGGTAAAGCTCTTTTGAGCCTTTTCAACTTACCAACTTAGACCATGCCATAGATACCAAGCCAGTTACAATGTCTCTGTTGGGAAGATTAGTGTTGTGTAGAAATAGCTCTGTTTTGTGCTCACAATTGCATTATCATAACTGAGCAAATCTCATAGTTGCTGGATTATATTTCAGTCTGCTTGCCTTTAGCCTGAAATTACAATGGGCTGTCCCACTCCTCAATTAAATTATCTCTCCTGCAGCTAAATTAATTTAGTTTTCATTACTCCTTATTCCTTTCCATAATTTAACAAATTTCAGCCAACCACAGTATATAAAACATAGAATAGTACAACACAGGAACAGGCTTTTCAGCCAACCATGTACCTGGATGGGCCTAAAGATGTGGCTCCATCATTGGCCATCTCGAGGCCTACAGAAAAGATTGTCCAGGATGACAATCATATCCCTATATCCATGTTCTCCAGAGATGCTGCCTGACCCATTGAGTTACTCCAGCTCTTTGTAATAGACACAAGATGATGAAGTAACTCAGCGGGTCAGGCAGCATCTCTGGAGAAAAGGAATGGTGGTGCTCGGTGTAAACCTTCATCTGCAGTTCCTTCTTACACACTTTGGCCAGCTGTGAGATATTTTGGTGAACCAGCATCTGCTGCCCCTTGTGTCCAAGTAATAAAACTTGCTGCGCTACCCACAAATTCTGCACCTCTGTTAATTGACCCTTAGATCTTTTGAAAGTAATTTTCAAATATTCATTCAATTTTCTGTGGTAAAATACGTTACCATTCAAGACAACACGGACATTTTTTTTATGGGCGTCGCAGAACATGGCCAGTTGAACATCATCGTTGACGGCAATTGTTGTAATCTTCGACCAATCATATTGCTTCCAGTTATCATCATTGCCATGAACGGCAAAGAGCTAGAATTAAAATTAAACCATTATTAAAGCAGGGGTCAGCAACCCGGTTCTGCCTAGGGGCCGGGTCCCGGGTCTGTGAGTGGTTGGAGGTCCACATCTATCACCATAGTTAATAAACTTTGACATATTTATATATTTAAGAAACATTGTCTTGTTTTGAAACAACCCTCAAGAATCTTAAGATCAACTCCACGTTTATTGTGCAAAAACAGCGATTTAATTTAACCCAACCATTTAACACAATTTATCATAAGCATCGACTACAGTGGAATAAACATTGCAAAAACATCGATTTAACAACAACCAACACAATTTACCATTAACATCCACTACAGTGGAATCAACATTCCTCACTGTGATGACGGCCCGATGTACAGAACCTCTCATCGCGATGATCAAAACTTTGGCGTCGGGACAGATAGCAACACGAAAATAAAAGGGATAGACAGAAAGGAAAAGGAGGTGGGGTAACGTTGCTGGTTGGAGAGGAGATTAACGCAATAGAAAGGAAAGACATTAGTTGGAGGATGTGGAATTGATAAGGGTAGAGATGCGAAACACTAAGGGGCAGAAAATGCTAGTGTGAGTTGTGTACAGGCCACCCAGCAGTGGTAGTGGAGTTGGGGATGGCATCAAACAGGAAATTAGAAATGCGTGCAACAAAGGTAAAACAGTTATAATGGGTGACTTCAATCTACATGTAGATTGGTTGAATCAAATTGGCTGGGGTGCTGAGGAAGAGGATTTCTTGGAATGTATGTGGGATAGTATTTTAAACCAATGAGTGAGCAGGCTATTCTAGACTGGGTATTGAGTAATGAGGAAGGGTTAGTTAAAAGTCTTGTTGTGCATGGCCCATTGGGCAAGTGTGACCATAATATGGTTGAGTTCTTCATTAGGATGGAGAGTGACATAATTAATTCAGAATGAATGAACTACAAAAATTCTTCATCCCAGTTTGGCAAAAGAATAAATCAGGGAAGGTAGTACATCCATGGATAACATGGGAAATCAGGGATAGTATCAAAACAAAAGATGAAGCATACAAATTAGCCAGAAAATGCAACCTACCAGAGGACTGGGTGAAATGCAGTCCAGCAGAGGAGGACAAAGGGATTAATTAGGAAAGGGAAAATAGATTATGAAATAAAACTGGCAGGGTACATAAAAGCTGACTGCAAATGTTTTTATAGTTATGCGAAGAGAAAAAGATTAATTAAAACAAATGTAGGTCCCTTGCAGTCAGAAACAGGTGGATTGATCATGGGGAACAAGGACATGGCAGACCAATTGAATAACTACTTTGCTTCTGTCTTCACTAAGGAAGACATAAATCATCTGCCGGATATAGCAGGGGACCGGGGGTCAAATGAGATGGAACTGAGTGAAATGCAGGTTAGCCAGGAAGTGGTGTTAGGTAAATTGAATGGATTAAAGGCCGATAAATCCCCAGGGCCAGATAGGCTGCATCCCAGAGTACTTAAGGAAGTAACCCCAGAAATAGTGGATGCATTAGTGATAATTTTTCAAAACTCTTTAGATTCTGGAGTAGTTCCTGAGGATTGGAGGGTAGCTAATGTAACACCACTTTTTAAAAAGAGAGGGAGAGAGAAAACGGGGAATTACAGACCAGTTAGTCTAACATCGGTAGTGGGGAAACTGCTAGAGTCAGTTATTAAAGATGGAATAGCAGCACATTGGGTCCCAGCATCACATGGGAGGGCTGGTCCCCCAACGTAATATTCTATCTCTCCACCAATTCCAATATTGGTGGCCAGTGAAGGGGGGGGGGGGGGTGGTTTCTGGAGTGCAAGTATGGGTGTTGTGGGATAAAGGGACTGGTTTCCAGAGGGCTAGTATGGACATTGTGGGATGGATGGATTCCATTTCAAGCAGGGTGCAAGGCCACCAAATTCAAGTGCAGTTTCTTACCACTTCAAGCAGGGTGCAAGGCCACTAAATTCAAGTGCAGTTTCTTACCATTTCAAGCAGGGTGGAAGACCACTAAAGACAGTGAGTCGTGACTTCTCCGTCCTCCATCTTGCAGAGACTGAGCCACACCCACACTTCTGGGCTTTATAGTCCCTCTCCCTCCCACGAGAAGGGGTGTGACCTTCATGACATGATTGACAGGAGAGGAAATCTCAACATTTTAAAAACACTAATAACTCTTTTATTTTTCATCAATGGGCAAAGTCCTCGGCACCTGATGAGCGGAGGTGCACTCTGAGTAAGATGGCCAAAAATCACAGCCATACGTGGTAGCTTTTTTTCTAAAATTAATATAAAGTGCAAACAAGAACTGGTAAAGATTAGACTTTTAATTATATAGTAGGCAAGGCAACTTTAATTAGGCAAGGCAACTTTAATTAGGCAAGGCAATTTTAATTAGGCAAGGCAACTTTTATTAGGCAAGGCAACTTTAATTAGGCAACACTGCTTTAGTATTTCCAAACCAAAGGCAACACATCTTTAGCATTTTCAAACCAAATGCAACACAGCTTTACCACTCATAGTTTAGTAGACATGTGTTCAGTATTATTCACAGCTCAGACCGAGAGACATGACCCTCTCGCTCCCCCATCTTGCAGAGACTGACTGAGGCACTCAACACATCTGGGTTTTCCGGAAGGGGCTTGGCCTTCAGGAGTTATAATCTCAACATTTTTCAGCATAATCACAGTTTTCTGTAGTTTCCCAGCTCAGACAGAGAGTTGTGATCTCTCCCTCACTTATTCGGCACCACTATCGTATCTGCCTCCACCCCGACCCCTGGCAGAACATTTCAGGTGTAACTCTTTGTGTAAAACACTGCCCCACATATCTATATAATTAAAAGTCTCATCTTGATCACCATGTTTGCACTGTACTTTGATTTTAGTAAAAACGCTACCACATATGACTGTGATTTTTGGCCATCTTACTCAGAGTCCTCCTCCGCTGCGCAAGTCCCAAAGAACTTTCCCATCGATGAAAAATAAAAGACTTATTAGTGTTTAAAAAATCTTGAGATTCTATCTCCTGTCAATCACCTCCATGAAGGCCATGCCGCCATTCAATATGATCATGACTGATCATCCAACTCAGTATCCCGTACCTGCCTTCTCTCCATACCCCCTGATCCCCTTAGCCACAAGGGCCACATCTAACTCCCTCTTAAATATAGCCAATGAACTGGCCTCAACTACCCTCTGTGGCAGGGAGTTCCAGAGATTCACCACTCTCTGTGTGAAAAAAGTCTTTCTCATCTCGGTCCTAAAGGATTTCCCCCTTATCCTTAAGCTGTGACCCCTTGTCCTAGACGTCCCCAACATCGGGAACAATCTTCCTGCATCTAGCCTGTCCAATCCCTTAAGAATTTTGTAAGTTTCTATAAGATCTCCCCTCAATCTTCTAAATTATAGCGAGTACATGCCAAGTCTATCCAGTCTTTCTTCATATGAAAGTCCTGACATCCCAGGAATCAGTCTGGTGAACCTTCTCTGTACTCCCTCTATGGCAAGAATGTCTTTCCTCAGATTAGGAGACCAAAATTGTACGCAATACTCCAGGTGTGGTCTCACCAAGGCCCTGTACAACTGCAGCAGAACCTCCCTGCTCCTCTACTCAATTCCTTTTGCTATGAATGCCAACATACCATTTGTTTCCTTCACTGCCTGCTGCACCTGCATGCCTACTTTCAATGACTGGTGTACCATGACACCCAGGTATCATTGCATCACCTCTTTTCCTAATTGGCCACCATTCAAATAATAGTCTACTTTCCTGTTTTTGCCACCAAAGTGGATAACCTCACATTTATCCACATTTTACTGCATCTGCCATCCATTTGCCCACTCACCCAACCTATCCAAGTCACCATGCAGCCTCCTAGCAGCTAACACTGCCCCCCAGCTTCGTTTCATCTGCAAACGTGGAGATGCTGCATTCAATTCCCTCGTCTAAATCATTAATATAAAGAATTATTAGATGCGGAAATAACAGTAAAAGAAATGGAAGAGTCTATCAGATCATTAAAAAAATGGTAAATCCCCGGGACCAGATGGCATTGGCTCGGAATTTTATAAAACGTTTTATGATTTGATTGTTCCGCATTTAAAGACATTGTACGAACATATCTATACTCAACAAAAATTACCAGAAACGTTAAATGAATCAATTATAATGCGGTCATTATTTTCGGTTTTGAAAAATTTTCAACTGGGCGAGAAGTTTAGTACATGGATAAAACTTCTATATACTAATCCACCAGCTAGAATATCAACAAATCAAAGGTTATCAACTAAATTTAATTTATCCAGAGGTTGTAGACAAGGATGTCCATTATCCCCGTTATTATTTGCATTGGTAATAGAACCATTAGCAGAAAGTGTGAGGTCCAACCCTGAAATATATGGGTATACAACCAAAGATACGGAAAATAAAATCTCATTATACGCAGATGATGTATTAGTTTACATTACTAAACCTGAAGTTAGTATCCCAAATTTACTAAATTTAATAACTCACTATGGTTTGTTATCAGGATACAGAATTAATTGGAACAAAAGCGAAATTATGCCAATAATGGAAAGTAACCCACATATTTTACAACAATTCTCTTTTAAAATAGTAAAAGAAAAACTTAAATATCTTGGAATTTATGTAACAAAGAGATATACTTCTCTATTTAAATCTAATTTTCCGCCTTTACTGAATAAATTAGATAAGAATATTTTGTATTGGAAAACATTACCTATTTCAATGTTGGGTAGAATTAATGCGATAAAAATGATTTTTCTCCAGCAACTATTATACCTTTTTCAATTAATCCCGATATATCTCCCAAAAACTTTTTTAAAAAAGGTTGATTCTATAGTTACTAATTTTATATGGGATTATAAGAACCACAGAATAAATAAGAAACATTTATGTAAATCAAAAGTAAATGGAGGCTTAGCATTACCGAATTTTATGTTTTATTTATTAACAAATAAAGAAAACATTAAAATTGGATTATTTACCACTATCTCTTCCTATTGTAAACAACGCAGCATTTAAACCCTCATGGATGGATAAGGGTTTTTTACAATGGAAAAACCAAGGAATTACAAAGATGGGTGATCTCTATAGGAAAAATACATTTCTCTAATTTCAGGAATTACAACAAATTTATGGGCTTCAATCAAAGGATTACTTTATATATTGACAAATCAGAGACTATGTTAAGTCAATTACAAATGAATATAGATTTAGAAAGGTAGGAATTTTTGATGAATGTTTGAATAAACATCCAAACACAGAAAAACTGATACCATATATTTATAGTATTTTATTAGATAGCGATGCTCCAAAGATGGATTTATATAGGCAATCATGGGAAAATGAATTAGGTCAAACAATTAGTCCAGAAATTTGGGATGATAGTTTACAACATATACATCACTGTTCGTTAAACACTAGACATTCTTTAATACAATTTAAAGTATTACATAGACTGCATTATTCAAAAACAAAACTGAATAGAATTTTTCCAAGTGTTTCCCCTATTTGTGATAAATGTCAACATTTAGAGGCTAACCTATTGCACTCATTCGTAAGTTGTATAAAAATTAAAAAATTTTGTATGGACATTTTTAAGATAATCTCAGAAGTCGTCAATACCAAACTGGCTCCTGACTCAAAATTAATAATATTAGGAATAACGGAACCAAATCAATTCATTACTTCGAATCAAAGATTTTTTTTTGATTATAGTTTAATAATTGGGAAAAAATTAATATTAAAATTTTGGAAAGGCTCTATAACCCCCACAATTAAAATGTGGACCACAGAAATGTCGGAGACCCTATATTTGGAAAGAATAAGATTTGCCTTAATGGAAAAACAAGAACTATTTAAAAAAATATGGTCCCCATTTATTGAATATTTGAAGGGGCAAACTGGTTCGGCACGAGAACCCGACTGAAACCAGAATCGAAGAATAGATAAAGTAGTACATTTCATAAAACGCAGATATATCTCCAACGATGTAAAATCTGTAGAATATTCCATTCTTTCCCAACTTTTTATATATATATATTTTTTTTTTGTTTAATCTTTTTCTACTATTTTCTACCTTTATAAAAAATGGAAAAAAAATAATATAGAAGCACAATTATTAAACAAGGATTAAAATAAATAATACTGATTATGTATATCTACAAAGAACAAAATGATTTTTATTATGTCAACAATGAACACGCACCTTTTTTTAATTATGTAATTGCTTCTAACTAATAAAAAAAATTAACAAAAAAAATTAATAATTAATATATATTGTAAATAGCTGGGGTCCCAGCACCGAGCTTTGCGCTACCCCACTAGTCACTGCCTGCCATTCTGAAAAGGACCCGTTTACTCCTACTCTTTGCTTCCTGTCTGCCAGCCAGTTCTCTATCCACATCAATACTGAACCCCCAATACCGTGTGCTTTAAGTTTGCAAACTAAACTCTTATGTGGGACCTTGTCGAAAGCCTTCTGAAAGTCCAGATTTAACACATCCACTGGTTCTCCCTTATCCACTCTACTATGCCATGCCTTTCACTGAGATTTCACCGTTTTTTTTAAAAAGAGCCCCTTCGGTCCATCAGGCCTGTATTAGCCCAGGAGCCCCTTCGGTCCATCATTAAGTATGCCCCCTGCAAGTATTAATCCTCACCCCAGTATTTGTATCCTTCCCTTCATTTGCTCCCTGTGAGATCCAGGACAGGATAGACTTTCCTCTTTCATTGCTGTCATCTGCAGAAAAAGATGAAACATTTCTAAAATGGATTCTCCACCCTCTCTCCCTCTCTCTCTCTCTCTCTCTCTCTCTCTCTCTCTCTCTCTCTCTCTCTCTCTCTCTCTCACAGAGTCCCTTACCTGTTTTGGGCAGAATTTCTGGCAGCCCACCAGACCTGAGTGACTGAGCTGCCAGCTCACCAGGCCAGAGTGACTGAGCTACCAGCCCACCAGGCCTAAGTGACTGAGCTGCCAGCCCACCAGGCCTGAGTGACTGAGCTGCCAGCCCAAGAATCCATTCGGCCCACAATGTCCATACTAGCCTTCTGGAAACCAGTCCCTTCAGCCCATAAAACCTATACTAGCGCTCCAGAAAGCACCTGCTCCCACTGGCCAGCAATATTGGAATTGGTGGAGAGATGGAATAAATCGTTGGGGGTCCAGCCCTCCCATGTGAACATGGGACACAACGGGTCCCACTTAGTCTAGTTTCCTTTAATATTTGTCCCTCTCACCTATAAACTGTGTCTAGTCATTGACATTTCCATCCAGTATAAAAAGGTTCTAACTCTCTACCCAATCTCAGCCTCTCGTAATGTTATATGCTTCTATCAGTTTTCTCTGCAACCTCGGATGCTCCAGAGGAAACAATCCAAGCCTGTCCAACCCCTAATCCAGCCAGCATGCTGGTAATCTTCCCATCCTTCTGCTAATGGGGGCAACCAGAACTACACACAATACTCCAAATGTGCTCCAACCAAAGTCCTATATAGCTGCATCGTGATTTCTTGACTCTCATACTCAGAAGTAGGTGAGAGGAGCTGAGCGACAGTAGGAGAAGCTCACCAAATCCTCTCATTCCATTCCAGAGATACTGCCCATCACATTTCAAGAGACAGAAAGGTAAATGCAACAATTCCACATGTAAACTCACTAACCTCATAACTCACCTCCACTTGCACCTGATGACTTGCAGAGATGGGTTTGCACAGAGCTGAATCATCACACCAACAATCAAGGGAAGGACTGGTTAAAATGTGGAGGCACATTGTGTTTATGGCCAAGCTCAGCATCAATTCCAAATTCCACCTCATCCTCTTTGCCTGAACTCCACCAGAAATGCAGCAACTGGTGGTGTATGATAACCCACCGAGGATATCTCTTCCAACGAATTTCTATCTTTCACTCTCCCTCCGCATTTGGCAACAATTATAGATTGACGTAAAGTTCACGCGATCAAATGTAACTTTGTAGGAACAGTAATTTTCTCTCCTCGAAAGGACACAATGTACCCAAGTGACACAAAGTAACTCAGTGGGTCAGGCAGCTTCCCTGGAGAAAATGGATATTATGATGTTTCAGACTGAAGAAGGGTCTCGACTGGAAACATAACCTATCCATATTCTCCAGTGGTGCTGCTTGTTACTCCATTACTTTGTGTCTTTTTATGTATTAACCAGCATCTGCGATTCATTGTTTCTAGATATCCTCTTCTCATCCACAGCACTGAATGTTCCTGTCCTCACTTTCTCCTTCATCTGCCTGATATTCATCTCCGTTACATTAAACCCCTTCCCACACACAATTGGGCAACATTTTTTCCCAAAGCCGTGATTTACTTTTCAACCCCTCAACATAGGCAATAATTATCAATGGCCAATAAACATGGAGCCATAGAGTGATACAGTGTAGGATCAGGCCCTTCAGCCCAACTTGCCCACATCGATCAGCAATGTGTCAGCTACACTAGTCCCACCTGCCTGTGCTTGGTCCATATCCCTCCAAACCTGTCCTATCCATGTACCTCTCTAAATGGTAACTGTGGGACAGTCCCAGCCTCAACTATCCCCTCTGCCAACTCATTCCATACACCCACCAATCTTTGTGTGAAAAGGTTACCCCTCTGAATCCTGTTAAATTTTCCACCTTCACCTGGAACCTACTTCCTCTGGACTTCGATTCCCCTCCTCTGGGCAAGAGACTCTGTGCATCTACCCAATCTATTACTCCCATTATTTTGTGTATATCTATAAGATCTCCCCTCATCGCCCTGCGCTCCATGGAATAGAGACGCAGCCTACTCAACCTCTCCCTATAGCTCACACCTTCTAGTACTGGGCAATATCTTCATAATTCTTTTCTGAACCCTTTCAAGCTTGACAACATATTTTCTATAACATGGTGCCCAGAACTGAACACAATATTCTAAATGCGGTCTCACCAACGTCTTATACAACGGCAACATGACCTCCCAAATTCTATACTCTATACTCTGACAAAGGCCAAAGTGCCAAAAGCCTTTTTGATCACCATATCTACTTGCTACACGACCATCATGGAACCATGCCCCTGTACTCCTAGATCGCTCTGCTCTACAACACTACCCAGAGACCTACCATTTACTGTGTAGGCCGTGCCCTTGTTCAACACTTCACACTTCTCCAGTCTGAGAAGCAACTCTCCACCATTACCCTCTGCTTCCTTCCTTCCATGGGAGATTAGTGGGCAAAATTAGGCCACATGGTATTGGGGGTGGAGTGTAGACATGGATAGAGAAAAGGTTGGCAGACAGGAAACAAAGAGTAGGGATTAACGGGTTGCTTTCAGAATGGCAGGCAGTGACTAGTGGGGTACCGCAAGGCTCGGTGCTGGGACCACAGCTCTTTACAATATACATCAATGATTTGGATGAAGGGATTCAAAGTAACATTAGCAAATTTGCAGATGACACAAAGCTGGGTGGCAGTTTGAAGTGTGAGGAGGATGCTATGAGAATGCAGGGTGACTTGGACAGGTTGGGGGAGTGGGCAGATGCATGGCAGATTAAGTTTAATGCAAATAAATGTGAGGTTATCCACTTTGGTAGCAAAAACAGGAAGGCAGATTACTATCTACATGGTGTCAAGTTGGGAAAAGGGGAAGTACAACGGGATCTGGGGGTCCTTGTACATTAGTCTTTGAAAGTAAGTAAGTAGGTACAGCAGGCAATGAAGAAAGCGAATGGCATGTTGGCTTTTATAACAAGAGGAATCAAATATAGGAGCAAAGAGGTCCTTCTGCAGTTGTACAGAGCCCTGGTGGGACCACACCTGGACTATTGTGTGCAGATTTGGTCCCTTAATTTGAGGAAGGACATTCTTGCTATTGAGGGAATGCAGCGTAGGTTTACAAGGTTAATTCCCGGGACGGCGGGACTGTCACATGCTGAGAGTCTGGGCTTGTACACTCTGGAGTTTAGAAGGATGAGAGGGAATCTCATTGAAACATATAAGAATATTAAGGTCTTGGACACGCTAGAGGCAGGAAACATGTTCCCGATGTTGAGGGAGTCCAGAACCAGGGGCCAAAGTTTAAGAATAAGGAGTAAGCCATTTAGAACGGAGACGAGGAAACACTCCACGAGTGGTGAGTGTGGAATTCTCTCCTCAGAGGGTGGTGGAGGCAGGTTCTCTGGATGCTTTCAAGAGAGAACTAGATAGGGCTCTTAAAAATAGCGGAGTCAGGGGAGAAGGCAGGAATGGAGTACTGATTGGGGATGATCAACCATGATCACATTGAATGGCGGTGCTGGCTCGAAGGGCCAAATGACCTACTCCTGCACCTATTGTCTATTGTATATTGTCTATTGAAGCCAATTTGCTATCCATTCAGCTATCACTCCTTGGATCTAATGAGATCTAATCTTCCAGAACAGCCTATCATGCGGAACCTTGTCGAATGCCTTACTTGCAGTCCATGTACACAACATCTACAGCTCTGCCCTCATCAACCTTTTTGGTCACGTCTTCAAAAAAATGATTCAGTGACACGACCTCGCACATACAAAACCATGCTGACTATCCCAAATCAGCTCTTTCTCATCCAAATACCTGTTTCTCCTATCCCTCAGAATACTCTCCAGTAACTTACCAACTACAGATGTTAAGCTCGCCGTCCTATAGTTCCCAGCATTTTCCCTGCTGCCCATCCTGAAAATAAGTACAACATTTGCCACCCTCCAGACTTCCGGCACCTGTCCTGTATTTAATGATGACTCGTAAATTTCAACCAGGGCACCCACAATTTCGCACAATGTCCTCGGATATATCAGATCAGGCCCTGGAGATTTGTCGACCTTTAAACACGACAGTACCTTCAGTACTTCTTCAACAGTAACCCTGACTGCTCTCAAGACACTTCCAGTGACTGCTCCAATTTCCTCCGTCCTATTGTCCTCGGTAAATACAGAGGGGAAATACTCGTTTAGTACCTTGCCCATCTTCTGTGACCACTTTGATTCCTGAGAGGTCCCACTCTCTCTCTAGTTACCCTTTTCCCCCTTATGCATTTATAAATGATTTTGGGATTGTTCTTAGTGCAACCCGCCAGCGCTATCTCCTGGCCCTTTTTGCTCTTCTGATTTCAGTTTTTAGTTTACTCCTTAAGGACCTGTCCCACTGTACGAGGTAATTCAAGAGTTCTCCCAAGAATTACAGTAATAGCCGCTCGTAGGTACTCGGATCTCTCATCGACATTTTTCAAAGTGTTGAAAAAACGTCAATAGCTTATCGCATTTCCTGAGTACCTGCTGTTAGCGTTACGAGCCGCTAAGACACGTCCCGAGCTCCGACGTACCCGCTACATTCATTCTACGTACTACCACAGATTTGTTTTTTTTAAACTCCGGAGAGGTCTTGGGTAAACTCGTTTAGTGGGACAGGCCCTTTAGTTCCCGAAGCTCCTCCAGGGATGCACTTGAACCCAGCTGCCTATACCTGTCCCAAGCATCCTTCTTGTTTTTGACTAACGTCTGAAGCATCTGAAGTGGATTAGTTAAAATATACCAAATAATAGAGATTATATATATTTCAGGTCAGCCAGCAAGCGTTAGATCTGTGCATTCAACTACTTATAATTTAGATACTGGATGTTGATCAAAAGACAGAGGGATACATTGCATGTCCGCTGACAACACAAAACTGATGTCCAAGTGAGCTGTGAGTAAGAAACAGAGTTTGCAAAGATATGTGGATAGGTTACGCGAGAAAGTGCGGATGGGGCAACCTGAAGGAAACAAGGTGCCAGAGGAACTCAGTGGGTTAGGGAACATCTGCATGTGGAATGTTTTGTGGTCAGGACCCTTCTCCATCTGGGTCTGATCAATAGTTTCGCTCTGAAATTCCCTGCACAGACGCTGCCTGACCCGCTGAGTTCCTACATCACTTTAATCATGGAATCATGGAATCATGGAAAACTTTATTGTCATTCAGACCTTTCGGTCTGAACGAAATTTCGCTGCCTGCAGTCATACATATAGTAAATAACAAAACACACAATAAACACATATTTAACATCCACCACAGTGAGTTCACCAGACACCTCCTCACTGTGATGGAAGGCAAAAATCTTGTCTTTGTCTCTTCCCTTCTTGTTCTTCCTCTTCCTCTGCGCTGAGGTGACCCAGGCCTCCGATGTTGTGACCGGGTGATGTAAATAAGTCCCGCGGCTGAACCGTGCTCCGTGAACGGCCCGGTTCAAATCCGTGGCCCGGGGCGGTCGTAGCTGCCGAAGCTACTGCCCTTCAGTCCAGCGGACGCAGTTGTTGCCGCGGGAGCTCCGGAAAAACAGGTCACCATACTGTGACCTGCGAGCCCCCGACGATGTCGTCCACTGGGCCCACGGCCGAACCTCCGAAGTCGCTGCCGCCGCCACCCCCACCGGAAAGCCGCCACAGCTCCGAGTCGGGCCGCCGGAACGCCGGAATGCCTGAACCCGCCACAGCCCCGAAGTTGACCAGCCCCGCGCTGGTAAGTCCTGGATGGCTCTGACTCCGGAGCCTCGAGGTCGGTCGCAGTTGGAGGCTGTCAGCTCCGCCATTAGGCCTCAGCGCAGATGGAGACGGAGACGGAGACGGGGGATACGACCAGAAAAGTCGCGTCCCCCCCAAAAGGAAGAGACCAAAACGTTTCTCCCACCCCTCCCACACACATACACTACATAATAACTCAAATTAATGCTAAAACAAGACAAGAAAACAAAAAAAAAGAAAAACAGACGGACTGCAGGTGAGCCGCTGCTGCCAGGGCAGCACCGCCACTCCCATCTTTAAGCTTTGTGTATGGATAGATTATGCGATGCAAAAAGTGCTGTTGAGCCAAAACCAAGGAGGCTGACGTCAGGCAACGCAGTGGTGGTTGGAGACTCCATTGTGAGCGGTATGGACAGGGGTTTCTGCGGCAACAGACAGGATTAGAGGATGGTGTGCTGCCTCCCAGGTGTCAGGATCCAGGATGTCACAAACAGAGTGCAGAAAATCCTCAAGGGCAAAGGTGAACGGCCAGAAGTTGTAGTACATGTTGGCACAAACGATGTCGGAAAGATGGGGGATGAATATTCTGAAGCGTGACTTTAGAGAGCTCGGAAAAGTCCTGAAAAGCAGGACCTCCAGGGTGGTTATCCCTGGTTTGCTTCCAGTTCCTCATGCTGGCGAGAGCAGGACAGGTAGATACTGGACATGAATGTGTGGCTGGGGAACTGGTGCAGGGGGCAGGGATTTAGCTTCTTAGACCAGTGGAATCTGTTTTGGAGTAAGGCGGAACTGTTCAAAAAGGATGGATTGCACCTTAACAGGTGGGGGACCGACATCCTGGCAGGCAGGTTTGCCACTGCGACACAGGTGGTTTTAAACTAAATAAGGGGAGGGTGTCAAATGGGATGGTCAAGGACAGAGTTAAAGGGAAAGGGAGTAAAGGGATAGTTACGATGTGCGATTACGTGAAGAAGCTGCCAGCCCGCATACGCGTCAATCTTCAAAGCAGCGGTATGAAATCACAGATGACAGTTGTTGACCTGAATATAGTAAGATTGGAGAGAACTTGAGAACTACCAGATGACTTTGATGATACGAGGGTTGGGACCAGTGGGCACGTAATCGCTCATCGTAAATCCTCATAAAATAAAGATCAAACTTCAAACTGGTAAGTTCTCATTTAATCTTACTAATTCATTTCGGAGTCACGTGAGTGATTCCGTGAAGACTTCAAAGCTCTGTGATTTCATGCTGGATACAAGTCCAGGTGTCACACATAGCATCAATTGACCATGGATGAGTGAAAAAGATAAATGCATTCAGCCATGACAGTTTGTTAAAAATGCTGTACATTATATGTACAGAACCCATCTGAAATGAACTCCGAAATGTTAGTTATCCATGCCGTATTATATGGAACAATGGCATTAAAACCAAAACACTTCCCATCTCCTGATGAGGAAAAATGTGCTGCTTTCTTGGTGCTATCCTTGCATTCTGCAGTGAGCACGTACATGGCTCAGTCTGGCAACCCGTGCCGCCTAGTGGTCTTCTCAGAGACTCCAAGTCTATAAATTGATTTTATCATGCAGAGAATGGTTTCCTCAGTCACGGGGTGAACCACCAAATGTTTGTGTTTAGGACAACCATATAAGGTGCTATAATCATCCCCAACATTTAGCAGGAACCATGGCTGCATAGGCAGTACGAAATGCCTGAGGCGAGATCTTGCTGGTTTTTGTGCAAGCCCGACAGATGAGGCAAAATGGAGGAAAGACACAAAGAACATTCCTCCTCAGTGTAGCAAGAATACATCTATTGACTCTGTGCCACATATTTTTGCAATGGTGATAGAGCCTGGATGCAAACATATTGATATTCGGTGTTCCATCGAATCACAATGTCATTAAATACGTTGTGATACAACATCCATACTGTGTTGTCATAGATTTTTAAGTGATGATACACCAGCGTCAAATGCCCCACCATAGTGTATCAACTTGGAGTTGAGCATATAAAGCCCATCCGCCTCTGTAACTAGAGATGGTATTCGTAATTTTTCATCTTTGAGTACTAGTGTCAGTTTGTAATATAACTGAAGAGTTACTGAGCAAAAGTACAGGAGCAATGTAGAATACACCATTGTGACTTTGATAGCTTCAGCTGGTAATAGGAATAGGTCTGTTAATAACGACATACATGGCACTGAAAATGCAAAGGTTCAAATGCACAGCTGAAAATACAGCCACTATATTACCAATACTCTTGATGAATAGAGGTTATTTCATAACAACAAGGTTTTTCCAACTTGTAAATGGTCCACATACCCCATGTTTCAGAAAGAACCAGACCCACCTACCTTCATAGTTACCGGTGACCTTATGGTAAGCCCAAAGGCCCCTCATGCGGGTTCTATTTCTGTCTTTGATTGGAGAGGACTGGTAAGGTACGTGGAGTCCATGTGGTCCATTGCAGTCCAACTGCAAGTGGTTCAGAAGGCGAATTTGACCGCCGCCGCTCCCCACGGTCTCCGCAGTGGATTCCCTGTGGTCCGTGACTGGGATTCCCCGAGGTCATGACCGGGATTCCCCACGGTCCGTGACTGGGATTACCCCGCAGTCCATAAAGGTTTCCCTGCGGTCCCGACTT
Source organism: Raja brachyura (assembly GCA_963514005.1). Next base: position 74,451,618 of record OY740790.1, read on the forward strand.
CACCCCAAAATCCAGCAGGAAACTCTGTAAGAAGAGATTCCTATGCAAACCTAACCTGAAAAGTTAAAAAAATTAAGGGCCTGTCCCACCAGCAAGCGATTCCATGCGGCAAGCGCGACCAAACCGGCAGCAGGGGCCGCGCGGAGGTCGGGTGAGTGGCGCATCGCGGCGCAAAGTGAGGCGAACTTGGAGCGAAGTCTTAAAGGTAAGTTCGCCAGAACAGAGAGGGACACGCAGAGAGGGGCACAGAGGCACACACAGAGAGGGTCACGGAGCCACACACAGAGAGGGTCACGGAGGCACCTACAGATAGGTTCACGGAGGCACGACGTCGAGGCGGTGTGTAATGCATTGAGGCGACTGCGAGCCGACAAGCCGTTGCCGCGCGGAATTTTTGAACACGGTCAGTTTTTCGGAGCCCCGCGCGATGTCGGGACGAACTCCGCACAATTTCGCACGGCTTGGCGATCGAAGTGGGACCGGCCCCGCGACGCCGGACGGCTCAAGCGACCACGTTAGGTCGCGCTCATCGCATGGAGTTGCCTGCTGGTGGGACAGGCCCTTTACCTTCAGGTTTAAACTTACCGCTGGCAGGAGCAGCACACCTGCCAGTCAGCGTTGCGCCATGCGTCGATGTATTGACGCGCATGCGGGCTGGCGGCTTCTTCACGAAATCATTCACATGACTCCGAAATGAAATTAAAAGTACTGTATTTGAATACGTGAAGTATAAGAAGTAAAGTAGATGAGATTGAGGCTCAGATAGAGGTTGGTAGATATGACATTGTGGGGATTACTGAGACGTGGCTGCAGGAGGATCGGGTCTTGGAATATACATCCTATAGAAAGGACAGGCAGGTGGGCAGAGGACGGCGGGTAGTTCTTCTTGTGAGGAATGGAATTCAGTTCATTGCGAGGGAAGACATAGGGACTGACCAGGTAGAGTCACTGTGGATTGAGTTAAGGAATTGCAAAGGCAAGAAGACACTAATTGATGTTATCTACAGACCCCCAAATAGTAGCCCGGAGGTACGGTGTAAGTTGCAGCACTAGTTAAAACTGGCATGTAACAAAGGCTGGCCAAGGTAGACTGGAAAGGGATACTAGAAGGAACAATGGTGGAACAGCAATGGCAGGAACTTCTGCTGTTTAATTTCTTTTATTAGAAGTAATCAATTTACAATAGTGTAAACATTGTACAAACATCAACTTAATTCCATATTTTTTTTTAAATAACCCGTTGAAAGTTATTATCTTCTATTTTTTTAGGAAATAAAGATAAGGATAGAGTAGTTTTAAATCAATAAGAGAGTGATTAAATAATAATTTGATTATATAAAAGAGAAAAAGAAAATAGAGAAAGGAAAAAAGGTTAACAAAAAGTGAAAAGATATTATATATATATATATAAATGAAAATCAACTAAATATATTGTATCTAAAACTATTACAAATAATAATATCAATGAAGACATGCCTATTAATCCTAGTATAAGAATATGTTATTCTCATCAAGTCCCGCAGGGTACCCGTCAAGCTGTGATGTCAAGAACAGCTACTTCTCTAGATACTGTATATATGGAGACCATATTTGTTCGAAGGTATTATATTTGTCCAATAGGACAAATCTGATTCTTTCTAATTGTAACGTCTCCAACATTTCTGCTGCCCACATTTTAATTGTGGGGGTTAATGTTCCCTTCCAAAATTTCAATATGATTTTTTTCCCTATTATCAAACAGTAATCAAAGAAATTTCTTTGATTTACTGTAAGTACCGAATTTGAATCCAAAATTCCAAGTATTAATAACTTTGGGTCTGGATCCAATCTAATTTTAAGAACCTCAGAAATAACCTTAAAAATTTCTGTCCAGTAGTGATTCAATTTGGGACATGTAGCAAAACTATGTGTTAAATTTGCTTCTAAATTCTTACATTTATCACAAATTGAAGAGAGATTGGGAAAGATACTATTTAATTTAGTTTTTGAATAATGTAATCTATATAATACTTTGAATTGTATCAATGTATGTCTGGTATTTTACGAACACCGATGTATTTGCTGTAAACTTTCTTCCCAATTTTCTTTTGTTATGGATAAACCAATTTCATTTTCCCATGCTTGACGATATGTTTCAGTTGTTGGATTCTCCTTATCCAAAATTATGTTATATATATAGGCTATTAATTTTTCTGTATTTGGGTGCAAATTAAACAAATCATCTAATAATCCTGGTACTTTATTTTTATAATCTTGTGTGTTGGATTTTATATAATCTCTAATTTGTAAGTACCTAAACAAGTGTTGCGGAGACAATCCGTAGATATCTTGTAACTCTTGGAATAAAAGAAATTTTCCTTTTCTATAAAGGTGCTCTATCCTTTTAATTCCTAAATCATCCCAATGTCTAAACCCTCCATCCAATATAGAGGGTTTAAATAATGGGTTATTCGTTATTGGTAGTCTGAGTGAGAGATTATCTAGATGTAAAGTCTTAACTATTTGTTTCCAAATACGTCTATTATTATAAATTATAGGGTTGTCCCTATAAATTTTTTTTTGTACTTCCTTTGGGGCAAAGAGAATCGAGCCTACATTATAAGGTAAACAATCTTCCTTTTCCATCTTTAACCACATTGGTTCATGATCCATATTTACCCACCAGAAATTCATATTCTTAATCTGGACTGCCCAAAAATAATATACAAAATTTGGAAGTGCTAATCCTCCGTTTATCTTAGATTTACATAAATGTTTTTTACTTATTCTATGATTTTTATAATTCCAAATAAAACTATAAATAATATTATCTATTTTTTTTAAAAAAGGTCTTTGGGAGAAAAAAAGGAATAGCCTGAAACAAATATAATAATTGTGGTAAAAACACCATCTTTATAGCATTTATTCTACCAATCATGGATATAGGAAGTGTTTTCCAATACAGAATATTTTTTTAAAGTTTATCTAATAATAGAGGGTAATTAGATTTAATTAGTGAATTATAAGATTTAGTTACATTAATTCCTAAATATTTAAATTTGTCTGTAACTATTTTTAATGGATATTGTTGTAATATATTTAAATTAATTCCTGTTATAGGCATAATATCACTTTTGTTCCAATTAATCCTAAATCCTGAAAATGTGCCAAATTTAGTTATAACATTAAACAGCTTAGGTATACTAATTTCCGGTTTTGTAATATAAATCAAAACGTCATCTGCATATAAAGTTATTTTGTTAGTTGTTGTGTCAGTATTATAGCCATAGATTTCAGGTTCAGATCTGATTCTTTCCGCCAAAGGCTCTATCATCAAAGCAAATAGTAAAGGCGATAACGGACATCCCTGTCTACATCCCCTAGAGAGCTTAAATTTAGCTGATAATATTTGATTAGTTAAGATTCTTGCCGTTGGATTCAAATATAAAATTCTTATCCATTTACAGAATCTATCCCCCAATTGAAACTTTTCCATTATATTAAATAAATATAACCATTCCACCTGATCGAATGCCTTTTCTGCATCTAGCGATACAACTGCTAATTCCCTGTCCCGTACTCTTTTTGAATATATAATATTAAACAAGCATCTGAGATTATGGGATGAATAGCATTTTGGAATAAAACCTGTTTGATCATGATGTATTAATTTCGAAATCACTAAACTTAATCTCTGAGATAAAACTTTAGTTAATATTTTTTGGTCTGTATTTAGAAGTGCGATCGCTCTATATGATCCTGGATCTTCCAAATCCTTATCTACCTTAGGAATGAGTGTAATTGTGGATTTGTTTAAAGAATCTGGTAATTTGCCTTGTTCATATGCATATCTATATACTGTATATAATCTTGGGGAAATCAGGTCTAGAAATTTTTTATGGCAGGAACTTCTGGACATAGAAACATAGAAACATAGAAAATAGGTGCAGGAGTAGGCCATTCGGCCCTTCGAGCCTGCACCGCCATTCAATGTGATCATGGCTGATCATCCAACTCAGTATCCTGTACGTGCCTTCTCTCCATACCCCCTGATCCCTTTAGCCACAAGTGCCACATCTAACGCCCTCTTAAATATAGCCAATGAACTGGCCTCAACTACCTTCTGTGGCAGAGAATTCCAGAGACTCACCACTCTCTGTGTAAAGAATGTTTTCCTCATTTCGGTCCTAAAGGAATTCCCCCTTATCCTTAGACTGTGACCCCTTGTTCTGGACTCCCCCAACATCGGGAACAATCTTCCAGCATCTAGCTTGTCCAACCCCTTAAGAATTTTGTAGGTTTCTATAAGATCCCCCCTCAATCTTCTAAATTCCATCGAGTACAAGCCGAGTCTATCCAATCTTTTCTCATATGAAAGTCCTGACATCCCAGGAATCAGTCTGGTGAATCTTCTCTGTACCCCCTCTATGGCAAGGATGTCTTTCCTCAGATTTGGAGACCAAAACTGTACGCAGTACTCCAGGTGTGGCCTCACCAAAACCCTGTACAACTGCAGTAGAACCTCCCTGCTCCTATACTCAAATCCTTTCGCTATGAATGCTAACATACCATTTGCTTTCTTCACTGCCTGCTGCACCTGCATGCCTACTTTCAATGACTGGTGTACCATGACACCCAGGTCTCGTTGCATCTCCCCCTTTCCTAATCTGCCACCATTCAGATAATAGTCTACCCTCATGTTTTTGCCACCAAAGTGGATAACCTCACATTTATCCACATTGTACTGCATCTGCCATGCATCTGCCCATTCACTCAGCCTATCCAAATCACCCTGCAGCCTCCAAGCATCCTCCTCACACCTAACTATACCCCCCAGCTTGGTATCATCTGCAAATTTGGAGATGTTGCATTGAATTCCCTCGTCCAAATCATTAATATATATTGTAAATAGCTGGGGTCCCAGCACTGAGCCTTGCGGCACCCCACTAGTCACTGCCTGCCATTCTGAAAAGGACCCGTTTACTCCTACCCTTTGCCTCCTGTCTGCTAGCCAGTTCTCTATCCACATCAATACTGAACCCCCAATACCGTGTGCTTTAAGTTTGTATGCTAATCTCTTATGCGGGACCTTGTCGAAAGCCTTCTGAAAGTCTAGATATAACACATCCACTGGTTCTCCCTTATCCACTCTACTAGTTACATCCTCGAAAAATTCTATCAGATTTGTCAGACATGATTTACCTTTCGTAAATCCATGCTGACTTTGTCCAATGATTTCACCACTTTCCAAATGCGCTGCTATCCCATCTTTAATAACTGACTCTAGCAGTTTCCCCACTACCGATGTTAGACTAACTGGTCTGTAATTCCCCGCTTTCTCTCTCCCTCCTTTTTTAAAAAGTGGGGTTACATTAGCTACCCTCCAATCCTCAGGAACTACTCCAGAATCTAAGGAATTTTGAAAAATTATCACTAATGCATCCACTATTTCTGTGGCTACCTCCTTGAGTACTCTGGGATGCAGACTATCTGGCCCTGGGGATTTATCGGCCTTCAATCCGTTCAATTTACCCAACACCACCTCCCGGCTAACCTGGATTTCACTCAGTTCCTCCATCTTATTTGACCCCCGTTCCACTGCTATTTCCGGCAGATTATTTATGTCTTCCTTAGTGAAGACACTAATCCGGAAGACACAGGATCATTTCATTCCAAAAAGGAAGAAAGATTCCAAGGGGAGTAGGAGGCAACCGTGGCTGACAAGAGAAGTTAGGGATAGAATAAAACTAAAACACAGCATAGAGTAGCCGGAGGTCAGAGGATTGGGAAACTTTCATAGGACAACAGAAGGAAACAAAACGCGCAATACGGGCTGAAAAGATGAAGTACGAAGGGAATCTGGCCAGGATTATAAAGAAAGACAGTAAAAGCTTCTTTATGTTAAGAGAAAAAGAGTAGCAAAGTCAAATGTGGTTCCCTTGAAGGCAGACACGGGTGAAATTATTATGGGGGACAAGGAAATGGCAGAAGAGTTGAACAGGTACTTCGGATCTGTCTTCACTAACGAAGACACAAGCAATCTCCGAGAAGTACTGGGGGACAGAGGATCTAAGGGGGTCGAGGAACTGAAAGAAAATTTCATTAGGCGAGAAATAGTATTGGGTAGGCTAATGGGACTGAAGGATGATAAATCCCCGGGGCCTGATGGACTGCATCCCAGGGTCCTCAGGGAGGTGGCTCTAGAAATAGAGGACGCATTGGTGATCATTTTCCAATGTTCAATAGATTCAGGATCAGTTCCTGTGGATTGGAGGATAGCTAATGTTATCCCACTTTTCAAGAAAGGAGTGAGAGAGAAAACGGAGAATTACAGACCAGTTAGCCTGACTTCGGTGGTGGGAAAGATGCTGGAGTCAATTATTAAAGAGGTAATAATGGGGCATTTGGATAGCAGTAAAAGGATTATTCCAAGTCAGCATCGATTTATGAAAGGAAAATAGTAAGATTAAACAATACTTACCAGTGTGAAGTTTGATCTTGATTTTAAGAGGAGTTACGATGAGCGATTACGTGAAGAAGGCCATCAGTCCGCTTGCGCGTCAATCTTCAAAGCAGCGGTGTGAAATCACAGACAAGAGAGGTTGACCTGTAGATAGTAAGATTTGGAGAACTAGAACTACCAGATGGCTTGATAATATGAGGGTTGGGAGCAGTGGGCACGTAATTGCTCATTGTAACTCCTCATCAAATCAAGATCAAACTTGAAACTGGTAAGTTCTCGTTTAATCGTACTATTTTACTTCGGAGTCACATGAGTGCCTACGTGAAGATTTCAAAGCTCTGTGATTTCACGTCAGTTCGAGTCCAGGCATCACACACTGAATGGATTGACCATGGATGAGTGAGAAAAAAATTAATGCGTTCAGACATAACATAGTTAGGTAACAATACTGATGCTTTAATGTGAAAACAAAATAATAGTGACCCTGCTCAACCTGGGGGGAAACTATAAAACAGAATCTAAAATGGTACGGGCAAACACCCCCTGTCCGGCAATAGGTTTATTATAAAACCTGTGGAACATCCGTTCATTGGCCCATCCTGCAGCCACTAGGATGTCGTCGAGGGGCACGTCCATAGCCCTCGCTGCCGACGTTGATACAGCCCTGGTGGAGTGAGATTTGTAAGTGTCAGTATTCACTCCTGCACCCGCCAGTACCTCTTTTAACCATGTGGAAATGGTTTGTGCTGATACCCTGCGGTGTGGTTTCTTGTGGCTGTTTAGGACAGCTAACTCAGAGCCTCTGAGGCTCCTCATGACTTTTATGTACTGGTGCAAGTGTGATACTACACATAATCGTGGATCCTCGGGGTATGCCAGGAACTCATGCTTGGGCCCTGGTACCCCCGGCCTGCTCTGTTTAATTAAGTCATAGATGAAGAAGGTTATGGTGTTAAAAGTGGTGGTCATGTTGTCCAGTCGCAGCTTGTGCAACATCTGGACTTGTTACCAGTGCCATCAGCATGACCACCTTGAGGGTGAGCTTGGTTAAGGATAAGGAGGTGACTGGTGCCTACTGGCGAAGCAGTGTTAGCACCATGCTAACATCCCAAATGTCCATATACCGTGGCCTGTGGAGCATTGTGTTGTATATTCCCTTCATGAACCTGGTAATTAGGGGGTGTGTTCCTACCGGATGGTGCCCCATTCCCAGCACTAAATATGAGGATAATGCACTCCTGGCACTGTTGATGGCTCTGTAGCCTAATTTACGGTCATAATATAAAGTTGCTAGGAACTCCAAAACATCCGTGATGCACAATGTGTCATATGATATGTTGGAGACATGGTAGTACATCTCCCACTTCTTGATGTGAGAGACGTACTGCCATTATGTTCTGTCATTCCAAGCCGCTGTTATGACATCCACTGTCCGGTCAGCCAGTCCAAGTGCGGGAGGGGAGGAGGTGAGGGGAAAGAAGAGGGAAGGTGAAGACATAAAAAACCCCACAAAAAACGCTCTTCAAACGTAACAAAAAACCCAAAAATATACCGGACTGAAGGCGGAGGCAGCTAGCAACAGATGTCCTAGCATTAAGTCATCCAGCATGGAAAGAGGCCCTTCAGCCCAATGTGCCCATGCCGTCCATCTAAGCTTGTCCCATTTTTCCACATTTTGCCCAAATCCCTCCAAGCCTTTCCAATCCATGTATCTGGGGCTGATCGATTGGCAGCCCTGCCAGCAGTCTGTTTGTTTTTTGTCTTTTTTTTTTACATTTCTAGTACGATTTATAAGTCTGTGTATATGTTCTCCAGTTTGTTTTATGTGAAGGGAGGGGGAGCGGTCGAGGGAAACAGCGGTCAGAGTCGGTCCTGTGCAACTGCAGCCAGACCACCTTGCTGGTATATTCAAATCCTCTCACAATGAAGGCCAACATGCCATTAGCTTTCTTCACTGCCTGCCACACCTGCATGCTTACTTTCAGTGACTAATGTACAAGGACACCCAGGTCTCGTTGCACCTCCCCATTTTCCGAATCTGACATAATAATATTCAGATAATATTCTGTCTTCCTGTTCTTGCCACCAAAGTGGATACCCTCACATTTATCCACATTATACTGCATCTGCCCACTATCCAAGTCACCCTGCAGTCTCATAGCATCCTCCTCGCAGCTCACACTGCCTCCCAGGTTTATGTCATCCGCAGACATAGAGATATTCTATCGGTGAGGTTCCCCCTCATTCTTTCAAATTCCACTGAGTACAGGCCGAGTGCCCACAAATGCTCATCATAGGTTACATCGACGACTGCTTTGGTGTCACCTCCTGCACCCACACACAGCTGACTGACTTCATCCATTTCACTACCAACTTCCATCCGGCACTCAAATACACTTGGACCATTTCCGACATTTCCCTACCATTCCTTGACCTCAACATCTCTATTGCAGGTGATACACTCCTGACCGGCATCCACTACAAACCAACTGACTCCCACAGCTACCTGAACTACTCTTCCTCCCACCCTGCTTCCTGTAAGGACTCCATCCCCTATTCCCAATTCCTCCGTCTACGCCGCATCTGCTCCCAGGATGAGGTGTTCCTCACCAGGTCATCACAAATGTCCTCAATCTTCAGAGAACGGGGATTCCCCTCCCCCACTATAGATGAAGGCTTGCACCAGGGTCTCCTCCATACCCCGCAACACTGCCCTCTCTCCCCATTCCCCCACTCACAACAAGGGCAGAGTCCCCCTGGTCCTCACCTTTCACCCCACCAGCCGGCACATACAACACATAGTCCTCCGCCAGTTTCGCCACCTCCAACGTGACCCCTCCACTCGCCACATCTTCCCATCTCCCCCCCTGTCTGCCTTCCGCAAAGACCGCTCCCTCCGCAACTCCCTTGTCAATTCTTCCCTTCCCTCCCGCTCCACCCATTCCCCGGGCACTTTCCCTTGCAACCACAAGAGATGCTACACTTGTCCCTTCACCTCCCCCATCCACTCCTTTCAGGGACCGAAGCAGTCCTTCCAGGTCCGACAGAGGTTCACCTGCACCTCCTCCAACCTCATCTACTGCATCCGTTGCTCCAGATGCCAGCTGATCTATATCGGTGAGACCAAGCGGAGGCTTGGCGATCGTTTCGCCGAACACATCCGCTCGGTCCGCAATAACCAACCCGACCTCCCGGTGGCTCAGCACTTCAACTCCCCCTCCCACTCCGTATCCGACCTCTCGGTGCTGGTCCTCTTCCACGGCCAGAGTGAGCAACACCGCAAGTTGGAGGAACAGCACCTCATATTCCGCTTGGGGAGTCTGCATCCTCTGGGCTTAAACATTGAATTTTCTCAATTCTGTTAACCCTGGCTGTCTCCTCCCCTTCCCACTTCTCCCTCAGCCCTCGGGGCCCTGGCATTCCTTCTCTCTCTATCTCTCCCCCACCCAAGTCGCACTAGCTCCTCATTTTCACACTACAAACAGCTTACAATGGCCTGTTTCCTTTATCATCGATACTTTTTTGCATATCTTTCATTCATTGTTCTTTATCTCTCCTCATCACCGTCTATATCTCTCGTTTCCCTGATCCCTAACCAGTCTGAAGAAGGGTCTTGACCCGAAACGTCGCCTATCTCCTTCGCTCCTTAGATACTGCTGGACCCGCTGAGTTTCTCCAGCCTTTTGTGTACCCTCATCATAGGTTAACCTACTCGTTATTTTGTATACAGTTTAGTACAACTTTCACTATGCATAAGCACTTAGATACATCTAGAAAAACATATCAGATTCTGTACAAGTAGAGAGCAGTAGTACACTAAGACAGTATGCAGACTTTCCAGTTTGGCACCACTTTAGAGCCCCAGTTGTTGTCAGTGCAGGGCCTTGCGGGCCTGCCGGGGGCCATTCCATGACATTGAGCATGTGGGCCTCATGCAGGCTACAGCGGTGGAGGAGCAAGGGAGGACATCACAGCTACACTTTGTCATGCCGACCCTGTAACACTGCAAGAATACCATGCCTTAATGGTCAGGTCAAGAACCCTGCACTTACATCAACTAGGATTTAAAAGTGACGCCAAACAGCCAGCATACTGTCTGAGTGTGCTACTGCTATACACTTGTACTGTATCTGAGATACATTTTAAGGATGTATCTAAGTACTTATAATTATAGGAAGGATGTCAACAAAATAGAGAGAGTACAGAGGAGATTTACTAGAATGTTGCCTGGGTTCCAGCAACTAAGTTACAGAGAATGGTTGAACAAGTTAGGTCTTTATTCTTTGGAGCGCAGAAGGTTAAGGGGGGAGCTTGATTGAGGTCTTTAAAAAGATGAAAGGGATAGACAGAGTTGACGTGGATAAGCTTTTCCCATTGAGGGTAGGAAAGATTCAAACAAGAGGGCATGACATGAGAATTAAGGGACAGAAGTTTAGGGATAACATGAGGGGGAACTTCTTTACTCAGAGAGTGGTGGCTGTGTGGAATGATCTTCCTGCAGAAGTGGTGGAGGCAGGATCGATTTTAACATTTAAAAGTAAAGTGGATAGGTATATGGACGGGAAGGGAATGGAGGGGTATGGTCTGAATGCAGGTAGATGGGACTAGGGGAAAATAAATGGTCGGCATGGACTGGAAGGGCCGAGAAGGCCTGTTTCCGTGCTGTAATTGTTATATGGTTATATGGTTATACTTATGCACAGTGATACTTGTACGAAACTGAAAACAAAAATGAATTTCACTGTAGCTCGGTACACGTGACAAATAAAATACCATGCCATGTCTTGATGTTGAGCCTTTCCATTGCGTAAAGTTTTCCCCACTCCGCCCATGATGGTGACAATCCATAATGTGATCCCACTTTCCAATCCTCTCCCTACACACTAGGAAGAATTTACAGAAACCAATTAATCTGCAAACCTGCCTTTGGAATGTGGGAGGAAAACTGAGCACCCAGAGAAAGCTCACATGGTCACAGGGAGAAGGTACAATCTATATGTAGATTAAAGTCACAGCTATAAAGTGAGAGGGAGAAGGTTTAATGGAGCTGTCTGACACAAGTTTTATATTTATAGAGAGTGGTGAGAGCCTGGAACACATTGCCAGAAGTGGTGGTGGAGGCAGATACAATAGTGGCGTTTTAGATGATTTTAGATCAGAAGTGCAGGGAATAGAGGAATATGTATCAATTGCAGGCAGATGAGACCAGTTGAACTTGGCATCGTGTTCGGCACAAACATCCTGTACTGTACTGTACTGTTCTATGTTCTTCTATGTTCTCTGAGTGAGAGGCACACAATTCATCGATGCAGCATTCTGGGATGGTCTAGAAATTGCATACACAGAATGCTGGACAGTACAGCACAGGAACAAGGTGGGGGGGGTTAAACAAACGCTGGAGAAACTCAGCGGGTGCAGCAGCATCTAAGGAGTGAAGGAGATAGAAACATAGAAACATAGAAAAATAGGTGCAGGAGTAGGCCATTCGGCCCTTCGAGCATGCACCGCCATTCAACGTGATCATGGCTGATCATCCCACTCAGTATCCCGTACCTGCCTTCTCTCCATACCCCCTGATCCCTTTAGCCACAAGTGCCACATCTAACGCCCTCTTAAATATAGCCAATGAACTGGCCTCAACTACCTTCTGTGGCAGAGAATTCCAGAGACTCACCACTCTCTGTGTAAAGAATGTTTTCCTCATCTCGGTCCTAAAGGAATTCCCCCTTATCCTTAGACTGTGACCCTTTGTTCTGGACTCCCCCAACATTGGGAACAATCTTCCAGCATCTAGCTTGTCCAACCCCTTAAGAATTTTGTAAGTTTCTATAAGATCCCCCCTCAATCTTCTAAATTCCAGCGAGTACAAGCCGAGTCTATCCAAACTTTCCTCATATGAGAGTCCTGACATCCCAGGAATCAGTCTGGTGAATCTTCTCTGTACCCCCTCTATGGCAAGGATGTCTTTCCTCAGATTTGGAGACCAAAACTGTATGCAATACTCCAGGTGTGGCCTCACCAAAACCCTGTACAACTGCAGTAGAACCTCCCTGCTCCTATACTCAAATCCTTTCGCTATGAATGCTAACATACCATTTGCTTTCTTCACTGCGTGCTGCACCTGCATGCCTACTTTCAATGACTGGTGTACCATGACACCCAGGTCTCGTTGCATCTCCCCTTTTCCTAATCTGCCACCATTCAGATAATAGTCTACCCTCATGTTTTTGCCACCAAAGTGGATAACCTCACATTTATCCACATTATACTGCATCTGCCATGCATCTGCCCATTCACTCAGCCTATCCAAATCACCCTGCAGCCTCCAAGATTCATCCTCACACCTAACTATACCCCCCAGCTTGGTGTCATTTGCAAACTTGGAGATGTTGCGTTGAATTCCCTTGTCCAAATCATTAATATATATTGTAAATAGCTGGGGTCCCAGCACTGAGCCTTGCGGTACCCCACTAGTCACTGCCTGCCATTCTGAAAAGGACCCATTTACTCCTACCCTTTGCCCCCTGTCTGCTAGCCAGTTCTCTATCCACATCAATACTGAACCCCCAATACCGTGTGCTTTAAGTTTGTATGCTAATCTCTTATGCGGGACCTTGTCGAAAGCCTTCTGGAAGTCTAGATATAACACATCCACTGGTTCTCCCTTATCCACTCTACTAGTTACATCCTCGAAAAATTCTATCAGATTTGTCAGACATGATTTACCTTTCGTAAATCCATGCTGACTTTGTCCAATGATTTCACCACTTTCCAAATGCGCTGCTATCCCATCTTTAATAACTGACTCTAGCAGTTTCCCCACTACCGATGTTAGACTAACTGGTCTGTAATTCCCCGCTTTCTCGCTCCCTCCTTTTTTAAAAAGTGGGATTACATTAGCTACCCTCCAATCCTCAGGAACTATTCCAGAATCTAAGGAATTTTGAAAAATAGGCGACGTTTCTGGTCGAGGCCCTTCTTCAGACTGGTCAGGGATCAAGGAATCGAGAGATATAGACGGTGATGTGGAGAGATAAAGAACAATGAATGAAAGATATGCAAAAAAGTATGGATGATAAAGGAAACAGGCCATTGTAAGCTGTTTGTAGTGTGAAAATAAGAAGCTAGTGCGACTTGGGTGGGGGAGAGATAGAGAGAGAAGGAATGCCAGGGCCCGAGGGCTGAGGGAGAGGTGGGAAGGGGAGGAGACAGCCAGGGTTAACATAATTGAGAAAATTCAATGTTTAAGCCCAGAGGATGCAGACTCCCCAAGCGGAATATGAGGTGCTGTTCCTCCAACTTGCGGTGTTGCTCACAGGCCCTTTGGCCCCCAATGTCTGGGATGAACATGATGCCAAGTTAAACTAATCTCCTCTGCCTGCACGTGATGCATCTCATTGCATTCCCTGTGCATCCATGTACCCATCTAAAAGCCTCTTAAACCCACTATCCTCTCTGCTTCCACCACAGCCTCCCACCACACCCTAAAAAGCAACGCCGAGGAGCAAACTCCATCTAAATCCTCCTTCCTTGTTTTTGATGTCAGTTTTGTCCTGCAATTGTGCCATGTTAACTGCCAATTCTGATGTTAGAGCTGTCTGAACTGTCTTTTATTTACCTTTCTTCATCAGAAATAGAGATGACTCACTTGACAGACAAGACATTGAGAGGATTTTGTAAATATAATCACAGGATAACTTGTGAGAGTTTATAACTTGGATGGAATCAATATGAATTTCAGGGAAAAATTAAAAAAGGATGTTTGAATTACCATGAATTTACCCGGATTATGTAAGAAGTTACATCGTGTTTCCGTAATGAATTACCTGGATGTCAGGTAAAAAAGCCAAAGGTTCAAGCCTTGTGTTCCAATATGATGCTCACTGCATTAAAGAAACAAATATATATTTTTTGTTTGCAAATTAGAGGAACAGCAGTTCATATCCATTCAGGTACCTTACAATACAACGGTATGAACATTGAAAGACTCAAAGTGCTGGAATAGCTCAGCAGGTTAGACACATTTCTATAGAGAGCATGGACTGGTGAGGTTTCGAGTTTATGAAGGGTTCAGACCTGAGATGTCACCTTTCCATGTTTTCCAGAATTCCTGCCTGACCTGTTCAGTTACTCCAGCACTTTGTGCCTTTTTTTTATAAACCAGCATCTACAGTTATATGAATTCTACAATATTAGGTATAATTTTAGGAATTAACCTACTACCCCCATCTTCTTTCTCTTCCCTGTACCATATCTGGATGTGTGCCCATTTTTCCCACTCGCCTGCCCACCTTTCCTTTTGTCCCCTTCCATCAACATTCCTTCCTCTAGCCTCATAATTCATGCATCTCACCTTATCTCATTTCATCTCTGGCCTTTTACATCAGCCATGATTACATTGAATGGCGGTGCTGGCTCGAAGGGCCGAATTGGCCTACTCCTGCACATATTGTCTATTGTATATTGTTTGTAGTTTAATTGGTCTCTGTGAATTGCCCCTAATGTGTCGGGAGTAGATGCAAAACTGGGATAACATAGAACATGATCATCAAGCAATGGGCAACAATGCACACCTACGCCTCCACTTCCTTAGAAAGCTTTGGAGGTTTGGCATGTCCCCAACAACCCTCACCAACTTCTGCAAATGCGCCATAAAAAGCATTTTATGAGAGTGTACCACAGCAGGTTTCAGGAACAGCTTCAATGAAAGACCACAAGAAATTCCAGAGAGTTGTGGACATAGCCCAAACTATCATGCAAATCAACCGCCCTTCCATGGACTCCACCTGCACTTCATGCTACCTCGGCAAGGCCACCAGCATAATTAAGGACTATTTTCACCACCCTCTTCACCCCTCTCATATTCGGCAAGAGGTATAGAGTCATAAAGTGTGAAACAGGCCCTTCCGCCCAACTTGTCCATAGCAACCAACATGCCCCATCTACACAAGTCCCACCTGCCTGCATTTGACCCATATCCCTCTAAACCTACCTTATCCATGAACCTGTCTAAATGTTTATTAAATGTTACAAAAATACATGTAACCATTAAATGTATTTTCGTTGAATGGATAGCGAGCAATAAAACGCTTTTTGTTGTACCTCCCTACACGTGATAATAATAAATTAAACTAGTGTGAATGGTTGATTGATGGTCGGCATTGATTAGTTGGACCGAAGGGCCTGTTTCCATGTTGCATCTCCAAACTATAAACATATAACAGTGATGGAAGCCAATGTAAATAACAAGGTGCAATTGGATTCTTGTTTCACTTGCTCTCTTTAGATCTCGTTTCATGTGCCTTGGACTCTGAACTGCAAGAATGAAAGATGCTTTGACTTTTTGGCGATTTCATCCGTGAGTTACTTGTTCTTTGTTGAATCCTTTAACATTCACAATGACATGCGGGAAGGTTGTGTTGCAACGTCAAGCTCTTCCGACCAGCACATGTTAACAGGTACGTCTGACAACACATCAGTGGCCGCATATTACTGAAATAACTGGGAAGCAACCTCACCAATCCGTACTTTCTGGTCTCTCCGACTACATCAAAATGGGCCTTGACTCCAGGAAGCTTGTGATGTGCATTCCATGGTATAGTTTTGACTACAATTGCAAGCGTTTCTCTGAGGTAGGGTGTCAGTCTTGTCTGCCTTCAACCCTTTCAATTAGATTTTGCTTCTTATTTGATTGTGGCCACGTAAACAGTCTTTTTCATTATTAAAGATGTAATAGCATTTGGAAAGCAGTGACAGGATTTGTCAAATTCAGCATGGAATTATGAAGCAGAAATCTTGCTTCATTAATTTTCTGGAATGTTTTGAGGATGTAACAAGTAGGAGAGCCAGTGGATGTGGTGTATCTGGACTTTTTAAATGCCTTTGACAAGGTCCCACATGAGAGATTAGTGTGCAGTTAGAGCATGTGGTATTGAGGGTGAGTTATTCATATGGATACAATACTGTTTGGCAGACAGCCAGCAGAGAATAAGAATTTCATTTCGGAGTCACGTGAGTGACTTCGTGAAGAACCCGCCAGCACGCATGCGCGACATATCGTCGCAACGCATTGCTGCTGACGGCTGGTGGTGGAGCGCGGCTCCCCACCAGCCCTTCATAAGGAGCCACTAAGGTAAGTGAAACTAACCTTGAGTTGGTTGGTTCCTGTTGGGAGAGTGTGTTCTTTCAGCAGGGACATGGACGGGAGAAACAAAGGCCGTAGGATGTCTGCTCGGAGTTGCCGGCCACCCATCCCGGAGCCCTCATCAACAGCTGCACCTGCGAGTCAGGTCGGGAAGAAGGCGAGGAAGTCGGGGAGCCCTGTCGCTACAGGGCCCGACCTGCCGATACACCGGAGATCCAGTGACGATTCCGAGGAGCAGGATTTCGGTGTACCACCGGAGCAGGTAGACCCTGACTCCGTATCGAGGTCGCCAACGGGCTCATTGGTCGACCTGGGCAAGGGCTCGCGTGCGGCTGCACGGCCCTTCTCCCTGAGCCCTCGGAGGAGAGGGAGGGATGGAGCCCGTAAGTCTAGCCCTTTAGGGGCAAAGGCATCACCTGCCGCTAGAATGCGGACTGGTGAAATGGCGGGACTCAAGTCCACTGGGAGACCTGCTAGGACCAGTGTCGACTCCCCAACCACCAAGACCAGGAAGAGTCACTCAGGTGGAGTCCCGCCACGGTCACCGAGTCCCCCGTGGATGGGAGGACGGGACCGTACGTCGGCTAGGCCCAGGATGTGGGCAGCCGGCAAGCCCGCGCCGGCGTCCGGTCACCATGCCGAGGCGTTGGGTGCCGACTCTCCACCGCGTTTGCCCTCCGAGGCAGCGGGATCGGGCTCCGCCAAAAGGAGGCGTTTGAGCGTACCCGCGCGGGAATCACTCAGCTTTGCTGCGGCGGCTGGTAGCGACAACTTCCGGCACCGGGTTCACCTCGACGAGGTGCGGGCCGATGAACGGAGCCTCAGCAGTTCAGCAGAACATGAGGACTCCGACCGCCCGAGTTCTAAGGGCGAGGGGCGTATTGACCGGATGGAGCGGATGTTGGAGCTCCTCCTGCAACAGAATCAACGGCAGGAAGCATCCAGCTCCAGAGGGCACAGGGAGGTTTCACCATCATCAGCAGGCAGCCTGAGGCAGCCAGAGGATGAGGACATTTTGGACCATACACCAGCTACATCGGAGGCCCCGCAGGAAGAACTCCTCGATGTAGCGGCAAAATTCGCATCATCAGAGACATCGGGACTACCCCTCAACCCCAAACTGTCTGCCACCGTGGACTTCCTGACCAACCATCAGCTCCAGGAGGAGGTCCTATCGGAGGCCATAAACAGGCACAAGGCCCCAGCCAACTGCAACTCCCTCAACGTGCCCATAGTCAATACGCCAATCTGGGGCAACATCGGCACAGCAATCAGGACCCAGGAGATGAAGCTCCAGCGCATCCTGAAGCTGCTTACTGCTGGGATTACCGCGTTTGCGCGGTCGGTGGACGGGAGGATCTAAGCACGGAGCAGGAGGATGCTCTGGCTCTACTGTGTGCCACATAGCATGAGATCAACGCCTTCTGGAAGAGCGTCATCCGACCCACGCTGAACCCGAAATTCGCGGGGTTGTGTAAAGCACCTCCTACGCCACCACCCAGACAGTTGTTCGGGGAAGACCTCCCGAAGAGGGTCAAGGAGCTGGACGACCACGCCAAAACGGTGGGACTGATGCGGTCTCAAATCTCGTCCAGGCAGGCGGCCAAGAAAGGGCCATTTTTCAGGCCATGAGGCCCTGCCACCAGACCGGCAAGAACCTACACTCCAGCTCCGCCTCAATTTCAACAGCCTCAGCAACCGCGGCCTTTTTTAGGGCTAGGCCCCCAGCGGCCACCATGGAAGATGCGGACGCCGCATCATCAGCCCAACTCAGCACCTCCACGTCCTGCCAAACATGTCAAGGACCGCCGGTAACCATGGAGGTAAGGCGGTCTGGTTTCCATGCACCTGCGTGCTTAACTTCACATGTTGGTGGGCGACTACGGTTCTTCACGGGGGCATGGGAGACTATTACTTCTGATGAGTTTATCTTACAAAGTATTCAAGGCCATGAGATTGAATTCATCAAAGGCAACATCCCTCCATCCCAGCATATGCCAGATCGGAAATTTCCGCTGTCTAGCAACGAAATGGCAGCAGGCTATGCTGAAATCTTAAGGTTACAAGAAAAAGGCGTGATAGAAAAAACTATACACGAACCAATTGAATTTGTATCCAACATATTCACTAGGCCCAAGAAGGATGGAGGATGTCGGGTTATTATTGATCTGACCCATTTGAATACCTTTGTAAAATATACCCATTTCAAAATGGACACATTCGAAACAGCCAAGTCATTGATTTCTCATGGCTGCTTTATGGCATGCATTGATTTAAAAGATGCATACTATTCTGTATCCATTCGGAAACAGCACAGGAAGTTCTTAAAATTTACCTGGATGGATCAGCTCTGGCGATACAGGGCTTTGCCAAATGGGCTTACCACAGCCCCTAGATTATTTACTAAATAACTCAAACCTATTCTGGCCATGCTACGGAGACAAAATCATATAGTGATGGCCTATCTGGATGATATCTTGATTGTTGGAAACACCCTGGAATCAGCTGCACTGGCAGTTTCAGCCACCGTGGCAATTTTTCAGGAAATGGGGTTCATTATCCATCCAGATAAGTCAAAGTTCTGCCCTTCACAGGTCATGGATTATCTGGGGTTCACGGTGGATTCCAATCGCATGAGGGCCACCATACCAGCTAACAAAGTTGGGGATGTCACCCAAGTCTGTGAAGATTTAGTCTGGGACAGTATACCATCAATTAGACAAACTGCTAAGGTGATTGGCAAGATCGTAGCACTTTTTCCAGCTGCTCAATACGGACCTTTGCATTATCAAAATTTGCAGAGACCCAAGATCTCAGCGTTAAAACAAAACGCTGGACATTTCGACAGACCAATGCAGCTGCCTCTTAAAGCTAAGATTGAGTTACAATGGTGGGTGGACAATATTTGTGACTCATTTAAACCCATCATTTTGCCCAATCCGATGGTATAGTTACAAACAGACGCAAGCTCCCATGGCTGGGGAGCTACGGACAACTACTCTAGTTGCGGGGGCAGATGGGACACCCTTGAATCTACTCTGTTATTGTCACAAGGGATAAACTATTTGGAGATGCTTGGAGCATTTCACGGACTTCGAGCTTATTGTTCTAATCTTACTGACGCTCATGCCCATCTCCAAATAGACAATACCACTGCGGTGGCATATTTAAACATATGGGCGGTACCAGGTCAATTTCATGTGATGAATTGGCAAATACAATTTGGCTCTGGTGTATTCAACGGAATATTTGGATTTCAACTACCTATTTACCAGGTGAGCTCAATACTGTGGCGGACACCAGGTCACGCAAATTTAATGACAACATCGAGTGAATGTTGAATCCTCAAATCTTCGCTAAAGTTACAGCCAAATTTGGTAAACCGGATATCGACCTCTTTGCGTCGCGGTTGTACCATCAGGTACCAACATACGTTTTGTGGGAACCAGATCCTAGGGCAATGGCGATGGATGCGTTCTCGCTGGACTGGGGGAAATGGTTCTTCTATGCATTTCCTCCATTTTGCCTCATCAGTCGGGTATTGCGGAAAATCCAGATGGATGCTGCCAAGGGCATTCTTATCATACCCGACTGGCCTACGCAGCCATGGTATCCAGTGATATCTTGATATCTTGACTTGATATGATCAGTCAACCTTGGGTCCTCTTAGAAAGTTGCCCACAATTGGTAACTAACCCTGTGTCAGGGGAACCACATCCCTGCCACAGCTATCTAAACTTGTTGGCTTGCAGGTTCTGAACAGGCCATTACTGCGGTATGGCCTATCACCCAGAACCATGGATACCATCGGAGCGTCATGCCAGGAGTCCACCAGGCGGCAATACCTCTCTCACATCCGGAAATGGGAAACCTACTGTGGCCGCTCCCACATTGCATATGACGCTGTAACCATAACCGACGTATTGGAATTCCTGGCGGGGTTGCACCATGATGAACACCTGAGCTACAGTGCCATCAACAGCGCCAGGAGTGCGCTGTCATTCTACCTCAATATTGAGGTAGGATCCAACAGGCTGGTGTCCAGGCTCATGCAGGGAATATTCAATTCAAATCCGCCCAGACCACGCTATAATATCACCTGGGGTATCGGGAACGTATTAACCCTGCTCAGGACGTGGTCGCCCATGGAGGGGCTAGAGCTGGACAAACTCACCCTGAAGCTGGTGATGTTACTGGCACTGACCTCAGCGCAGAGGGTACAGACACTCCATAAAATCCGGATCGACAGGATGATCTCTACCCCTGCAGAAGTAGTCTTCTTCATAGACGAACTACTCAAGCAGCATAGACCTGGGTTCACAGGGCTGCAGCTGAAGTTCCCGGCATACCCCGCAGATGCAAGGCTATGTTTAGCCGCCCATATCCGTCACTATGTGAAAGTGACGAGAAACCTGAGGGGAATAGATAAATACCTGCTTGTCACTCACAAGAAACCTCACCATAGAGTGACGGTCCAGACGATATCCAGGTGGCTCAGGATCGTCTTGGGTAAGTCAGCTATCGACACTAATGTCTTCAAATCCCATTCCACCAGGGCTGCATCAACGGCGGCGGCAAGGGTCATGGAGGTGCCCATGGACCGTATTCTTGCCACAGCAGGATGGGCGAATGAAGCCATCTTCCAGCGGTTCTACAACAAGCCTGTTGCTGCTCCTCTACAGTTCGCGGAGGCCGTGCTGAATGCAGGTCAAGAACGTGGAGATGTCCCCGAATGAGGGGTTTTTCTTTGTTGTTAATAAATATTATTCTTGTTTTTCAGTACAAGCAGTCTGAAAAGTTGTTTACTCCCATCCATCCTTAATAGTGGTGTGTGACAGCATGGACATGGTCCAGGGCATGGAATCACAGAGCTTTGAATTCTTCACGAAGTCACTCACGTGACTCCGAAATGAAATAGTAAGATTAAACGAGAACTTACCAGTTTGAAGGTTGATCTTTATTTTATGAGGAGTTGCGATGAGGGATTTCGTGCCCTCCACTCCCAACCCTCGATCATAATCAACTGGTAATTAGAGTCTCTTCAATCTTACTATACCAAGTCATTTCTCTGTTGTTGTTTCTGTGATTCCACACCGCTACTTTGAAGAATGTCGCGCATGCGTGCTGGTGGGTTCTTCACGAAATCCCTCAGCGCAACTCCTCATAAAATAAAGATCAACCTTCGAACTGGTAAGTTCTCGTTTAATCTGAGACTTCCGGTGATGCTATGGAGTAGGAGGAACCAGCACCGTCCAGCTCCGTAAAAATTGTATTAAAAAACAGGAAAAAACGGGGTTATTTATAGCTACTTACCAGAGAGGAGTGTTTGTGAACGGCACCAGCAGCAGATAAGGCCCCTGACGTTATCAGGCGAGCGACTTTTAAAGCAGTAATGTCGATGAAAAGAACTCCCCCTCCCAAACAGAGAAAATCAGAGCTAAAAAAAGAGGTAGGCCCAGTTGAAGCCTCGACCTCGAGTTTGACTGGCTCTCTGGAGGATATCCCAAGGAAGAAATCTGAAATCTACCATTATGGGTGAGCTTAAAAATATGAAGAAAGAATATAAGGAAGAATTTAAGCTGCTCAGAGCTGACATTGAAATATTTAAAGAACAAGTTAAAGAGGAGTTGAAAAATGAAGTTGTAACCACAGTAAAAATTATGATGGATGAATGGAAGATAAAAGCAGATGCTGATCTAAAACAACAGATGCATGAAGTTAATCAGAAAGTTGGTGGTTTGGAACTCTCAGTTGATCGCAAGTTGGAACCTATTATGAGAACACTTGATCAACAACACGAAGCAATAAAGGAACTGACCAATATTGCGGATTCAAGTGCTAAGGCGAATGAGAAACTTCTCTCCGAGAACTAGCGTTTAACAGATTTATTGAATAAAATAACTGAGAAATGTATTGACTTGGAGGGAAGGCAACGACGTAAGAACTTGCGTATCGTGGGTGTGCGTGAAGGCAAGGAGGGAGCTCAAGACACCAGAGAGTTTGCTGCAAATCTTCTGAAGAATGTCTTGAATCTGGATAAAGCACCCCTACTTGGCCGAGCGCACAGAGCACTGAGACGACGTCCAAAGACGGGTTCGCCACCAAGACAACTGATTGTGAAAGTGGTTTACGATCATGTTTTGGAAGATATGATGAAGATAATAATTTGTAAACAGAATCTGTTTTATGATGGTGATAAGATCAGCATATTCAGAGATTATCCTGCGGATGTTGCCAGGAGAAGAGCCCTTTTTACTGAAACAAGGCACATCCTCAGGAATATAAAGGGCGTGAGATATGGCCTGATGTATCCTGCCACACTACGAGTGAGCTACGACAATAAAGAGCACCACTTCACTAAACATACCGAAGCTCTGGAGTTTGCACGTAAAAATCGAGAAGGAGCTGGATGAGGAAGAAGAAGAAGAAGCAGAGGGAACACAGAGAGAAGACGATGATGAGGAAGAGGAGGAAGAATAACGAACTTGAATTATACTCAACACTTACCTGATGCCGATTCACAACCAGCATTAAGGAGGAAGAATGATGAACTTGTAAAAGTATTGGACTTGGAGAGTTCAATGATTATTAACAATAAACTAATATATAATAGTATTAGTTCAGTACTAACCATTATTAATAAATATATGCGATACCTCCTTAAATAACCTAAAACGATAACAGCAAATTATATCAACAAAGTATTAATAAGAATGGAAATGTAACACCCCGCCCCTAAATATATTGCCCTTAAGGCATTTACGGAACTGGAAATACAAACATCTTTTGTTTTCCCCACGGAAGTCCGTAGTTTAACAGCCACGCTAGTGTGGCTTACACTAACACCACTTTATGTAGCTTTAGACACTCTTTCTTTCCTGCACCTTTCCAATAATATTACTAACTTTTTCTTTTCTCTTTTTTATATATATTTTTTTATATATTATATGTGGAATTATATTACTTTACTTTTGAATGGAATTATACAGTAGACTGGAGGGGATATGTATGTCAAATAATGTTATTAGTATTAGTTGATCATAAACTAGGGTGCGAAATTGGGATATATGTGCTGAGACATCTACTTCATTATAATCCACCATAACATCCCAATGCAAGACACTAACAAGAAAAAGGGGGGTGATGGAATCACCTTCTGTAGTTGGAATGTAAAAGGTATTAATGAACCAATCAAAAGATGTAAGGTTTTGGCGCAATTAAATAGAATACAAGCTGATATAATCTATCTTCAAGAGACTCATCTAAAAAAGGAGGCACAATATAGGTTAACGGCAAATTGGATTTCTAGGGTGTATCATTCATCATTCACTCATAAATCTCGTGGAGTTGCCATTCTTATCCTTACGGAATTCAATTTAAACATAGTTCAATAATAGAGGACCCAGAAGGTAGATATATAATAGTCACGGGTGAATTATACTCGAAGAAGGTTGTACTTATGAATATATATGGCCCAAATTTTGATAATCCACTATTCTTTAAGAAAATATTTAACACTATCCCTACAGTAACACAGAACAATCTAATAATTGGGGGCGACTTAAATTGCACTTTGGATAATTATTTGGACAGATCTTCAATCAAAAGGAAGGTTATTTCTAAATCAAGCGAATTCATAAATTCCTTTATTAGATCAGCTAATGTCAAAGATATTTGGAGAAATGTTAATCCTAATGGCCGAGAATACTCATTTTACTCGCCGGTATTTGGAACATACTCCAGGATAGATTATTTTCTAATAGATTCAAAACTTGTCCCATTTACGTATGACTCAAAATACCATAATATTATTATTTCGGATCATGCTCCATTAACATTTAAGATTAACTTAAAGTATATAACTAAAGGATATTCGCAATGGAGACTTAATCCTCATATATTAAACGATAAAAGGTGCTCAGATTATCTGGTTAAACAGGTTGAATTATTTTTTGAAACCAATGATAAACCTGGAATTTCATCATCTCTTTTATGGGACACATTTAAAGCTTTTATACGGGGTGCTACAATCTCAGCGCAGGCATATCTGAATAAAGAAAATGGAAAGATTCAACAGAAATTGGAAAATGAAATAAGGCAGTTTGACATGGAAAATGCTATGTCTCCATCTAGGGTTAATACATAATAAAATTGTAACATTAAAATACAAATTAAATGAGATACAATCAAAGTATGTTATCAAACCTTTTCAAAAGACCAAACAAATACATTTTGAATTTGGGGATAAACCGCATAAATTGTTAGCTTGGCAACTAAGAAAAAAAGAAGAAAAAATGATATATAAGGTCAAATCTGAACAAGGAGATATATTAACTTTACCAAAAGATATTAATGATAGATTTCAACAATATTATCAAAAACTATATACATCAAAAGTGACGGATCAACCCGAGACAATAGAAACGTTTCTCCAGAAATGTAACATTAATGGATTAGATCGGGAAGGTAGAGAATTATTAGATGCTGAAATATCAGCAAAAGATATTGAGGAATCAATTAGATCATTGAAGAATGGTAAAGCTGCAGGACCCGATGGTTTGGGGGTTGAATTTTATAAGAAATTTCATGATTTGATCGTCCCACGGTTACAAACTATGTACAAAGTTGCCTACGAACAAGAACAATTTCCAGAAACCTTAAAAGAATCCACAATTACACTTATTCCTAAGGCAGACAAAGATCCAGAAGACCCAGGATCATACAGAGCAATAGCTCTTTTAAATACAGATCAAAAAATATTAACAAAAATTTTATCTCAACGGTTAAGTTTAGTGATCAATAGATTAATACATCATGATCAAACAGGTTTTATTCCTAAACGTTACTCCACTTATAACTTAAGACGTCTGTTTAATATTATCTACTCGAAAAGAATGACTGATGTTGAATTAGCAGTTATATCCCTGGATTCAGAGAAGGCGTTTGACCAGGTTGAATGGCCTTATTTATTTAGGATAATGCAGAAATTTCAACTGGGAGAAGGATTTTGCAAATGGGTTCAAATTTTATATTCAGGCCCAACAGCAAGAATCCTAACAAACCAAATGTTATCAGCAAAATTCAATCTTTCTAGGGGTTGTAGACAAGGTTGCCCGTTATCACCGTTACTATTTGCACTCGCTATAGAATTATTAGCCGAAAGGATTAGAGTAGAACCAGAAATTTATGGATATAATACTAAAACTACAATTAATAAAATATCTTTATATGCAGATGATGTTTTATTGTATATAACAAAACCAGAGCTTAGCATCCCTAAAGTACTTGGTGATGAATGAATTTAGTGAGTTCTC
Source organism: Raja brachyura (assembly GCA_963514005.1). Next base: position 74,477,518 of record OY740790.1, read on the forward strand.
AGGATATAGAATTAACTGGAACAAAAGTGAAATTATGCCTATAACAGGAATTAAATTGAATAAATTACAAACATTTCCATTTAAAATAGCTAATAATCAAATTAAATATCTTGGAATTAATGTATCAAAATCATATAATTCTTTATTTAAATCTAATTTTCCTCAATTATTAAATAAATTAAAAACAAATATTTTATATTGGAAAACATTACCGATATCAATGATTGGTAGAATAAATGCCATTAAAATGATTTTTCTGCCTTAATTACTATATTTATTTCAAGCCATTCCATTATATCTTCCTAAAAAAATTTTTTTTTTAATTGTTTCTTTTGTTAATAGCTTCATTTGGGATTACAAAAATCATAGAATAAGTAAAACACACTTATGTAAATCTAAGATAAATGGTGGATTAGCTTTACCTCATTTTTTATATTATTTTTGGGCGGTTCAGATTAAGAACTTTAATTATTGGTTGATACAGATGGAACAAGACCCAGCTTGGTTAAGAATTGAAAAGGAAGATTGTTTCCCTTTCGACATAAGCACAATACTCCTTGCCCCTGGGGTGGTACAAAAAAAATTATATAAGGAAAACCCTATAATTTTACATAATATATGTACCTGGAAACAAATCATTAAGACTTTACATTTAGAAATTATACCACTTTGTTATACCAATTATGAATAATCCTATGTTTAAACCTTTGACATTGGATGTGGGGTTTAGACATTGGAAAAACGTAGGAATAATAAGGATAGAACATCTTTACAGGAATGGGAAATTCCTCTCATTCCAGGAGTTGAAAGAGATTTATGGACTGCAAGCAAATAATCTATTTAGATATTTACAAATTAGAGATTATGTCAAATTAAATACGCTAAATTACAGAAATAGAGAGCCAGGTATACTGGATGAAGTACCTAACAAGCATCCAACAACAGAAAAATTAATAGCATATATATATAATATTTTTTTGGACAGGGAAATGCCAAAAACGGAACTATTCCAACAAAAATGGGAAAATGAAATTGGTTTACCTATAACAGAAGATTTATGGGAAGAAAGCTTACAACGAATTCATCGCTGTTCGTTAAATTCCAGACATACTTTGATACAATTCAAAGTAATACATAGATTACACTACTCAAAAAAGAAATTAAATATAATTTTTCCTACTATATCACCATTATGTGATAAATGTCAGCACATAGAAGCCGATTTAAATCATAGTTTTGTAATATGTACAAAACTTAGAAGTTATTGGACTGAGATTTTTAAAATTATTTCCACAGTTTTAAAGATCACATTAAGCCCTGACTCAAAATTAATTATATTTGGGGTTTTAGATTCAAATCAAATTTTAACAGTAAATCAAAGAAATTTTCTGGATTACTGTTTAATAATTGGAAAAAAATTAATATTACAATTTTGGAAGGGACCATTATCCCCAACAATTAAAATGTGGACAGTGGAAATGTTGGAGACATTACAATTGGAGAGAATTAGATTTATCCTAATGGATAAACCTGAGATTTTTGAACAAATATGGTCTCCATTCACTGATTATATGAAGGGGTAGCTGGGCTCAGCATCGAAACTCAATGAGTACCCGGTGGAAAGATCAAACAAAAATGTTTAAGATCAGATTTATGTACTTGTCTCTATATATTATAATTAGAAATTGTTCCACTCATTGATAAGTTGTATACCGTTTTCTTTTCCAGAAGTATTTTTTTTTTGTTTTCGTTTTTTGTTTTTGTTTATTTTATTTTATTTTTATTTTTTTTTCTTCTCTCTCTTCTTTATATTAATCAACTATTATCATACTCTTATAATTATTCACTATCCTTTCTTTATACTTTTTTCACTCTATAAAAAAAAGTGAGGCCAATATATATATATTTTGTTAACATTTATATAATTTTGGAAAGATGTATCAACTATATTTGGAAAAAAATGCTATATTATTTGTTATATGTATGGCCTCTAATAAAAATATATTCCAAAAAAAAAAAAATGTTTGGGTATTTAACATCCATTCAATATTGTCATTGAATATACGTGACCTGGTGTCTGCCACTGTGTTGAGCTTACCCGGAAGATAGGTAGCTGATATCCAAATATTACGTTGTATGCACCAGAGCCAACAAAAGGGTAGATTCTTGTGAGTCCCATCTGCCACCACAACTAGAGTTGTTGTCAGTAGCTCCCCAGCCATGGGAGCTTGCGTCAGTTTGTAAATACACCGACGGGCGAGGCACAATGATGGGTTTGAATGAGTTACGAATGTTGTCAATCCACCATTGTAACTCAATTTTTGCCTTTATTGGCAGCTGCATAGGTCTATCAAAACGTCCAACATTCAATTTCAATGCTGAAATCTTGGATCTTTGCAAATTTTGATAATATAAAGGTCCAAATTGGGCAGCTGGAAAAGTAGCTACCAATTTCCCAATTACCTTGGCAGCATGTCTAATAGTTGGTGTACTGGCACGGACCAGATTATTACATGCCTCAATGATGTCCACAGCTTTGTTAATTGGTATGATGGTAATCATTTGATTGGAATCAACTGTGAATCCCAGATAGTCCATAACCTGTGATGGGCAGAACTTTGATTTATCTGGATGGATTATAAATCCCATTTTTTCAAATAATGAAACAGTGGCTGCGATTGCCGATTTTGTTGATTCCAGGGTATCTCCTACGATTAAGATGTCATCCAAATAAGCCAAAACCGTATGGTTTTGCTTTCTCAGTGTTGCTAACACTGGTTTTAGTAATTTGGTAAACAATCTGGGAGCTGTGGTAAGCCCATTAGGCAATGCTCTGTATTGCCAAAGTTGATCCATCCAAATAAACCTCAAGAACTTCCTGTGATGTTTCCGAATGGATACTGAATAGTATGCATCTTTTAAATCAATGCATGCCATGAAGCAGCCCTTAGAAACCAAAGATTTGGCTGTTTCAAACGTGTTCATTTTAAAATGGGTATATTTTACAAAAGTATTCAAATGGGTTAGATCAATAATGACCCGACACCCACCATCTTTCTTAGTTTTTGTGAAGATGTTGGATACGAACTCAATTGGTTTGTGAATCGTTCTTTCTATTACCCCTTTTTCTTGTAGTCTCAAAATTTCAGCATAGCCCTCCGCTGCTTCCTTATTGGAAAGTATAAATTTGCGATCCGGCATATGCTGAGACAGGGGAAGTTGTTCATTAATGAACTCGATTTCGTAACCCTGAATACTTTGTAATATAAACACTTCTGAAGTGATGGTATCCCATGCCTCCTTAACGAACCGTAATCTCCCACCAACATGTGAGGTTAAACATGCAACTGCATGAAATCCAGACCCCCTTACCTCCATGGTTACCGGCGGTCCCTGACATGCTTGGTGGGACGTGGAGGTGCTGGGTTTTGTGGCTGCCGCATTTTCCACGCTGGTCTCTGCGGGCCTTGCCCTAAAAAAAAGGCTTTGGCTGTTGATATTGCTGAAATTGCGGTGGTGCCGGCGTGTAGGTCCTTGCTGATTTTTGGGGTGGTCCCCGCGGTCTGGAGTATGGTAATCTCCTAGCCGCCTGCCTGCTTGAAGGGTGTGACCTCATTAGTCCCACTGTCCTTGCATGGTCATCTAAGTCTTTGACCTGCTTCGGTAGGTCCTCTCCGAACAATTGCCTCGGTGGTGGCATTGGGGATGCCCTACATAACCCTGCAAATTTTGGGTTTAATGGTGGCTTGATGGTGGCTTTGCGAAACGCATTTATTTCGTACTGCGTGTTTCATAATAACGCAAGGGCATCCTCTTGCTCAGTACTTAAGTCCATACCATCCACTGATCTCGCAAACGCAGTGATCCCCGATGTGAGCAACTTCAGAATCCTTTGTAATTTGATTTCTTGTGCTCTAATACCTGGGCTGATATTCCCCCAAATAGGTGTGTTCACTATAGGCACATTAAGTGAGTTGCAATTGTTCGGTGCCTTGTACCGACTCATGGCTTCAGCAAGGACCTGGTCCTGTAACTGATGATTAGTCAGGAAGTCAATGGTGGCAGCCAGTTTAGGTTTGAGGGGTTGACCCTAAGACTTGGGTAGTGCGAACTTGGATGCCACATCCAACAGTTCTTCCTGAGGAATTTCAGGTGCCACAGGTTCGCGAACCAGAATCTCTTCCTCTTCCCCTGGCTGCCTTGTACTTCCCATCGATGATGGGGATATATTTAACAGTCCCCTGGAACTGGGAACGTCCTGCTGTAGTAGATTTTGTTGCAGGATGCGTTCTATCATCCGTGCCATGCGTTCAATACGACCTTCTTCCCCATATGTGGATGAAAGGTCGAAGCCTTCAGACCCAAAGGAACTCCTGAGGCTCCTATCACTGGCCCATACCTCATCGAGGTGAGAATCCTGGCGCCGTGATATGAACTCGCTGCCTGCCGCAACTGTGGGGCTATGCGATTCCCGCGCGGACCTGACGCTCGTTCGCCGTCTTTCAGCCGAGAACGGCCCGCTAGCCTCAAAGGCCATATGCTGTGAGTAGTCGGTACCTGCCGCCGCAGCGTGGTGACCCAACGTCCGCGCGGGCTTGCCGCCTGTCCTCACGGACAAAGGTGACGTACGGTCACATCCTGCCACTAATGGGGGGTGCGATGACGGTGATGAGACTCCACCTGCCCGACTTTTGCTGGCCCTGCTGGGTGGTGAGTCAATACTGGCCCTGACTGGTATGGCAGTAGACCCTGGTCTCAAAGATTCACCTGTCCGCAGTCTTGCGGTTTCCGGTGAATTATCAGCCCTGGTAGGGCTTGACTGTTGAACAGCTCATCCCCTGGCTCTTCCTCGAGTTGCCCGAGTAGCTGGGGAGAAAGACCGTGCAGTAGCACGGGTAACCCGTCTGCTCATTTCAGCCAAAGTCTCCCTTCCAGTGGGAGATAACGAAATGGAGTCAGGATCTTGGACTACCTGCTCAGGTGCTGCGCTCCCACTTTGCTGTTCTGAGCACAGTTGTGTAGGTGGGTCGGGTCCTGTAGTCACAGGGCTGCACGATTCTCGCGCCATTTCCCCGGCCCGATTAGCGGGTGTTGCCGATGTAGAAAACAGCTCCGGGAAAAGTGGTCGTCGACTCCTCTCGGAAGTTCTGCGACCCGTATTCCTCCTATCCATGTTCCCTGTGAACAGAAAAAGTTCTACAACAGGGACAACTAGCTCAAGGTTGCCTAACACTTACCTGAGCGGTTCTTAAGAAGGGCTGGTGGTGAGATGCGCTCCACCTCCAGCCGTCGACTGCAAATGCGAGCGACGATATGTCGCGCATGCGTGCTGGCGGGGTCTTCACGAAGACACTCACGTGACTCCGAAATGAAATCCATTTGGAGACCAGAACTGCACGCAATACTCCAGGTGTGGTCTCACCAAAACCCTGTACAACTGCAGTAGAACCTCCCTGCTCCTATACTCAAATACTTTCGCTATAAATGCTAACATACCATTTGCTTTCTTCACTGCGTGCTGCACCTGCATGCCTACTTTCAATGATTGGTGTACCATGACACCCAGGTCTCATTGTATCTCCCCTTTTCCTAATTTGCCACCATTCAGATAATAGTCTACCCTCCTGTTTTTGCCACCAAAGTGGATAACCTCTATTTATCCACATTGTACTGCACCTGCCATGCATTTACCCACTCACCCAGCCTATCCAAGTCACCTTGCAGCCTCCTAGCATCTTCCTCACACCCAACACTACCACCCAGCCTAGTGTAATCCGCAAACTGGGAGATGTTGCATTCAATTCCCTCATCCAAATCATTAATATATATTGTAAATAGCTGGGGTCCTAGCACTGAGCCTTGCGGTACCCCACTAGTCACTGCCTGCCATTCTGAAAAGGATCCATTTACTCGTACCCTTTCCTTCCTATGTGCCAGCCAGTTCTTTATCCACATCAAGACTGAACCCCCAATATCGTGTGCTTTACGTTTGTATACTAATCTCTTATGTGGGACCTTGTCGAAAGCCTTCTGAAAGTCTAGATATAACACATCCACTGGTTCTCCCTTATCCACTCTGCTAGTTACATCCTCGAAAAATTCTATAAGATTTGTCAGACATGATTTACCTTTCGTAAATCCATGCTGACTTTGTCTAATGAATTCACCACTTTCCAAATGTACTGCTATTCCATCTTTAATAACTGACTCTAGCAGTTTCCCCACTACCGATGTTAGACTAACTGGTCTGTAATTCTCCGTTTTCTCCCTCCCTCCTTTTTTAAAAAGTGGGGTTACATTAGCTACCCTCCAATCCTCAGGAACTACTCCAGAATCTAAGGAGTTTTGAAAAATTATCACTAATGCATCCACTATTTCTGTGGCTACTTCCTTGAGTACTCTGGGGTGCAGACTATCTGGCCTTAGGGATTTATCGGCCTTTAATCCATTCAATTTACCCATCACCACTTCCCGGCTAACCTGGATTTCACTCAGTTCCTCCACCTTATTTGACCCCCCAGTCCCCTGCTATTTCCGGCAAATTATTTATGTCTTCCTTAGTGAAGACAGAACCAAGGTAGTTATTCAATTGGTCTGCCACGTCCTTGTTCCCCATTATCAATTCACCTGTTTCTGAGAGTAAGGGACCTACATTTGTTTTATCGAATCTCTTTCTCTTCACATATCTATAAATACTTTTGCAGTCAGTTTTTCTGTTCCGTGCCAGTTTTCTTTCATAATCTATGTTCCCTTTCCTAATTAAGCCATTTGTCCTCCTCTGCTGAATTTCTCCCAGTCCTCTGGTTGGCTGCTTTTCCTGGCTAATTTGTATGCTTCATCTTTTGTTTTTATACTATCCCTGATTTCACTTGTTAACCATGGATGCACTACCTTCCCTGATTTATTCTTTTGCCAAACTGGGATGAACAATTGTTGTATTTCATCCATGCAGTTTTTAAATACCTTCCATTGCACATCCACTGTCAACCCTTTAAGAATCACTTGCCAGTCTATCTTGGCCAATTCACGTCTCATACCTTCAAAGTTACCTTTGTTTAAGTTCAGAACCCTTGTTTCTGACTTAATTATGTCACTCTCCATCCTAATGAAGAACTCAACCATATTATGGTCACTGTTGCCCAACGGGCCACGCACAACAAGACTGCTAACTAACCCTTCCTCATTACTCAATACCCAGTCCAGAATAGCCTGCTCTCTCGTTGGTTCCTCTATATGTTGGTTTAGAAAACTATCCCGCATACATTCTAAGAAATCCTGTTCCTCAGCACCCCATCCCATTTGATTCACCCAATCTATATGTAGATTGAAGTCACCCATTATAACTTTTACCCTTGGTGCACGCATTTCTAATTTCCTGTTTGATGCCATCCCCAACTCCACTACTACTGTTAGGTGGCCTGTACACAACTCCCACTAGCGTTTTCTGCCCCTTAGAGTTTTGCAGCTCTACCCATATGGTTTCCGCATCCTCCAAGCTAATGTCCTTCCTTTCTATTGTATTAATCTCCTCTCCAACCAGCAACGCTACCCCACCTCCCTTTCCTTTCTGTCTATCAGTCCTGAAAATTGAATATCCCTGGATGTTCAGCTCCCAGCCTTGATCCCCCTGGAGCCACGTCTCCATTATCCCCACTATAGCATAGTCATTAATAGCTATCTGCACATTCAACTCGTCCACCTTATTACGAATGCTCCTTGCATTGAGACACAAAGCCTTCAGGCTTGTTTTTACAACACTCTTACTCCTTGTACAATTATGTTGACAAGTGGTCCCTTTTGATTTTTGCCCTGGAAACCTACCACCCCTTATTCTCTGTTTATTATTTTTTTCTTCTTTCCCCCCTACATGTTGGGTCTGAGTGCTTCCCTTCTCTGCCTCCTGCCTCAGACCCTGTCTACTGCCTTTCTCTATTTGAGTCCCTCCCCCCATCCGTTCTAGTTTAAAGTCCCCCCGGTAGCCTTTGCAAATTTCCCTGCCAGGATACTGGTCCCCCTCGGGTTCAAGTGCAACCCGTCCTTTTTATGCAGGTCACTCCTTCCCCAAAAGAGGTTCCATTGATCCAGAAACTTGAATCCCTGCCCTCTGCACCAGTCATTCAGCCAGGTATTTATCCTCCACCTTGCTCCATTCCTACTCTCACTGTCGCGTGGCACAGGCAGTAATCCTGAGATTGTTATCTTTGCGGTTCTTTTCCTTAACTCTCTTCCTAACTCCCTAAATTCTCCTTTCAGGATCTCTTCTCTTTTGTTACCTATGTCATTGGTACCAATATGTACCATGACCTCAGGCTCCTCTCCCTCCCTTTTCAGGATATCTTGGACACGTTCAGACACATTCCGGACCCTGGCACCAGGGAGGCAAACGACCATCCGGGTCTCCGGACTGCATCCACAGAATCGCCAATCTGACCCCTAACTATAGAGTCCCCTATTACTAATGCCCTCCTCTTCTTTTCGTTACATTTCTGAGCAACAGGGCCGGTGTCTGTACCGCAGGCCAGGTCGATGCTGGTACTCCCAGGTAGGCTTTCCCCCCCCCAACAGCACTCAAACAGGAGTACTTATTTCCAAGGTGTACAGCCACTGGTGTATTCTCTAGCGCCCGCCTCTGCCCCCTTGCCTCTCCTAACCGTGACCCACGTGTCTGCCTCCTGTGGTTTTGGAGGGACTACCTCCCTGTAACTCCTCTCTATGACCTCCTCACTCTCCCTGACCAGACGGAGGTCATCGAGCTGCTGCTCCAGGTTCCTAACACACTCCTTTAGGAGCCCCATCTCGACACACCTGGCGCAGATGTGGACGTCTGGAGGGCTACCCGACTCCGTGACCTCCCACATCTGGCATCCAGAACAGTAAGCTGCCCTGGCACTCATACTCCCCTTACCCTAGATACAACACAAAATACAATAAACAATACAAAAATACAATACAAAATACAAAGTACAGTACACTACAAACTGCTGGAATCTGACTGCCAATCAGCTGCGTACTCAAGTCCACCAATCAGCAGCTTCCTCAAGCCCAGTTAATTGATTGGAACGTTGGATTTAGAATGTTACGGATTTCCCTTACTGCTCGGACGTCACTCCTCCCTCACCAACGGCTCCTGGGCCTCTGGAGTTACAAGAGGAAACCCCCCCGCTCTTTGGACAATCGTCAGCTGACCAAGACCTGAATGAGTTCTACTGCAGGTTTGACAAGCAGAAACGTATCCTTGGTACCCCCTCCCCCCCCCCCTCCCCAACAAACACAGCCAGACCCCAGTCTGCAATGAATGGACCCTTCTGCACCCACTGCTCCCCATTCACCACTTCACACCCAATTACCCACACACTCTGTGCTGGACAACATCACTTCTCCATCATCAACAATAAAAATAGAGGAGATGGAGAGGATTTTCAGAAGACAAAAAAGCCGGAAATCTCAAGGACCAGAAAATGTTTCCCCGCCACTCTCCAGCTCACAGCCAAACAACCTGCACCGGTCTACACAGATATTTTTAACCAGTCCCTGCAAACTTGTGCTGTCCCTGCCTGCTTCAAAGTCTCCACTATTGTCCCTGTACCCAAAAAAGCAAGGATTACTGGTCATAATGACTACAGGCCTGTTGCACTCAGCTCTGTAATCATGCGAGGATTGTGTTTGTTGATTTTAGCTCTGCATTCAACACCATTGTGCCAGAGCTACTACACTCCAAACTTTCCGAGTTGACTGTGCCTGAACCCCTCTGTCTGTGGATCACCAGCTTCCTGACAGGCAGGGAGCAGCATGTGAGGCTGGGAAAGCACATCTCGGACCCGCAAACCATCAGCATAGGAGCACAGCAAGTCTGCGTACTCGCCCCTCTCCACTACTCTCTCTACACCAATGAGAATACCTCCACTGAATCCTCTGTCAAGCTTCTCAAGTTTGCGGATGACACCACCCCGATTAGACAGATCCAGGATGGGGAGGAATCTGCCTACAGACAAGAAGTATCACAGCTAGCCTCCTGGTGTCACCGTAACAACCTGGAGCTCAATGCTCTTAAGACAGTGGAATTGATTGTAGACTTTAGCCGAGCTCCCCCTCCCCTGACCCCACTCACCGTCAACAACATCATAGTCATATCATTGGAGTCTTTTAAGTTCCTGAGAACCATCATCTCCAAGGACCTTAAGTGGGGGGCTACCATCGACTCCACAGTCAAAAAGGCACAACAGAGGATGCACTTCCTGCTGCAGCTGAGGGAACACAATCTGCCACAGGCAATGGTAGTCCATCTCTATACGGTCATCGTATAGTCCTCACCTTCTCCATCATGGTCTGGTTTGACTCAGCCACCAAGCAGGACACCTAGAGGCTGCAGCGAATCATCCGATCAGCTGAGAAGGTTAATGGCTGCAACCTTCCCTCCATTGATGAACTGTACACTGCAAGGGCCAGGAAGCGAGCGGGTAAGATCATCTCTGACCCCTCTCACCCTGGCCACAAACTCTTTGAATCACTTCCCTATGGAAGGTGACTCCGGACCGTCAAAGCTGCCACAGCCAGACATAAAAACAGCTGTTTTCCACGAGTAGTAGCTCTACTCAATAACCAAAAATCTGTAGCCTCCTTTTGCTCTGGTATTTTATTTAAATCACATGTTTAATCAATAATGTTTTATAATTAATGTTTAATGTTTTATGTCCCATTCTTAACTGTCATGTTGTCACTTGTGGACGGAGCACCAAAGCAAATTCCTTGTATGTGAATACTTGGCCAATAAACATATTCATTCCGACATTATCATTGTCAATCATATCCTTTAGGAAAGACGTATATTCCTCATGAAATTTGTGTATTCGTGCCAAACCTGCGTTTCTCTTCATTCTCTTCAAAGCACATGAGTTAATTCTGGATCTCCATTCAATCAATAACCCGCTTCCATAGCTTGTTTCCCTCATTCTGGCGTTTCTCCAGAAATGCAACACGGGCCTCTTTGTTGAGCTTAAGTTTGTCTCTTCGGATATGTTGGCTTCTCTCCGCCACCTTGTGGCTCCTCTGACTAACTTGCTCCATCTTGCTCCATGGATTAAACAGGTTTTAGCAGACTGCCAAATCTGCTAGTTGCACAAACAGGACCTCTTCAATTTGCATCTGTCTTATTGATAAACATTCAGCCGTGTTCTATAAACACCCGATAACAATCCAAAACAAATCTGGACATTTAGAAAACTTCCAATTATTTTCGAACTAGACAAGTGACTTTGGTTCAGAAAGAATGTATCTTATCTCAACTACAAAACAAATCAATGACAAGCACCTGGATTTCAGTTTTACTTCGGAGTCACGTGAGTTACTTCGAAGCCCCGCCAGGCGCATGCGTGACATTACGTCCACGCATGTCGCACCGAACAGGCTGGAGAGAACAGCTCCACCATTGGTAAGTAGGAACTTCACAGGTAAGTGTTTTAAAAACTTTGCCTAGAAGTATTTAAACTCCGTAAAGCTGGCTCGAGCAGTCAGTAGGAGCCGGTGGTATGGAGCGGTCATGTAGGAGAGTTCGCAGCAAACGTGGATCCAGCGATGCGGATTCGCAAATTAGATCGGGTCGGGAGATTAGAGAGGCAACGTCGGTTCCGATACCGGGTGCTGTTTTACCGACAGCCGTTATACCAGCTAGTGAACTTTCCACACCAGCTCCAGGGACTCAGGAGCCTGAGGCCACGGATAGCCATAGGAAAGCTAAAAGAAAGTCTATCAGACCCGTTTTGTCTGACGGGTCTGAAGAAGAAGGAGACTCCCCTCCGGATAATAAAAGAATGTGGGGAGAATGCAAAACATGGAAAAAATGCGCCAAACTTTGATTAACCAAGGGTCAAAGGCCCCATTGATTCCCCAGACAGCTGCTCAAGGAGGCCCATACGAGGAAGAATATGTGGAGTATCAGCAAGGGGATTTCCTTCCAGCACCTTGTATAGGACTGGAGGATGCCTCCCTACAGTATGATTTGGGAGAAGCAGGGCAGGATGAAGCTGACCCTGATTCTGGTGTCCCTGCTCATGTGCATACACCAAAGCATAAGAGTCACGCTCCGGGTTTCCCGGAAATAGTTTTGCTATTCCGGAAGGGACTGGTGAGGCAATGGACGAGTATCTTGCCAACAATGTAAATTATTTGGTGTCTCACCAGCTCCAACAAACTATGATGCCAGAGACTACTGGTAAATATAAAACACCTGTCAATTGGGCATCATTCAAGGTGCCCACGGTGAAACCTGCAATCTGGGCACCCATGAGTGCATCTATGAGGGGACAGGAGGTTCGGTTTCAACACGTCCTCCAACTGGTGGCTGCAGCAATTACTGCATTTGTCAAAATGGTCAAAGGCACAATGCTCACGCAAACCCAGAAAGATATGTTGGCCCTTTTATGCAATGCATTTTTTGAGGTGAATTGCATCAGGGAAATCGTCATCAGGCCAACACTAAATCAAAAATTTGCTGCTTTATGTAAGGCGACTAATGTGCAAACACCTGAATTCCAATTGGGAGCAGACCTCGTCAAACAAATTCGAGAAATCGATGATGAGGCTAAGACAATTGGTTTAATGAAGCCAAACATCTCAAGGCCACCGATGCGAAAGCCTGGTTTAATGTACCGAAGATCGGATCCAGGTGCTGGGCCCAGCAGGGGGAGGCCAGTGGGGCAACAAGTTTACCCACCGAGACAGACCAGCTACAACCCCAATATGGGCAGGCAGCAAACTTACAGGCCAACTGTAGAGGTACAGGGAATTTTTGTTAAGGATAACGTTTCTGGTGGACAACCTCCTATTGGAGGTAGATTACAATTGTTTTATAATGAATGGTGCTGCATAACGTCTGATATGTTTTACCAATTAATTTATCTCAGGAATAGATCCACCTCAACAGCACAAGCCTAATAAAATGTTGGTGTTTTCTGCTCCAGAGACTGAACAGGTAAACGATGAGATTAAGAATGGATGCAAAAAAGGAGTGATTGAGAGAGCCATTAATCATCCTCAACAATTTGTGTCGAATATATTCCCCAGACCTAAAAAAGATGGGGGTTGTAGAGTAATTCTGGACCTCACTCACTTAAATTCTTCTGTTCTATATAAGCATTTTAAAATGGACACCTTCGTTACTGCTAAACAGCTGTTATCACAGGGCTGTTATATGGCAACTATTGATTTGCAAGATGCATATTATTCAGTGCCAATTCTTGCTCATTATCACAGGTACTTGAAATTGAATTGGATGGGACAGCTGTGGCAATACAAAGCATTGCCTAATGGATTAATTTCAGCCCCTAGGCTATTTACAAAATTGTTAAAACCTGTGCTGGGGCTATTGAGGGCCCATGATCACATTGTCATGGCTTATTTAGATGATATCTTAATTATCAGCAACACTAAAGAGTCAGCTGAAGAGTCGGTTGCAGCAACCAAAAATGTGTTTGAAACATTGGGGTTTTTGGTCCATCCATGTAAGTCCAAGTTACAGCCAACCCAAAATATTGATTATTTGGGATTTCTTATTGATTCAGTTGATATGACAGTAACATTACCAACAGCCAAGGTTGTGGATATTGCTAATGTCTGTACTTGCCTCACATAAAAACTTTATCCTTCCATCCGAGAAGTCGCTAAGGTCATTGGGAAATTGATAGCAGCTTTCCCTGCAGTACAGTTCGGACCTTTGCATTATCAACATTTGCAAAGAGCTAGAGAACAAGCACTAAAAGAGCATGCAGGCCATTTTGATTCGGTTATGCAGTTACCAACCACAGCTCTAGCAGAATTGCAGTGGTGGATTATTAATGTTAGTCAAACTACCAATAACATTTTGGTGCAGGAACCTTCAGTGGTCTTACAGGCTGATGTAAGCGCTCTCGGATGGGGGGCTACGGACACCGAGTCTAGCTGTGGGGGTAGATGGAATGAACAAGAAGGTTTGATTCTCCACAGACAAGGGATAAATTATTTGGAATTAATGGGGGCATTTTATGTGTTAAAAGCATATTGCTCCACAATGAATAATTTTCATGTTCAACTCCAGATTGATAACACCACGGCAGTGGCATATATTAATCACATGGGAGGAGCAAGATCAGTGTCATGTGATAACCTGGCTAACCTCATGTGGCATTGGTGTATTTCAAGGAACGTCTGGGTTTTAGCCATCTATCTACCAGGTATAGACAATGTGGTGGCAGACAATAGGTTGCAAAAGTTCAATGACTATATAGAATGGATGTTGAATTCAAAAAATTTCAACAATTGTCACTCGATTTGGGTTGCCAGATATTGATCTGTTTGCATCCAGATTGAATCACCAGTTGCCTAAATATGTTTCATGGGAGCCGGATCCAGGAGCAGTAGCCATGGATGCATTCTTGTTACATTGGGGGCATTCATTCTTTTATGAATTTCCTCCATTTTGTCTGATCACGAAATGCCTCACCAAAATAGAGCGTGACTCCGCCACAGGCATTTTGGTGGTCCCAGATTGGCCAACACAACCATGGTTCCCATTAGTACTCAGAATGATGATTCAGCCATTCATGACGATTCCCAGCTGCAGTAGTTTGTTGGTGCATCCAGTTACAGGAGAAAGTCACCCGTTGCATGACCGTATTAATTTGTTGGTCTGCAGGTTCTGACCAGACTGTTCCAAGGCCTTGGATTGTCGAAAAGGACCATGGATGTTAGGTCTGCAGCCTGGAGAGATAGCACTAAAAAACAATATGTGGTTCACATAAAGAAATGGGAAATGTTCTGTGTACAATCAAATATATCTTATCATACTGCAAGCATATGTGATGTGTTGGAGTTCCTTGCTAAATTGCATTTTGATGAGCACTTCAGTTATAGTGCCATTAACAGTGCTCAGAGTGCTTTGTCCTCCTATTTAGGGCAATTTTCAGAACAACAACCTATCGGGTCTCATCCTTTAGTATCCCGATTAATGAGAGGAATTTTTAACAAAAACCTTCCTAAACCTAGATATACAGAAATCTGTGATATCAGTATAGTTCTCACAATGCTTCGGCAAATCGGCTCCAATTACGTCATTATCTGTGCAGAGATTAACTCTTAAGTGCTAATGGCGCTGGTTTCAGCACAACGTGTACAAACATTACAATTGTTACGAATAGATTGCATCCAATTGTCTGTAGATTACATTACATTTTATGTCTATGATTTAATCAAACAAAGCAGGCCAGGAATTGCAGGAACCAAGGTGACCTTTAAAGCATATCCTGTTGACCAAATGTTATGTGTAGTTAAACACTTAAGCCAATATATTGAGTTAACAAGGAGTCTCAGAGGTTCTGACCGTTAGTCACAAAAAGCCATATAAAGAGTGTCAGTACAAACTATTTCTAGATGGTTGAAGCAGGTTCTGAATTATGCTGGAGTAGACACTCATGTATTTAAATCTCACTCCACCAGGGCGGCATCGACATCCGCGGCGAAGGCTCAGGATGTGCCGCTAGATCAAATCCTCGCGGCCGCAGGATGGTCTAGAGAATCAACGTTTTCACAATTCTATGACAAACCTGTACAGACAGCGCCACGGTTTGGGCATGCTGTTTTGGGTTCCATTTAATTCATTTGCTTTGTTTTATATCATTGTGTGGAGTGCATCTACGGCATGAATACACAGAGCTTTGAAATCTTCATGTAGTAATTCACGTGACTCCAAAGTAAAATAGTAAGATTAAATGAGAACTTAACAGTTTGAAGTTTGATCCTTATTTTATGAGGAGTTACGTTGAGGGATTACGTGCCCTCCGCTCCCACCCTCATAATCTAAGACATCATCTGGTATTTCTAGTCTTCTAAAAGCCTTACTATGTTACTTCGGCTATTTGTTTTCTGTGTTTTCACGCCGCTGCTTTGAAGTATGATGCGCATGCGCCTGGCAGGGCTTCGTCACGTAATCCCTCAACGTAACTCCTCATAAAACAAGGATCAAACTTCTCGTTTAAGTTCTCGTTTAATCTTACTATTTTACTTGCTCTTGGCTGCCTTCCAAAGCTTAGCAGAACTTGCTTCTAATACTTCCCCAGACTCTTTATCAGAGCCTGTCATTTTACTTTAAAATATGACATTTTCGAACTTTCACAGCATCTCGTTAAGAAGCTGTTCTAATTAAAGCATTCCGGCTTTGAAATTTACAGCATAATACAATATCATTCTACTCACGTTGTCCAACAGTGAAGTTTTCAATCTTTAGATAAGTCGCGTGGCTGTCTATTATCTCTCCAGTGATTCAACCCAATCTTCAGTTCCTCTTCTATGGGACCAATCTTCTACCTCCTGGCTGTAAGGTTGCTTTGAACTAGATGTAGTGACAGATTTTCATATAATTCAAGGAATCTTTCCTCTAGCTACTATGTTTGAAGACAGGGGTTAGGAGATAATAATCGATACACATTCACGAGCTCTCCATGAGACATTCAATGCCGTCCAAAGATAAATCTTCAAAACACATTCTCTTAATTAATAGGTTTTTTTATTGTCGTAGTAAAAACAGTAAGATATTCATCCAAACTTCTTCTTGTTTGAGTACATTTTGATCTTACTCGTAGTCAAACTCGTGCATGGTGGAACTCGTGCATGATCGAAAGCTGTGATATCTCCCCCATGCTTCTTCAAACTAAACTAAAAACTACTAGTTGTTTAAGAAGGAACTGCAGATGCTGGAAAATCAAAGGTAGACAGAAATGCTGGAGAAACTCAGCGGGTGAGGCAGCATCTATAGAACGAAGGAAATAGGCAACGATTCGGGATGAGACCCTTCTTCAGACTGATGTGAGGGTGGGGTGGGGGGAGCGGGAAGAAGAAAGGAAATGCAAATGGTATGTTAGCATTCATAGCGAAAGGATTTGAGTATAGGAGCAGGGAGGTTCTACTGCAGTTGTACAGGGTTTTGGTGAGGCCACACCTGGAGTACTGCGTACAGTTTTGGTCTCCAAATCTGAGGAAAGACATCCTTGCCATAGAGGGGGTACAGAGAAGATTCACCAGACTGATTCCTGGGATGTCAGGACTTTCATATGAGGAAAGATTGGATAGACTCGGTTTGTACTCGATGGAATTTAGAAGATTGAGGGGGGATCTTATAGAAACCTACAAAATTCATAAGGGGTTGGACAAGCTAGATGCTGGAAGATTGTTCCCGATGTTGGGGGAGTCCAGAACAAGGGGTCACAGTCTAAGGATAAGGGGGAATTCCTTTAGGACCGAAATGAGGAAAACATTCTTTACACAGAGAGTGGTGAGTCTCTGGAATTCTCTGCCACAGAAGGTAGTTGAGGCCAGTTCATTGGCTATATTTAAGAGGGCGTTAGATGTGGCACTTGTGGCTAAAGGGATCAGGGGGTATGGAGAGAAGGCAGGTACGGGATACTGAGTTGGATGATCAGCCATGATCACATTGAATGGCGGTGCAGGCTCGAAGGGCCGAATGGCCTACTCCTGCACCTATTTTCTATGTTTCTATGTTTCTATGGAAGAGGTGGAGAGAGTGGGTGGAGGGAGAGCTGAGAAGGGGAGGAGAAAGTATGGACCAGCTGAAATTAGAGAAGTCTATGTTCATACCGCTGGGGTGCAGACTACCCAAGCGAAATATTAGGTGCTGCTCCTCCAATTTACGGTGGTCCTCACTCTGGCTATGGAGGAGGCCCAGGACAGAAACGTCCGATTCGGAATGAGAAGGGGAGTTGAAGTGCTGAGCCACCGGGTGATCAGGTTGGTTATTGCGAACCGAGCGGAGGTGTTGGGCGAAGCGATCGCCAAGCCTATGCTTGGTCTCACCGTTGTAGAGCAGCTGACACTCGAGCAGCGGATGCAATAGATGAGGTTGGAGGAGATGCAGGTGAACCTCTGCCGCACCTGGAAAGACTGCTTGGGTCCTTGAATGGAGTCAAGGGGGGAGGTAAAGCGAGAAATGTGGCATTTCCTGCGGCTGCAAGGGAAAGTGCCCAGAGAGGTGGTGGTTCGGGTAGGAAGGGACGAATTGACCAGGGAGTTACGGAGGGAGCGGTCTCTGCAGAAAGCAGACAGGGGAGGAGATGGGAAGATGTGGCAAGTGGTGAGATTGTGGCAGTCCCAGGGGGTTAGGCCACTCCTTGGGTCATCCCCCTCGCGACCACCGGCCTTGTTTCCTATTTAAATTTGCTTACCTGCAGCGACACCCGCCCGACATCTACCTGCAGCTTGCCACCGATACCTTTGCCGACATGCAGGCGTTGGCAGAGAACGACCACCAGCTATGGATTTCCTGCCAGTGGGACCTGGAAGCGCTGGCCATCCTTCCCACGGCGTCGGGAGGCTCGCAGCTGGTCGGGGCCGCTATCGACCGCGTCTCCGCTGCTCCCATCGGCCCCCACGGTGAAATCCGGCAGTCATCGGGCATTCCAGTCCAGGCACGTCTTTCCAGCACGGCCCGCGTGCAGTTCCACCCAATGCCAGCAGAGGTCAACACAGCCTACTTCACCTGCAGGGTTACACCAAAAGCTGGAGAAACTCAGCGGGTGCAGCAGCATATAAGGAGCGAAGGAGATAGGCGACGTTTCGGGTCGAGACCCTTCTTCAGACCCTTCACCTGCTGTTCCACCAGACGCCGGCAGAAGGGGTTGGGGCTATTACCATCGTCGCTGGGAGCTGCAGCCAGGCAATGTCGCCCACCCTGTTCGTTCCCGGGGAACGAAGGGGCTGGACGTCAGTGATTCCTTCGGCAACCAGTCATATTGCGCATGTTGTTCCATTGTTTAAAAAGGGTTCTTATTTTTTCACTTAAGTTTTTATTGCTTTTATGTATACATAAATAAAATACAAATATAACAACAAAACATACAACAATAAAGTGAAACGTACAACAGTGTAGCGGGGGGTTCAGTTTACAATTAATGATGCAGTATACAGAACTATTTTCATATTAAAACATTTTCCAATAACTTACATTATTGCCAATAAAATTACAGTGTTGATGTTTTTATTTCTATACCTAATCCATTTGTCCCATTTTCTGTTAAACTCGTCTTCTTTCACTCTTAGAGAATATGTCATTTTCTCTATGACAAATATTTCCTGTACTATGTCTAACCATTGTCTAAGTCTGGGTGTGTCCGCTCCAAGCCAGTTTCTTGTAATGGCCTTTCTGCCAGCTGTGAGTAGGAGTTTAACCAAGTAATGATCTTCCTTCGGCACCACTGCATTTATATTTCCCAGGTATAAAATGGAACACTTCTTGGTGACTATATATCCTAATACCTCCGTTAATTCTGAATTCACTCTGTCCCAAAATGGTTCTATTTTTGGGCAACTCCAGAAGATATGTGCATGATTTGCGTCTGTTTGACCACATTGCCTCCAGCATGTTTGCTGCCTTAGAATTTGCTTTTTATGTTAGGCGTAATAAAGAAACGAATCAAATGTTTCCAATTAAATTCTCTCCAATTTTGTGAATTAGTGGATGTCTGTAGTGTTACGCACATATGATGCCATTCTTCTTCTGAGATTGTAATGTTCAATTCCTTTTCCCACAAATTTTACATAAAATGTAGTTTTAGCTTGACATAAAAAGGGTTCTAAGAGTAAACCTAGCAATTATAGACTTGTTAGTTTGACGTCAGTGGTGGGAAAATTAATGGAAAGGATACTTAGAGATAATATATATATATAATCATCTGGATAAACAGGGTCTGATTAGGAAAAGTCAACATGGATTTGTGCCTGGAAGGTAGTAAAGAAAGCTTTTGGTATGCTGGCCTTTATAAATCAGAGCAGTGAGTATAGAAGTTGGGATGTAATGTTAAAATTGTACAAGGCATTGGTGAGGCCAATTCTGGAGTATGGTGTACAATTTTGGTCGCCAAATTGTAGGAAAGATGTCAACAAAATAGTAAGATTAAACGCAAACTACCAGTTTGAAGTTTGATCTTTATTTTATGAGGAGTTACGATGAGGGTTTTCGTGAGTGACTTCGTGAAGACCCCGCCAGCACGCATGCACAACATTCTTCAAAGCAGCGGTGTGAAATCACAGATAGTAGAACTGACTGGAGATAGTAAGATTAAGAAAAACTAACATACCAGTTGACCTTATGACCATGCCTCCAGTCGGGTATTATCAGTATTCCTGATGCGGAATCTAACTGGATTTTCCGCAATACCCAACTGATGAGGCAGAAAGGGGGAAATGCATAGAAGACCAAGTTCCCGCAATGTAGCGAGAAAGCGTCCATCGCTACTGCCCCAGGGTCTGGTTCCCAAGAGACATATGTTGGTATCTGATGGTTCAATCTGGATGCAAAGAAGTCGATATCTGGTGTTGCATACTGAGCTATAATGTTAGCAAATATTTGGGGGTTCAACATCCACTTGGTGTTGTCATTGAATATTCATGACCTGGTGTCCGCCACTGTATTAAGCTTACCCAGAAGGTATGTAGCTGAAATTCAAATGTTTCTTTCAATGCACCAGTGCCAATTCATCACAAGATACCAACTTGATACCACCCATATGGTTTAAATATGCCACCACTGTGGTATTGTCTATCTGCAGACGGACATGCGTATGATGCATATTTATACAATAAGCCGGTAGTCCGTGAAATGCTCCCAGCATTTCCAAATAGGTTATACCTCGTAATTGGTGCAATGTAGATTCGTGCAAATCCCATCTAGAATCATAGAAAATCATAGAAAATAGGTGCAGCAGTAGGCCATTAGGCCCTTCGAGCCTGCACCGCCATTCAATATGATCATGGCTGATCATTCAACTCAGTAACCTGTACCTGCCTTCTCTCCAAACCCCCTGATCCCTTTAGCCACAAGGGCCACATCTAACTCCCTCTTAAATATAGCCAATTCCAGCGAGTACAAGCCAAGTCCATCCAGTCTTTCTTCATATGGAAGTCCTGCCATCCCAGGAATCAGTCTGGTGAACCTTCTCTGTATTCCCTCTATGGCAAGAATGTCTTTCCTCAGATTAGGAGACCAAAACTGTACAGTAAGCCCGTACAACTGGAGGTGGTGTTGGTAGCTCCCCAGCCGTGGGCGCAGGCGTCAGTTTGCAACACGACTGAAGGGTTTGTAACTGCGATGGGATTAAAACAATATCGGATGCTGCTAATCCACCATCGTAGCTCATTTTTTGCTTTGGTTGATAGCTGCATAGGTCTATCAAAATGCCCAGCATTAGTTTTTAGTGCTGAGATTTTTGCTCTTTGCAAATTTTGATAATGCAACGGTCCAAATCGTGCAGCTGGAAATGTAGCTACAAGTTTCCCAATTACCTTGGCAGCATGTCGAATAGTCGGTTTTTTGGCGCAAGCAAGGCTATTACATGCCTCTATTATATCTGCCGCTTTGTTATTTGGTAAAGTGATAATCATATGATTTGTGTTAATCGTGAATCCCAGATAGTCCATAACGACGAAAGGTGTTAGCGTAGATTTGTCTGGATGGATGACAAATCCCAGCTTTTGGAATAGTGACTTGGTGGTGGCGTAGCGCTGGCTTTACACAATCCCGCAAATTTGGGGTTGAGCGTGAGACGGATAGAGCTTTTCCTGAAGCAATTGATCTCATATTGCGCATTGCAGAACAGGGCTAATGCATCCTGCAGCTCTTCCATCATGTCCGCACCATCAACTGACCTGGCCAATGCAGTAATCTCTGAGGTCAGTAGTTTCAGAATTTTCTGAATTTTCAATTCCTGTGCCCTTATCCCGGGACTTATATTCCCCCATATGGGTGTGTTGACGGTGGGCACATTCGGGACCAGGTACTTGGCTGTGGTCTCGGAAATTACCTGTTCCTGTAGTTGGTGAGTGGTCAGGTAATTGATGCTGGCTGCTAGCCATGGCTGAAGAGGTTGCCCTTTCTGGGACAGCTGTGCAAATTTAGACACCATTCCCAGAAGTTCCTCTTCCTGCATCCCATGCAACTTTGGGTCTTCGGTCAACCTCTCCTCAAAGCCAGGCAATCCCTGACTTCTGGCGCTCCCTTCCGAGGAGGGAGAGATGTTGGACTGTCCTGGAAAGGGGCCTGTCGTGGACCTGTGTGATCCACGGGACACATGCTCCTGTTGGAGTAGGTCCCTCTGGAGCAGCTGCTCCATCATCCGCTCCATGTGGACAATGCGATCGCCGTCGCTATCTGCGAACGGCAGGTCATCTTCCCCAGATTCTGCTGAATCAATGGGGCTATAACCGCCAGTCCGCACCCAGTCGGGGTGATGTCTATGGGACTGATGTGGTAAAACGTCGGTGCCAGCCGCTCCAGCAGGGCTACGCGACTCCCGCGCGGATCTGCCGCCTGTCTGTGGCCTTCCGGACTGAAACGGTGGAGAGTCGGTGCCTGCCGCTCCTGCGAGGCTACATGTCTTCCTGGTAGATCTACCACCAGTCCGCGGTCTTCCGGACTGTGGCGGTGGGGAGTCGGTGCCTGCCGCTCCATCGGGGCTACTCGACTTCTGTGCGGTTTTACCGCCAGTCCACAGTCTTCTGGACGGTTGCGGTGGAGAGTCGGGACCTGCCGTATGAACGGGGCTGCCCAATCTCCGCACTTTTTCGCCGCCAGTTCGCGGTCGTGCAGACTGAAGCGGTAGAGAGTCGGGGCCTGCCGTAAGAACGGGGCTTCCCAGCTCCCGCGTGGTCCTACTGCCAGTCCGCAGTTTTCTGGACTGTTGCAGTGGAGAGTCGGGGCCTGCCGACTAAGCGGGGCTCACCTACTTCCGCGCTGTCATCTCGGCCCGAGGTACGGGTGCTGCCGAAAACTCAACGGCCAGCTCCGGGGACTTTGGCCGCTGAACTCGCTCCGAAGTCCCGTGGTCTTCCATGGCATGCTTGGAAGCAGCCCTCTTTTTGCTCTGTGTTTTCTCCATCATGAAGTCTCTGTAAAAGATTAACAAATACAGAGATCAACCAACTCAAGGTTAGTAAAAACTTACCTGATGGTCCTTTTTAAGCTGCCGGCAGAGGAGCTGCGCTCCCCCCCCAGCTTGTCAACTGCAATGCGAGTGACGATATGTCACGCGTGCGTGCTGGCGGGATCTTCATGAAGTCACTCACGAAGTCACTAATGTTACAGAGAAAGGTTGAACAAGATAGGACTTTATTCTTTGGAGTGCAGAAGGTTAAGGGCCGACTTGATAGAGGTCTTTAAAATTATGAGAGGGATAGACAGAGTTGACGTGGATAAGCTTTTTCCATTGAGAGTACGGAAGATTCAAACGAGGACATGATTTGAGAATTAAGGGACAAACGTTTAGGGGTAACATGAGGGGAACTTCTTTACTCAGAGAGTGGGAGCTGTGTGGAAGGAGCTTCCAGTGGAAGTGGAGGCAGGTTTGGTTTTATCATATAAAAATAAATTGGATTTGCAGGGCTCTCGCTTATCTTTTTTTCCCTGTTGCCAGCTAGGCAACCTTGACAGCTTTTTAGGTTGCCAAATGACAGTTTAGGAGGTCATTTAAGACGGTTTGCATGACGCGTGCGATAATGTGCCCGGACGAAGTGCATAGTTACCAGTCAGAATTATGCTCAATGAAGCATTCACATATTATGTTCAAGAAGGAACTGCAGCTGCTGGAAAATCGAAGGTAGACAAAAGTGCTGGAGAAACTCAGCGGGTCAAGCAGCATCTATGGAGCGAAGGAAATAGGCAACTTTTCAGGCCGAAACCCATCAGTCTGAAGAAGGGTTTCAGCCCGAAATGTTGCCTATTTCCTTCGCTCCATAGATGCTGCCGCATCCGCTGAGTTTCTCCAGCACTTTTGTCTCCATTCACATATTATTTCTGCTTCAAATAACTCACAAACTAAACATATTCACCAATCAAGACATGATATATACCACAATGACATGCAGCAAAATTATAATATATTATCTCAACTCTTTTTACATATTGCAATTAATGCAATTTCTATTGGTTCTTTCCACTTGCAAACAAAAATGTGGTTGGATTATTCAGCAAATGATGAACCTGTGTCAATAAATCCTGGACCATGGTAACATATATGCTTAACCATGCACACTACAGATTGAAGCAAGCATGTTTTCTGTGAAGGATTGAAAATTACCATGACATGGCCATAGCTGGATTATTATTGCTATTGGCACAGAAACACTCTGGCTTCCCACATAATTTATCCATAACAAAATATACAGGTTGCAAGGAAATTTTATGGTAATAGCTGTTAAAACCGACTATACCGATCTGACAGGTTAAACATTACACTAACTGACAAGAGATGGCCAAAGGACATAACTGCAGCAAATGTTATTTTGGTAATATGTTTAAAAGTGTCAAAACAAATAATAACATTGGGAATTAAAACACATTTGATTGCATTCTGTTATCAAACATAGTCAATGTTCGCTCTTAAGACCATGAAGTGCAATAGGTTCAGGGGATGTGTGAATCAGTGCGGGATGGATAAATGGCGGGGGGGGGGGGGGGTGTTTGAGAAGGCAATCGGTGCAGAATGGATGGATTGAGGCAGGTGAATTAGTACTTGTTGGTTGGAGTATGTAAAATTGTGAGGGGAGAGCACGGGGGATGTCAGTGGTGTTGAATGGGGGATCAGTATGGGATGGTTGGGGGGGGATCAGTACGGGATGAATGGGGGGTTCAGTATAGGATGAATGGGGGTAGACAAAAATGCTGGAGAAATTCAGCAGGTGAGGCAGCATCTGTGGAGCTAAGGAAATAGGCAACGTTTCGGGTCTTCAGACTGTTCCCCCCATTCTTCTTGAATGGGGGGACCAGTACAGGATGGATGGGGGGGGATCAGTACAGGTGAATGGGGGGGAGGGTCAGGACAGTGTGGATCGGAGGGTCTGTGCAGGACGATTGGGGGGTCACTACAGGATGAATGAGGGGATCAGTATAGGATGAATGGTCGATCAGTACGGGATGAATGAGGGGATCAGTACAGGATGCATGAGGGTATCAGTACAGGATGAATGGGGGATCAGTAAAAGATGAATGGGAAGATCACTACAGGATGGATGGGGGGTTTGGTGCAGGGTAAATGGAAGGTGGGTCTGTTCGGGATGAATGGGAGGATCAGTGCAGTATGAATGGGGGGGAGAAGTGCAGGATGGATGGGAAGGGGGGTCAGTACAGGATGAATTGGGGGACCAGTGTAGGATGGATGGGGGTTGGCAGGAGAATCAATGCGAGGTGGGTAGGGTGATGAATAGATTGGGGGGGGTAGATGGGGAGGGGATGTCAGTGAGGACTGAATAGAGGAGTGAATGGGGATCAGTGCGGGATGGAGAGGAGGGGTCCCAGGATAAGAGGGGGGGAGTACGAGAGAGAGAGAGAGAGAGAGAGAGAGAGAGAGAGAGAGAGAGAGAGAGAGAGAGAGAGAGAGAGAGAGGTCGTGTTTTCTTCTCAGCTCTGCAGTTGAGAAGGATTGGAGCAGCCTTTCCAGGATTTTGCCGTTGGAGAGGGCACAGACCCAGGGGGGCTTCATAGTTCAACTTATTGTTGGGCTGTTGAAGCTTTTCTCTGGTCTGGGGAGCCTCCATCTGTGTGAAGATTCCTGAGTTTCTCCACATTGTCGAGGGTGCGGTTGGCGTTGGCGGATTGCCAAGAGTGCCTGTGATCTCCGTGGGCTGAAGTTGTGCGGTGTCTTTGTCGTTTTTGGCTCCGCTTCTCTGCCCTAAAGTCATTTTGCTCAGTGCGGCTGCCTGGCTTAATGTGAAGAAGGTACTTTTGCGTCCAGCGCGACTGGGATCGAGTTTCCCGTAAGCTGCTCTTGGCTGTGGATGAACCTGGGGACTTTCCTGCTTCAGCTGGAGGTTTCTGTTTTCTGCTGCCTGTCTTTGACTGTGACTGTCTCTGGGACTTAACTTGGAGCTGTGCTGCTGAGGTGCTTGGAGCTGGTTTGTGCCTCTGTGAGGATGGCGATGGAAGGGGCGCGGCCGAAGGTCCGGACCTACGCAGCGACGGCATCAGTGGCGGGTGCGAGGCCATCTGAGCTTGAGCCTCATGTTGACTTGGATGGGGACAGTTTTGGTATTTCTGTTCAAACTGGGCCTATGATGTCGAGGGGGGTAATTACGAAGGCCATGAATGAACTTCTTGGGAGGGGGGCTATTGTCTCTTCTGAGCTCGAAAGGGGAAAGGTGGAGATGATACTTAAGACCCGGGAGTGTGTGGCCCGAGCGTTGGAGGAGGGGATCTCAGTGGGGGGGGTCCACGTACAGGTGGATCCGTGGGTATCCAGGGTGAGACCGGTTCTCCTGCGGAGCTGCCCCACTTATTTTTCGGATGCAGTGCTTATTCCACACCTGTCCAAGTTTGGGGAGGTGCGGTCTAAATGTTTTCGTCTCTTGCATCCCGGGGGGGACCCGGAGGAAAAAGGGGTCTTCAGTTTCAAGAGGAGGGTGTTCATGAAGGTGGGTGAGGGGGATGGTGCCGAGGGGTGTTTTGAGGTGGTGCATAAGGGTGTACCCAGAACCGTGCGTTGGAGTTGGGGAAAGGCACGGTGTCATGCGTGCGGCGAATTTGGACATCTCCGTAGGGAGTGTCTTTTTCGCGGGGGCACTGCTAGAGGTTCTAGTGTAGTGGCCCAGGAAAGCGCTGCTGGCCCATCTGGGGTGGCTGGTCAAACCTCAGCGGCGCGGGGTGGTACTGCTGACCCGGCTGAGGTTGCCAGTTCTGCCTTGGTGACCCGGGGTGGCAGTGCTAAGCCTTCTGGGTCCAGAGGTTCCGCTTTGGGGACCCTGGGCAGTGAGAGCCCAAGCCCCCCACGTCCCCTACGTCTTGCGCCTGTGGCGGTGGATGGAGGTGGGGCGCAGGAGGAGGGGAGTGTTGAGGGGGGGTTTTGGGAGAAGCAGGGGAAGCATAATAAGAAGAAGGAGAGGGATAGGGCTGCCCGAGCGAAGAAAGTGCAATCGGGTGAGTTTGGCTCCAGTGTGGTGCAGACTGCACCTGCTGGGGCCCAGGGGGGAGTTGTGGTGGCTCGGAAGGGGGGAAAGAAGTCTAAACGTGTGGGTGGCAAAGTGGTTGGGGGTAATGTGGAGGCGGATGACCCTTCCCTTATGGAGGTTACCGCACCTCCGCATGCGAGTGGGACTAAAAGGAGGCATTTGCCTGGTGAAGAGGAGGAAGGGCGTGGGTCCAGAGCGAAGGGGATGTCTTTCTCCGGGCTTTCCACCACTGAGGTGGCTGAAAGTGGTCTTGACCCGGTGTCTTCTGGGTCGGTGGTTGGGCCTTCTCTTCATGGATCTACAGCGGGTGTCACCGGACTGGGTGCTGAAGTTGATTCCGGTGGAGTTGTGTCCACTGGGCGGGAGTCTGTCCCTTCATCTCAGGGGCCCTCTGAGGGAGTTATCTCGGCGGATGCTGTGGTTAGCTCCCTTGGGTGTGTACCCTCTGGGTCGGATGAGGTCCCCTCGTTTCAGAGGCCTACTGAGGGTGCTAGCACGGTAGGTGACGTGGTTGGCTCCTCTGGTAGTGTGCCCTCTGTGACGGGGGATGTGCAGAGTCAGGATGAGGGGGGAGTTTCGGGGGTGTTGTCGTTCAAGTCTGTGCTCCATATCAGTGCCAGTGGAGGTGCTGGGGGGCGGGATGCCTCACCGGATGAGTTGTCTGGGGTGAGGTTAATGGCAGGTGGTGATTCTCTGGGTGATGCCTGTGGAGAGGGCACTCTGGATGATGTGGAGGTCAGGGCTGTTATGGGACGTGATCCTCTTTCAGACTCCGAGGGTGCCAGTGTTCCACAGGCCCTGGGGATGCCTCTTGTTGTTGCTTCCCCAGGCCCGGAGGAGGAGGGTGATGGTAGCGGGCAGGAGCCCAGCCATTCAGAGGGCTGCGAGTCTCAGGTAGGGGTGTTGGGACCCACCCCCAGCATTGATCCGGGTGGTCGTGTCATGGCTGTGGAGGAGGATAGCGATGCGGCCAGTGGGGGGGGCTCAGAGAGTGTTGTGTCAGACAGTTCTGGTCTTTCTGAGGTTGTTGATTCAGGTGCGAGCGGGTTGGCTGAGAGCCCAGACTCCAAGGCCGTGTCTGAGGCGAAGCTTATTGTTGAGGTGCGAGAGTTCTTAAAAATAAGTCGTGCTCCCAAAACATTATGGTGGGCCATTACAAGGAGATGGGAGGATTGGCTAGATGTGCGGGAGAGTCTCGAGGCTATCCTTAGTAACAAGGATAGTGGTCTTTCTGACTCGGATTTGGGGCAGTTTTGGGGTTTGTTGAAGGTCCTCAGAAAAGGACCTCCTGTGACTACAGGGAGTGTGAGGGTCACAATCTAATGTGTCTACACATTCACAGTAGCTACATTAAATTTAAATGGGAGTAGAGCGAGTTTTCGAAGATTTCAGCTCTTATCAGCCCTAAGGGAGGGGAGATTTGCAGTTTGTTATCTGCAAGAGACACATACCGTTGCTAGTGATGAACCTACCTGGCAACTGGAGTGGGAAGGGAGGGTTTATATGAGCCATCTCAGCTCAAATTCGAGTGGGGTGGCTTTTCTGTTGGCCCCAAATTTTCTGCCAAGCATTTTAAAAGTGCAGGAAGTGGTGCCAGGACGTTTGCTCCATCTGGCCGTGAGCCTGGATGGCATGCCGTTGCATTTCATTAACGTGTATGCCCCTAGCTCCGGCACGATGCAGGCCGGCCTGCTTCGGGAGGTGAATGCTCTGTTGGGCACTATTGATAGGGGAGAGTGTGTCTTCCTTGGTGGGGACTTTAATTGCACACTTGAGGTGCGGGACCGTTCTGGTACTCAGTGTGCGCCTGCTGTAGCGAAGAAGCTGAGAGGCTTGATTGACTCCTTTGAGTTGGTTGATGTTTGGAGGGACCTTCACCCTGATTCCACTGCTTTTTCGCGGAGGTCTGAGGGCGGTGGTTCCCGCATTGATCGGTTTTATATTTCCCGAGCGTTTGTTTCCCGTGTCTCAGCGGCCTCAATGCGGCTGGTGCCGTGCTCGGACCATTGTCTGGTGCGTGTGGATTTCAATCCAGCGTGCGCTCGGGCTGGGTCCGCGTACTGGCACTTTAACAACAGGCTGCTGGAGGATCGGTGTTTCCGGGAGTCATTCACTCGGTTTTGGGTGAAGTGGAGAGAGAGGCAGAGGTGCTTCTCTTCCCTTAGGCAGTGGTGGGATGTGGGTAAAGCTCACATCCGTCTCTTTTGTAAGGAATATACATGGGGGTCGACTGGGAGGCGGGACTCAGCGGTCGAGAAGCTGGAGAGGGAGATACAGGACGCTGAGTCTCGCCTGGGTCAGTTTGGTGAAGACTCCAGCGAATGGGGAGAGTTTCAGAGGAAGAAGGAGGTTTTGAGGAGTCTGCTGCTTGAGCGATCTCGAGGCGCTTATGTGAGGTCTCGGGTCCAGATGCTGCACGAGCTGGACCGAGCGTCGCCTTTCTTTTTCTCTTTGGAGAAGGGGCGGGGAGCTCGAAAACAGCTCGTGGAGTTGCTTGCAGATGACGGCTCCTCTGTCACTGTTCCAGAGAGGATTAATGCCTTGGTTAGGTCCTTTTATGGGACCCTGTTCTCTGCGGAAGGATTCAGTGTGGAGGCTCAGCAAGATCTGTGGGAGGGTCTACCGACCGTAGATAGGGGGGAGGCTGATCTTCTTGATGGCCCCTTATCTTTGGAGGAGTTGACTCGCGCCTTGCATCAGCTCAGGAGGGGTAAGTCCCCCGGGCTGGATGGGTTGACGGTGGAGTTTGTTAGAGCATTCTGGGACGTCCTAGGGGGTGACTATATGTTGGTTCTGGGGGAGAGCCTGGCGACTGGAGTGATGCCTCTCTCGTGGCGTAGGACGGTTGTTGTCTTGCTGCCTAAGAAGGGCGAACTCCGTTTGTTGAAGAACTGGCGTCCAGTCTCTCTCCTTTGCACAGAATATAAAATTTTTGCACGGGCAATGGCAAATCGCCTGGGCTCCGTGCTGCATCAAGTGATTCATCCTGATCAATCTTATACAGTCCCTGGCCGGTCCATCCAGGATAACATCCACCTGGTTAGGGACCTGATTCATTTAGTCCAGGGTACTGGTGAGTCAGCTGCTTTTCTGTCTCTTGATCAGGAGAAGGCTTTTGATAGGGTAGAGCATGAATACCTATTTGGGACGTTGCAAGCGTTTGGGTTTGGACCACACTTCGTGGCCCGGGTCCGGCTTTTGTACGCTGCTGCGGAGTGTCTTGTAAAGGTTAATGGCGCGGTGCTATCTCCTTTTCATTTTGGGAGGGGGGTCCGCCAGGGGTGCCCTATGTCGGGCCAGTTGTATTCGGTCTGTGTGGAGCCGTTCCTGTGTCTTCTTCGGAGGAGGTTGACAGGCCTGGCCCTACCTGGCCCGCGGGTTGAGGTGATTCTATCGGCGTATGCCGATGACGTACTTCTTATGTTCACTGATCCTGGTGACCTGCGGAGGATGCGTGACTGCCAGGAGATATTCTCGGCTGCATCTTCTGCTAGGATTAACTGGAGTAAGTGCTCTGGACTTTTGGTGGGTCAGTGGCGGGTAGACTCCCTGCCGGAGGAGATGGCATTGTATGCGTGGAGTACCACGCACCTCCTCTATCTGGGGGTGTACCTGAGTCCCACTGAGGATGTTTGGCCGGCAAACTGGCAAGAGTTGGAGACGAAGGTGGTTGCTCGGCTGGGGCGCTGGTCAGGCCTGCTTGGAGTTCTCTCCTTTCGGGGGAGGGTGCTGGTCATAAACCAGCTGGTGGCCTCTATGTTATGGTACCGGCTGGCTACTCTTGTCCCGCCCTCTATATTTGTAACTGCTATACAGAAGAAGCTGGTGGATTTCTTTTGGGGAAATAGGAAGCATTGGATTTCCGCGGCGGTCCTGAGTCTTCCGTTGGAGGAGGGCGGCCAGTCCTTGGTGTGCGTGCGCACCCAGGTGACGGCTCTCCGTCTCAGGACTCTGCGGAGATACATGTATGTAGAGAACCCTCCCAGATGGCACGCTCTGGCCACGTATTTTTTTCGTCAGGGTCGTTGCCTAAGGGGGGTCTCGCGGCTCCCGGTGGCGGGTGTCAGTCGACCCGCTCTAAGGGGCTTGCCTGTTTTCTATAGGGATGTGTTAAGAGTGAGGAATTTGGTGGTGTTCAGCCAGAGTGTTGTTCCACGAGGAGAGGGGGATGTTGTGGCTGCGGGTGTGGCTGGTCCTCATCCTGTCATGGTGGTTGTCGAGGAGAGGCGCGAGCCTAGAGTGGTTCAGATAGAGCTTACCCCTGCTCCGTCAGATCTGCTCATCGGGCCTAGGCTTCGGGATATTTCTCGGCCTCCGGCTCCGCATAATCTGAGCTGCCTTTCTGAGATGACCAGCATGCCATTTTGTGATGCAAGGAGACGCGCACTGTACAGGATGCTCCTGCACATTCTGAACCACCGTGCCTTCGTCTCCCGTCCTGACTCACCATGGAGGACGGTGTTACCATCCGAAGGCGGCGGGGGGCCCCAGTGGGGGTCCTTCTATAAGGGAGTTGTACCCCTTTATATTGGGGACCTGGGGTGGAGAGTGCTGCATGGAGCGGTGGTTTGTAATAAACTTTTGAGTCGGTTCACGGGCTCGTCTGCCGCATGTATTTTCTGCGGAGAGGAGGAGACCGTATTCCATGTGTATATGGAGTGTGTGAGGTTACTGCCCCTGTACCAATATCTGAAGGGGCTGTTCCTCAAGTTCTGGCTGCATTTTAGCCCCACAATCCTGGTGTTTGGACACAAGGCGGGGAGTGGGGAGAGCCGAGTGTGGGGGGGGGACTTACCTGTCGGTTTGCTCCTTGGCCTGGCCAAGATGGCCATTCGTGGGTCCAGGCAGCGGGCGGTCGACGGTCTGGCGAGAGTCGGCTGCCTGCCCCTCTTTCGGGCCTACGTCCGTGCACGTGTGTCCCTGGAGAGGGAACACGCGGTGTTCACGGGGACTCTGGAGGCCTTCCGTCAGCGCTGGTCGCCGCGTGGGGTTGAGGCGATTATAAATGAATGTACTGTTGTACTACAATGATCTGTTCATTATAGTGTGATTTTTGATTGTGTTTTGATGTGTTGTATTTTATGATTTGTGTTGAATAAAGTTTTTGAAATGAAAAAAAAAAAAAAAAAAAAAAAAGAGAGAGAGAGAGAGAGAGGGAGGGGGGGGGGGGAAGGGGCAGAGGTGGGGAGGAAGGAAGGTCAGCGCTCTTCGGACAACATAATCCGCTGCCTTGGCCGTCCCTGTCCAACGCCAAAGTGCCGCTGCCAAAGGGGGAGGCGGTTGGGAACTCATCGCCACCGCCTCCCCTCCTCCGCCAGCCAACAGCAAGGTGCGGGGCTGAGCGGTGCAGCTCAAAGATCCTACAGCTATAGGATCTTTGGTACAGCTGCTTCAGTTGGTGGAAGGAGGACTCCTCCTCCCTCCCCTCCCTCCCTCTCTCTCTCCCCCTCTCCCTCCCTCCTCCTGGCCTTGGCGTGCGAGAGAGGTTGTATTGAAAGCGCTGTTAACAGATTTGCAGGCAGCGGCTGTTATCAGGGCGATAGCGGCCGCTGCCTGCAAATCAAAAGATACTGCTGCAAATCCACCAACTGCGCTTTCAAAACAACCTCTTTCGCATGCCGAGGCCGGGAGGAGGGAGGGAGAGGGAGGCCTCCTTCCGCTGGGCGGGTGCGGGAGGAGGAGGCGGTCGCGGCCGCTGTTCGAGACCCGTCATTCGCTCCTACCCTTTGTCACCCTGTACCTAGTATCTTTGCCCCGCAATCAAAGATACTAGAGGAATACAGCCGCCGCCGTCGACACGAGACGTCACGCTCCTATTCTCCAGAGATGCTGCCTGACCCGCGGAGTTACTCCAATTTTTTTATGTCTATTGGTATAAACCGGTATTTGTTTGCCGAGCCGGGCAAAATGAGTCGGCGTTTAGGTTGCCTGGCGGCACTTTGGGTGGCCATTGGCACCCGGGCAACTGCTAATTTCGAGCCCTGATAGGTATATGGATGGGAAAGGAATGGAGGGTTATGGTCTGAGTGCAGGTAGATGGGACTAGGTGAGAGTAAGTGTTCGGCACGGACTAGAAGGGCCGAGATGGCCTGTTTCCGTGCTGTAATTGTTATATGGTTATATATTTATCGCGTCTTTGCCTGGCACCGCTGCACTGGGGGTCGATTCCTCGTGGACACAGGAGCGGAAGTGAGTGTTCTGCCTCCCTCCATCGCTGACATCCGTGCGGGAAAACGCGGCTCCCTCCTCACCGCAGCGAACGGGAGTGCTATTCGCACCTACGGAGTTCACATCATCTCCCTTCCGCAGCTGCTTTTCGTGGCCATTCGCCATCGCCGATGTTTCCCAGCCGCTACTGGGCGCCGACTTCCTTTGAGCCCATTCACCCCTCATGGATGTCAAGCGGCAGGCGCCAGTCTTCCTCCGCGTTGGTGATCCGGTTGCACGCCCTGATGGTTACCTGTCCTCTGTGGATGCAACTTTTGCGCACATCCTGGCAGATTTTCCGGACATCCTCGAACCCCACTTCCGCTCCTCTGCCCCCAAGCATGGGGTGGAGCACCACATTCCTACTACCGGCCCGCCTGTGCATGCCCGGGCGCAACGTCTCGTGCCAGACAAGCTTCTGGATGGAGGCGATGGGCATCAAGCGACCCTCCGATAGCCGTCACCGCTCCACATGGTCCCCAAAGCGGGAGGGGGCTGGCACCTGTGTGGGGATTACCATTGCCTGAATGATGCAACTGTCGCCGACAACTACCCGGTCCCGCACATTCAGGACTTCAATGCCCATCTGATCGAAGCATCGGTGTTCTCCAAGGTGGACATCGTGCAAGGGTACAACCAGATTCCGATCCACCCCGACGATATCCCTAAGACAGCCATTATAACGCCATTTGGATTGTTTGAATTTGTGCGGATGCCGTTTGGTTTGAAGAACGCTGCGCAGGCCGTTCAGCGGCTTATGGCCTGTGTGTGCCGTGGTCTGGACTTCGTATTCGTGTACTTGGATGACATACTCGTGGCCAGTTGTTCGCGGCGGGAGCACTGCATTCATCTCCGTCAGCTGTGTCAGCGCCTCAGTGATTTTGGTTTGTCCATCAACTCGTCCAAGTGCTGTTTTGGGGTGACGACCGTCGACTTCCTCGGCCACCGCGTAACTCCACAGGGGATGGTGCCTCTGCCAGCCAGGGTGGATGCTGTCCGCAGATTCCCCCATTCAAAAACACAGTTAAGGGCCTCCAGGAATTCGTGGGGATGGTCGCCTTTTATCACCGTTTCTTGCCGGCAGCAGCCGCAATCATGCGTCTGCTTTTCCACCTGATTGCTGGTCAACGCAGGGACATTGAGTGGTCCGAACAGTGGGATTCGAGAGTGCTAAGGAGGCACTGGCTGTGGCCACGATGCTCGTCCACCCACGAGAGGACGCTCCGACCGCCTTGACGGAGGACGCTTCTGAGGTTGTAGTTGGAGCAGTGTTGGAGCAGTTCGTTGACGGATGCTGGCAGCCACTCACCTTCTACAGCAGGCATCTCAGAGATGCTCAGCCCCGTTACAGCGCTTTCGACCGCGAACTCCTTGCCCTGTATCTCGACGTACGCCACTTTCGCTACTTCCTGGAGGGGAGGCCTTTTACTGCATTTACGGATCACAAGCCGCTAACCTTTGCGTTTGCCAAGGTTTCAGAGCCGTGCTCTGCCCGGCAGCAGAGGCAGTTAGCGTATGTGTCCTAGTACACCACCTCCATTCGCTTTGTGTAGGGCAAATACGACAGGGTGGCCGACGGCTTATTGCAACCTGCGTTTCACACGTTTCTCCCTAATCGCTGAGGGTACTAATTATTCCGCCCTGGCAGCCGCACAGCCGGTCGACGAGGACATGGCCGCCTATCGGACAGCGGTATCAGGTTTTCACTTGGAGGACGTTGCCTGTGGTCCTGGGGGCGCAACGCGGCTGTGTGATGTCTCCACTGGACTTCCGCGACCCATCGTCCCCGTCGCCGGATGGCAAAGGGTGTTTGAGGTGCTCCATGGACTTGTGCATCCCTCCATCCGGGCGACAACGCCCCGTGTAGCCTCCCGCTTCATGTGGCACGGGCTGGGGAAGGAGGTTGGATATTGGGCACACACTTGCATCCCGTGCCAGACCGCCAAGGTGCAGCGACACCTGCGTGCGCCGTTGCTGGAGTTCACCATCCCTTGGCAGCGGTTTGACCACATTCATGTGGACATCGTGGGGCTGCTGCCGCCATCCTGGGGCTCGACCTATCTCTTCACCTTGGTGGACCGCTTCACGCGGTGGCCTGAAGCCATTCCACTACCTGATTCATCAACGGCCACGTGCTCGAGCCACGGTGGCGCACTGGATCGCCCAGTTCGGGGTGCCGCTGGACATAACATCCGACCGGGGGCCTCAGTTCACGTTGGAACTGTGGTCGGCCATGGCACGTCTCCTGGGGGTTCGTGTACACCACACGATGGCGTATCATCCGCAGGCAAACGGGCTGGTGGAGCGGTTTCACCGCCAACTCAAGGATGCCCTGAAGGCACGGCTCAATGATTCGGACTGGGTGGATGCTCTCCCGTGGGTTTTGCTGGGGATCCGCACCGCACCCAAAGAGGACTTGGCCTCCCCTCCGCCAAGTTGGTGTATGGGTCTCCGTCGACGGTGCGCATGGAGTTCGTCCCGCCGGCACGGGGCCAGGTGGCGCAGCCGTTAGATGCTGGCGCGAGTGCCAACATCTCGTCATGGGTCCTTCCGTCCACATGTTCTCTCTGCTCTGGAGGACTGCCAGTTCATCTTCCTTCGCAGGAATGCTCTCAAACAGCTCTCCAACAGCCGTACAAGGGTCCCTTCTGGGTCCTAGAGCATGGCTCATCTACATACGTCCTGGACATGGGGGGGGGGGGGGGGGGGGGGGTCGGCATGAGACTGTTTCGGTTGCGCGGCGGACGTCAGCGCGTATTGACATTGATCGGCCGGTGCTGGTAGCGCGGCCCAGCAAGCGAGGGCGCCCTCCGTCTAGCGGATCTGCCGTAGGATGGGGTAGAGTTGGGCTCCGTTGCAGGTCTGGGTGAGTGAGGATGGAAGTTTAGGGAGTGTCAAAGCGAGGTCCTGCTGGTGCCGGTGCAACGCAGCCAGAGTAGATCGCAGAGCACGGAAGGTGAACTGCTGTGTATGGCGGCAGATAGCCAATCGGTATCTATAGTCCGGATTGGGTCCAAACTGGGAGGTTGGGAACTGGAGCTGGAAACCATGAGGTATAAGATGGAGGCGCAGGCAAGTCCCGAGCAAGCTGTGGTACCGTGTTAGGATGTGGTCGTGGTTAGAGAGAAGGGGGATTCACAGGGGGGGGGGGAGGGGGGCGCAATGAGATAGGAGGTTGTTAAACTGTCTTCGGAGGAAGGAGAACTTCTTCAAAGTAGGCATACCTTGAGGAGATTTCGCAGTGGAGTAGACAAAATGTTTAAGAAGGAACTGCAGATGCTGGAGAATCAAAAAATTACTAGCGACTGCACGAGAATCCCAGCCACAAACATGCCTCCAACTACGTGAAAATCCCACCCACATAATTACAGGAGGATAAAATTTAAAGGTAACTGGTTATAGTAATAACATACTGTGTTAAGCTAAATGGCTACTACAATGAAGGTCCAATTCTATACTGCCATCGTAGAGTCTGTTCTTACCTTCTCCATCGTGGTCTGGTTTGGCTCAGCCACCGAGCACGACATCCAGAGGCTGCAGGGAATCGTTCGATCAGCTGAGAAGGTTGTTGGCTGCAAATTTCTCTACATTGACGAACTGTACACTGCAAGGGCCAGGAAGCGAGTGGGTGAGATCATCTCTGACTCCTCTTACTCTGGCCACAAACGGAAGCACTTTCCACTGGAAGGCGACTCCGGACTGTCAAAGCCACCACAGCCAGACATGAAAACAGCTTTTTTTACCACTAGCTCTACTCTATAACCAAAAATTTGTCGCCTCCTTTTGCTCTGGTATATTATTTCATTCCCATGTTTAAACTATAATGTTTTATTGTTAATGTTTTAATGTTTATGTTTTATTCTTAATTGTTTACTGTATGTCGTGTTGTCACTTGCGAGCGGAGCACCAAGGCAAATTCCTTGTATGTTTACATACTTGGCTAATAAAGGTACAATTATTCATTCATTAACCAATCCACCTCAGACACCTATTGGTCATCGATAATTATTATTGCCTCAGTTGGTGTGGAGTCAGTGCTGGCTGTTGTTCAAGGCTGCAGGAGAGGAGAAGAAATCACTGTTCCTGCAAAGTTACATTTGATTGCGTTAACTTTACGTCAATATTTCATTGTTGCCACTTGGAGAGAGAGAGAGAGAGACAGAAAAGCATCGGAGGTTTCATTCTCAGTGATTACCATACATAAAACATTGGTCGCAGCAGGTCTGGCAGAGTCAGACAGAGAGGATGAGATGGAGACTGGAATCAGTGCTGGCTTTGGTCATAAACACACTGCAAAACATAGTCACGGGCTCGGAATTTTGTCAGTGTGCGAATCAAACTCTGTGCAAACCCATCACTTCAAGCCACGTCCAAGTTGAGGTGAGTGATGAAAAATAACTGAGTTACTTCCAACTTTTTATGTCTATCTTAGGTTTTAAACAGTATCTGCAGTTCCTTCTTACACATAAAATAGTACAGTACAGGAACAGACCCACCGGCACACAATATCAGTGCCGAACATGTTGCCAAGTTGCATTTGAGAGCATAGGTGCCTAAAAGTATAAAAGTAATCTAAAAGAGATTCCCCAGGCTAATTCATATGGGGAGATGGTTGGCCTATTATTTAAGGCCAAATAAATTCCATTTGTGTCTTTTGTTGAAGAAGACTCAGGAGAATGAGGTGTGAGCTTATTGAGATCACATTGTATGGCCTGGACTGTTCTTCTGCTGTACTGCCCATACATTCACTGAGACAACATGCAAACTCCACACATTGGAAGGCAGTGACGGGATCGGTCAAAGTCAGCATGGATTTATGAAAGGGAAATCATGCTTGACTAATCTTTTGGAATTTTTGAGGATGTAATAAGTAGAATGGATAAGGGCGAGTCAGTGAATGTGGTGTATCTGGACTTTCAAAAAGCCTTTAACAAGGTTCCACGCAAGTGATTAATGGGCAAAATTAGAGCACTCGGTATTGGGGGTAGGGTATTGACATGGATAGACAACTGGTTGGCAAACAGGAAGCAAAGAGTAGGAATTAACGGGTCCTTTTCAGAATGGCAGTCAGTGACTAATGGGGTGCTGCAAGGCTCGGTGCTGGAACCCTCGTTGTTTACAATATATATTAACGATTTAGACAAGTGAATTCAATGTAACATCTCCACGATTGCGGATGGCACAAAGCTGGGTGGCAGTGTGAACTGCAAGGAGGATGCTATGCGGCTGCATGGTTACTTGTATAGGTTGGGTGAGTGCGCAGATGCAGTCTATTGTGGATGAATGTGAGGTAATCCATTTTGGTGGCAAGAACAGGAAGGCACATTATTATCTGAATGGTGTCAGATTAGGAGAAGAGGAGGTGTAACGAGACCTAGTTGTGCTTGTAAATCACTCACTGAAAGTAAGCATGCAGGTAGAGAAGGCAGTGAAGAAAGCTAATGGCATGTTGGCCTTCAATGCGAGAGGATTTGAGTTTAGGTGCAAGGAGGTCGAACTGAAGATGTACAGTGCACTGGTGAAACCGCAACAGAGTATTGTGTGCAATTTTGGTCTCCTAATTTATGGAACGACATTATTGCTCTTGAGGGAGTGCAGCGTAGGTCCATCAGGTTAATTCCCGGGATGACGGGACTGACATATGATGAAAGAATGGGTCGACTGGGCTTATATTCACTGGAATTTAGAAGGATGAGAGGAGATCTTGTGGGAACATATAATATTCTTAAAACATTGGACAGGGGAGATGCAGGAAAAATGTTCCCGATGTTGGGGAAGTCCAGAATCAGGGCCAAGAATAAGGTGTAGGCCATTTAGTACTGAGATAAGGAAAAACATTTTCCCCCAGAGAATTATGAATTTGTAGAATTCTCTGTCACAGAAGGCAATGGAGACCAATTCACTGGATGTTTTCACGAGAGAGTTAGATTTAGCTCTCAGGGAAGCAAGGGATATAGGAAATTTTATTCAGGGTCTGAGCAGATATTCATGTAATTCTATGATATTGCAGGGAACGTTATTTTCTTAATTACTTTGAATGACAATTTTATATTTGTTCCAGCTCTTCACATTTCACCTGAACAAAAATGACTGGGCGCAATATCACTGGTCGAAGATTACAACAATTGTAGTGACTGATGAGATGGAAGATGAGCTCTACTGTATCGCCCATTCACATAACATTAGACTTGCCTTGAGAGGTAAATCTTTGGGTGGGAGATTGCAACCTTCACGTGGTCCACCCTGTTTCATCGAATGCAATCAACCTGGTGTGCATAAAATGAAATAGAAAAAGTTGTCCTACAACTTTAGTCTGTGCACGCCATATGCAAGAAGAAGAAGGTAACTCATTGTACCACAGATGATTGAGTGAATACCATCAAAGATCCAAGGGTTAATTAAGACCGGTGTAGAGCTGAATTTAGTCGGTATCGCAGCACATTTTATTCCACCTGCCGTGCAACCATCTGCTCTACGAGCATTGACCCGGTGACCATTTCGCCAAACACTTGCGCTCGGTCTGCCTAGGCCTCTCGGATCTCCCAGTTGCTAACTATTTTCAGTTCTCTTCCCATTCCCTTGCTGACATTTCTAGCATGGGCTTCCTCAATTTCTAGAGTAAGACCACACACAAATCCACAACCCCCCACCTTTTTCCCTTCCATTCTCTCCCCTCTCTCTTCCCCATGTCCCACCTGGTTGCACATCCAT
Source organism: Raja brachyura (assembly GCA_963514005.1). Next base: position 74,517,406 of record OY740790.1, read on the forward strand.
TTCTCTCTTCCCCCTATCACTTGCTTTGGCTTCACAATTCACACTTCTTCCGTTCTTATCTAACTCTTTTTGTTTTTTCATCGCTGCCCTTTGTTCGTCCATCTGCTGATCACAACCCCCCTCACCCACATCTACTCACTAGGGTTTGTCCTGCCCATCCTCTGGTCCCGCTTTCACCCACCACAATCAGTCTGAAGAAAGGTCACAACCCGAAGCATCACTTATCCATGCTCCTTAGTGGAGCTGCTTGGCCTGTTGAGTTACTCTTGGTTCTTGGTTACTTGGTCCTCCAAAATATTCCAACTGGAATTTAAACTGGAGGTGGTGAAGGGAGGGGTTTAGCCAGAGAGGGTTATTGGGAAGAAAGTGCCACTTTAAATTTAGTTGCATCTGGCTGGGCAACCGTGGCTTGGTGGAGATTATTCCATGCTTTAATAGTGCGTGGAAAGAACGAATTGCTGTACACATCTGTCTTTGAGGCTGGGACCACAAATTGGATCGAATGCCCTCGACTGCTCCTAATTGGTTTGGGGTTGGTGTAGGTCTTGTGATCTATGTCTAGCTGACCATTTAACATTTTGTAAAAATGTACTCCAGCACTTTGTGCCTTTTTTTTGGTCAACCTGCATTTGCAGTTCTTTGTTTCTCCAGGTTTTGCAAATGGCTTGTTCGGCCATTTCAGGGAGTTGGTTGTGGGCCGGATGTCACAGGCTTTGGGATAGGTACATGGATATTCAGGGAATGGATGGATATGGATTATGTGCAGATATATAAGAGTTTGTATTGGCATCAAGTTCAGTACAGACATTGTTTGCCAAATGGTCTATTCCTGTGCTGTTCTCTTCTATGCTCAATGTTCTATCTCACAAAGTCAAGTGTGAATGTCCTCCTGGAAGGTCTCCTTCTGTGGAGGCCGATCCTCAGACACCTTCTCAGCTAAATTATCTCTCTCACATAACTATTGCATAGTATTCGTTTTCATCACTTTGTTCCTTTCCACAATTTAACAGAAGTTCAACCAACCATAGTACACAGACGGCAGCACAGGAACAGCCCCTTCGGCCCACAATATCTGGACCGACCATGATGCCAGGTTAAACCAATCTCCTCTTCCTGCATGTGATCTATATCCATCCATTCCCCACATATCCATGTGCCTATCCAAAAGCCTCTCAAACACCACTATCGTATCTGCTTCTACCACCCCGCTAGCAGTGTGTTCCAAACACTCATCACCCTCTGTGTAAAAATGTATTTTTCTCTCACTACTGGTTTGTGCCATTCCATCGACATCTCAATTTTCATCGCCATCACCATCTGCATCTATATCTTCATCTCCATCTCCATAACCATCTCCATGTCATAAGGTCATAAGGAATAGTAGTAGAATTAGGCCAATCGGCCCATCAAGTCTTCTCTGCTATTCAACCATGGCTGATCTATCTCTCCCTCCCAATCCATTTATCTTGCGTTCTCCCCATTAGACACACGTACTAATCAAAAAATGATGTCTATCGTCATCATCTCCATCCCCATCTCCATCCCCATCCCCATCCCCATCCCCATCTCCATCCCCATCTCCATCTCCATCTCCATTCTTTGAGACTCCTGGGAAATCTCCTTTGTCCAATCTCTCAAAGCTAACACCCTCTGATCCAAGTAACTTTTTCTCACTCTTGGCTTGTGTCATTCTCCATCTGAACTAATTTAGACATAGCCATAGACATAGAAAATAGGTGCAGGAGGAGGCCATTTGGTCCAGCACCGCCATTCATTGTGATCATGACTGATCTTCCCCAGTCAATAACCCATGCCTGCCTTCTCCTCATATCCCTTGATTCGACTATCCCCTCGAGCTCCCTCTAACTCTCTCTTAAATCCATCCAGCGATTTGGCCTCCACTGCCTTCTGTGGCAGGGAATTGATTTCCCTGGCTGAAGAGAACTTCTCCTTCCTGGTAGTCAAACTGCTGGCTCCACCTTAATAAGCATCTCTGAACAGGATCACTGCTCCACACCATGTTGCAGTGTCTGCTCGAGTGTACACCTGGTTTCTCAGAGGGTCGCCACCTAATGATGGTCGAAAAATGGTGGCCATGTCTTGCATATATATGCCTCAGATCTTGAAAGCTAAACCATGTGGAGCTGTAGCCCTGGCAGGGTCACCCACGGCAGGCAAGCCAAGGGGGAGATTCCTGACAAAACGCAACCCAAGAAGAAGACCTCAGCGGTGGAACAGGCACGGGATGGTGGCTGGCCGGTGGGTGGAGCACCACAAGGCTGAGAGATTCGAAGAGGCCTTGAAAAGGCCACATTTGGAGTATTACTTGCAGTTCTGGTGTCCCATTACAAGAATAATGTGGAGGTTTTGAAGTGGGGGCGGAGGAGATTTACCAGAATGTTGCTGGATTAGATATTTTCAACTCAGTTCAGTTTAGTTTATTGTCACATGTTCTGAGGATCAGTAAAAATCTTTTGTTAAATGCATGATAAGGGAACAACGTTTAGTGCAAGATAAAGCCAGCAAAGTCCGATCAAGGATAGCCCTAGGGTGACCAAAGAGGTAGATATGGGGTAGGTTAGATAATCTTGGATTGATTTCTCTGGAACTTCAGAAGTTGATGGGAGATGATAGAAGTATCTAAAATTATGAGCGGTGTAGATAGGGTAGACAGTCAGAACCTTTTTCCCAGGCAGGAAATATCTAATATTAATGGGCATTGAAACATAGAAACTTCAAAAATAGGTGCAGGAGTAGATCATTCGTCTCAGCACTGCCATTCGATATGATCATGGCTGATCATCTAAAATCAGTACCCCATTCCAACTTTTTCCTCATACCCTTGATTCCCTTCGCCCAAAGAGCTAAATCTAACTCTGCTCCTGAAAACATCCAAGGAATTGGCTTCCACTGCCTTCTGTGGCAGAGAATGCCACACAATCACGACTCTCTGGGTGAAAACGTTTTTCCTCGTCTCAGTCCTACATGGCCTACCCCTTATTCTTAAACTGTGACCCCTGGTTTTGGACCCCCCCCCCCCCCCCCCCAACATAGGAAATATTTTTCCTGCATCTGGCATGTGCAATCCTGTAAGAATTGTTTGTGTTTCTGTGAGATCTCCTCTCATCCTAAATTCTAGCAAATACAAGCACAGTCGACCCATTCTTCCTTCATACGTCAGTCCCGTCATCCCTGGAATTAACCTGGTGAACCTACTCTATTCACTGCCCGCTGTACCTGCACGCTTACTTTCAGCGACTGGTGTACAAGCGCACCCAGGTCTCGTTGCACCTCCCTTTCTCCGAAATCAGGCACCATTCAGATAATAATCTGCCTTCCTGTTCTTGCCACCAAAATGGATAACCCCACATTTATCAACATTATACTGCATCTGCCATGCACCTGTCGACTTACCGAACCTATCCAAGTCACCCTTCAGGCACATAGCATCTTCCTCGCAGCTCACACTGCCACCAAACTTTGTGTCATCTGCAAATTTAGAGATGTGACATTTAATTCCCTCATCTAAATTGTTAATATATATTGTACACAACTGGGGTCCCAGCACCGAGCCTTGCAGAACACCACAAGTCACTGTATTCCATTCTGTAAAGGACCCCTTAATTCCAACTCTTTGCTTCCTGTCTGCCAACCAGTTCTCTATCCATGTCAATACCCTACCCCCAATACCATGTGCCTCTAATTTTGCACATTAATATCTTGTCAAAAGCTTTTTGAATGTTCAGATCCCCATCATTTATACATGCTGACATTGTCCGATCCCGTCACTGCTTTCTAAATGGGCTGCTGTAACATCTTTAATAATCGACTCCAGCATCTTCCCCACTTCCGATGTAAGGCTAGACTGGGCTATTATTACCCATTTTCTCTCTCCCTCGTTCCTTAAAAAGTGGAGTTACATTCCCGTCCACAGGAACTGATCCAGAGTTGAGAAAACATTGGAAAATGATCACCAATGCATTCACAATTTCTAGCGCCACCTCCTTGAGTACTCTGGGGTACTGGGAATCAAGCCCTGGGAATTTATCTGCCTGCAGTTTATCGCACCATTTTCTGACGAATGTGCCTTCCCTTCAGTTCCTCCGTCCCACAAGATCCTCAGTCCCCTAGTATTTCCGGGATATTGTTTGCGTCTTCCTTAGTGAAGACATTACCAACATACGCGTTCAACTGTTCTGCCATTTACTTGCTTCCCAATATAAATTCACCTGCCTCTGACTGTAAGGGACCAACATTCGTCTTCACTAATCTTTTCGTTTTTACATACCTAAAGAAACTTTTACTGTCATTTTGATAATTCCCCGTAAGCTTTCTTTCATGCTCTTTTGACAACCCTCTTAATTAACCCCTTTGAATAACAAGATTGCTAACTAATCCTTCCTCAGAACACAATACCCAGTCTGGAATGGCCTGCCCTCCAGTCGCTTCCTCTTGATATTGGTTTAAAAGCCCATCCTGTATACATTCCAGGAAATCCTCCTCCTCAGCTATGTTACCAATACGGTTGGCCCAATCTAAATGTAGATTAAAGTCACAGCTATAAAGTAACAGGGAGAAGGTTCAATGAAGATGTGTGACACAAGTTTTTTATATAGAGAGTGGCGAGAGCCTGGAACACATTGCCAGAAGTGTTGGTGGAGGCAGATACAATAGTGGCGTTTTAGAGGATTTTAGATAAGAATTGCAGGGAATAGAAGGATTTGTATCAATTGCAGGCAGATGAGACCAGTTGAACTTGGCATCGTGTTCGGCACAAACATCCTGTACTGTACTGTACTGTTCTATGTTCTTATATATTCCCTGATTAAGAGGCACACAATTCATCGATGCAGCATTCTGGGATGGTCTAGAAATTGCATACGCACAATGCTGGACAGTACAGCACAGGAACAGGCCCTTCGGCCCACAATGTCTGGGATGAACATGATGCCAAATTACACTAACCTCCTCTGCCTGTACGTGATGCATCTCATTGCATTCCCTGCACATCCATGTGCCCACCTAAAAGCCTCTTAAACCCACTATCCTCTCTGCCTCCACCACAGCCTCCCATCACACCCTAAAAAGCAACGCTGAGGAGCAAACTCAATCTAAATCCTCCATCCTTGTTGATGTCAGTTCTGTCCTGCAATTGTGCCTTGTAACATGCCCATTCTGACCTTAGAGCTGCCTAAACTCTGTCTTTTCTTTACCTTTCTTCAGCAGAAATAGAGTTCGCTCACTTGACAGACAAGACAATGAGGGGATTTTGGATGGAATTCACAGTAGAACTTGTGAGAGCTTATAATGTGGATGGAATCAATATGGATTTTGTGGAAAAATTAAAAAGAGGATCTCAGAGTTACCATCAATTTACCCGGATCATGATAGAAATTACGTCTTATTTCCGTAATGAATTACCTGGATGTCAGGTAAAAAAGCCAAAGGTTCAAGCCTTGTGTTCCAATATGATGCTCACTGCATAAAATAAGAAAATATATGTTTTTTGTTCGCAAACTTGAGGCACAGCAGCTCATATTCCTTCCGGGTACCTTTCAATCCAATGATATGAACTCAAAGTACTGGAGTATCTCAGCGGGTTAGGCAGATTCGATAGAGAACATGAATAGGTGAGGTTTCGAGTTCAGACCTGAAACGTCACCTTTCCATGTTTTCCAGAATTGCTGTCTGACCTGTTGAGTTACTCCAGCATTTTGTGCCTTTTTGTATACTAGCATGTACGGTTATTTGTTTCTCCATAGTATGAACATTGAATTCTACAATATTCGGTATAATTTTAGGAAATAACCAACTACCCCCTATCTTCATTCTGTTCCCTGTGCCCTGACTGGATGCGTACCCATTTCTCCCACTAACCTGCCCTCCTTTCCTCTTGTACCCTTCCACCTACATCCTTTCCTCTAGCCTCACAATTCATGCACCTCACCTTATCTTATTTCATCTCTGGCCTTTGTCCATCCATCCACTAATCACCCCCATCCTCCCAACCCACCTGTATGTATACACCTATCACTTGCCTGGAATGGCCCCACCCCTTCTCTCCTTTTCAGCTTTCACCCACCCCCTCCTCCCACTCCAACCAGTCTGAAGAAGGATCTCGACCTGAAACGTCTTCTATCCACAGACTCAAACAGACCGACTGAGTTACTTCAGCACTTTGTGTATTTTTCTGTATCAATCGCCCTGCATTGTTTGTCCCACACCTCTCTTCCAACTTTGCCCCTTCTTCAACAATCTGTCCGAAGGGTACCGACCAGAAATGTCACCAGAGATGCTGCGTTACTCTTCTTGACCAATAATGAGTTCTCTCTCTCTCTCTCTCTCTCTCTCTCTATCTATTTACATATATGCATTCTTTTATTTTTGTTTGTTTATTTTTGTTAGAAGTAAGTACAATAGTGTGGTACTTGAGTACCTAATACATACATACATATTTCCATTCTTGTACAACTTCGTATTTTTGATTTAATAATAAAAGAACAGTGGGAGAAAAAAAGAAATAAAAAGTGTCGGAATAGATAGACAAGCGAGTAGGAACAGATAGCAAAAGAAATAAAGGACATAGAGAAGCTAAAAAGATTGAAATAGAAGGAGAAAGTAAAGAAAAGAGAGATTAGGAGAGATCTACCTATTTCGTATTTTTGCCCATCCGTCACCTGGTTCTAAACCATTTAATTTCTAAGGTTATGTTATGTTGCACCATATGTTTGTAAAAAGTTGCTAAAAGGAGACCAAGTCTTTGAGAATTGGTCTACTTTCCCTAGTAGGAGAAATCTCATTTCTTCAAGATGAAGCGTTTCAGACATATTTGACATCCACATTTTGAATGTTGGCGTGGTTGCGTTTTTCCAAAATTTGAGTATAAGTTTTTTTGTTGTTATTAGACAGTAGTTAAGAAAAGCTTCTTGGAATATAGTTAGTTTACTTCCCTCTTCCATTGATCCAAAGAAACATATATACATTCAACATACATTATATATACATACATATATACATTATTACATTATATATACATTTTACATAACTAAAACTATGAACTTGTTATCTTCCGGTTTGAGCCGTCTTTCTATTTGTGCAAAAACGGTTTGAGATAGCGCTACGATTTTTCGCCAGTTCACTCACCGTTCTCCTGTGCTGCAAGTCCACCAAGTTTAGAAACATAGAAACATAGAAATTAGGTGCAGGAATAGGCCATTCGGCCCTTCGAGCCTGCACCGCCATTCAATATGATCATGGCTGATCATCCAACTCAGTATCCCGTACCTGCCTTCTCTCCATACCCTCTGATCCCCTTAGCCACAAGGGCCACATCTAACTCCCTCTTAAATATATCCAATGAACTGGCCTCAACTACCCTCTGTGGCAGAGAATAGTAAGATTGAACGAGAACTTACCAGTTCGAAGGTTGATCTTTATTTTATGAGGAGTCGAAGTGAGGGATTTCGTGAAGAGCCCGCCGGCGCGCATGCTCGACATACTTCAAAGTAGCGGCGTGGAATCACAGAAACCAACAAAGAAATGACTTCGCATAGTAAGATTGAAGTGACTAAGATTACCAGATGAAGGTGATTGAGGGTTGGGCGAGGAGGGCACGAAATCCCTCACTTCGACTCCTCATAAAATAAAGATCAACCTTCGAACTGGTAAGTTCTCGTTCAATCTTACCATTTCATTTCGGAGTCACGTGAGTGACTTCGTGAAGACTTCAAAGCTTCTGTGATTACACGCCCTGGACCACGTCCATGCTGACACACCACTACCAGGGATGGATGGGAGGAACAAACTTGCTCAATAGTTCATACTGCAAAACAAGAGCAGAGTTATTAATAACAAATCAAAACCCCTCATGCGGGGACATCTCCACGTTCGTGACCTGCATTCAGCACGGCTTCTGCAAACTGTAGAGGAGCAGCAACAGGCTTGTTATAAAAACGCTGGAACACAGCTTCATTAGCCCATCCTGCTGTGGCGAGAATTTGGTCCATGGGCACCTCCATGACCCTCGCCGTTGACGTCGATGCAGCCCTGTTGGAAAGAGACTTGAACACATTAGTGTCGATACCTGACTTACCCAAGACGACTGGAAGCCACATGGATATCGTCTGGACTGTCACTCGATGATGAGGTCTCTTATGAGTGACAAGCAGGTATCTCTCCATTCCTCTGATGCGTGCCGTCACCTTGACATAGTGGCGGATATGTGAGGCTACACATAGCGTAGCATCTGCGGGGTATACCGGGAACTTCAGCTGCAGCCCTGTGCACCCAGGTCTATGCTGCTTTAGTAGCTCGTCAATGAAAAAGACTACTTCTGTGGGGGTAGACGTCATTCTGTCGACACGAAGTTTGTGTAGTGTCTGTACCCTCTGAGCTGAAGTCAGCGCTAGTAACATCACCAGCTTCATGGTGCGTTGGTCCAGTTGGAGCCCTTCCATGGGTGACCACGTCCTGAGCAGGGTTAATACGTCCCTGACATCCCAGGTGATATTATAGCGTGGTGTAGGCGGATTCATATTGAATATACCCCGCATGAGTCTGGACACTAGCCTGTTGGATCCTACCTCCAAACTGAGGTAGAATGATAGCGCACTTCTGGCGCTGTTGATGGCACTGTAACTTAAGTGTTCATCATGGTGCAACCCCGCGAGGAATTCCAGGACGTCGGTTGTTGTCACGTCATCGTACGTGATGCGAGAGCGGCTGCAGTAGGCTTCCCACTTCTTAATATGCGAGCGGTATCTTTGCCTTGTAGACTCTCGACACGACGCCCCGGTGGTATCCATGGTCCGAGCCGAGAGGCCGTATTGGACTAACGGCCTGTTCAGAACCTGCAAGCCAACAAATTTAAATAGCCATGGCAGGGATGCGGCTCCCCTGAGACAGGGTGAGTAACCAATTGTGGGCAACCCTTCAAAAGGACCCAAGGTTCGTTGAGCATGTCAAAGACCACCGGATACCAAGGCTGTGTGGGCCAGTCGGGTATAATAAGGATGCCCTTGGCAGCATCTGCCTGAATCTTTCCCAATACCCGACTGATGAGGCAAAATGGGGGGAAGGCATAGAAAAACCACTTCCCCCAGTCCAGCGAGAATGCATCTAGCGCTATTGCCCCAGGATCTGGTTCCCATGAAACGTAGGTTGGTACCTGATGGTTCCACCGTGACGCAAAGAGGTCAATGTCCGGTTTACCAAATTTGGCTGTGACTTTAGAAAATATCTCAGGATGCAACATCCATTCAATATTGTCATTAAATTTGCGTGACCTGGTGTCCGCCACAGTATTAAGCTCACCTGGCAAATAGGTAGCTGAAATCCAAATGTCTCTTTGAACACACCAGAGCCAAATTGAGTTTGCCAATTTGTCACACGAAACTGGCCTGGTACCACCCATATGGTTTAAATAAGCTACTGCTGTGGTGTTGTCTATTTGGAGACGGACATGTGCTCCAACAAGCTTAGAACAATACGCACGAAGTCCGTGGAATGCTGCCAGCAACTCCAAATAGTTAATCCCTTGAGTTAACAACATCGTTGATTCAAGGGTGTCCCATCTGCCACCACAACTAGAGCAATTATTCGTGGATCCCCAACCATTGGAGCTTGCATCAGTTTGCAAATATACCACCGGATTAGCCTCCCTAATAGGCTTGAATGAGTTGCTAATGTGACACACCCACCATTGCAACTCATTTATCGCTTCGGGCGGCAGCTGCATGGACCGATCATAATGACCAGCGTTCTGTTTTAACGCAGCAATTTTAGCTCTTTGCAAATTCTGATAATGCAAAGGTCCATATCGCGCTGCCGAAAACAAAGCTACCAGCTTCCCAATTATTGTAGCTAAGTGCCGAATCGATGGTATATTGGTGCGGATTAAATCTTGACACACCTGGGTAACCTCCTCAATCTTGTTAATTGGAATGGTAACCCTCATGCTTATAGAGTTCACCGTGAACCCCAGGTAATTAATCACCTGGGCAGGGTAGAACTTTGATTTCTCTGGATGGACAATAAACCCCAATTGTTGAAATATATTGACAGCAGCTGCAACACCCTGTTCAGCCAATTCCAGGGTGTGGCCCACAATTAAGACATCATCTAAATAGGCCATACTATATGGTGTCGTTGTCTCAAATAAGCCATAATTGGCTTCACTAATTTAGTGAACAATCTAGGGCTGTGGTGAGCCCATTAGGCAAAGCCTTGTACTGCCAGAGTTGCCCCATCCAGATGAATTTTAAAACCTTCTGTCACATTTCTGGACGGATACGGAATAATATGCGTCTTTTAAATCGATGCATGCCATAAAGCAACCATGAGAAATCAATGATTTGGTTGTTTCAACGTATCCATTTTAAAATGAGAATATGTTACAAAAGTATTCAAACGGGTTAGATCAATAATGACACGACAACTTCCATCCTTCTTAGGTCTGGTGAATATGTTCGAAACAAATTCAACTGGCTCATGCACCACTCTCTTAATCACTCCTTTGCTCAAGACTTAACAATTCCTTATAGCCGGCTGCCTGTTCTGCAGCAGATAATTTTAAATGTTCGAGCGGGCATGTGCTGGGATGGAGGAATGTCGCCATTAATAAACTCAATTTTATGCCCCTGAATATTCTGCAACACATACTCGTCACCAGTGAAATTACCTCATGCACCCAAAAAACCACCGAAGGTGACCACCAACATGTGAAGTTAAACAGAGAGAAAAGAGAGAACCAGACCCCCTCACCTCCGTGGTTACCGGCGGTCCTTGACACGCGTGTGTGGACGTGGAGGTGCTGGGTTGGCTTGAGGGCGCGGCGTCTTCGTTTTCCACCAGGGTCTCTGCCGACCCTGTCCTAAAAAAGACCCCTGGTGCTGGGTCTGATGTTGCTGTCGTTGTGGAGCTTGAGGGTGGGTCCTCGTCGAGGTACTGGCAGACCCTCGTGATCGAATGTATGGAGACTTTGAGCCTGACGGTGTGGGGGCACTCTGAGGGCGCATGATCCCCACCGTTTTGGCTTGCTCGTCAAGCTCTTTGACTCTCTTCGAGAGGTCCTTCCCAAAGAGCTGACGGGGCGGGGGCGGCGGCGGTGGTTTGCACACTCCTGCAAACTTTGGATTGAGCGCTGGGCGGATGCTGGTTTTGCGAAACCCGTTAATTTCGTGCTGGGTCGCGCACAGGAGGGCCAGGGCATCTCCCTGGTCCAAATTCAATTCGTCCCCGTCCACCGACCGCACAAAGGCGGTAATACCGGCCGTGAGGAGCTTCAGGATCCGCTGCAGTTTTACCTCCTGTTGACGGATAGCCGCACTGATGTTGCCCCATATCGGCGTATTGACCACAGGCACGTTGAGGGAGTTGCAATTGGATGGAGCCTTGTGACGGCTCATTGCCTGGATGAGGACTTCTTCCTGCTGCTCCAGGCTGATAGTAGATGTTTGTGAAGACGCCCTGTGCCTGTTGCTGCCCTGCTGGTGTTGACGTTGAAGCAGGAGCTCCAGCAGCCGCTCCATACGGTCAATACGCCCTTCACCCTGAACACTCAGGTGGTCGGAGTCCTCCGGCTCTGAAAAGAAAACCGGGCTCCTGTCATCGGCCCGCACCTCGTCGAGGCCCTGCCGGTGCCGGTAGTTGTCGCTATCAGCCGCCGAGGCGAACTGCGCGATTCCTGCGCGGGCGTGTTCAACCGCCTCCGTTTAGCGGGAGCTGAAGCCGCTGCCACTAAGGGCACTTGCGGCGAGGTGTCGGCACCAGCCGAAGCATGGCTGCCTGGGGCCCGCGCAGTCTTGCCGGCTGCCCACATCGTGGACGTTGCCGACGCATGGTCTCGCCCACCCATCCATGGGGGGCTCGGCGACCGTGACGAGACCCGACTCGACCGAGCCGTCCCGGCGTCGAGAGTCGGGGTGTGCCGGCTGGACCTCACAGCCGCCCCGGGTCTCTCCCTGGAACCTGACCGCTCCTCCGTGTCAGGCAATGCCTTAGCCCTGGTAGGGTTAGGCTTCTGGGCTCCTGCCCTTCCCCTACTCGGAGGGCTGAGTGGAACGGGCCGTGCAGCCGCACGCACCCTGCTCGAGGTCGCCAGCGAGCTCGCTGACGACCTGACTGCCATGGCAGGGTCCCCCTGCTCTGGCGGCACACCACACTCCTCCTCGTCGAACTCCTCCGACCTGTGGTGTGCTGGCGGATCTGGACCTGTGAACACAGGGCTTACCCACATCTCCGCCTGAGTCCCGGCCTGCGATGCAGGTACTGCCGATGGTAAAGGCCCCGGAACTGTTGACCGGCGAACTCGTCCTGACGTCCTCCGGCCCTTGGAACTCCCATCCATGTCCTTGCTGCAAGACAAAACCAACAACAAGGACCACCAACTAAAGGTAGAATACTTACCTCCGTGGCCCCTTCTGAAGGGCTGGCGAGGAGCGCGCTCCACCGCCAGCCGTCGCAGCAACGCGGTACGACGATATGTCGAGCATGCGCGCCGGCGGGCTCTTCACGAAGTCACTCACGTGACTCCGAAATGAAATTCCAGAGACCCACCACTCTCTGTGTGAAAAAATTCCTTCTCATCTCGGTCCTAAAGGATTTCCCCCTTATCCTTAAGCTGTGACCCCTTGTCCTGGACGTCCCCAACATCGGGAACAATCTTCCTGCATCTAGCCTGTCCAACCCCTTAAGAATCTTGTAAGTTTCTATAAGATCCCCTCTCAATCTCCTAAATTCTAGAGAGTATAAACCGAGTCTATGCAGTCTTTGTTCATAAGACAGTCCTGACATCCCAGGAATCAGTCTGGTGAACCTTCGCTGCACTCCCTCTATGGCAATAATGTCCTTCCTCAGATTTGGAGACCAGAACTGTACGCAATACTCCAGGTGTGGCCTCACCAAGACCCTATACAACTGAAGTAGAGCCTCCCTGCTCCTATACTCAAATCCTTTTGCTATGAAAACTAACATACCATTGGCTTTCTTCACTGCCTGTTGTACCTGCATGCCTACTTTCAATGACTGGTGTACCATGACACCCAGGTCGCGCTGCATCTCCCCTTTTCCTAATCGGCCACCATTTAGATAGTAGTCGGTTTTCCTATTTTTGCCACCAAAGTGGATAACCTCACATTTATCCACATTATACTGCATCTGCCAAACATTTGCCCACTCACCCAGCCTATCCAAGTCACCTTGCATTCTCCTAGCATCCTCCTCACAGCTAACACTGCCCCCCAGTTTCGTTCTGATCAGTTAAATGTCGTAAAAGTTGGCGAGGATTTAAAAATCTTAAAAACCGCATGTTGCGCAGATTGATCTCTTCTGCCATTCAGTGAGGCACGGATTAGATTCTTCCCCTGTCACTCACCGGGATGGTCCGCCCCTTCCTGCGCCATCGTGTTTTTACTGGAGCTGAGGATGGCCAGCAGAGGTTTCCAACCGGACACAATTTTTGGAGGGATCCCAAGCAGCCCAGCCCCAAGCAGCCCAGCCCCAAGCAGCCCAGCCCCAAGCAGCCCAGCCCCCTGCAGCCCAGACCCATGCAGCCCAGACCCAAGCAGCCCAACCCCCATGCACCACAGTGTCGGATACCCAGCCCATCGTCGGAGACCTGACGCAGCCCAGCCCAGCATACGAGACCCAGCCCAGGCTATTGTGGTAGACGCATCTCAGTCCAATGTGGGAGACCTAGCTCAGGCCAGAGTTGGAGACCCAGCCCAGCCCAGAGTCGGAGATGTCGCCGATGTCACCAAACGGAAAGCGGAGACTCTGATCCCGGCGGAGGAGAACAACCAGCGACCAACACCTGCTGTGAGTCTCCATCACACCGCCAATTCCAGCCACTACCCTTCTGGTCCCCCTCGCTGGCTCCTCCCCCACCTCCCCCGCGTTACCCCCCTCTCCACCATGGCTCTTACCCCGTCTTTTCTCCGAGCTCACTTATCCCCCACCACACACCCCTCTCCCCCCCCCGCCCACACACCACTCTCCCCCACAATTACCCCCTGCCATCACATCCCTCCTCCACCCCTCCCACACCCTTCTCTCCGCTCCCACCCTGACTACACACACCCCTACCCCTACAATGCCCCCCCACCCCCACAAACCCCCCCAGCCCCACAACCGCTTCCTTGCCCCCACAACCCCCCCCCCCCCCCCCCCCCCCCCCCCGCACCCCCAACCCGGACTTTCAGAAAGCATTTGGTAAGGTCCCACATAGGAGATTAGTGGGCAAAATTAGAGCACATGGTATTGGGGGTAGGATACTGACATGGATAGAAAATTGGTTGGCAGACAGTAAACAAAGACTTGGTATCAGCGATGGACAAAAGTGCTGGAGAAACTCAGCGGTAGTATCTATGGAGAGAAGGAATAGGCGATGTTCTTCAGACTGATGATGGGGGGAGAGGGTGGGGAAATGAAAGGAAGAGGCGGAGGCAGTAGACTTGTGGGAGTGCTTGGAAGGGGGGGGGAAGGAGGGAGAAAGCAAGGACTATCTGAAATTAGAGTGGCTAGTGGGATGCTGCAAGGCTCGGTGCTGGGACAGCAGCTATTTGCAATATACATTAATGATTTAGATGAAGAGATTAAAAGTAACTAGCAAATTTGCAGATGACGGAAAGCTGGGTGGCAGTGTGAACTGTGATGAGGATGCTGTGAGGATGCAGGGTGGCTTGGACAGGTTGGGTGAGTGGGCAGATGCATGGCAGATGCAGTTTAATGTGGATAAATGTGAGGTTATCCACTTTGGTGGCAAAATCAGGAAGGCAGATTATTATCTGAATGGTGTCTAGTTGGGAAAAGGGAAAGTACAAGATCTGGGGGTCATTGTGCAGCAGTCACTGAAAGTAAGCATGCAGGTACAGCAGGCAGTGAAGAAAGCGAATGGCATGTTGGCCTTCATAACAAGAGGAGTTGAGTATAGGAGCTGTGGTATTGTGTGCAGTTTTGTTCGCCAAATTCGAAGAAGGACATTCTTGCTATTAAGGGAGTGCAGCATAGGTTTACGAAGTTAATTCCCGGGATGGCGGAACTGTTGTATGTTGATAGGATGGAGCAGCTGTGCTTGTACACTCTGGAATTTAGAAGGATGAGAGGGGATCTTAATGAAACATATAAAATAAATAATGGTTTGGACACGCTAGAGGCAGGAAACAAGTTCCCGATGATGGGGGAGTCCAGAACTAGGGGCCACAGTTTAAAAATAAGGGGTAAACCATTTAGAACAGAGATGAAGAAAAACATTTGCACACAGAGGAAGGCAGTGGAGTGGAAGGCAGTGGAGATCAATTATCTGGATCCTTTCAAAAGAGAGTTAAATAGAGCTCTTAAAGATAGCGGAGTCAGGGCAGGAAAGGGGTACTACTGATTGTGGATTGTCAGCCATGCTCACTGTGAATGGTGGTGCTGGCTCGAAGGGCCGAATTGGCCTACTCCAGTACCTATGGTCTATTGTCTCTTGTCTATTGTTTGTAGTTTAATTGGTCTCTATGAATTGCCCCTAATGTGTATGGTGTGGACGCAAAACTGGGATAACATAGAACATGTCTCCAACACCCCTCACCGACTTCTGCAGATGCGCCAGAAAAAGCATTTTATAAGAGTGTATCACAGCAGGTTTCGGGGACAGCTTCAATCAAAGACCACGAGAAATTCAAGAGAATTGTTGGACGTAGCCCAAACTATCATGCAAACCAACCTCCCTTCCATGGACTCCACCTGCACTTCATGCTGCCTCAGCAAGGCCACCAACATAATCAAGGACCGGTTTCACCAAAATCATACCTTCTTCCCCCCTCTCCTATTCTGCAATAGTTTTAGTCACAGTCATAAAGTGTGGAACAGGCCCCTCGGCCCAACGTACGCATAGCGACCAACATGCCCCATCTACACGTCCCACCTGCCTACGTTTGGCCCATATCCTTCTAAACCTACCCTATCCATGTACCTATCTAAATGTTTCTTAAAAGTCGCAATAATACATTTAATCACGAAAAGTATTTTCGTTGAATGGATAGCGAGCAATAAAAAAGCTTTTTGATGTACCTCCCTACACATGATAATAATAAACTAAACTAGTGTGAATGGTTGATCAATGGTTGGCATTGATTGGTTGGACCGAAGGGCCTGTTTCCATGTTGCATCTCCAAACTAAACATTTACAGTGATGGGAGCCAATGTTAATGACAAGGTGCAATTGGATTTTTGTTTCACTTGCTCTCTTTAGATCTCCTTTAATGTGCCGTGGTCTCCGAACTGCAAGAATGAAAAATGCTTCGACTTTTTGGCGATTTCATATGCGCTTGACTTGTTCTTTGTTGAATCCTTTAACATTCGCAATGACATGCGGGAAGGTTGTGTTGCAACATCAAGCTCTCCCTACCATCGTGTGTTAAGAGGTACGTCCGACGACACATCAGTGGCCGCGTAACACTGAAATAACTGGGGCCCAACCTCACCAATCTGTCCTTTCAGGTATCGCCGACTACATCAAACTGGGCGTTGACTCCAGGAAGCTTGTGATGGGCGTTCCATGGTATGGTCATGACTACACTTGCAAGCGTTTCTTTGAGGTAGGGTGTAGGTCTTGTCTGTCCTCACCACTTTCAATGAGATTTTGCTCCTTATTTGATTGTGGCCACGTAAACTAACTTTTCCATTATTAAAGATGTAATAGCAGCGCATTTGGAAAGCAGTGACCGGATTTGTCAAAGTCAGCATGGATTTATGAAGCGGAAATCATGCTTGACTAAACTTCTGGAATTTTTTTGAAGATGTAACAAGTAGAATGGATAAGGGCGAACCAATGGATGTGGTGTATCTGGACTTTCAAAAAGCCTTTGACTAGGTCCCACATTAGTGAGCATAATTTGAGCACATGGTATTGAGGGTGGGGTCTTGACATGGATAGAGAACTGGTTGGCAGACAGGAAGCAAAGAGTAGGAATAAACGGGTCTTTTTCAGAATGGCAGGCAGTGACTAATGAGGGAATTAAATGTAACATCTCCAAGTTTGTGAATGACACAAAGCTGGGTAGCAGTGTGAGCTGCAAGGAGGATTTTGTGAGGCTGAAAGGTGATATGGATATCGTGGGTGAGTGGGCAGATGCATGGCAGGTGCAGTATAATGTGGATAAATGTGAGGGTATCCACTTTGGTGGCAAGAACAGGAAGGCAGATTATTATCTGAATGTAGTCAGATTAGGAAAAGGAGAGCTGCAACGAGGCCTGGGTGTCCTTGTACATCTGAAAGTAAGCATGCAGGTTTAGCAGGCAGCGAAGAAAGCAAATGGCATGTTGGCTTTCATTGTGGGAGGATTTGTGTTTCGGAGCAAGGAGGTCCTACTTCAGTTGTATAGGGCCCTGGTGAGACTGCACATGGAATATTGTGTTCAGTTTTGGTCTCCTAATTCGAGGAAGGACATTCTTGCTATTGAGGGACTGCAGCAGAGGTTCACCAGGTTACACAGGATGGGTCGACTGGGCTCGTATTCACTGGAATTGAAAAGGATGAGCGGATATCTTATTGAAACAAAAATATTCTTAAAGGATTGCACAAGCTAGATGCAGGAAAGAAATTCCCGATGTTGGTGGAGTCCAGAACCAGGGGTCACACTTCTAAGAATAAGGGGTGGGCCATTTAAGACTAACACAAGGACAAACCTTTTCACCCAGAGAGTTGTGAATCTGTGGAATTCTCTGACAATTCACTGGATGATTTCAAGAGAGAGTTTGATTTAGTCCTTAGGGCTGAAGCAGCGGCTTCCAAACTTTACAGCATGAGGCCCACATTATATATTTGGCACATTTTTGTGGTCTATATACGTACACACACACACATTCACTCACTCACACTCACTCACACACACTCACTCAAACACACACACTCACACACCCACCCACACACACACACACACCCACACAGATTCACACACCCACCCACACACACACACATTCATTCACATACACTCACTCACACACACACTCACTCACTCACACACACTCACTCAAACACACACACACACTCACACACACACACTCACTCAAACACACACACTCACACACCGACACACACACGCCCACACAGATTCACACACCCACCCACACACACATACATTCACTCACATACACTCACACACACACACACACACACACACACACACACACACACACACACACACACACACACACACACACACACACACACACACTCACTCACACACACTCACTCAAACACACACACACTCACACATTCACACACACGCCCACCCACACACACACACAGATTATCACACCCACCCACACATACAAATGCACCCAGCCAAACCAACACACACCCACACACTCACCCACGCACTCGCTCACACTCACTCACTGGGGCCACCGCCGCCACATTCGCCGATCGTCACTCTCTCCTTGGGGCCACCGACGGTAACCTGTCCACAGCTGCACACAAACCCTCAACTTGATAGTCTACAGCAAATTGATGTGTAAGTTCCCGAGCTACCACAGATCCCGCTAAATATCCTGCCGCACGGAACGTCTTAAGAGCTTGCACGGGCCATAGTTTGGAGACCACTAGGCTAAAGGAATCAAGGTACATGGTTTACTGATTTTGGATGATCAGCCGTGATCATATTGAATGGCAGTGCAGGCTCGAAGGTCCGAATGGCCTTCTCCTGCACCTATTTTCTAAGTTTCTGGAGAAGGGATTTGTTTGCTTTCTCAGGGAAATGGAGGTGAAATTAGTTGCTGCCTTGTCACGTAAATCGTCCCATTAGGGCACCTCGTTGCATTTGGAACAACCCAATATTTCTGCTGCATATTGATCACTTTGATAACTTGTGATGACGTTGAGCCTTTCCACGGCTACAGTTTGCCCTCACCGTCCATGATGTTGACAATCCATGATGTGATCCCACTTTCTCATCCACTCCCTGCACACCAGGGACAATTTACCAAAATTCAGTTAACCGAAAATCGGGTCAGGAAGGAGACATTCTGTAGATAAGCCATGATTGAATGGTGGAATAGACTTGATGGGCCGAATGGCCTAATTATACTCCTGTCAGTTATAACCTTATCTGTTAGAGAGCGGTTATGAATTCCGATCTATCTCATTGGCGATCTTTGAACTATCTTTAATAGACTTTATCTTGCACTAAAGCTTGCAGCCTTTATCCTGCAAAGAAATGCTTTTCAGTACCTCCTTCTGTGATGTTACAGTTTTTGTCAATCGCTTTGACACTAGTTTCAGAACCTTGATGTCATTTTTCACAACTCTAGATACAAAACTCAAAACGGTCACCACTTGTATCATAGGCTGTCCAACGTTCAAAACATTGCATTGTGTATTCACATCTTTAAAGAAAGCTTGCACTCACAGAATCATTGGTTCAAACAACTCATTTATCATGAAATACCATAGGGACATTTCTTTAGATCACCCACACACAACATACACATAGTTTCACTGTTTAGTTGTTCGTACAACCATTAAATATTGTAATACAAAATAAGCGATACATGTTTCATCCTGTGCTACACGTAATGTCACTGTAAAAGGATTAGTAGAGAGAATACCACAGACACAGTGGAATCATTGAACAAAGCTGAAATTTATTGATGAATACAAACTAAATGACAACATAGGTTGAATGATAGCACCAATTACTGTAACAAAACAAAAAAAAAGTCCTGCAAAACAAACTGCTGTGTTCCTCACCTGGCTACTGTACAGTAAGAAAAAAAAGCTAAACAAAGGATAACCAATCACTCGTCATCCCCATCAACCCTGTCTTGTGGATTGGGCCACAGGTTCTCATCCACATCCGCATAGATGTTTTCATTTGCCAAACATCTTGGAAAGTACTAAAGAAGGAACTGCAGATGCTGGAGAATCGAAGGTTACACAAAAAGCTGGAGAAACTCAGCGGGTGCAGCAGCATCTAAGGAGCGAAGGAGATAGGCGACGTTTCGGGTCGAGACCCTTTTTCAGAAGAAGGGTCTCGACCCGAAACGTCGCCTATCTCCTTCGCTCCTTAGATGCTGCTGCACCCGCTGAGTTTCTCCAGCTTTTTGTGTAACCATCTTGGAAAGTACCTTCGCGCATGGCGAATCCAGGCCTGACACTGGTCTGCTGTAATGTCATCGCAGGCATAGTCCATGGCCTGAAGAAGGGTCACTTGTTGAGGCGGACGCCGATCATACACTTTCCACCTCCATGTGGAGAAAAATTCCTCAATGGGGTTAAGGAAAGGAGAGTATGGGGGCAAGTACACAGTGAGGAACTGTGGATGGGCCTGAAACCATGCCTGCACCAGATGAGCGTGGTGGAACCTGACGTTGTCCCACACAATGACATAAATTACACCAACAGCTGTACAGACTAGAGTTAGCTCATCAAGAAATGCAACAAGGAGCTCTGCATTGTATGCGCCAATCAGAGATCCACGCCCTACCACACCATCTTCTGGTATCGCCGCACACATACTGATGTTGGCCCCACGTCGTGCAGGTACTTGTATGGTTGCCCGCTGGCCAATTAAATTTCGCCCTCTCCTCCTTGTCTTGGCCAGGTTGAAGCCTGCCTCATCCACAAAAACAAATTTGTGATGATTTTCATCCGCATCCGAGCCATCACCCTCTATGTACAAAAAGACATGTTGGAAAGAGAGTTACTGTACGGTATTGATTACAGTACAATGATGGGGAATTTTTTCACAAACAGGCATCATGAAACTGAACATACCTGAACATACTCAATCCTCAGTTGCTTCACTCTGTCTGCATTTCTTTCAAAAGGCACACGGTACAACTGTTTGAGTTACACCTGGTGCCTTTTCAGAACACATGCAATGGTCGGCAAACTTATGGCTTCCACATTCCTGAAGAGATCTTCATCGTCAAGGATGTTCTGTCTGATTTCTCTAAGCCGAATGTCATTTCTGGCTCGGACCATGTTGACCACAGCCCGTTCCTGTTCCTCAGTGAGGAGTCTGCCTCTGCCTCCACTATTGGGTCTAGTCTCAATTCTGTAGGGAATATGACAGGAAGAAGAGATTCAAGATTCAAGATTCAATTTTAATTGTCATTGTCAGTGTACAGTACAGAGACAACGAAATGCATTTAGCATCTCCCTGGAAGAGCGACACAGCAAATGATTTGAATAAATAACAATAAGTGTCCGGGGGGGGGGTGATTGGCAGTCACCGAGGTACGTTGTTGAGTAGCGTGACAGCCGCCGGAAAGAAGCTGTTCCTAGACCTGCTGGTTCGGCAACGGAGAGACCTGTAGCGCCTCCCGGATGGTAGGAGGGTAAACAGTCCATGGTTGGGGTGAGAGAGGTCCTTGGCGATGCTGAGCGCCCTCCGCAGACAACGCTTGCTTTGGACAGACTCAATGGAGGGGAGCGAGGAACCGGTGATGCGTTGGGCAATTTTCACCACCCTCTGCAATGCCTTCCGGTCGGAGACAGAGCAGTTGCCATACCAAACTGTGATGCAGTTGGTAAGGATGCTCTCGATGGTGCAGCGGTAGAAGTTCACCAGGATCTGAGGAGACAGATGGACCTTCTTCAGTCTCCTCAGGAAGAAGAGACGCTGGTGAGCCTTCTTGATCAGAGTTGAGGTATTGTGGGTCCAAGAGAGGTCGTCGGAGAGGTTGACTCCCAGGAACCTGAAGCTAGAAACACGTTCCACCTCCGTACCGTTAATGTGGATGGGGGTGTGCGTGCCGCCCCTGGACTTCCTGAAGTCTACAATGAGCTCCTTGGTCTTCTTGGAGTTAAGGGCCAGGTTATTGTCAGCGCACCATGCTGCTAAGTGCTGGACCTCCTCCCTGTAGGACGACTCATCGTTGTTGCTGATGAGGCCAATCACCGTTGTATCATCTGCAAGAACATGTCATCATACTGTACTACACATTTTCATAGTCACATTACCTACCCTGTGCTGCACATTGGCATGCAGTGTACAATCATTTGACAATTACAGTAAGAGTAGCCTACAGTACTGTAATGTTTACTGTAGTGCATGCTGAAGACTTACCGGTTCTCATTGCGGAAAGTTCTAATGATTGAGGCCACGGTTGATCTTCTAAGGTTTGGTTGGATCATTCTCGCTGCCTCAATCATTGTCATGCCATGATTGATGACATGATTTACAACCATTGCTCTAATCTCATTGGAGACTCTTTGCCGTTGCTGTCTTGGTCCTTGTCCTCGACCCCGTTCCCCCACACCTCTCAAACGGGGCCCATGGCCACCTCTCACAAGGGGTGCTTGTCCCCTGCCATTCCTTTGACCACATCTTCCTCCTCTTCCTCCTCTTCCTTCTCCTACTTGACCTCTATGGTGCCCACCTGCCTGCTCCATGTTGTATCACTACAGATGTTGTTGTGGATGCCACTTATACCCATACCACAAGGTCAGATCAATCATCAGTAACAAATTGGTGTCACAGGTGGTGTCAATCATTGTCGTCATTCTGAAACTTTCATGATCTGAACATGCTCATCCTCAGTTTCCATAAGACTATGCTTTAAGAGTAATGCAACAGTTAGTTGTCATTTTGAGCAGTTGTATCAATTGATAGTTAGGTTATTGTAATGAAATGAATAGACAGTCATCTCAAATGTAATGTGTGAATTGCATTTTGAAATGGTTATACTTTGATATTAAGTTGTGTAATTTTGAACAGGTGATTATAGTTCAATGGACAAATGATCTTTGGTTTATGTGAATTGTTTCCAAGAAATTGGAAAAAGTGTTAGAGTTTGAAAAAAGTGCATTTTGATCATTGGTTGTGAGTTTTGTATCTAGAGTTGTGTGAAATGACATCAAGGTTCTGAAATTAGTGTCAAAGCGATTGACAAAAACTGTAATAAACTGAATAAACTAAACTGAAGTGAATTATCTTTATTTACACGCACACATCGCATGTATGTTTTTATATGTCTCAGGACGGTATGTGTGAATTGGAAAATACTTCTCAAAAAGACCGCTGCAGTTATCCAGTAGCGAAAAGAATTCCTTATAAAGAAATCGTACAACGCCTGCTGAGATCTCTAACTGGAAGGTTGTGGAACGATGACCAAAAAGTCCCATATTTTTTCTACTTGGTAAGCTCATACATAGGCAGCTAATGCAAATATTACCATCTGTAAGATTGAATCAGTTCTGTGTAAGGAATTGTGCAAAGCTTAGAACATTGGGTGTGTATGGTGGAAACAGTGTGGAGAATAAGAACTGCCAAGAATCTGGAGGTGAATGTACCTCATCCTGAATCTAATCACATTTTACTAAGTGTCGCCTTAATCAAATGCTGACCCAGAGAATGTCTTCAGTTTGAAAAAGCGAATTTACACCAACTCTGCCCTCCCCATTGGCCAAAAATGATCCTGTAGTGCGACAATCCCGAAATGAAGGCGAGGAGCCAGGTGCTTCGGGTGGTATTTTTAATAGCGGTCTTTCTCCTTACCAGAAGAGTCTGCTAGAGGAAGATGGCACCTAAACCCCTGCCCTTTATCCCTCTAGCTAAGGGCCACCTCCGGACTCATCATTCCCGTGCCGAGGGGTTTGATAGTGGGAATGGTCCGACCCATGGGAGCAGCCACAGGACCCCCCCCCCAGAACCGGAGGTACGAATACAACCTGACCAGACCACGTACGGAAGTCGGATGACCGAGGGGCTGGTGGTGGCACAGGTTGAGGGACAGGCGGAAGGACAGGTGGAGTTACAGGTGGAAGGACAGGTGGAGTGACAGGCGGAAGGAGCCGCGAAGGGGGGCAAACTCGCAACTGAGCCTGGGCATCCAACGCCGCCGGCTGGTCAATGTCCAAAAGTGCCGGTTTTCACTGGCCAATCGACACGGCCTCCGGCTGCCCCCCCATGGTCGTCTGACTGTGCTTCAGCACCCGGAATGCAAAGGTCCAGCACCTGGAATGGGCCCTGATATGGTATCTGGAGTGGCGTCTGTTGGGCATCACGGCGCAGGAAAACGTAGAGGCAGTTCCGGAGGGTTGATAGCACATGCGGGCAAAATGTCCCATGGCGGGACGTCGGCATTGGCGCGAGCCTATCAACTCGCTCGCGAAGGAGGTGTAGAGTGGATGCTGGCGTTCCCTGCTGCCCCGGCACCGACGGCACGAACTCCCCGGGCACCGTGAGTGGCGACCCGTAAACGAGCTCCACTGAGGATGAGGCCAAGTCCTCCTTGGGAACAGTTCGGATACCCAGCAAGACCCACGGTATTTGTCCATCCAGTCAGTGCCGGAGAGTCGCACCTTCAGCGCTGCCTTGAGCTGCCGGCGGAACCTCTCCGCCAGGCCGTTTGCTTGCGGGTGATAGGCCGTGGTGTGGTGCAGCCGCACACCCAACAAGTGAGCTATGGCCGACCACAGCTCGGAGGTGAACTGTGGCCACTGGTCTCAGATATTTCGCTACAATTAGGTAACTAACTAATTATATGCTTTAATTTCAGGTCATCCAAGTAAGATAGAAACATAGAAACATAGAAATTAGGTGCAAGAGTAGGCCATTTGGCCCTTCGAGCCTGCACCGTCATTCAATATGATCATGGCTGATCATCCAACTCAGTATCCCGTACCTGCCTTCTCTCCATACCCTCTGATCGCCTTAGCCATAAGGGCCACATCTAACTCCCTCTTAAATATAGCTATGGATTGTGTCATATTTGTTTCAGAATGCTTCAATCTATAGTATCTGAAAATTTCATTCAGTTCTCTACATGTTTAAGAAAGTTATGGGCTTTTGACTGTCCTTGATCACAGCTTTTGTGTTAAGTCAATGGAAAAGCAATAGGGAACAAGATGCTAATTTCTGAGTATGAAAATGGCCATAACGTTTTTAATACTGAAGATATGAAAGTGAATTAGGTGTCAAATTAACCTTCTTGTTAAGCTTTATCTGATGGGATCAATTGCAGACTTGATATTTAAAATCTCAAAGTGTTTTAAATTTGCTACTTGATGGCGGCCGGTCGCCTAGGCCCTCCATATGAAGGAGCCTTTCAACACGCCCCATCCTGCTGAGCCCATAAATCTGGAGCAGGAGCTCCTTAACGCCAAAGTATTTCTCGGTGGCCAGGGGGGCTGCAAGGAACTGTGTGACCTCTCCGGCCGTGTCCTGGTCGAGGGCCCCCACCAGGTAGTAGTAGCGGGTGTCATCTGCTGTAACGCCCTGCAGCTGGAATTGGGCCTCTGCCTGCTGAAACCAGACGTGAGGCCGGGCGGTCCAGAAGGAAGGTAATTTAACCGAGACGAGGCCCGGTCGGCCTGTGTGGTGGACAGACGGGCAGTTCCGTCTTTTGCCTCCATCATGGCAATAATGGAGCATCATGGGTCATCCCGACAATCCCGAAATGAAGGCGAGGAGCCCAGTGCTTCAGGAGGTATTTTTAATAGCGGTCCTTCTCCTTACCAGAAGAGTCTGCTAGAGGAAGATGGCAGCTAAATCCCTGCCCTTTATCCCTTTAGCTAAGGGCCGCCTCCGGAGTAATCTATTCCTGTGCCGAGCGGGAATGGCCCAACCCTTGGGAGCCGCCACAATCCACATTTTCACTACTTTGTCTTTTAACTCATCGGCACAGGGGCGACACACGGGTGCAGCGATAGAGTTGCTGTCTCACAAAGATGAGTCACATGTAGACTGTTCAACCCAAGAGTTTACGTAATAGGCTAGCATGATTAGGGAAATGGCTAACCTTGGGAAGTTAAGGATGCTAGTGAGACAAGACAATAAATAGATTTATCATGGTGCTTATGTTCCACAGCATAGCTAGTTTAGTTAAATAAACATTCGTGGTTGTAAGCTAAGCTGAGGGCAATAAAACTGAATAGTGACTTATAATGCATCAATTTGTTATATAAATGGGAGAGCGGTTTTGTAATTAACAGGGAACATAAGGCTAAAAATATCTCTGGAGAAAGCAAAGATGAAAGGTCACAGAGGTTAAGAATAAGGGGTAGGCAATGTAGGACTGAGATGAGGAAAAGTGAGAAAAAAAATCGATCACTTATCCTACCAGTCAGCGCAGCATGGATTAGTCTCTTCCCATGTCACTCCCCGGGACGGTCCGCCCCTTCCTGCGCCATCATGTTCTTACTGGAGCTGAGCATGGCCGGTGGAGGTTTCCAATCGGATTTTCGGAGGGACTCCAAGCAGTCCCGCCCCAAGCAGCCCAGCATCGGAGACCCTGCCCTGCCCTGCCCAGCCCAGATTCGGAGACCCAGCCCAGCCCGGAGTCGGAGATGTCGCCGATGTTGCCAAACGGAAAGCGGAGACTCTGATCTCGGCGGAGGAGTACGACTAGTGCCCACTGTGAGTCCCCATCGCACCACCAATTCCAGCCAGTACCCCCTCGCTGGCACCTCCCCCCCTCCCCCGTGATGCCCCCCTCTCCCCCAAGACTCTTCCCCCTTCTTTTCTACAAGCTCACTACCCCCCGCCCACGCACCCCACTCCCCCCACAGAACCCTCACACACTCCCCCTCACACAACCCACCACCAACGCAGCATGCCGCCCACATCACCCGCCCCCACAACCCCCACCACGCCCCCACACACACACCCCCCATACACACCCAGCCCCCCACACACCACCTCCCACACACCCTGCTGCACACACACCCCCCACCCACACCCCCCAGGCCGCAGAACCCCCCGCGCACACACGACCCTGCCACCCACACACAGCCCTGCACTCACACACACCCACCTCCCACCCACACACCCTCCCCACACACCCCTTCCCACATCCCTCCTCCGCCCACACAACTCACCCGCCCACATACACAGCTGCCCCCCACCCCACACCCTCCCCCCCCCATATCCCCCCTGCCCCACACGCCCCTCCCCCCACACCACCCTCCCCCCCCACCTTAAACAAAGCGGAGTCACGGGATATGGGGAGAAGGCAGGAACGATAGGGGGTGATCAGCCATTATCACATTGAATGGCGGTGCAGGCTCGAAGGGCCGAATTGCCTACTCCTGCACCTATTGTCTATTGTCATACACCTCCCCGTCCTCACAGGCTCCTCCTCCCCTACCACCTCACACACCCCCCCCCCCCGCCTCCGTTCCCACACATGAGGAGGAGGGGGAGGGTGTGCTCGGGGATGAGGGGAAATGAGCCGTGCCTGCGCAGTCAGGGGCTATGTGTGAGTGGTGGAATATTGCATTGGTGGAACAGATTGCGTTGGGGGAATGGGTGGGGGATGGGGTATTGCGTTGGGGAATGGGTTGCGTTGGGGGACCAGGCCTCCCGTGTGACTGGGACCCAACGGGTCCGACTTAGTCTAGTGGCTACTCAGTATTTAGAAGGTTTAAAAAACATTTTGCAAAATTGTTTTGTACGCGGTGGGTCAGGCAGCATCGACTACTTGAGAACATGGGTAGGTGATGTTTCGGGTTGAGATCCTTTCTCAGACACCAGCATTTGGTCTACAGTTTCTGTGCTGTAGTGCTCCGTGTTCTGTGTTGACAAATGTTCCGGTCCAGACAGATGTGGTGAACCATTTTCAGCATTGTGTGTATCTAACCTTGTCTTCTACCTGTGTAACTCTCCCTGGTTTTACAACAGGATGGTAAAACCTACCACCAGGTCTTGTATGACGATCCAGAGAGCATTTCAATGAAGTCAACTTTCTTGAAGAGGCTCAAACTCGGTGGCATTGGTGTGATGAATCTCAGCGACGTGGACCCCAGCAGAACCGCCAGGGCAACGTTACAAGCTGCGGAAATGTGGAATGCCCTCTGTCCTCCATGAAGATCATCTTGATGTCAAAACATTTAATCTCTGTGTAATCTTTCGCTTAGCGTTCCATGGAAACAGAACAAAAATTAGCTACTTTCTAGCGTCAGAAGTGAAATAAACAAAGATTTGGTTCAGAACGTTTTATCCAATAAATTGTAGCAAAATACATAGAGAGGTAGCAATAAATTTGCACATGGATGGAACATGGTGGGCGAACAGGAGAACAGTGGGATCCTCTCTCTCTCCCATCCCCCTCTATGAGTCCTGCAGCTCCCCTGCTCTTGGACTGTGTTCTGACCCAGGCTCACCAATCAAACCTGCCTCACCTGTATCCACCTATCACTTGCCGAGCTTTATCCTGTCCTCTTTTCTCTTCCAAGTTTCTTCCATGTTCCCCTACTCCACCCATCACAATCAGCCTGAAGAAAGATCTCGACCCGAAGCATTGCCTATCCACTGCGTTATTTGAGCATTTTGTACCTTTCCTTAGTAAACCAGCTTATGTATTGTCTTGCTACTGACTGGTTAACACACCAAAAGCTTTTCATTGTACCTCGGTACACGTGACAATAAACAAAACTGTATAAACTGTATGCAATTACTTGTTTCTATATCCCACCCCTCATTTTTCCAGCTTTCACCTCTCTTCCCCAATCAGTTTGAAGAAGGGTCCCAGTCGAAAACGTCATCTATGCATTCCCTCCACAGATGCTGCCTGCCCAGCTGAGCTACTCCTGCACGCTGTGTTTTGAACGAACATTATAGCTCAGCATGAAAAGACCTTTGAGCCTCCACTCCTCGCTCTCTCTGCAACTTCGCAAGCTCTTCTCCTCATTTTCCAATTGCAATGAAGGATGTTTAATTAGAAACATAAACTCAGTTTCGCCCCTCACTAACGCTGTCGGCTCTGCTGAGTAATTCCAATATTTTACGGTTTTGCTTGGAATTTCCAGCATCCAAAAATGATTGCTTCAGTCAATTAGTTGAACTCTGATGCATTAGACTCATTCTTCTTCACTTTCTCCAATTCTTATTTCACTTGAATACAGAACAGGGAACAATACAACACAGGAACAGAACCATTGGTGCATAATGTCTGTGCTGAAAACAACACCAAGACCAACTTAGATCCATATCCCTCCATTTCCTGCGCATCCGTAACTATTCAAAAGCCTCTTAAACACCACAAATGTATCTGCCTCCTCCACCTTCCCAGACAGCACGTTCCAGGCACTCACCACTTTCTGTGTAAAACACTTGTCCCATACATCCCCTTTAAACTTTGCTCCTATCAGCCGAA
This sequence comes from Raja brachyura, assembly GCA_963514005.1. Next base: position 74,546,488 of record OY740790.1, read on the forward strand.
AGCTAGGCTCACTGGTCCTTGACTTTTCCACCCTTCAAGATAGATAATGACTGTCCACCCTTTGAAAGCTTCTCATAATTTTATATACTTCTATCAGGTCTCCCCTCAACCTCCGACGCTCCTGAGAAAATAATTCATAAGGTCATAAGTGACAGACGCAGAATTAGTCCATTTGGTCCATTGAATTGAATTGAATTGAATTCCTTTATTGTCATTCAGACCTTTCGGTCTGAACGAAATTACGTGCCTGCAGTCATACATATATAAAAATAACAATACCGTACAATAAACACAAAATTAACATCCACCACAGTGAGTTCACCAAACCTCCTCACTGTGGTGGAAGGCAAAAGTCTTAGGGTCACTGTCTTTCTCCCCTCCTTATTCTCCCTCTGCGCTGAGGAGATCCAGGCCTCCGCCACCGCTGACGCCGGAACACCGCCACAGGCCCGCCGCTGGAACACCGCCACAGGGCCCGCCGCTGGAACACCGCCACAGGGCCCGCCGCTGGAACACCGCCACAGGGCCCGCCGCCGGAACGTCGCTGGAGCACCACAGCTCCCGAATCCCAGGCCGCCGCTGGAGCACCGCAGCTCAGAGGGAACCAGGCCGCCGCTGGAGCACCGCAGCTCCCGAATCCCAGGCCGCCGCTGGAGCACCGCAGCTCCCGAATCCCAGGCCGCCGCTGGAGCACCGCAGCTCAGAGGGAACCAGGCCGCCGCTGGAGCACCGCAGCTCCCGAATCCCAGGCCGCCGCTGGAGCACCGCAGCTCAGAGGGAACCAGGCTGCCACTGGAGCACCGCAGCTCAGAGGGAACCAGGCCGCCGCTGGAGCACCGCAGCTCAGAGGGAACCAGGCCGCCGCTGGAGCACCGCAGCTCAGAGGGAGCCAGGCCGCCGCTGGAGCACCGCAGCTCAGAGGGAACCAGGCCGCCGCTGGAGCACCGCAGCTCCCGAAACCCAAGTCGCCGCTGGAGCACCGCAGCTCCAGAGGCCCAGGTCGCCGCCGGAAGCAGGTCGCCGCTGAAGCTCTGAAGGCCGCGCCGCCGCCGCTGGAAGCTGGAAGGCCGTCACCAGGGCCTCAGCACAGACGGAGACGGTGTCGGGGGACACGACAGGAAAAGTCGCATCCCCCCGAAGGGAGAGACTAAAACCCCGTTTCTCCCACCCCCCCCCCACACACATACACAACCCAACAAACCAAAAATAAACACCAAAAACAGGGACGAGGACAAAAATAAAATAAAAGACAGACGGACTGCAGGCGAGCCGCAGCTGACAAGCAGCGCCGCCACTTCCATCAAGTCTACTCCGCCATTCAATCATGGCTAATCAATCTCTTCTTCCTGTCGCTGCCTTAAAAAGATCTATTCATGTCCTCCACAGCCTTCTATGGCAAATAATTCCACAGAATCACCACACTCCGACTAAAGAAATTCCTCCTCATCTTGTTCCAAAATAAACGTCCTTTAATTCTGGCACTATGACCTCTAGTCCTAGACTCACCAACTAGCGGAAATATCGTCTCCACATCCACTCAATCCAAGCCTTTCACTATTCGGTAAGTTTCAATCAGGTAACAAGGAAATGGCAGAAGAGTTGAACAGGTTCTTCGGATCTGTCTTCACTAAGGAAGACACAAACAATCTCCCAGATGTACTGGAGGACAGAGGATCTAAGGGGATAGAGGAACTGAAGTAAATTTTCATTATGCGAGAAATAGTATTGGCAAGGCTAATGGGACTGAAGGATGATAAATCCCCTGGGCCAGATGGTCTGCATCCCAGGGTCCTCAGGGAGGTGGCTCTAGAAATAATGGATGCATTGGTGATCATTTTCCAATGTTCATTAGATTCAGGATCAGTTCCTGTGGATTGGAGGATAGCTAATGTTATCCCACTTTTCAAGAAAGGAGCGAGAGAGAAAACGGGGAATTATAGACCAGTTAGCATGACTTTGGTGGTGGGAAAGATGCTGGAGTCAATTATTAAAGAGGTAATAATGGGGCATTTGGATAGCAGTGAAAAGAGGGAATTAGGAGCAACACTAACAAATTTGCAGATGGCACAAAGCTGGGTGGCAGTGTGAACTGTGAAGAGGATGTTTGGAGGTTGCAGGTGACCTGGACAGGTTGAGTGAGTGGGCAGATGTGTGGCAGATGCAGTATAATATAGATAAATGTGAGGTTATCCACTTTGGCGGCAAAAACAATGCGGCAGATTATTATCTCAATGGGGTTAGGTTAGGTAAGGGGGAGGTGCAGCGAGACCTGTGTGTCCTTGTACACCAGTCACTGAAAGGTGGCGTGCAGGTACGGCAAGTAGGGAAGAAATCTAATAGAATGTTGGCCTTCATAACAAGAGGATTTCAGTATAGGAGGTTCTTCTGCAGTTGTATTGAAAGATTGAAAAGACTAGGCTTGTATTCACTGGAGTTTAGAAGGATGAGGGGGTATCTTATGGAAACCTATAAAATTATAAAAGGACTGTACAAGCTAGATGCAGGAAAAATGTTCCCAATGTTGGGCGAGTCTAGAACCAGGGGCCACAGTCTTAGAATAAAGGGAATAAAGGGAAGGCTATTTAAGATGGAGGTGAGAAAAAACGTTTTCACCCAGAGAGTCGTGAAGTTGTGGAATTGCCTGCCGCAGAGGGCAGTGGAGGTCAAATGACTGGATGGATTGAAGAGAGAGTTGATAGAGCAACTTAGATCCATATCCCTCCATTTCCTGCGCATCCGGAACTCTTCAAAAGCCTCTTAAACACCACTAATGTATCTGCCTCCTCCACCATCCCAGACAGCACGTCCTCCCCACAGATGCTGCCTAACCTGCTAAGTTCCTCCTGCAACTGTACTTTTTTTCCTTCGTTATTACATTCCTTTTACATTCAACATGTTCTTCGCCTATTTTCTGAACATCTTAATGTTTAAATGTAAGCGCACTACTGCATCTTTCCTTCTCGGGATTCGAGAATGGTGTGCTGCCTCCCTGGTGCCAGGATCCAGGATGTCACGGACAGAGTGCAGAAAATCCACAAGGGCGAAGGTGAACAGCCAGAGGTGGTAGTGCATGTCAGCACAAACTATGTCAGAAAGAAGGGAATGAATATTCTGCAGTGTGACTTTAGAGAACACGGAACAATGCTGAAAAGCAGGACCTCCAGGGTGGTTATCTCCGGTTTGCTTCCAGTTCCTCGTGCTGGCGAAAGCAGGAAGAGGGAGATACAGGACCTGAATGTGTGGCTGAGGAACTGGTGCAGGGGGCAGGGATTTAGATTAATAGACTACTGGGATCTGTTTTGGAGTAAGGGGGAACTGCACAAAAGTGGCAGATTGCATCTTAACAGGTGGGGGACCGGCATTCTGATAGGCAGGTTTGCCTCTGCCGCATGGGGGGGGGGGGGGGGGGGAGGGGGAGGGGGAGGGGGGAGGGGGAGGGGGAGGGTAGGGGGGGGAGGGGGAGGGGGAGGGGGGGGGAGGGGGAGGGGGGGGGACCCCACAATTAATGGGAAAGAAAGCTCACAAATGAATAGGAGAGTATGGCCAAGTGTAATAGGGATCTATGTGAAAGGTGAGATATGTAAGGAATTAAAAGTATTGTATATGAATGCGCGAAGTATAAGAAGTAAAGTAGATGAGCTTAACGCACAGTTAGAGGTTAGTAGGTATGACATTGTGGGGATTACTGAGATGTGACTGCAGGAGGATCGGGCCTGGGATCTTAATATTGAGGGTTGTACATCCTATAGAAAGGACAGGCAGGTGGGCAGAGGAGGGGGGTAGTTCTGCTGGTGAGGGATGGAATACAGTCCCTTGCGAAGGAAGACATAGGGACTGACGAGGTAGAGTCACTGTGGATTGAGTTGAGGAATTGTAAAGGCAATTGGTGTTATCTACAGACCCCCAAATTGTAGCTCGGATGTAGGGTGTAAGATGCAGCAGGAATTAAAACTGGCATGTAACAAAGGTAATGCCAATGTGGTGATGGGGGATTTCAATATGCAGGTAGACTGGGAAAATCAGGTTGGTTCAGGACCCCAAGAAAGCGAGTTTGTAGAAAGCCTCTGAGATGGATTCTTAGAGCAGCTTGTAATGGAGGCGACCAGAGAATTCTGGATTTAGTGTTGTCTAATGAACCCAATTTGATAAGAGAACTCGAGGTAAAGGAACCACTTGGAGGTAGTGATCATAATATGATTAGTTTTATTCTCCAATTTGAGAAGGAGAAGGTTAAATCAGAACTGTCAGTGATGTAGTTGAACAAAGGGGACTATGAAGGCATGAGAGAGGAGCTGGCCAAAGTAGACTGGAAAGGGATCCTAGCAGGAATGACGGTGGAACAGCAATGGCACGAATTTCTGGGCATAATCCCGAAGACGCAGGATCATTTCATTCCAAAAAGGAAGTAAGATTCCAAGGGGAGTAGGAGGCAAGCATGGCTGACAAGAAAAGTTAGGGATAGAATAAAACTAAAATAAAAGATGTATAACACAGCAAAGAGTAGCCAGAAGGCAAAGGATTGGGAAACTTTCATAGGACAACAGAAGGAAACAAAACGGGCAATACGGGCTGAAAAGATGAAGTGTGAGGGGAAGCTGGCCAGGAATATCAAGAAGGACAGTAAAAGCTTCTTTAGATATGTTAACGGAAAAAGAGTAGTGTTGTGAGGCAAATGAAACTTTTACACTACTCGTAATTTACTTATATTTATTTAAGGTTTAAGCAACTCATTTCTGTAATATAAATAAACTTAGAAACGTCTGGCAAACATGGCTGATTCCGCAGGGCTTTCCCGGCCGAAAAACCCCGCACATGCGCACACTCTGGAAGAGCCTCGCACATGCGCACATGCGCCCACTTCATTCTCCCCTCCTATTTATAAGTTGAGATGGTCAGGAGGTTTAGTACGTCTTGATGACCGCCGCAGCACTGGAGCTTCAGGACATAATGGTGTTTCAATAGCTGGTCATACATACATTGCTTGGTCATAAACTTCACTCATATTGTTATTAGAATTACAATTTTAGAATTTCTTGTACCAGTTTCCATAAGGGGTGATGGGAGTGTTGGAGGAAGTTCTCGATTAATGTTATCAAGGAGTGATGGAGCTGATGGTGAAGACGGACATGGTGCAAGGTCACAAAGTGAGACAGTTGACTGACGTCCATCCTGATACTTGATAGTTGCATAAGAAGGGTTGACATCAGTCAGTTCAACTTCATCAACAAAAGGCTCATTCTTATTTGATCGGACATATCAACGAAGCAACACAGGCGGGGCTAGTCAACCATGATGGCAGAGAAGTGCGACTAGAACGCTGTTTGAAGTTAAAGAACCGCTCATGTGGAGTAGTATTGGTACCAGTTGACAGTAGAGATCCGATGGAGTGTAATGCATCTGGTAGAACACATTCCCACTGCTGATCTGGTATGTCATTTGACTTAAAATCCAGTTTCACTGCTTTCCAAATGCTTCATTTATACCTCTCAACCTGACCATTTCTAATAGGATGATATGGTGTTGTTTTGCTTGTTGCAATTCCTCTATTAGAAAGGTAGTCTTTGAAATCTTTTGACATGAATGAGGTGCCCCTATCAGAATGTATGTAACTTGGAAATCCACAGAATGAAAACAGTTGATCTAAACATTTGATAACCGTAGCAACTGATATATTTGGACAAGGAAAGGCAAATGGAAACGTCAAATATTCATCAACTATGGTAAGTATATAAACATTTTGAGAGGAGGATGGAAATGGCCCTTTGAAGTCAATACTCAAACGTTCCATAGGTTGAGTAGCTTTGATCAATCTTTTTTCTTCAGGACGGTAGAACCTTGGTAAGTTTTTGGAACGAACATAGTGTAACAAACGAGTGACTCCAGGATGACACGCCCATTATGAAGATCAGTGAGTGCAGAAGAATGAACAGAGGCACAAAATGCTCAAGTTAATGTATCCGGCGCAACATTATCCTTATCAGGGCGGTGCTCAATTGAATAACTATATTCAGATAATTCAATCCTCCATTCATTAATTTTACTATTTTTAATCTTTGTTCGTTTCCGATTATCCAGTATAAAAGCTACTGAACGCTGATCTGTTATCAAAGTGAAGTGCTGGCGAGCAAAGAAATTACTCAATTTTCTCACTGCTTCAATAATTGCTGTAGCTTCCTTTTCGACGGGTGGGTAGTGCAATTCACTACCTTGGAGAGTACGAGACATGAAAGCCACTGGTCGTCCTCCTTGATTTAATGTTGCTGATACTGCTAAATCAGAGGCATCACATTCAACAACAAAGGGGAGATCCTGATCGATGGCGTGTAATGTTGCAGATTCTAATTGTTTCTTTAAAGAAGTAAAGGCACCAATTGCTGTTGAGTCAAGGGAGAAAGATTTTGCTCTAATCAAAGGTCGAATTTTGCCAGAAGAATTTGTTGTCCATTTAGCATAATATGCAAACATAACAAGAACCCTTCGTGGAGAGTTTAATGCAGCTGGAACAGGTATCTCTTGGAGTGGGTGGAGTCTTTCTGGATCAGGCTTGATTATATCATTTCCAACCCAATAACCAAGAATATTAATGGATGACACTGATGTTATTGACTTCGCCTCATTTCATGTTAGATTTTTAGAATGGACAACATCTAAAAACCGTTGTACATTTTCATCATGTTCAGCTTGGTCTTTTCCTGCAATAGTTATTTTATCAAGTTCAGGGAAAGTATCTTTAAGGTGTTCCTGTTCAACAAGTTTGTCCATCTCTCACTGAAAAACAGCCACACCATTAGTTCATCAAAATGAACTGTGCGGTGGTGGTATAATTTCCCAGTATATTTCTTCTCTGATTCTTTCAAAGGAAGACATAGAAAGAGAGACATAGAAGTCTTTAACCACGACAACTTGTGCCCTCAAGGGAAAAGCTGAGTTCTATGATACCTTCTCGTAAAAGATTAGTTAATTCTGTGTTAATAATAATAATAACACATTTTATTTATAGGGCGCCTTTCAGGACTGTCAAGGACACCTTACAATTCAACCAAAAATGACACCTTACAATTAAACAAGCATGAAAAAAAACAACATATACAGCAACAATACACAATTTGGAGAGAGAGCAGCGGCAGCCAATTGCGCCAGCGTTCACTGTCACCTCCAGCAGCCAAGATAAGACACAACACTAAAGAATTAACAATGAACATAAAAACATCCCCCCACAATGGTTCCCACTGTGGGGGAAGGCACAAAGTCCAGTCCCATCCCCATGTCCCTATTGAGGTCTCCGCAGTCGACGCTATGGCGGCCCGATGCTTTAAGCCTTCTCGCCGGATGATGGTGCTCCGGCGTCGGGAGAGTCCTCACAGTTGCTTGTGACACCTGGAACGGCCGCTTTCTTACCGGAGTCCGTGGTTTCCGAAGCCGACAAGGCCGCGCTGAATGGAGCTCCACAACTGGTGATCTCGCCGAGAGATCCCAGGCTCCCAATGTTCACCTGCAGTCTCAGCATTCTGGAGCTCCAGCGCGGCGACCCAGGCAAGGCATCACCCGCTCCGCTTCACGATGGTGCTCCAGCGCTGAGCCGCTGCCGAAGCCAAGGTTCTGGGCGGTCCCCTCAGGAACTGCCGCTCCAGGCCCGCTGGTAGGCCGCGAGGACGGGTCGAAGTTGCAGCCCCGAGAAAAGCTGCCTCTCCGACCAGGTAGGGACCCTGAAAAGTAGTTTCCCCCTTCCCCCCCTCCCACCCCCCCACATAAAAAAGACTAGAGCTCCGAAACAAACACTAAAACTCACTAAAAATAAAAGAAAGAAGTTAAAAAACAGACAGCTGCAGGATGGGCAGCCATACCATAAAGTTCCTATCATCTTTACTAAAATGTCTTGATTTTGTAGCAATTGGCTTGCACTTAGAGGATAAATTAGTAAATAATTTCAGTAAATGAATTCAACAGATGCAGCAGACAAAACACACAATACTGGTGGCTTTGACAATACAAGATCAGGCATAGTTCCTTCATACGTTATTTGAAGTGATCTGTGCAGTTTCTGAATATCCTGACCTACAATTATGTCGCACACAAAAATACCAAGACATACAGATTGGCAGATGAGTTGAACAGTCCTTTGGACCCATCTTCACTAAGGCCACAAATTATCTTCCTGATGTACCAGTGGCCAGAGGATCTGCGGTGATGGAGGAACTGAAGGAAATCCACATTAGGCAGGAAATGATGTCGGGTAGACTGATGGGACAGAAGGCTGATAAATCCCCTGGGTCTGAAGGTCTGCAGGAAGTGGATTCCTTCCTTCCTTATAGATTCAGGATCAGTTCCTGTGGATTGGAGGGTAGCTAATGTTATTCCGCTTTTTAGAAAGGCGGGAGAGAGAAAACAGGGAATTTTACTTTGAAGTCACGTGAGTGACTATGTGAAGAAGCCCGCCAGCCTGCATGTGCGCCAATACGTCTAAAGTATGGCACTTGACTGGCTGCTGGGAGGAGCATCTCTCCTCCAGCGGTAAGTTTAAAACCCTGCAGGTAAGTTTCAAACTTATTCTGAGGTCGTTCTTTTTGGTGAAAAATTCTTGTTTCTATTGCTGAACAAATTATGGACAAATCCAGGGCGAAACCCAGATGGGCCATGGGGAAACCAGATATGGAGGACTGCGGGAGTGCGGGTAGCCGGCAGCCGTCGGTTTCGCTGTCTGAGTCGCTGACAGTGTGGTCAGCGACTTCAGACTTGGTGCTTGCCCAAAGCACTATGGCAACCCCGAAAGGGGGCAAAGCCAAAAAGAAGTCTGATAGGCCCCTGTACTCAGACGAGTCAGGCCAGGAGGATTCTCCTCCTTCAAACATGGATAGCGTCTTCTGGTGTTTATCCCGGATGGAGCACCTTATGGAAAGGATGCTCCATCATGATATGCTCCGTGAAATGGAAACATATCAGCGCAGATCTCCTTTCATGCCTGCGGCAGCGCCTGGTCCAGGGCTGCTTAATGTCTCCCACTCTGAGGAGGGGAGTGTCAGGAGTCAGTATATGACTGACGGAGGTATGTCCGTGGAACATACTGGAATGCATGACATGCGTGAGCTTCAAGAATTGCCTGCCATGGCATCAAGGTTTGCGATACCCTCACAAACAGGGGAGCCGCTGCAAGAAGAGCTAGCTTCCAGCATAAACAACCTCACATCGCATCAATTACAGGAACAGGTGATGGTTGAAACGGCTGCAAAATACCGTACACCTGTAAATTGCGCATCCCTGAAAGTGCCGGCAGTGAACAGCTCTATCTGGAGATACATTGGAGGGGGCATCAAAGCCCAGGAAATGAAACTCCAAATTTAAAATTACTGGCTTCAGGTATCACGGCATTTGCCAGATCTGTGGACGGTGGGCCCTTATCAGATGTCCAGCAGGATGCCTTGGCATTGATATGCAATGCACACTTTGAAATGAACTGCTTTCGGAAGAACGCCATCAGACCTGCCTTAAAACCCAAATGTGCAGGCACACCAATGTCCAGCCGCCAAATCTTCTGTTCGGGGAAGATCTACCCAAACAGGTAAAAGACCTGGATGAGGAAGCAAAGGCTAATCAAGGCACGAATGACAAGCAAAGCTTCACCGTTTCGGCGACAACACCCCTACGCCTCCATCAGCAGTAAGCAGTTCGCTGAAGCTGGTGGCAGCTCGAAAGATGATTTCTCTGGGCAGAGGTCTTGTTTAGGCCAAGGCCCAAGCCGGCCCTCATGGAAAATGCACAATCCGCGCACCCCAGCAGTCCTACCCTCCAAACCTCAAGGACGGAAATAGAACCTGCATCAGGGGCCTTTGGGCCTACCATAAGACCACCGGTAACCATGGAGGTAGATGGGTCTGGTCCTTTCCAGAACATGGGGTGTGTGGACCAGTTACAAGTTGGTGTTAGATTACACTTGTTTTTGCACAAATGGTGATGGATAACATCAGATCCGTTTATACTGCACAGTATACAAGGGTTCCAAATTGAAATTCTTCCCAATTCATTGCCACCCACACAACATACACCAAGTTGGGCATTTGTTCATTTCAAACAAGAAGGTTTGGATATACAGCTGACATTCACACATATCCACAAAAGGGGTAATCGAGAAGTCAAGTCATGAACATCACCAATTTGTCTCCAATATATTCTCTAGACAAAAGAAAGATGGAGGATGTCGGATCATCCTTGATTTAACACAGCTTAACACCTATGTGCAGTATAGACATTTGAAAATTGAAAACTTTGTTACTGCCAAACAACTGATTTCCAAAGTATGCTTTGTGGCATGCATCGATCTCAAAGATGCATACTATTCAGTGCCCACCGGAGATATTTGAAATTTAGCTGGATGGGGCAACTGTGGCAGTTTAAAGTGTTGCTTAATGGGTTAACTTCAGCCCTCAGGTTATTTACCAAATTGTTAAAGCCAGTGCTTGGGCTACTTAGAGCTCAAAAACACATTGTTATGGCACATCTGGATGATATTTTAATCATAGGAAAAATGCTGAAATTGGCTAAATTGGCTGTTTCTGCCACAAACATATTTGTGAAGTTGGGGTTTCTTATCCATCCAGTTAAATCCAAGTTGATACCAACTAGAGTTATTAATTATTTTGGGGTTTGCCATTAACTCTTTAATATGTCTGTGACTCTGCTCTGGGGCAAGAGATTAGAATTAATAGAAGCCTGTAACAACCTTGTTGTTGTGGAGCAGCCATCTATTCGACAGGTGGCTAGTGTAATTGGCAAATTAGTGGCCGTGTTTCCAGCTGCACAATTTGGGCCTTCGCATTATCAGAATTTACAACGTGCAAAGGAGCAAGCACTCAAATACCATTTAGGTCATTTTAACAGACCTATGCTATTACCAGCTGAAACTATATCAGAATTACAATGGTGGACGACCAATGTTTGGCATTGCTCCAGTAACATTTTGGTCAGTAAACCTTCAGTTATCTTGCAAACTGATGGTAGTGCTCAAGGATCTGGAGCTACTAATACCATCTCTAGTTGCAGTGGCAGATGGGATGTGCATGAGTTATCAATTCTTCAGTTACATGGTATCAACTGCTTGGAGATGCTGAGGGCATTCTATGGGCTAAAAGCTTATTGTGGGAATATACATAATCTGCATGTTCAACTACAGATTGACAACACTACAGCGATGGCATATATTAATCACATAGGTGAATCAAGTCAGTATCCTGTGATAATTTATCTAACCTTATTTGGCACTGGTGCATCGAAAAAAAAGCATTTAGATTTCAGCTATCTACTTGACAGGTAGGTTTAACATGGTGGTGGACACCAGGTCATGCAAATTCAATGACAGCACAGAATGGATGTTGGATCATAAAGTATTTAATGACATTGTTGCTCAGTATAGAACACCAGATATCGATTTGTTGGCATCTAGGCACAATCACCGGTTAACAAAGTATGTTGCATGGGTGCCAGACCCTTGGGCAGTGGCGATAGATGCATTCTCACTACACTGGGGAGGAATGTTCTTTTATGCATTTCCTCCATTTTGCCTCATCAGCCGGTGCTTGCAAAAAATCCAGCAAGAATCCGCTTCAGGCATTTTGGTTGTTTGTGCCTGACTGACCTACGCAGCCATGGTTCCTGATAATATTGGGAATGATAATAGAACCTTATATGGTTATTTCAAAACACAAACATTTGCTGGTCCATCCCATGACTCGGGAAGGCTACCCTCTGCATGATGGAATCAATTTATTGATTTTCAGATTTTGAGAAGACCTTTCCTGTGGCTCGGATTGTCAGACTGAACTGTGGACATGATCACTGCAGCTTGGAGAGATAGCACCATGAAGCAGTACATCTCTTACATCAACAGATGGGAAGTGTTTTGTTTTAATTCTAACATAACGTATGATATGGCACGGATAACTGATGTCTTGGAGTTTCTCTCAAAACTGTTCTTTGATGAAAGATTAAGTTATAGTGCCATTAACTGTGCCAAAAGTGCCTTGTCATCATACTTGTTGCTGGGATCGGTACACCACTGTGTCGGGTCTCACCCGCTGATATCCAGATTCATGAAGGGTATCTTTTACACAAAAATCCCAGGCCCAGGTACACGGAGGTATGGGATGTTAACATTGCGTTAGTACTGCTTCGCCGGTGGGCTCCAGCTGCATTCCTATCTTTGGTCAGGCTCACATATAAAGTAGTTATGCTCATACCGCTATTCTCAGTGCATCGCCTCCAGTCGTTGCATAAGCTGCAGCTGGACAGAATGGTTATATTTACCAACAAAATAACATTTTATGTACATGAGCTAATTAAACAAAGCAGACCAGGGGTGTTAGAGCTAAAGCTGGATTTTTTGGTGTATCCCATAGACCATAGATTGTGTGTTGTCACACATATTCAACAATAAGTTAAGGCTACAAAGAACCTGAGAGGCACTGAACTGGCAATGTTTATGTCATAAAAAAACACACAAGAGGGTATCAGTGCAGACCATCTCCAGGTGGTTATAACATGTATTAGCTTGTGCAGGAGTGGACACTGATGTTTTGAAATCTCACTCCACCAGGGCCGCAACAACTTCAGCAGCGAGGTTCATGGAGGTTCCGCTGGACCACATCCTAGCGACTGCAGGATGGTCAAAGGAGCGGATTTTCCAAACCTTTTATAATAAACCAATTGCCAGGCTGGGTTTGTTTGCCAACTCAATTTTAAGTTCTGTTCAATAATTTGCTTTCCCGGATCACTATTATTATTATCATTTGTTTATTAAAAGCATCAGCATGTTTTAAAGCTATGTCATGTCTGAATGCATTATCTTTTCAATCATTTCTGGTCAACTAATGCAGTGTGTTGCATGGACTCGTGTTCACAGCATGAAATCACAGAGCTTTAAAGTCTTCACGTAGTCACTCACGTGACTGTGAAGTAAAATAGGAAGATTAAATGAGAACTTACCAGTTTGAAGTTTGATCTTCATTTTATGAGAAGTTGCGATGAGGGATTACGTGCCCTCCACTCCCAACCCTCTTCTTATAAAGATCATGTGGTAGTTCTAGTTCTCGATTCTTCCTATAATCAGTTCAGCAACTGTTTTCTGTGATTTCACACCGCTGCTTTGAAGGTTGACGCACATGCGGGCTGGTGGGCTTCTTCACGTAATCCCTCATCGCAACTTCTCATAAAATAAAGATCAAATTCCAAACCGGTAAATTCTAATTTAATCTTCCTATTATAGACCAGATAGCCTGACACGGGTGGTGGGGAAGATGCTCGAGTCAGTCATTGAAGATGAAATAGTGGCACATTTGGTTAACAGTAGCAGTAACAGGATCAGTTACGAAGGGGAAATCATGCTTGGCCAATCTTCTGGAATTATTTGAGCATGTAACCGGGAAAATGGACAAGGGAGAGCCCGTGGATGTTGTGTACATGTACTTTCGGAAAGCATTAGATAAGGTCCCACATAGGAGATTAGTGGACAAAATTAGGGCACATGGTATTAGGGGTAGAGTGGATGAAAGGGGATCTTATTGAAACATATCAGATTATTAAGGGTTTGGACATGCTAGAGGCAGGAAACATGTTCACGATGTTGGGGGAATCCAGAACCAGCGGCCACAGTTTAAGAATAAGGGGTAAGCCATTTAGAACTGAGACGAGGAAACACTTTTTCACAGAGAATTGTGAGTCTGTGAAATACTCTGCCTCAGAGGGCGGTGGAGGCTGGTTCTCTGGATACTTTCAAGAGAGAGCTAGATAGGGCTCTTAAAGTTAGCGGAGTCACGGGATATGTGGAGAAGGCAGGGACGGGGTACTGATTGGGGAGGATCAGCCAATGAATGGCGGTGCTGGCTCGAAGGGCCGAATGGCCTACTCCTGCTCCTATTGTCTATTGTCTATTGCCTATTGCCTATTGTCTATTAGTGTTGTGCAGTGTTCAAGTGCCTGATGGCTGTTGGGAAGAAACTGTTCTTGAACCTTGAGGTCATGGTTTCTAGGCTCCTGGACCTACTTCCACTGGTAACAGTGAGCTGAATGAATGAAACTTTAATACCACATGTGACATGTCACAGTGAGATTCTTTGTTTTCCATGTACAAGTATACAAAGACTCACCACGAAAGATGCTCCTCTGGTATATTTGGTCACCATATATAAGGCGCTAACAAAGTTACAAAGTTAAGGGCCTGTCCCACTTGGGCAACCTTTCAGTGGACTGAGTGCGACCTTCAAGCTCGAGGCACTCGCCTGAAAAACCACGAACTGGAATGGCGAGCGTCAGAGCGGGACACACACACACGCACACACAAACACATCGCAAAGGCGGGCGCCAGGAAAAGCGGGGGAGCGCTGTCTGAAATTCACACGGTGTTAAGCCAAGGTGATACAGACACACACAGGAAGGTTAAAGATGGCTAGCACAGTGTACGGTAAGTCTTTTACAAGAGCAGGGAGGGGCGGGAGAGGGGAGAAGGGCAGAGAAGGGGTGGGGGGGGAAGGAGTGGAGACACTTTTAAGAAGCCAGACAACTTTTAATAAACCAGAGATACACAGCTGTGAAGTTTACCAGGCATTTAACATTACCGGTCGGTTTTCATTGGTTTTGAAAACTCGTGTTCATGGTTTTTTCCCCCAAATGAGCCAATGAAAATGCCCGGTCAGCAAAGGAGATTAATTAAAACCACCCACGGCTGCCTTGACTACCTACAATTACATGATGACCCCACTACCACTGCACCTACAACTACAAAAATATAGATTTTCTCCATGGTGACCAATGTTTTTCAACACGTTGAAAAATTAGCTGCGACTAGTTCATAGAGTGTGGGAACTCCTCTCAACCATGAAGGAGACTCACTAGAGACCACCAGCGAACATGTGGCGACCATGTGGCAATCGTCTAAAATGCACTCTTCTAAAATGTCGCCGAAGTAGGTCAGTCCCTTCATTCCATTTGGTTGCCAATGGTCCCTCTTTTGTTCTCGGCAGCCCCTCTCCCCACCGGGTCCCTCTTTGTTCTCAGCAGCACCCCCCCACCCCCCTCCCCCCCTCCCCCCACCATCCCCCGCCCCACCTCGATGGCTTGCCCTCATTTGCCTTCCGGCACCCACGTGGCATGTCCGGCCTCGGGCACCCACCGCCAGCCCGTCTGACCTCCGGCACCCGCCGCATGCCCCTCCTCGACCACGCGGGTACTCTCTTGACGGCTCCACGGCACTTGCCCGGAGGTGAGAACATGGCCAGGGCGATGCCAATGTCTTCTGAACAACCTAGTGTCCCGCTGAATTACTCCAGCATTTTGTATCCATCTTCGGTTTAAACCAGCATCTGCAGTTTCTTCCTACAACCTTAAATATGTGTGTAATAGTAAGCTGTAAAAATCACTGCCACATTATTTCCACTTGAATACCAGAGTTGTAACTAGTTGAAAGCACAGCTATAAACCTTGCTGGCTGACTTGAAAAAAAGATAATTTGTATTGTTTAGTTTATTGTCGTGTGTGCCAAATAACAGTGAAAAGCTTCTGTTGCGTGTTAATGTCAGCAGAAAGCCAATACACGATTACCATCAAGCCATCCGCAGTGTACAGATACATGATCAAGGGAATAACGTGATTGGTATATTTTAAACAATCCACGTCAGATGCTTATTGGTCATCGATAATTATTTTACTTCGGAGTCACGTGAGTGACTACGTGAAGACCCCGCCAGCACGCATGCGCGACATATCGTCGTACGCATGCGGAAGCGACGGTCGGGAGGAGCGGGGCTCCTCCAGCGTGAGTTTAAAAAGCTCACGCCAGGTAAGTCTCACCGAAGGAGTGAGTCGACCATTATGGAAGGGAGAAAATCTAAGAGAGCGGCGGCCAAATCAGCGGCTAAGGACAGCAGCCAACGGAGAACCGCCTCTCCAGAGCTACAGGTTCTACCTGCAGCTCCCGACTTTTCGGACTTTGAGACCGTTGGTACGCCACGGTCGGGGAAAACTACCCGGAAGTCGGCCGGGCCCGACTCAGCGGAGTCCGGTCCCGAGGGCACCCCGCTCGCAGGCAGCGACGGAGGTCGCCTTGACCGCATTGAGCGGATGATGGAGCAGCTGCTCCAACGTGACCTGCTAAAGCAGGGGCAGGATCACAGTGGGACCCCTAGTAGGCCCACGGCAAGTTCCCTTAGAGGACTGCCAAATGTATCCCCTTCTTTACAGGGGAGCATTGAGGGTCAGAACTGGGCTGACCCAGAAGAAGGGGAGTTGACTGAAGCACCTGCAGCGTCAGGGGTGTGTGAAGATTACATGGATGTGGTGAGCAAACATGCCATGCCCAACCAGAAGGGCCTACCCATCCACCCCAAGCTGGCTGCCAGCATTGATTATATGGCCACTAACCAACTTCAGGAACAGGCCATCAATGCCACAGCAGACAAATACATGGCGCCAGAAAACTGCAAGTCATTAAATGTACCCGCGGTAAACAACCCGATATGGGGAAACATGAGCCCCTCGAGTAGAGGGCAGGAGATGAAACTTCAGAAGATCCTGAAGCTCCTAACCGCAGGGATTACTGCAGTAGCCAGAACAGCAGTGGGAGTGGATATGCCGGAAGAGCTGCAAGATGCTTTGGCCTTACTGTGCAACACACAGTATGAAATAAATAATTTCAGGAAAAGCATTATAAAGCCGGCGCTTAACCCCAAGTTCGCGGGGTTGTGTAAGCCTGGGAAGACGCAGCCTCCAAGCCTGCTATTCGGGGAAGATCTCCCCAAACAGGTTAAAGATCTGGACGAGGAGGCTAAGGCTTTGGGCCTTATTAAAGTACCTGGGTACACTAAGCCTCATCACCCACACAGAACGCACCCCTACGCACCCACCGGGCAGAGTTACCCTAACAGGTCTGCCGGTGGTGAAAGCTCGAAGGCCGGCATACCTGCTCAGCGGTCTTTTTTAGGCCAAGGCCCAGGCCGGCCTCCTTGGAAGATGCGCCACTCCCAGAACACCTACAACCAGCCGAGGAAGCAAGGCCAGAAACCACCACACCGGCAGTAACCATGGAGGTAGGTGGGTCTGGGATCCCCAGGAACACTACTGGCCCAAATTCACTTTGCATAGGGGGCAGGTTGCACATGTTCCTCGAGAATTGGCTCACTTTTACCTCTGATCCTTATATACTCAGGAGTATTCAGGGCTACAAAATTGAATTTATTCACGAACTCCCTACCCCGGTACAGCATGCACCTAGTCGGAAATTCGTCCTTTCTCATAGAGATAAGGCAGCAGGGCATGCTGAACTACAGAGGTTGAGAGAAAAAGGGGTAATTGAGAAGGCCATTAAAGAACCTCAGGAGTTCGTGTCTAATATATTCACTAAAAACAAAAAAGATGGCGGTTGCCGCATCATCATAGATTTGACCGACCTGAATACTTCTGTCCAGTATATTCATTTTAAAATGGACACCTTCGACACTGCTATACAGCTTATAGCCAATGGGTACTACATGGCATGCGTTGACCTCAAAGATGCATACTATTCAGTACCCATACACAAGGATCATAGGAAATACTTAAAATTTATCTGGATGGGACAATTATGGCAATATAAAGCTTTGCCTAATGGCTTATCGTCAGCACCCAGATTGTTTACCAAGATATTGAAACCAGCTTTGGCCTATTTAAGGAAACAGAATCATACTGTTATGGCCTATCTTGATGACATCCTCATAGTGGGGGAGAATTTGGAAATGGCTACTTTGGCAGTCACAGCCACGAAACATCTTTTTCAGAAACTGGGGTTTACGATACATCCAGATAAATCAATATTGGAACCCTCTACCACCATGAAATATTTGGGGTTCATTATTGACTCAGTGCAAATGTCTGTCACGTTACCACCAAGCAAGGTGGAAGACCTGATAGAGGCTTGCAGGAGCCTCATTGGCATTAAGGTCCCATCCATTCGGCAGGTGGCCAGGGTGATTGGGAAGATAGTAGCTGCATTTCCTGCAGCACAATATGGGCCCTTACATTACCAAAACTTACAAAGAGCCAAAATTACAGCGCTCAACAATCATGCTGGCCATTTTTATAGGCCCATGAAAATTCCAGAAAAGGCAAAAGCCGAATTATATTGGTGGATGGGTAATGCCCAAAATTGTTCCAAACCCATTACTATCACCAATCCCTCGATCACCTTACAAACAGATGCCAGTGCCATAGGGTGGGGAGCTACTAACACTACCTCTAGCTGTGGAGGTAGATGGAGTGCACCAGAGTTAACCCTATTTAAAAACTTAGGGATTAACTATTCAGAAATGCTGGCAGCATTTCACGGCCTTAAGGCATACTGCACTAACATGCACAAAGTTCATGTTAGAATACAGATTGACAACACCACGGTGGTAGCCTATATTAACCACATGGGCGGTGTAAAGTCGATATCGTGTGATGAATTGGCCAACAATATCTGGCACTGGTGTCTGCAAAGAGAAATTTGGATCTCCGCAACTTACCTTCCAGGTAAATTAAACACAGTGGCAGACACCAGGTCACGGAAATTCAACGACAACATAGAATGGATGTTGGATCGGAATGTGTTCGCAGATATTGTAGAACGTTATGGGACACCAGATATCGACCTTTTCGCGTCCAGGCTAAATCACTAACTACCAACGTATGTTGCTTGGGAGCCAGACCCGGGGGCAGTAGCGATGGATGCTTTCTCGCTACACTGGGGGGATTTATTCTGCTACGCTTTCCCCCCTTTCTGCCTCATCAGTCGGGTCTTGCAAAAAATCAAGCAAGACTCCGCATCGGGTATCTTGGTAGTGCCCGACTGGCCTACTCAACCATGGTTCCCTCTGGTACAGAAGATGGCCACGGAACCCTGTATCAGGGTGAATAAAAGACCTAGCCTGCTTGTTCATCCTGTTACAGGAGAATGTCATCCATGTCATGACCGCATGGGATTATTAATTTGCAGATTTTAAAACGGCCACTTCATGGATTCGGACTCTCCAACAGGACCATTGATACCATCACGGCAGCCTGCAGAGAGTCTACAAGGAAGCAGTACCTGACCTACATCAGGAAATGGGAAGGATTCTGCGTGACTACCAAAACAACATACGAAACCGCCACCATCACGGAAGTGCTGGAGTTTCTGGCTACCCTTCATTACGATGAGGGTCTAAGCTACAGCGCCATTAACTGTGCCAGGAGTGCCCTATCGTCTTACTTGGGCAAGGGGAGTGACCAATTGGGAATTGGGTCACATCCCCTAGTATCCAAATTTATGAGGGGAATATTTAATTCCAATCCCCCCAGGCCCAGATATAGCCATACCTGGGACATCAGCACGGTATTGACGATGCTGAGAGGATGGACACCGAACACGGGACTCCCTTTGGCCAAATTAACCTACAAAATGGTCATGATTATGGCACTGATCACGGCGCAACGGGTCCAGTCCCTGCACAAACTCAGTCTGGATGCCATGGCAATTACCAGTGGGAAGATCACATTCCAGGTGCAGGGACTATTGAAGCAAGATCGACCCGGAGTGTCTGGACATACGTTGGAGTTCCTGGCTTACCCAGCGGACACCCGTCTTTGTATCGTTACATTGATTCTGCGATACATTTCAGTCACTAAAGATCTAAGAGGCACGGAAACAGCTTTGCTTGTCAGTCACAAGAAGCCTCATCACAGGGTCACGGTGCAAACCATTTCCAGATGGTTAAGGGTGGTACTGGATGCGGCGGGGGTGGATACTAATGTGTATAAATCTCACTCCACCAGGGCAGCATCCACCTCGGCGGCTAGAAGGATGGAGGTACCGCTGGATCACATCCTGGCCACAGCGGGTTGGAACAATGAGAAAACCTTCCACCGCTTTTACAACAAACCCGTGACCTCCCCTGGCAATTATGCAGGGAGGATTTTAAGTGCTGCCAGATAAATAACCCTTATGGGACACAATATTGTGTTTGGTATGAATAAATACCTGTTTTGTTTTTCAGCCAGTGTCTTGTCTGAATCACGTCCATCCTCTTATCCCAGCTTTAGCAGTGTGTGAGCATGGAGCTTCCAGGGCATGAAATCACAGAGCTTTGAAATCTTCACGTAGTCACTCACGTGACTCCGAAGTAAAATAGTAAGATTAAACGAGAACTTACCAGTTTGAAGTTTGATCTTTATTTTATGAGGTGTTACGATGAGGGATTACGTGCCCTCCGCTCCCGACCCTCTATTATAAAGATCACCTGGTATGAAAGTTCTCTTTTTCTCTTACTATGTCAGTCATTGTGACTGTTTGTTCTGTGATTTCACACCACTGCTTTGAAGAATGTCGCGCATGCGTGCTGGCGGGGTCTTCACGTAATCCCTCATCGTAACACCTCATAAAATAAAGATCAAACTTCAAACTGGTAAGTTCTCGTTTAATCTTACTATTATTGCCTCAGTCCGTGTGGAGAGGTGTAAATGGTGGAGGAGGGTGAAAATCAAATCCAGGTTGGGGGACAAACTTTGTCCGAGTCTGCGAGGGAAGGGGATTTGTGTCTTGGATTTGAATATTGGTCAGATGGAAGAGGGAGTCAGTGCTGACTGTTGTTCAAGGCTGCAGGAGAGGAGAGGAAATCACTGTTCCTGCAAAGTTACATTTGATTGCATGAACTTTACGTCCATATTCCATTGTTGCCATTTGCACAGAGAGAGAGAGAGAGAGAGAGAGAGAGAGAGAGAGAGAGAGAGATAGAAAAGCTTTGGAGGTTTCATTCTCAGTGGATTACCATACATAAAACACTGGTTGCAGCAGGTCTGGCAGAGTCAGACAGAGAGGATGAGATGGAGACTGGAATCAGTGTTGACTTTGGTCATAAACACACTGTGGATGCAAAACATAGTCACGATCAAGGATGTTTGTACGTGTAAGAATCAAACTCTGTGCGAACCCATCTCTTCAAGCCATCACGTCCAAGTTGAGGTGAGTGATGAGGTGGAAAGCACTGCGTAGCTTGTTATCTCTTCAGCTGAAAAGTGCAGCAATGATTTACGAGGATATCTCCCAGGTTTGGGGTATCAACAACCAGAAGGCATAGGTTCAAGTTGAGAGGGGAAAGATTTGTTGGAAATCTGATAGATTAATAGACAATAGGCAACAGATAATAGGTGCAGGAGTAGGCCACATGACCCTTCAAGCCAGAACTGCCATTCAATGTGATCATGGCTGACCATCCACAATCAGTACCCTATTCCTGCCTTCTCCCCATATCCCCTGACTCCGCTATCTTCAAGAGCCCTTTCTATCTCTCTCTTGAAAGTTTCCAGAGACCGGCCTCCACCGCCTCTGAGGTAGAGAATTCCACAGACTCACAACACTCTGTGTGAAAAAGGGTTACATCATCTCCGTTCTAAATGGCTTAACCCTTATTCTTAAACTGTGGCCCATGGTTCTGGACTCCCCCCCAACATCGGTAACATTTTTCCTGCCTCTAGCGTGTCCAAACCCTTAATAATCTTATATGTTTCAATAAAATCAGAATGTGACTCTGATGCCGTGAGGCTGCAGCTCTACCATTCAGGATTACAACAAAAAGTACCACAAACATCATCTGCAGGCTAAATCTGTCCACCAACACCCCTTAATTTTCTTCGGGATCTGAGAGCAGATATTCAAGTCATTCTATAATATTGCAGGAAATGTTAATTTCTTAATTACTTTAGATGACTATTTTATTTTTATTCCAGGTCTTTACATTTCACCTTGAACAACACAACTGGGAGCAATATCACTTGTCGAAGATTACAACCATGGTAGTGTCTGGTGAGGTGGAAGATGAGTTCTACTGTCTCGCCCATTCATACAACATTAGACTTGTCTTGAGAGGTAACTCATTTTACCACAGATGATTGAGTAAATACCATCAAAGATCCAAGGGTTAATTAAGACCGGTGTAGAGCTGAGTTTAGTCGGCATCTCAGCACGTTTTATTCCATCTACTGTAGAACCATTTGCTTTATGAGCATAGACTCGGTGACCATTTTGCCAAACACTTGCACTCGGTCCGCAAAGGGCAACTGGATCTCCCAGTTTATAACTATTATAACTCGTCTTCCCATTCCCATGC
This sequence comes from Raja brachyura, assembly GCA_963514005.1. The sequence goes on from OY740790.1 coordinate 74,568,624, forward strand.
TGACCTTTCCAGCCTGGGCTTCCTCCATTTCAAGGGTAAGACCACACACAAATCCACAACCCATCCCCTGCCCTTCTCCCCTCCAGTCTCTCCCCTCTCTCTTCCCCATTTCCCACCTGATTGCACATCCATTTCTCTCTTTTCCCAACCCTCCCACCTATATTAGTTCACAATTCACACTTCTTCCGTTCTTATTGAACACTTTTTTCTTTTCATCTCTGCCCTTTGTTCGTCCATCTGCTGATCAGAACCTCCCTCACCCACATCTACTCACTAGGGTTTGTCCTGCCCATCCTCTGGTCCAGCTTTCACCCACCACAATCAGTCTGAAGAAAGATCACAACCCGAAGCATCACTTATCCATGTACTTCAGCAATGCTGCCTGCCTGTTGAGTTACTCCAGCACTTTGTGCATTTTTTTTGGCAAACCAGCATCTGCAGTTCTTTGTTTCTCCAGGTTTTATCCCTTCACCGGTTGTGGACAACATCAATTGTTGGTCATATAAATACTCCTGATCCAAATGGCTTGTTCGGCCATTTCAGGGAGTTGGTTGTGGGCCTGATGTCACGGGCTTTGGGATAGGTACATGGATATTCAGGGAATGGATGGATATGGATTTTGTGCAGACAGATTAGAGTTTCTATTGGCATCAAGTTCAGCACAGACATTGGTTGCCAAATGGTCGCTTCCTGTCCTGTTCACTTCTATGCTTAATGTTCTATCACACAAAGTCAAGTGTGAATGTCCTCCTGGAGGGTCTCCTTCTGTGGAGGACGATCCTCAGACACCTTCTGAGATAAATTATCTCTCTCACATAACTATTGCATAATTTTAGTTTTCATTGCTCTCCACAATTCAACAGAAGTTCAACCAACCATAGAACACACACGGCAGCACAGGAACAGGCCCTTCAGCCCACAAATTCTGGACCGACCATGATGCCAGGTTAAACCAATCTCCTCTTCCTGCATGTGATCCATATCCCTCCATTCCCCACATATCCATGTGCCTATCCAAAATCCTCTTAAACACCACTATTGTATCTGCTTCTCCCACCCCCCTAGCAGCGTGTTCCAGGCACTCATCACCCACTGTGTAAAAATGTATTTTTCTCTCACTACTGGTTTGTGCCAGTCCATCTCCATCTCTATCTTCATTGCCATCACCATCTGCATCTCTATCTTCATCTCTATCTCCATAACCATCTCCATGTTATGTCATGAGGAATAGGAGTAGAATTAGGCCATTCGGCCCATCAAGTCTACTCCGCCGTTCAATCATTGCTGAGCTATCTCTCCCTCCTAAACCCATTCTCCTGCCTTCTCCGCATTACCTCTGACACACATACTAATCAAGAAATTATGTCTATCTCCAACAGCTTCATCCCATCTCCCTCTCCATCTCCATCCCCATCCCCATCTCCACCCTATCCACAGTTTTCAATTTAAAACTGAATAAGGCGGATGGGGTGTCAAATGGGATAGTCGAGGATGTAGTTAAAGGGAAAGAGAGTAAAGGGATGGTTAATGACCCCAGAATTAACGAGAAAAGAAGCTCACAAAGGGATAGGAGAGTATGGCCAAGTGTAATAGGGATCGATGTGAAAGGTAAAATGCGTAAGGAATTAAAAGTATTGTATATGAATGCGCGAAGTATAAGAAGTAAAATAGATGAGCTTGAGGCTCAGTTAGAGGTTGGTAGATATGACATTGTAGGGATTACTGAGATGTGGCTGCAAGAGGATCTGGCCTGGGAACTTAATATTCAGGGTTGTACATCCTATAGAAAGGACAGGCAGGTGGGCAGAGGAGGGGGGTTAGCTCTGCTGGTGAGGGATGGAATTCAGTCCCTTGCCAGGGGAGACATAGGGACTGACGAGGTAAAGTCACTGTGGATTGAGTTGAGGAATTGTAAAGGCAAGAAGACACTAATTGGTGTTATTTACAGACCCCCAAATAGTAGCCCGGTTGTAGGGTGCAAGATGCAGCAGGAGTTAAAACTGGCATGTAACAAAGGTAATGCCACTGTGGTGATGGGGGATTTCAATATGCAGGTGGACTGGGAAAATCAGGTTGGTTCAGGACCCCAAGAAAGAGAGTTAGTAGAATGCCTCCGAGATGGATTCTTCTAGCAGCTTGTAAAGGAGTCGACCAGAAAAAGACAATTCTGGATTTAGTGTTGTCCAATGAACCAGATTTGATAAGAGAACTAGAGGTAAAGGAACCGCTTGGAGGTAGTGATCATAAAATGATTCGTTTTAATCTGCAATTTGAGAAGGAGAACGTTAAATCGGAAGTGGCAGTGATGCAGTTGTACAAAGGGGAAGGCATGAGATGGGAGCTGGCCAAAGTAGACTGGAAAGGGATCCAAGCAGGAATGACGGTGGAACAGCAATGGCAGGAATTTCTGGGCATAATCCGGAAGTCGCAGGATCATTTCCTTCCAAAAAGGAAGAAAGTTTCTAAGGGGAGTAGGAGGCAACCGTGGCTGACAAGAAAAGATAGGGATAGTGTAAAACTAAAAGAAAAGGTGTATAACACAGCAAAGAGTAGCCGGAAGCCGGAGGATTGAGAAACTTTCATAGGACAACAGAAGGAAACAAAACGGGCAATACGGGCTGAAAAGATGAAGTACGAGGGGAAGCTGGCCAGGAATATAAAGAAGGACAGTAAAAGCTTCTTTAGATATGTTAAGGGAAAAAGAGTAGCAAAGTCAAATGTTGGTCCCTTGAAGGCAGACACAGGTGAAATTATTATGGGCAACAAGGAAATTGCAGAAGAGTTGAAGGTACTTTGGATCTCTCTTCACCAAGGAGGACACAAACAATCTCCCAGATGTACTGGAGGACAGAGGATCTAAGGGGGTAGAGGATCTGAAGTAAATTTTCATTAGGCGAGAAATAGTATTGGGTAGACTAATGGGACTGAAGGATGATAAATCCCCTGGGCCTGATGGTCTGCATCCCAGCATCCTCAGGGAGGTGGCTCTAGAAATAGTGGACACATTGGTGATCATTTTCCAATGTTCAATAGATTCAGGATCAGTTCCTGTGGATTGGAGGATGTTATTCCACTTTTCAAGAAAGGAGTGAGAGAGAAAACGACGAGTTACAGACCACTTAGCCTGACTTTGGTGGTGGGAAAGATGCTAGAGTCAATTATTAAAAAGGTAATAATAGGGCATTTGGATAGCAGCAAAAGGATTAGCCCAAGTCAACATGAATTTATGAAAGGAAAATCATGCTTGACTAATCTTCTGGAATTTTTTGAGGCTGTGACAAGTAAAATGGATGAAGGGGTGCCAGTAAATGTAGTTTATCTAGACTTTCAGAAAGCCTTTGATAAGGTCCCGCACGGGAGATTGGTGACTAAAATTAGAGCACATGGTATTGGGGATAGGGTGTTGACATGGATAGAACATTGGTTGGCAGACTGGAAGCAAAGAGTAGGAGTGAACGAGTTCTTTTCAGAATGGCAGGCAGTGGCGAGTGGAGTGCCGCAAGGCTCGGTGTTGGGGCCGCAACTGTTTACCATATACATTAATGATTTAGAAGAGGGAGGTTGCAGGGTGACTTGGACAGTTTATGTGAGTGGGCAGATACATGGCAGATGCAGTATAATATAGATAATGTGAGGTTATCCACTTTGGCGGCAAAAACAAGGGGGCAGATTATTATCTCAATGGGGTTAGGTTAGGTAAGGGGATGGTACAGCAGGACCTAGGTGTCCTTGTACACCGGTCACTGAAGTTTGGCGTGCAGGTACAGCAGGCAGTGAAGAAAGCTAATGGAATGTTGGCCTTCATTACAAGAGAATTTCAGTATAGGAGTAAAGAGGTTCTTCTGCAGTTGTATAGGGCTCTGGTGAGACCACATATGCAGTATTGTGTAAAGTTTTGGTCTCCTAATTTGAGGAAGGACATCCTTGTGATTGAGGCAGTGCAGCGTAGGTTCACAAGATTGATCCCTGGGATGGCAGGACTGTCATATGAGGAAAGATTGAAAAGATTAGGCTTGTATTCATTGGAGTTTAGAAGGATGAGGGGGAATCTTATAGAAACGTATACAATTATAAAAGGACTGGACAAGCTAGATGCAGGAAAAATGTTCCCAATGGAGAGAATGGCCTCCTCCTGCACCTATTTTCTATGTTTCTATGTTTCTATGTTTCTATGTTTCAATTCCCATCGCCATCCCCATCTCCATCGCCATTCCCATGTCCATCTCAATCCTAATCTCCATCCCTATCCCCATCTGCATCCCCATGTCCATTCCCATTCCCATCACCATCCCTATCTCCATCCCCATGTCCATTCCCATCTCCATCTCCATCCCCATCTCTATCCCCATCTCTATCCCCATCTCCATCTAAATCTCCATCTCCATCTCCATTCTTTGAAACTCCAGGGAAAATAATCCAATGTTGTTCAATCTCCCATAGCTAACACGCTCTGATCCAAGTAACGTTTCCTCACTCTTGGCTTGTGACATTCACCATCTGAACTAATTGATTTCCCTGGCTAAAGTGAACTTCTCCTTCCTGGTTGGCTGTAAACATTGCTGTCAAACTGCTGGCTGCACCTCAGAAAGCATCTCTGAACAGAATCACTGCACCACGCCATGTTATAGTGTCTGCTCGAGTATACACCTGGTTTCCACTGAGGTTTGCCACCTAGTTATGGTCGAGACATGGTGGTCATGTCTTGCCTCTGCCTCAAATCTTGAAAGCGAAATGATCTGGAGCTGTAGTCCTGGCAGGGTCACTCACGGCAGGCAAGTCGAGCGGGAGGTTGCTGACTAAACACAACACAAGAACAAGAATTTAGCGGTGGAACAGGCACGGGATGGTGGCTGGCTGGAGGGTGGAGCAACACAAGGGATGAGAGAGTGGAAGAGGCTGCAGCAAGGAAATATTCCCAATCATGGTGTAGTTCATGCTATTGGACCTGGGTCTGTCTCTGCCTCCAGACAGTGAGGAAGACTGTCAGAAGATACAGGGACATATCGAGCAGGTGCTGAAATGGGTGGTGAAATGGCAGATGGAATTTGTCAATAAGCAAACCGCACAATCTGAAGTTCAAGATCATCTTTAATCAGTATCCATATTATAACGGTACAACAGGTCGTTAGTTGTTAGTTCATCGTTACCGCTTCCAAGACTGACCAGTGTAGGAGGTGGGTGTCAGTATGAATCATACAGTAAGGTCGGGTTAGTGATGCTATTCTACTATGATTGGTTCACATGCAATAACCAATCTACATCCTTACCCGTAAAGAGCGAATAATTAAACACACATGCAGCTAGAATTCAAACATACTCGCCATATCTGTCAGGCGGTCTGCTGAAATGGCCCGAACGAGTACGGACCAAGCCCTCTCCGCCTTCGCCAGAAAAGTTAGAAGGAGGCTGTGAACCCGGAAGTGGAGCATGCAGGAGAGGTAGTGTTGTTGTTAGTCAAGAGGGCTTGGTTCATATGCATTCCATTACGGAACCAATCTACAGAATGTAACATGAGCAAGAGGGAGATGTTGCACTTTGGGAGGTTGAATGTAAGGGGAAAATATATAGCTAATGGCAAGTCCCTTAACAGCATTGATGTGCAGAAGGATTTTGGAGTCCAAGTTCACAGCTCACTGAAGGTGGCAACAAAAGTAGACAGGGCGGTAAAGAAGGGGTATAGTATGCTTCATTGTGTTGTGTTCTTTATTTTTTACTGCATGGTGAATTAATTTCACTATGCCAATTGGCACACGTGACAAATAAATGTATCTTGCATCTTGCATCTTGTATCTTGCTCGTGGCATTGAGTATAAGGGTCAGGAAATGATCCAACTCTATTTGACTTTGATAAGGCCACATTTGGAGTATTACTTGCAGTTCTGTTTGTCCCATTGCAAGAAAGATGTGGAGGTTTTGAAGTGGGTGCTGAGGAAGTTTACCAGATTGTTGCTGGATTAGATATTTTCAACAGTTCAGTTTAGTTTATTGTCACGTGTACCGAGGTACAGTGAAAAGCTTGTGTTGCATGCTAACCAGTCTGCAGAAAGGCAATACATGAATACAATCGATCCATTTACAGTGTGTAGACATATGATAAGGGAATAACGTTAGTGCAAGGTAAAGCCAGCAAATCGCGATCAAGTATAGCTCTAGGGCGAAAAGAGAGGTAGATATGGGGAAGGTTAGATAATCTTGTGTTGCTTTCTCTGGAACATTGGATGTTGAGGGAAGATGATAGAAGTTTCTAAAATTATGAGCAACGCAGATAGGGTAGACAATCAGAACCTTTTTCCAAGGCTGGAAATGTCTAATATTAATGGGCATTGAAACATACGAAATAGGTGCATGAGTAGGTCATTTGGCCCTTCGAGCCAGCACCGCCATTCAATATGATCATAGCTGTTCCTCCAAAATCAGTACCCCGTTCAAGTATTTTCCCCATATCCCTTGATTCCCTTAGCCCTAAGAGCTAAATCTAACACTCTCATGGAAACATCCAATGAATTGGTCTCCACTGCCTTCTGTGGCAGATAATTTCACAGGTTCACAACACTCTGGTTGAAAATGTTTTTCCTCATCTCAGTCCTAAATGGCCTACCCCTTATTGTTAAATGATGACCCCTGGTTCTAGATTCCCCCAACATCGGGAACATTTTTCCTGCATCCAGCCTGTCCAATCTTTTAAGAATTTTATATGTTTCTATAAGATCCTGTTGTGTTACGGCTGTGGTAGTAACGGAAGCCTTACGCCAAGATAAAGGTCCAAAGACTTTATTAACGACATAGCTTAGATAACTTCATGCTAGCACGTGTCTCTAATTCTAAGGGAAACAGGCAGGGGAGGATTACTGTAAAAGCAAGTGGGCATAACTACAAAAGCATGAATCATAACATGAGTGACACTGATCTACATCCTCCTTCTTAAAGAATCAATTACAATACAAACCCATTAACTAAGCAAGGCATGCACAGCGATTGATAATAAACTGGAGGAAAGTCAAACATAGTCCGGGCACTCCACAACCATCTTACAAACACGACCAGCAAGTGTACGACAGAGACCATCTCCGTTCTTTCTCCCCGGGGAGAGAGCAGGTGCCTTCACAGGTGAAGGAGACTGAACCAGCATTCCTGGAGACGAAGCAGGAGACTGTGGCGCAGGCGAAGTCATCACGGGCAGAGGAGCCATTGCAGACATGGGTTGTTGTGCTGGTAGAGGCGTAAGAGTGCCGCTAGACACAGACAGAAGTGTACGTGTGTGGTCTGGATAACACAGAGGAGGAACTGGCTCGTTCACAGGCAGGATATGTTGTCTGTTACGCATGTAGGTGCCACCATCGGCACTGACGATATACGAGCATGGCTCAGAAGCAATTCCAGAAATCACACCAATAAGGTCATGGCCTTTGTCAGTCTGTAAACAGGCCACCTGCCCCTTGGTCAATGGTGGCAGTGGCCTACTTGTTTTGTTAAAACCATTTTTTTTTAATGTCACGTTTCTGTTTTATAACCTGTGGGATCAATGCCTGATCTGCCACAGGCACCGTAGCACGGGTCTGCCTTGAAAATAAATGTTGAGCGGGTGAGCTCAAATTGGGGTCATGGGAGATGTTGTGTAAGTTGAGCAGATCCAGGAACACATTGAATTTAGCTCTGTGTCAACGTTCCATGAGCTGTTTGGCACTTTTGACAACTTGTTCAGCCAGCCCGTTAGACCGTGGATTTTAGGGCTGCTGGTGAAAATTCCAGCGTCTACCAAACTCCCCGAAGCGTTGGCTGGTGAATTGACTGCCATTGTCAGTTAGCAGTCTGCCCGGAGATCCGTGGACTGAAAAGTGGCTAGATAACTTCGAAATCGCTCCACTGGAAGTGGGGCTGCTAAGAAAATCAATGTCAAACCATCCTGAATACAAATCGACAAGCACCAGGTACTGCTTGCCGTGCCAATCAAATATGTCAGCTGCCACTGTAGACCACGGGAGTGCAGGGACCGGATGTGAAAGAAGTGGTTGCTTTTGTTGATGAGGTGCCAAACTGTTGCACACTGCACAGGATGCCACATTCTTGGTGATGTATTTGGCCATGCCAGGCCAGTAAAACATGCTTCTTGCCCGTAAGAAAGTAGCTTCAGCGCCTGGGTGCCCTGCATGGACAGCGTTAAAATACTGATTGTGCAGTGAAGCAGGGACCACAGCCTTGTGTCCTATTAAAGCAATGCCATCCTGCAGCACTAGTTCATCATGGATGGCAAAGAAAGGCCGTACAAGCAGCGGAACGTTGTAGTGCTTGTCTGGCCAGCCGCACTTAATGACAAAGGTAAGCGACGGTAGAGTACTGTCAGCAGCAGTGTGAGCAACTAAATCCTCCATACAGGATGAGGGGATGAAAGACAAACCATTACGATAAACATAGAAACATAAAAAATAAGTGCAGGAGGAGGCCATTTGCCCTTTGAGCCAGCACTGCCATTCATTGTGATCATGGCTGATTGTCCCCTATTAGTAACCCGTGCCTGCCTTCTCCCCATATCCCTTGACTCCACTAGCCCCTAGAGCTCTATCTAACTCTCTCTTAAATCCAACCAGTGACTTGGCCTCCACTGCCCTCTGTGGCAGGGAATTCCATAAATTCACAACTCTCTGGGTGAAAAGGTTTTTTCTCACCTCAGTCTTAAATGACCTCCCCTTTATTCTAAGACCGTGGCCCCTGGTTCTGGACTCGCCCAACATTGGGAATATTTTTCCTGCATCTAGCTTGTCTAGTCCTTTTATAATTTTATATGTTTCTATAAGATTCCCCCTCATCCTTCTAAATTCCAGTGAATACAAGCCTAGTCTTTTCAATCTTTCCTCAAATGACAGTCCCGCCATCCCAGGGATCAATCTTGTGAACCTACGCTGCACTGCCTCAATCACAAGGATGTCCTTCCTCAAATTAGGAGACCAAAACTGTACACAATACTCCAGATGTGGTCTCACCAGAGCCCTTTACAACTGCAGAAGAACCTCTTTACTCCTATATTGAAATCCTCTTGTTATGATGGCTAACATTCCATTAGCTTTCTTCACTGCCTGCTGTACCTGTAAGCCAACTTTCAGTGATCGGTGTATAAAGGACGCCCAGGTCTCGCTGCACCTCCCCCTTACTTAACCTAACTCCATTGAGATAAAGTCATCATCAGGCGAGGGTCTTCTGGGGTGCACAAAAGAGAGTGTCAGCCAGGTGCACATCCTTATCGCATTTGTGGATCAGAACAATGTCATATTTTTAAAGTTTCATCAACATCCGCTGTGGGCGCGCTGGAGAGGCATGGATTGGTTTGTTGAAGATGCTGATCAGAGGTTGGTGGTCAGTTTCAATTGTGACCATGTGACCAAAGATGAAATTGTTGAATTTCTTGCAGGCAAAAACAATCGGCAACAGCTCTTTCTCAATTCGGGCATATCATTGTTCTGTGTCAGTCATGATGCGTGAGACAGAGTGTCGGCCAGGTGCATATCCAGTTGGAGGCGTGGGTTCGTATCCCACTTCTGACACCATGTTGTTTTACGGCTGTGGTAATAACTGAAGCCGTACACCAAGATATAGGTCCAAAGACTTTATTAACGATATAGTTTAAATAACTTCATGCTAGCACATCACTCTAACTCTAAGGGAAACAGGAGGGAGGATTACTGTAAAACCAAGTGGGCGTAACTACAAAAGCATGACATAACATGAGTGACACTGATCTACAGATCCCATCTCATCCTTCAAAATTCCAACGAATACAAGTCCAGTCGACCCATTCTTTCACCATACGCCGGTCTCTCTGGAATTAACCTGGCAAACCTACTCTGCACTCCCTCAATAGCAATAATGTCCTTCCTCAAATTAGGAGACCAAAATTGCACACTATAATCTTGGTGTGGTCTCACCAGGATCCTATACCACTGCCGAATGACCTCTTTGCTCCTATACTCAACTCCTCTTGTTATGAAGACCAACATGCCATTGGCTCTCTTCACTGCCTGCTGTACCTGCATGCTTACTTTCACTGACTGATGTAAAAGCACACCCAGGTCTCGTTGCACCTCCCCTTCTCCTAATTTGACACCATTCAACTAATAATCTGCCTTCCTGTTCTTGCCACCATAGTGGATAACCTCACATTTATTCACATTATACTGCATCTGCCATGCTTCTGCCCACTCACCCAACCTACCCTAGTCACCCTGCAGCCTCATAGCATCCTCCTCGCAGCTCACACTGCCACCGAGCTATGTGTCATCCATATGTTACATTTAACTCCCTCGTCTAAATCATTAAAATATATTTTAAACAATTGGTGTCTCAGCACTGAGCCTTGTGGCACCCCACTAGTCACTTCCTGCCATTCTGAAAAGGATTAATTCATTCCCATTCTTTGCTTCCTGTCTGCCAACCAGTTCTCTATCCCGCCCACATCACATGCCTCTAATTTTGCACACTAATCTCCAGTGTAGGACTTTGTCAGCTTATTGAAAGTCCAGGTACACCACGCCATCGGCTCTCCATTATCTATTCTACTTGTTACATCCTCAAAAAAATCCAAAAGATTAGTCAAGCATGATTTCCCCTTCATAAATCCCGTCACAGCTTTCCAAATGCGCTGCTATAAACTCATTAATAATCAACTCCAGCATCTTCCCCACTACCGATGTTCGAGAGTCAAGAGTGCTTTATCATTATATGTCCCAGATAGGACAATGAAATTCTTGCTTGCTGCAGTAGGCAAACTGGTCATTTTATATCGAAGTCACGTGAGTGACTACGTGAAGAGCCCGCCAGCCCGCATGCGTGTTGGAAGTGGCCGCTCTGGCTGGCAGCTGCGGCTCACCTGCAGTCCGTCTGTGTTTTCCTTTTTTTCCATTTTTTTTGTTGTCTTCTAGTGTTTGTTTTAGTAGAATTGTGTTTTATTAGGTTGTGTATGTGTGGGGGGGGGGAGAAACAGGGTTTTAGTCTCTCCCTTTGGGGGGATGCGTGTCCCCCGTCACCGTCTTCGTCTGTGCTGAGGCCTAATGTCAGAGCTGGCGGCCTCGGAGCTGTGGCGGTGTTCAGCGGCGGCGGTGGCCCGGCTTAGAGCTGTGTTGCTCCAGCGGTGGCGGCGGTCCAGCTTGGAGCTGCGGTGCTCCAGCGGAGGCGGTGGCCCGGCTTAGAGCTGCAGTGCTCCAGCTGCGGCGGTGCGGCTTAGAGCTGCGGTGCTCCTGCGGCAGCGGCGGTCTGGCTTAGAGCTGCAGTGCTCCAGCGGCGGCGGTGGTCCAGCTTAGAGCTGCAGTGCTCCAGCAGTGTCGGAGGACTGGATCGCCTCAGCGCAGAGGGAGAACTAGGAGGGATGAAGACAATGACTTAAGACTTTTGCCTTCAACCACAGTGAGGAGGTGCCTGGTGAACTAATTGTGGTGGATGTTAAATATGTGTTTATTGTGTGTTTTGTTTTTTTATTATATGTTATAACTGCATGGTAATAATTTTGTTCTGACCGAAAGGTCTGAATGACAATAAAGGAATCCAATCTAATCTAATACGTCGATGCATGGCGCGAGAATCGGAGCAGTTGAGGCAGTTTTGTTTCAGGAACGGGCCGCTGCTCCTAGAATAGATGCAGCGGGCCCGGAGAAGTTGGCACAGCCTGTGCAGCTGCCACCGTGGAGACTCTGTAAGGAGCTGGCGGCTGTAATTTATCGGCTGATGGCTCGGTCGGTGCAGCGATCGCCATGGAGGCTCTGTAAGGAGCTGGTGGCTGGAATTGTTTGGCTGATGGCTCGGCCGGTGCAGCAACCATAAAGGAGCTGGTGGTTTGAATTTATTGGCTGATGCCATTGAGGCAGACGGGCCGATTCAGCAGGCTGACGGCATGGGTGGTGGCTACCCCAATTGAGGCTCCGAGAGGGAGCAGTTTTGGGTGTCCAAGGGAGCAGGCGACTGGTTGAGGCACAAAAAGGGAGCCAGCCAGATGCCTGAAGGAAGCAACACCTGGCTAAGGGTTGCGTTATATTCCTCCCCTCTAGACACCGTTGCGGCTCCAGAAGGGAGCAAGCCCGGACTCGGAGTCATTAGCAAGCATGACCTGGCCGGTGAGTATATAATAGAATTGTGCTCCTGGCTCAGGAGACAAATACAGGAAGCTCCAGTCAGATGCTTCTGGAAGCAACACCTCGCTCAAAGTTGCGTTATATACCTCCCATTCAGAAGAGGAGTACCAATACCTGGCTCAGGTTTGCGTGACAATATCTCCCACACAGGGGAAGCAACACCTGGTTCAAGGTTGCATTATTTTATCTCCCGCTTAGTAGAGGGGAGTACTGGAGATTATTACAGAAGTAACTCCAACTATGGGGATATCGACAAGGAATTCGAATCCCCTGAACTTATGGGGGATATGCTTCAGTTTAATCACATGAAGGAGTTCCCCCTCTTGTCACATAATTTGCCATCCCTTCGGGGATAGGAGATCCATTGGAGGAGATCTGTGATTTAACTTCTCATCAGCTAAGGAGGGGTATGTGTTGGATACGGTTGGGAAATATACAGTCCAGATGAACTGCGAGACTTTGGATGTTCCAAAAGTAAATCTTACCAATTGGGATATCTCAGTGGTGATATGTGGGCACGAATAAAAATGGCAGCGTATTCAAAGACTATTGACTGATGTCATTTTGGCCTTTGCAAGGGCAGTAGATGGGTTCAGCTCTCAATAGTGCAGAAAATGCTTTAGCACTTCTATGTAATACACACTTGGAGCTAAATTGCCTTCGCAAAATGCTATAAGGCCTGAGGTAATTCCCCCCAAAAATTGCTCATTTATGCAGGGCCAGTAACATGCAGCCTGCAATGTATCTCTTCGGAGAGGACTTATGTTAGCAAGTTTAAGACTTGCACGGAGAATTTTAGGCGACTGCGTGGGTGGTAGAACCATCCTATGTGGGTAGAGCACCAGTATCCCGGCGGGCATATCACCTCTATATAAACTAACAGCTGGAATCGCTGCTCTGAGGCTGATTGGAACACCAGGCCTACTCAATTCAGACCTAGCCAGAGGCCTTTGTTAGGCCTAGGGCCATCGCGCTCACCTTGGTGAAGAGAATGTGTTGTGCTCTCTGGCAACTGAGATAGGTCTTCCAGGCAGAGGACTGCGGCATCAACTCCTGGTTCAGGGTTGCATTATGACATTTTCCACTCTGATGGTGACTCTGACTGTGAGGAGTTGACAGGGAACTCGTATTCCCACACCAAGCAGATGCTAAGCTTCAATTCTAGCCGCATAAGGATCTGATGTATGTTTTAAGGTGGTCAGACACTGGTGGTTGTAGGTTAATGCCATCAGTTGAGGCAAAATCAAAGTCGAAAGGCTTTAATCACAGAAAGTTTTGAGATTTCTCAGGGAAGGATTCATCTTGTACAAGGTCAGTAGAGGGTCTTCTGTGATATACGCAGTCTCAGCTCAATTCTGTTAGAATGGTATGGGCCGGAGGCCTATCCAATTCATGCTAAATTTTCACAAGAGAAAGAGGCTGTGGTGGGTGTGGTAATACACCTTTTGAGGGTAAACTTCCATTTACCTGCATACTTTTCACCTCTACCTAGTGAGTGGCAGATACCACTCCATGGAGGCTGGTTTGAGCAACAGGCCTACACTTTTATCAAAGCCAGAGGGATTTTATCCGCATTGTCAGTGCTCACCACGGTTCCTGTGCTCTCTTCATACTCAGTACTGTCCCCAGCGAGTCATGATGTCTGTGCAAAGGGACAGAGCAAAGTCTAGGATCAGTGACTTAGTCTTCTGTCTGAGGCCAAGGATCTTCTTGGTGGATTTTATAGCAAGTGCTTTCTCAGAAACTGCCGTGGTCTCATCTTCAGTCATCGTCTGTCTTATCTTGGACAGCAAAGCAACAATGAGCTGGAGGTGGTTTGAGTATGCGAATGTTATTACATTATGAGAGCTGCTGTCGATATTCAAGTCGGGGTTCGACAAACAGGTGGGGACAGCTAACCTCCGGAATTTTTCCAGGTTACAAATCCCAACCGATTATGAGATTCACTTTCTGGTTGATTATTCCTCCGCAGCAAGAGAAGCCAAAATTTCCATCCTTATGGGCAATAGAGGAAACTATGGCTATCCTAGTGGAAAGAGAGACATCTCACAAAGGATGAGTCGTCTCCCCAAGAACATGAGGGGTTTGTTTCTAATATTTTCTCAAGGTTGAAGAAAAGTGGAAGATGCCAAATCAGGTTAGGATTTGGCTAGTCTGATCATGTGTTTGGTTAACCAGTTTAAGATGGATAATTGTCATTCAGCAATTTAGCTAATTCAGAGGATTTAGGGCCTCAATCGACCATGAAGATGCAGACTTTTCCATATCCATACACTTGAGGCACGGGTATATCTGGTGTTTTTTTAAGCCAGTGGTGGAAATTTTAGGGTCTACCTAGGGGTTCTGGCCAAGCCTATTTATAAAGATTCTCAAGTTAAAGCTGCCCTACTCAGATCAAAAGGGCATTCTGTCAAGCAGTTTATAGACAAAATGCTTTTGTAGCTGATAAGAATCAGGGGTTTTATCAGTAGATGCTTCTTACGATATTAAAGATGAGGTAACATGAATTTTAATAGTACCAATTTGGCCTACTCATTCAGGGCGTCCATTGTAAAAGGCAGCTGAAAGCAGTTGCTACTTACTCGAAGTCACGAGTGATGGCTGGTTCAGCCTATTTCTCATGCAGCTAGCTCTGCACGGTCGTAAGGGAAGTTTGTGAAGAGACACATGTGAGCTACTTTTTAAACAGAAGTAGCAGAGGTTTGCGGTTCTTTCAGTTTGGGCTTAGAGAAGCAATTATGTTATCGCACAATTGGCACTGATCATGCTGCTTTGTCATTCTCTCTAGTACTGTAAGTGAGACAATAAATGATTGGATATTCACCCACTGTTGACTAATGTTATGCAGGGTGTCTTTTATATGAACACTCTAAAACCTAAACTCATAATAGTGTGGAATGTGTATCATAAAAATTAATATGCTGATATCCATCAACTGTATTCCTAAAGTGGAGCAGTATCTTTTAAATTGATTATGCTGTTAGCAACTGATTTCAGCACAAAGAAGACAGACTTTACTCAATCTCCGGCTGCATCTCTGGGTGATATATGACATGAGGGTAACGTGTTATGGGAATGATCTCATAAAGCTAAACGGGCACGGCTAGGTTCAATTTGGAGTTGATAGCAAACCTACCAGATCGGAGATTGGGGGTGTTTATTATGTATACAGGTACACTGAGCTTACTAGTACCTATGAGATGAAGGATAGTTTTCTTCATTGTTATTCAATAGTTTCACAAGAAATTGCTGGTGCAGACTATCTCAACGTGCATAGTGTGTAAGCGGCTAATAGCAGGAATGAATTCTAATAATTTCAAGTCTCACTCTACCGGGGGGGGGGGGGGGGGCTGGTTCATTAGCAGCCAATAGAATGGATATTCCCCTTTGATCATCTTCATGCAACAGCAGGAGGCTCTCATAGTGCACTTTCAGAAGTTATAAATTGCGTTAAACATTTCTGGATAGTTGCAGATAGAATTCTTAACAGTGTTGCGTGAGTTATTGTCTAAAGGGCCTGTCACACTAGCGCGCGATTAGACGCGACAAGCGCGACCTACCGTGGTCGCTTTAGTCGTCCGGCCTCGCGTGACCCTGTCCCACTGCGATCGCCGGAGTCTCGTGGAGTTGCGCGGACTCGTGTGTAGCTGGTGTCGACATCGCGCGTAGTGTCCAAAAACCGACACTGCTTAAAAATTACGCGCGGCAAAATCCTGTCGCGCAGAACGTGATGACGTTTTGACGTTGTGCGTCTTCAGCGTGGCGTTGCGTGATGACGTCACTGCCCGACGTCGTGCAACGCGCATGCTCATGCGCATCGTCACGTGATGAAAAATAACGTCCTTCCTTCGGACGTCACGCGTGTAATCGCGCGCTAGTGGGACAGGCCCTTCACTCGCACCGGGATCGCCTGACCCCCACGCGACCCCCGCGTCCAAATTTGTCGCGCTTGTCGCGTCTAATCGCGCGCTAGTGTGACAGGCCCTTAACTCAAAGCCAATTGGGACTGGTCCGATTAAGGACAATGGACATGTATGTAAGTTAGCATCATGTTGTTAATAGCCCATTTATGGTTTATCTGTTTAAAGGGCCTGTCCCACTATACGAGTTTACCCAAGAGCTCTCCCGAGTTTTAAAAAAAATCAAACTTGTGGTAAGCACGTAGAATGTACATAGCGGGTACGTCGGAGCTCGGGACGTCTCTTTGCGGCTTGTAACACTAACGGCAGGTACTCGGGAAACATGGTAATCTTGTGAAGACTCGTGAAGATTTTTCAACATGTTGAAAAATGTCCACGAGAGCTCCGAGTACCACGAGCGCTATTACCGTAATTCTCCGAGTTTGAATCAGGGGAAACACGGGAGAACTCTTGAATTAGCTCATGCAGCGGGACAGCCACATAAGCGACCCGACTCTGTCCCGGAGCGGCGGCGGCGACCCGACTCCCGGAGCGGTTCCAATGAAGGCGGTGGCGGCGGTGGCGGCGGTGACGGCGGCGGCAGCAGGAGCAACAGTGACCCGACTCGGTCCCGGAGCGGGGGCGGCGGCAGTGGCAGCGGAGTTGAACCGGCCCGTTCGCGGAGCTCACTTGAACCGCGGACTGACTACTTACCATCGCCCGGTGCGGTCGCGGCATCTGAGGCCTGGATCGCCTGGGCGCAGAGGGAAACAAAGAGGGAAGAGACACAGGCTTTAATACTTTGTCTTCCATCACAGTGAGGAGGTGTTTGATGAACTCGCTGTGGTCGATGTTAAATTTGTGTTTATTGTGTGTTCTGTCATCTTTATTTATTTATTTTTAATTATATGTATGACTGCAGGGGAACAGAGTTTTGTTCAGACTGAAAGGTCTGAATGACAAATAAAGAATCTAATCTAATCTAATCTAATCTAACATTCTCGTGAGTCTTGTTTAGATTTTAAAATGAGTGAGTGTGGGAGGGACATTTTTATGTACACATTTATTTTAAAATGTGTACATAAAAATGTCTAAATGTATTGAGGAGTGCATTAGTGAATATAAAAGTGTAATTTCTAGTGAAATGGAAACAATCTCAGAGTTTGAGCGTGTGGTTTTGGCGGGCTATGGAATCAAAGGCCAAAAATCTGACACAAATAAATAAACACACACACACACACACACACACACACACACACACACACACACACACACACACACACACACACACACACACACACACACAGGGGAAGGGAGAGAGAGGGGGATGAGGATGGGGGAGGGGAGCGGGGAGGGTAAAGGAGGAGACAGGGGTAGGGGGAAGGGGGTAGTAGAGGGGGAGGGGGAGGGTGGGTGAGGGTGGTAGAGAGGGGTGGAGGAAGGGGAGGGGAGAGGGGAAGAGGGGGAGGTGAGAGGAGAGGGGTGGGGAAGAAGAGGGGAGAGGGGAGGAAGGAGAGGGGGAGGAAGGGGGAGGGGATAGGTGGAGAGAGAGTAGGAGGGGAGAGAGAGGAGGGGGAGAGAGAGAGAAAGGGGAGGGAGAGAGGTGGGGAGGGGGATGGGGAGGGAGAGGGGAAGAGTGGGGAGTGAGGGGGAGAGGGGTAGCAGGGAGTTGTGCAAGAGAGAGGGGAAGGTGGGGAGATGGGTAGGGGTGGGGTCTGGGGAGAGAGATGGAAGAGTGGGGAGGGAGGGGGAGAGGTGTAGGGGGGAGTGGTGGAAGTGGGAGAGAGGGAGGCGGAGAGGGGGTTAGGGGGGAGTGGTGGAAGAGGGAGAGAGGGGTAGGGATAAAGGGGTGGGGGAGAGATGGAAGGAGGTGGGGGAGAGATGGAAAGGGGGTGGGGAGAGAGGTATGGGGGTTGGAGGAGGAGGGGGAGATGGAGAGGGAGATGGAGGGGGGGAGGAGCGAGGGGTGGGGGAGGAGAGAGGGGCAGTGGAGAGAGGGGTGGGGGAGGGGGAGGGAGGGGAGGAGGGAGATGGGGTAGGGGAGAGAGGGGGAAGAGTGTGGAGGGAGGGGAAGAGTGGGGAGGGCAAAGGGGGTGGGGAGAGAGAGGGAAGGGGTGGGGAGAGGGAAGGGGCATGGGGGAGAGAGGGATGGGGTGGGAGGAGGAGGGGAGGAGCGGGAGAGGGGTGAGGAGAGGGAGATGGAGAGGTGGGAGGAGAGGGGTGGGGAGGAGAGAGGGATGGGGAAGGGGGAGGGAGATGTGGTGGATGGGGGAGGGAGGGGGAGGGATGGGGGAGGGAGGGGTGGAGGGAGATGGGGTAGGGGAGGGAGGGGGAAAGGGGAGGGAGGTGTGGTGGATGGTGGAGGGAGGGGGAGAGGGGCGGGAGGAGAGAGGGGAAAGAGTGGGGCGGTAGAGTGTGAGGGGGAGGGGTAGGGGCAGTCCATCTATTCCCCATTCCCTATCCCCCCCAATCCTCTTTCTCTATTCCCACACATGTGATCACGCGCTTCGACACAGGCTGCGGGGGGTGGGGGGGGAGGGCTGGGGCAAAGGCAGATGTAAATGAGATCCATTCCGATTTGCCATCTGTGAGGGATGGCATTGTGACATCACAGAATGAAACGTGCTGCAACATCAGGCGGGGGGAGGGGGGCTGGGGCTGGAGCAAAGGCAGATGTTAATGAGATCCATTCCGATTGGACAGCTGTGAGCATTAGGCATTGTGACATCACACGATGGAATGTTCACCAACATTCTATGTGCGAGAGCAGTTTGATTTTTTTCACATTTTGAAATATTGGGGGGTGGGGGGGAGGATTTTATTAAACATATATACGTAAAAATGTCTAAATGTAATGAGGAGTGCATTAGTGAATGTAAAAGCGTAATGTCTAGCAAAATGGAAAAAATCGCTACGTTTGAGGGTCCGGTTTTGGCGGACCATGGAATCAAAGGCCAAAATTCTTATCTGAAAAAAAAAATGGAATGTGACATACACCCACAAGACCCATACACGGTCAGTCGGCAGACACACACACACAGAGTTTTAAAAGTGTACTAGACCAAGTGCAGACAGTTGGGACTGTTCCCCTAAAGTGTGGTTGCGGGGGGGGGGGGGGGGGGGGGCGGCATTAAGCATCACACACACTAACTACCACCCCACACACACGCTAACTGCCCCCCTTGATATTATATTAATATTATTAATTTGCTCCTTTTACCCCATAACCGCCCTATCCACTGATGCATAGCCCCCAACTCGCAGGTGCGGCTAGAGTGGGGGGGGGTTGAGTGTGAGGGCAGAGAGAGAGTGGGGAGAGACAGAAGGGCAAGACAGAGAGAGAGGGGGTGGAGGGGAGGAGGAGAGGATGGGTGAGTGAGGGGTGGGTGGGAGAGGGAAATGGGGAGAGATTGGGGAGGGGGAGAGTGGGGAGGGGAAGGGGAGGGGAAGGGAGAGAGAGGTGGATGAGGAGGGGGAGGGGAGTGGAGCGGGGAGGGTAAAGGAGACAGGGGTACGGGGAGAGGTGGAAGAGTGGGGAAGGAGGGGGAGAGGGGTAGGGGGAGTGGTGGAAGAGGGACAGAGGGGTAGGGGAAAGAGGGATGGGGTGGGAGGAAGAGAGGGGTGAGGAGAGGGAGATGGAGAGGGGGAGGAGAGAGGGGTGGGGGAGGGGAAGAGAGAGGGGAGGGGGGAGATGTGTGGGGAGTGGGAGGGAGGGGAGGAGGGAGATAGGGTAGGGAAGAGAGAGGGAAGAGTGTGGAGGGAGGGGGAAGAGTGGTGAGGGGGAAGCGGAAGGGGGTGGGGGAGAGAAGGAAGGGGGGTGGGGAAGAGGGAAGGGGGGTGGGGGAGAGAGGGATGGGGGTGGGAGGAGGAGCGGGAGGAGAGGCAGAGGGATAAGGCGAGCGAGATGTAGAGAGGGGTGGGGGAGGAGATAGGGATGGGGTAGGGAGATGGGGTAGGGGAGGGAGGGGGAAGAGTGTGGAGGGAGGGGGAGAGGGGTGGGAGGAGAGAGGGGAAAGAGTGGGGTGGTAGAGAGGGAGGGGTAGGGGTAGGGGTAGATGGCAGTCCATCTATTCCCCATTCCCTATCACCCCCAATCCTCTTTCTCTATTCCCACACACGTGATTACGTGCTTCGACACAGGCTGCGGGGGGGGGGGGGGGGGGGTGGCTGGGGCTGGTGCAAAGGCAGATGTAAATGAGATCCTTTGCGATTGGACATCTGTGAGTGTTGGGCATTGTGATATCACACGATGGAACGTTCACCAACATTCTATGGGTGAGAGCAGTTTGATTTTTTAAGATTTTGAAATATTGGGGGGGGGGGGGGGGGGGGGAAGGATTTTATTAAATATTGTGTACATATAAATGTCTAAATGTAATGAGGAGTAAATCCGTGAATGTTATAGTGTAATGTCTAGGAAAATGGAAAGAATCGCGGCGTTTGAGATAGATAGATAGATAGATAGATAGATAGATAGATAGATAGATAGATAGATAGATAGATAGATAGATAGATAGATAGATAGATAGATAGATAGATAGATAGATAGATAGATAGATAGATAGATAGATAGATAGATAGATAGATATATTTGCCAGTCTATCCCAGCCAATTCATGTCTCATAACTTCAGTCTCCTTTATGCAAGTTCAGGAACCTAGTCTCTGAATTAACCATGTCACTCTCCATCCTAATGCAAAATTCCACCATATAACGGTCACTGTTGCCCAAGGAGCCTTGCAGAGCAGTTCCCAAACCAGATTGTAATGTTTCCAGACAAGATACTTTCCACAGCTGCTGAGTAGAAGCACTGGAGGCTCCTCAGAGACGCTCTGAATTTCCTCAATTGCCTGAGGTGGTAAAGGCGCTGCCTTGCCTTACTCACCAGTGCGGCAGCGTGTGATGTCCATGTCTGATCCTCTGAGGTGTGAACTCCCAGGTATCTAAAGCAGCTCACCCTATCCACAGTATCCCCATTTATCTTCAGTGGTGTGGACGTCCTCGGATGTTGTGCCCTCCTAAAGTCCACAATCAGTTCCTTAGTTTTATTGATATTCAAGAGGAGGCTGTTATCCTGACACCAGAGTGCCAGATCAGCCACCTCCTCCCAGTAGGCCTTCTCATCGTTATCGGAGATCAGGCCCACCACCACGGTGTCATCAGCAAACTTGATTATCGAGTTGGAGCTGAACCTGGCCACACAGTCATGTGTGTACAGGGAGCACAGTAGGGGGCTGAGGATGCAACCCTGGGTTGGATCCTGTGCTCAGGGTGAGGGACTTTGAAGTATTTCCTCCCATCTTGACTACCTGGGGCCTGATGGTGAGAAAGTCCAGGACCCAGGCACACAGGGGGGTGTTGAGCCCCAATTCCAGCAGCTTCTCGGCAAGTCTGGTGGGGACTATCGTGTTGAAGGCTGAACTGAAGTCTATGAACAGCATCCTCACATAGTCCCCCTTCTGGCTGTCAAGGTGAGAGAGAGCAGTGTGCAGAACCCGGGAAACCACATCGTCCGTGGATCTGTTCAGACGGTGTGCGAGTTGTAGCTGGTCCATGTTGCAAGGGAGGAAGGTGCAGATGTGTTTCTTGACCAGCCTCTGAAAGCATTTCATGACTACCGAGATGAGGGTCACCGGACAGTAGTCATTCAGACAAGCTGGGGAGGCATTCTTTGGTACAGGTACAATGATGGATCTTTTGTGGTGGTGGAGGCAGATACAATAGTGGCATTTTAGAGGATTTTAGATAAGAGGTGCAAGGAATAGAGGGATATGTATCAATTGCAGGCAGATGAGAGCAGTTGAACTTGGCATCGTGTTCGGCACAAACATCCTGTACTGTACTGTACTGTTCTATGTTCTTCTATGTTCTCTGAGTAAGAGGCACACAGTTCATTGATGCAGCATTCTGGGATGGTCTAGAAACTGCACATACAGAATGCTGGACAGTACAGCACAGGAACAGGCCCTTTGGCCCACAATGTCTGGCCTGAACATGATGCCAAGTTAAACTAGTCTCCTCTGCCTGCACGTGGTAGAACAGAGATGAGGAAAACCTTTTTCACACAGAGAGTTGTAAATGCGTGGAATTCTCTGCCTCAGAGGGCGGTGGAAGCTGGTTCTTTGGATGCTTTCAAGAGAGAGTTAGGTAGAGATCTTAGGGATGGCGGGATTAAGGGATTATGGAGAGATGGCAGGAATGGGGTACTGATTGAGGATGATCAGCCATGATCACATTGAATGGCGGTGCTGGCTCGAAGGGCCAAATAGCCTACGCCTGAACCTATTGTCTATTGTGATCCATGTCCCTGCATTCCCTGCACGTGTTTCATCTCCCTGCATTTTCTGCAGACCTGTGTGCTCATCTAAAAGCCTCTTGAACCCACTATCCTATCTGCCTTCACCACAGCCTCCCATAACACCCTTCTTAACAAGAGGAGTTGAGTATAGGAGCAAAGAGGTCCTTCTGCAATTGCATAGGGCCCTAGTGAGACCACACCTGGAGTATTGTGTACAGTTTTGGTCCCCTAATTTGAGGAAGGACACTCTTGCTATTGAGAGAGTGCAGCGCAGGTTCGCAAAGTTAATTGGATGGTGGGACTGCCATATCCTTGTACACTCTGGAATTTAGAAGGATGAGAGGGGATCTGATTGAAACATATAAGATTATTAAGGGTTTGGACATGCTAGAGGCTGGAAACATGTTGGGGGAGTCCAGAACCAGGGGCCACAGTTTAAGAATAAGGGGCAAGGCATTTAGAAAGGAGATGAGGAAACACATTTTCACAGAGAGTTGTGAGTCTGTGGAATTCTCTGCCTCAGAGGGCATTGGAGGCCGGTTCTCCGGATACTTCCAAGAGAGGACTTGATAGGGCGTTAAAGATAGCAGAGTTAGGGCATATGGGGAGAAGGCAGGAACAGGATATTGATTGTGGATGAGCAACCATGATCACATTGAATGGTGGTGCTGGTTCGAAGGGCCGAATGGGCTACTCCTGCACGTATTGGCTATTGTCTATTATCTATAAAAAACAACGCTGAGGAACAAACTCCATCTAAATCCGCCTTCCTTGTTGTTGGTGTCAGTTCTGTCCTGGAATCTGCCTTGTAACATGCCCATTCTGACATTAGACCTGTCTAAACTCTGTATTTTCTTTACCTTTCTTCAGCAGAGATAGAGATGGCTCAATTGAAAAGCGCCGAAATGTTCGAAATGTGGATATTCAACACAGTGGAACTTGTGAAAAGATATAAATTGGATGGAATCAATATGCATTACAGCGGTAAATTAAAGAAAACATCTCAGAATTATCATGAACTGACCCGGAAGGTGATACAAGCTACATCCGATATCCGTGATGAATTACTTGGATGTCAGGTAAAAAAGCCAAAGGTTCAAGCCTTGCGTTCCAATATGATGCTCACTGCATAAAAGAAGCAACTATATATTTTTGTTTGCGAACTGGAGGAACAACAGATCATATTCCATCCAGGTACTTTACAATCCAACGGTATGAACATTGAAAGACTCAAAGTGCTGGAGTAGCTCAGCGGGTTAGGCAGATTCTATAGAGAACATGGATAGGTGAGGTTTTGAGTTCAGGAAGTGAAACGTCCTGAAACGTCACCTTTCCATGTTTTCCAGAATTGCTGTCCGACCAGTTGAGTTACTCCAGCCCTTTGTGCCTTTTTGTAAACCAGCATCTACAGTTCTTTGTCTCTCCATTGTATGAACATTGAATTCTACAATATTCTGTATAATTTTAGGAATTAACATATTACCCCCTACTGCCTGTGCCACGCGACAGTGAGAGTAGGAATGGAGCGAGGTGGAGGATAAATGCGTGGCTGAAGGACTGGTGCAGAGGGCAGGGATTCAAGTTTCTGGATCACCGGGACCTCTTTTGGGGAAGGTGTGACCTGTACAAAAATGACGGGTTGCACTTGAACCCGAGGGGGACCAATATCCTGGCGGGGAGATTTGCAAAGGCTACCAGGAAGACTTTAAACTAGAACGGTTGGGGGGAGGGACTCAAATAGAGAAAGCTAGTAGACGGTGTGAGGCAGGAGGCAGAGAAGGGAAGCACTCAGACACAACATGTAGGGGAGAAAGAAGAAAAATATAATAAAAAGAGAATAAGAGGTGGTGGGTTTCTTAAATGTGTGAGCAGAGAGACAGAGGGGTGTAAAATGAGAAGCAATAGGTAGCAAGGTGAAAAGTAAAAGTGGCAGGCAAACAAATCTAGGGCAAAAATCAAAAAGGGCCACTTTTCAACATATTTGTATAAGGGGTAAGTGTGTTGTAAAAACAAGCCTGAAGGCTTTATGTTTCAATGCAAGGAGCATTCGTAATAAGGTGGATGAGTTGAATGTGCAGATAGTTATTAATGAATATGATATAGTTGGGATCACAGAGACATGGCTCCAGGGTGACCAAGGCTGGGAGCTGAACATCCAGGGATATTCAATATTCAGGAAGGATAACCATAACCATATAACGATTTAACAATTACAGCACGGAAACAGGCCCTCTCGGCCCTTCCAGTCCGTGTCGAACATTTATTTTCCGCTATTCCCATCTACCTGCACTCAAACCATACCCCTCCATTCCCTTCCCGTCCATATACCTATCCACTTTACTTTTAAATGTTAAAATCGATCCTGCCTCCACCACTTCTGCTGGAAGCTCATTCCACACAGCCACCACTCTCTGAGTAAAGAAGTTCCCCCTCATGTTACCCCTAAACTTCTATCCCTTAATTCTCATGTCATGCCCTCTTGTTTGAATCTTCCCTACCCTCAATGGGAAAAGCTTATCCACGTCAAATCTGTCTATCCCTTTCATCATTTTAAAGACCTCAATCAAGTTCCCCCTTAACCTTCTGCGCTCCAAAGAATAAAGACCTAACGTTCAACCTTTCTCTGTAACTTAGTTGCTGGAACCCAGGCAACATTCTAGTAAATCTCCTCTGTACTCTCTCTATTTTGTTGACATCCTTCCTATAATTAGGCGACCAAAATTGTACACCATACTCCAGAATTGGTCTTACCAATGCCTTGTACGATTTTAACATTACTTCCCTACTCCTATATTCAATGCTCTGATTTAGAAAGGCCAGCACACCAAAAGCTTTCTTTACCACCCTATCTACATGTGATTCCACCTTCAGGGAACTATGCACAGTTATTCCAAGATCCCTCTGTTCCACAGCATTCCTCAATTCCCTACCATTTACCACGTACGTCCTATTTTGATTTGTTCTGCCAAGATGTAGCACTTCACACTTATCAGCATTAAACTCCACCTGCCATCTTTTAGCCCACTTTTCCAAATGGCCCAAATCTCTCTCTAGACTTTGAAAATCTATTCATTATCCACAACACCACCTATCTTAGTATCATCTGCATACTTACTTATCCAATTTTCCACCCCATCATCCCGATCATTGATGTACATGACAAACAACAGTGGACCCAACACAGATCCCTGAGGCACCCCACTGGTCACCGGCTTCCAACCTGACAAATAGCCATCCACCATTACTCTCTGACATCTACCATTCAGCCACTGTTTAATCCATCTTGCTACTCCGCCATTAACACCCAAAGATTGAACCTTCTTAACCAACCTTCCATGGGGAACCTTGTCAAAGGCCTTAATGAAATCCATATAGACAACATCCACTGCTTTACCCTCATCAATTTCCCTAGTAACCTCTTCAAAAAATTCAAGAAAGTTTGTCAAACATGACCTTCCAGGCACAAATCCATGTTGACTGTTCCTGATCAGACACTGTTTATCCAGATGCTTATATATATTATCTCTAAGTATCCTTTCCATTAATTTGCCCACCACTGACGTCAAACAAACAGGTCTATAATTGCTAGATTTATTGAATTGAATTGAATTGAATTACCTTTATTGTCATTCAGACCTTTCGGTCTAAACAAAATTTCATGCCTGCAGTCATACATATATAGCGTTGCTGGTTAGAGAGGAGATTAACGCAATAGAAAGGAAGGACATTAGCTTGGATGATGTGGAATCGATATGGGTAGAGCTGCGAAACACCAAGGGGCAGAAAATGCTAGTGGGAGTTGTGTACAGGCCACCTAACAGTAATAGTGGAGTTGGGGATGGCATCAAACAGGAAATTAGAAATGTGTGCAACAAAGCTAAAACTGTTATAATGAGTGACTTCAATCTACATATAGGTTGGGTGAATCAAATTGGCAGGGGTGCTGAGGAAGAGGATTTCTTGGAATGTATGCGGGATAGTGTTCTAAACCAACATGTAGAGGAACCAACGAGAGAGCAGGCTATTCTAGACTGGGTATTGAGTAATGAGGAAGGGTTAGTTAACAGTCTTGTTGTGCGTGGCCCCTTGGGCAAGAGTGACCATAATATGATTGAGTTCTTCATTCAGATGGAGAGTGACATAATTAATTCAGAAACAAGGGTTTTGAACGTAAAGAAAGGTAACCTTGAGGGTATGAGACGTGAAGATAGACTGGCAATTAATTCTTAAAGGGTTGACAGTGGATAGGCAAAGGAAGGCATTTGAAGACTGCATGGATGAACTACAAAATTGTAACAAGGGAAATCAGGGATAGTATCAAAACAAAAGATGAAGCATACAAATTAGCCAGAAAAAGCAGCCTACCAGAGGATTGGGAGAAATTTAGAGTCCAGCAGAGGAGGACAAGGGGATTAATTAGGAAAGGGAAAATAGATTATGAAAGAAAAGTAGCAGGGAACATAAAAACTGACGGCAAAAGTTTTTATAGATATGTGAAGAGAAAAAGATTAGTTAAAACAAATTTAGGTCCTTTGCAGTCAGAAACAGATGAATTGATCATGGGGAACAAGGACATGGCAGACTAATTGAACAACTACTTTGGTTCTGTCCTCACTAAGGAAGACATAAATAATCTGCTGGAAATAGCAGGGGATCGGGGGTTAAATGAGATGGAACTTAGTGAAATCCAGGTTAGTCGGGAAGTCCTGTTAGGTAAATTGAATGGATTAAAGGCTGATAAATCCCCAGGGCCAGATAGGCTGCATCCCAGAGTACTTAAAGAAGTACCCCCAGAAATAGTGGATGCATTAATGATAATTTTTCAAAACTCTTTAGATTCTGGAGTAGTTCCTGAGGATTGGAGGGTAGCTAATATAACTCCACTTTTTAAAAAGGGAGGGAGAGAGAAAACGGAGAATTACAGACCAGTTAGTCTAACATCGGCAGTGGGGAAACAGCTAGTCAGTTATTAAAGATGGAATAGCAGCACATTTCGAAGTGGTGAAATCATTGGACAAAGTCAGCATGGATATATGAAAGGTAAATCATCCCTGACGAATCTTATAGGGAGGTTTCACGGCAGTTGGGTCACGACCCATACTGTTGCTACCCTACGCCAAGTGGAGTACACGCGATGAACTGCAGGTAAGCACTTACCATTGTTTCCAGCGTAGCGGGCCCGTTAAAATCCATCCAAATGGTCAATTTTTGTGCTGTAAATAATTATGGAAATCGGGATAAGCGTGAGTGACATGTAGCCTACATTAGAATTCCAAAAGTGAGGAGAAATGACGGTAGATAGAAGCGAGAGCTGAAGGGACAACAACAGTCAGAGTGCCATTTGCTCACTGCATTTCATCAACTAAGGCATTATTTGTGTTTTTTCTTGATTCCTTTGGCATCTAAAAAGTTTCAAAAGTGTTAAATCTGGCTGTAAAATTTTAAAATCGCCCATGGGTCTCAAGTGGGTTTTTACATACAAAAAGAAAACGCCTCTTTTAAAATGTAATACTTACAGCCAGATTTGTCAGTTCTGAGACTTTTTAGATACCAAAGGAATCAAGAAAAACCAGAAATAATGCCTTGCTGTTGATGAAATGCAGTGAGCGAATGCGATCATTCCCAATATTTTCAATTCTGATATCTGCACGGCCAATGTTCACCAAGCACTTGGGATGCTGTTGTCCCTTCAGCTCTCGCTTCTCTTTACCTTCATTTCACTTCACTTTTGGAATTCTGAAGTTGGGTACATGTCTCTCATGCTTACCCCGACTTCCACAATTATTTACAGCGCAACAATTCAACATTTTGGTGGGTTTTTAACAGGTAGGAAAGTACGCGTTTCTTGCATTAATAACATATACTGGAAGTTACGGATGTGTTCCAGATGGATTGAGCGGCTCCGTGCGTCAAGCCCTATGGCCCACTGACCTTACGTGCAACCCCTCTATAGAATTTTTCGAGGAAGTAACTAGTAGAGTGCATAAGGGAGAATCAGTGGATGTGTTATATCTGGACTTTCAAAAGTATTTCAACAAGGTCCCACATAAGAGATTAGTATGCAAAGTTAAAGCACACGGTATTGGGGGTTCAGTATTGATGTGGATAGAGAACTGGCTGGCAGACAGGAAGCAAAGAGTAGGAGTAAACGAGTCATTTTCAGAATGGCTGGCAGTGACTAGTAGTGTACCGCAAGGCTCGGTGCTGAGACCCCAGCTATTTACAATATATATCAATGATTTGGACGAGGGAATTGAATGCAACATCTCCAAGTTTGCGGATGACACGAAGCTGGGGGGCAGTGTTAGCTGTGAGGAGGATGCTAGGAGGCTGCACGGTGACTTGGATAGGTTGGGTGAGTGGGAAAATGCATGGCAGATGCAGTATAATGTGGATAAATGTGAGGTTATCCACTTTGGTGGCAAAAACAGGAAAGTAAACTATTATTTGAATGGTGGCAAATTAGGAAAAGGGGAGATGCAATGAGACCTGGGTGTCATGGTACACCAGTCATTGAAAGTAGGCATGCAGGTGCAGCAGGCAGTGAAGAAAGCGGATGGTATGTTAGCATTCATGGCAAAAGGATTTGAGTATAGGAGCAGGGAGGTTCTACTGCAGTTGTACAGGATCTTGGTGAGACCGCACCTGGAGTATTGCGTACAGTTTTGGTCTCCTAATCTGAGGAAAGACATTTTTGCCATTGAGGGAGTACAGCGAAGGTTCACCAGACTGATTCATGGGATGTCAGGACTGTCTTATGACGAAAGACTGGATAGACTCGGCATATACTCGCTAGAATTTAGAAGATTGAGGGGGGATCTTATAGAAACTTATAAAATTCTTAAGGGGTTGGGCAGGCTAGATGCAGGAAGATTGTTCCCGATGTTGGGTAAGTCCAGAACAAGGAGTCACAGTTTAAGGATAAGGGGGAAGTCTTTTAGGACCGAGATGAGAAAAAACATTTTTCATACAGAGAGTGGTGAATCTCTGGAATTCTCTGCCACAGAAGGTAGTTGAGGCCAGTTCATTGGCTATACTTAAGAGGGAGTTAGATGTGGCCCTTGTGGCTAAGGGGATCAGGGGGTATGGAGAGAAGGCAGGTACAGGATACTGAATTGGATGATCAGCCATGATCATATTGAATGGCGGTGTAGGCTCGAAGTGCCGAACGATCTACTCCTGCACCTATTTTCTATGCTTTTATGTTTCTATCTTCTTTCTCTTCCCTGTGCCCCATCTGGATGCGTACCCATTTCTCCCACTAACCTGCCCTCCTTTCCTATTGTTCCCTTCCACCTACATCCCTTCCGTTAGCCTCACAATTCATGCATCTCACCTTATCTCATCTCATCTCTGGCCATTGTCCATCCATTCCCTAATCACCCCCTTGCCCCATCCCCCAACTCACTTGTATGTATACACCTTTCACTTGCCAGGATTTGTCCCGACTCCACCTCTCCTTTCCAGCTTTTTCCCACCCCTCCATCCACTCCAACCAGTCTGAAGAAGGATCCCGACCTCAAACGTCACCTATCCACAGAGATGTTGCCCTACCTACTGGATTACTTCAGCACTTTGTGGGTTTTTTCTGTATCAATCAACCTGTGTTATTCCACCACGTCCTCTCTTCCAACTTTTCCCCTTCTTCAACAATCAGTCTGAAGAAAAGTCCCGACCAGAAATCTCACCAGAGATGCTGCCTGACCAGCTCAGTTACTCTTCTTAACCAATACTGAAAAGGGATTTCTTATAAAAATCATATAGATCATCAAGCAATGGTAGAGCTGTTGCCTCACAGCACCAGAGAACCGGGTTCTATCCTGAACTCGGGTGATGTCTGCGTGGAGTTTGCACGTTTTCCCAGTAATTGCATGGGATTCCTCCGGATGCTGCAGTTTCCTCCCACATGCCAAAGACATGCGGGTTTGTACTTTAATTGGTCTCTGTGAATTGCCCCTATTGTGTAGGGAGTGGATGCAAAACTGGGATAACATAGAACATCAAGCAATGGCCAAGAATGCACGCCTACACCTTTACTTCCTTAGAAAGCCCTGCCATGGACTCCACTTGCACTTCATGCTGCCTCGGCAAGACCACCAGCATATTCAAGGACCAGTTTCACCATAATCACACCCTCTTCCCCCCTCTCCTATTCGCAAGTTATGAAATCATAGTGTGGAACAGGCCGTTCGGCCCAACTTGACCAAAGCGACCAACATGCCCCATCTACACTAGTTCCAACTGCATACATGTGATGGGTGTATACATACAGGTGAGTTGGGGGAATGGGGGAGGCCCACATCCCTC
This sequence comes from Raja brachyura, assembly GCA_963514005.1. Next base: position 74,599,240 of record OY740790.1, read on the forward strand.
TAAACCTACCCAATCCATCTACCTGTCTAAATGGTTCTTAAATTTTGCAATAAGTCATGTAAACATGTATAGTCTTTTCGTTGAATGGATAGCGAGCAATAAAAAGGCTTTTTGCTGTACCTCCCTGCACATGATAATAATAAACTAAACCAAACTAGTGTGAATGGTTGATCGATGGTCGACTCGTTGGACCGAAGAGCCTGTTTCCATGTTGCATCTCCAAACTAAACATAGAACAGTGATGGGAGCTAATGTAAATGACAAGGTGCAATTGCATTCTTGTTTCTATTGCTCTCTTTAGATCTCGTTTAATGTGCCGTGGTCTCCGAACTGCAAGAATAAAAGATGCTTCGACTTTTTGGCGATTTCATATGCGCTTGACTTGTTCTTTGTTGAATCCTTCAACATTCAAAATGACATGCGGGAAGGTTGTGTTGCAAAGTCAAGCTCTTCCTATTACCAGGTGTTCACAGGTACGTCCGATAACACATCAGTGGCCGCGTATCACTGAAATAACTGGGACCCAACCTCACCAATCTGTCCTTACAGGTCTCGCCGACTACATCAAACTGGGCGTTGACTCCAGGAAGCTTGTGATGGGCGTTCCATGGTATGGTTATGACTACACTTGCAAGCGTTTCCCTCAGGTAGTGCGTATGTCTTGTTTGTCCTCACCGCTTCCAATTAGATTTTGCTGCTTATTTCATTGTGGACATGTTTACCGATCTTTAGCAGCGCATTTGGAAAGCAGTGACAGTATCGGTCAAAGTCAGCATGGATTTATGAAGGGAAAATCATGCTTGACGAATCTTCTGAATTTTTTCTAAGGATGTAATAAGTAGAATGCATAAGGAAGAGCCAGTGGATGTGGTGTATCTGGGCTTTCAAAAAGCTTTTGACAAGGTCCGACGTGAGAGAATAGTATGCAAAATTAGAGCTCATGGTATTGGGGGTAGGGTATTGACATGGATAGAGAACTGATTGGCAGCCAGGAAGTAAAGAGTAAGGGGCCAGTCCCACCAGCATGCGACTCCATGCGGTGAGCGCGACCAAACTGGAAGCGGGGGCCGCGTGGAGGTCGGGTGATCCCCGTACAGGGCCGGTCCCACCAGTATGCGCCTGCATGCGGCGAGCGCGACTAAAACGGCAGCGGGGGCCGCACAGAGGTTGGGTGCGTGGCGCGACGTTGGAGCGAAGTTGGAGCGAAGTCCGTGATAAGTTCGCAAGAACAGAGAGGGACACACAGAGAGGGACACGGAGGCACACAGAGAGGGTCACAGAGACACAGGGACAGGGTCACGGAGGCACAGAGAAAGGGTCACGGAGGCACATATAGAGAGGGCCATGTAGGCACATATAGAGAGGGTCACGGAGGGACACAGAGAGAGAGCCACGGAGGCACATGTAGAGAGGGCCACGGAGGGACACAGAGAGGGTCATGGAGGCACATATAGAGAGGGTCACGGAGGCACACAGAGAGGGTCACGGAGGCACACAGAGAGGGTCACGGAGGCACATATAAAGCGGGTCACGGAGGCACGGGCCGACAGGCCGTTACCGCGCGGAATTTCTGAACACGGTCAGTTTTTTGGAGCCCCGCGCGATGTCGGGACCAGCCCCACCCAACTCTATACGGCTCCAGCGATTGAAGTGGGACTGGCCCCGCGAGGCCAGACAGCACAAGCAACCATGTTAGGTCGCGCTCACCGCATGGAGTCGCATGCTGGTGGGACAGGCCCTTAAGAATGAATGGGTCCTTTTCAGAATGGCAGGCAGTGACTAGTGAGGTGCAGCAAGGCACAGTGCTGGGACCTCTTTTATGTACAATATATATTAATGATTTAAACGAGGGAATTAAATGTAACATCTCCAAGTTTGCAGATGACACAAAGCTGGGTGGCAGTGTGAGCTGTGAGGAAGATGCTATGAGGCTGAAGGGTGTCTTGGATAGGTTAGGTGATTGGGCAGATGCTTGGCAGATGCAGTATAAAGTGGATAAATGCGAGGTTATCCACTTTGGTGGCAAGAACAAGAAGACAGATTATTATCTGTATGGTGTTGGATTAGGAAAAGGGGAGGTGCAACGTGACCGAGGTGTCTTTGAACATCAGTCACTGAAAGTAAGCATGCAGAACCATGGGTCACAGTTTGAGAATAAGGGGTAAGCCATTTTGGGCTGTAATGAGGAAAATCTTTTTCACCCAGAGAGTTGTGCATCTGTGGAATTCTCTGCACATAAGGCAGTGGAGGCAAATTCATTGGATGTTTTCAAGAGAGAGTTAGATTTAGCTAATAAAGAGGTACTAATTTTGGATAGAAACATAGAAACATAGAAATTAGGTGCAGGAGTAGGCCATTCGAGCCTGCACCGCCATTCAATATGATCATGGCTGATTATCCAACTCAGTATCCCGTACCTGCCTCCTCTCCATACCCTCTGATTCCCTTAGCTACAAGGGCCACATCTAACTCCCTCTTAAATATAGCCAATGAACTGGCCTCCACTACCCTCTGTGGCAGAGAGTTCCAGAGACCCACCACTCTCCGTGTGAAAAAAGTCCTTCTCATCTCGGTCCTAAAGGATTTCCCCCTTATCCTTAAGCTGTGACCCCTTGTCCTGGACCTCCCCAACATCGGGAACAATCTTCCTGCATCTAGCCTGTCCAACCCCTTAAGAAGTTTCTATAAGATCCCCTCTCAATCTCCTAAATTCTAGAGAGTATAAACCGAGTCTATGCAGTCTTTGTTCATAAGACAGTCCTGACATCCCAGGAATCAGTCTGGTATGATCAGCAATGAATGGCGGTACTAGCTCGATGGGCTGAATGGCCTACTCCTGCACCTATTTTCTATGCTACTGTGTTTGGTAACTTTCTGGAGAAGGGATTTGTTTGCTTCCCCAGGGAAATGGAGATGAAATTAGCTGCTGCCTTGTCACGTAAATCATCTCATTGGGGCACCTCGTTGTATTTGGAACAACCCAATACTTCTGCTGCATATTGATTACTTTGATAACTTGTGATGACGTTGAGTCTTTCCCAGGCTACAGTTTGCCCTCACTGTCCATGATGTTGACAATCCATGATGTGATCCCACTTTCTCATCCACTTTCTACACACCAGGAACAATTTACAGAAGCCAATTAACCGGCAAGCCTGCACGTTTTTGGAAGGTTGTAGGAAACCAGAGCACCCAGAGAAAACACACGCAGTCACAGGGAGAATGTACAAACTCCGTAAAGACAGCACCCGTAGTCAGGACTGAACCCGGGTCTCTGGCACTGTGAGGCAGCGTCTCTACTGCTGCGCCACCATGCCACCACAAAAGACAGTTTCTTCACAGCTGTTGTCAAGCAACTGAACCATCCTCTCACTGGTGGATCTCACACCAGCTAGAGAGCGTCTTGAACTCCGATCTATCTCATTGAAGATCATTGAACTATCTTTAATCAACCTTATCCTGCATTATATTTTGCAGCCCTTATCCTATATTTATGCACTGTGGATGCTTTGATTATAATCTTTTCTTTGACTGGGAAAGCATGCAAACAAAAGCTTTTCTCTGTATCTCAGTAAGTGATGATAAAAAACAAAACTAAACTGAACTAACTTTATTTACATACACACATCATATATATATTTTTATATGTCTCAGGACGGTACTTGTGAATTGGAAACGACTTCCGAAAATGACCCCTGTAGTCATCCGGCAGGATATTGGATCCCGTATAAAGAAATCATACAACGCCTGCCGAGATCTCTAACTGGAAAGTTGTGGAATGATGACCAGAATGTCCCATATTTTGTCTACCTGGTAAGATTGTACATAGGCAGCTTATGAGTCAGACAAAGCAAATATTACCATTTGTAAGATTGGATCAAGGGATTGTGCAAATCTCAGAACATTGGGTCTGTACGGTGGAAACAGGGAGGAGAATAAGCTGCCAAGAATCTAGAGTGAATGTACCTCATCCTGAACTAATTATCACATTTTATTAAGTGCAGTGTTAATCAAATGCAGACAGAGATTGTTTTGAGTTTAAAGATGTGATTTCCACCAACTCTGTCCTCCCCGATGGACAAGATGATTCACATTTTCACCCCTTTGTCTTTTAACTCATCGGCACAGGGGCAACACAGTGGCGCAGCGATACAGTTGCTGCCTTACATAGATGAGTGGTATAGAATCTGTTTCACCCAAGAGTTTACAATAAGAGAATGATTGGCTGTTCAGTATTTAGACTGTTTAAAAAAGCATTTGAAGAAGTCCCACTTAAGAGGAAAATTGGGCAAATTTGAACATCTAGGAGCAAAGGTTTTGTACTCAGCGGGTCAGGCAGCATCTCTGGAGAACATGGGTAGACGGGTAGATGATGTTTTGGGTCGATACCCTTCTTCAGACACCGGCATCGGGTCTAATGTTTCTGTTCTGTACTGTTCCGTGTTCTGTGTTGACGAATGTGCCATCCAGACAGATGTGGTGAACCGTTTTCAGCATTGTGTGGATCTAACCTTGTCTTCTATCTATGTAACTCTCCCTGGTTTTACGACAGGATGGTAAAGCCTACCACCAGGTCTGGTATGACGATCCGGAGAGCATTTCAATTAAGTCAGCTATCTTGAAGAAGCTCAAACTCGGTGGCATTGGTGTGATGAAACTAAATGACGTGGACCATAATAGAACAGCCAGGGCAACGTTACTTGCTGAGGAAATGTGGAATGCCCTCTGTCCTCCATGAAGATCATCCTGTGCTCAAAACATTTAATCTCTGTATAATCTATCGCTTAGTGTTCCAAGGCAGCAGAACAAAAATGAGCTACTTTCTTGCATCAGAAGTGAAATAAACATTGATCTGGAAAGCAGCTTAATGTTTTATCCAATAAATTGTAGTAAAATTCAAAGAGAGGTACCAACGTATTTGCACATGGATGGAACATGGTGGAGGAGCAGGAGAACAGTGGGAGCCTCTCTCTCTCCCATCCCCCTCTGTGAGTCCTGCAGCTCCCCTGCTCTTGGACTGTGTTCTGACCCAGACTCAACAATCAAATCTGCCTCACCTGTACCCACCCGTCACATGCCAGGCTTTATCCTGTCCTCTTTTCTCTTCCAAGTTTCTTCAATGTCCCCCTACTCCACCCATTAACAATCAGTCTGAAGAAAGATCTCAACCCGAAGCATCGCCTATCCATGTCCTCCAGGGATGCTGCCTGACCCGCTGAGTTACTGCAGCATTTTGTACCTTTCCTTGGTAAACTAACATATGTATTGTCTTTCCACTGACTGGTTAACACACCAACAGCTTTTCATTGTACCATGGTATACGTGACAATAAACAAAACTGTATAAACTGTATGCACTTACTTGTTTTTATATCCATCCCTCAATTTTTCCAGCTTTCATCTATCTTCCCCAATCAGTTTGAAGAAGGGTCCCATTCTAAAACATCATCTATCCATTCCCTCCACAGATGCTGCCTGACCAGCTGAGCTACTCCAGCACTTTGTGTTTTAAACAAAGATTATAGCTCATGGTAAAAAGACCCTTGAGACCCCACGCCTCGCTCTCTCTGCAACTTAGCAAGCTCATCTCCTCATTTTCCAATTGCAATGAAGGATTTTTAATTTGAAAGATGAACTCAGTTTCTCCACTTCACTAACACTGTCTGATTTGCTGAGTAATTCCAGCATTTTATGCTTTTGCTTGACATTTCCAACATCCACAAATTATTGATTCGATCAATTATTTGGACTCTGATGTATTGGTCTCATTCTTCTTCACTTTTTCCAATTCCTAAGACACTAGAATATAGAACAGAAAACAATACACACAGGGTTATGCACTCAAATTCACTTGGACCATCTCCGACATCTCCCTATTCTTTCTGGATCTTACCGTCTCCATCACAGGAGACAGACTATTGACCAACATCTATTACAAACCCACTGAGTCCCACAACTATCTAGACTACACTTCTTTCCACCCTGCTTCCTGTAAAGGCTCCCTACTCCCAATTCCTCCATCTACACCGCATCGTAGGTTTTCCGTACTAGATCATTGGAGATGTCTTCATTCTTTAAGATATGGGGGCCCCCCTCTACCATTATAGATGAGGCTCTCACTGGGTCTCCTTGATATCCCGCAGCTCCATTCTTGCTCCCCCTTCCCCCATTCATAACAAGGACAGAGTCCCATTGTCTCCACCTTCTACCCCATCAGCCATTGCATACAGCATATAATCCTCCAACACATTCGCCATGTCCAACGGGATCCTACTACCGGCCACATCTTCCCACCTCCACCCCTTTCTGCTTTCCACAACCATTCCCTCTGCAACTCCCTGGTCAACTCGTTTCTTCCCACCCAAACCACCCCCTCCACAGGTACTTTCCCCTGCAACCACAGGAGATGCAACACCTGTCCCATTACCTTCCCCCTTGACTCCACCAAGGACCGATTATTCAATCTCCTGCTTGCTCAACAATTTTATTCCCCCTCTCATTCCCAGTCTGACCTTTCTCTCCTGGGCAGCCTCCATTGTCACAGTGAGGCCCAGTGCAAATTGGAGGATCAGCACCTCATATTTTGCTTGGGTAGCTTACATCCCAGAGGTATGAACATTGACTCTTCTAACTTAAAATAGCCTTTGCATTCCATCCCCTCCATCTTCCCAGTTCTCTTGACCAGTCTTACCGTCTCCAACTACATTCTATCTCTGTATCACCCACTCCCCTGACATCAGTTTGAAGAAGGGTCTCGAACTGAAACGTCACCCATTCCTTCTCTCCAGAGATGCTGCCTGTCCCGCTGAGTTACTCCAGCGTTTTGTGTCTACCTTTTGATTAAAACCAGCATCTGCAGTTCTTTCTTACACATTTTATCCGGTCCACTGCGAATTATCCTCAAGATCTGTCTACTTTGAAGAAATTATCCTCCTCTCTCCGATAAGAATTCAGCAACATCTCTCACTGCTCCTCCGACTCTACGACCACGTCTTAACCCAGACCCGTTACCACAGTCACGTGCGTTTTCTCGGTGCTTGCCTGCGCCTCCATCTTTTATCCCGTGGATTCCAGCTCCGTTTCCAGACATCCCAGTTTGGAAGCAACCCAGTCTATAGGTTCCGACTGTCAATCTGCCATTTTTCACAACAGTTCTTATTCCTTACCCAGCGTTTCACCCAGAGAGTTGTCAATTTGTAGAATTCTCTGCCTCAGGTGGCAGTGGAGGCTGATTCACTTGGTGCATTCAAAAGAGAGTTAGATAGAGCTCTTAGGGTGAGTGGAATCAAGGGATATGAATGAATGAATTAATTAATTAATACGTTTATTGGCCAGGTATTCCCATGCAAGGAATTTGCCTTGGTGCTCCGCCCACAAGTAACAACATGACATGCAGTGACAGTTAGGAATGACACCTGTAACAGTAAACATTAATAATAACAATTATTGATTAAACATGTGAATTAACTAAAAAAAAAAAGAGCAAAAGGAAGAATGTCCTGTAGATTAAATTTCTTAAGAAAAAGATAATTGGTTTAAATAGCCTAATGCCCCTGTCCCACTTTGGAAACCTGAACGGAAACCTCTGGAGACTTTGCGCCCCACCCAAGGTTTCCATGCGGTTCCCGGAGGTTTTTGTCAGGTTCCCGGATGTTTTATCAATTTTTTGAAATAATCGCAGGAACATAGAAGAAGCGGAAACCACTTTTGACCATTAGGGAGACTGACAAAAACCTCCGGGAACCTCTGCGAACCTCCGGGAACCGCACAGAAACCTTGGGTGGGGCGCAAAGTCTCCAGAGGTTTCCGTTCAGGTTTCCAAAGTGGGACAGGGGCATTAGGTTATTTAAACCAATTATCTTTTTCTTAGGAAATTTAATCTACAGGACATTCTTAAAGGGAAAGTAGTGGGCAGAAAGGCATGTCATGCATGGTTTGAAGAGAAAAAATTGGATGGGACAGGCGCATTAGTATACAAATAACAAACTAGTCCCATTCACACATGAATTCACAATATAACATGCTTTTTAAATCGCACTGTCATGAACATATGCCAGATGGAAGGAATTTAATGTTTAATTCCCGTAAATTAATCTAGAAACATCTACTTTCAATATAATCAAAATTATTATTTTTTGCACAATAAATGTGGCTAAAGCTGTTATGTATCTTTAGTATACAAATATTAATTATACAACTACACAAAATATAGACAATTTAGATGTATTTATGACTTGATTGTCCAAAAATAATGAGAATTTAAATCATCTTGTGAGTGGTGATTCTGGATTGGAATGTTGCATTTGCGGTGAATTTGAAGCCCATATCAGCAGATAAGACATTGCTGAATCGTATGGGGTCCAAATCATATTTTCGTAAAGTAAAAAAAAAAGGGAACTGAAGTCCGATCGTTTTTTCATCATCGACTCGCAGCCCGAGGAAATACCTCTCCGATAAGCGGTACAAATCTGCATTTTAATCCCGCTCCCCCCCCCCAAAGGCAACAAAGTAACGCACACAGCCAGTGGCAGAACTGCAGCACCGCTGAAGGTAGGTATTGTAACATTGCTACACAATGGTGTTGAATGCAGAGCTAAAATTAACAAACAAAATCCTTGCATATGTCCCCTGGCAGTCGAGGTGCTGGAGGATGAAGCGCAGGCCTAGGTTGACTGCATCATCCACAGATCTATTGGCCCGATATCCAAACTGCAGAGGGTCCAGCAGGGGTTTTGTGATATTTTTCAGCTTAGCCAGCACAAGCCTTTCAAGGGCCTTCATGACTACAGAGGTCAGTGCGACAGGCCTGTAGACAATAAGGCTAGTAATCCTTGCCTTTTTGGGTACAGGGACAAGAGTGGAGACTTTGAAGCAGGCAGGGACAGTACAGGTTTGCAGGGACTGGCTGGAAATGTCTGTGGAGAACGGTGGCAGTTGTTCGGCACAGAGCTTGAGAGCAGAGGGGGGAAACATTGTCCAGTCCTGGAGATTTCTGGCTTTTCTGTCTTCTGAACAGCCTCTCCACCTCCTCCCTTTTTATTGCTGGTGATGGAGTCGTGATGTTTTGCAGCATGGAGGAGATGGGTCATTGAGTGTGGTGATTGGAGAGGGGTGGGTGGAAAAGGGTCCAGTCTTTTTAGACTAGAGTCTTGTTTTAAGTATGTGTGAAGTGGTGAATGGGGAGGAGTGAGTGCAGAAGGGCCCAGTCTTTGCAGACTAAGGTCAGGCTGTGAGTGGGTGTGAAGTGTTGGTTGTGGTGGGACAGGGTCCAGTCTTTTAAGATTAGAGTCTTGCTTTAATTAGGTGTGAAGTGGTGATTGGGGAGGAGTGGGTGTAGTAGGGTCCAGTCTTTGCAGATTGTGGTCTGGCTGTGTTTGTTGGGGAGGGGGTGAGGGGGTACCAGGGTTACGTTTCTGCTTGTCAAAGCTGCAGTAGGACTCATTCAGGTTGTTGGTCAGCTGACGATTGTCCAAATAGCCGGGGGCTTTCCTCTTATAGCTGGTGATTTAACATAGAAACATAGAAACATAGAAATTAGGTGCAGGAGTAGGCCATTCGGCCCTTCGAGCCTGCACCGCCATTCAATATGATCATGGCTGATCATCCAACTCAGTATCCCGTACCTGCCTTCTCTCCATAACCTCTGATCCCCTTAGCCACAAGGGCCACATCTAACTCCCTCTTAAATATAGCCAATGAACTGGCCTCAACTACCCACTGTGGCAGAGTTCCAGAGACCCACCACTCTCTGTGTGAAAAAATTCCTTCTCATCTCGGTCCTAAAGCATTTCCCCCTTATCCTTAAGCTGTGACCCCTTGTCCTGGACCTCCCCAACATCGGGAACAATCTTCCTGCATCTAGCCTGTCCAACCCCTTAAGAATTTTGTAAGTTTCTATAAGATCCCCTCTCAATCTCCTAAATTCTAGAGAGTATAAACCGAGTCTATGCAGTCTTTGTTCATAAGACAGTCCTGACATCCCAGGAATCAGTCTGGTGAACCTTCGCTGCACTCCCTCTATGGCAATAATGTCCTTCCTCAGATTTGGAGACCAGAACTGTACGCAATACTCCAGGTGTGGCCTCACCAAGACCCTATACAACTGAAATAGAACCTCCCTGCTCCTATACTCAAATCCTTTTGCTATGAAAGCTAACATACCATTGGCTTTCTTCACTGCCTGCTGTACCTGCATGCCTACTTTCAATGTCTGGTGTACCATGACACCCAGGTCGCGCTGCATCTCGCCTTTTCCTAATTGGCCACCATTTAGATAGTAGTCGGTTTTCCTATTTTTGCCACCAAAGTGGATAACCTCACATTTATCCACATTATACTGCATCTGCCAAACATTTGCCCACTCACCCAGCCTATCCAAGTCACCTTGCATTCTCCTAGCATCCTCCTCACAGCTAACACTGCCCCCCAGCTTAGTGTCATCCGCATTTCTTGCAAGCCCTTCCAAACTAAAGAAGAGTCACTAGCTGAGATCTTGCTCCTCAACTTCTCAGAGTACCTTTCCTTGGCAGCTCTGATTCCTCTTCACAGCTTGTACTTGCCTGCCTTTAGAGGTCTGCATCCCCGCTCCTGTAGGCTTCCTCTTTAGACTGTCTGAGCTGTCTGAGTTCTGCAGTAACCCAGGGCTTGTTGTTGTTGAACGAGGTCCGGGTCCTAGTTGGAATGCAACTGTCCTCACAAAAGCTGACATATGATGATACAGTGTCCGTATACTCATCAACGCTTGTGGTTGCTTCCCTGATGATATTCCAATCCGAGCAGTCAAAGCAGGATTGTAGGTTCTCAATGCCCCCGCTTATCTACCTTTTCGTTGTTCTGACCACAGGCTTAGCAGATTTTAGTTTCTGCCTGCAGGTCGGAATAAGGTGAAACATAGAAACATAGAAACATAGAAAATAGGTGCAGGAGTAGACCATTCGGTCCTTCGAGCCTGCACCACCATTCAATATGATCATGGCTGATCATCCAACTCAGTGTCCTGTACCTGCCTTCTCTCCATACCCCCTGATCCCTTTAGCCACAAGGGCCACATCCAACTCCCTCTTAAATATAGCCAATGATCTGGCCTCAACTACCTTCTGTGGCAGAGAATTCCAGAGACTCACCACTCTTTGTGTGAAAAATGTTTTCCTCATCTCGGTCCTAACGGAATTCCCCCTTATCCTTAGACTGTGACCTCTTGTTCTGGACCTCCCCAACATCGGGAACAATCTGCCTGCATCAAGACTGCCCAACCCCTTAAGAACGTTGTAGGTTTCTATAAGATCCCCCCTCAGTCCTCTAAATTCTAGCGAGTACAAGCCGAGTCTATCCAGTCTTTCCTCTTAGGAAAGTCCTGACATCCCAGGAATCTGTCTGGTGAACCTTCTCTGTACCCCCTCTATGGCAAGAATGTATTTCCTCAGATTTGGAGACCAAAACTGTATGCAATACTCCAGGTGTGGTCTCACCAAAACCCTGTACAACTGCAGTAGAACCTCCCTGCTCCTATATTCAAATCCTTTCGCTATGAATGCGAACATACCATTTGCTTTCTTCACTGCCTGCTGCACCTGCGTGCCTACTTTCAATGATTGGTGTACCATGACACCCAGGTTTCGTTTGCATCTCCCCTTTTCCTAATCTGCCACCATTCTGATAAAAGGATCTACCCTCCTGTTTTTGCCACCAAAATGGATAACCTCACATTTATCCACATTATACTGCATCTGCCATGCATTTACCCACTCACCCAGCCGATCCAAGTCACCTTGCAGCCTCCTAGCATCCTCCTCACACCTAACACTACCCCCAGCTTCGTGTCATCTTGGAGATGTTGCATTCAATTTCCTCGTCCAAATCATTAATATATATTGTAAATAGCTGGGGTCCCAGCACCGAGCCTTGCGGTACCCCACTAGTCACTGCCTGCCATTCTGAAAAGGACGCGTTTACTCCTACCCTTTGCTTCCTGTCTGCCAGCCAGTTCTCTATCCACATCAATACTGAACCCCCAATACCGTGTGCTTTAAGTTTGTATATTAATCTCTTATGTGGGACCTTGTCGAAAGCCTTCTGAAAGTCTAGATATAACACATCCACTGGTTCACCCTTATTCACTCTACTAGTTACATCCTCGATAAATTCTATATGATTCGTCAGACATGATTTCCCTTTCGTAAATCCATGCTGACTTTGTCCGATGATTTCACCATTTTCCAAATGTACTGCTATCCCATCTTTAATAACTGACTCTAGCAGTTTCCCCACTACCGATGTTAGACTAACTGGTCTGTAATTCCCCATTTTCCCTCTCCCCCCTTTTTTAAAAAGTGGGGTTACATTAGCTACCCTCCAATCCTCAGGAACTATTCCAGAATCTAAGGAGTTTTGTAAAATTATCACTAATGCATCCACTATTTCTGTGGCTACTTCCTTGAGTACTCTGGGATGCAGACTATCTGGCCCTGGGGATTTATCGGCCTTTAATCCGTTCAATTTACCTAATATCACTTCCCGGCTAACCTGGATTTCACTCAGTTCCTCCATCGTATTTGACCACCGGTCCCCTGCTATTTCTGGCAGATTATTTATGTCTTCCTTAGTGAAGACAGAACCAAAGTAGTTATTCAATTGGTCTGCCATGTCCTTGTTCCCCATGATCAATTCACCTGTTTCTGACTGCAAGGGACCTACATTTGTTTTAACTAATCTCTTTCTTTTCACATATCTATAAATACTTTTGCAGTCAGTTTTTCTGTTCTCTGCCAGTTTTCTTTCATAATCTATGTTCCCTTTCCTAATTAAGCGATTTGTCCTTCTCTGATGGATTCTGAATTTTTCCCAGTCCTTTGGTAGGCTGCTTTTTCTTGCTAATTTGTATGCTTTATCTTTTTTTTGTTATACTATCCCTGATTTCCCTTGTTATCCATGGATGCACTACCTTCCCTGATTTATTATTTTGCCAAACTGGGATGAACAATTGTTGTAGTTCATCCATGCAGTTTTTAAATACCTTCCATTGCACATCCAGTGTCAACCCTTTAAGAATCACTTGCCAGTCTATCTTGGCCAATTCACGTCTCATACCTTCAAAGTTGCCTTTGTTTAAGTTCAGACCCTTGTTTCTGACTTAATTATGTCACTCTCCATCCTAATGAAGAACTCAACCATATTATGGTCGCTCTTGCCCAACGGGCCACGCACAACAAGACTGCTAACTAACCCTTCCTCATTACTCAATACCCAGTCTAGAATAGCCTGCTCCCTCGTTGGTTCCTCTACAAGTTGGTTTAGAAAACTATCCCGCATACATTCCAAGAAATCCTCTTCCTCAGCACCCCTGCCAATTTCATTCACCCAATCCATATGTAGATTGAAGTTTTTTCTTGGTTGCACGCATTTCTAATTTCCTGTTTGATGCCATCCCCAACTCCACTACTACTGTTAGGTGGCCTGTACACAACTCCCACTAGCGTTTTCTGCCCCTTAGAGTTTCGCAGCTCTACCCATATCGATTCCACTTCCTCCAAGTTAATGTCCTTCCTTTCTATTGCATTAATCTCCTCTCTCACCTGCAAAGCTACCCCACCTCCTTTTCCTTTCTGTTTATCCCTCCTGAATATTGAATATCCCTGGATGTTCAGCTCCCAGCCTTTGTCCCCCTGGAGCCATGTCTCCGTGATCCCAACTATAGCATAGTCATTAATAGCTATCTGCACATTCAACTTGTCCACCTTATTACGAATGCTCCTCGCATTGAGACACAAAGCCTTCAGGCATTGAACTAGACAATGATCAGAAAGAACCAGACCCGCCCGGGGAACAGAGCGATATGCTTTCTTGATTAATGCGTAATAGTGGTCAAGTGTTCTCTCCCCTCTGGTGGGGCTGGTAGCATGGTCTGTACCTTGGGTTGTCACGGCTGAGGTTTGCTTTGTGAAAGTCCTCCAAAACAATGACCGTGGAATCCAGGAATTCACTCTCTACTCTCATTACCTGGTCAGCGAGTTGTGTTTGCGCCTCACATATGCAGACATGGGTGGGGGGGATGTAAACTCCAGTGGGAATAAATATGTTAAATTCCCTTGGAGAGGAAACATAGGGAGAAGGCAGGAACGGGGCACTGATTCTGGATGAAAAGCCATAATCACATTGAATGGCTATGCTGGTTTGAAGGACCGAATGGCCTACTCCTGCACCTATTGTCTATGTATCTATGTTCTACAATGGCTGTGATGCGTCGGCACCAGCAGGCCCACGCTCTGACTCTCCCACACCTGTAACCGACCCCAAATGCACTTCATTCAATGCCAGATCCATGCCCTCAACAAACGCTTCCTTTCCTACCTAGACTCTACCAAGGATTGCAAACTTGCCAGCCTCCAGACCGCTCCCTCCACCGAAACTCCTCGACTCAACTACCCACCCGCCCGCAGGCCCAGGGCTCCACCGCTGGCCCACGCCGATTGCCCGAACATAAGCAGGCCCAGACGCACCATGCCATCGCCGCCACGAGGAGCAGAAATAACACTCACCGCCTTCCCGGCCCATTCCATCCCAGGCCCAGGCCACCCAAGCTGCCGCTGCCGTTGACCTTCACTGCCCCTCCTGGGGCAACAACTGCTGCTGCCGTCGACATTCATCGCCTCACCGGCCATCCGCTGACCGTGTCTACCAATGCTTCATCCGCTGGTCTCCACTCCTAGCCTCTCCACCACCCACCAGCGGGCCGCAGCCATCCTCACATTACCTGAGTCCCAGGCTCAGCACCTGGCCCACGGTCTCCACATTACCTGAGTCCCAGGCTCAGCACCTGGCCCACGGTCTCCACATTACCTGAGTCCCAGGCTCAGCACTGGGCCCAGGGTCTCCATGATGCAGACTCCAACACCACATGGTCTGACTGTGCTGGGTCGCACCGCTCCACCCCTCCTACCAGGAACCTCAATGGGGGTTCCATTGATTCTTCTCCTTCCCCTTTTAGCCAGGTGGCCCGAGCTACTCCCCATCCATACAATAGTCCTCATGCCCCCCTCCTATCTGAAAATGCATCATACCCCCACCAGATCTCGCCTCAGCTTCCATCTACTCACCTGCCTTCCTCCGATTCCAACCCCCACCCTTGCTGTGTCTTCATCATCACCTCTGACCTCCCGCTTTCTGATACAAAATTGTCTGTCCCCAACAGAGGCCTCACCTTCGTTCCCGCAGCCCCCACCTCAATGAGTTTTGGGTCCGCCAGAACGTAGAGCTTTTCTCCTGTCGCCTCCGCCTCCGTGCTTTTTTCTATGGAAGGAGTCCTCACCACCCAGTGAATGAATGAATGAATGAATGAGTTAATAAGTTTATTGGCCAAGTATGTTCACATACAAGGAATTTGGCTTGGTGCTCCACTCGCAAGTGTCAACATGACATACAGTGACAATAATAATGACACATAAAACATTAAACATCAATAATAAATCATTATCGATTAAACATGTGAATTAAATAAAATACCAGAGCCAAAGGAGGCTACAAATGTTTGGTTATTGAGTAGGGCTACAACTCTTGGAAGCTTGGACCCCTTCCCCCATCTGCAATGGATCCCCTCCTCTTGGACTCCCCCGGATGGCCCTCTTCCTTCTTCAGACCTTTACATTTTTAACTGCCGGTGTAACATCAATCGCCTCAACTTTCCCACTCCCCTTACTTACTTTAACCTCACCCCCTCCTGAACGTTCAACCCTCCGCTCACTTTGCAACAACCCCGACTTGATTATCAAATCCACCAACAAGGAAGAAGCAGTTGTAGTCTGGCACGCTGAGGCCAGGCAACAACTCTCAGACACATCCTCCTACTTATCCTTGGACGATGGCCCCACAGACAAGCACCAGCATTAATAGCACACACCATTTCTGATTTTATTACTTCCAGATTCCTGCCCCCATGCAGAGCTCATTGACTTTATTAACTTCACGACTAATTTCCATCCTGCACTCAAATTCACTTGGACCATTTCTGGATCTCACCGTCTCCATCACAGGAGATAAACTATTGACCGACACCAAACACAAACCTACTGACTCCCATGGAAACATAAAAAAATAGGTGCAGGAGTACGCCATTCGCCCCTTCGAGCCTGCACCGCCATTTAATGTGATCATGGCTGATCATCCAACTCAGTACCCTGTACCTGCCTTCTCTCCATACCCCCTGATCCTTTTAGCCACAAGTGCCACATCTAATGCCCTCTTAAATATAGCCAATGAACTGGCCTCAACTGCCTTCTGTGGCAGAGAATTCCAGAGACTCACCACTCTCTGTGGAAAGAATGTTTTCCTCATCTCGATCCTAAAGGAATTCCCCCTTATCCTTAGACTGTGACACCTTGTTCTGGACTCCCCAAACATCGGGAACAATCTTCCAGCATCTAGCTTGTCCAACCCCTTAAGAATTTTGTAAGTTTCTATAAGATCCCCCCTCAATCTTCTAAATTCCAGCGAGTACAAGCCGAGTCTATCCAGTCTTTTCCCATATGAAAGTCCTGACATCCCAGGAATCAGTCTGGTGAATCTTCTCTGTAGATTCTCTATGTACATTCTCTATCTCATAGCTATCTAGACTGCACATTTTACCACCCTGCTTCCTGTAAAGACTATCCCCTTCTGCCAATTCCTCTGTCTACACCTCATCTGCGCACAGGATGAGGTTTTCTATACGAGATCATCGGAGATGTCCTCATTCTTTAGGATACGGGGGCTCCCCTCTTCCATTATAGATGAGGCACTTACTGGGGTCTACTGGATATCCCGCAGTTCCGCTGTTGTTCCCACCCCCCCCTCCCATTCGCTACAAGGACAGTCCCATTTGTCCTCACCTTCCACCCCATCAGCCGTCGCATACATCAGATAATGCTCCAACACTTTCGCCACCTCCAACGGAATCCCACTACTGGCCACATCTTTCCATCTCCACCCCTTTCTGCTATTGCGGTGACCGTTCCCTCCGCATCTCCCTGATCAACTCTTCCCTTCCCACCCAGGCTACCCCCTCAACAGGTACTCTCCCCTGCAACTGCAGGAGATGCAACGCCTGTCCCTTTACCTCGGGGAGGCCAGAACCAGCGGTCACAGTTTAATAAGGGGTTGGCCATTCAGGTTGACTGAGATGCGGAAAACCTTTTTCACCCAGAGAGCTATGAATCTGTGGAATTCTCTGCCAATCCCCAGGGCCTGATGGTCTGCATCCCAGGGCACTTAAGGAAGTGGCTCTAGAAATCGAGGATGCATTGGTGACAATTTTCCAATGTTCTATAGACTCAGGATCAGTTCCTGTGGATTGTTGGGTAGCTGATGTAACCCTTTTTCAGAAAGGCGGGAGAGAGAAAACAGGGAATTATAGCCTGACATCGGTGGTGGGGAAGATGCTGGAGTTAATTATAAAAGATGAATTAGCCGAACATATGGATAGCAGTAACAGGATCGGTCCGAGTCAGCATGGATTTACGAAGGGGAATCATGCTTGACTAATCTTCTGGAATTTTTTGAAGATGAGACTAGGAAAATGGACAAGGGAGAGCCAATGGATGAAGTGTACCTGGACTTTCAGAAAGCATTTGATAGGTCGCACATAGGAGATTAGTGGGCAAAATTAGGGCACATGGTATTGGGGGAGAGTGCCTACTTGGATAGAGAAGTGGTTGGCAGACAGGAAACAAAGAGTAGGGATTAACGGGTCCCTTTCATAACGGCAGGCAGTGACTAGTGGGGTACTACAAGGCTCGGTGCTGGGACCGCAGCTATTTATGACATACATCAATGATTTGGATGATGGGATTCAAAGTAACATTAGCAAATTTGCGGTTGACACAAAACTGGGTGGCAGTGTGAACTGTGAGGAGGCTGCGATGAGAATTCAGGGTGACTTTGACAGGTTGGGGGAGTGGGCAGATGCATGGCAGATGAAGTTTAATGTGGATAAATGTGAGATTATCCACTTTGGTAGCAAAAACAGGAAGGGAGATTACTATCTAAATGGCATCAAGTTGGCAAAAGGGGAAGTACAACGGGATCTGGGGGTCCTCGTTCATTAGTCTAAGAAAGTAAGCATGCAGGTACAGCAGGCAGTGAAGAAAGCGAATGGCATGTTGGAGGAATGGCATAACAAGAGGAATCGAATATAGGAGCACAGAGGTCCTTGCAGTTGTACAGAGCCCAAGTGAGACCACAGCTGGAGTATTGTGTGCAGTTTTAGTCCCCTAATTTAAGGAAGGACATTCTTGCTATTGAGGGAGTGCAGCATAGGTTTACAAGGTTATTTCCCGGGATGGCGGGACTGTCATATGCTGAGAGAATGGAGCAGCTGGGCTTGTACATTCTGCAGTTTAGATGGATGAGAGGGTATCTCATTGAAACATATAAGATTGTTAAGGGTGTGTACACGCTAGAGGCAGGAAACATGTTCCCGATGTTGGGGGAGTCCAAGTCAAGTCAAGTCAAGTCACATTTATTTATATAGCACATTTAAAAAACAACTCTCATTGGCCAAAGTGCTTTACATTTGTTATAAAAATAGTATAAACAACAAACTACATATATATATACATAGAGCCCTCACTCAGAGGAAATCAAGAAAGGCTTGGATGTATAGATACGTTTTTAGCCTTGACTTAAAGGAGTCGATGGGGGCAGTTCTGATGAGAAGAGGAATGCTGTTCCACAGTCTAGGAGCTGCGACCGCAAAGGCGCGGTCGCGGTCCAGAACCAGGGGCCACTGTTTAAGAATAAGAGGTAAGCCATTTAGAACAGAGACAAGGAAACACTTTTTCTCACAGAGAGTTGTGAGTGTGGAATTCTCTGCCTCAGAGGGCGGTGGAGGCCAGTTCTCTGGATAGTTTCAAGAGAGAGCTAGATAATGCTCTTAAAGATAGCAGAGTCAGGGGTTATGGGTAGAAGGCGGGAACGGGGTACTCATTGGGGATGATCAGCCATGATCACATTGAATAGCGGTGGTGGCTCGAAGGGTAGAATGGCCTACTCCTGCACCCAATGTCTATCCTCTATAATGTCTATTGTCCGCATTAGGCCCATATTCCTCTAAACCTTTCCTATCCCGGTACCTGTCCAAATATTGATATCGTACCTGCCTCAACCACCTCCTCGTAGCTGCTCCAGATACCCGCAACCCTCTGTGGAAAAGTTGCCCCTCAGGTTTCTATTAAATCTTTCCCCTCTCATCTTCCACCAATGTCCTCTGGATCTTGATTCCCCTACTCTGGGTAAATATCTGTGGAACTTCTCTAACTACCCCCTTCGCGATCTTATATGCCTCAGCTGCACAGAAAAATGTTGGAGTAACTCAGTGGGTCAGGCAGCATCTCAGTAGAAAAGGAATAGATTACATTTTGGGTAGAAACCCTTCTTCAGACTGAAGCTCAGGGGAGAGAAAAACTAGTGGGATTAAAAGGTACCATGGAAGAATGAGACAAAGGACTGAAAAGAACAAATCAAAGCCAAGAACAATGATAAAGGAATGGTGGAGCCCACAATGTTCCATTGTTGGCTCTGAAAAAGGTGATAACAAGTCGATGCAAACAGTGATACTAAGCAGGAAGACAAAGAAACTGGCAGGACAACTGGGATGGGGGAGGGATGGAGAGAGACGAAATACAAGGGTTACTTGAAATTGAAAATATTGAAATCAATATTTGTAATGCTGAGGGTTACACAAAAAGCTGGAGAAACTCAGCGGGTGCAGCAGCATCTAAGGAGCGAAGGAGATAGGCGACGTTTCGGGTCGAGACCCTTCTTCAGACTGGTCAGGGATCAGGGAAATGAGAGATATAAACAGTGATGTGGAGAGATAAAGAACAATGAATGAAAGATATGCAAAAAAGTATTGATGATAAGGGAAACAGGCCATTGTAAGCTGTTTGTGGTGTGAAAATGAGAAGCTAGTGCGACTGGGGTGGGGAGATGGAGAAGGAATGTCAGGGCCCGAGGGCTGAGGGAGAGGTGGGGAGGGGAGGGGGCAGTCTGGGTTAACAGAATTGAGAAAATTCAATGTTTAAGCCCAGAGGATGCAGACTCCCCAAGCGGAAGATGAGGTGCTGTTCCTCCAACTTGCGGTGTTGCTCACTCTGGCCGTGGAGGAGGCCCAGGATTGAGAGGTTGGATACGGAATGGGAGGGGGAGTTGAAGTGCTGAGCCACCGGGAGGTCGGGTTGGTTATTGCGGACCTAGCGGAGGTGTTCGGCGAAACGATCGCCCAGCCTCCGCTTGGTCTCACCGATGTAGATCAGCTGGCATCTGGAGCAACGGATGCAGTAGATGAGGTTGGAGGAGGTGCAGGTGAACCTCTGTCGGACTTGGAATGACTGCTTGGGTCCCTGAAAGGAGTGGATGGGGGAGGTGAAGGGACAAGTGTAGCATCTCTTGCGGTTGCAAATGGGGGAGGTGAAGGGACAAGTGTAGCAAGAGTTGGGCCTCCACATCCCCTCTCCCCTAATTCAGTCCGAAGAAGGGTCTAAACCTGAAACTTCATCTTTTGGAAGCGGGTGAAAGCAAAACCGCGCAAAAACAAGCAGCCGCTCCTGAGTCACATGATCGCGGCTTCCGAACGCTAGGTTCGACCTCTGTGTACGCCAGCAGGCGCTGCCACATGGCCCCCCCCCCCAGAATCTGGAAACACACGGGTAAACAGGCGGTTCGACCAGAAAGCGTAGTCCGAAGTTGCGGGGCGAGGGTAGTAGTAGGGACCAGCAGAACAGGACGGAAGGGGCACAAAAAACACGAACGAGGGACGGGCATAATAAAGGGGACTGGAGAAACATGACCGGGGGTAACAGGTGCACAGGGCAGTAAAACGGTTGGTGGACGTCCTCTACGCCACAGAGTGGCCACTGTCACTGGACTATCCTCATCGACGTGTGCTGGCTTAATGCGGCTCATGGAGACGAACTTCTCGTTGCCACCCATGTCCAACATGAACGTCGAGGCTACAGTACTGAGCACCCTGTATGGAACCTGGCACACCCGCTGTAACGGCGAGCGGTGAGCATCTCTACGGAGAAAGACATAAGCGCAATCCCGTATCATAGTAGGCACATGCACCGCAGACGAACCATGCCGGGAAGTGGGAACCAGGACCAAAGTGCGCTAACAATGCTGAAGCCGGGACCTCTTGATCCCGGGGGACAGGCAGGAAATCCCCAGGAACTCACAAAACCGAGCCGTAAACCAACTTGGCCGAGGAGGCTTTGATCCTTTGGCGTTGTTCTGATGCCGAGCAGGACCCAATCTGGGCCGTTGAGTCGAGCTTTTAATGTCGACTTGAGGTGCTGTGGAAACGCCCAACCAACCCGTTGGATTCCGGGTGATAAGCGGCGGTCTGATGCAGCTTTGCGCCATACAGCTGTGCCATACCACGCCACAGGGTGGACGTGAACCGGGCCCCACGATCGATAGTAATATCTGAGGGAACCCCAAAACGAGCGATCCAATTAAAGACAATGGCCCTCGCGCATGCCTCAGTGGAGGTCTCCATTAACGGTATTGCCTCCGCCCGCCTGGTAAACCTGTCCGTGACAGTCAGTAAGTGAGTAGCCTCACGTGAACATGGCAAGGGACCTACCAGGTCAACATGGATGCGCAGGAATCTGCCGTTCGGGACGGTGAAATCCTGGACCGGCGGGTGCACAGGTCTCTGTACCTTGGAGGTCTGGCATGTGATGCAGGAATAAGCCCATGCTGGACCTGCTTCCTTAACACATGCTGGACGAACTTCGCCACGAACAAGGCAGAGGTGCTGCGAATGGACGGGTGTGTTAGGCTGTGGATGGTATCGAAAATGCGACGCCGCCAAGCAACTGGGACAATGGAACGGAGTTTGCCCGTGGAGATATCACAAAGGACTTGCACGCCAGCGGCACCACAGGGCACCTTAGCGAGCTTAAGCCCTGATTCAGCATTGTGGTAAACCTCCATGCCGGCATCTGCCTGTTGTGCAGCGGCCAGCTTCTCATAATCAATGCCTAGGCCAAACGCTGAAACTTCGGGCAGCGCTGGACGGGACAATGCGTCAGCCACAACGTGCAGCTTCCATGCCACATGCCGAATATCGGACGTGAATTCGGAAATGTAGGCGAGGTGTCGTTGCTGTCTGGCAGACCAGGGGTCAGATACCTTGGTCAAGACAAACGTTAGTGGCATGTAATCTGTAAATGCGGTGAAAGCGCGCCCCCCCCCCCCCCCCCCCCAGGAAATAGCGAAAGTGACGGATCGCTAGGTAGAGTGCAAGAAGCTCCCGGTCGAAAGCGCTATACATAACTTCGGGGCACACGTTGAGAAACTGTGACTTCACATGCCGTGAGAGACGAGAGATTCTGAACTGTGAGTCCACAAGCCGTGGGTGACTGAACTGTGAATCCACAATCCGTGAGTGACTGAACTGTGAGTCCCCAAGCCGTCAGTGAGTGAACTGTGAGTACACATGCCATGAGTAAGTGAACCATAAGTCCACAAGCCGTGAGTACTGAACTGTGAGTCCACAAGCCATGAGTGAGTGAACTGTGAGTACACAAGCTGTGAGTGACCGAACTGTGAGTCCACAAGCCATAAGTGTGTGAACCGTGAGTCCACATGCCGTGAGTGAGTGAACTGTGCGTCCACAAGCCGTGATCCGTGAATCATGAGTGCACAAACTGTGAGTTTGTGATCAGTGAGTCCATAAGCCATGAGTCAGTGAACTGTGAGTGCACAAGCCATGAGTGACTGAACTGTGAGTCCACAAGCCATGAGTGACTGAACTATGAGGCCACAATCCGTGAGTGACTGACTTGTGAGTCCACAATCCATGAGCGAGTGAACTGTGAGTCCACATGCCGTGAATGAGTGGCCTGTCACTCCACAAGCCATAACTGAGTGAACTGTGAGTCCACAAGCCACGAGTGACCGATCTGCGAGTCCACAAGCCATGAGTGTGTGAACTGTGAGTCCACAAGCCGTGAGTTACTGAACTTTAAGTCCACAAGCTGTGATTGAGTGAACTGAGTCCACAAGCCGTGAGTAAGTGCACTGTGAGTCCACAAGCCTTGATCCGTGAATCGTGAGTCCACAAACTGTGAGTATGTGAACAGTGAGTCCACAAGATGTGAGTAAATGAACTGTGAGTCCACAAGCCGTGAGAGACTGAACTGTGAGTCCACAAGATGAGAGTTTCTAAACTGTGAGTCCACAAGCTGTGAGAGACTGATTTGTGAATCCACAAGACGAGAGTGTTTGAACTGTGACTCCACAAGCCGTGAGTGACTGAAGTGTGAGTGCACAAGCCATGAGTGCACAAGCCATGAGTGAACTGTGAGTCTACAAGCCATGAGCGAGTGAACCGTGAGTCCACAAGCCATGAGTGAGTGAACTGTCAGTCCACAAGTCGTGGCTGAGTGAAGTGTGAGTCCACATGCTGTGACTGAGATAACTGTGAGTTCATAAGCCGTGGCTGAGGGAACTGTGAGTCCATAAGCCGTGGTTCAGTGAAGTGTGAGTCCACAAGCCGTGGCTGAGCGAACTGTGAGTCCATAAACCGTGGCTAAGTTAATTATGAGTCCACATGGCATGAGTGAGTGAGCTGTGAGTCCAAAAGCCATGAATGAGTGAACGGTGAGTCCACATGCCGTGAATGAGTGAACTGTGTGCCTACAAACCATGAGTGAGTGAACTGTGAGTCCACAAGCTGTGAGTGAGTGAACTGTGAGTCCGAAAGCCATCAGTGAGTGAATTGTGAGTCCACAAGCCATGTTAGTAAACTGTGAGTCCAGAAACCGTGAGTGAAATGCGACTCCACAAGCCGTGAGTGACTGAACTGTGCATCCACAAGCCGCGAGTGAGTGAACTGTGATTCCACCAGCCGTGAGTGACTGAACTGTGAGTCCACAAGACGTGAGTGTCTGAACTGTGAATCCACAAGCCGTGAGTAACTGAACTGTGGTCCACAATCCGTGAGTGAGTGACCTGTGAGTCCACAAGCCGTGCATGAGTGAACTGTGTTTCCACAATCGTGAGGGACTGAAATGCGACTGAACAAGCCATGAATGAGAGAACTGCGAGCCCACAAGCCGTGAGTGAGTCAACTGAGAGTCCGCAAGCAGTGAGTGAGTGAACTGTGAGTCCATAAGCCGTGAGTTAATTAATTGTGAGTCCACAAGCGGGGAGTGAGTGAACTGTGAGTCCGTATGCCGTGAGTGAGTGAACTGAGAGTCCGCAAGCAGTGAGTGAGTGAACTGTGAGTCCATAAGCCGTGAGTTAGTTAATTGTGAGTCCACAAGTGGGGAGTGAGTGAACTGTGAGTCCGCATGCCGTGAGTGAGTGAACTGTGAGTCCACAAGCCTTGAGTCAGTGAACCGTGAGTCCACAAGCCATGCATGAGTGAACCATGAGTCCACAAGACATGAGTGAATGAATTGTGAGATGACAAGCCATGAGTGAGTGAACCGTGAGTCCTCAAGCCGCGAGTGAGTGAACTGTGAGTCCACAATCCGTGAGTGTCTTAACTGTGCATCCACAAGCCGTGAGTTACTGAACTTAGAGTCCACAAGCTGTGATTGAGTGAACTGAGTCCACAAGCCGTGGGTAAGTGCACTGTGAGTCCACAAGCCTTGATCCGTGAATCGTGAGTCCACAAACTGTGAGTGTGTGAACAATGAGTCCACAAGATGTGAGTAAATGAACTGTGAGTCCACAGGCCGTGAGTGAGTGAACTGTGATTCCATATGCCGTGAGAGACTGAACTGTGAGTCCACAAGATGAGAGTTTCTAAACTGTGAGTCCACAAGCCGTGAGAGACTGATTTGTGAGTCCACAAGACGAGAGTGTTTGAACTGTGACTCCACAAGCCGTGAGTGACTGAAGTGTGAGTGCACAAGCCATGAGTGAACTGTGAGTCTACAAGCCATGAGCGAGTGAACAGTGAGTCCACAAGCCATGAGTGAGCGAACTGTCAGTCCACAAGTCATGGCTGAGTGAAGTGTGAGTCCACATGCTGTGACTGAGATAACTGTGAGTCCATAAGCCGTGGCTGAGGGAACTGTGAGTCCACAAGCCGTGGTTGAGTGAAGTGTGAGTCCACAAGCCGTGGCTGAGTGAACTGTGAGTCCACAAACCGTGGCTAAGTTAACTATGAGTCCACAAGGCGTGAGTGAGTGAACTGTGAGTCCACAAGCCGTGAATGAGTGAACGGTGAGACCACACGCCGTGAATGAGTGAACTGCGAGTCCACAATCCGTGAGTGTCTTAACTGTGCATCTACAAGCCATGAGTGACCGAACTGTGCATCCACAAGCCGTGAGTGAGTGAATTTTGAATCCACTAGCCGTGAGTGACTGAACTGTGAGTCCACAAGCCGGAAGTGAGTGAACCGTGAGACCACAAGCCGCGAGTGACTGAATTGTGAGTCCACAAGCAGCGAGTGAGTAAAATGTGAGTTCACAAGCCGTGAGTGACCGAACATTGCATCCACAAGCCGTGAGTGAGTGAACTTTGAGTACACAGGCCGTGAGTGAGTGAATTGTGATTCCACTAGCTGTGAGTGACTGAACTGTGAGTCCACAAGACATGAGTGTCTGAACTGTGAATCCACAAACCGTGTGACTGAACTGTGTGTTCACAATCCGTGAGTGACTGAACTGTGAGTCCACAAGCCGTGTGACTGAACTGTGAGTCCACAAGATGTGAGTGAGTGAACTGAGTCCGCAAGCCGTGAGTGAGTGAACTGTGAGTCCCCAAGCCATGAGTGAGTGAACTGTGAGTGGACAAGCCGTGAGTGAGAGAACTGTCAGGTCCACAATCCGTGAGTCAGTGAACTGTGAATCCAGAAGCCATGAGTTAGTTAATTGTGAGTCCACGAGCAGTGAGTGAGTGAAATGTGAGTCCACAAGCCATGAGTGACTGAATTGTGAGTCCACAAGCTGAGAGTGACTGAACTGTGAGTCCACAAGATGTGAGTGAGTGAACTGAGTCTGCAAGCCGTGAGTGAGAGAACTGTGAGTCCACAAGCCAGGAGTCAGTGAACTGTGAGCCAAGAAACCATGAGTTAATTAACTGTGAGTCCACAAGCGGTGAGTGAGTGAACTGTGAGTCCACAGGCCGTGAGTGAGTGAATTGTGATTCCACTTGCCGTGAGTGACTGAACTGTGAGTCCACAATCCGCGAGTGAGTGAACCGTGAGTCCATAAGCCGCGAGTGAGTAAAATGTGAGCTCACAAGCCGTGAGTGACCGAACTGTGCATCCACAGACCGTGAGTGAGTGAACTGTGAGTCCACAAGCCATGAGTGAGTGAACTGTGAGTGGACAAGCTGTGAGTGAGAGAACTGTCAGCTCCACAAGCCAGGAGTCAGTGAACTGTGAGCCCAGAAACCATGAGTTAGTTAACTGTGAATTCACAAGTGGTGAGCGAGTGAAATGTGAGTCCGCAGGCCATGAGTGAGTGAACTGTGAATCCACAAGCCATGAGTGAGTGAACCGTGTCCACAAGCCGTGAATGAGTGAATCGTGAGTCCACATTCCGTGAGAGAGTGAATTGTAATTCCACTAGCCGTGAGTGACAGAACTGTGAGTCCACAAGTCGTGTGTGTCTGAACTGTGAATCCACAAGTCGTGAGTGACTGAACTGTGTGTCCACAATCCGTGAGTGACTGAACTGTGAGTCCACATGCTGACAGTGACTGAACTGTGAGTCCACAGGCCATGAGTGAGTGAACTGAGTCCGCAAGCCATGAGTGAGTGAACTGTGAGTCCACAAGCCATGAGTGAGTGAACAGTGAGTGGACAAGCCTTGAGTGAGCGAACTGTCTGGTTCACAAGCCATGAGTCAGTGAACTGTAAGCCCAGAATTCATGAGCTAGTTAATTGTGAGTCCACAAACCATGAGTGAGTGAACTGTGAGTCCACAAGCCATGAGTGAGTGAACCACGAGTCCACAAGCCATGAGTGAGTGAACCGTGAGTCCACAAGCCGTGAATGAGTGAACCGTGAGTCTACAAGCCGTGATTGAGAGAGCCGTGAGTCCACAAGCCGCGAGTGAGTGAAATGTGAGTCCACAAGCCGTGAGTGACCGAACTGTGAGTCCATAAACCGTGAGTGAGTGAACCATGAGACCACAAGCCGCAAGTGACTGAATTGTGAGTCCACAAGCCGTGAGTGACTGGACTGTGAATCCCCAAGCCGTGAGTGACTGAACTGTGTGTCCACAATCCGTGAGTGACTGAACTGTGAGTCCACAAGCTGAGAGTGACTGAACTGTGAGTCCACAAGATGTGAGGGAGTGAACTGAGTCCGCAAGCTGTGAATGAGTGAATCGTGAGTCCACAAGCCGTGATTGAGAGAACCACGAGTCCACAAACCGCGATTGTGTGAACAGTGAGTCTTCAAGCCGCGAGTGAGTGAAATGTGAGTCCACAAGCCATGAGTGACCGAAGTGTGCATCCACAAGCTGTGAGTGACTGAACTGTGAGTCCACAAGTCGCGAGTGACTGAATTGTGAGTCCAAAAGCAGCGAGTGAGTAAAATGTGAGTCCACATTTTATCACATGTGACATGTCACATTGAGATTCTTTGTTTTCCTTGGACAAGTATGCAAAGTGTTGCCGCATATAGGGCGCTGACAAAGTTACAATTTAATTGCCAAAGTTATTCAATTTAGTTGCCAATGGTCCCTCTTTTGTTCTCGGCAGCCCCCCTCTACACCGGGTCCCTCTTTGTTCTCAGCAGCACCAACACCCCACCCCCCACCCCACCTCAATGGCTTGTCCTCATTTGCCTTCCGGCACCCACGTGGCATGTCCGGCCTCGGGCACCCACCGCCAGCCCGTCTGACCGCCGGCACCCACCACAGACCCCGCTGGGTACTCTCTTGACGGCTCCACGGCACTCGCCGGGAGGTGAGATCGTGGCCAGGGCGGTGTCAACATGTTCGCCCTGGCCAGTCTGCAAGAACGGTCTTTACCCAAAACGTCACCCATTCCTTCTCTCCAGAGATGCTGCCTGTCCCACTGAGTTACTCCAGCATTTTGTATCTATCTTCGGTGTAAACCAGCATCTGCAGTTCCTTCCTACAACTTTAAATATGTGTAATAGTAAGCTGTAAAAAGCACTGCCACATTATTTTCACTTGAATACCTAAATTGTAAGTCGTTGAAAGCACAGATATAAAGCTTCCAGGCTGACTTGAAAAAAAAGATAATTCATACTGTTTAGAGTTCAGTTTATTGTCATGTGTGCCGAGGTACAGTGAAAAGCTTTTGTTGCGTGTTAACCAGTCAGCAGAAAGCCAATACATGATTACCATCAAACCATCCACAGTGTACTGATACATGATCAAAGGAATAGTGTGATTGGTATATTTTAACCAACCTACGTCAGATACTTATTGGTCATCGATAATTATTATTGCCTCAGTTCGTGTGGAGAGGTGTAAATGGTGGAGGAGGGTGAAAATCAAATCCATTTTGAGGGACAGACATTGTCCGAGTCTGTGAGCGAAGGGGATTAGTGTCTTGGAGTTGAATATTGGTCAGATGGAAGAGGGAGTCAGTGCTGACTGTTGTTCAAGGCTGCAGGAGAGGAGAGGAAATCACTGTTCCTGCAAAGTTACATTTGATTGCGTGAACTTGACGTCAATATTCCATTGTTGCCACTTGCAGAGAGAGAGAGATAGAAATGCATTGGAGGTTTCATTCTCAGTGAATCACCATACATAAAACACTGGTTGCAGCAGGTCTGGCAGAGTCAGACAGAGAGGATGAGATGGAGACTGGAATCAGTGCTGACTTTGGTCATAAACACACTGTGGATGCAAAACATAGTCACGAACAAGGATGATTGTGTGTGTACGAATCAAAATCTGTGCGAACCCATCTCTTCAGACCCTCGGGACGGAGTTGAGGTGAGTGATGCGGTGGAAAGCAAGGCGTAGCCTTTTATCATTGCTGCTGGAAAGTGCAGAGAGGATTTATAAGGATGTCACCCAGGGTTGGGGAATCAAGAAACAGAGGGCTTAGGTTCAAGTTGAGAGGGGAAGGATTTGATGAGAAACTGATAGATTAACTTGGGGGTCATGGTCGTTATGGACATCGTGGATAGAAACATAGACATAGAAAATAGGTGCAGGAGTAGGCCATTTGGCCCTTCGAGCCCGCACCGCCATTCAATATGATCATGGCTGATGATCGAACTCGGTATCTTTACAGGTCTCTGTAAAAAATCAATTAAACAACTGCAGCTTATCCAGAATGCCGCTGCCAGAG
This sequence comes from Raja brachyura, assembly GCA_963514005.1. Next base: position 74,628,516 of record OY740790.1, read on the forward strand.
TCTTGACCAACACCAAGAAAATGGACCACATTACACCTGTCCTTAAATCTTTGCACTTGCTCCCTGAGTGTAAAAGGATAGATTTTAAAATTCTGTTACTGGCTTACAAGGCACTGAATGGTCTGGGTCCAAAATACATCTCTGACCTACTTGTTGTATATGAGGCAGTATATCCTCAGATTAGGAGAACAAAACTGTATGCAATACAGTGTGGTCTCACCAAGGCCCTGTACAACTGCAGTAGAACCTCCCTGCTCCTATACTCAAATCCTTTTGCTATGAATGCTAACATACCATTCGCTTTCTTCACTGCCTGCTGCACATGCATGCCTACTTCCAATGACTGGTGTGCCATGACACCCAGGTTTCGTTGCATCTCCCCTTTTCCTAATTGGCCACCATTCAAATAATAGTCTACTTTCCTTTCTTGCCACCAAAGTGGATAACCTCACATTTATCCACATTATACTGCATCTGCCATGCATTTGCCCACTCACCCAACCTATCCAAGTCACCTTGCAGCCTCCTCACAGCTAACACTGCGCCCCAGCTTTGTGTCATCCACAAACTTATAACCATATAACCATATAACAATTACAGCACGGAAACAGGCCCTCTCAGCCCTTCCAGTCCCTGCCGAACATGTATTTTCTTCTAGTCCCATCTACCTGCACTCAGACCATACCCTTCCATTCCCTCCCCGTCCATATACTTATCCACTTTACTTTTAAATGTTAAAATTGATCCTGCCTCCACCACTTCTGCTGGAAGCTCATCCACACAGCCACCACTCTCTGAGTAAAGAAGTTCCCCCTCACGTTAACCCTAAACTTCTGTCCCTTAATTCTCATGTCATGCCCTCTTGTTTGAATCTTCCCTACCCTCAATGGGAAAAGCTTATCCACGTCAACTTTGTCTATCCCTTTCATCATTTTATAGACCTCAATCAAGTCCCCCCTTAACCTTCTGCGCTCCAAAGAATAAAGACCTAACTTGTTCAACCTTTCTCTGTAACTTAGTTGCTGGAACCCAGGCAACATTCTAGTAAATCTCCTCTGTACTCTCTCTATTTTGTTGACATCCTTCCTATAATTAGGCGACAAAAATTGTCCACCATACTCCAGAATTGGTCTCACCAATGCCTTGTACAATTGTAACATTACTTCCCTACTCCTATATTCAATGCTCTGATTTATAAAGGCCAGCTCACCAAAAGCTTTCTTTACCACCCTATCTACATGTGATTCCACCTTCAGGGAACTATGCACAGTTATTCCTAGATCCCTTTGTTCCACAGCATTCCTCAATTCCCTACCATTTACCATGTACGTCCTATTTTGATTTGTCCTACCAAGATGTAGCACTTCACACTTATCAGCATTAAACTCCATCTGCTATCTTTCAGCCCACTCTTCCAAATGGCCCAAATCTGTAGACTTTGAAAATCTACTTCATTATCCACAACACCACCTATCTTAGTATCATCTGCATACTTACTTATCCAATTTTCCACCTCACTTGTAGATGTTGCATTCAATTCCCTCATCCAAATCATTAATATATATTGTAAATAGCTGGGGTCCCACCACCAAGCCTTGTGGTACCTCACTAGTCATTGCCTGCCATTCTGAAAAGGAACCATTTGCTCCTACCCTTTGCTTCCTGTCTGCCAGACAGTTCTCTATTCCCATCAATACTGAACCCCCAATACCGTGTGCTTTAAGTTTGCATACTAATCTCTTATGTGGGACCTTGTCGAAATCCTTCTGAAATTCCGGATATAACACATCCACTGGTTCTCCCTGATGCACACTACTAGTTACATCCTCGAAAAATTCTATAAGGTTCGTCAGACATGATTTACCTTTCAAAAATCCATGCTTACTTTGTCCAATGATTCCTTTCTGTCTATCCCTCCTGAATATTGAATATCCCTGGATGTTCAGCTCCCAGCCTTGCTCACCCTGGAGCCATGTATCCATGATCTCAGCTATACAATATTCATTAATAACTATCTGCACATTCAACTCATCCACCTTATTACGAATGCTCCTTGCATTGAGACACAAAGCCTTCAGGCTTGTTTTTAGAACACTCTTACGCCTTATACAATTATGTTGAAAAGTGTCCCTTTTTGAATTTTGCCCTGGATTTGTCTGCCTGCCACTTTGACTTTTCACCTTGCTATGCATTACTTCTACACTCATTGGTCTGTCCCTGTGCTGTACTGTTCTATGTTCTAGTTGTGTGAACAGCAGAACATAGCATGGGAGTGGGAATGGGAGTAGGTGGACTTTTGACTCCGAGTGACTGTTCTGCTTTTCATTCCGATCCTGGCTAATTTTGTTTCATGAGTGATCTTAAATTTCTGCAATTAAACATTCTAAAGATTCACAAATCTCTGAGGCAACCAGCATCTTATCCATTTGAAATGTGTATAAGACTTACAATGCACAATGTGTAGGAAGGAACTGCAGATGGTGGTTTAAATCGAAGATAGGCACAAAATGCTGCAGTAACTCAGCGTGACAGGCAGCATCTCTGGACAGAAGGCCTATGTGACATTTCGGATCGAGACCCTACTTCAAACTGAGAATCAGGGGAGGGGGAAATACAGAGATAAGGAAGTGTAAGATGTGAGAATTAGACATCAAAGAGGGTGGACATCAAGGAAAATCAAGGAAAGAAGGTGGACAGCAGGTAGTTAAGAAAGCGAATGGCATGTTGGCCTTTATAACAAGAGGAATCGAATATAGGAGCAAAGAGGTCCTTCTGCAGTTGTACAGAGCCCTAGTGAGACCACACTTGGAGTATTGTGTGCAGTTTTGGTCCCCTAATTTGAGGAAGGACATTCTTGCTATTGAGGGAGTGCAGCGTTGGTTTACAAGGTTAATTCCCGGGATGGCGGGACTGTCATATGCTGAGAGAATGGAGCAGATGGGCTTGTACAATCTGGAGTTTAGAATGATGAGAGGGGATCTCATTTAAACATATAAGATTGTTAACGGTTTGAACACGCTAGAGGCTGGAAACATGTCACAGATGTTGGGGGTGTCCAGAACCAGGGGCCACAGTTTAAGAACAAGGAGTAAGCCATTTAGAACAGAGATGAGGGACACTTTTTCTCACAGAGAGTGGTGAGTCTGTGGAATTCTCTGTCTCGGAGGGCGGTGGAGGCAGGTTCTCTGGATGCTTTCAAGAGAGAGCTAGATAGGGCTCTTTAAAATAGTGGAGTCAGGGGATATGGGGGGAAGGCAGGAACGGAGTACTGATTGGGGATGATCAGCCATGATCACATTGAATTTGGTGCTGGCACGAAGGGCCAAATGGCCTACTCCTGCACCTATTGTCTATTGTCTATTGTCAAAAATGTAGAATAGATCATTGTTAGCTAGGATAAGGTAACAACAAAGCAAACAGATAAAATGTAATCAGGGACAGTCAGATTGGTCGGAGAACTGGGAAGGGGGAGGGATGGAGAGAGAGGAAAAGCAAAGATTACATGAAGTAAGAGAAATCAATACTCATAACAGTGAGTGTATGCTGCTCAAGCAAAATATGAGGTGCTTTTCCTTCAATTAGGGCTGGGCCTCACTATGATTATGGAGGGGGCCAAGGACAGAAAGGTCAATTTGGGAAAGGCTTACTTCTGCACCTATTGTCTATTGTCTACTGTCTATTTTCTATGTTTCTCTGTCAATCGATAGTCTATCTTCTGTGATGGAGACGGTGAGATCAAAAACAATAGGGAGGCATCAGAGATGGTCCAAGCAAATTTGAGCTCAGGATGCAATTGGTAGTAAGCTTGATGAAGTCTGTGATTTCTGCATTGGTGCAGGAGGTAGTGCCGATGCAGTTGTCAATGTGGCAGAGATGCAGTCGTCAACGTGGTAGAGATATAGTTCAGAAACTGGAATTGCTCATGTACCCAACAAAGATGTACAGAGCAGAAGGGGGTGGGCATAGCTTTAAGGTGCGAAAGGCACCGTTTAAAGGAGATGTGCAGGACATGTTTTCTTTGCAGAGAGTGGTGGGTGCCTGGCACGCGCTGCCATGGTGGTGGTTGAAGTAGAGTTGATAGTGGCATTTAATATATTTTTAGATAGGCACATGGATATGCTGGGAATGGAGAGGTATGGATTATGTGCAGGGTGATAAGTGTTGGTCTCGGCATCATGTTTGCACAGATCTTGTGGCAGAAAGGCCTGTACTAATGCTGTACTGTTCCATGTTCTATGAGTAGGTTTTATTAATTAGTGGGCTCATAGTAGATGTCAGAGGCCACAATCACCGGAGATGGAAGCAGAGATGCTCTGAAAGGGACAGCATTAGAACATAGAACATGGAATAGTACAGAAGACAGACACAAAGAGCTGGTGCAAAGCTAATGGTATGTTGGCCTTCATTGCGAGACGATTTGAGTTTCGGAGCAAGGTGGTCGAACTGTAGTTGTACAGGGCCCTGGTGAGACTGCATCTGGAGTATTGTATGCAATTTTGGTCTCCTAATTTGAGGAATAACACTATTGCTGTTCAGGGAGTGCAATGTAGGTTCAACAGGTTACAGTGGCTTGCAAAAGTTTTCATACCCCTTGAACTTTTCCACATTTTGTCACATTACAACCGCAAATCTAAATGTATTTTATTGGGATTTTATGTGATAGACCAACACAAAGTGGTGCATAATTGTGAGGTGGAAGGAAAATGATACATTGTTTCCAAATTTTATTACAAATAAAAAACTGAAAAGTGTGGCATGCAAAATTATTCAGCCCCCCTGAGCCCCTTTGTAGAACCACCTTTCGCTGCAATTACAGCTGCAAGTCTTTTGGGGTATGTCTCTACCAGCTTTGCACATCTAGAGACTGAAATTTTTGCCAATTCTTCTTTGCAAAATAGCTCAAGCTCAGTCAGATTGGATGGAGAGCGTCTGTGAACAGCAATTTTCAAGTCTTGCCAAAGATTCTCAATTGGATTTAGGTCTGGACTTTGACTGGGCCATTCGAACACATGAATATGCTTTGATCTAAACCATTCCATTGTAGCTCTGGCTGTATGTTTAGGGCCGTTGTCCTGCTGGAAGGTGAACCTCCGCCCCAGTCTCAAGTCTTTTGCAGATTCTAACAGGTTTTCTTCCAAGATTGCCCTGTATTTGGCTCCATCCATCTTCCCATCAACTCTGACCAGCTTCCCTGATCCTGCTGAAGAAAAGCATCCCCACAGCATGATGCTGCCACCACCATGTTTCACAGTGGGGATGGTGTGTTCAGGGTGATGTGCAGTGTTACTTTTCCGCCACACATAATGTTTTGCATTTAGGCCAAAAACCTCAATTTTGGTCTCATCAGACCAGAGTACCTTCCTCCACATCTTTGCTGTGTCCCCCACATGGCTTGTGGCAAACTGCAAACAGGATTTCTTATGGCTTTGTTTCAACAATGGCTTTCATCTTGCCACTCTTCCATAAAGGCCCGATTTCTGAAGTGCACGACTAATAGTTGGCCTGTGGACAGATTCTCCCACCTAAGCTGTGAATCTCTGCAGCTCCTCCAGAGTTACCATGGGCCTCTTGGCTGCTTCTCTGATTAATGCTCTCCTTGCCCGGTCTGTCAGTTTAGGTGGACGGCCATGTCTTGGTAGGTTTGCAGTTGTGCCATACTCTTTCCATTTTCGGATGATGGATTGAACAGTGCTCCGTGAGATGTTCAAAGCTTGGGATATTTTTTTATAACCTAACCCTGCATTAAACTTCTCCACAACTTTATCCCTGACCTGTTTGGTGTGTTCATTGGGCTTCATGATGCTGTTTGTTCACCAATAGAAACATAGAAAAATAGTAATGTTCTCTAACAAACTTATGAGGCCTTCACAGACAGCTGCATTTATACTGAGATTAGATTACACACAAGTGGACTCTATTTACTAATTAGGTGACTTCTGAAGGCAATTGGTACACTGGATTCTATTTAGGGGTATCAGAGTAAAGGGGGCTGAAAACTTTTGCATGCCACACTTTTCAATTTTTTATTTGTAAAAAAATTTGAAAACCATGTATCATTTTCCTTCCACTTCACAATTATGCGCCACTTTGTGTTGGTCTATCACATAAAATCCCAATAAAAAACATTTCCGTTTGTGGTGATGACGTGACAAAATGTGGAAAAGTTCAAGGGGTATGAAAACCTTTGCAAGCCGCTGTAATTCCCGGGATGGTGGGACTCACATATGATGAAAGAATGGGTCGACTGGTCTTGAATTCACTGGAATTTAGAAGGATGAGAGGAGATCTTGTTAAAGCATAAAATAACAGAGAGATGCCAGTAATGGCTGCCACGTTAGCAGTTGTTAGTCCTTTCTCCATTTTTGTCACTTTTAGTGTGTCGAATTGTATGATTTAAACGTTTCCTAGTATGTTTTATATGGGGAATGGTGGGGGGGAATAGGGGGAAACCATTTGTCAGTCACTTCCCTGGACGGAGATGCGTCTTTTCTCTCTGTCGCATCTTCACCCCCCACCCGCCCCACCCCCGCGACCCACCAACTGACTCTGGTGGCTGGCCCGGAGCGCCCAGAGCTTCAGCTGTGGTGTACCACTGAAATATCGTCGCGGAGCAGGCGATGCCTTGCCGGGGATCGCCAGTGTTGGAGCTCCAAATTATTGGGCCTGCTGATTTTAACTTAGCGGAGCTGTGGTTTGCGGAGCTTCCAGCCGCGGACGCGACGCTGCCTTTAACATTGCGGAGGCCTGGGCTCTATTGCCGGGGATCACCAGCGTTGGAGTTCCGCCCAGCTCAGCCTGTGGACTTCGGGAGACGCGGTCTTGGGTAAGAAGCACTGATTCGTAAACTCCAAGCCGTGAGTGCGTTCCTCCGTTCCAACGTCGGAGTTCCGATCATCCTGGCGAGAGGGCCTGTACATCCGTAGCGGCGAGTGCAGAGGGTTCATTTCCCCAACCATGGGTGAACTAAGAGGATGATGACTGGACTTTATTGTCTTTCATCACAGTGGGAAACGTTGATTCCGTTGTGGTGGATGTTTATGGTAAACTCTATGTGTATTGTGTTCTTTTTATTTGCATGGCTGTGTGGTAACTCAAATTTCACGATTGGTACATGTTACAACAATGTGAACTTGAACTTGAGCTAATATTCTTAAAGGATTGGACAGGCTAGATGCAGGAAAAATGTTCCCGGTGTTGGGGGCGTCCAGAACCAGGGGTCACAATTTAAGAATAAGGGGTAGGCCATTTAGCACTGAAATGTGGAAGAACCTTTTCAGCCAAAGAATTGTGAATCTGTAGAATTATCTGCCACAGAAGGCAGTGGAGACCAATTTACTGGATGTTTTCAAGAGAGAGTTAGATTTAGTTCTTCGGGCTAACGGAATCAAGGGATATGGGGGGAAAGCCGTAATCTGTTCACCAACGGCTCGTAATTTTCTTCAGGGTCTGTATAATTTCAGGAAAATGTTATTTCTTAATTTATATGGTAATTCTAATTTTATTCCAGGTCGTTATATTTCACCTTGAACAAAATGACTGGGCGCAATATCACTGGTCGAAGATTACAACGATTGTAGTGTCTGATGCTGTGGAAGATGAGTTCTACTGTCTCGCCCATTTATATAACATTCGACTTGTCCTGCAAGGTAACTCATTTAACCACAGATGATTGAGTGAATACCATCAAAGATCCAAGGGTTAATTAACACCGGAGTAGAGCTGAATTTAGTCGGCATCTCAGCACGTTTTATTCTATCTACTGTACAACCATCTGCTCTACGAGAGTAGACTCGGTGACTATTTCACCAAACACTTGCGCTCGGTTCGCCGAGGCCTACTGTCTTCCCATTTCCATGCTGACCTTTCTAGTCTGGGCTTCCTCCATTTCCAGAATATGACCACACACAAATCCACAACCATTCCCCCTCCCCCCACTTATGCCCTCTAGTCTCTCACCTCTCTCTTCCCCATGTCCCACCTGATTGCACATCAATTTCTCTCTTCCCACAACCCTCCCACCTATACTACTTGCTTAGGCTTCACAATTCACACTTCTTCCATTCTAATGGAACACTTTTCCATGCACTCCAGCCTGACCCGTCGAGTTACTCGGGGACTTTGCGCTTCCTAATTCCTAATCTTTTCCTAATCTGACACGATACAAATGACAATCTGCCTTCCTGTTCTTGCCACTAAAGTGCATAACCTCACATGTATACACATTATACTGAGTCTGCCATGCTTCTGCCCACTCACCAAATCTATCCGTCATCCTGCAGCCTCATAGCATTCTCCTCGCAGCTCATACTGCCACCCCGCTTCGTGTCATCTGCAAACTTAGTGATGTTACATTTAATTCCCTCGTCTAAATCGTTAATATATATTGTAAACAACCGGTGTCCCAGCACCGAGCCTTGCGGCACCCATTAATTCCCACTCTTTGCTTTCTGTCTGCCAACCAGTTCTCTATCCATGTCAATACCCTACCCCAATACCATGTGCTCTAATTTTGCACAATAAACTTTTCTGTGGGACCTTGTAAAAGGCTTTTTGAAAGTCCAGATACACCACACTCTCTAGCTCTCCTTTATCCATTCAAATTGTTACATCCTCAAAAAAATCCAAAAGGTTAGTCAAGCATGATTTCCCCTTAATACATTCCTGCTGACTTTGACTGTTCCTGTCACTGCTTTCCAAATGTATTGCTATAACATCTTTAATAATCAACTCCTGCATCTTCCCCTCTACCGATGTCAGGCTAACTGGTCTATAATTAGCAATGTTACAAAATTTTGAAATTTTAAAAATCAAGTCTGCAATTTATCCCAGCAGATAAAGCATAAAAAGAAGTTTAATTTGACACCTAATTCACTTTCATATCTTCAGTATTAAGAAAGTTATGACCATTATCATACTTGGAAATTAGCATCTTATTCCCCATTGCCTTTCAATTGACTTAACTCAAAAGCTGTGATCTAGAACCGTTAAAAGCCCATAACTTTCTTATAAATCAAGAGAACTCAATGAAATTTTCAGTTATTATAGATTGAAGCATTCTGAAACAAATATGAAACAATCTTACTTGGATGACCTAAAATTAAAGCATATAATTAGTTAGTTATCTAATTGTAGCTAATTACAAAATTCAATGAGTAGATCTAAACATCTATCCATTTCTTAAGAAAAGATAAACTTTTTTTAAATTGCCTAAGTGTCCAAATAACATTCACACAATAATCCACAATATAACATAATTTTCAAATCTCATTTTCATAAATTTCTGGGCCAAATGGAAGGAATTTAGTGTTTAATGTAAATTAATGGCCATTTAAATCAACTAGCGAGTGGGTTTTAGTGGAATGCACTGGATTGGAACGTTGTGGTTTGCTGTGAAGTCGGTATAAAAAATACAGCCGGTTCATACGTTTTTTTGGACTCCATTTCGCAACATGAAAATATTATTAAAGCCTCCATAAAAACCAACTTTTTATATAATAATAAACTGTGTACCTTTTCTTCTCCCCTACGCAAAATCATTCCCGTTGTCGGCGCTCACGGCTTTTGAAGGTGATTTTTAAATTACTCTAGATAATAAATAATCTAGCATAATTTAAAAATACCTTCATTAATGAAATGGCGGAGCGATTTTTCTTCCGCAACGAAATCGCCCGACATGGATCGATTTGCCCAGTCTGAAGAAAAACGGCACTTTAAGCCCGCCCCCCCCCTCTGAAAGGCGCCAAAGTCACGCACACGGGGAGCGGCAGAACTGCAGCGCCGCTAAAGGTAAGTTTTTTAACATACCTACTATAATCCCCCGTTTTCTCTCCCCCTCCTTTCATAAAAAGTGGAGTTACATTGGATACCCTCCAGTCCACAGGAATTGATCCAGAGTAGAGATAACATTGGGAAATGCTCACCAATGCATCCACGATTTCTAGGGCCATATCCTTGAGTACTCTGGGAATGTAGACCAGCGGGCCCTGGGGATTTATCTGCCTTCAGTCTCAACAGTTCACCTAACACCATTTTCTGACTAATGTGGATTCTCTTCAGTTTCTCCCTCCCACTAGATCCTCGGTCCCGTAGTATTTCCGGGAGATTAGTTGTGTCTTCCTTAGTGAAGACAGAAACAAAGTACTCGTTCAACTGTACTGCTATTTCCTTGTTTCCCAGTATAAATTCACCATTCTCTGACTTTAAGGGACCTACATTTGTCTTCACTAATCTTTTCCTTTTTACATACGTGATGATTTTTTAAAAGTCAGTTTTTATATTCTCCGCAAGCTTTCTTTCATGCTCTTTTCCCCCATCTTAATTAACCCCTTCAATCAATCAATCAATCAATCAATCAGATTTATTCATGACAAACACAATAAAGTGCAGGGAAATGAACTTGCCAGCAGCAACATTTTATTCAATTAAATTCAATTCAATTCAACTTTCATGTCATTGCACAGATACAAGTATGGGTACAACGAAATGCAGTTTAGCGTCAGTTCATAGTGATAGCAATATAGAAAATAAATACAGAATGCAGACAATGAGGACGGAGAGACTGGAGAAATCTATCGGCGGGACTGTGAGTTCAGCAGTGTGATGCTGTTATTGTAAAAGCTGTTCCTCATCCTACTAGTGTGGGACCTGAGGCTCCTGTACCGCCTCCCTGATGGTAGGAGGGCAAACAGTCCATGGTTAGGGTGTGAGGGGTCTTTGATGATCTTCCTGGCCCGTTTCAGACATCGTTTTTGGTGGAGGGCATCCATGGCAGGGAGCGGGGCATCGATGATGTACTGGGCGGTTTTCACCACCCGTTGTAGTGCCTTCCTATCTGCTAAGGTGCAACTGCTGTACCATACCATAAAGCAGGTGGTCAGGATGCTTTCAATGGTACAGCGGTAAAAGTTGGTCAGGATCTGGGTGGACAGGTGGGCTTTTTTGAGCCTCCTCAGGAAGTAAAGGCGCTGCTGTGCCTTTTTGATCAGCTTGGAGGTGTTGAGGGACCAGGACAGATCCTCTGAGATGTGTACCCCGAGGAATTTGTAGTTGGAGACCAGCTCCACCTCAGTCCCATTTATATGGATGGGGGTGTGTCTGCCCCCTCTGTTCTTCCTAAAGTCAACAATGATTTCCTTCATCTTCTGGGAGTTGAGGACGAGGTTATTGTTGGCACACCAGGTATTCAGGTGCTGGACCTCCTCCCTGTAGGCTGACTCGTCGTTGTCGCTGATCAGTCCTACCACTGTGGTGTCGTCGGCAAATTTTATTATGGCGTTTGAGCCATACTTAGGTATGCAGTCATGGGTGAAGAGGGAGTAGAGGAGAGGGCTGAGCACACAGCCCTGTGGCACGCCGGTGTTCAGTGTTATAGTGGAGGAGGTGAGGTTGTTGACCCTAACAGACTGTGGTCTGTTAGTGAGGAAATCCAGTGTCCAATTGCAGAGGGAGGTGGAGATGCCAAGACCGCTGAGTTTGGTGATCAAGCTAGCGGGTATGACAGTGTTAAAGGCGGACCTGAAGTCAATGAACAGCAGCCTGATGTAGGTGTTGTTGCTGTCCAGGTGGGTCAGGGCAGAGTGTAGAGCCGCCGATATGGCGTCCTCTGTAGACCTATTTGTCCGGTAGGCAAACTGATGGGGTTCCAGTGCGGGGGGGAGGCTGGCTTTGAGGTGAGCCAAGATCAGCCGCTCAAAGCACTTGGCGATGACAGGGGTGTGTGCCACTGGTCGGTAGTGGTTGAGACTCCCTGTCGCTGATTGTTTGGGCACTGGCACAATAGTAGATGTCTTGAGGCAAGTGGGGCCGACACCCTGGGCCAGTGACAGATTGAAAATGTCAGTGAGGACCAGGGATAGTTGTCCAGCACACGCCCTCAGCACCCACCCGGGGATGCCATCGGGGCCGGCAGCTTTGGGCTCATTCACCTTGCTCAGTGCGTCTTGTACAGCAGAGGTGGAGAGACTGAGGGGTTGTTCATTCGGGGGTGGAGCAACTTTGATGGCTGGAGTTTTGTTGTCCCAGTCAAAGCGAGCATAGAAATGTTTAGCTCGTCAGGAAGGGAGGCGTTGTCTGGGGGGGGGGGGGTGTTGACTATGGTAATCGGCAATGGATTTGATTCCTTGCCACATGCGCCTGGGGTCAGAGTTGTTTCGGAAATGCTCCTCGATCTGCCATTTGTGATTGAGTTTAGCATTCCTAATTCCCTTTTTCAGATTGGCCCTGGATGAGCTGTATCCCTCAGCGTCGCCCGATTTAAAAGCGATGTCGCGAGCCTTCAGCAGGAGTCTGACCTCCCTGCTCATCCACAGCTTCTTGTTAGGGAAGGTCTTTATCTCTTTGTGGGTAGTGACGTTATCAGTGCAGAATTTTATATAGTCCAGGACGGTTGAGGTGTATGAGTTGATGTCCACATGGGAGTTAAAGGTGGCCTGGGCGGCAAACAGACTCCAGTCTGTTTGCTGAAACTGTTCCTGTAGAACAGAGACAGCCCCCTCAGGCCAGACCTTCACTGTCCTCACGGTAGGTTTCACACGTCTGATCAGAGGTGTGTATTTGGGGAGCAGGAACAGAGAGAGGTGATCAGACTGTCCCAGGTGGGGGAGGGGGAGGGCTTTGTATGCTTCAGTAATATTAGTATATACTAGGTCCAGAATATTGTTTCCTCTGGTTGGGCAGGAGACATGTTGGTGGAATCTGGGGAGCACAGTTTTAAGGTTGGAGTGGTTAAAAACAATAAAAGCCCCCTCTGGGTGTACAGTTAGTTGTTTGCTGATAGCAGCTTGCAGATCTTCCATTGCAAGCCTGGCATTGGCATCCGGGGGTACATAGACTGCAGTGATGACAGTCGATGTAAATTTCATTTCGGAGTCACGTGAGTGACTTCGTGAAGAGCCCGCCGGCACGCATGCGCGACATATCGTCGCAACGCATTGCTGCCGATGGCTGGCGGTGGGGTGCGCTCCCCGCCAGCCCTTCATAAGGAACCACCTGGGTGAGTGAAACTTACCTTCAGTTGGTTCGTCCTTGTTGTCTGTTTTCTTTCAGCAAGGACGTGGATTGGGAGTACGGAGAAGATGTCCGGTCGAAGTCGTCGGCCATCTGTCCCGGCGCCCTCATTATCGACTACACCTGGGGCCGGGAGGAAGGCGGGGAAACCGGAGAATCCTGTTCCTGCAGGTCCGGACCCGCTAACTCACCACAGCTCCGGGGAGGAGTTCGTGGAGGAGGACAGCGGGGTGCCACCAGAGCAGATGGACCTGCTGCAGCATTCAGGTCGCCAGCGGGCCCGTTGGCGACCTCGGGCAAGGGGTCGCGTGCAGCTGCACGGCCCCCCTCCCCCAGCCCTCCGAGGAAGGGCAGGGGAGAAGCCCGTAAGCCTAACCCTTCACGGGCTAAGGCATCACCTGCCGCCGAGCTGCGGTCTGGTGCAGCGGCGGGACCCAGGTCTATGGTGAGGTCTAGTATCCAACCCCCAAACCCCGACGCCGGGACGGGGGGCTTGGGTAGGGTCCCGCCTCGGTCGCCGAGTCCCCCATGGATGGGAGGACGAGACCATGCGTCGGCAAGGTCCACGATGTGGGCAGCTGGCAAGCCCGCGCGGGCGTCGGATCTCCATGCTTCAGCTGGTGCCGACTCCCAGCCGCTTTTGCCCTTCGTGGCAGCGGCTTCCGCTCCCGCTAAACGGAGGCGGTTGAACACATCTCCCGCGCGGGTATTGCGCGGTTTCGCTTCGGCGGCTGGCAGCCACATCTACCGGCACCGAGATCACCTCGACGAGGTGCGGGCCGATGACAGGAGCCCCGGCAATTTTTCTGAGCCGGAGGACTCCAACCACCCGAGTGTTCAGGGTGGCGGGCGTATTGACCGTATGGAGCGGCTACTGGAGCTCCTGCTACACAATCAACAGCAGCAAGCGTCCAGCATCGACAGGCACAGGGCGGTCTCACCAGCCTCCATCACCACTTTTGAACAGCCAGAAGAGGAAGGATTTGTTGACCCTACACCATCTCCGTCGGAGCCGCCGCCGGAAGATCTTATTGATGTGGCGGCGAAGTTCGCTGCCCCACTCACAACTGGGCTTCCTCTCAACCCCAAGCTGGCTGCCACAGTGGATTTCCTCACAAACCATCAGCTCCAGGAGGAAGTCCTCTCTCAGGCTATCCATCGCCACAAACCTCCGTCTAACTGCAATGCCCTTAATGTGCCTGTGGTCAATACGCCCATATGGGGCAACATCGGCATGGCTATCCGACATCAGGAGCTGAAGCTCCAGCGGATCTTGAAACTCCTCACGGCCGGTATTACCGCCTTTGCACGGTCGGTCGATGGGGAAGATCTTAATCTAGACCAGGAGAATGCATTGGCACTGTTATGTGCCACCCAACATGAGATCAATGCCTTCCGCAAACACAGCATCCGCCCGTCACTCAACCCAAAGTTTGCTGGGTTGTGCAAACCACCACCGCCACCGCCGCCCCGACAGCTCTTCGGAGAAGACCTCCCGAAGAGGGTCAAAGAGCTCGATGAGCAAGCCAAGATGGTGGGACTCATGCGATCACAGATCGCCCCCAGGCCGTCGGCCCCGAAAGCTCCACTTGCCCGGCCACGAGGCTCGGTTGCTACAGCAACCAGAACATATACTTCAGTGCCGTATCGCTATCAACATGCCCAGCAGCAGTGGTCTTTTTTGGGGCCAGGACCGCAGCGGCCCCAGTGGAAAATGAAGACACCCCAATATCAGCCCAACCCAGCACCTCCACGACCAACCAAACATGTCAAGGACCGCCGGTGACCATGGAGGTGAGGCGGTCTGGTTTTCTTTTCTCTGTTCCTTTAACGTCACATGTTGGTGGGCGACTCCGTTTCTTTTCTGAGGCATGGGAGACTGTTACTTCAGATGAGTTTATTTTACAGAATATTCGGGGTAATACTATTGAGTTTATTAACGGGGACATTCCTCCATCCCAGCATACGCCTAATCGGAAGTTTACGCTGTCTGCCGTTGAACAGGCAGCAGGCTCAGCTGAAATTTTACGATTAGAACAAAAAGGCGTGATAGAAAAAACTATGCACGAGCATATTGAATTTGTCTCCAATATCTTCACTAGACCAAAAAAGGATGGAGGTTGTCGAGTGATTATTGATCTGACCCAGCTGAATACTTTTGTAACATACACCCATTTTAAAATGGACACTTTTGAGACAGCCAAATCGTTGATTTCGCGTGGCTGCTTTATGGCATGCATTGATTTAAAAGATGCGTACTATTCTGTATCCATTCGGAAACATCACCGGAAGTTCTTAAAGTTTGTTTGGATGGGTCAGCTCTGGCAATACAGGGCTTTGCCAAATGGGCTTACTACAGCCCCTAGACTATTTACTAAATTACTAAAACCTATTATGGCCCAATTAAGAAAGCAGAAGCATATCGTAATGGCCTATTTGGATGATATCCTGATTATTGGCAAAACCCTGGAGGCAGCTGAACGAGCAGTTTCGGCCACTGTCGCGATTTTTCAGCGGCTGGGGTTTATTGTCCATCCAGACAAGTCAAAGTTCTACCCTTCCCAGGTTATGGATTATCTGGGGTTCACGGTGGATTCCAATCGTATGAGGGCCACCATACCAACTAACAAGGTTGGGGATGTCACCCAAGCATGTCAGGATCTAGCCTGCGCCAGTATACCATCAATTAGGCAAACAGCTAAGGTGATTGGAAAAATCGTAGCATTGTTTCCAGCAGCCCAATACGGGCATTTGCATTATCAAAAATTTGTAAAAAGCTGCCTCCTAAAGCTAAGATTGAGCTACAATGGTGGGTGTGCAATATTGGTAGCTCATTCAAACCCATTATTGTGCCCAATCCGATGGTATACTTGCAAACCGACGCGAGCTCCCAGGGCTGGGGAGCTACGGATAACTGTTCTAGTTGTGGGGGCAGGTGGGACACCCTTGAATCTAGCATGTTGCTATCACAAGGGATAAACTATTTGGAGCTGCTTGCAGCATTTCACGGACTTCGGGCATATTGTTCCAATCTCATTGGTGCTCATGTCCGTATCCAAATAGACAATACCACGGCGGTGGCATATTTAAACCATATGGGCGTTACCAGGTCAATTTCATGTGATAAATTGGCTAATACAATTTGGCTCTGGTGTATTGACAGGGATATTTGGATTTCAGCTACCTATTTGCCAGGTACGCTTAATACTGTGGCGGACACCAGGTCACGCAAGTTTAATGACAATATCGAATGGATGTTGCATCCTCAAATTTTTGCCAAAATTACAGCCAAATTTGGTCAACCGGATATCGACCTCTTTGCGTCACGGTTGAACCATCAGGTACCAACATACGTTTCATGGGAACCAGATCCTGGGGCATTGGCGATGGATGCATTCTCGCTAGACTGGGGGAAGTGGTTTTTCTACGCATTCCCCCCGTTTTGCCTCATCAGTCGTGTATTGCAAAAAATCAAGATGGATGCCGCTAGGGGCATTCTTATTATACCCGACTGGCCCACGCAGCCTTGGTATCCGGTGGTCTTTGACATGATCAGTCAACCCTGGGTCCCTTTAGAGGGTTGCCCGCAATTGGTTACTCACCCTGTGTCAGGGGAGCCACATCCCTGCCATAGCTATTTAAATTTACTGGCTTGCAGGTTCTAACCAGGCCATTGCTGCAGTATGGCCTCTCAACCCGAACTATGGACACCATTGGGGCATCGTGCCGAGAGTCGACCAGGCGAAGATACCTCTCCCACATCGCAAAATGGGAAGCCTACTGCAGCCGCTCTCGCATCACCTATGACGATGTATCCATAGCCGACGTCCTGGAATTCCTCGCGGGGTTGCACCACGATGAACACTTAAGTTACAGTGCCATCAACAGCGCCAGGAGTGCGCTGTCATTCTACCTCAAGATTGAGGTAGGATCCAACAGGCTAGTGTCCAGACTCATGCGGGGTATATTCAACATGAATCCGCCTACACCACGCTATAACATCACCTGGGATGTCAGGGATGTACTAACCCTGCTCAGGACGTGGTCACACATGGAAGGGTTACAGCTGGACAAACTCACCATGAAACTGGTGATGTTACTAGCGCTGACTTCAGCACAGAGGGTACAGACGCTACATAAACTCCGTATTGACAGGATGACCTCTACCCCTGGAGAAGTAGTCTTCTTTATTGATGAGCTACTAAAGCAGCATAGACCTGGGTGCACAGGGCTGCAGCTGAAGTTCCCGGCATACCCCGCAGATGCTAGGCTATGTTTAGCCACTCATATCCGTCACTATGTCAAGGTGACGAGACGCATCAGAGGAATGGAGAAATACCTGCTTGTCACTCACAAAAGACCTCACCATCGAGTGACAGTCCAGACGATATCCAGGTGGCTCCGGATCGTCTTGGGTAAGTCAGGTATTGACACTAATGTGTTCAAGTCTCACTCCACCAGGGCTGCATCAACGTCGGCGGCGAGGGTCATGGAGGTGCCCATGGACCATATTCTCGCCACAGCAGGATGGGCAAATGAAGCTGTGTTCCAGCGATTCTACAATAAGCCTGTTGCTACTCCCCTACAGTTCGCGGAGGCCGTGCTGAACGCAGGTCAAGAACGTGGGAATGTCCCCGAATAAGGGGTTTTTGCTTTGTGTTAATAAATATTCTTTTTGTTTTTCAGTATAACCAGTTTCAGCAGCTTGTTTCTCCCATCCATCCTTGCTAGTGGTGTGTCAGCATGGACGTGGTCCAGGGCGTGTAATCACAGAAGCTTTGAAGTCTTCACGAAGTCACTCACGTGACTCCGAAATGAAATAGTAAAATTGAACGAGAACTTACCAGTTCGAAGGTTGATCTGTATTTCATGAGGAGTTGCGGTGAGGGATTTCGTGCCCTCCGCTCCCAGCCCTCGATCATACTCAACTGGTAATTAGAGTCTCTTCAATCTTACTATGCCAAGTCATTTCTGTTGTTGTTTCTGTGATTCCACACCGCTACTTTGAAGAATGTTGCGCATGCGTGCCGGCGGGCTCTTCAAGAAATCCCTCACCACAACTCCTCATGAAATACAGATCAACCTTCGAACTGGTAAGTTCTCGTTCAATCTTACTATTCCCTGGGCAGATAGAAGGGCCTGCACTTTAACATCAGGTATTCCAGGTCAGCAGAGCAGTGACTGCCAATCCTGACAGCGTCTGTACACCATAAGTTGTTCACATAAATGCACAGTCCGCCGCCCTTGGTCTTACCGGAGTTCTCCGCTGATCTATCGGCCCTGAAGACAGTGCTTCCCTGCAGTTCGATGGCGTTGTCTGGAATGTTGTCGGTGAGCCATGTTTCGGTGAAGACCATAGCGTTGCAGTCGGCGATCCGTCTGTGTGTGGTGATGCGCAGCCGTAGTTCGTCGATTTTACTCACCAGGGACCGGACGTTCGCGAGGAAAATGCTAGGCAGAGCTGGCTGGTGCAGGTCTGATCTCAGCCTAGCTCGATAGCCTCCGCGCTTCCCACATCTTTGTTTGCGGTCCCTGCGCCGCCTCCGGACACTTCCTGTCGGGGGAGCTGGCCCGCTAAACCACGGTGTCCTGACGATCTCCGGCGGCAGTTGGAAGTCGCTTCTGGGGCTCGTTGCGTGGAGACGGCCGAGCTCCAGTAGCTCCTGACGGCCGTACAGAGTCTTCGCTCGAGTGCTCCGGGCGAAAGCTAAGGTAATTATTAATAAGAAAATAACTAAATTGCTAAAGCTACGGAGACGCAGAGCCTCGCGTTGTACACGCGATGCCATCTTGTTTTAGACTACGATCGGAAAAAGTCTGCGCTGTGCCCGCTACTGAAGCTCCGGGCACGACTCCGGGAAAGGCCGCACCAATCCTTGGTGTTCGGCAGCGAGGGAGGTGACGTGGAAAAAGTCACCTCCCTGAAGAAAAAGTGTGAAGAGGGATTTCGACCCAAAACGTTACCTATTTCCTTCGCTCCATAGATGCTACCTCACCCGCTGAGTTTCTCCAGCATTTATGTCTACCATGGAAAAAGTCGCCTCTCCGTGGAGGAGGTGACCGAAAGCGCTTTCCCCCCTTAATCCCCCACACCACCTCCCACACAAGACATACCTAGAGACATTAAAACACACGTTTGGACATTCTAAAACAACAAAAATTAGAAATGACTAACACGCTGCTTGCCCTCCCTTTGTTCTCCTCTATTGAGTTCTAAACTATTCCCAGTCCTCTGGTCTGCTGCTTTTTCTGGCCAATTTATATGCCTCATCCTTGGCTTTAACACTATCCTTGACTTCCCTCATCAGCCATGGTTGAGCCGCCTTCGCCGTTTTATTTTTTTGCCAGACAGGGATGAACAATTCTGGAGTTCTTCCATGCAGTCTTTAAATCCTCACCATTGCATCTCCACCGACAACACTAAGTATAATTTGCCAGTCTATCCAAGCCAATTCCCGTCTCATACCTTCAAATTCTAATTTCTTCAAGTTCAGGACCCTAATATCTGAATTAACCGTGTCACTCTCCATCCTAATGCAGAATCCAGCATATTATGGTCACTGTTGCCCAAGTGGCCTTGCACAACAAGAAGGAAACTAATCCTTCCTCATTAGAAAATACCCAGTTTAGGATGGCCTGCCCTCTCCTCGGTTCCTCTACATATTGGTTTAAAAACCCATCCTGTATCCCATTCAAGGAAATCCTCCCCCTCAGCATTGTTACCAATATGATTGGTCCAATCTATATGTAGATTAAAGTCACACTTATAAAGTGAGAGGGTGAAGGTTTAATGAAGATGGCTGACACAAGTTTTTTTCATATAGAGGGCGAGTGCCTGGAGCGCATTGCCAGAATTGGTGGTGGATGCAGATACAATAGTGGTGTTTTAGATAAGAATTGCAGGGAATAGAGGGATATGTATCAATTGCAGGCAGATTAGGTTAGTTGAACTAGGCATCGTGTTCGGCAGAAACATCCTGTACTGTACTGTTCTGTGTTCTTCCATGTTCTCTGAGTAAGAGGCACACAATTCATCGATGCAGCATTCTGGGATGGTCTAGAAACTGCATACACAGAATGCTGGACAGTACAGCACAGGAACAGGCCCTTTGGCCCACAATATCTGGGCTGAACATGATGCCAAGTTAAACTAATCTCCTCTGCCTGCACGTGATCCATCTCATTGCATTCCCTGCACATCCATGTGCCCACCTAAAAGCCTCTTAAAACCACTATCCTCTCTGCCTCCACCACAGCCTCCCATCACCCCCTAAAAAGCAACGCTGAGGAGCAAACTCAATCTAAATCCTTCTTCCTTGTTGATGATGTCAGTTCTGTCCTGTAATCTGCCTTGTAACATGCCCATTCTGACCCTAGAGTGGTCTAATCTCTCGATTGTCTTTACATTTCTTCAGCAGATATGGACCTGGCTTCCGCGACACGCAAGGCAATGATGGATATTTGGATGAAGTACAGAGTAACTCTTCTGAAAACTTTAAAAATGGATGGAATCAATATAAGTTTCAGGGATAAATTAAACAAAGGATCTCAGAATTATCATGAAGTGACCCAGGTGGTGAAAACATCTGTATCCTATATCCGCAATAAGGTACCTGGCTGTCAGGTAAAAAGAACAAAGGTTCAAGCCTTGCATTCCAATATGATACTCACTGCATAAAATAAGCAATACGTATGTTTTGTTTGCAAACTTGAGGAACAACGCCTCATAGCCATCCAGGTACCTTACAATCCAACGGTATGAACATTGAAAAACTAAAAGTGCTGGGGTAGCTCAACGGGTCAGGCAGATTCTAGAGCGAACATGGATAGGTGAGGATTTGAGTTCAGGAAGGGTTCAGACCTGAAATGTCACTTTCCATGTTTTCCAGAATTGCTGACTGATCTGTTGAGTTACTGCAACATGTTGTGCCTTTTGCTAAACTAGCATTTACAGTTCTTTGCTCTCAATAGCATGAACATTGAACTCTACAATATTAGGAATAAATTTAGGAATTAACCGACTACCCCCTATCTTCTTTCACTTACCTGTGCCCTATCTGGATGCATATCCATTTCTCCCACTAGCCTGCCCTCCTTTCCTCCCACATCCCTTCCTCTAGCCTCACAATTCATGCATCTCACCTTATCTCATTTCATCTCTGGCTTTTGTCCATCCATCCACTAATCACACCCCTCCCCCACCCCCCCGTCACCTGCATGTATACACCTTTCACATGTCAGGATTTGGCCAGACCCCACCTCTCCTTTCCAGCTTTCTCCCACCCCCTCCTCCCACTTCCTCCAGTCTGAAGAAGGATCCCAAACTGAAATGTGTTCCATACATGGAGATGTTGCCTGACCGGCTGAGTTACTTCAACACTTGTGTCTTTTTCTGTACCAATCACCCTGTGTTGATCCACCCCACCTCTCTTCCAACCTTGCCCCTTCTTCAACAATCAGTCTGAAGAAGGGTCTGAAGAAACGTCACCAGAGATGCTGCCTGACCCGCTGAGTTACTCTTCTAAACCAATACTGAGAAGGGGTTTCTTATAAAAACATATAGAGCAGCACAATGGCACAGCTGGTAGAGCTGCTGCCTCACAGCACCATAGACCCAGGATCCACACTGAACTCAGTTACTGTCTGTGTGGAGTATACACGTTTTCCCAGTAACCGCATGGGTTTCCTCCGGACGATCCAGTTTCCTCCCACATGCCAAAGACACGCAGGTAGTTTAATTGGTCTCTGTGAATAGCCCCTAGATGCGCCATAAAATGCATTTTATTACAATGTATCACAGCAGGTTTCAGTAACAGCTTCAATCAAAGACCATGAGAGATGTGGACATAGCCCAGACCATCATGCAAACCAACCTCCCTTCCATGGGTCTGAAGAAGGGTCTCGACCCGAAACGTCGCCTATCTCCTTCGCTCCTTAGATGCTGCTGCACCCGCTGAGTTTCTCCAGCTTTTTGTGTGACCCTCCCTTCCATGGACTCCACCTGCACCTTATGCAGTCTCGGAAGGCCACCAGCATAATCAAGGATCAGTTTCATCATAATCGCACCCTCTTGCCCCCGATCCTATTCGGCAAGAGCTATATAGTGCGGAACAGGCCCTTTGGTCCAACTTGCCCATAGCGACATACATGCCCCATCTACACTGCTCCCACCTGCCTGCAAGTAATAGGTGTATACATAAGGGTGAGTTGGGGGAATGGGGAGGCCCATATCTCTCTAAACCTACCCTATCCATGTACCTGTCTAAATGTTTCTTAAATGTTGCAATAATACATGGAATCACATATAGCCTTTTCGTTGAATGGATACGGAGCAATAAAAAAGCTTTTTGCTGTAACTCGCTACCCGTGATGATAATAAACTGAACAAAACTAGTGTGAATGGTTTATCGATGGTCAGCATTGACTCGTTGGACCGAAGGGCCTGTTTCTATGTTGCATCGCTAAACTAACGTATAAAAGAGATGGGAGCCAATGTAAATGACAAGGTGCAATTGAATTCTTCTTTCTCTTGCTCTCTTTAGATCTCCTTTAATGTGCCGTGGACTCCGAACTGCAAGAACGAAAGATGCTTCGACTTTTTGGCGATTTCATCTGCGTTTGACTTTTTTGTTGTTGAATCCTTCAACATTCAAAATGACATGCGGGAAGGTTGTGTTGCTACGTCAAGCTCTCCCTACCAGGACGTGTTAACAGGTACGTCCGACAACACATCAATGGCCGTGTAACACTGAAATAACTGGGACCCAACCTCACCAATCTGTCCTTTCAGGTCTCTCCGACTACATCAAACTGGGCGTTAATTCCAGGAAGCTTGTGATGGGCGTTCCATGGTATGGTTATGACTACACTTGCAAGCGGTTCCTTCAGGTAGGGTGTAGACCTTGAATGTCCAAGATACAAGATACAAGATACATTTATTTGTCAGTGAAATGTGTGGTCGCCATACAGCCATGCGTAATAAAGAGCACAGAACACAAAGTCTTAACACAAACATCCCCACACAGCGGGATCTAAGTTTCCCACTGCGAGGGATGGCTCCAAAATTCAGCCATCCTACTCTGCTGTCCTCCCTTGCTCGGCGGGCTCCCGAACCCCCACTAACGCCGCTACAAGGGGCCGATGACCAGGCCCGCTCACCAGAGTGATGGAAGTCCGACGTTGGGACTGTAGGACGTCCTCAGTGGCTATGACATCCGAGTCGGCCACCTCCTACTGGAGTCCGCGGCTCCAGAAGTCCACAGGCCACGCTGGGCGGAGATAAAATGCTGGCGGCCCTCGGCAAAGGGCTCCAGAACTCCGCGACGTTGAAGTCAGCGCCGGCTATGCTGGAAGCTCTTCAAACCACAGCTCCGCGATGTTGGAACAGCGGCCCAGTACTCCGGAGCTCCAGACGCCGATCCAGGTAGGCATCGCCCGCTCCGCGATGTATCCGCTGCTGCTGAAGCTCTGGTCCGGTCCCCGGCAGCAAAGGCCACTCCAATCCAGTTGGTACGCCGCGAGGAGGATGGCGAGGACGCAACTCGGGGAATAGTCGCGTCCTCGCCAGGAAGTGACTGGGAAACAGTTTCCCCCTTACCCTACCCCCCTCCCCTACATAGAAAAACTAAAAAAACCTCCAACACAAACTTTAAAACTGACTAAATTTTTTTTAAATATTGAAAAACAGACAGGCTGTCAGCAGAGGGTTCCTTCAATGCGACACCCTTCCACTTTTAATGAGACTTTGCTCCTTATTTGATTGTGGCCACGAAAATTGTCTTTTCGATTAGTAAAGATGTGTGTGATAGCAGCACATTTGGAAAGTAGTGACAAGATTTGTCAAAGTCAGCATGGATTTATGATGGGGAAATCATGCTAGACTAATCGTTCAGAAACTTTTGATGATGGAATCATTAAAACGGATAAGGGAGAGGCAGTGGAATTGGTGTATCTGAACTTTTAAAAAGCATTTGACAAGGTCCCACACAAAAGATTAGTGTGCAAAATTAGACCACATGATATTGGGGATGGGGTATTGAAATGGATGAACTGTTTGGCAGACAGGAAGCAAAGAGAAGGAATAAATGGGTCCTTTTCAGAATGGCAGGCAGTGATTACTTACAATATATATTAACGATTTAGATGAGGGAATTAAATGTGACATCTCCAAGTTTGCGGATGACACAAAGCTGGGTTGCAGTGTGAGCTGCGATGAGGATGCTATGAGGCTGCAGTGTGACTTGGATAGGTTGGGTGAGTGGCAGATGCAGTATAATGTGGATACATGTGAGATCATCCACTTTGGTGGCAAGAACAGGAAGTCAGATTATTACCTGAATGGTATCAGATTAGGAAAAGGGGCGATGTAACGAGACCTGGGTGTTCTTGTACATCAGTCACTGAAAGTAAGTGTGCAGGTTCAGTAGGCAGTGAAGAAAGCAAATGGCAAGTTGGCCTTCATTGTGAGAGGATTAGAATTTAGGAGCAAGGAGGTCGTACTGCAATTGTACAGGGCCCTGGTGAGACAGCACCTGGAATAATATGTGCAGTTTTCATCTTGTAATCTGAGGAAGGGGGAGTGAGCTTGGAGAAAAGACGGGGGAGGGCGGAGGAGACAGCGGTATTTTGGGAACTCACAGTGGGCGCTGGTCGCTGGTCGTTCTCCTCCGCCGGGATCAGAGTCTCCGCTTTCCATTTGGTAACCTCGGCGACATCTCCGACTCCGAGCTGGGCTGGGTCTCCGACTCTAGACTGGGCTGGGTCTCCCACGCTGGTTCAGGACTTGACACTGGGCTACATGGGGCTGGGCTGCATGGGGCTGGGCTGCAACATGCTGTGCTACATGTGGCAGGGCTGCTTGGGGCTGGGTTGGTTGGGGCTGGGTTGTTTGAGGCTGTGCGGCTTGGGTCTGGGCTGCTTCGGGTCCCTCCGAAAATTGTGTCTGGTTGGAAATCTCCGCCGGCCATCCTCAGCTCTAGTATAGACACGATGGTGCAAGAAGGGGCAGACGCGATGGTGCAAGGAAGGTCAGGCGAAGAGACTGCTCCGTGCGGCGCTGAATGGCAGGCGAAGTGATCGATCTGTGCACGGGCGATTTTTAAGATTTTTAAAACCTCGCTAACTTTTATGACATTTAACCCATTGGAACAATACTTAGTGGCCTCGCAGCACAAGAGAGCGAATGAACTGGCAAAAATTCATAATGCTAACTAGAACCGTTTTTACGCATATAGAATGACCGCACAAACTGGAAGATAACAAGATTAGAGTTTTTATTATGTATAGAGAAGAAGAGATATAGAGATAGAAATAGATAGACGAGCGGGCGGGTGGATAGATGAATGGACGGACAGACGGACAGACGGACAGACGGACAGACGGATAGATGGATGGATGGATGGATGGATGGATGGATGCATGGATGGATGGATGGATGGATGGATGGATGGATGAATGGATGGATGGATGGATGGATGGATGGATGGATGGATGGATGGATAGATGGATGGATAGATGGATGGATAGATAGATGGATGGATAGATGGATAGATCTACTATACACTCAGGACAGCTTGATTATAAACATGTATAGACTTTTCTTTGACTGGGGGAGCATGTAAACAAAAGCATTTCTCAGTACCTCTGTACGTGACGATAATAAACTGAACTGAAGTGAACTAACTCTATTTACACGCACACATCACATATATGTTTTTATATGTCTCAGGGCGGTACGTGTGAATTGGAAAATACTTCTCAAAAAGACCGCTGTAGTTATCCAGTAGCAAGAAGGATATCATATAAAGAAATCATACCACGCCTGCTGAGATCTGTGACTGGAAGGTTGTGGAACGATGACCAGTTTGTCCCATATTTTGTCTACATGGTAAGCTCATACATAGGAAGCTTGTGAGTCGGACAATGCAAATATTACCATCTGTAAGATTGAATCATATCTGTGCAAGGATTGTGCAAAGCTCAGATCATTGGGTCTGTACGGTGGAAACAGGGTGAAGAATAAGAACTGCCAAGAATCTGGGAGTGAATGTACCTCATCCTGAATCTAATCACGTTTAATAGTAAGATTAAGTGCGAACCTACCAGCTTGAAGTTTGATCTTTATTTTATGAGGAGTCATGTTGAGGGACTAGGTGAAGAGCCCCAATCGCCCGCAGTGAGCGTTAATCTTCCAAGCAGCAGTGTGAAATCACAGATAACAATAATTGAAGTAAAATAGTAAGAATAGAGAAGACTAGAACTACCAGGTGATCTTTATGAGGGCTGGGAGCGGAGGGCACGTAGTCCCTCAACGCAACTCCTCATAAAATAAAGATCAAACTTCAAACTGGTAAATTCTCGTTTAATCTTACTATTTTACTTCGGAGTCACGTGAGTGACTACATGAAGATTTCAAAGCCCTGTGATTTTATGCCATGAGAAACGAGTCTACACAGCCACAACTACTTCATTGACAAATGAAGGAAAAAATATTCATAATACATAGTCATGACATAGATTTAAACATGCTGATGTTATTAATGAAGTAATAATAATAGTCCCACCTTTCACTCGGATGGAAACTATAATCAAATGAAAATAGGGTTGACAAATACTCCTTGTCTAGTAATGGGTTATTATAAATGTTTGAAAACGGGTACGCTTGACCATGCTGCAAGTGTTAGGACGCGGTCCAACAGCACGTAAGACCCTTGCTGCTGATGTTATAGCAGCCCTGATGGAGTGATAACTAGAATCAGTACCTACTCCTACATAAATCAAAGTCCATTTTATCCTCTGGAAGTGATCTGAACAGATATGTTCTTATAATTTTTTGTGACTAACAAACATAGAGCCTTGAAGACTCTCAGTGACTTTAACGTATTGTTATATATGTGTGTCCTCACTTTACCAAAGGTCCCTGGGTATGCCTTTAACTATTTTGAGATCGGACACCCCTTCTGCTCTGCTTAAGTAAATTATAAGCATAAATATTATATATCATTGTTTACAGACGTAACCATCCTGTTCCGTCACAACTATGTAGCGACTAAACCTGTTAGAAAACATAGAAAAAATAGAAAAAAAGGTGCAGGAGTAGGCTATTCGGCCCTTCAAGCCTGCACCGCCATTCAATATGATCATGGCTGATCATCCAACTCAGTATCCCGTACCTGCCTTCTCTCCATACCCCCTGATCCCTTTAGCCACAGGAGCCACATCCAACTCCCTCTTGAATATAGCCAATGAACTGGCCTCAACGACCTTCTGTGGCAGAGAATTCCAGAGACTCACCACTCTTTGTGTAGAATGTTTTCCTCATCTCGGTCCTAAAGGAATTCCCCCTTATCCTTAGACTGTGACTCCTTGTTCTGGACTCCCCCAACATCGGGAACAATCTTCCTGCATCTAGCTTGTCCAACCCCTTAAGAATTTTGTAAGTTTCTATAAGATCCCCCCTCAATCTTCTAAATTCCAGTGAGTACAAGCCGAGTCTATCCAGTCTTTCTTCATATGAAAGTCCCGACATCCCAGGAATCAGTCTGGTGAACCTTCTCTGAACCCCCTCTATGGCAAGAATGTCTTTCCTCAGATTTGGAGACCAAAACTGTACACAATACTCCAGGTGTGGTCTCACCAATACCCTGTACAACTGCAGTAGAACCTCCCTGCTCCTATACTCAAATCCTTTTGCTATGAATGCTAACATAGCATTTGCTTTCTTCACTGCCTGCTGCACCTTTCAATGACTGGTGTACCATGCCACCCAGGTCTCATTGCATCTCCCCTTTTCCTAATCTGCCACCATTCAGATAATAGTCTACCCTCATGTTTTTGCCACCAAAGTGGATAACCTCACATATATCCACATTATACTGCATCTGCTACGCATCTGCCCATTCACTCAGCTTATCCAGACTCGCCAAGGGAGCTCAGGCACTCCCGCAGTGCCCTTTACGGCACTGACCAATGCTTCACCTTCTATTGAGGGCAGCATTGGCGACCAGGTCTGGGCTGGTCAAGAAGAGGGGTCGTTGGCTGAAGATGTCCATAGTACACAGGGTGTACGGGATCAGGAAGAGTTGCTGGGTGTGGTCAACCGCTACGTGGCTATTCCACGAGCGGGTCGGCCTTTAGAGCCAAAACATGCAGCCAGCATTGACCACCTGTCCTCAAAACCTCTACAAGAACGGGTGGTCAATGAGGCTCTTGAATTATATACAGCCCCAGAAAATTGTACATCATTGAATATACCGGCTGTAAACAGCCAAATTTGGGACATTTGGGGCAGAACATCAGGAACCTGGAGTTGAACCTCCAGAAAACCCTAAAACTCCTGACAGCAGGAATAACATCACATGCTCGGTCCATAGATGGTGTGGATATCACCACAAACCAGCAAGACACATTAGCTCTGCTGTGCACCACTCAATATGAGATTAACAATTTACAGAAGGAAATCATCAAGCCTGCCCTCAACCCTAAGTTTGCAGGACTTTGCAAAACACTGGGTTCAGAACCTCCAATTCTGCTCTTTGGAAAGGACCTTCCAAAAAAGGTGAAAGACCTGGAAGAAGAGTCCAAGACCTTTGGTCTCATGAGGGCAGGTTTGGGACCGAGCAGACCTAACAAACCCAGGTGGCAGTACCCCACGGCGTCCACCAGTCATCGACTACCATATGGGACCTGTGAGTTCCTGGTTGGATTACAACGGGATGGACTCAGCTACAGCACCATCAATACAACCAAAAGTGTGTTGTCAGCTTATTTGGTTCCAGCAGCAGGACAAAAGGCTTTGGGGTCCCATCCACTGGTGGTCAAAATCATGTGGTGTATTTTTAACACTAATTTCCCCCAGACCAAGGTACACTCAGATCTGGGATGTCAGCATTGTGCTGACATACCTTAGGGTATGGCCACCACCCAGGTCACTCACGCTGGAACAACTTACCCTGAAATCAGTCATGCTCATGGCACTAGTGCTCATGGCACCACCTTCTGAGGCTGGGCAGCATGACAGAGTCATTGGACTGTATCACATTCCATATTCAGGGTCTGGTCAAACAAACTAGACCAGGAACCACGCCTCCAGTCATGGAGTTCCGGGCATATTCATCTGACCCACGGCTGTGTGCCAAGACCCATCTCGCCATTTACATAGACACAACATAGCCTTATGGATAAGCCACAAGAAGCCCCATGGTCAGGTGACGAGCCAAACCATTTCAAGGTGGCTCAAGCAGGTGCTTAAGTCCGTGGGAGTCAACACTAATGTTTACAAATCTCACTCCACCAGGGCTGCATCCATGTCGGCGGCTAGTAGAATGGACGTGCCTATGGCTCATATTCTGGCCAGAGCAGGATGGTCCTAGGAAAGAACTTTCCAAAGGTTTTATAATGAGCCACTGGCGGAACCTGCTACGTTTGCAGACAGAATTTTAGAGTCTGCAGATAATATTTAATTTAAGCCCGGCGGAGCTCTCCGTTTTTTGTTGTTATTAATAAACCTTTTCATAAACAGGTTATTGTTGATTGTGATAACACACTTCCTCCCTCAAAGGTCTTCAGACAGTGAGTGAAGAATGAGCTGGTACACGGTTTGGAATCACAGAGCTTTGAAGTCTTCATGTAGTCACTCACGTGACTCCAAAATAAAATAGTAAGATTAAATGAGAACTTACCAGTTCAAAGTTTGATCTGTATTTTATGAGGAGTTACGATGAGGGACCACGTGAAGACCCGGTCCAGCACGCATTATATTTCCCTCACTCTATTATACAGATCAACTGGCAATTAAGTTTTTTTTTTCTTTACTATATTTATTTCAATCGTTGTGTTTTTTCTGTGAATCCACACCGCTGCTTTGAAGAATGTCGCGCATGCGTGCTGGACGGGGTCTTCACGTAGTCCCTCATCGTAACTCATAAAATACAGACCAAACTCCGAACTGGTACGTTCTCATTTAATCTTACTATTTTAACATGCAATGGCTGATTTCTCAAGCCACAGACTGAACCAGCAAGTTACGTTCAAAAATATCCATATAAGGTTATATTACTATTCCCGACAGCCGGGAATCAAAGTTGCTTAGGCCAATCACACAATAGGAACCTAAACGGCACTTAATTACTTTATTTGAAGCCCTGATTAATGAAGCAAAATGGAGGAAGACACAAAAGACCTTCCTTCTCCTTGTAGGAAGAATGTATCTTTCACCATTGTTATGCCACATATTTTGCAACTTGTGAATAAGCATGAAACAAACGTATGTATATTTGGTGTTCCATTGAACCAGAATTTCATAAATACGGTGTGATTCAACACCCATTTTGTGTTGTCATTGACCTATACCTGATGTTACTCCAGTAGCAAACAAGATTATGTAACCATAACAGGATTGTTTACTTGATTTCACCCACATGACTAACATATGCCACCATCATAATGTGTCAACATGAAGTTGAGCAATCAGATATGCATATCCGCTCAATTACTCTTAACCCACAAAATGTCCATAGGATCTATAGATATTTGACACCAATAAATGAAGAATTGGCAACTCATGCAAATCTCCTCCACCTCCAAACCAGAGATGATATTCGCAATTTCCCATTCTTAGGCCATTAGCATTAGTTTACAATATAATGAGATATTTACTGATTAACCTACTGGAACAATGCTGAACAATGTCTATCCATCATTGCGACTTTGGCAGCTTCAGCTGATAGTAGCAAAGTGTGTCGACAATGACCAACATGGCACTTTAGAGTTCTCCATTTAAGATGATTTCAATTCTCCCACTTGCACAGTGGAACCACATCTATTATATTGCCAATTGGTCTTAAAGACTGCTGCTTTATAACAACAGTACTGGAGTACTGTGCCTACCTAAACACAATTCCGGCCCAATTCCAGCCTGCTTAGAATGTTAGTATTGTCCAATTTTGCATGGTTAGATGCCTCTAAATTGATGGAGATGTCTTGATCATTTGTATTATTCAACCAAGTGTAAATCTTATCCACTTGTAAATGGTCTTTTAGCTGTAGAACTTCTGTATAAGAACAAACTGCCCCGGGAAGCTCACCTCTCCCATGAGGGAAACATTATGCAGCCCTTCTACAAGGTGCTGCTTGCGTGTCTCTCCCATATGCCGGTGCTGCCATAGCCTCGGCCTCAACATAAAACAGCCCTGTTACATGGTGCTGCTGGTGTGGCCTCTCCCATAGGCCGGCGCTGCCAACGACTCGGTATCTCATAAAGCAGCCCTGTGCAATAGGTGCTGCTGACTCGAGCTCACATATATGCCTGGCATTGCCATAGATTTGGCTTCCCATAAAGCAGCCCTGTGGAATAGGTGCTGCTGGCTCAGGCTTACCTATATGCCCATCATTCTCATAGAATGAGAAGAGGGAGTTAGATGTGGCCCTTGTGGCTAAGGGGATCAGAGGGTATGGAGAGAAGGCAGGTACGGGATACTGAGTTGGATGATCAGCCATGATCATATTGAATGGCGGTGCAGGTTCGAAGGGCCGAATGGCCTACTCCTGCAACTAATTTCTATGTTTCTATGTTTCTATGTTTCTAGAATCCACATCTCCTAAAGCAGCCCTGTGCAAAGGTGCTGCTGGCTCAGGCTCACCCATATGCCCGGCACTGTCACAACTCCTGTAGTTGGAGTGTATGTAGATGGAGCCTTCTCTGCACAAGGACTCCTTCCTGGTCAGCCTTGTCAATGTAAAATTGTTTACATTTCCCGGCATCAGGCATGACCGTATTGGTCGGTTCACCCCTATCCTCGAACTACTGCGGTCTGGACACCGCACTGCTGCTGGGTTTCCCCTCCCCGGGGAACCCTAGCATCTGTGTGCCTTGCCAAGGGGAACCCCCCCACGG
The DNA here is from genome assembly GCA_963514005.1 of Raja brachyura. The sequence goes on from OY740790.1 coordinate 74,660,413, forward strand.
CACCCGTTCTGGTCAGCTTCCGCCCCATATCGTGGGCCACTGCGGTCTAAGAACCGCACTTCTGCTGCAGTTCCCCTTCCCGGGAACCCAGCATTCAGAATTCACTGACCATTTTGTCAGAGACTGAACTCCGCGAGCCCGACATTCTCCAGCTGCGGTAGGACCGGGGTTTCCCCACAGCCCGCGGCTGGGTCGCTCGTCGGCACCCGCGAAGAACCCAGCAGGAACCTCTGTGGAAGAAAAGGTTCCTGCAGAACGTCAAAAAACAGGTAAGAAATACTTACCTGGAGTTTAAACTTTCTGCTGGCAGGAGCGACATGCACACTGCGGGCGATCGGGTTTCTTCATGCAGTCACTCACGTGACTCCAAAGTAAAATTAAGTGCTGCGCTAGTCAAATGCAGACACAGGTATTGTCTTGAGTTAAAAGATGAGAATTTACACCAACTCTGCCCTCCCCAATGGACAAAAATGATCCACATTTTCACTCCTTTGTCTTTTAATTCATCGGCACAGAGGCGACACAGTGGAGCAGTGATAGAGATGCTGCCTTACAAAGATGAGTATTATGTAATCTGTTTAACCCAAGAGTTTACGTAGTGAGTTAGCATGATGGGGGAAATGGCTAACCTTGGGAAGTTAAGGATGCCAGTGAGACAATAAATATATTTATCATGGTGCGTATGTTCCACAGCATAGCTAGTTTAGTTAAATAAACATTGGTAGTTGTAAACTATGCTGAGGGCAAAAAATACTGATCAGTGAGTATTTACTTTTAATGCATCAATTTGTTATACAAATGGGAGAGAGGCTTTGTAATTAGCAGGGAACGTAAGGGTAAAAATATCTCTGGGGAAAGACAAATATGAAAGACTACAGACTACAAGGGGTAGGCAATTTAGGACTGAAGGTAGTGGTGGCTAAATTACTGGATGTTTTCAAGAGAGGGTTAGATTTACCTCTTCAGGCTAACGGAATCAAGGGATATGGGGAGAAAGCAGGAACGGGGGACTGATTTTGGATGATCATATTGAATGCCGGTGCTGGCTTGAAGGGCCACATGACCTTCTCCTGTTCCTATATTCTTTGTTTATGTTTCTATGTTAATACAAAATTCCCTCTTGCAATAGATAAGAGAATGATTGGCTACTCAGTATTTAGAATATTTAAAAATCATTTGAATAATCCCACTTAAGAAGAAAATTGTGCAAAATTGAACATCTGGGACCAAAGGTTTTGTACGCCATGGGTCGGGCAGCATCTCTGGAGATCATGGGTAGGTGAAGTTTTGGGTCGGGACCCTTCTTCATCCACCAGCACCTGGTCTACTGTTTCTGTACTGCAATTTTCTATGTTCTGTGTTAATGCATGTGCCGTCCAGGCATATGTGGTGAACCTTTTTTAACATTGTGTGGACCTAACCTTGTCTTCTATCTGTGTACCTCTCCCTGGTTTTATGACAGGATGGTAAAACCTACCACCAGGTCTGGTATGATGATCCAGAGAGCATTTCAATGAAGTCAACTTCCTTGAAGAGGCTCAAACTCGGTGGCATTGGTGTGATAAATGCCTCAGACTTGGAACACAGTAAAACCGCCAGTGCATCATTACACGCTGAGGAAATGTGGAATGCCCTCTGTCCTCCATGAAGATCATCTTGATGTCAAAACATTTAATCTCTGTATCATCTATCGCTTTGTGTTCCAAGGAAACAGAACAAAAATGAGTTACTTTCCAAAGTCAGAAGTGAAATAAACAAAGATCTGAGAAACTGACATAACCTTTCATCCAATGAATTGGAGCAAAATACAAAGAGAGGTACCAATGAATTTGCACATGCATGGAACATGGTGGGCGAGCAGCAGAACAGTGGGACCCTCTCTCTCTCCCATCACCCTCTATGTGTCCTGCAGCTCCCCTGCTATTGGACTGTGTTCTGACCTAGGCTCACCAATCAAACCTGCCTCGCCTGTATCCACCTATCACTTGCCAGGCTTTGTCCTGCCCTCTTTTCTCTTCCAAGTTGCTTCCATGTCCCCCTACTACACTCATCACAATCAGTCTGAAGAAAGGACTCGACCCGAAACACCGCCTATCGATGTCCTCCAGGGATGCTGCCTGACCCGCTGAGTTACTCGAGCATTTTGTACTTTTCCTTGGTAAACCAGCATATGTATTGTCTTGCCACTGACTGCGAAGCACACCAAAAGCCTTTCATTGTACCTCGGTACACATGACAATGAACAAAACAGTATAAACTGGATGCATTTACTCGTTTCTATATCCCACCCCTCATTTTTCCAGCTTTAATCTCTCTTCTCCAATCAGTTTGAAGAAGTCCCAATTTGAAATGTCATCTATCTATTCCCTCCACAGATGCTACCTGACCAGCTGTGCTAATCCAACATTTTGTGTTTTAAACAAAGTTTATAGCTCAGCATAAAACGTCCTTTGAGCCTCCACGCCTCGCTCTCTCTGCAACTTAGCAAGCTCATCTCCTGATTTTCCAATCATAGAATCATAGAAAATAGGTGCAGGAGTAGGCCATTCAGCCCTTCGAGCCTGCACCGCCATTTAATATGATCATTGCTGATCATCCAACTCAGTATCCTGTACCTGCCTTCTCTCCATACCCCCTGATCCCTTTAGCCACAAGGGCCACATCTAACTCCCTCATAAATATAGCCAATGATCTGGCCTCAACTACCTTCTGTGGCAGAGAATTCCAAAGACTCACCAGTCTGTGGAAAACATGAAAACGATCTTCTCATCTCGGTCCTAAAAGACTTCCCCCTTATCCTTAAACTGTGACCCCTTGTTCTGGAGTTCCCCAACATCGTGAACAATCTTCCTGCATCTAGCCTGTCCAACCCCTTAAGAATTTTGTAAGCCTCTATAAGGTCCCCCCTCAGTCTCCTAAATTCCAGCGAGTACAAGCCGAGTCTATCCAGTCTTTCTTCATATGGAAGTCCTGCCATCCCAGGAATCAGTCTGGTGAACCTTCTCTGTACAAGAATGTCTTTCCTCAGATTAGGAGACCAAAACTGGACGCAATACTCCAGGTGTGGCCTCACCAAGACCCTGTACAACTGCAGTAGAACCTCCCTGCTCTTGTACTCAAATCCTTTTGCTATGAATGCCAACATACCATTCGCTTTCTTCACAGCCTGCTGCACCTGCATGCCTACTTTCAATGACTGGTGTACCATGACACCCAGGTCTCGTTGCATCTCCCTTTTTCCTAATCGGCCACCATTCAGATAATAATCTACCCTCCTGTTTTTGCCACCAAAGTGGATAACCTCACATTTATCCACATTATACTGCATCTGCCATGCATTTGCCCACTCACCCAACCTATCCAAGTCTCCTTGCAGCCTCCTCACAGCTAACACTGCCCCCCTGCTTTGTGTCATCCACAAACTTGGAGATGTTGCATTCAATTCCCTCATCCAGATCATTAATATATATTGTAAATAGCTGGGGTCCCAGCACTGAGCCTTGCAGTACCCCACTAGTCACTGCCTGCCATTCTGAAAAGGACCCGTTTACTCCTACTCTTTGCTTCCTGTCTGCCAGCCAGTTCTCTATTCACATCAATACTGAACCCCCAATACAGTGTGCTTTAAGTTTGTATGCTAATATCTTATGTGGGACCTTGTCGAAAGCCTTCTGAAAGTCCAGATATAACACATCCACAGATTCTCCCTTATCCACTCTACTAGTTACATCCTCAAAAAATTCTATCAGATTCGTCAGACATGATTTACCTTTCATAAATCCATGCTGACTTTGTCCAATATTTCACCGCTTTCCAAATGTGCTGCTATCCCATCTTTAATAACTGACTCTAGCATTTTCCCCACTACTGATGTTAGACTAATTGGTCTGTAATTCCCCGTTTTCTCTCTCCCTCCCTTTTTAAAAAGTGGGGTTACATTAGCTACCCTCCAATCCTCAGGAACTACTCCAGAATCTAAAGAGTTTTGAAAAATTATCACTAATGCATCCACTATTTCTGGGGCTACTTCCTTAAGTACTCTGGGATGCAGCCTATCTGGCCCTGGGGATTTATCGGCCTTTAATCCATTCAATTTACCTAACACCACTTCCCGGCTAATCTGGATTTCACTTAGTTCCTCCATCTCATTTGACCCCCGGTCCCCTACTATTTCCAGCAGATTATTTATGTCTTCCTTTGTGAAGACAGAACCAAAGTAGTTATTCAATTGGTCTGCCATGTCCTTGTTCGCCATGATTAATTCACCAGTTCCTGATTGCAAGGGACCTACATTTGTTTTAACTAACCTTTTTCTTTTCAATGTCAATGAAGAATGTTAAATTAGAAACATGAACTCCGTTTCTCCACCTCACTAACGCTGTCTTGTCTGCTGAGTAATTCCAACATGTTATGCTTTTGCTTGGAATTTCCAGCATCCACAAATGATTGCTTCAATCAATTATTTGGACTCTGATGTATCAGTCTCATTCTTCTTCACTTTCCCCAATTCCTAATTCACTCGAATATAGCACTGAGAACAATACAACACAGGAACGGCCCATTGGTGCATAATATCTGTGCTGAAATGACACCAACACCAACAGATCCCTCCATTTCCAGCACATCCGTGACTATCCAAAAGCCTCTTAAACACCACTAATGTATCTGCCCCCACCACCATCCCAGACAACACGTTGCAGGCACTCACCACTCTCTGTGGAAAAAACTTGTCCCACACATCCCCTTTAAACTTTGCTCCTATCACCTTAAAGCTAGGCTCTCTAGTCTTTGACCTTTCCACCCTGCAAGAAAGGTACTGACTGTCTACCCTTCGTAAGCTTTTCATAATTTTATATACTTCTACCAGATATCCCCTCAACCTCCGATGCTTCAGAGAAAATAATTCATAAGGTCATAAGTGACAGGAGCAGAATTAGGCCATTCGGCCCGTCGCCTACTCCGGCATTCAATTGTGGCTGATCCATCTCCTCCTCCTACCCCCATTCTCCTGACTTTTCCCCATAACCCCCGACACACGTATTAATCAAGAATCTATCTATCTCTGCCTTAAAAATATCCATTCACTGCCTCCACAGCCTCTGTGGCAAATAATTCCACAGATTCACCACCCGCTAACCATTATTTGGCAAAATGAAATTATTTGTGCTGAGCTTTCTTTTCGACTTTAACGTATAATTTATGTATATTGTAATGTTTTCATGTGTGTCTGAGTTTATGTGACTGTGATGTTGCTGCAAGCAAGCTTTTCTTTGTATCTGTACTTCACCATACTGGGGAGGAAACAATAAACGTGAATGAAGTTGAATTGTATGTATATGCAGCTTGATGCTTTAGACCACATTACAGCATGAAAACTGGCCCTTCAGCCCACCAACCTTTGATGATCCATTCACACCAGTTACACCATTCACACCATTCACCATGTTATCCCACTTTCTGATCCATTAGACCATATAACAATTACAGCACGGAAACAGGCCTTCTCAGCCCTTCCAGTCCGTGCTGACCATTTATTTTCCCTTAGTCCCATCTACCTGCACTCAGACCATACCCCTCCATTCCCTTCCCGTCCATATACCTATCCACTTTACTTTTAAATGTTAAAATCGATCCTGCCTCCACCACTTCTGCAGGAAGATCATTCCTCACAGCCACCACTCTCTGAGTAAAGAAGTTCCCCCTCATGTTACCCCTAAACTTCTGTCCCTTAATTCTCATGTCATGCCCTCTTGTTTGAATCTTTCCTACCCTGAATGGGAAAAGCTTATCCACGTCAACTCTGTCTATCCCTTTCATCATTTTAAAGACCTCAATCAAGTCCCCCTTAACCTTCTGGGCTCCAAAGAATAAAGACCAACCTTTCTCTGTAACTTAGTTGCTGGAACCCAGGCAACATTCTAGTAAATCTCCTCTGTACTCTCTGTACACACTAGGACCAATGTACAGAGCGGCCAATTAATTTACAAATCCACACCTGTTTGGGATTTAGGAGGAAACCGGAGCACCTGGAGGAAACCCACGAGCTCACAGGCAGAATGTGGAAAGTCAACACAGCAGCATCTGAGGTCAGGATCGAACCCGAATCCGTGGAGCTGTTTGGCAGCAACTTTACCCGCTGCCCCATTGAGTCGGCATTAACAATATTTATTTTTACATCTGCTTTTCATTAGCCAGAAATATGATTTAATAGATTAAATGTCAGATCTTGAGTTCAGATTTCTCAACTTATTTTAAAATATTAATTGTTAGTTCACTCTTCACAAAAGAACAGGCCGGCCAGCACAGTGTGATCTCAGCACAATAGGGATGTAATGTTGAGGCTCTACAAGTCGCTGGTCAGGCCACATTTGGAATGTTGTGAACAATTCTGCCACCATAGCTGAGGAAGGATGCTCTGGTTCTGAAGAGGGTCCAGAGGTTTACAAGAATGAGCCCCAGAATGAGTAGGTTAATATATGATGAGCATTTGACAGCACTGCGCCTGTACCCACTGGTGTTTAGAAGAATGAGGGGGGGATTTCATTGAAATGTACAGAATAGTGAAAGGCTTGGATAGAGTAGATGTGAAGAGGATGTTTACAATAGTAGGTGAGTCAAGGACTAGATGTCAAAGCCTCATAATTAAAGGAAGGAGATTAGGAGGTATTTCTTCAGTAGAGGGTGGTAAATGTACAATGCTTTGCCACTGGAGGCTGTGGATATGTTTAAGACTGATAGATTATTGATTAGTACGGGTGTTAGAGGTTGTGGTGAGCAGGCAGGAAAATGGGGTTAGGAGCGAGAGATAGATCAGCCTTGTTTCAATGGGGGCGTAAACTCGATGGGCCGAATGGCCTCATTCTGCTTCTGTCACTTATGTCTCAATCAACTCATGCCTCATTCTTCTGAACAACAAAAGACTCAAACCAAATGTATTTGGCCTTCAATGATAGGACAACCCTCTCCTCCAACAAATTAGCCTGGGGAATCTCTTTTAGTTTACTTTTATAATTTTTGGCTCATTCTCTCCAATTAACTTGGCATCGTGATCGGCACAGACTTCGTGGGCCGGTGGTCTGTTCCCCAGGAGCTTAACCCGCCCACTGATATCTACTATAAACCCACTAATTACCAAAATGAGCTCATAGAATTTGGAACAGGACAGCATAGGAACAGGCCTTTCAGCCACAATATATGTGCAAACATGATGCCAAGGCCACATCCATCCATCCACACATCCATCCACCCATCCCTCCATCCATCCATCCATCCATCCATCCATCCATCCATCCATCCATCCATCCTTCCATATCTAAAACTCTCATCTTGTTTGTTTCTGCACATGTGTGCCTGTGTGCGTACCCATGTGATCACGGATCGATGCCCAAACGGTACATGATAGCACCACCTTACTCACAATTCTCCTGTGGTGTGGTATATCAAGTTTCATTCAGATTGATGTTATATTTCACAAGTTATTCGCATTTTTAACTTTACAAAACACGAGTTTGAGAAACAGTTCTTCCATCTGCCTGGCAGTTAGCAGCTAGAATGTCACAATGGCAGTGCTGAGTACGGAGGTTTCACTGCATACGGAAATCGCACTGAGTCCGGAAGCCGAGCCTGTCCAAATGTCCACAAGCCGCGAGTGACTGAACTGTGAGTCCACAAGCCCTGAGGGACTAAACTGTGAGTCCACAAGATAGTGAGTGACTGAACTGTGAGTCAACAAGCCGTAAATGAACAGTGAGTTCAAAAGCCGTGAGTGAGTGAAGTGTGAGTCCAAAAGCCGTGAGTGAGTGAAATGTGAGTCCACAAGCAGTGAATGAGTGAAATGTGAGCCCATAAGCCGTGAGTGATCTGTGAGTTCACAAGCCGTGAATGAGTGAATTATTTATCCACTAGCCATGAGTGAGTGAACTGTGAGTCCACAAGTTGTGAGTGAGTGAACTATGAGTCCACAAGCCGCGAGAGTGAACTGTGAATCCAGAACCCATGATTGAACTGTGTGTCCACAAGCCGTGAGCAATAAGATTGTTAAGGGCTTGGACACACTAGAGGCAGGAAACATCTTCCCGATGTTGGGGGAGTCCAGAATTAGGGGCCACAGTTTAAGAAGAAGGAGTAAGCCATTTAGAACGGAGATGAGGAAACATTTTTTCTGACAAAGAGTGGTGAGTCTGTGGAATTCTCTGCCTCAGAGGGGGTGGTGGAGGTAGGTTCTCTGGATGCTATCAAGAGAGAGCTAGATAAGGCTCTTAAAAATAACAGAATCAGGGAATATTGGGAGATGGCAGGAACGGGGTACTGATTTGGGATGGTCAGCCATAATCACATTGAATGGCGGTGCTGGCTCGAAGGGCAAAATGGCCTACTCCTGCACCTATTGTCCATTGTCTACTGTCTATTGTCTATTGAGTAGGTGAACTGAGCTCACAAGCCCCGATTCAGTGCGTCCACAAGCCGTGAATGCATGAAATGTTAGTCCACAAGCTGTCAGTGACTGAACTGTGAGTCCACAAGCGGTCAGTGAGTCCCCAAGCCATCAGTGAATGAACTGTGAGTTCTCAGGCCATGGCTGAGTGAACTGGGCATCCACAAGCCATGGCTGACTGAACTGTGATTCCATAAGCCGTGGCTGAGTGAACTGTGAGTCCGCAAGCTGTGGCCGAGTGAATATTAGTTCCAAAAGCTATGGCCAAGTGAACCGTGAATCCACAAGCCGTGCCCAAGAGAACTGTGAGTCCACAAGCCGTGGCCGAGTGAACTGTGTCCACAAGCCGTGGCCGAGTGAACTGAGAGTCCACAAGCCGTGGCCAAGTCAACTGAGTCAACAAGCTGTGAGTGAGTGAACTGTGAGTCGACCAGCCGTTAGAGAGTGAACTGCGAGTACACAAGTCGTGAGTGAATGAACTGTGAGTCCACAAGCCATGATTGAGTGAACTGTGTGTCCCCAAGCCGTGAGTGAGTGAACAGTGAGTTCACAAGCCTTGAGTGCGTGAACTGTGAGTCCACAAGCCGTGAATGTGTGAAATGTGAGTTTGCATGCCGTAAATGAACTGTGAGTCCATGAGCCGTGAGTGAGTGAAGTGTGAGTCCAAAAACCATGAGTGTGAACTGTGAGTCCACAAGACGTGAGTGTGTGAACTGTGAGCCACAAGCCATGAGTGAGTGAACTGTGAGTCCACAAGCCACGCGTGGACTGTGTCCGCAAGCGGTGAGTGAACTGTGAGTCCACAAGCCGTGAGTGAGAGAACTGTGAGTCCGCAAGCCCTGAGTGTGTGAACTGTGAGTCCACAATCCGAGAGTGTGTGAACTGTGTCCACAAGCCACGAGTGAGTGAACTGTGAGTCCAGAAGCCATGAGTGACTGAACTGTTTGTCCACAAGCCGTGAGCAGGTGAACTGAGCCCACAAGCCGTGAGTAAGTGAACTGAGTCCACAAGCCGTGAATGCGTGAACTGTGAGTCCAGAAGCTGTCAGTGAATGAACTGTGAGTCCACAAGCGGTCAGTGAGTGAACTGCGAGTACACAAGCCACGAATTAATGAACTGTGAGTTCTCAGGCCATGGCTGAGTGAACTATGAGTCCACAAGCCATGGCTGACTGAACTGTGGCTCCAAAAGCCGTGGCTGAGTGAACTGTGAGTCTGCAAGCCATGGCCGAGTGAACATTAGTTCCAAAAGCTGTGAATGAGTGAACTGCGAGTCCACAAGACGTGGCCGAGTGAACTGTGAGTCCACAAGCCGTGAGTGAATGAAATATGGGTCCACATGAGGTGTTGAGTGAACAGAGCGTCCATAAGACGTGAGTGAGCTGTGAGTACACAAGCCGTGAGTGAGTGAACTGTGTGTCCACAAGCCGTGAGTGAACTGCGAGTCCAAAAGCCATGAGTGAGTGAACAGTGAGTCAACAAACCGTGAGAAAGTGTATTGAGCCCACAAGCCGTGAATGTTTGAACTATGAGTCCATAAGCCGTGAGTGACTGAACTGTGAGTCCACAAGCCGTCAGTTGTGAACTGTGAGTCCACAAGCCGCGAATGAATGAAATGTGAGTCCACAAGCCGTGAGTGACTGAATTGTAAGTCGCCAAGCCATGAGTGAATGCACTGTGAGTTTTCAGGCCATGGTTGAGTGAACTGTGAGTCCACAAGCCATGATTGAGTGAACTGTGAGCCTACAAGTTGTGAGTGAATGAACTGTGAGCACAGGCCGTGAGTGAGTTAACTGTGAGTCCACAAGCTGTGAGTGAATGAACTGTGAGCACAGGCCGTGAGTGAACTTTGAGTCCACAAGCCATGAGTGAACTGTGAGTCCATGAGCCATGAGTGAGTGAACTGTGTCCACAAGCTGTGAGTGAATGAATCTTGAGTTCTCAGGCCGTGGCTGAGTGAATATTAGTGTCAAAAGCTGTGGCCAATTGAACTGCGAGTCAACACGCTGTGAGTGAATAAACTAGGGGTCCACATGCCATGACTGAGTGAACTGTGAGTCCACAAGCCGTGAATGAGTGAACTGTGAGTTTTCATGCTGTAAATGGACTGAGTCCGCAAGACATGAGTGAGTGAACGGTGAGTCCACAAGCCGTGAGTGAGAGAACTGTAAGTCCGCAAGCCATGAGTGCTTGAACTGTGAGTCCACAAGCCAAGAGTGTGTGAACTGTGTCCACAAGCTGCGAGTGAGTGAACTGTGAGTCCAGAAGCCGTGAGTGACTGAACTGTTTGTCCACAAGCCGTGAGCAGGTGAACTGAGCCCACAAGCCGTGAGTGCGAGAACTGAGTCCACAAGCCGTGAATGCGTGAACTGTGAGTCCAGAAGCCATCAGTGACTGAACTGTGAGTCCACAAGCCATGAGTTAATGAACTGTGAGTTCTCAGGCCATGGCTGAGTGAACTGTGTGCGCAAGCCACGGCCGAGTGAACATTAGTTCCAAAAGCCGTGGCCGAGTGAACTGTGAGTCCACAAGCCATGGCCGAGTGAACTGTGAGTCCACAAGCCATGAGTGAGTGAACTGTGAGTCCACAAGCCATGAGTGAGTGAACTGTGAGTCCACAAGCCATGAGTGAGTGAACTGTGAGCCCACAAGCTGTGGCCGAGTGAACTGTGAGTCCACAAGCCATGGCCGAGTGAACTGTGAGTCCACAAGCCGTGAGTGAATGAAATGTGGGTCCACATGAGGTGATGAGTGAACAGAGAGTCCATAAGGCGTGAGTGAGTGGGCTGTGAGTACACAAGCTGTGAGTGAGTGAACTGTGTGTCCACAAGCCGTGAGTGAACTGCGAGTCCAAAAGCCGTGAGTGAGTGAACAGCGAGTCAACAAACCGTGAGAAAGTGTATTGAGCCCACAAGCCATGAATGCATGAACTATGAGTCTATAAGCTGTCAGTGACTGAACTGTGAGTCCACAAGCTGTCAGTCTGTGAACTGTGAGTCCACAAGCCGCAAATGAATGAAATCTGAGTCCACAAGCCGCGAGTGACTGAACTGTGAGTCGCCAAGCCACGAGTGAATGCACTGTGAGTTCCCAGGCCGTGGCTGAGTGAACTGTGAGTCCACAAGCCGTGAGTGAGTGAACTGTGAGTCCACAAGCCGTGAATGAGTGAACTGTGAGTCCACAAGTCGTGAGTGAGTGAACTGTAAGTCCATAAGCTGTGAGTGAGGTAACTGTGAGTCCACAAGCCGTGAGTGAATGAACTACGAGTCCACAAGCCGTGAGTGAACTGTGACTCCACAAGCCATGAGTGAACTGTGAGTCCATGAGCCGTGAGTGAGTGAACTGTGAGTCCATGAGCCGTGAGTGAGTGAACTGTGAGTCCATGCGCCGTGAGTGAGTGAACTGTGTCCACAAGCTGCGAGTGAATGAATCTTGAGTTTTCAGGCTGTGGCTGAGTGAACATTAGTGTCAAAAGCGGTAGCCAAGTGAACTGTGAGTCAACACCCCGTGGCCGAGTGAACTGCGAGTCCACAAGCCGTGAGTGAATAAACTAGGGGTCCACATGCCATGACTGAGTGAACTGAGAGTCCACAAGCCGTGAGTGAGTGATCAGTGAGTCCACAAGCTGGGAGTGAGTGAACAGTGAGTCCACAAGCCGTGAGTGGGTGAACTACGAGTCCACAAGTCGTGAGTGAGTGAACTGTGAGTCCACAAGCCACGAGTGAGTGAATGTGAGTCCAGAAGCTGTGAGTGAATGAACTGTGAGTTCTCAGGCCGTGGCTGAGGGAGCTGTGAGTCCACAAGCCGTGAGTGTGTGACCTGTGAGTCCACAAGCCGTCAGTGACTGAACTGTGAGTCCACATGCTGTGGCCAAGTGATCATTGAATCCAAAACTGTGGCCAAGCGAACTGTGAGTCCAAAAGCCATGGCCGAGTGATCTGTAATTCCACAAACCATGGCCGAGGGAACTGCGAGTCCACAAGCCGTGAGCAAATGAACTGGGGTCCACATGCCATGACTGAGTGAACTGAGAGTCCACAAGCAGTGAGTAAGTGAACTGCGAGTCCAAAAGCTGTGAGTTAACAGTGAGTCAATAAACCGTGAGGAAGTGTATTGAGCCCACAAGCCGTGAGTGAGTGAACTGAGTCCGTAAGCCGTGAATGTGTGAACTATGAGTCCATAAACTGTCAGTGACTGAACTGTGATCCAACAAGCCGTCAATGAGTCATCTGTGAGTCCACAAGCTGCGAATAAGTGAACTGTGAGTCCACAAGCCGCGAGTGACTGAACTGTGAGTCCCCAAGACGTGAGTGAATGCACTGTGAGTTTTCAGGCCGTGGCTGAGTGAACTGTGAGTCCTCAAGCCGTGAATGAGTGAACTGTAAGTCCAAAAGCCGTGAGTGAGTGAACTGTGCTTGTATACTCTAGAATTCAGAAGGATGAGGGGATCTTATTGAACCATAAGATTATTAAGGGTTTCGACACGCTAGAGGCAGGAAACATGTTTCCGATGTTGCAGGATTCCAGAACCAGGGGCCACTGTTTCAAAATAAGGGGTAAACATTTAGAACGGACGTGAGGAAACACTTCTTCGCACAGAGAGTTGTGAGTCTGGGGAATTCTCTGCCTCAGAGGGCGGTGGAGGCCGGTTCTCTTGATACTTTCAAGAGAGAACTAGATAGGGCTCTTAAAGATGGCGGAGTCAGGGGATATGTAGAGAAAGCAGGAACGGGGTACTGATTGGGGATGATCAGCCATGATCACATTGAATGGCGGTGCTGGCTCAAAGGGCCGAATGGCCGACTCCTGCACCAATTTCTATTGTCTATATCCAGGCAACTGTTTGGGGGCCTGTAGATCAGTCCCATTAGGGTGTTTTTACCCTTCCATTCCTTAGTTCTATCCATACTGACTCCACATCTCCTGTTTCAATGTCACCCCTTGTAAGGGACTGAACTTCATTGCTCACCAACAGAGCTACCCCACCCCCTCTGCCCACCTGTCTGTCTTTTCGATAGGGATATTCAGTTCCCAGCACAGGAAGATGAGGGATGATCTTATAGAGAGATATGAGAAGAATAAATAGGATAAATGCAGCGTATTTTACCCAGAGTAGGAGAATCAAACACCATCGAACATAGGCTTGATAAGGGGGGTGAAAGATTTAATAGGAACCTGAGGGGCAACTATTTTACACAAAAGTAGGGGTCTGGAACGAGCTGCCATGGGAGGTAGTTGAGGCAGGTACTATCACAACGTGAAAAAAACATTTAGACTGGTACATAGATAGGACGGTTTTAGAGGGATATGGGCCAAAAGCAGGCAGGTGGGACTAGTGTGGATGGGGCATCTTGGTTGGTGTGGGCAAGTTTGCTGAAGGGCTTTTTTCAAAGCTGTATGACTGAATGACTCTACGATTCAATTAAAGTAACATTGAAGCACATACTGTATAAAGGTTAGATTTAAGCTGCAAAATAAATTTACAGTGATGCAGAATTGCTTGGAATGTAACTGTACTCTGTAACAGTGACCCAGCTGTATATCTGCTGCCTCACGGCACCTGAGTTCGATCCTCACTACGGTTGCCGTCTGTGTGTAGTCTGCACGTTCACCAGAGTACAGCGGAAAGCTTTATCCCTGTGACACCGTGGGTTTCCTCCGGTGCTCCAGTTTCCTCCCACATCCCAAAGTCGTACAGGTTTGTAGGTAAATTGGCTTCTGGAAAATTGCCCCTTGTGTGCAGGATAGAACTAGTGTAAACGAGTGATCCATGGTCGACGTGAACTCAGTGGACAGAACTGCCTGTTTCCGCAGTGTTTCTCAAATCTAAACTAAAAATGAAGCTAATGGTTTTATGCTTGCATTTCAATGCTGGAGCAGCGCATTCACATGCACTGTAATGGGCATGCAGCGCAAACACTCACACACGCACATACACACACACTCACACACACACTCACACACACACACACTCATACACACACTCACAAACTCATACACTCACACATGCACACATTCACATACACACACACGTGCATTCACACACATACACACACACTCACACACACTCACACACACCGTCACACACACACGTGCCTTCACCTGCTCACACACACACACTCACTCACATGCACACACACTCACACATACACATGCATACATACACACTCACACACTCACACTAACACTCACACACATACATTCACACACTCACACACTTAGTCCTTACTTCCCAGCTGTTATCAGGCAACTTAACCGTCCTCTCACAAATTAGTCAGCGGTTCTGACCTCCCATCTACCTCATTGGAAACATTCACACTATCTATAATAACACTTTAATGGACTGTATCTTGCACTAAACTTCATTCCCTTTATCCTGCATCTGGTGACTGTGGACAGCAATAATCTGACTGGATAACATGCAACAAAAAAGCTTTCTGCTGTACCTTGGTGCACGTGACAACAAACTAAACTAAACGAGGAGATAGAACTAGTTACTGGTGATCGATGGTCGGCATGGACTCGGTGGGCCGAAGGGCCTGTTCCTTTGTATTGTTGAAACTATTGATTTGATGCTGGGGCAGCACATCGCGATGCGCACACATACACACATACATAGTACGTTCCTATAATTAGTCTGCAATAGTCTAGCTTGCATCAGAGTTCAGAAGAACATTCCCTTCTCCGGCATCTGAATCATTTAACGTTCAAGACAACGCGAGCCTTATGTGCGTGGGCATGACACAATAGATCAGGGTCAGAAACTCCGGTGGATATGACAGTCGTCACCATCGACCAGTCGTAATGCTTCCACTCTTTCCCTCCATTGTCAGCAACCTTGAGCTGCAACAATAGTAAAGCCCCAACAACCAAAATAAATGTACCATTCGAAAAATAGAACACTTTATAATTAACTGTAATTGTTCCTGAGAACAGAGATAAGGAAACTTCATGGATGGTTCATGGATTAGACGGTATTAGCTGTAAGGAGATGCTGGACATGCTTGTATTATCGTCTCTGAAGCGTAGTCGCTTGAGGGAAGACCTGGCTGAAGGATCTAAGATTATGAGAGGCTTAGAAAGGGGAGATAGTCAATATCTTTCTTGCAATGTGGAAAGGTCAAAGACTACAGAGGCTGTTGAATAGGAGCAAAGGGATCCTTCTGCAGTTGTACAGGGCCCTGGTGAGACCACACTTGGAGTACTGTGTGCAGTTTTGGTCTCCAAATTTGAGGAAGGACATTCTTGCTACTGAGAGGGTGCAGCGTAGGTTCACGAGGTTAATTCCTGGGATGGCGGGACTGTCATATGTTGAAAGAATGCAGCGACTGGGCTTGTATACACTAGAATTTAGAAGGATGAGTGGGGATCTCAGTGCAACATATAACATTATTAACAGGTTGGACACGCTAGAGGCAGGAAACGTTCCGATGTTGGGGGATTCCAGAACCAGGGTTCAAAGTTTAAGAATAAGGAGTCGGCCATTTAGATCGGAGATGAAGAGTAAATTTTACACCCGGAGAGTTGTGAATTCATGGAATTCCCTGCCGCAGAGCAGTGGAGGCTGATTCTCTGGATGCTTTCAAGAGAGAATTAGATAGAGCTCTTAGAGATAGTGGAGTCAAGGGATGTGAGGGGGAAGGCAGAAGCAGGGTGCTGATTGTGGATGGTCAGCCATGATCACAATAATAGACAAAGACAATAGACAATAGACAATAGGTGCAGGAGTAGACCATTTGGCCCTTCGAGCTAGCACCGCCATTCAATGTGATCAGGGCTGATCATCCCAAATCAATACCCCGTTCCTGCCTTCTCCCCATATCCCCTGGCTCAGCTATTTTTAAGAACCCTATCAAGCTCTCTCTTGAAAGCATCCAGAGAACCTTCGTCCACCACCCTCTGAGGCAGAGAATTCCACAGACTCACCACTCTCTGTGAGAAAAAGTGTTTCCTCGTCTCCGTTCTAAATGGCTTACTCCTCATTCTTAAACTGTGGCCCCTAGTTCTGGACTCCCCCAACATTGGGAACATGTTTCCTGCCTCTAGTCTGCCCAAGCCCTTAACAATCTTATATGTTTCAATGAACATTGATACCCTGTCATCCTTCTAAACTCCAGATGTACAAGTAAGTGGTGGTATTGGCTCGAAGGGCCGAATGGCCTACTCCTGCACATATTGTCTATTGTCTATCGTCTGTTGTCTTTAAGGTAAAAAAGTCAACGTTTATTAAAGATGTGTGGGACAGGTTTTTTATACAGAGAGCAGTGACTGCTTCGAACACTCTGCCAGGGGTGGTGGTGGGGGCAGACATGAAAGTGATGTTTAAGAGGCTTATGGATAGACACGGTTGTCCGAGAAATGGAGGAAAAGCATCACGTACAGGAAGACATGCTGGTCTTGATGTCATGTTCGGCACAGGCATCAGGTAAGAAGTGTTAGGAGCAGAATTATGCCTTTCGGCCCATCATCTACTCCACCATTTAATCATGGCTGATCTATCTCTCTCGCCTAACCCCCTTCTCCTGCCTTCTCCCCATAACCCCATAATCACTGACACCCATAGTAATCACGAATCTAACTACCTCTGCCATAACAATATCCATTGATTTGGCCTCCACAGCCTTCTGTGGCAAATAATTCCATAGATTCACCACCCTTTGACAAAATAAATTGCTCATCTCTTTCCTAAATAACTAATTTGGAGGCTATGACCTCCTGTCTTGGATTCTCCCACTAGTAGAAACATCCTCTCCAACATCCACTCTATTCAAGCCTTTCACTATTCGGAAAGTTTCAATGAGATCCTCCTTCATTCTTCTAAACTCCAGCGAGTACAGGCTTAGTGCTGTAAAATGCTCATAATATGTTCAGTCCTATGCTCATTCATATGCTCATTCCTGGAATGATTCGTGTAAACCTCCTCTGGACTCTCTCCAGCGCCAGCACACCCTTCCTCAGATATGGTGCACTGAATTGCTCACAATACTCCAAATGCTGCCTGACCAGCACCTTATAGAGCATTATATCCCTGTTTTTGTCTTCCAGCACCCTTGAAATAAATGGTAGCATTGCGTTTGGCATCTTTACTATCGATCCGACTTGCAAATTAACTTTTTGGGAATCCTGCACCAACACTCAAATCCTTTTCGGAGGGGGAACCGCTTTCTGTCGCCTCCTCCATGGAGAGGCGACTTTTTCGATGTCACCTCCCCCGCAGCGTAACAGCATGGATTGGAGCAGCTTTTCCCAGAGCCGGGCCCGATGTCACCTCCCCCGCAGCGGACACAGCATGGACTTTTCGCCGCGGAGCGGACAAGCCTTTGCCGGGGTCGCCAGAAGGGAGTGCTCCGATCGTTGGCCCGCGGACTGTTACATTCTGAAGCCGCGGTCTGCGGAGCTTCTAGACACGGGCGCGGTGTCTGGAGCCTGGGATCCCTCGTTGAGGATCTTCGGGAAAGAGCTCTGATCGCTGGCTCACGGCCAATAACAGTCTGAGGAGCTTCTGGCTGCGGGCGCGGCGTGGACTTACCATCTGTAGCCTGGGTTCCCTCACCGGGGAAGCCAGAGAAGAGCTCCGAGCGCCGGCCTGCGCCTACAACAACCTGAAGCCGCTGTCTCTGGTTGGAAAGTGCCGATTTGGAACCTCCAAGCCGCGGAGTGTGTTTGACCGTCCCGACGAGAGGGCCTGTGCATCCGGCCGCCCGTAGCGGCGATGGCTTAGGTTTATGGCCCCGACCACGGGATAGATGTTTGTGTTAAATCTTATTGTGCATTGTGTGTTCTTTTTTGATTGTACCACTGCTGGCAAATTCATTTCACTGCACTTACATGTGTTTGTGACAAAAAAAACTGATTGATTGATTAATTAAATTAAATGTAACAACTCCAAGTTTGCGGATAACACAAAGCTGGGCGGCAATGTGAGCTATAAGGAGAATACAATGAAGCTGCAGGGTGACTTGGATAGGTTGGCTGAGCGGGCAGTTGCACTAGTCACTGCCTGCCAATCTGAAAAGGACCCGTTCATTTCTACCCTTTGCTTCCTGTCTGCCAACCAGTTCTCTATCCATGTCAATACCCAAACCCCAATATCACGCGCTCTAATTTTGCATAATATTCTCTTGTGTGGGACCTTGTCAAAGGCTTTTTGTAAGTTCAAATACACCACATCCACTGACTCTCCCTTACCCATTCTACTTGTTACATCCTTAAAAACTTCCAGAAAATTAGTCAAGCATGATTTCCCCTTCATAAATCCATACTGACTTTGACTAATCCTGTCACTGCTTTCCAAATGTGCTGCAACTACAACTTTAATAATCGACTCAAGCATCTTTCCCACTACAGATGTCAGGCTAACTGGTCTATGATTCCCTGTTTTCTCTGTCCCTGCTTTCTTAAAAAGTTGGGTTATATTAGCTACTCTCCAGTCCACAGGAACTGATCCAGAGTCCATAGAACATTGGAAATTGATCACCAATCCATCCACAATTTCTAGGGCCACCTCCTTGAGTACTCTTGGATGCACACCGTCAAGCCCAAGGGATTTATCTGCCCAGTTCCAATAGTTCACCTAACACCATTACCTGACTAATGTTGATTTCCTTCAAGTTCCTCTGGTTTACCAAGGAAAGATACAAAATGCTCGAGTACCTCAGCGAGTCAGGCAGCATGTCTTGAGGACATCGATAGGCGACATTTCGGGATGAGACCCTTCTTTGAACTAATTGGAGGAGGGGTTAAAAGCTGGAAAAAAGAGAGGTGGGAGCAGGACAAAGTCTGACAAGCCTGATAGGTGGATATGGAAAAAATCACAAAGTGCTGGAGTAACGCAGCGGGTCAGCCAGCCTCCCAGGAGAACAAGGATAGGTGACGTTTCGGGCCGGGACCTTTCTTCAGATTGGCGTGAGTGGAGGAGTAAGAAATCTGGAAGTGAATAGAGGGCAGGCAAAAGCTTGGCAAGACATTGGTGGACAAAGGTGAGGCAGGTTTGATTGGTGAGCCTGGGTCAGAATGAGGTTCAAGAGTAGGGAGCTGCAGGAATCAGAGGGGGATGGGAGAGAGAGAGGAGGTCCAACTGTTCTGCTCGCCCACCATGGTCCATCTGAATGCAAATTGGTTATTACTTCTCTTTGCATTGAATGGATTATCTCAATTATATTGGAAAAAACATTGTCATTTTTCCATAGCTTTGTTTATTTCACTTCTGACGCTAGATTGTAGCTCATTTTCTAAATACTGCATAGCCAATCATTCTCTTATCTATTGCAAGGGGTAAGTTTGGATTTACTTAGAAACATAAACATAGAAAATAGGTGCAAGAGTAGGCCGTACGGCCCTTCGAGGCAGCACCGCCATTCAATATGTTCATGGCTGATCATCCAAAATCAGTACCCCATTGCTGCTTTCTCCCCATATCCCTTGATTCCCTTAACCCTAAGAGCTAAATCTACAATAACTCTCTTGAAAGCATCCAGTGAATTGGCCTCCACTGCCTTCTGTGGCAGAGAATTCCACAGATTCACAACTCACTGGTTGAAAAAGTTTTTCCTCATCTCAGTCCTAAATTGCCCACCCCTAATGTGCCTATCTCAATTAGGCATTTTTTTAGGCAACTACAGGCGACTAGTTTGACGCTACATGTTCACCGGTGGTCACCAGGAGTAGTCTCCTCAGTCGCGCAAAAAGTTGTAACGTGTTTCTGGTCGCCGCTAGATTGTCAACATGTTGAAAGATTTTCTGCGACAGTGGGTTTGACGCCAATGAGCGCAGCTTGACTTCTTCTGACGTAGGTGTTGTCATACGTTGTCACCATGATGATGTAGGTTGTTTCCGGTTTTTCGGCTACCTGCTATGACTATGACAGTGTCCGGCAGTTGCCTCAAAAATCAGCAAGCGCGACAGGCCCATTATTCTTAACTTCCGTGTCCTCTCATCTTTGTTTTTCCCCAGAGATATTTTTAGCCTTATGTTCCCTGCGATTTACAAAACCGCTCTCCCATTTGTAAGTTACTACTCGCTGCTCAGTTTTACTGCCCTCAGCTTAGTTACAACCTCCAATGTTTATTTAACTAAGCTAGCTATGCTGTGGAACATAAGCACCACGATAAATCTATTTATTGTCTCATTGGCATCCATAACTTCCCAACGTTGGCCATTTTTCCCATCATGCTACCCCAGTATGTAAACTCTTGGGTTCAACAGATTACACACTACTCATCTTTGTAAGGAAGCAACTCTATCGCTGCGCCACTGTGTCGCCTCTGTGCCGATGAGTTAAAAGACAAAGGAGTGAAAATGTGGATCATTTTTGTCCATCGGGGAGGGCAGAGTTGATGTAAATTATCTTAATTAAATTCAAGACAATCTCTGTGTCTGCATTTGATTAAAACAGCACTTCATAACATTTGATTAGATGCAGGATGAGGTACATTCACTCCCAGATTCTTGGCAGTTCTTATTCTGCACCCTGTTTCCTCTGCACAGACCCAATGTTCTGAGCTTTGCACAATCCCTTATACAGAACTGATTCAATCTTACAGATGGTAATATTTGTATGACTCATAAGCTGCCTGTGTACGATCTTACCATGTAGACAAAATATGGGATACTCTGGTCATTGTTCCACAACCTTCCAGTCAGTGATTTCGGCAGGCGTTGTACGATTTCTTTACACGGGATCCTTCTTGCTACCGGATAACTACAAAGGGTCTTTTTGAGAAATATTTTCCAATTCACACATATCATCCTGAGACATTTAGGATCCAGGAGTACAAGTGCATGGTTCCATGAAGGTCGAGACAAAGGGAGATAAGTGGTCAAAAAGGCTTTTGGCACTCTGGCCTTCATCAGTCAAAGTATCGAGAATGGAGGTTGGGAGGTTATGTTGCAGTTGTATAAGACGTTGGTGAGATCGCATTTAGGATATTATGGACAACAGACAATAGACAATAGGTGCAGGAGTAGGTCATACGGCCCTTCAAGCCAGCACTGTAATTCAATGTGATCATGGCTGATCATTCACAATCAGTATCCTGTTCCATCCTTCTCATTATATCCCCTGACTGCTATTTTCAAGAGCTTTATCTAGCTCTCTCTTGAAATTGTCCAGTGAACCGGCCTCCACCGCCCTCTGAGGCATAGAATTCCACAGACTCACAACTCTTTGTGTGAAAAAGTGCTTCCTCATCTCCGTTCTAAATGGCTTACCCCTTATTCTTAAACTGTGGCCTCTCGTTCTGGACCACCCCAACATCAGGAACATGTTTCCTGCCTCTAGCTTGTACAAACCCTCAATGATCTTATATGTTTCAATAAGATATCCTCTCATCATTCTAAATTCCAGAGTATACAAGCCCAGCCGATTCATTCTCTCAGCATATGACAGTCCCGCCATCCCGGGAATTAACCTTGTAAACCTACGCTGCACTCCTCAATAGCAAGAATGTCCTTCCTCAAATTTGGAGGCCAAAACTGAACACAATACTCCAGGTGTGGTCTCACTAGGGTCCTGTATAACTGCAGAAGGGCCCCCTTGCTCCTATACTCAACTCCTCTTGTTATGAAGGCCATTCGCTTTATTCACTACCGGCTGTGCCTGCATGCTTACTTTGACTGATGAACAAGGACCTCAAGATTCCATTTTCCCAACTTGACACCATTTAGATAATATTTTCCTTCCTGTTTTTGCTACCAAAGTGGATAACCTCACATTTATCCACATTAAGCTGCATCTGCCATGCATCTGCTCACTCCCCCAACATGTCCAAGTCACCCTGCATTCTCATAGCATCCTCTTCACAGTTCACACTGCCACCCAGCTTTGTGTCATCTGCAAATCTGCTAATGTTACCTGTAATCCCTTCATTTAAATCATTAATATATATTGTAAATAGCTGTGGTCCCAGCACCGAGCCTTGTGGTACCACACTAGTCACTGCCTGCCATTCTGAAAGGGACCCGTTAATCCCTGCTCTTTGTTTCCTGTCTGCCAACCATGTTTCTATCCATGTCAGCACTCTAACCCCAATACCATGTGCCCTAACGTTGCCCTTTAATATCCTGTGTGGGACCTTATCAAATGCTTTCTGAAAGTCCAGGTAAACTACATCCACCGGCTCTCCCTTGTCCATTTTCCTAGTTATATCCTCAAAAAATTCCAGAAGATTAGTTAAGCTTGATTTCCCCTTCATAAGTCCATGCTACTCGGCCCGATCCTGTTACTTCTATCCAAATCTGCCGCTATTTCATCTTTTATGATTGACTCCAGCATCTTCCCCACCACCAAGTCAGTTTAACAGGTCTATAATTCCCTGATTTCTCTCTCCCGCCTTCCTTAAAAACTGGGATAACATTAGCTACCCTCCAATCCACAGGAACTGATCCTGAATCTATAGAACGTTGGGAAATGATCACCAATGCATCCACGATTTCTAGAACCACCCTTAAGTACCCTGGGATGCAGACCATCAGGCCCTGGGGATTTATCAGCCTTCAGTCTCATCAGTCTACCCAACACCATTTCCTGCCCAATGTGGATTTCCTTTCATGATATTTATGTTCCATTCTGGGCACCATTTTATAGGGAAGATATTGTCATGATTGAAAGCGTTCCGAAAATATTTACAAGAATATTGCCAGGACCGGAGGGTGTGAGCTAGACGGAGAGGTTATGTAGGTTTGGTCTCTATTCCATGGAGCATAAGAGGATGAGTGCAGACCTTATAGAGGTATACAAAATCATGAGAGGAATAATAGTGAGATTAAACGAGAACTTACCAGTTCGAAGTTTGATCTTTATTTTATGAGGAGTTACGATGAGGGATTACGTGAAGAAGACCCCGCCTGGCGCTGGAACGGCATACTTCAAAGCAGCGGCATGAAAAACACAGAAACCAATAGCCGAAGTAAAATAGTAAGGCTCAAAATAGACTAGAACTACCAGATGATCATTTACATTATGAGGGTTGGGAGTGGAGGGCACGTAATCCCTCATCATAACTCCTCATAAAATAAAGATCAAACTTCGAACTGGTAAGTTCTCGTTTAATCTCACTATTTTACTTCGGAGTCACGTGAGTGACTACGTGAAGATTTTGAAGCTCTGTGTCTTTCATGTCGTAAATTCATTTCATACGACTCTGTTTAGTCAAAACAGTAGTGAGTAAATAGTATTTTTAGGACATTGTTACAATTTATGTAATAAGTCCTTTAAGCATAAAAAAGAACAATTTTTTAAAATAATAACCCCTCTATCTCAGGGGAAAATTACAAAATAAATTGATAAATGTTGTCAATGGTAACATAAATCGATAATATAAATTGATAATATAAAACAAAGCAAGCTTAAAAGAGACCCATTACTGTGTGTCCAAAACCTGGCACCGTGACAACAGGTTTATTCTAGAACTTTGAAAATCTCTTCTCTAGACCACCCTGCGGCCTCTAAAAGTTTATCGAGTGGCACGTCCTGTACCTTTGCCACGGCCGTAGCTGCCGACCTAGTGGAATGAAATTTAAACACATCAGTATCTATTCTTGCTAGACACAAACCATCCAGAAATAGTTTGAACTAAACCTATTGTATGTGGCTTTTGTGTGTTATTAATAACGCTTTCTCAGAACCTCTGAGATTTTGGTTACCTCAATGTATTGAGTTAAATGCTTAACCACACACAATGTTTCATCAATAGGATATGCTTTAAACATTACCTTCATTCCAGTTCTTCCTGGTCTGCTTTGTTTGATCAAGTCATAAACATAAAACATAATGTTATCTGCAGTCACATGCATGCAATCCAACCGTACAACTGCAAAGCTTGTACTCTTTTTGAGCTGATACCAATGCCATTAACTTTACCACCTTGAATGTTAATTTCTGCAAAGACATTGAATTAATTGGAGTCCATTGTTTAAACAAAGGGAGAACAATGCTAACATCCCAAATTCCTGTATATATGGGCTAGGGATGATTTTATTGAAATTCCTTTCATGAGTCGGGATTCTAATGGGTGAGACCCAATGAATCTCGATCTGAAATTTGTCCTAAATAGGATGACAATGCACTACGAGCACAATTAATGGCACTATACTCAAATGCTCATCAAGTGTAACCCAGCAAGGAACTGTAATACATTTGAAATGTTTGCAGTATGATAAGATATCTTTGACTGTGTACACTTCCCATTTCCTTATATGCGACTTATATTGTTTTAGTGCTATTCCTCCAAGCTGCAACTATAACATCCATGGTCCTGTCCGACAGTACAAACTCTTGCAATGGTCTGGTCAGAACCTGCAGATTAACAAATACATATGATCATGCAATGGATGAATTCCTTTTGTTACTGGTTGTGTCAACAGATTGTCGCAACTGGGAATTGTCATACATGGTTCAATAATCATATTAGCATCAATGGGAATGACTGCGTGGGCCAATCTGACACCACCAAAATTGCATTCGACAGCGTCTTGCGCTTTTTTATTGAGACATTGCCCAATGAGACAGAATGGGGAAAATCATAAAATAACAAATTCCCCAGTGTAGCGAGAAAACATCCACAGCTACTGCCGCTGGATCGTGTTCCCCAAGACACGTATTTGGGCAATTGGTGATTCAATCTAGATGCAAACAGATCAATGTCCGGCACTCCATACCGACTGACAATATTTTGAAATTTTGTGGATTAAAATCCATTCTGTATTGTCTTAAATATTTGTGATCTTTATCTGTCACAACATTGTCTCTCCCCGAGAGATAAATAGCTGAAAGCCAAATATTTTTTGCCATACACCATTGGCACATCTGGTTTACCAGATGATCACATGATATTGATCTAACACCACCCATGTGATTAATATATGCCACAGCTGTGGTATAATCTATTTGTACTTGGACATGCAAATCCTTTAATGAAGGGCAATAAGCTTTTAATACATAAAATGCTACCAAGAGCTCCAAATAATTAATACCATATGTTTGGAACAATAAATCCTCTTGGACAGCCCATCTGCCTCTACAGCTGGTCTCATTATCCGTACCCCCCCCCATCCGAGAGAACTTCGTCATTTTGCAAAAACACTACTGGCTGATGAACTAAAAGTTCTAAGCAGCTTATGGAACATTCTCAATCCATCAATGTAATTCTGATAAAGCTTCCTTAGGCAATTACATTGGCCTATCAAATGGCTTGCTCGCTGAATAAGCGCTTGAGTTTTTGCCCTTTGAAGATTTTGGTAATGTAGACGACCAAACTCTACTGTCTGGAAATGCTGCTGCCAATTTACCAATAATCTTGGCAACCTCTCGGATGGAGGGATAAGGTTTGTAAATCAGGTCTTGACACACATTTGTCAAATCCAACACTTATCCATTGGTAAAGTTACCAACATGGTAACTGAGTTAATCTCAAACCCCAGATATTCAATGGTTTGGGATTGCTGTAACTTAGATTTGTTGGATGGATCAGGAACCCAACTTCTCAAACAACTTGTAGTTACTGAGACTAATTTTCCACCTGGCTCCTGATTAGCATTGACAATTAAATGTCATCTAGATAAGCCATAACGATGTACTTTTGTGCCTAAGGCAGTGCAAATGCTGGCTTAATCCTTAAAGGCAAAGCTTGTAGTACCACAAACTGTCTCATCCATAACTTTAATTACCTATGAAATTATGGTGAATTGGGACCGAAATATGCATCTCTTCAATTTATTGTAGCCATAACCACCTGTTGATACCTGCTGTATTGCAGTGTTGAATGTGTCCATTTAAAAAAATTTTTACTGGACAATATATTTAATTGCGTGAGATCTAACATGATTGTACAACCCCATCTTCTATGGCCTGAGGAAATATTTGATACAATTGTTGTGGATCCTTTCCTGTTTCTCAATACCTCCTTCCTCACACAAATTCTTACGTCTTTGTCAATTTGAATTATTCCAAGACTATAACATGAAGAATGATCAGGTTATTGTGTCCCAATGGATCCATACCTCTTCATTATCAACATTTGGAGTCTACCACCAATCTGAGGTTCATCCAAACATCCTTCTTAAATAGGATTAAGTTTTGTACCTCCCCAACTGTTTGACGAAATTAACTCCTTACCCAAAATATGGGTGTACATTCGTTATTTTATTTAATATATGGTCCCTAGATAAGGGACGTATCAGATTTAAACTGATAAGAACAGATACCATGCTTAATCTTAGCCAAAAAGCCGAGAAACAATTTGCTGGCTGGAAATTCTTCCTTATCATACTCCTGCCTCGGCTCAAATCAAATCCCTTTTCCATATGACCAGCCTACTGGCCAACTGAAGGGTTTCATAAGACCAACAGTTTCTTCCCCTTCATCCATATGCTTAAACAGATTTTCTCCGAATCAATAACCAGGAGTTTGAACATTGCTTGTTCCTGTAAATCTTTGGATGTAAAAGAGGCCGAATGGCAATCTTCCATTTATATAATTTAACTCAAATATGTTTGCAGAATAAACCTAACATATTTTGTTTCATTCTGAACTTTAGTCATTCCACAACTTCCCAGCTTGTCTTAAAAGACAGTGATGCCAATTAGTTTGAGGATTCTTTATAATTCCAATTTTAGTATATGTGCTGCCGAAGCGAGCACATGTTTAAATGCAAATCTGCTGTTTCAACCATAAAAGCTTCTTGAGGCAGGTGAGAGACCATATAATTAACATTGGCCGCCAGGTTACCTTCCATGGCCTCACCGCCTCCACCAGGTATAGTAACTTTGTGCCCCTCAGACACACCTGGATTTGCATTGTGGTGGGTACTTCTGACCACAACACCACTTTCAGGGTCTGTCACATACAGCCATGGTACTCAAGTCTTGAACTCCGATCTGTCTCCTTGGAGAAGTTTAAACTATGCCACCGCTGTTGTGTTGTCTATTTGGAGACGGACATGTGCCCCAAAATACTTGGAACAATAAGCACGAAGTCCGTGGAATGCTGCAAGTAGCTCCAAATAGTTGATCCCGTGTGACAACAACATAGTAGCCTCAAGGGTATCCCATCTGCCTCCGCAACTAGAGGAATGATCCGTAGCTCCCCAGCCATAAGAGCTCGCATCAGTTTGCAAGTATACCACCGGATTAGCCTCAATAATAGGCTTAAACGAGTTACTAATGTGGCGCACCCACCATCGTAACTCATCCGTCGCTTCAGGCGGGCAGCTGCATTGGTCGATCATAATGACCAGCGTGCTGTCTTAACGCAGCGATCTTGGCCCTTTGCAAATTCTGATAATGCAAAGGCCCATATCGGGCTGCCGGAAACAAAGCTACAAGTTTGCCAATTACTGTAGCTGTATGACGAATCGATGGTATACCAGCGGTGATTAAACCTTGACACACCTGGGTGACCTCCTCAACCTTATTAGGTGGCATGGTGACCCTCATGCGAATAGAGTCCACCGTAAACCCCAGATAATGAATTACCTGGGAGGGGCAGAACTTTGATTTGGCTGGATGGACAATGAACCCCAGGTGCTGAAATAAATTGACTGCAGCTGCAACACCCTGTTGAGCCAATTCCAGGGTGTGGCCCACAATTAAGATATCATCTAAATAGGCCATTACTATATGATGTCGTTGTCGTAAATAGGCCATAATTGGCTTCACCAATTTAGTGAATAATCGAGGGGCTGTGATAAGCCCATTGGGCAAAGCCCTATATTGCCAGAGTTGACCCATCCAGATAAATTTCAGAAACCTCCTATAATATTTTTGAATGGATACAGTATAGTACGCATCTTGTAAATCAATGCATGCCATAAAGCAACCATGTGAAATCAATGATTTGGCTGTTTCAAAAGTGTCCATTTTGAAATGAGTATATGTTACAAAAGTATTTAAACTAGTCAGGTCAATGATGACTCGACAGCCTCCATCCTTCTTTGGTCGAGTGAATATATTGGAAACAAATTCCACGGGCTCATGAACCATTTTCTCTATCACTCCCTTCTGTTCTAGCCTCAAAATTTCCTTATAGCCTGCTGCCTGTTCTGCAGCAGACAATTTAAATGTTCGACCAGGCCTGTGCTGGGATGGAGGAATGTCCCCATTAAGAAACTCAATGCTATGACCCTGAACATTTCGTAACACATACTCATCACCAGTAATATCACCCCATGCACCCAAAAAGAACCGAAGGCGCCCACCAACATGTGAGGTTAGACAAAGAGAAAAGAGAGAACCAGACCGCCTCACCTCCGTGGTTACCGGCGGTCCTTGACACGTGTGGGTGGACGTAGAGGTGCTGGGTTGGCTTGAGGGCGCGGCGTCCTCATCTTCCACCAGGGTTTCTGCCGACCTTGTCCTAAAAAACCCCCTGGTGCTGGGGTGGAGCTGGAGGGTAGGTCCTCGTAGAGGTGCTGGCAGACCCTCGTGGTCGAACAAGCGGAGCTTTCGAGCTCGACGGCGTGGGGGCACCGTGAGGGCGCATGAGTCCCACCGTTTTGGCTTGTTCGTCAAGCTCTTTGACCCTCTTAGAGAGATCCTCGCCAAAGAGCTGACGGGGCGGTGGCAGCGGCGGTGGTTTGCACAACCCTGCAAACTTAGGGTTGAGCGCCGGGCGGATGCTGCTTTTGCGGAACCCATTGATTTCATGTTGAGTTGCGCACAATAGAGCCAGAGCATCCTCCTGGTCCAAATTTAAGTCATCCCCATCAACCGACCGCACAAAGGCGGTAATACCGGCCGTGAGGAGCTTCAGGATCTGCTGAATTTTCAGCTCCTGTTGACGGATAGCCGCACTGATGTTGCCCCATATCGGCGTATTGACCACAGGCACGTTGAGGGAGTTGCAGTTGTATGGAGCCTTGTGACGGCTCATGGCCTGAATGAGAACCTCCTCCTGGAGCTGACGGTTGTTAAGGAAGTCCACTGTGGCTGCCAATTTCGAGTTGAGGGGAAGCCCAGACGAGTGTGGGGCCGCGAACTTAGTGGCCACATCGAGAAGGCCCTCCGCTGGTAAATCTGACGGAGGTGGGATGGGATCGACCAAAACCTCCTCTTCCTGCTGCTCCAGGCTGATGATGGAAGTTGGTGAAACAGCCCTGTGCCTGTCGCTGCTGGACGCTTGCTGCTGTTGACCATGAAGCAGGAGCTCCAGCAGCCGCTCCATCTGGTCAATACGCCCTTCACCCTGAACACTCAGGTGGTCGGAGTCCTCCGGCTCTGAAAAATGGCCGGGGCCCCTATCATCGGCCCGCACCTCATCGAGGCCCACCCGGTGCCGGTAGTCGTCGCTAGCAGCCGCCGAAGCGAAACTGCGCGATTCCTGCGCGGGCGTGTTCAACCGCCTCCGTTTAGCGGGAGCGGACGCCGCTGCCACTAAGGACACTTGCGGCGTGATGTCGGCACCAGCCGCAGCCTGGATACCTAATGCCCGCGCAGGCTTGCCGGCAACCCACGTCGTGGACCTCGCCGACGCATGGTCTCGCCCACCCATCCATGGGGGGCTCGGCGACCGCGACGAGACCCGACCCAACCGACCCGTCCCGGCGTCGAGAGTTGGGGGGCGTCGACTGGACCTCACAGCCGCCCCGGGTCTCGCCCTGGAACCTGACCGCTCCTCGGCGGCAGGTAAAGCCTTAGCCCCAACAGGGTTAGGCTTCCGGGCTCCTGCCCTTCCCCTCCTCGGAGGGCTGGGTGAAAAGGGCCGTGCAGCCGCACGCACCCTTCTGCTCGAGGCCGCCAGCAAGCCTGCTGACGACCTGACTGCCATGGCAGGATCCTCCTGCTCTGGCGGCACACCACACTCCTCCTCGTCGAACTCCTCCGAGCTGTGGTGTGCTGGCGGATCCGGACCTGTAAACACAGGGCTCACCGACATTTCCGCCGCTGTCCCGGCCTGCGCTGCAGGTACCGCCGATATCACTAGCTCCGGGACTGTTGACCGGCGACCTCGTCCAGACGTTCTCCGGCCTTTAACGCTCCCATCCATGTCCTTGCTGTGAAAACAAAACACAACAAGAACCACCAACTTAAGGTAGGATACTTACCTCAGTGGTTCCCTTATGAAGGGCTGGCGAGGAGCGCGCTCCACCGCCAACCGTCGCAGCAACGCGATACGACGATATGTCGAGCATGCGCGCCAGCGGGCTCGTCACGAAGTCACTCACGTGACTCCGAAATGAAATCGAGGACCAAAGGACATATGTTCAAGGTGAAGGGGTAAAAATTTAATAGGAATCCGAGGGGTAACTTTTTCACACAGAGGGTGGTGGGCATATGGAATAAGCTGCCAGAGGAGGTCATTGAGGTTGGGACTATCCCATCATTTAAGAAACAGTTGGACAGGTATATGGATAGGACAGGTTTGGGGGGTTATGGACCAAGCGCAGGCAAGTGGGACTAGGTTAGCTGGCATATTGTTGGCCAGTGTGGGTGAGTTGGTCCAAAGGGCCTGCTTCCACACTTTATTAATCTATGACTCTATGACTCTATGACATATAAAAACATACATGTGATGTGTGAGTGTAAATAAAGATAGTTCACTTCAGTTTAGTTGATTCATTTTATTATTGTCACGCATCGAGGTACTGAAAAGCCTTTGTTTGCATTTTACCAATCAAAGAAAAGACTATACATGATTAAATCAAACCATCCACAGTGCATAGATATAGGATAAAGGCTGCAAGATTTAGTGCAAGATGAAGACTATTGAAGCTAGTTTAAACTTCTCCAAGGAGACAGATCGGAGTTCAAGACAGCTCACTAGGTGGTGAGGTCATAAGGTCATAAGTGATAGGAGTAGAATTGGGCCATTCGGCCCATCAAGTATACTCCGCCATTCAATCATGGTTTATCTATGTCACTCTCCCAACCACATTCTCCTGCCTTCTCCCTATAGACTCTGACACCCGTACTAATCAAGAATCTATCTCTGCCGTGGCTGACAAGAGAAGTTAGGGATAGAATACAACTAAAAGAAAAGATATATAACACAGCAAAGAGTAGGCGGAAGCCAGTGGATTGGGAAAATTTCATAGGACAACAGAAGGAAACAAAACAGACAATACGGTTTCAAAAGATGAAGTACGAGGGGAAGCTGGTTAGGAATGTAAAGGACAGTAATGTGAGGTTATCCACTTTGGTGGCAAAAACAAGGGGGAAGATTATTATCTCAATGGGGTTAGGTTTAGTAAGGGGGAGGTACAGCGAGACCTGGGCGTCCTTGTACACCGGCCACTGAAAGCTGGCATGCAGGTACAGCAGGTAGTGAAGAAAGCTAATGGAATGTTGGCCTTCATAATAAGGGGAATTCAGTATAGGAGTGGAGAGGTTCTTCTGCCATTGTATAGGGCTCTGGTGAGACCACATCTGGAGTATTGCGTAGAGTTTTAGTCTCCTAATTTGAGGAAGGACATCCTTGTGATTTAGGTAGTGCAGCGTAGGTTCACGAGATTGATCCCTGGGATGGCGGGACTGTCATATGAGGAAACATTGTAAAGACTAGGCTTGTATTCACTGGAGTTTAGAAGGATGAGGGGGAATCTTATAGAAACATATAAAATTATAAAAGGACTGGACAAGCAAGATGCAGGAAAAATGTTCGCAATATTGGGTGAGTCCAGAACCAGGGGGTCACAGTCTTGGAATAAAAGGGAGGCCATTTAAGACTAAGGTGAGAAAAAACTTTTTCACCCAGAGAGTTGTGAATTTGTGGAATTCCCTGCCACAGAGGGCAGTGGAGGCCAAGTGACTGGATGGATTTATGAGAGTTAGATAGAGCTCTAGGGGCTATTGGAATCAAGGGATATAGGGAGAAGGCAGGCACGGGTTATTGATTGGGGACGATCAGACTTGATCACAATGAATGGCGGTGCTGGCTCGAAGAGGCAAATGGCCTCCTCCTGCACCTATTTTCTATGTTTCTATGTTTCCATCCCTTGATTCCTTTAGCCAGAACAGCTAAATCAAACTCTCTCCTGAAAACATCCAGTGAATTGGCAGAGAATTCCATAGATTTATAACTCTCTGAGTGAAATAATATTTCCTCATCTCAGTCATAAATGGGAAGGAGGGTGGTTTGGGTGGGAATGGATGAGTTGATCAGGGAGTTACAGAGGGAATATTCCCCGCGAAAAGCAGAAAGGGGTGGGGATGGAAAGAAGTGGCCAGTAATGGGATTCCGTTGGAGGTGGCAAAAGTGTTGGAGGATTATGTGCTGTATGTGACGGCTATGGGGTGGAAGGTGGGCACAAAGGGGACTGTCCTTGTAGTGAATTTTGGGATGGGGAGCAACAGCGGAGCTGCGTGGTATTGAGGAGACGCTAGTGAGAGTCTCATCTATAATGGAAGAGGGGGGTCCCCGTATCCTTAAGAATGAGGACATCTCCGATGATCTTGCCTGGAAAACCTCATCCTGGGCGCAGATGCGGTGTAGACGGAGGAACTGGAAGTAGGGGATAGTCTTTACAGGAAGCAGGGTGGAAAGAAGTGTAGTCTAGATAGCTATGGGGGTCAGTAGGTTTGTAGAAGGCGTCGGTCAATTGTCTGTTTCCTGTCATGGAGACAGTGAGATCCTGAAACG
Source organism: Raja brachyura (assembly GCA_963514005.1). The sequence goes on from OY740790.1 coordinate 74,693,417, forward strand.
GTGGGGAGATTTCAGAGATGGTTGAAGTGAATTTGAGTGCAGGATGGAAATTATGAGTGGACGTTCATCGTGGCCGACGTCGCACAGCCGCTCCTGGGTGCCGAATTCCTGCGGGCGTTCTCCCTCGTAGTTGATGTGCGGGGCGGGTGCACGATTCCGCAATTGGCCCTCGGCCCCGCAGTCTTGCGGCCCCCGTCCCCTCCCAGAGCACAGTTCAGCGCCATCGCCGAAGTCGACGGCCCCTACGCCTCCCTCTGCACCGATTTCCCTGAGCTCCTCACTCCCCGTTTCAACGTGGCAGCCCCCAAACACAGGGTCGTACATCACATCCCCACCGTGGGCACTCCGATACACGCTCAGGCGCGCCGCCTTCCACCGGACAAACTGCGCATAGCGTGGGACGAGTTCCAGCTACTGGAGGACATGCGGATCGTCCGGCACTTGGACAGCCCATGGGCATCCCCACTACACATGGTCCCCAAAGCATCTGGTGGGTGGAGACCATGTGGGGATTATCGGCGTATGAACGCCATGACATCGGCAGACCGCTACCCGGTGCCCCACATCCAAGACATTTCTGCCCACCTCGATGGTGCTGCTTTCTTCTCGAATGTCGACCTTGTCCGGGGCTATAATCGGATTCCCGCTCACCCGAACGACGTCCCCAAAACCACAACAATCACCCCGTTCTGCTTGTTCGAGTGGCTTTTGGTTTAAAGAACGCCACACAGGCATTCCAAAGGCGTATGGACAGGGTCGGGGGGGGTCTGTCATTTGTGATCATCTACCTCGATGACATCCTGGTCGTAAGCCTCACCTTGGAGGAGCACATCGCCCACCTACGGACCCTGAACCAGCGCCTCCTCAAGCACGGCCTCGTATTCAACCCCACCAAGTGCCAGTTTGGCCTCTGTTCCATCTCCTTTTGGGGCATAGCGTCACACCTCAAGGTGCCGACTCGCAACCCTCAAAGTTCGATGCCATTCGGCAGTTTCCCCGGCCGCGCGCGTTAAGGGGTTGCAGGAGTTTGTCGGCATGGTGAATTTTTATCACCGGCAGTTGCCAACATCATGCGCCCCCTGTACCAGTGTCTCGCAGGCAAGCTGCGGGAGCTCGAATGGTCTTCAGAGGCAAACGCAGCATTCGAGGGTGCTAAGGTGACCCTGGCCAATGCAACCATGTTGTTCCACCCGCAGGCTCTCACCTTGGACGCCTCGGACACGGCTGTCAGCGGCATCCTGGAGCAGCCCTGTCCCCGGCTACAGGATGCTCCCCCCGCCCCCCATACCTGAAGCCGTCCCCGTCCCCAGCTACAGGTCGTTCTCCCCCCCCCCCCCCCATGGCCACCATCTGAAGCTGTCCCCTTCCCCCCGGCAACTGGATGCTACCCCCTCCCCACCTGAAGCCATCCCCGTCCCTGGCTACACGATGAAGGCAGTGCAGCAGTAGACAGTGGCAGTGGTAGGCCACGGCAGCGGCAGGGGTAGGCAGTGGTAGGCCACAGCAGTGTTTCTGCCCCCCCCCATCGCCCTCTACCGGCCCCCGACGGCCCCCGTCCGAATCTGCGCCCCTCCCCAGCTGCAAAATGCTCCCCCCTCCCCCACCGGCCCCCACAGCCCCTGACTGAAGCCGTCCCCCTCGCCCAGCTGCAGAACACAACAAAGATGCTATGAAAAAAATGGACTGAATAAATCTCATCATTAACATTTAAATTGTATTTTAGGAACTATTCACATTTTACATTTTAATGTGGGGTGAGGGGTGGAGGGGGGAATCAGGGGCGTCACAACGGGAACTCGTCAGCTGTGCCTGCACAGTTAGGGACTATGCGAGAGTGGAGGAATATTGCGTTGGGGGACCAGGCCTCCCATGTGACAATGGGACCCAACGGTGCCCAACAATGCTAAAACTCTCGTCTTGTTTCTGTCCGTCTGTCCGTCTGTCCATCTGTCCGTCTCTCCGTCTGTCCGTCCATCTGTCTATCTATCTGGCTATCTCTCTATCTGTGTGACATGTGATCACGCATCTATGCCAAAATGGTACGCGATAGCTCTAAAGTCTTTGCACCACATTATTCACTTTTGTCCCGTGGTCATTTGTCTAAAGTTTTGTTCAGATTGATGTTATATTTCATAAATTATTCATAATTCTTAACTTTAGAAATTCAAGTTTAAGAAAAAATGAGCAGCTAAAATCCTTGCTGGCCCAGCTTGTAACAAAGTTGCAACAAAGTTACAATTGAGGAACACAGTCCTTCCAGCAAGTTTTTAGCTGAACAGGAGGGGGAGGAGGCAATTGCATTAATTTTTAAAGTCCTCGAAGCAAAGGTGGGGGAGGCAGTTCAGGGGGATATGCCCCTGCACTGATTTGGAGGCCACGGGTGAGTGCTGGAATATGGGGGAACGGGTGATTGGCAGAATATTGCATTGGGGGGAATGGGTTGCATTGGGGGAACAGGTGAGTGATGGAATATTGCGTTGGCAAACGGGTTGCGTTGGGGGATGTGACAGGGACCCAACGGGTCCCACTTAGTCTAGTTGATGCATTAAAAATGTTATTGCCCTCAGCTGAGTTTACAACCCCCAATGTTTATTTTAACTAAACTAGCTATGCTGTAGAACATAAGCACCATGGTAAATCTATTTATTGTCTCACTAGCATCCTTAACTTCCCAAGCATGCCCATTTTCCCCTGCATGCTACCCCAGTACAAAATCTCTTGGGTTAAACAGATTTCATACTACTCATCTTTGTAAGGCAGCAACTATATCGCTGGACCACAGTCTTGCCCCTGTGCCTATCAGTTGAAAGACAAAGCGGGGACAATGTGGATCATTTTTGTCGATCGGGGAGAGCAGAGTTGGTGTAAATTATCTTCTTTAAACTCAAGCCAATCTTTGTCTGCATTTGATTAACACAGCATTTAATAAAATTTGATTAGATTCAGGATGAGGTACATTCACTCCCAGAATCTTGGCAGTTCTTATTCTCCACCGTTTCCACCATACAGACCCAATGTTCTGAGCTTTGCATAATCACTTGCAGAGAACTGATTCAATCTTAAAGATGGCAATATATGTTTTGTCTGACTCATATGCTGCCTATGTATGATCTCACCGTGTAGACATAATATGGGGCACTCTGATCATCGTTCCACAAACTTCCAGTCAGAGATCTCGGCAAGTTATATACAACTGTGTTATACAGAAGCCATTTTAATACTGGATTATACAGTATACTTCACACGCACCGTCCTGAGACATTAAAAAACATATATGTGTTGTGTGCATATAAATAAAGTTAGTTCACTTTAGTTTAGTTTAGTTTATTATCGTTATTTACCGAGGTACAGAGAAAATAGACAATAGACAATAGACAATAGACAATAGGTGCAGGAGTAGGCCATTTGGCCCATTGAGCCAGTATCGCCATTCAATGTGATCATGGCTGATCATCCCCAATCAGTACCCCGTTCCTGCCTTTTCCCCATATCTCCTGACTCTGCTATCTTTAAGAGCCCTATCCAGCTCTCTCTTTTTTTTAATAATATTTTTATTAAAAGCAGTGTACAGTAGTATAAACCGCGGCATATGACAAAATACATTTATTGTACATCTTCCATTTTTATTTTGACAAAAATGAAATAGAAAAAGAGAAAAAGAGCAAGAAAGAGAGAGAGTGAAAAAGTGACTAAATAAAAACTTACCAAAAAAAAAGACAAAAACGAAAAATAATAAAAAATAAAAAATAGACCAAAACGTCTTGATATACCTACTTCGTTTCTCACCCCACCCATCGCCCTGTCCGTAAATCGGATTAATTCCGAAGTTGTGTTGCACCATACTATGCTTGTAATGAATCAATGAAAGGAGATCATATCTTTAAAAATTGCTCTGACTTTCCTGCTAAGACGAGTCTCATATCTTCGAGATGTAGCATCTCAGACATGCTTGTGATCCGCATTTTAAGAGTTGGGGTGGATACATTTTTCCAAAATTTAAGTATGTTTTTTTGTCATTATCGGGCCATAATCGAGGAAACATCTTTGATGGCTCTGAGCAGGCGCCTGTCGTTCCAAAAATACTCAATTCTGTAAGGGGGTCCAGTTTTGTGTTTAATAGTTTTGAGAAGATTTCAAAGATTCCTTTCCAAAATTTATGGAGTTTTATGCAAGAGGTTATAGTTTATATTTTATATAGTTATATGCAAGTGTTATAGTTGCTTCTTGAGAAATACATTTGTCGCAGATAGGGGATACGTTTGGAAACATTTTGTTCAGTTTAGTTTTTGAGTAATATAGTCTGTGTAGTATTTTAAATTGGATTAGAATATGTTTTACATTAATCGAACAATTATGAGATATTTTTCCCATCTGTCTTTGGGGATTTTTGGGCTTAATTCCTGTTCCCACTCTCTTCTAATTACATCTGACGATGGAATTTCTATATTTAGAATGATATTGTACAAGTTTGATATTAAATTATTTGACTGCGTTTCTATTCATACCTTCATCTAATATATCTGGCAACAGAGTTTGGTATTCGTGGGTATATATTTTTAAATAATCTCGAATTTGAAGATATCTAAAATATTGATTACCTTTCAGACCGTATATTGATTGTAATTTCTGGAATGATAAAAGGTTTTCCATTTCGTACAAATCTCCAACCTTTTTAATTCCTAGTCTTTCCCAATGAACTTACAAAATTCTTAAGGGGTTGGATAAGCTAGATGCTGGAAGATTGTTCCCGATGTTGGGGGAGTCCAGAACAAGGGGTCACAGTCTAAGGATAAGGGGGAATTCCTTTAGGACCGAGATGAGGAAAACATTCTTTACACAGAGAGTGGTGAGTCTCTGGAATTCTCTGCCACAGAAGGTAGTTGAGGTCAGTTCATTGGCTATATTTAAGAGGGCGTTAGATGTGGCACTTGTGGCTAAAGGGATCAGGGGGTATGGAGAGAAGGCAGGTACGGGATACTGAATTGGATGATCAGCCATGATCACATTGAATGGCGGTGCAGGCTCGAAGGGCCGAATGGCCAACTCCTGCACCTATTTTTCTATGTTTCTATGTTTCTATGAATAAATATTTTATCTATAATAGATGGTTTAAACGACGGATTATTAGCTCTTGGAGAAAGAAGAGATAGATTTCTTAGTTTAAGAGTAAATGTTACTTGTCTCCAAATTCGTAAAGTACTATAAATAATCAGGTTTTATTTGTATATTGTATTCTTCAACTTTATTGGGGGGAGAAGGATCGCGCCTATGTTAAAAGGCAAACAATCCTCTCTCTCCATTACTAACCAATTTTTCCTTTGGACATAAATTATCCAGCCAGTGAATTACATTTTTAATATTCGCTGCCCAATAATAGTACAAGCAATTGGGCAGCGCCAGTCCACCAATTTCTTTAGGATTAAATGTAGTCTATGAATTCTGTGTGATTTATAATCCCAAATAAAATTGGTAATCTGGGAATCAAGTTTTTTGAAAACAATTTTAGGGAAATATATCAATATTCATTGAAATAAATAGAGAATTTGTGGTAGGAAAATCATTTTTATGGCATTTATTCTGCCTATTAGAGACATCAGAAGTGTTTTCCAGAATTGAATAAGAGCGATTGATTTAGCAGTTAAGGGCAGGAAATTTGCATTGAATAAAGAATTATATTTTCTGGTTACTTGGATACCCAGATATTTAAATTTTTCTGTAGCAATTCTGAAAGGAAATTTTAAAAGTTGTGTCGACTTTCGGGGTTTTATCGTCATGATTTCACTTTTATTCCAGTTTATTCTATATCCTGAAAAATAACCAAATTCCTCTATTAGATTTAATATATTTGGTATACTAACTTGAGATTTTGTAATGTATAATAATACATCATCTGCATATAATGATATTTTAATATTGGAATGTTTAGTATTAGAGCCGTGAATATTCGGATGTATTCTTATACTTTCCGCTAGGGCTTTATCGCAAGGGCAAATAGCAGGGGTGACAATGCGCAACCCTGTCTATTGCCCCTGGATAAGTGAAATTTCGGAGAAAGTATGTGGTTGGTCAATATTCTAGCATCAGCCTGACATATAATAATTTCATCCATTAAATAAAATTCTCTCCCATCTGAAATGTTTGCAATACTGTGAAGAGGTATTCCCATTCTACTTGGTCAAATGATTTTTCTGTATCTAGTGAAATAATTGATAAGTCTTCTTCAATTTTGAATGAATACATTATTTTAAAAAGAAGTCTCAAATTATTAAATTAATGTTTCTTGGGTATGAACCCCGTTTGATCCGCATGTATTAATTTACTAACGTATTTACTTAATCTTCGTGCCAGAGTTTTCACTAATATTTTCTGATCTGTATTTAATAATGCAATTGCTCTATATGAACTTGGATCTTCTAGATATTTATCTTTTTGGGGTATAAGTGTGATAGTTGATTCCGCTAGTGTTTCTGGTATTGTTTGTTCTTTAAACGCATATGTCTAAAGCTTATGTAAACGTGGTGAAATTACCTTGTGAAATATTTTAAAAAATTCATTACTGAACCCATCTGGTCCCGGTGTTTTACCATTCTTCAGTGAGTTTATTGTCTCTTCTATTTCTTTGATTGAAACCTGTGCTCCTAATTCCTCTTGTTCCAACGGATTAAGTGTTGGGAGATTACAGTTGTCCAGAAAGTTTATAATTTTATTGCTGTCTGTTGATGTTTTGGATGTATATAAATTTTGATAAAATTGAGCAAATCTTTTGTTAATGTCTTTAGGCAGCATTAGCAATTCGCTTTTATCTGATTTGATTTTTAGAATAGTGTGATCCTTTTTCACTTTTTTCAGCAGATGTGCCAAAAGTTTGTGTGGCTATTGTCAAATTCAAAATTTTCCTGTTTTGTAATTTGAAATAATTTAATAACTCTTGCAGATAAAATTTGGTTTAGTTTAAATTTCAATATTGCTATCTTGTTGTGTTTATCTATAGTCATTTTCTAAATCAAGTTGTCTGATTTGTTCTTCTCGTTGCAATTGTTCCGTCCTATTCTTTTTATTTTGAAAAGCTTGGTATGAAATAATAGAACCTCTAATAAACACCTTAAAAGATTCCCATAGTAGGGAGGGTGAAATGTCTGGGGTATCATTAGTCTCAAAGAAAAGTTCCATCTGTTGTTTTAAGTATATACAACCATCTGGGTTGTTTAGAATTTGGGGATTAAACCTCCGAAACGATTTTTTATTGAACATTCCTTCTACTTTTAGGAAGAAGGTTAACGGGGAATGATCAGAGATGACACTATTATGATATTTAGGATTAGTTGTAAGTGGAATAACATTAGCTACCCTCCAATCCACAGGAACTGATCCTGAGTCTATAGAACTCTATTGAGTCTATTGGAAAATTATCACCAATGCTTCCACAATTTCTAGAGTCACTTCCTTAAGTACCCTGGGATGCAGAGCATCAGGCCCTGGGGATTTATCAGCCTTCAGTCCCATCAGTCTACCCAACACCATTTCCTGCCTAATATGGATTTCCTTCAGTTCCTCTGTCACCCCAGATCCTCTGGCCACTACTATTTCAGGAAGATTGTTTGTGTCCTCCATTGTGAAGACGAATCCAAAGTACCTGTTCAACTCATCTGCCATTTCCTTGTTCCCCATAATAAATTCACCTTTTTCAGTCTTCAAGGGTCCAACTTTAGTCTTAACTAATTTTTTTCTCCTCACATACCTAAAGAAGCTTTTACTATCCTGCTTTATATTCTTGGCTAGCTTACCTTCGTACATCATCTTTTCTCCCCGTATTGCATTTTTAGTTATCTCCTGATGCTCTTCAAACATTACCCAATCCTCTTGCTTCCCGCTACGTTGTACTTCTTCTCTTTTATTTTTATACTGTCCCTAACGTCCCTTGTCAGCCACGGTTGCCCCTTACTCCCCTTGGAATCTTTCTTCTTCCTAGGAATGAACTGATCCTGCACCATCTGTATTATTCCTAGAAATACCTGCCATTTTTGTTCCACTGTCATCCTTGCTAGTGTATCTTTCTAGTCAACTTTGGCCAGCTCCTCCTCCCATAGTCCCCTTTATTCAACTGTAACACTGACACCTCCGATCTACCCTTCTCCCTCTCCAGTTGTAGATGAAACTGCCACCTAATGGCTCATTAACCTCGAGGTCCTTTGTCAAATCCAGTTCATTACATAACACTAAATCCAGAATTGCCTTCTCCCTAGTAGGCTCGAATGCAAGCTGCTCTAAGAATCCATCACAAAGGCACACTACAAAGTCCCTTTCTTAGGGTCCAGTACCAACCTGATTTTCCCAGTCTACCTGCACATTGAAATCTCCCATAACAACCACAGCATTACTTTTGCTACATGCCAATTTTAACTCCTGATTCAATTTGCACCCTTTGTCCAGGCTACTGTTTGGGGGCCTGTAGATATGTCCCAATAGGGTATTTTTACCCTTTGAATTCCTTAGTTCTATCCATACTGACTCCACATCTCCTGTTTCAATGTCGCCCCTTGCAAGGGACTGAATTTAATTCCTCACCAACTGAGCAACCCTTTTGTTTGCATGATTTTCCAGTCAAAAGCTTTTGTTTGCATGCTCTTCCAATCAAAGAAAAGACTACACATGATTATAACCAAGCCGTCCACAGTGTATAGATATAGGATAAAAGCTGCAAGCTTTAGTGCATGATAAAGTTGAGTAAAGATAGTTCAAAGATCTTCAATGAGATAGATCGGTGTTGAAGACGCTCTCCAGCTGGTGTGAGACATCCACCAGTGAGAGGATGGTTCAGTTGCTTGATAACAGCAGGAAGAAACTGTCCTTTTGGGGTGGCATGGTGGTGCAGCAGTAGAGCCAGAGACCTTGTTTCAGTCCTGATTACGGGTGCTGTCATTACGGAGTTTGTACATTCTGCCTTTGACTGTGTGTGTTTTCTCTGGGTGCTCTGGTTTCCTACCACCTTTGAAAAGCGTGCAATCTTGTCGGTTAATTGGCTTCTGTAAATTGTCCCTCATGTTCAAGGACGTCTAGGTCTCGTTGCACCTCCCCTTTTCTTGATCTGGCACCATTCAGATAATAATCTGCCTTCCTGTTCTTGCCACCAAACTGGATAACCTCACATTTATCTACAATATACTGTATCTGCCATGCGTCTCACCCAACCTATCCAAGTCACCCTGAGCCTCATAGCATCCTTCTCGCAGCTCACACTGCCTCCCAGCTTTGTCATCTGTAAACTTGGAGATGTTACATTTAATTCCTTTGTTTAAATTGTTAGTATATATTGTAAATAACAGGGGTCCCAGCACTGTGCCTGGCGGCACCTCACTAGTCACTGACTGCCATTCTGAAAAGGACCCGTTAATTCCTTCTCTTTGCTGTCTGCCTGCCAAGCAGTTCTCTATCCATGTCAATACCCTACGCTCAATACTATGTGCTCTAATTTTGCACATGAATCTCTTGTGTGGGACCTTGTCAAAGGCTTTTTGAAAGTCCAGATACACCACATGCATGGTCTCTTCCTTATCCATTCTAATTATTACATTCTCAAAAAATTCCAGAAGATTAGTCAAGCATGAGTTCCCCTTCATAAATTCATGCTGACTTTGACAAATCCTGTCACTGCATTCCAAATGCGCTGCTTTTACATCTGTACTAATTGAAAACGTTGTTTACGTGGCCACAATCAAATAAGGAGCAAATTCACATTGAAAGTGGTTGAGGACAGACAAGACCTACACCCTACCTGAGGGAAACGCTTGCAAGTGTAGTCATGACCATACCATGGAACGCCCATCAGAAGCTTCCTGGAGTCAACGCCCAGTTTGATATAGTCAAAGAGACCTGAAAGGACAAATTGGTGGGTTGGGTCCCAGTTATTTCAGTGATACGCGGCCACCGATGTTTCGCAACCTTCCCACATGTCATTGGGAATGTTAAAGGATTCAACAAATAACAAGTCAAGCGCATATGAGAAATCGCCAAAAAGTCAAAGCATCTATGATTCTTGCAGCTCGGAGTCCACGGCACATTAAAGATGATCTAAAGAGAGCAAAAGAAACAAGAATCCAATTGCACCTTGTCATTTATATTGGCTCCCATCACTGTTATATGTTTAGTTTGGAGATACAATGTGGAAACAGGCCCTTCGGTCCAACGAGTCATTGCTGAACGTCGATCAACCATTCACACTAATTTAGTTTATTATCATCACATGTACAGCAAAAAGCTTCTTTATTGCTCGCTAGCCATTCAACGAAAAGACTATATGTGATTACATGTATTATTGTAACATTTAAGAAACATTTAGACAGGTACGTGGATTGGGTAGGTTTAGAGGGATATGGGCCTCTCGCATTCCCCCAACTCAATCGTATGTATACACCCATCACCTGCAGGCAGGTGGAACAAGCTTAGATGGGGCATGTTGATCGCTATGGGCAAGTTGGGCCGAAGGGCCTGTTCCACACTATAACTCTTGCCGAATAGGAGAGGGGGGGAAGAGGGTGTGATTATGGTGCAACTGGTCCTTGATTATGCTGGTGACCTTGCTGAGGCAGCATGAAGTTCAGGTGGATATACGGAGGTCAAAGTGTTGTATATGAATGACCGAAGTATAAGAAATAAAGTGGACGAGCTTGAGGCTCAGTTAGAAATTGGCAAGTATGATGTTGTGGGAATTACAGAGCCATGGCTGCAAGAGGGCCAGGGCTGGGACTGAATATCCAAGGGTATACCTCCTATCAAAAAGACAGACAGGTGGGCAGAGGGGTGGGGTAGCACTGTTGGTGAGGAATGAAATTCAGTCCCTTGCAAGGGGTGACATTGAAACAGGAGATGTGGAGTCAGTATGGATAGAACTAAGGAATTGTAAGGGTAAAAAGAGTTTAAATTGGCATGTAGCAAAGGTAATGCTGTGGTTGTTATGGGAGATTTCAACATGCAGTTAGACTGGGAAAAATCAGGTTGGTACTGGACACCAAGAAAGGGACTTTGTAGAGTGCCTTTGTGATGGATTCTTAGAGCAGCTTGTACTGGGGGCCTAACAGGGAGAAGGCAATTCTGGATTTAGTTATTGGATTTGATAAGGGAACTTGATGTTAATGAGCCATTAGGAGGTAGTGACCATAATATGGTCAGGTTTAATCTACAATTGGAGAGGGAGAAGGGTAGGTCGGAGGTGTCATTGTGACAGTTGTAAAAAGGGGACTATGGGGCCATGAGGAAGGAGCTGGCAAAAGTTGACTGGAAAGATACCCTACCAGGGATGACAGTTCAACAACAATGGCAGGTATTTCTAGGAATAATACAAAAAGTGCAGGATCAGTTCATTCCTAGGAGGAAGAAAGATTCCATGGGGAGCAAGGGGCGACCGTGGCTAACAATGGATGTCAGGGACAGTATAAAAATAAAAGAGAAGACATAAAATGTAGCAAAGATGAGCGGGAAGCAAGAGGATTGGGTAACAATAATAATAGTAATAATAATAATAATAATACATTTATTTGTAGAGCATATTTAAAAACGACTCACGTTGACAAAAGTGCTTCACATCAGTGCAGGTACTAATTTGACACATACAATGGCAAACAGACCCAACAATACATACATAAACTGTTTACAGCGCCCCCTCAGGGGGCTCAAAGGGAGTAGAAATAGGTTTTGAGTCGTGATTTAAAGGAGCCGATGGTGGGGGTAGTTCTGATGAGGAACGGGATGCTATTCCACAGTCTAGGTGCTGCAACTGCAAAAGAGCGGTCACCCCTGAGCTTAAACCTAGACCGCGGGACAGTCAGTAGCCCCAAGTCGGCCGACCTGTCGGACTTGGAGGTAGAATGGTGGGTTGAAAGATTTTTGATATGGGGGGCAAGCCCATTAAGGGCTTTGTAAACTGAGGAGCTTGAAATTGATTCTGTACAGTACTGGAAGCCAGTGGAGAGAGGCCAGGATCGGGGTGATGTGGTCCCTTTTACGAGAACCCTTCAGAAGTCTTGCTGCGGCGTTTTGGACCAATTGAAGGTGGGGCAGGGATGATTGGCTGATGCCAGTATATAGAGAGTTGCAGTAATGAAGGCTGGAGAAGATGAATGCTTGGATGATTTTTTTCAAGGTCGTCAAATTTGAGGAATGATTTGATTTTAGCTATTGTACGAAGCTGGAAGAAACCATCTTTTACCACAGAGTTGACTTGCTTGTCAAACTTTAATGCGGTGTCAAATATCAAGCCAAGGTTTTTGACGTGCAGTTTGACTAAGGAGGTAAGGCTTCCAAGGTTGCCTGTTATCGTTTTGATGGAGTCGGAAGGGCTGAGTAGGATGACCTCAGACTTGCTCTCATTAAGTTGGAGGAAGTTCTGAGCCACCCAACATTTTAAGTCATCGAGGCAGTGCATGAAGCTGTTTAAATTAGACCGATTGTTGTGTTTCAGGGGGAGGTAGAGCTGTGTTTCATCTGCATGGCAGTGGAAAGAAATGCCATGCCTTTGGATGACTTGGCGAGGGGGAGCATAAACAGAGAGAAGAGACTGGGGCCTAGGATGGAGCTTTGTGCACCCTGCAGAAAAGGCTAGCTGAGGAAGAGAAAGAATTGCCTATGTTAGTAGAGAAACTCCTATTTTGTCAATAGGAAATGAACCAGCTCAGGGCAGTGCCATCAACACCAACCCTGTACCGGAGATGGTCAATTTGGATGTTATGGTCCACTGTAAGGTCGAGAAGGAGCAGGATTGCACAGTCGCCGGAGTCGATGGCGAGAAGTAGGTCGTTATGTACCTTCAACAAGGCACACTCTGTGCCGTGGTCGGCCCTGAAACCTGATTGGAAAGTTTCCAGGATGGAAATTTGGTGTAAGTAAGGCATTAGTTGTTCAAGAATGACCTTTTCAAGGACGTTTGAGAGGAAAGGCAGTTTGTAAATAGGTCTGTAGTTACTAGGCAAGGTGGGGTCTAGGTTAGGTTTTTTCAGGAGGGCTGGAGCACCACGTGCTTCAAACAGGTTGGAACAGTGCCAGTGGCCAGATAACTGTTGATGATAGAGAGAATACTGGGACCGACTATTCCAAAGATATCCTTCAGAAATGCAGTGGGAACAACGTCAAGGGGGCAGGTTGCAGTTTTCATAGTGGAAACAAAATTAACTTTTCTTTTCTTTTTTTAAATTTTTTTTATTAGACGTAAGTACAGGAATATGGCACCAAGGTGCCTAATATATATAGACATATTACATTTTATGTACAGCTTCTTATTTTGTCTTGTTTTTTAATAATGAAAAAGAAAAAGAGAGAATAGATAATAAAAGATAGAAAAATGTGTGATATATAGTGTGTGAAAAGGAAAAAAGTGTGAAAGAAGAAAATTGAAAAAAAAAGGATAGAAAGAAAAAGAGCAGAAAGTAAGAGCTTAAGGAGATTGTAATCTATATTCTTGACCATCCCTCACCCAATCCTGAACCAGTTAGCTTCTACGATTTTGTTGCACTATATGCTTCCAAAAAATCAACAAACGGAGACCAATTCGTTAAGAAATGGTCTGATTTATCTATTAGGAGGAATCGCATTTCCTCAAGATGTGCAGTGTCCAACATATTTGAAATCCAAATTTTAAGCGTTGGTATGGGTGTATTTTTCCAAAATGTAAGTATAAGTTTTTTTACCGTTATTAACCCATAATTTAAAAAAAAATTGAGATGAGTTCAATTTATTCCCATCTTCCATTATTCCAAATATAATCATTTCAGTATTAGGTTCCATTTTTATCTTGAATAGTTTTGTAAATATTTCAAAAGTATCACTCCAGAATTTATAAAGTTTTATGCAGGAAACAAAAGAGTATGTTATAGTTGCATTTTGGGATAGACATTTATCGCAAATGGGGGAAGTATATGGATAAAATTTATTCAATCTAGTTTTTGAATAATATAATCTATGTAAAATTTTAAATTGAATTAAATTATGTCTTACATTAATCAAACGTTTGTGCAGATATATCAAATACTTTTCCCATGTTTCCTTCGTGATTTTTATCATTAATTCTTACTCCCACTCTTCTCTAAGTGCCTCTGTCGATGGTAGGTCTATATTTAAAATACTATTATATAAATATGATATTAATTTCTGTGAGTCAGCCTTAATATTCATTGCTTCTTCCAGTGAAAGTTATGTTTTGATATCTTTGTATGTACTTCTTCATGAAGTCGCAGATCTGAAGATGTTTAAAATATTGGTTATTTTTCAGTTTAAATTTTAATTGTAATTGTTGGAATGATAACAGATTTCCCATTTCATACATATCACCAATCCTTTTAATTCCCATTCTTTCCTCGGTTTATACTCTCTAGAATTTAGGAGATTGAGAGGGGATCTTATAGAAACGTACAAAATTCTTAAGGGGTTGGACAGGCTAGATGTTGGAAGATTGTTCCCGATGTTGGGGAGGTCCAGGACAAGGGGTCACAGCTTACGGATAAGTGGGAAATCCTTTAGGACCGAGATGAGAAGGACTTTTTTCACACAGAGAGTGGTGGGTCTCTGGAACTCTCTGCCACTGAGGGTAGTTGAGGCCAGTTTTTTTGTCTATATTTAAGAGGGAGTTAGATGTGGCCCTTGTGGCTAAGGGGATCAGAGGGTATGGAGAGAAGGCAGGTATGGGATACTGAGTTGGATGATCAGCCATGATCATATCGAATGGCGGTGCAGGCTCGAAGGGCCGAATGGCCTACTTCTGCACCTAATTTCTATGTTTCCCATTGAATACATGTTTTATCAATAAGAGATGGTTTAAATGAAGGATTATTCACTATTGGCATTAACAATGATAGGTTTCTTAATTTTAAAGATAATTTTATTTTTTTCCAAATTCTTATTGTATCATGTTTAATTGGGTTATTCTTATATAGTGTGTTGTTCAGTTTTATCAGGGAGAAGAGGATTGCTCCTATATTACAGGGAGAACAGTCCTCTATGTCCATTCTTATCCATTCTGTCTGTTGGGTAGAACTGTCCAACCAATAAATTATATTCTTAATATGCACTGCCCAATAATAATACAAAAAGTTCGGAAATGACAGTACCCCAACGTCTTTTGGTTTGCACAAATGTTTTCTTTGAATTCTGTTTGATCTATAATTCCAAATAAAATTAGTAATATTAGAGTCTAGTTTTTTGGGGGGTTTTTTTGGTATATATAATGGTATAGATTGAAATAGGTATAATATTTGTGGTAAAAAGATCAGTTTTATAGCGTTTATTCTGCCTATTAATGATAACGGAAGTGTTTTCTGGAATTTAATCAAAGCGTTCAGTTTATTTAACAAAGGCATAAAATTAGCATTAAATAATGTTTGTATTTTCTGGTAATTTGAATACGCAAATACCTAAATTTTTCTATGGGAATTTTAATAGGTGTGTACATTCTTGATGTTTTAACGTCATGATTTCACTTTTATTCCAATTTATTCTATATCCAGAAAAATAACCAAATTCCTCTATTAAATTTAATATGTTTGGTATGCTCGTTTGTGAATTTGTAATGTATAAAAGTATATCATCCGCATATAATGGAATTTTATTATTTGAGTCCCTAGTGTTACATCCCTGAATATTCGGATTAATTCTTATACTTTCAGCCAGGGGTTCTATCATAAGGGAAATAGCAGAGGTGATAAAGCACATCCCTGCCTATTGCCCCTCGATAATTAAAATTTTGGAGATAACATATTAATGGCTAATATTCTTGCCGTCGGTTTATCATATAATAATTTTACCCATACAATAAAATTCTCTCCCATATTAAATATTGTACATATTAAATGTTGGCATAATCTAACTCTAATTGTCTAATTTCTTGTCCTAGCATCAGTTGTTCTGTCTTAGACTTTTTTTTTGAAAAATTTGATATGAGATTATAACTTCTCTGATAAATGCCTTTAAAGTTTCCCATAATAAAGAAGGTGAAATACCTGGTGTTTCATTAGTCTAAAAAAAAATGTCATTTGTTGTTTTAAATATTTATAACTTTGTGGGTCATTTAGAATGTGTGTGTTAAACCTCCAGAAAGATTTTTTACCCAGCATTCCGTCAAATTTTAATAGAAAAGTCAATGGAGAATGATCGGAAATAATACTGGTGTGGTGTGAAGGGTTAATTGTATATGGAGTTAATTTTGTATCCACTAAAAATAATCAATTCTTGAATAGGTTTTATGTACCGATGAGTAAAACGAATATTCCCTTCCAGTTGGATTAGCAGTTTGCCATATATCTGTTATATTAGTATTTTTTATATATGTATTTAGAAGTTCACTAGTCTTAGATTTTAAATTACCCCTCCTTTGTTTTACTGATTTGTCCAAATATGGATTTAAAACGCAATTGAAGTCCCCCCCCCTATTATTACATTTTGGTAATTAAACTCTGGTATTATATCTATAATTTTATTTAAAAATTGGGGTTTGTCAAAATTCGGAGCGTAAATATTTATCAAAGTCAGTGGGGTTGAATACATTTCTCCTGAAACTATAATATACCTTCCCTCTTTATCTGAAATAGTATTCTTTAATTTAAATGGTATACCTTTCCGAAAAATAATAGCCACACCTCTAGATTTAGAAGTAAATGAGGAATAATATGTTTGACCAATACAGTTTGCCTTTAATCTCATTGGGCAAAAATTTTACCCCTCTTAATTGGTTCATTAGCACCCCTTATATTCCAGTTGCAGAATGTAATTCCTCCATTCTTTATTTGTCTATCATCTTGCATTATATATCAGTTTGGTGTTTTTGACTCATATGGTGCAACCAAATAACTCTGGGTGCTGGGTGGTCGTCCCGAACTTTTAAATTTATGCTACATCCCCTTCTTGTATGAAACATTAATAAGAAAAAAAGGAAAGAATGTGATGTGAAATTAATTAAAAAAAAATTAAACAAATATCTTGAAGAGGAATCTTGAAGTGATTAATTAAAAAAAAAGTGATGTTAAGGTTTCTAAGAGAAGATACCTTAAAAACAAAAAGCCACCTAAGGTGGCAAAAAATTTATGGACCTCCGTTGATGTTGTCGTACATTGAGCTCCGTCCCCTTAACAGAGTCTCGTGAAAGGCTGCGAACCGTTTCATTTTTTTTCTGTTTTTTTAATAAATGTATCAAACCAGAGCAATTAAAAATAGAAAACATTCAGAAAAAGAGGAGAAAAATAAGAAACCAAAAATAAAACACAACGTATGTTCAGTTCTATAATTATATATGCCTTTTCAATTTATCTAACATTAATCTATTCTAAACTTTACCATATATATCCACCCAAAATTATTACATTATATCCCATTCGTTAATACAGGCAGGTTCCAAGGGGTTAAACAAAACCACGCATCTGGATCTTTTCCAAGTGTATGATGCTCCTGCCTCCTTCGCACACATTGTTAGTTTGTTAGTATTATTATGAACATTATAGTTAATTACTGTATATTAGTATATATCATTAATGTTAGTTAATTTCCCTTAAACTAGTTTAAATTATTTAATCAATTTTATATACACTCCCATTATCTCCTTCCCAGCTCCATTGGTTATTCATATTTGCAGCTTATATTAACAGATAATTAGTATTATTAAATTTGTTAGATTCATTGATTATTTATTATTAAGATATAGTACTTAAAGATTTTCTTAAATCAGTCGGTAATGTCTCATTCCATGTCCCTCATTAATCCCCTCATTAATTCTGTATCTTCAATGTCCCTTTGTTTATCTATAAGTTTTCCATTCAAGGTGCAACATGGACTGTATGCTCGAAAACACATTCCAGACAGATAAGCGTATCTGGTAACTGTCTGGAAAAAGATCTGTCATCTTAATTAGAGCAAAATCTTGCATTAAAAAGTTTAATCTTCATCCTGGACATCATCTTCATCCACTGTTTTCTTTACAATATCTTGTGCGTACTTAAAAGCCATTTCAGGGTCCGTGAATGAGCGTTCAGTAGCCCTATAAGTAATCTTCATTTTTGCAGGATAAACCACCCCATATCTCACTCGGGGTATTCCTTTCAGAATATTTCTTGTCTTTGTGAACAAGATCCTTTTTTGGACGACTTCAAGAGGATAATCACCGAAGAATCTAATATTATCCCAAGAATATGTAAGATTCTCCCCGTGAATAATCTTATTCAGTATATTTTCCAGTGAAGAAATGTTGAGATTTACAAGAGGGGATAGAGTAACAGGTCGGAAGCAGTCTAATTTAGAAGAATGGACCAAAGAGACATTGAGTTCACAGGTGTGAGGGGAAATATTTGTTCTAATGTTCTCAACTATACTGGTGAAAATAGTAGAGAATTATTCGCACTTGGCAGGGGACCTAGCTAAGCTGGTTCTTTGGGCGGGATATATGAGAGAGTTAATAGTACTAAATAGGACCTTGGAATTTTGAGCGTTTTTGGAAACAAGGTCGGAAAAGCATTGTGTTCTTGCAGACTTTACTGCTTCCTGGTATTTGAGAAGATTGTTTCCCAGAAATTTGAAGGAAATTTGAAGCTTATCACATTTATACTTCCGTTCTGATTTTCTGCATTCTCTTCTTAGGGCTCCTGTTTAAAGAGCAACAGAAGATAACTAAAAACACAATACTGGGAAAAAGATGAGGTATGAAGGTAACATAGAAACATAGAAAAATAGGTGCAGGAGTAGGCCATTCGGCCCTTCGAGCCTGCACCGCCATTCAATGTGATCATGGCTGATCATCCAACTCAGTATCCCGTACCTGCCTTCTCTCCATACCCCATGATCCCTTTAGCCACAAGTGCCACATCTAATGCCCTCTTAAATATAGCCAATGAACTGGCCTCAACTACCTTCTGTGGCAGAGAATTCCAGAGACTCACCACTCTCTGTGTAAAGAATGTTTTCCTCATCTCAGTCCTAAAGGAATTCCCCCTTATCCTTAGACTGTGACCCCTTGTTCTGGACTCCACCATTGGAGTCCAGAACAAGATTGGAGGGTAGCTAATGTTATCCCACTCTTTAAGACAGGCAGGAGACAGAAAACAGGGAATTATAGACCAGTTAGCCTGACATCAGTGGTGGGGAAGATGCTGGAGCCAATTATAAAAGATGAGGTAGCCGCATATTTGGATAGCAGTAAGCTGATCGGTCCGAGTCAGCATAGATTTATGAAGGGGAAATCATGTTTGACTAATCTTCTGGAATTTTTTGAGGATGTACAGTGGCTTGGAAAAGTATTCATACCCGTTGAACTATTCCACATTTTGTCACGTTACAACCACAAACGTAAATGTATTTTATTGGGATTTTATGTGTTAGACCAACATAAAGTGGCGCATAATTGTGAAGTGGAAGGAAAATGATACATGGTTTTCAAATTTTTTTACAAATAAAAAACTGAAAAGTGTGGCGTGCAAAGGTATTCAGCCCTCTTTACTCTGATACCCCTAAATAAAATCCAGTGCAACCAATTGCTTTCAGAAGTCACCTAATTAGTAAATAGAGTCCACTTGTGTGTAATCTAATCTCAGTATAAATACAGCTGTTCTGTGAAGGCCTCAGAGGTTTGTTAGAGAACATTAGTGAACGAACAGCATCATGAAGCCCAAGGAACACACCGGATAGGTCAGGGATTAAGTTGTGGAGAGGTTTAAAGCAGGGTTAGGTTATAAAAAAATATCCCAAGCTTTGAACAACTCACGGAGCACTGTTCAATCCATCATCCGAAAATGGAAAGAGTATGGCACAACTGCAAACCTACCAAGACATGGCCGTCCACCTAAACTGACAGGCCGGGCAAGGACAGCATTGATCAGAGAAACAGCCAAGAGGCCCATGGTAACTCTGGAGGAGCTGCAGAGATCCACAGCTCAGGTGGGAGAATCTGTCCACAGGACAACTATTAGTCGTGCACTCCACAAATCGGGCCTTTATGGAAGAGTGGCAAGAAGAAACCCATTGTTGAAACAAAGCCATAAGAAGTCCCATTTGCAGTTTGCCACAAGCCATGTGGGGGACACAGCAAACATGTGGAGGAACGTGCTCTGGTCTGATGAGACCAAAATTGACGTTTTTGGCTTAAATGCAAAATGCTATGTGTGGTGGAAATCACTGCACATCACCCTGAACACACCATCCCCACTGTGAAACATAGTGGTGGCAGCATCATGCTGTGGGGATGCTTTTCTTCAGCAGGGACAGGGAAGCTGGTCAGAGTTGATGGGAAGATGGATGGAGCCAAATACAAGGCAATCTTGTAAGAAAACCTTTTAGAATCTGCAAAAGACTTGAGACTGGGGCGGAGGTTCGCCATCCAGCAGGACAATGACCCTAAACCTACAGCCAGAGCTACAATGGAATGGTGTAGATCAAAGCATATTCATGTGTTCGAATGGCCCAGTCAAAGTCCAGACCTAAATCCAATTGAGAATCTCTGGCAAGATTTGAAAATTGCTGTTCACAGACGCTCTCCATCCAATCTGACTGACCTTGAGCTATTTTGCAAAGAAGAATGGGCAAAAATTTCAGTCTATTGATGTGCAAAGCTGGTAGAGACATACCCCAAAAGACTTGCAGCTGTAATTACAGCAAAAGGTGGTTCTACAAAGTATTGACTCAGGAGGGGCTGAATACTTTTCCACGCCACACTTTTCAGTTTTTTATTTGTAATCAAATTTGGAAACCATGTATCATTTTCCTTCCACTTCACAATTATGCACCACTTTGTGTTGGTCTATCACATAAAATCCCAATAAAATACATTTACATTTGTGGTTGTAACGTGACAAAATGTGGAAAAGTTCAAGGGGTATGAATACTTTTGCAAGCCACTGTAACTAGTGTCAAGTTGGAAAAAGGGGAAGTATAACGGGATTTGGGGGTCCTTGTTCCTCAGTCTATGAAAGTAAGCATGCAAGTACAGCAGGCAGTGAAGAAAGCGAATGGCATGTTGGCCTTTATAAAAAGAGGAGTTGAGTGTAGGAGCAAAGAGGTCCTTCTGCAGTTGTACAGGACCTTAGTGAGACCACACCTGGAATATTGTGTGCAGTATTGGTCCTCTAATTTGAGGAACAACATTCTTGCTATTGAGGGAGTGCAGCGTAGGTTTACAAGGTTAATTCCCGGGATGGCGGGATTGTCATAGGCTGAGAGAATGGAGCGGCTGGGCTCCTACACTCTGGAGTTGAAAAGGATAAGATGGGATCTCATTGAAACATATAAGATTGGACAAGGTATAGGCAGGAAACACGTTCCCAATGTTGGGGGAGTCCAGAACCAGGGGCCACAGTTTAAGGATAAGGGGTAAGCCATTTAGAACGGAGACGAGGAAACACTTTTTCTCACAGGGAGTTGTGAGTCTGTGGAATTCTCTGCTTCAGAGGGCGGTTCTCTGGATCCTTTCAAGAGAGAGCTAGATAGGGCTCTTAAAGATAGCGGAGTCAGGGAATATGGGGAGAAGGCAGGAACGGGGTACTGATTAGGGATGATCAGCCATGATCACACTGAATGGTGGTGCTGGCACGAATGGCCGAATGGCCTGCTCCTGCACCTATTGTCTATTGCCTATTGATTCCAAGGAAGGGAGGTTGGTTGCCATGATGGTCTGCCAAGGTCAACAACTCTCTGGAAATTCTTATGGTCTTTGATTGAAGCTGTTCCCGAAACCTGCTGTGATACATTGTTATAAAATGTTTTTTATGGCGCATCTGCAGAAGTTGGTGAGGGTTGTTGGGGGCATGCCAAAGCTTTCTAAGGAAGTAGAGGCATAGGTGTGCTTTCTTGGCCATTGCTTGATTTTCCATGTTATCCCAGTTTTGCATCCACTCCCTACACATTAGGAGCAATTCACCAAGACCAATTAAACTACAAACCCGCACGTCTTTGGCAAGTGGGAGGAAACTGGAGCATCTGGAGGAAACCCATATGGTTACTGGGAGAACGTGCAAACTCCATACAGACAGTACCCAAGGTCAGGATGGAACCCGGGTCCCTGGTGCTGTGAGGCCATTGTGCTGCCCTATATGGTTTTTATAAGAAATTCTTCTTTGTATCTGTTAAGAAGAGTAACTCAGCGGGCCAGGCAGTATCTCTGGTGACGTTTCTGGTCGGGACCCTTCTTCAGACTGATTGTTGAAGAAGGGGCAAAGTTGGAGGAGAAGTTGGGGTGGAACAATGCAGGGTGATTAATACAGAAAAAGACACAAAGTGCTGAAGTAACTCAGCCGGTCAGGCAACATGTCTGTGGATAGGTGACGTTTCAGTTTGGGATCCTTCTTCAGACTGGTTGGAGTGGGAGGATGGGGTGGGAGAAAGCTGGAAAGGAGAGGTGGGTTGGCACAAATCCTGGCAAGCAAAAGGTGTATACATACAGGTGAGTTGGAGGGATGGGGAAGGGGGGTGATTAACGGATGGACAGACAAAGGCCAGAGATGAAATGAGATAAGGTGAGATGCATGAATTGTGAGGCTAGAGGAAATGAAGGTGGAAGTGTACAAGCGGAAAGGAGGGCACAGGGACGAGAAAGAAGATTAATTCCTAAAATTATACATAATATTGTAGAATTCAATGTTCATACTATGGAGAGACAAAGAATTGTAGATGCTGGTTTACGAAAAAGGCACAAAGTGCTGGAGTAACTCAACCGGCCAGACAGCAATTCTGGAAAACATAGAAAGGTGTCGTTTCAGATCTGAACTCCTCCTGAACTCAAAACCTCACCTATCCATGTTCTCTATAGAATCTGCCTAACCCGGTGAGCTACTGCAGCACTTTGAGTCTTTCAATGTTCATACTGTTGGTTTGTAAGGTACCTGGATGGAATATGAGCTGCTGTTCCTCAAGTTTGCAAACAAAAAAATATATTTGCTTATTTTATGCAGTGAGCATCATATTGGAACACAAGACTTGAATGTTTGGCTTATTTACCTGACACAGGTAATTCATAACGGAAATGGGACGCAGATTTTATCACCATCCGGGTCAATTCATGATAATTCTGAGATCCTTTGTTCAATTTATATTCGAAATGTATATTGATTCCATCCAACTTATATTTTTTCACAAGTTTTACTGTGTCGACCATCCACAATTCCATCGTTGCGTTGTTTTTTATGTGAGCCATTTTTATATCTGCTGAAGAAAGGTAAAGAAAAGAGAGAGTTCAGACAGCTCTCCGGTCAGAATGGGCATGTTACAAGGCAGATTACAGGACAGAACTGACAGCAACAACAAGGAAGGAGGATTTAGATGGAATTTGCTCCTCAGCATTGCTTTTTAGTGTGTGGTGGGAGGCTGTGCTGGAGGCAGAGTGGATACTGGGTTTAAGAGACTTTTAGATGGGCACATGGATCTGCAGGGAGATGGATCACGTGCAGCCAGAGGAGATTTGTTTAACTTGGCATCATGTTTATCTCAGACATTGTGTTCCTGTGCTGTACTGTCCTGCATTCTGTATATGCAGTTTCTAGACCATCCCACAATGCTGCATCGATAAATTGTGTGCCTCTTACTCAGAGAACATTGAAGACCATAAAACAGTACAGTACAGGATATTTGTGCAGAACAAGATGCCAAGTTCAACTGATCACATCTGACTGCAATTGATACATATCCCTCTATTCCCTGCACTTCTTATCTAAAATCCTCTAAAACGCCACTATTGTATCTGCCTCTACCACCCCTTCTGGCCAATGCGTTCCAGACTGGGTATTGTGTAATGAGGAATGATTAATTAGCGATCTTGTTGTGCAAGGCCCTTTGGGCAACAGTGACCATAATATGGTGGAATTCTGCATTAGGATGGAGAATGACACGGTTAATTCAGAGATTAGGGACTTTAACTTGACTAAAGGAGACTTTGAAGGTATGAGATGGGAATTGGCTAGGATAGACTGACAAATTATACCTAAAGGGGTGGCAGTGGAGAAGCAATGGTGAAGATTTAAAGATCACATGGATGAACTCCAGAATTGTTCATCCCTGTCTAGCGAAAAAATAAAATGGGGAAGGCGGCTCAACCGTGGCTGACGAGGGAAGTCAGGGATAGTGTTCAAGCCAAGGAAGAGGCATATAAATTGTCCAGAAGAAGAATTGGGAGACATTTAGAACACAATAGAGGAGAACAAAGGGGTAATTAAGAGGGGGCAAAAAGAAGCTTGCAGGGCATATTGGCACATGGATTTGGGAAGAATTAAGGGATATGGAATGCATGCAGGAAGATGAGATTGATTTAACCTGTCATCATGTTTAAGAAAGAACTGCAAATTCGGTAAAAATTGAAGGCAGACAAAAAAGCTGGAGAAATTCAGCAGGTGACCATCGGTTCACCAATGATACCACCTGGCACCATGGTCGGTCTAGATATTGTGGGCAGAAAGGCCTGTTCCTGCGCTGCCATCTGTGACTATGGTTAGTTGAAGTACTGTTGAATTATGGAAAAGAACAAAAAGCGATGATAACTACAATTATGCAATAGTTATGTGAGAGGGATAATTTAGCTGAGAAGGTGTCTGAGGATCGGCTTCCACAGAAGGAGACCTTCCAGGAGGACATTCACACTTGACTTTGTGTGATAGAACATTGAGCATAGAAGAGAACAGCAAGGGAATAGACCATTTGGCAAACAATGTCTGTGCTGAACTTGATGCCAATACAAACTCTTATCTGTCTGCACATAATCCATATCCATCCATTCCCTGAATATCCATGTACCTGTCCCAAAGCCCATGACATCAGGCCCATAACCAACTCCCTGAAATGGCCAAACAAGCCATTTGAATCAGGGGTAGTTATATGACCAAGAATTGATGTTGCCCACAATAAAACCTAGAGAATAGTAAGATTGAACGAGAACTTACCAGTTCGAAGGTTGATCTTTATTTTATGAGGAGTCGAAGTGAGGGATTTCGTGAAGAGCCCGCTCGATATACTTCAAAGTAGCGGCGTGGAATCACAGAAACCAACAAAAGAAATGACTTTGCATAGTAAGATTGAAGTGACTAAGATTACCAGATGAAGGTGATTGAGGGTTGGGCGAGGAGGGCACGAAATCCCTCACTTCGACTCCTCATAAAATAAAGATCAACCTTCGAACTGGTAAGTTCTCGTTCAATCTTACTATTTCATTTCGGAGTCACGTGAGTGACTTCGTGAAGACTTCAAAGCTTCTGTGATTACACGCCCTGGACCACGTCCATGCTGACACGGCACTACCAGGGATGGATGGGAGGAACAAACTTGCTCAACAGTTCATACTGCAAAACAAGAGCAGAGTTATTAATAACAAATCAAAAACCCCTCATGCGGGGACATCTCCACGTTCTTGACCTGCATTCAGCACGGCTTCTGCGAACTGTAGAGGAGCAGCAACAGGCTTGTTATAAAAACGCTGGAACACAGCTTCATTAGCCCATCCTGCTGTGGCGAGAATTTTGGTCCATGGGCACCTCCATGACCCTCGCCGCTGACGTCGATGCAGCCCTGGTGGAATGAGACTTGAACACATTAGTGTCGATACCTGACTTACTCAAGACGACTCGAAGCCACCTGGATATCGTCTGGACTGTCACTCGATGATGAGGTCTCTTATGAGTGACAAGCAGGTATCTCTCCATTCCTCTGATGCGTGCCGTCACCTTGACATAGTGGCGGATATGTGAGGCTAACATAGCCTAGCATCTGCGGGGTATGCCGGGAACTTCAGCTGCAGCCCTGTGCACCCAGGTCTATGCTGCTTTAGTAGCTCGTCAATGAAAAAGACTACTTCTGTAGGGGTAGAAGTCATTCTGTCGACACAAAGTTTGTGTAGTGTCTGTACCCTCTGAGCTGAAGTCAGCGCTAGTAACATCACCAGCTTCATGGTGAGTTGGTCCAGTTGGAGCCCCTCCATGGGAGACCACGTCCTGAGCAGGGTTAATACGTCCCTGACATCCCAGGTGATATTATAGCGTGGTGTAGGCGGATTCATATTGAATATACCCCGCATGAGTCTGGACACTAGCCTGTTGGATCCTACCCCAAAATTGAGGTAGAATGATAGCGCACTTCTGGCGCTGTTGATGGCACTGTAACTTAAGTGTTCATCATGGTGCAACCCCGCGAGGAATTCCAGGACGTCGGTTATTGTCACGTCATCGTACGTGATGCGAGAGCGGCTGCAGTAGGCTTCCCACTTCTTAATATGCGAGCGGTATCTTCGCCTTGTGGACTCTCGACACGATGGTATCCATGGTCCGAGCCGAGAGGCCGTATTGGACTAACGGCCTGTTCAGAACCTGCAAGCCAACAAATTTAAATAGCCATGGCAGGGATGTGGCTCCCCTGAGACAGGGTGAGTAACCAATTGTGGGCAACCCTTCAAAAGGACCCAAGGTTCGTTGAGCATGTCAAAGACCACCGGATACCAAGGCTGTGTGGGCCAGTCGGGTATAATAAGGATGCCCTTGGCAGCATCTGCCTGAGTCTTTCGCAATACCCGACTGATGAGGCAAAACGGGGGGAAGGCATAGAAAAACCAATTCCCCCAGTCCAGCGAGAATGCATCTAGCACTATTGCCCCAGGATCTGGTTCCCATGAAACGTAGGTTGGTACCTGATGGTTCAACCGTGACGCAAAAAGGTCAATGTCCGGTTTACCAAATTTGGCTGTGACTTTAGAAAAATTCTCAGGATGCAACATCCATTCAAT
The DNA here is from genome assembly GCA_963514005.1 of Raja brachyura. The sequence continues at coordinate 74,720,124 of OY740790.1, forward strand.
ATTGTCATTAACTTTGCGTGACCTGGTGTCCGCCACAGTATTAAGCTCACCTGGCAAATAGGTAGCTGAAATCCAAATGTCTCTTTGAACACACCAGAGCCAAATTGAGTTAGCCAATTTGTCACACGAAACTGACCTGGTACCAGCCATATGGTTTAAGTATGCCACTACTGTGGTGTTGTCTATTTGGAGACGGACATGTGCTCCAACAAGCTTGGAACAATACGCACAAAGTCCGTGGAATGCTGCCAGCAACTCCAAATAGTTAATCCCTTGAGTCAACAACATCGTTGATTCAAGGGTGTCCCATCTGCCCCCACAACTAGAGCAATTATCCATGGCTCCCTAGCCATTGGAGCTTGCATCAGTCTGCAAATATACCACCGGATTAGCCTCCCTGATAGGCTTGAATGAGCTGCTAATGTGACACACCCATCATTGCAACTCATTTATCGCTTCGGGCAGCAGCTGCATGGATGGATCATAATGACCAGCGTTCTGTTTTAACGCAGCAATTTTTAGCTCTTTGCAAATTCTGATAATGCAAAGATCCATATCGCGCTGCCGGACACAAAGCTACAAGCTTCCCAATTATTGTAGCTGAATGCCGAATCAATGGTATATTGGTGCGGATTAAATCTTGACACACCTGGGTAACCTCCTCAATCTTGTTAATTGGAATGGTAACCCTCATGCTCATAGAGTTCACCGTGAACCCTAGGTAATTAATCACCTGGGCAGGGCAGAACTTTGATTTCTCTGGATGGACAATAAACCCTGATTGTTGAAATATATTGACAGCAGCTGCAACACCCTGTTCAGCCAATTCCAGGGTGTGGCCCACAATTAAGATATCATCTAAGTAGGCCATAACTATATGGTGTCGTTGTCTCAAATAAGCCATAATTGGTTTCACTAATTTAGTGAACAATCTAGGGGCTGTGGTGAGCCCATTAGGCAAAGCCTTGTACTGCCAGAGTTGCCCCATCCAGATGAATTTCAAAAACCTTCTGTCGTATTTCTGGATGGATACTGAATAATATGCGTGTTTCAAATCGATGCATGCCATAAAGCAACCATGAGAAATCAATGATTTGGCCGTTTCAAACGTATCCATTTTAAAATGAGTATATGTTACAAAAGTATTCAAACGGGTTAGATCAATAATGACACGACAACCTCCATCCTTCTTAGGTCTGGTGAATATATTCGAAACAAATTCAACTGGCTCATGCACCGCTCTCTCTCAAGACTTAAAAGTTCCTTGTAGCCTGCTGCCTGTTCTGCAGCAGATAATTTAAACGTTCGAGCGGGCATGTGCTGGGATGGAGGAATGTCGCCAGTAATAAACTCAATTTTATGCCCCTGAATATTCTGCAACACATACTCGTCACCAGTAACATTACCCCATGCACCCAAAAAACAACAGAAGGCGACCACCAACATGTGAAGTTAAACAAAGAGAAAAGAGAGAACCAGACCCCCTCACCCCCGTGGTTACCGGCGGTCCTCGACACGCGTGGGTGGACGTGGAGGTGCTGGGTTGGCTTGAGGGCGCGGCATCTTCGTTTTCCACCAGGGTCTCTGCCGACCCTGTCCTAAAAAAGACGCCTGGTGCTGGGTCTGATGTTGCTGTCGTTGTGGAGCTTGAGGGTGGGTCCTCGTCGAGGAACTAGCAGACCCTCGTGATCGAATGTATGGAGACTTTGAGCCTGACGGTGCGGGGGCACTCTGAGAGCGCATGATCCCCACCGTTTTGGCTTGTTCGTCAAGCTCTTTGACTCTCTTCGAGAGGTCCTCCCCAAAGAGCTGACGGGGCGGGGGCGGCGGCGGTGGTTTGCACAATCCTGCAAACTGCGGATTGAGCGCTGGGCGGATGCTGGTTTTGCGAAACCCGTTGATTTCGTGCTGGGTCACGCACAGGAGGGCCAGAGCATCTTCCTGGTCCAAATTCAGTTCGTCCCCGTCCACCGACCGCGCAAAGGCGGTAATACCGGCCGTGAGGAGCTTCAGGATCCGCTGCAATTTTACCTCTTGTTGACAGATAGCCGCACTGATGTTGCCCCATATCGGCGTATTGACCACAGGCACGTTGAGGGAGTTGCAATTGGATGGAGCCTTGTGACGGCTCATTTCCTGAATGAGGACTTCTTCCTGTAGTTGCTGGTTGTTAAGAAAGTCCACAGTGGCTGCCAGCTTTGCGTTTAAAGGAAGTCCAGATGAATGTGGGGCCGCAATTTGGTTGCCACATCCAGAAGATCCTCCGCTGGCACCTCCAACGGAGGTGGTATGGAATCCACCAAAACCTCCTCCTCCTGCTGCTCCAGGCTGATGGTAGAGGCTGGTGACGACACCCTGTGCCTGTTGCTGCCCTGCTGTAGTTGACGTTGAAGCAGGAGCTCCAGCAGCCGCTCCATACGGTCAATACGCCCTTCACCCTGAACACTCAGGTGGTCGGAGTCCTCCGGCTCTGAAAAGAAACCGGGCTCCTATCATCGGCCCGCACCTCATCGAGGCCCAGCCGGTGCCGGTAGTTGTCGCTAACAGCCGCCGAGGCGAAACTGCGCGATTCCCGCGCGGGCGTGTTCAACCGCCTCCGTTTAGCGGGAGCTGAAGCCGCTGCCACTAAGGGCACTTGCGGCGTGGTGTCGGCACCAGCCGAAGCATGGCTGCCTGAAGCCCGCGCAGGCTTGCCGGCTGCCCACATCGTGGACTTTGCCGACGCATGGTCTCGCCCACCCATCCATGGGGGGCTCGGCGACCGTGACGAGACCCGACTCAACCGACCCGTCCCGGCGTCGAGAGTCGGGGTGTGCCGGCTGGACCTCACAGCCACCCCGGGTCTCGCCCTGGAACCTGACCGCTCCTCCGTGTCAGGCAATGCCTTAGCCCTGGCAGGGTCAGGCTTCTGGGCTCCTGCCCTTCCCCTACTCGGAGGGCTGAGTGGAACGGGCCGTGCAGCCGCACGCACCCAGCTCGAGGTCGCCAGCGAGCCCGCTGACGACCTGACTGCCATGGCAGAGTCCCCCTGCTCTGGCGGCACACCACACTCCTCCTCGTCGAACTCCTCCGAGCTGTGGTGTGCTGGCGGATCTGGACCTGTAAACACAGGGCTTTCCCACATCTCCGCCTGAGTCCCGGCCTGCGTTGCAGGTACTGCCGATGGTAAAGGCCCCGGAACTGTTGACCGGCGAACTCGTCCTGACGTCCTCCGGCCCTTGGAACTCCCATCCATGTCCTTGCTGCAAGACAAAACCCACAACAAGGACCACCACTAAATGTAGGATACTTACCTCCGTGGCCCCTTCTGAAGGGCTGGCGAGGAGCGCGCTCCACCGCCAACCGTCGCAGCAACGCGGTACGACGATATGTCGAGCATGCGCGCCGGCGGGCTCTTCACGAAGTCACTCACGTGACTCCGAAATGAAATCAAAGAACTGCAGATGTTGGTTTACCAAAAAAAGGTGCAAAGTGCTGGAGTAGCTCAACTGGGCCAGGCAGCATCGCTGGAGTGCATGGATAAGTGACGTTTTGGGTTGTGACCTTTCTTCAGACTGATTGTGGTGGGTGAAAGCTGGACCAGAGGATGGGCAGGACAAACACCGTTCTTAATTAACCATTGTATCTTTATTGGTATTCACTCAATCATCTGTGGTAAAACGAGTTACCTTTCAAGAGAGGTCTAATGTTAAATGAATGGGCGATACAGTCGATCTCATCTTCCACCTCATGAGATACTACAAAAGCCAGAATATAATCTTCAACCAGTGATATTGCACCCAGTTTTGTGTAAGGTGAAATGCAAAGACCTGGAATAAAATTAGAATTTCCATCTAAATTAAGAAATAACAATTTCCTGCAATTATACAAAATTATCTGCTCTCAGGCCCTGAAAAAAAATGAAGGGGTGTTGGTGGACAGATTTAGCCTGCAGATTATGTTAGTGGTGCTTTTTGTAGAAATCCTGAATGGTAGAGCTGCTGCCTCACAACATCAGAGTCTTGGGTTCGATCCTGACCTTGCATGCTGTCATAGAAACATAGAAAATTGGTACAGGAGTACAGCATTCAGCCATCTGAGCCATCACCGCCATTCAATAAGATCATGGCTGATCATCCAAAATCAGTACCCCATTCTGGCTTTTCCCCCCCATGTCCCTTGAATCATTTAACCGAAGAACTAAATCTTACTCTTTATTTGAATAAATCCAGTGAATTGGCCTCCACTGCCTTCTGTGGCAGATAATTCTACAGATTCACAATTCTCTGGCTGAACACAGTTTTCCTCATCTCAGTCCAAAATGGCCTCCCCCTTAGTCTTAAAATACGACCACTGTTTCTGGACTCCCGAACATTGGGAATATTTTTCCTGCATCTACCCTGTCCAATCCTTTAAGAATATTTTACTTCGGAGACACGTGAGTGACTACGTGCAGAACCTGTCAGCCGCACAGCCACGTCATTACGTCTAACACATGGCGCTCTGACTGACTGGTGGCGCGTTGCTCCTCCAGCGGTAGTTTTAAAAGGGCCTCCAGGTAAGTTTCCAACTTAGTCTGCGGGCTATTTTTGTTCTGTCTTTCAGAGAGAAGGCATGGAGATGGTGAAGTCTCGTTGGGCTGCAGGGAGAACCGCTTCTGAGGACCGCCTCAGTATGGCTAGTGGGCGGCAGTCCATTTCACCGTTGAGGTCGCTGACCTTACAGCCAGCGACACCGGGCTCGGAGCCCATGGATAGCACTGTGGTCAACCTGCGGGTTGGGAAGGCCAAGTGTAAATCCAATAGGCCAGTGGACTCTGACGAGTCTGGCTGGGAGTGTTCTCCTCCCCGAGTGGGCAGCGTCGAAGGACGCCTTTCCCGCATGGAGCATCTTCTAGAGAGGATGCTCCAACAGGATGTGCCCTCCGGTCAGGAGGCATATCTAAGCGAGCGTCATGAGCTTGCAGCAGCGCCTGGTGCAGGGCTGCATGATGTGGCCCCGTCGGAAGACGGGAACACAGAGCACCAGTCATGGGCGGGGGACCGCTCGGTGCGAGACCCGCGGGATGCGGAAGTACCAACCATGCCGTCGCTGGTTGGGGAGCCTCTGGAAGAAGAGCTCGCAGCCAGTATAAACTATTTGGCTTCCCATCAGCTGCAGGAGCAGGTCATGATGGAGACGGCCATGAGCTACAATGCCCCTGGCAATTGCCCTGCCATGGTCAATAGTTCCATCTGGAGATACATAGGCAGTGGCATAAAGACCCAAGAGGTCAAACTACAGAGGATTCTGAATCTGCTGGCGTTGGGGCTGACAGCATTTGCCAGGTCGGTAGACGGCTGCACAATGTCTGAGGCTCAAAGGGGTGCAATGGCATTGTTGTGCAACACACAGATCAAAATTAATTGTTTTTGGAAGAATGCCATTCGTCCTGTTCTCAGCCCCAAGTTTGCGGGGTTGTGTAAAGCCAGTAATGTGCAGCCGCCCCATTTGCTGTTTGAGGATGACCTGCCCAGGCAGGTGAAGGATTTGGATGATGGGTCCAAGGCTGTGGGGCTACTGAGGGCTCCACCAGCAAACAGACAGCCGTTCCAACGTCAACACCCTTACACTTCGACCAGTGGACGACCTACGGAGGACACCACTTCCAATTTGAAAAATCAAAAAACGGCCGGAGGTCTTTTTTTAGGACATGGCCTAAGCCGGCCGACAGCCAAGATGCGTGGCTGGTGCACAGCAGCACCTCAACCATCAGGGAAGAGTTGTAAAAATTGTACAAGGCATTGGTAAGACCAATTCTGGAGTATGGTGTACAATTTTGGTCGCCTAATTATAGGAAGGATGTCAACAAAATAGAGAGAGTACAGAGGAGATTTACTAGAACGTTGCCTGGGTTCCAGCGACTAAGTTACAGAGAAAGGTTGAACAAGTTAGGTCTTTATTCTTTGGAGCGCAGAAGGTTAAGGGGGGACTTGATTGAGGTCTTTAAAATGATGAAAGGGATAGACAGAGTTGACGTGGATAAGCCATTGAGGGTAGGAAAGATTCAAACAAGAGGGCATGACATGAGAATTAAGGGACAGAAGTTTAGGGGTAACATGAGGGGGAACATCTTTACTCAGAGAGTGGAGGCTGTGTGGAATGATCTTCCTGCAGAAGTGGCGGAGGCAGGATCGATTGTAACATTTGAAAGTAAAGTGGATAGGTATATAGACGGGAAGGGAATGGAGGGGTATGTCTGAGTGCAGGTAGATGGGACTAGGGGAAAATAAATGGTCGGCACGGACTGGAAGGGCCGAGAAGGCCTGTTTCCGTGTTGTAATTGTTATATGGTTATATGGTTGTTATATGGTTAAGAGCATAAACTTTCAGAGGCCACCGACTACTACGGTGGTAGGTGGGTCTGGGTCTCAATGTAACATACTGGGTGAGGGATCACTGCCTGTTGGTGGTAGGTTACATTTCTTTCTGCATGAGTGGCAATGGTTAACTTCTGACTTGTTCATACTGCACAGTATAGAGGGATTTAAAATTGAATTTGCGGGCTCTCTCCCACCCATGCAACATGTTCCTACTCGCACTTTCACTAGGGCAAAGAGGGATGATTTGGAAGTTCAGACTGAAATTGAAAAATGATGTACGAAAAGAGTGATTGAAAGGACTAGTCATGAACCTCATGAATTTGTATCCAATATCTTCTCTAGGGAAAAGAAGGATGGGGGATGTCACATTATTTTGGACTCAACTCAATACCTTTGTGTAGTACAAACATTTCAAAATGGAAAGTCTAATGATGGCAAAACAGTTAATTTCCAGGGGATGTTATATGGCATGTATTGACCTTAAGGATGCTTATTATTCTGCATCTATTCACAAAGATCACAGAAAATACTTACAGTTCAAATGGATGGGGCAGCTATGGCAGTTTAAAGCGTTGCCGAATGGGTTAACCTCAGCTCCCAGGTTGTTCACCAAAATATTAAAACGTGTGCTGGCTCTGTTAAGAGAGCAGAAGCATATAGTTATGGCTTATAATATAGTTATGGCTTATTATAGGGAAAACCATGGAATTGGCTATGTTGGCAGTTTCAGCCACAAAATCACTGTTTGAACAGCTGGGATTCCTGATTCACCCTGATAAATCCAGGTTGACTCCATCCAGGGTTATGGATTATTTGGGATTTACTATTAATTCCAATCACTCGTTAATCACCTTGCCTGAGGGCAAGAGGTTGAAATTAATAGAAGCCTGCAATCAACTGAGCACTAAGCAGCTGCCTTCAATTCGACAAGTAGCTAGCTTAATTGGTAAATTGGTAGCCACATTTCCAGCTGCCAAATATGCAAATATCAGCAATTGCAAAGAGCAAAGTGCAGGCACTTAAATGCAATTCAGGCCACTTTGACAGAATCATGCAATTACCGGCTGAAGCCATTAATGAGCTGCAATGGTGGATAACCAATTAAAAAAAAAAAAAAAAAATTGAAAATCTTTATTATCATTTTCCTGAGTACTTTCATACCCAGAGGAAATGAAAAAACGTTGCTCAACCAGTGTCCATTCAGTGTGCGGTAAAAAATAAATAGAAAAAAAAAATAAAAATACATATATCATCATGGGTTCCAATCGGCAGCGGCACGACAATGGCTCTGCTTCAGTGTGTCCAGGTTGGTGGGTTGGTGCATGATACTTTCAATATTGACCATGCTTCTGGTAATATTTCAATTGAAAGCCCTGCAATTATTCTACAGACTGATGCAAGCTCATTGGGGTGGGGCGCCACTGACATCGTTACTAGCTGTGGTGGAAGGTGGAATTTGCATGATATATCGTTTCTACAGCTGCATGGTGTTAACTATCTGGAGTTGCTTGCAGCTCTGTATGGCGTAAAAGCTTATTGTACCTGACTGGCCGACTCAGCCCTGGTATCCTCTGGTCCTGAGCAGGGTTGTGGAACCGGTGTGGAAGGTTCCAAAACACAGGACATTGTTGACTAACCCGGTGTCTGGTGAAGTACATCCTCTACATGATCGGCTCAATTTGTTGATTTGCAGGTTTTAAGAAGACCGTTCCTTGGACTGGGACTAGCTGATCGCACGGTGGATGTGTTAACTGCGGCATGGAGAGGCAGTACTCAGAAACAATATGCTTCATATATCAGGAAGTGGGAACTGTTCTGTGCACAAGTTGATGTTTCCAATGAGACAGTTCATATTGTTAATGTTCTAGAGTTCCCCTCGAAATTGTACTATAATGATATGTTGAGCTATAGTGCTCTCAATAGTGCTAGAAGTGCGTTGTCTTCATACCTGCTGCGTATTCATAACACCAATTGGTGGGATCTCACCCTCTATTGTCTAAGTTCATGAGGGTAGTCTTCAACTCTAAGCCTCCTAAGCCCAGATATTTAGAAATTTGGGATGTAGGAGTGGTGTTAACTTTGCTTCGATTATGGTCCCCGCCAACTTCCCTGTCGATACTCCAACTCACGCACAAGGTGGCTATGCTAATGGCATTAGTTTCAGCTCAGAGGGTCCAGTCCTTGCATAAACTCTGTTTAGATAATATGCTCACCTTGGCTGATAGTTTCACCTTTGTTGTGTATGAGCCTATAAAGCAGAGTAGACCAGGTACCTCGGGATTGAAGATACAGTTCATGGCATATCCTTTGGATCCAAAATTATGTGTAGTAGCTTACCTCCGGCAGTACATTATCCTCACCAAGGGACTTCGGGGGTCTGAGTTAGCATTATTGATTAGCCACAGGAAACCACATAAGCAGGTCTCAACTCAGACCATTTCCAGGTGGTTAAAGCTAGTATTAATGAAAGCTGGGATTGATACTAAAATGTTCAAATCTCATTCCACCAGGTCTGCAGCAACGTCAGCGGCGAAGGCTATGGACGTCCTGCTATACCAGATATTGTTGGCTGCAGGGTGGTCCTCGGCACCAACATTTCAAACGTTTTATAATAAGCCGTTAGCCGGAATGAGCGTGTTTGCTAACTCAGTTTTAAGCTCGCGTTGATGTCCTCTCGGACAGGAGAGGAACTGTTGTTGTTTTGTTATCATTAACTACACATTAAATTTCAATTTGTTATTATGTCATGTCTCTACAGTTTGTCCATTCTCCCAGTTCCCTGGAACTGGCTGGCCATATGGAACATATTGACCAGGGAAGCACTGCTTCAACATCTGTGATTGAGGTTATCAGGCTGCTCAGTAGAGTGAGGTAGTTTGAGGTTTCCCTCAACACATGCTTAATTCTTTCAGCTCGGCTAGTAGAGTTGCCAGTTCGTTGGAAACATCATTGTCATCCTCTCTGGGATACGTAGCTACCAGCTGAAAGCCGGACTGGCATGTAGCATTTTTTATCTGATCTGCAGGATATGTAGGCTCTCAATACCAGAATTCCTAATTGAGTGGCTGGTCGAAGAGAGTGTGTTGCGCACATTTGCGACTGAAATGGGTGGCTTCAGTCAGAGAACTGCAGAGAAATTCCTGGTTCAGGGTTGCATTATGCTATTTTCCACTCTGAGGAAGGAGGCTGAGGAATTGTGGTGACTGTGACAGTGAAGTGTTGACAGGGAACTCATATTCCCACATCAAGTGGATGTTGCGCTTCAGCTCTAGTCATAAGGATCTGATTATATGTTATGAGGAAAAACTAAATAAATAAATAAATATATAAATGCAACCTCCGCGGCAAGAGAATCCAAAAATATCCGTCTGTATGGTCAATAGAGGAAACGATGGTTATCCAAGTGGAAACGGAGACATCTCACAAAGGATGAGCAGTCTGCCCAAGAACAAGAGGGGTATATTTCTAATATTTTCTCAAGGTTGAAGGAAAGTGGAGCATGCCGAATCAGGTTCGGATTTGACTAGTCTGATCATGTGTTTGGTTAACCAGTTTAAGATGGATAATTGTCTTTCAGCAACTTAGCTCATTCAGAGGATTTAGGGCCTCAATCGTTCTTGAAGATGCATTATTTTCCATATCTATTCATGAGAGGCACAGATATATCTGGTGTTTTTGATGACAAAGCCAGTGGTGGAAAGTTTAGGTAAGACTCAGGGTTTTATCAGTAGATGCCTCTTACGATATTAAAGATGAAGCGACACGAATTTTTATAGCCCCAATTTGGCCTAATCGTTCAGGGTGTCCATTGTAAAAGGCGGCTGAAAGAAGCTCCTATTTACTCGAAGTCACGAGTGATGGCTAGTTCAGCTTATTTCTCGTGTAGCTAGCTCTGCATGGTTGTATGCGTAGTTTGAGAAGAAGACACATGTGAGCTACTTTTAAACCGAAGCAGCAGAGGCAAGTTGTCTTTTATATGTACACTCTAAAGCCTAGACTCATAGTAGTGTGGAATGTGTATCAGTAAATTATTATGCAGATATTCATCTACTGTATTCCTAATGGGAGCAGTATCTTTTAAGTTGATTATGCTTTTAGCAACTGATTTCAGCACCAAGAACACAGTCTTTACTCAATCTCCGGCTCGGTCTCTGGGTCATACTTGACATGAGGGTAGCTTGTTATGGGAATGATCTCATAAAGCAAAACGGGCACGGTTGGGTACAATTTGGAGTTGACAGCATACCCACCAGATCGGAGATTGGGGCTGTTATTAGGTATACAGGTACACTGAGCTTGCTAGTACCTATGAGATGATGGATAGTTTCTTCATTGTTATTTAATAGTTTTCTCAAAAGATTGCTGATGCAGACCATCTCAACATGAATAGAGTGTGAGCAGCTAATAGCAGGTCTGAATTCAAATAATTTCAAGTCTCACTCTTCCAAGGGGGCTGGCTCATTAGCAGCCAATAGAATGGATATTCCCATTTGATCATCTTCTTGCAACAGCAGGAGGCTTACATTGTGCACTTTCAGAAGTTATAAAATTTGGTTGAATATGCCTGGATGATTGCAGATAGAATTCTGAACAGTTATTGTCTGACTCAAAGCCAATTGAGACTGTGGTCCGATTAAGAGCAATGGCCATGTATAGAAACATAGAAACATAGAAAAATAGGTGCAGGAGTAGGCCATTCGGCCCTTCGAGCCTGCACCGCCATTCAATATGATCATGGCTGATCATCCAACTCAGTATCCCGTACCAGCCTTCTCTCCATACCCCCTGATCCCTTTAGCCACAGGAGCGGCATCCAACTCCCTCTTGAATATAGCCAATGAACTGGCCTCAACGACCTTCTGTGGCAGAGAATTCCAGAGACTCACCACTCTCTGTGTAAAGAATGTTTTCCTCACCTCGGTCCTAAAGGAGTTCCACCTTATCCTTAGACTGTGACCCCTTGTTCTGGACTCCCCCTACATCGGGAACAATCTTCCTGCATCTAGCTTGTCCAACCCCTTAAGAATTTTCTGATTTTCTATAAGTTCCCCCCTCAATCGTCTAAATTCCAGTGAGTACAAGCCGAGTCTATCCAGTCTTTCTTCATATGAAAGTCCCGACATCCCAGGAATCAGTCTGGTGAACCTTCTCTGAACCCCCTCTATGGCAAGAATGTCTTTCCTCAGATTTGGAGACCAAAACTGTACGCAATACTCCAGGTGTGGTCTCACCAAAACCCTGTACAACTGCAGTAGAACCTCCCTGCCCCTACACTCAAATCCTTTTGCTATGAATGCTAGCATACCATTTGCTTTCTTCACTGCCTGCTGCACCTGCATGGCTACTTTCAATGACTGGTGTACCATGACACCCAGGTCTTGTTGCATCTCCCCTTTTCCTAATCTGCCACCATTCAGATAATAGTCTACCCTCATGTTTTTGCTACCAAAGTGGATAACTTGTGGTATGCAAGTTAGCATCATGTTATTAATAACCCATGTCTTTTCTACCATTTATGGTTTATCTGTTTAAGTGTTTCACACACAGATTGGTTTACTGCATGAAACCACAGAGCTTTGAAGGCTTCAAGTAGTCACTTACGTGACTTTGATATAAAATAGAAAGATTAAACGAAAACTACCATTTGAAGTTTGATCTTTATTTTATGAGAAGTTGAAGTGAGGGACTATGTGCCCTCTACTCCCAACCCTGTATCTCATAAAGATCATTCGGTAAGTCAAGCGTTATTAATCTTTCTATAGTTTAAGTTCGTGCAAGTGATCTGTGGTTTCATACAGTTGCTCGGAAGATTGATGTGCAATTGATGCTCAGAAGATTGACTGAAGATTTATCACGTACTCCCTCACTTCAACTTCTCATAAAATAAAGATCAAACTTCAAATGATACATTTTTGTTTAATCTCTCTATTATACTTTTTATTATATTAACTGAAGGGTGCAATATGACTCAGAGTTGACTCAGTGGAGCATGAGATAAGTTAAATATACAGTGCACGGTGACCTTTTCAAGTGAAAGTAATATTATAGTAATGTGGGTGCACAAGATGTGTTGGAAGGAACTGCAGATGCTGGTTTACAGCGAAGATAGACACAAAATGTTGCAATAACTCAGTGGTTAAGCAACATCTCTGGTCTGGGCAAAAGGAATGTGTGGTGTTTCGGGTCAAGAGCCTTCTTCAGATTGAGAGTCTGGCGCGAAGGAATCTAGAGGTATGAAAAGGCCTCTAGGAACAAATGAATGAAAGGTATGAAGAGAACAAACCAAAGCCAGTAATGATGATCAAGGAAAGGTGGAGTCCACAGTGGTCCATTGTTGAATATGGAAAAGGTGAAAACGAGTAGATGCAAACAGTGAAATTCAGGAGGATGACAGTGAAATTAGGACAACTAGGTTGGGGGAGGGACGGAGTGAGAGGGAATGCAAGGGTTACTTGAAATGAGAGAAATAAATATTCATACCGCTGGGTTGTAGGCTGGGTTTGGCACTGAAGGTGGTGGGTATATGGAACAAGCTGACAGATGTGGCGACTGAGGCAGGTACGATATAAACATTTAAAAGGCATTTGGACATGTACATGGATAGGATAGGGTGAGAGGGATATGGGTCTAATACAGGCAGGTGGGACTAGTGTAGAAGTGGTACTTTGGTCGGCATTGTCAAGTTGGGCCTGTTTCCATGCTGTATGACTCTGTGACTGTACATGACCTTAAATGCAGAGAAGGGGAGGTGCATGAATGTGCTTACATGTTGAACACTAAAAGGTTCAGAAACTAGGCTAAGAACATGTTGAATCCAGAAGGAATGTATTAATGAAAGGAAAAAAGTTACTTTGCTGGAGGAACTCAGCAGGTCAGGTAGCATTTGTGGAGAAAAATGGCCCAGCAATGTTTCAGGTCAAGGTTTCAAGGTCAAAATCAGTTTATTGTCACATGTACCAATTAAGGTACAGTGAAATTTGAATTACCATACAGCCATATTTTTTAAAATGGCAACAAGACACAACTACATAAAAGTTAACATAAACATCCACTACTGCGGATTTTCCACATTCCTCACTGTGATGGAAGGCAATAAAGTCCAAACATCTTCCTTTTTATTCACCTGCAATCGGGGCAGTCAAACCGTCCGCAGACGGGGCGATAAAAGCCGACGTTGGGGCGATCGGAGCTTCTGCGTCGGGGCAATCGAAGCTCATGCGTTCGGGCAGTTGAAGTGACTGTGTCGGGGCAATCAAAGCTCGTTCAGCTTGGAGCTCCCTCTCTAGCCAGGGACCGTGGGTTCCTTGATGTTAAAGTCCGCAGGCTCCCGCGGTTGGAGGTCCAAAGTCGATCCCCAACAGAGATCGCCAGCTCTACGATGGAAAGTCCCGCAGGCTCTCGCAGTTCGAGCTCATTGAATTCGGTCTCCAGCAAAGGCCGCCAGCGCCTCAATGTTGGGCCGCAGTGCGGACGGAGATACGATACGGAAAAAATATTTGCATCTCCGTTTGTTAAAGTTCGCTTGAAGCATTGCTTGAAATCTTGAGTATTGCACTTGCACTGCTGTCTGATCTGTTTAGCACACGTTCGTTTACAAATGCTGGGTTGTCAGAGAGTGAAGGATCTATCAAGCTAGCAGAGAATTCCTATTCTTACTGCACTAGTGAGCATCCCAGGACAGCAACAAGAAGTGTAGAAGTTTTAAAGAAGGAACTGCAGATGCTGGAGAATCGAGGGTTACACAAAAAGCTGGAGAAACTCAGCGGGTGCAGCAACATCTAAGGTGCGAAGGAGATAGGCGACGTTTCGGGTCGAGACCCTTCTTCAGACCCTTCTTCAGTCTGAAGAAGGGTCTCGACCCGAAACGTCGCCTATCTCCTTCGCTCCTTAGATGCTGCTGCACCCGCTGAGTTTCTCCAGCTTTTTGTGTAACCCAAGAAGTGTAGAAGGTCTAGCAGCATTAGGAAGTGCTCTTTGTAGGCTGTTGAGTAGGCACAAACTTCTGTTTCAAATCAAGTTTTCAGCTGTAGTTTGCTCCTTGGCTGTCGTTCAGCTTAATTTTCTATTTCTCAACGTGATCTGAACTTGAAGCAGCAGTTTCAGATAGTAAATTCAGTTATATTTCACTTCATACCCAACATTGAAGCACTCCAGCGCCTCCATAAGCAGCACAGCACATCTTGTAAGTCGGGTTGGGCTGTTATCATCAGATTATTGAGCTCTGTGAAGTCGTGCGTTGGACGATGCTTTGGTGGATCTGTAATAAATGTAGATGGATTTATCTTTGTACAGTGATGAAAGGTAAGTTATGGATTAGCCAGAAGGGTAACCTCATAGTGTCCTAAATGTGCCTGGGTCAGATATCGGGTCTGTCTGGTGTTCAGAAGGGCAGCAACACAGTGCGTGGAGTATACGGCCACTGGTTGGTGAAGCATAATATTGGCTGGAATTTGAGTACACATCGGGTACCCCTGAGCCAAATGGACCCAGATGGACGCAATAGTAGGCAACTGGCTGACGTATGTCGCCGTGGTATTGTGTAAGCACCACTGATGCACAATGTTGTATAATTGTAACATAGAGCTGGAAAGGACAGTCGTATAGTGGTCGTCCAATAGTGGGGGCTGTTGCCAGTGCCTTTTTAAAATTAAGGAATGACTCTTCCTTCTTGAGGTGTAAGGTCGAAATTCGACGGTGCTGTGGAAGAGGCAAGTGGTGATAATAGCTTAGTGTAGACCGCAACATCTGGTATCCATTGTCGGCAGAAATTCACCAATCTCAAAAAGGTCCTCATCTGTTTAGGGGTAGAAGGGCATGGGTGGTTTATGATGGGCTACACATGAGAGGGGGCCAGTGCCCTTTTGGTAGCACTGAGAATAATGCCCAGAAATGTTACTTGTTTCTGTCCCTTGATCACTTTTCGCTTAGGTAACTCACAGCCCCAACTATGGAGAGCTTTTAGCAGTGCGATAGTGTATTTTTCATTTTCAGTTGCTCCAGTACTTGCAAGGAGGAGATTGTCCAAATATTGTATAACCATTGATCTATGAGGTAGATGAATGGTCTGTAGTTGTTCCCCCAACACCCAGGAGAATATGGTAGGTGAATGGATGAAGCCCTATGGTAAGCATGTCAAAGTATATTGTTGACCCTTGTAGGTAAATGCAAAATGGTATGCAAGGGTACGGCATTCAAGATGGCGCGGCCCTGTCCAGTCGCCGTCGTGGCAGTTCTGCGGAAACTGTGCGTAGTTTTACTTTTCACGTTCCTTTTTAACTTATTTCTAAGTTCCAACTCCCTAGTACTAACAAAGTATGAGAGGGAAACTCTCTTAAACCTAAACACTAGCGGAAACTGAGACTTTTTAAACGCTGTACTTACCGATCCAGCGTGGCCAACAGAGATCAACAGAGAGCAACGCGGCAACAACAATGGGAGCACGGGGGGGAATTCGGAATAGGCTGAGAGCCCAAGCCTTTTGTCCTCCTTTGCCCAGCATTCTTCTGGCAAACGTCCAGTCCGTGGAAAACAAGCTGGATGACCTCAGGGCGAGGGTCAGATTCCAGCTGGAGGTAAGGGACTACAACATCTTCTGCCCGACCAAAACATGGCTGACCTCGCTGATTCCGGATCAGGTAATCTGCCCAACCGAGTCGTTCATGCTGACAGAACAGAAGAATCTGGGAGTCTGCTTCATAACCAATAACAACTGGTGCAACCCAGGAAATATCAAGATGCTTTCCCGTTCCTGCTCGCCAGACCTGGAGCATCTGACGATCTCATGCCGCCAATTCTACCTTCCCCAGGAGTTTGGCTCTGTGATCGTCACGGCCGTCTACATCCCACCTCATGTGGACACCGACGTGGCACTATCGGCCCTACACGATGTGCTATGTGGACACCAAAACAAGAACCCGGATGTAAGTATACTGATTGTAACTCTCCCTCTCCCGCATGTGAAATAAAGATCGACTTTACTTTGGAGTCATGTGAGTGACTACGTGAAGAAGGCCGTCAGCCCGCATGCGCATCATTACTTCTAACGCATTGCGCATCGACTGACTGGCAGGTGCGTTGCTCCTTCCAGCGGTAAGTTTAAAATCCTCAGGTAAATGTTTAAACTTTCTCTGACGTCGTTTCTCGTGGTTCTAAATATTCTTACTTACAGAACAAGTTTGAACCGTATGGAGAAAATGTCCAAGGTGAAGTCCAGACGGGCCGCGGGGAAGCCAGCTACGGAAGACCGTGGGAGTGCGGGTAGTGGGCGGCCCTCGATTTCGCCTTCCGAGTCGCTGGCGGTGGAGCCAGCGGCTTCAGACTTGGTGCTGATTGATAGCACCTTGGCAACCCTGCTTGGGCAGAAAGCCACAAAAACGTCTGTTAGGCCCGTTGACTCGGATGTGTCAGGGCAGGAGAGTTTCCCTCCTTCAATGGGTAGCGTCTTCGGACGTCTAACCCACATGGAGCACCTGATGGAGAGGTTGCTCCATAATACTATGCTCCAACAAACTGAGTTATATCAGCGCGGGTCTCCTCACGAGGCACGAAGGGGAAGTGCCAGCAATGGCATCAAAATTTGCTATCCCATCACAAACAGGGGAACCACTGGATGAGGACTTAGCCGTGAGTATCAATTACCTGGCCTCGCACCAGCTCCAAGAACTGGCTATGGAGGAAACTACTAACAAGTATCACACACCAGCCAACTGTGCTTCATTGAATGTGCCGGCCATAAATCACTCTACCTGGGGTTACATTGAAGGGGGCGTCAGAGCCCAGGAGGTGAAGCTACAGAAAATATTAAAGTTGCTCGTCTCGGGCATCGCGGCCTTTGCCAGGTCGGTGGATGGGGGGCCCGCTGTCTGATGTTCAGCAGGACGCCATGGCATTAATGTGCAAAGCACATTTCGAAATCAATTGTCTATGGAAAAATGCCATCCGTCCTGCCCTGAACCCCAAATCCGCAGCACTGAGTAAGGCCAGCAACGTTCAACCACCGAATTTCCTGTTCGGCGATGATCTGCTGAAGCAGGTCAGGGAGCTGGATGAGGCTAAAACAGTCGGGCTAATGAAAGTCCCATCAACCCCCAAGGTTTCATCATTCCGGCAGCAGCACCTCTACGCTCCCTTCAACACCAGACGGTTCACCGAAATTGGTGCGAAAGCCAAACAATTGGCACAGAGGTCTTTTTTAGGCCAAGGCTCAAGCCAACCCACATCCAAGATGCGTGGTTGGCACCCTCCAGCAGTGCTACCCAACAAACCACGGGGACGGAAACAAACACCATTCCACCGGTAACCATTGAGGTAGGTGAGTCTGGTTCTTTACGGAACATATTGCGTACCAATCAGCTACAAGTTGGGGGAGATTACAATGAATTAATGGCGTTGGATAACATCAGATCCGTTTATACTGCACAGTATACAAGGCTTCCAAATTGAATTCCTTCTCAATTCCCTTCCACCCACACAGCATACACCGAACCGCACATATGTTCTTTCACAACAGGAAAGTTTGGATGCACAAGCTGAAATTGAAGCATTATACAAAAAGGGGGTAATTGAGATGTGTGTCATGAATCTCACCAATTTGTGTCTAATACATGTACAAAGCAAAAGAAGAATGGAGGATGCCTAATCATTCTTGACTTGACTGAACTTAACTCCTTTGTGCAGTATAAACATTTCAAAATGGAAAACTTTGTTACTGCCAAGCAACTGGTTTCCAAGGGATGTTATATGTCATGCATTGACCTTAAAGATGCATACTATTCGGTGCCCATTCATGGGGATCATCAGAGATATTTGAAGTTTAGCTGGATGGGACAACTGTGGCAGTTTAAAGCAATTGCCTAGTGAGTCAACTTCAGCCCCCAGATTAATGACAAAATCATTAAAACCGGTCCTGCTGCTACTCCGGGCTCAGAATCATATTGTGATGGCATACTTGGATGACTTCTTAATCATAGGAAAAACCATGAAATTAGCTCAATTATCGGTTTCAGCTACTAAACTCATGTTTAAGAGATTGGGGTTTCTCATCCATCTAGTTGTCCAAATTGATACCATCTAGAGGAATTGATTATTTGGGATTTACCATTAACTCAATTCACATATCTGTGACTCTGTCTTGGGGCAAGCGGTTAGAATTAATAGAAGCCTGTAACAATCTCATTGTTAAGAAGCAGCATTCTAATTGACATGTAACTAGTATAATTGGCAAACTAGTGGCTGCTTTTCCAGCTGCACAGTTCGGACCTTTGCACTATAAAAATTTACAACGTGCAAAGGAGCAGGCACTTGTATTCCATGCAGGTCACTTCGGTAGACCTATATGGTTACCAGCTGAAGCCATTGCTGAGTTACAATGGTGGGTAACGAATATTTGGCATTGCTCCAGTAAAATTTTGGTCGACACACCATCAGTTATTTTACAAACTGATGCTAGTGCTCTAGGATGGGGAGCTACAAATACCATCTCTAGCTGCGGTGGTAGATGGAATGAGCAGGAGTCATTAATTCTTCAGTCACATGGTATTAACTACTTAGAGTTGTTGGAGCACTCTATGGGCTGGAGGCTTATTGTGGAAATATGCATCATGTGCATGTTCAACTTCAGATTGACAACACTACAGCAGTGGCATACGTTAATCACATGGGTGGAATCAAGTCAGTATCTTGTTATAAATTGGCTAACCTTATCTGGCACTGGTGTACTACGAGAAACATTTGGGGTTCAGCTATCTACTTACCAGGTAGATACAACATGGTGGCGGACACCAGATCACGGATATTCAACGACAACACAGAATGGATGTTGAATCATGAAGTGTTTAATGACATTGTCACTCGGCATGGCATACCGGAAATTGATTTGTTTGCATCCAGACTAAATCACCAGTTACCAAAATATCTTTCATGGGAACCAGACCCAGGGGCAGTGGTGGTAGATGCATTGTCGCTACACTGGGCTGGAATGTTTTGTATGTATTTCCCCTATTTTGCCTCATCAGTCGGTGTTTGGCTAAGATCAAGCAAGACACCGTCTCTGGCATTTTAGTAGTACCTGACTGGCCTACACAGCCTTGGTTCCTACTTGTCCTAGGAATGATAACACAGCCTTTTATGGCTGTCCCCAAAAGCAAAAATCTGCTGGTTCACCCTGTGACTGGGGAGAACCATCCACTACATGACCAAATTCGTTTATTGGTTTACAGATTCTGAGGAGACCGTACCTGGGGCTCGGACTATCAGGTCGTACGGTGGATGTGATCACTGCGGCCTGGAGGGATAGTACTAAGAAACAGTACATCTCCCATATCAAGAAATGGGAGATGTTCTGTTCAATCTCAAACATATCATAGGACACGGCACGCATAGCGGACGTGCTGGAGTTCCGCTCAAGACTATATTTTGATCAAAAACTGAGTGCTATAACTGAGTGCTTTATAGTGCTATAAACAGTGCCAGGAGTGCATTATTGTCATACTTATTGCTGGGAATGGAACACCACTCTGTTGGGTCTCACCCTTTGATAACCAGGTTTATGAAGGGTATTTTTAACTCTACTCCCCCCAGACCCCGGAATACACAGATATGGGATGTGAGCGTGGTGCTCACGCTGCTTTGCCAGTGGGCTCCAGCTTCATCCCTGTCGTTGACCAAACTTACTCTTAAGGTGGTCATGCTCATGGCGCTGGTAACAATGCAACGGGTCCAAACATTGCACTGCGACTGGACAGCATGGTATTGGCTGTGTATAATATAACTTTTTTTTTGTTTATGATTTAATCAAGCAGAGCAGACCAGGAGTGTCAGGGCTCAAACTAGTTTTAATGGCATACCCCATGGACCTACGCTTGTGTGTAGTTACACACATACTGCAGTACATCAAGGTCACCAATGAGCCTCAGAGGCTCCGAATTATCTGTGTTCATAAGTTACAAAAAAACTCATAATAAGGTGTCAGTGCAGTCCATTTCGAGGTGGTTAAAACAGGTTCTGGCTTGTGCAGGAGTGGACACTGAGACTTTTAAATCTCACTCCACCAGGGCTGCATCTACGTCAGCAGCAAGGGTAATGGACGTCCCTCTCGCCCACATCCTAGCGGCTGCAGGATGGTCAAATGAACTAACGTTCCAAAGGTTTTATA
This sequence comes from Raja brachyura, assembly GCA_963514005.1. The sequence goes on from OY740790.1 coordinate 74,740,617, forward strand.
ATAAACCTATTTCCAGACCGGGGTTTTTTGCCAATTCCATTTTAGATTCTGTTTTATAGTTTCCCGCTGGATGAGAGGGGTCATTATTATTTTTCTTTGTTCATTAAAGCATCAGCATATTTAAATCTATGTCATGTCTGAATGCATTAATTATTTTCACTCATCCTTGGTCAGCTGATGCAGTGTGTGATGCATGGACTCGTATCCACAGCATGAAATCACAGAGCTTTAAAATCTTCACGTAGTCACTCGCGTGTCTCCGAAGTAAAATAGTAAGATTAAACGAGAACTTACCAATTTGAAGTTTGATCTTTATTTTATGAGGAGTTACGATGACCGATTGCGTGCTCCCAACCCTCGTATCATAAAGGTCATCTGGTAGTTCTAGTCTTCAGTAATATTACTATGTTCAGTTCACACAGCTGCTTTGAAGATTGACGCGCATGCGGGCTGACGGCCTTCTTCACGTAATCGCCCATTGTAACTCATAAAATAAAGATCAAACTTCAAACTGGTATGTTCTCGTTTAATCTTACTATTCTTTTACTGATATATGACTGATGTATTCTGTTGTCTTGTAACGAACTTTAACACGTTGAGGTAAGAGATTTGAAAATGATTCCCCCAACCCCCTCCCCGCCCACATAAAGCAAGCTAAAGAACACTAAAACGTACATATAACACATCTCAGTACATATGACAACGATTATTGGCTTTACATGACACTAAACGTTGTTCCCGTTTTATGTATCTTTACATTATAAATGGCTCGATTGTAATCATGTATTGTCTTTCTGCTGAACAAAACTGACTGGTTAGCAGAAAAAAGACTGACGCAACAAAAAAATTTTCACTGTACCTCGGTACACGTGGCAATAAACTAAACTGAACTGAACTGCAAGAAGGAACTTGGGTCACCACAGTTCAGTTTCAGCCACAGTTTTAGACATGTTCAAAACAACAAATTAATAGTAAGATTAAATGAGAACTTACCAGTTTGAAGTTTGATCTTTATTTTATGAGGAGTTACGATGAGGGATTACGTGAAGACCCCGCCAGCACGCATGCGCGACATTCTTCAAAGCAGTGGTGTGAAATCACAGACAGCAACGTAGACTAATATAGTAAGATAAGAGAGAACTTTCATACAAGTTGATCTTTATAATAGAGGGTTTGGGAGCGGAGGGCACGTAATCCCTCATCGTAACTCCTCATAAAATAAAGATCAAACTTCAAACTGGTAAGTTCTCATTTAATCTTACTATTTTACTTCGGAGTCACGTGAGTGACTACGTGAAGATTTCAAAGCTCTGTGATTGCATGCCCTGGAACACCCCATGCTCACACACTGCTATGCTGGGATAAGAGGATGAACGTATTTCAGACATGACACTGGCTGAAAAACAAAATAGGTATTTATTCATACCAAAAACAAAATATATATCCCATATAGGGTAATTATTTAGCAGAACTCAAAATGCTTCCTGCAAAAGAGTCAGGAGAGGCCACGGGTTTGTTATAAAAGCGTTGAAACGTCTTCTCATTGCTCCAACCCGCTGTGGCCAGGATGTGGTCCATGGGTACTTCCATCATCCTAGCCGCCGAAGTGGATGCTGCCCTGGTGGAGTGGGATTTAAAAATATTAGTGTCCACCCCCGCCGCATCCAGTACCACCCTTAACCATCTAGATATGGTTTGCACCGTGACTTTGTGGTGGGGCTTTTTGTGGCTTATAAGCAAAGCTTTCTCCGTGCCCCTGAGAGACTTGGTGACTGAAATGTAACGTGATATCAAAGTGACGATGCAGAGTCGAGTATCTGCTGGATAGGCTAGAACTCTAATGTATGTCCAGACGATCCTGGTCGATCTTGTTGTAACAGCCCCTGCATATGAAAAGTGATTTTGCCATTGGAGATAGTCATGGCATCCAGATTTAACTTGTGCAGGGACTGGACCCGTTGTGCCGTGACAAGTGCCATAATCATTACCATTTTGTAGGTGAGTTTGTCCAAGGTGAGCCCCGAGTTTGGTGTCCATCCTCGCAACATAGTCAATACTATGCTGATATCCCACGTGTGGTTGTATCTGGGCCTGGGGGGATTGGAATTAAATATTCCTCTCATTAGCTTAGACACTAATGGATGTGATCCAATGCCCAGTTGATCACTCCCCTTGCCCAGATAGGTTGATAGGGCACTCCTGGCACAATTAATGGCACTGTAGCTTAATCCTTCATTGTAGTGAAGGGTAGCCAGGAATTCCAGAACTTCCGTGATGGTAGCCGATTCGTAGGTTGTGTTTGTTGTAGAGCAGAACACTTCCCACTTCCTGATGTAGGTCAGGTACTGTTTCCTAGTGGACTCCCTGCATGACGCTGAGATGGTATCTATTGTTCTGTTGGTGAGTCCGTATCCCAGAAGTGGCCGTTTCAGAATCTGCAAATCAACAGGTCCATGCGGTCATGACATGGATGGTGTTCCCCTGTGATGGGATGTATTAATAGGCTAGGTCGTTTGTTGACCCGAATACAAGGTTCTGTGGCCATCTTCTGTACCGCTGGGAACCATGGTTGGGTAGGCCAGTCGGGCACAACCAAAATACCCGATGCGGAGTCTTGTCTGATTTTTTGCAAGACCCGACTGATGAGGCAGAAGGGGGGAAAGGCATAACAGAACAAATCCTCCCAATGCAGCGTGAAATTTCCATTGCTACTGCCCCTGGGTCTGGTTCCCAAGCAACATATGTTGGCAGTTGGTGATTTAATCTGGATGCAAAAAGGTCGATATCTGGTGTCCCATAACGTTCTACAATATCTGTGAACACTTTCCGATCCAACATCCATTCTATGTTGTCGTTGAATTTGCGTGACCTGGTGTCTGCCACTGTGTTTAGCTTACCTGGAAGGTAAGTGGCTGAAATCCAAATTTCCCTTTGTAGACACCAGTGCCAGATATTATTAGCCAATTCATCACATGATATCAACTTTATTCCACCCATATGATTAATATAAGCCACCACTGTGGTGTTGTCAATTTGTAATCTAACATGTACTTGGTGCATGTCTGAGCAGTATGCCCTAAGGCCATGAAATGCTCCCAGCATTTCTGAATAATTAATCCCCAATGTTTCAAATAGGGTTAGCTCTTGTGCACTCCATCTGCCTCCACAACTAGTGGTGGTATTAGTTGCTCCCCAACCTTTGGCACTGGCATCAGTTTGTAAGATGACCGAGGGATTTATGATAGTGATGGGTTTGGAACAGAATTGAGCATTTTCCATCCACCAATTTAATTCAATTCTTGCCTTTTCTGGTAACTTCATAGGCCTGTCGAAATGGCCTGCATGACTTTTGAGAGCTATAATTTTAGCTCTTTGTAGGTTTTGATAATGTAGTGGTCCGAATTGTGCTGCGGGAAAGGCAGCCACTATCTTCCCAATTACCCTGGCCACCTGCCGTATGGATGGATCCCTGATGCCAGTAAGGCTCCTGCAAGCTTCTATCAAGTCCACCACCTTGTTCGGTGGTAAGGTGATAGACATTTGCACCGAGTCAATGGTGAACCCCAAGTAATCCATGGTAGTAGAGGGTTCCAACTTTGATTTATCTGGATGTATGATGAACCCTAGCTTTTGAAAGAGATGTTTTGTGGCTAGAACTGCCAATGTAGCCGTTTCCAAATTCTCCCCAACAATGAGGATATCATCAAGGTAGGCCATAACAGTATGGTTTTGTTTCCTTAAATAGGCCAAAGCTGGTTTCAATATTTTGGTGAACAGCCTGGGTGCTGATGATAACCCATTGGGTAAGGCTTTATATTGCCATAATTGTCCCATCCAGATAAATTTAAGGTATTTCCTATGATCCTTGTGTATTGGCACTGAATAGTATGCATCTTTAAGGTCAATGCATGCCATGTAGTACCCATTAGCTATTAGCTGTCTAGCTGTGTCAAAAGTGTCCATTTTGAAATGAACATACTGAACAGAAGTATTCAGTTCGGTCAGATCTATGATTATGCGGCACCCGCCATCTTTTATATTTTTGGTAAATATATTAGATACGAACTCCTGAGATTCTCTGGTGGTTCTCTCAATTACCCCTTTACTAATTAGTCTTAATAGTTCAGCATGGCCTGCCGTTCTTTCTTTTTGTGAAAGTATAAACTTTCGGCTAGGCGAAAGCTGGACCGGGGTAGGGAGTTCGTAAATGAATTCAATTTTATAGCCCTGAATACTTCCGAGTATGTAAGGATCAGAGGTAAAAGTGCGCCATACTTCATAAAACAAGTGCAACCGGCCTCCCACATAAGATGAATCTAGACAAGCAATGTTCCTGGGGGAGCCAGACCCACCTACCTCCAAGGTTATTGCTGGTGTTGCTGTCTTTGCCCTTGTTTCTTCTGTTGAGTTGCTGCGTTGTAGGGGTGGCGCATTTTCCAAGAAGGCCGGGCTGGGCCATGGCCTAAAAAAGACCGTTGTGCAGGTGGGCCGGCCTTCGAGCTTTCACCACCGGACGGTCTGTTGTGATATCGCTGTCCGGTGGGTGTGTAGGGGTGCTGCCGCTGTTGGTAGTGAGGTTTGGAGGTACTGGGTACCTTAATCAGGCCTATGGCCTTGGCCTCCTCGTCCAGGTCTTTCACCTGTTTGGGGAGGTTATCCCCGAACAGCAGATTTGGTGGTTGAGCGTTACCTGGTCTGCATAACCCCGCAAACTTGGGGTTAAGTGCCGGTTTGATAATGCTCTTCCTGTAGTTATTTATCTCGTACTGTGTGTTACACAGCAAGGCCAGAGCATCCTGTAGTTCTTCCGGTAACTCTATTCCCACCGCAGTTCTGGCCACTGCCGTAATCCCGGCGGTCAAAAGTTTCAGGATCCTCTGAAGTTTGACTTCTTGCCCTCTAATCGTAGGGCTCATGTTCCCCCATATAGGGTTATTCACCGCAGGAACAGTCAGTGAGTTACAATTTTCAGGAGCAAGATACTTATCAGCTGTAGCATTGATGGCTTGCTCCTGAAGCTGGTTTGTAGTCATAATTGATACTAGCTGCCAGCTTTGGGTGGATAGGTAGGCCTTTTTGAGAAGGAACTGCATGCTTGTTTACCATATCCAGTAACTCTTCTTGCACCCCTGACACTGTTGGTTGTTCAGCCAACTCCCCCTCTTCAGGATCAGCCCAGTTCTGACCCCCAATGCTCCCCTGCGAAGAGGGCGAGACATTAGGCAGTCCATGATAGGATCCTGCCGTGGGCCTGTGAAGAGGCCCACCGTGACTCTGCCCCTGCAAAAGCAGGTCAGCTGGAGCAATTGCTCCACCATCCGCTACATGCGGGCAAGACGACCCCCGTCGCTATCAGCGAACGGGGTGTCCTCGGGACTGGACCCAGCTGGGTCGGCGGCCCCGTCCGACTTTCGGGTGGATTTACCGCCCGACCGCGGCGTATCTGCGGCCCTCATAGGCGAAAAGTCGGGAGCTGCGGGTAACACCTGCAGCTCAGGAGAAGCGGCACGCTGCTGGCTGCTCTCCATGGCAGCAGCTCTTGCCGCTGCTCTTTTCAATTTCCGCGACTCCATGTAGAATTCCTGAAAAACAAGTATACACTGAGTCGCCACGCTCACCACTCCGGTGAGACTTACCTTTCGTAAGTTTTTTAAACTTACGCTGGAGGAGCCCCGCTCCTCCCGACTGTCGCTTCCGCATGCGTACGACGATATGTCGCGCATGCGTGCTGGCGGGGTCTTCACGTAGTCACTCACGTGACTCCGAAGTAAAATTAAATGTGTACTTGTGTTGTAGTCAGTTGAAGAAAGCACTGCTATTTTATTTCAATTGAAAAATCTGGAAATTGCATTAGTTAATTTACACACACTGACACTGGCACTGCAGGTAGAGCTGCTGCCTCACAATGCCAATGATCCGGGTTCAATCCTGACTTTGGGTGCTGATTATGTGGAGTTTGCACGTTTTCCCTGTGATTTTATAAACTTCTTCTGGGAGCTCCGGATTCGTCCCACATCCGAAAGACGTGCGGGCTTGTAGGTTAATCGGCCCCTGTAAATTACGACCAGTGGGATAACATAGAACTAATGTGAGCGGGTGATCGATGGTCGGCATGGAAGGAACTGTAGAGGCTGGTTTAAATTGAAGATAGACACAAAAAGCAAGAGTAACAGCAGGTCAAATAGCATCTCTGGAGAAAAGGAATAGGTGACACTTCAGGTCGAGATGGGTCTGAAGAAGGATCTCGATCCGAAACATCACCTATTCCTTTTCTCCATAGATGTTGATCCGTTTTTTTTGTGTATCAGGCGCTAACAAGATGTCCATAAACAGAAAAGGAGAAAAATAGAGCATTTAGTTTAGTTTATTAGTTTATTAGTTTAATTTAGTTTATTGTCACGTCTACCCAGGTACAGTGAAAAGCTTTTTGTTGCGTACTATCCAGTCAGTGGAAAGACTACACATAAGGATGGAACGTCGCTCCATAAATGCTGCCTCACCCGCTGAGTTTCTCCAGCATTTTTATCTACCTTCGATTTTTCCAGCATCTGCAGTTCCTTCGTAAGCATACATAAGGATGGCATGGGAGAGCAGCGGTAGTTGCTGCCTTACAGCGCTTGCAGCGCCAGAGACCGGGGCTCGATCCCGACTATGGGTGCTGTATGTACGGGGTTTGTACGTTCTCTCCATGACCGCGTGTGGTTTTCTCCGAGATCTTCAATTTCTTCCCACTCTCCAAAGACGTACAGGTTTGTAGGGTAATTGTCTTGGGTTTGTATACTTGGTATAAGTGTAAATTGTCCCTAAGTGTAGATAGGGATTCTGGGCTGCTACCATTTGCTTGTCTGGGCTGCTCCCATTTGCCAGCATTTGGCCCAAAACCCCATTGCTTTCAATGAACCTGCACAAATGTCTTTGGAACCTTCTCATCGAGAGTCATAGAGCCATACGGCATGGAAAAGGGTCATGCGGCTCAGCTTGCCGACACTAGTCCCACCTGCCTGCATTTGGCCCGTATCCCTGTAAACCTTTCCTTTCCATATACCTGTCCGAATATATTTTAAATATTGTTATAGTGCCTGCCTCAACTTACCTTTTCTGGCAGCTCATTCCACATACTCACCACCCTCTAAATAAAATATTTTCCCCTCAATTCCCTTTTAAATTTTCCCCTCTCTCCTTTACGCTTTGAAAAAATACTATGACTGTTCACCATTTCTATATCTTCCATGGTCTATATGATCACCCCTCGTCCTCTTGCACTGCTAGGAATCAAGTCCTAGGCGGCCCAACCTCTCCCTATAGCTCACGCCCTCAAGTCCTGTCAACATCATCGTAAATCTTCCGTGCACTCTTTCCAACGTAACAACTCATCTCTGAGACTTGTTCATTTTCAGGATTATATATCATCAAATATTAAGTTGCTCAGATGGGAAGTGTGCAGAGAAGACTTACGAAGATGTTGCCAGGACTGAAGGGGTTGAGCAGGCTAGGAATTTGTTGCAGAGAGGAATAAATAGGATAAATGCAGAGTCTTTTACACAAGTAGGTGAATCATAAACCACAGAACAACGGTTTAAGATAAGAGGTGAAAGATTTAATACGAACCTGAGAGGCAACTATTTGACACAAAGGTAGGTGTATGGCACGAGCTGCCATAGGGGATAGCTGAGGCAGGTACTATTACAACGTGTAAGAACATTTAGACAGGTACATGCATAGGACAGGTTTAGAGGGATACAGGCCAAAAGCAGGCAGGTGGGACTAGTGTAGATGGGGCATCTTGGTTGGTTTGGGCAAGTTTGCTGAAGGGCTTTTTTCAATGCTGTATGACTGAATGACTCCACGATTCAATTACAGTAACAATGAAGCACATACTGTGTAAAGGTTAGATTTAAGCTGCAAAATAAATTTACAGTAACGCAGAATTGCATGGAATGTAACTGTAATCTGTATCAGTGACCCAGCCGTATATCGGCTGCCTCAAGGCACCCAAGTTCGATCCTCACTAGCACACATGCACAGACACACACACAAGCTTATTCACACATATTGCCATTATTTTAGTCCTTACTTCCCAGCTGTTATCAGGCAACTTAACCGTCCTCTCACAAAAAAGTCAGCGGTCCTCCCATCTACCTCATTGGAAACATTCACACGATCTGTAATTACACTTTACTGGACTGTATCTTGAGATAGAACTAGTGTACTGGTGATCGATGGTTAGCATGGACCCGGTGGGCCAAAGGGCCTGTTCCTTTGTATTGTTGAAACTATTGATTTGATGCTGGGGCAGCACACCGCGACACACACACACACACACACACACACACACACACACACACACACACACACACACACACACACACACACACACACACACACACACACACACACAGTACGTTCCTATATTTAGTCTCCAATAATCTAGCTTGCATCAGAATTCTGAGGAACATTCTCTTCTCCAGTATCTGAATCATTTGCCGTACAGGAAAACTCGAGCCTTTTGTGCGTGGGCATGACACAATAGATCAGGGTCCAAAACTCCCATGGATATGACAGTTGTCACCTTCGACCAGTCATAATGCTTCCACTCTTTCCCTCCATTGTCAGCAATCATGAGCTGCAACAATAGTAAAGCCCCAAAAACCAAAATAAATGTCCCATTCGAAAAATAGAACACTTTATAATTAACTGTAATTGTTCCCGATGACAGAGATAAGGAAACGTAGGCAGGCAGAGTCGCTGGCAACAATGTGTTCCTCCCCAAACAACAAAGAAGGGACAGGCAGACTGTTGGCGAGGCAGCCATTGCTCGCGCCACCCATTGTTTACAAGTCCCTTCTTCAACAACTGTGCATTTTCCTCCGCAGATGCTTCCTGACCTGCTCAGTTCCTCCAGCAATTTGATTTTGGCTCCAGATTCGAGCATCTGCGATCTCTTGTGTTTCTGATAATTATAGCATACAGTTCTGGTAGTTCCATTACCAAAAGGATGTGAAGGCTTTGAAGAGGATGCAGGAGATGCGAACCAGGATGGTTCCTAGAATAGACGGTATTAGGTTGAAGGAGATGCTGGACAAGCTTGAATTATTTTCTCTAAAGCATCAGAGCTTGAGGGGAGACATGACAGAATGATCTAAAACTATGAGAGGCCGGGAAGGGGTAGGAAGTCCACACCTTTCTTGCAATGTGGAAAAGTCAAAGACGAGAGAGGCTGTTGTATAGGAGCAAAGAAGTCCTTCTGCAGTTGTACAGGGCCCTGGTGAGACAACACCTGGAGTGCAGTTTTGGTCTCCAAATTTGAGGAAATACATTCTTGTTAAAGAGTTAAAGAAGGAACTGCAGATGCTGGAGAATCGAGGGTTACACAAAAAGCTGGAGAAACTCAGCGGGTGCAGCAGCATCTAAGGAGCGAAGGAGATTGGCGACGTTCGGGTCGAGACCCTTCTTCAGACTGGTCAGGGATCAGGGAAACGAGAGATATAGACGGTGATGTGGAGAGATAAAGAACAATTAATGAAAGATATGCAAAAAAGTATTGATGATAAAGGAAACAGGCCATTGTAAGCTGGTTGAAGTGTGAAAATGAGAAGCTAGTGCGACTTGGGTGGGGGAGAGATAGAGAGAGAAGGAATGCCAGGGCCCGAGGGCTGAGGGAGAGGTGGGAAGGGGAAGTGGCAGTCTGGGTTAACAGAATTGAGAAAATTCAATGTTTAAGCCCAGAGGATGCAGACTCCCCAAGCGGAATATGAGGTGCTGTTCCTCCAACTTGCGGTGTTGCTCACTCTGGCCGTGGAGGAGGCCCAGGACCGAGAGGTGATCTACATCGGTGAGACCAAGCGGAGGCTGGACGATCGTTTCGCCGAACACCTCCGCTCGGTCCGCAATAACCAACCCGACCTCCCGGTGGCTCAGCACTTCAACTCCCCCTCCCATTCCGTATCTGACCTCTGTCCACTCTCCCAGACTTTACCTTCCAACTTTACCTTCCTGGTGACTGACAGGCGGAAGACCAATCTGCTCATCTCACGATTTTTTAAACCATTATAACTTTTGTAATATTCCACCGATCGGAACAAAACTTGGTGTGCTTGGCGCAGAGTAGAACGGCAAAGAGGATGTCGGAAAAATCCTAGCGATATAAGCAGGCACGTGCCGTCAGGGTAGGCAAGGTAGGCACTGCCTACCCTGACTAAAATTATAACATAGTAATAAAATTATAACATAGTAATAAAATTGTAACATAGTAATAAAATTATAACATAGTAATAACTAAATATAAATAATAAAGTAATGGGAGAATTATGCCTATGTAAGAGACCGATCTCTTAGGTAGGCATAATTCTCCGTGCCTTTCATCCAGGTGGCTGAGCGGCCGCCGGGCCGGACTGGACAGCGGAACCAGCCGCCACCTTAGCTCCTTCTGCCGGTCCCCGCTAACCTCTGGCAGCTCTCCGTCTAAAAACCTCTCTCCTGCCGCTCGCTGGCCTCACTCATGTCCTTAAATTCCAACAGCACGATTGAGGTTACTTGGCTGTGGGAACTTAAGGATTTGCAGGAAGCCGCTGACATGAGCGAAGTCGGCGAACGGCAGGTGACAGGTGTTCCGACAGAGAGCACTGCCAAAGGTAAGCGGTACGGCAGAAGGCGCTGAAGTGGTGGCCAGTTCTGCTGTCGGGTCCCAGTGGCCGCTCATAGCTCCCCGAGCTGCTTCTATCCCCAGCTACAGTGCGTGACTTCCAGCCCGGAGAGCTGCGGTAGCGGTGAGTGAGTTACTGGCATTATCCCCGACCCCCTCCTTCTCAACACTCGTGCCCTCCCCACAACTTTACCCCTGGCACAGACTCTCCACACACTGTGAAAGGATCTGTTCCCCCAATTGGTCTAGGACTAGGAAGCCTTGGGCAAATTGAACTGTCACTGTTTTTATTCATTTATTTATTTAACGGAGAGAACAATCTGCGCATGCGCGGTTTAATTTTTTTAAAAAGCGGACTGAGCGCCTACCCTGACTAATTACTCACGGCACGTGCCTGGATATAAGGTGTCGTTTTTGTGCAAATTTTTAAAAAACGCAGACCGGAAGTGGTCAAGATGAGAGTTTTAGTAATAGTATCACTAGATCCTAGATGGGACTAGGAGGAAAATAAATGGTCGGCACGGACTGGAAGGGCCGAGAGGGCCTGTTTCCGTACTGTAATTGTTATATGGTTATTGAAGATATAAAATTCTTAACTGATTGGACAGGCTAGATGCAGGAAAATTGTTCGCAATGTTGGGGGAGTCCAGAACCAGGGGACACAGTTAATGAAGAATGGGTAGATCATTTAGGACTGGGATGAGGAAAATCTTTTTCACCCAGAGAGTTGTGAATCTGTGGAATTCTCTTCCACAGAAAGCAGCGGAGACCAATTCACGGGATGTTTTCAAGAGAGAGCTAGATTTAGCTCTTTAGGCTAACGGAGTCAAGAAAGCAGGAAGGGGGACTGATATTGGATGAGCAGCAATTATCATATTAAATGGAGGTGCTGGCTTGAAGGGCCGAATGGCCTAATGCTGCACCTATTTTCTATGTTTCTACATGCACGTACTTATTTTTACAACCCACCCCTCTTTTTCAGCTTTGATCCCCTTTCTCCAATCCTTGTGAAGAACATTCCCGACCAACAACATCAATTTGCATTTCCTCTGCAGATGCTGCCTGACCAGCTGAGCTACTCCAGCACTTCGTGTTTTCAACAAAGATTACTACTCAGCATCAAAACACCTTTGAGCATCCAAGCCTCGCTCTCTCTGCAACTTAGCAAGCTCATCTCCTAATTTTCCAATTGCAATGAATGATGTTTAATTTGAAACTCAGTTTCTCCCCTCACTAACACTGTCTGCTCTGCTGAGTAATTCCAGCATGTTATGCTTTTGCTTGGAATTTCATAGAAACATAGAAAAATAGGTGCAGGAGTAGGCCATTCGGCCCTTCAAGCCTGCACCGCCATTCAATGTGATCATGGCTGATCATCCAACTCAGTATCCCGTACCTGCCTTCTCTCCATACCCCCTGATCCCTTCAGCCACATCTAACGCCCTCTTAAATATAGCCAATGATCTGGCCTCAACTACCTTCTGCAGCATAGAATTCCAGAGACACACCAGACTAAAGAATGTTTTCCTCATCTCGGTCCTAAAGGAATTCCCCCTTATCCTTAGACTGTGACCCCTTGTTCTGGACTCCCCCAACATTGGGAACAATCTTCCAGCATCTAGCTTGTCCAACCCCTTAAGAATTGTGTAAGTTTCTATAAGATCCCCCCTCAATCTTCTAAATTCCAGCGAGTACAAGTGAAGTCTATCCAGTCTTTCCTCATATGAAAGTCCTGACATCCCAGGAATCAGTCTGGTGAATCTTCTCTGTACCCCCTCTCTGGCAAGAATGTATTTTCCTCAGCATCCAGCATCCACAAATGATTGCTTCAATTATTTGGATTCTGATGTATCGGTCTCGTTCTTCTTCACTTTCTCCAATTCCTAATTTACTTGTTTACATTTTCATACCTTTTCATCTCTTGTGTATGACAAAAGGGTTTTTGCAAGTTCAAATACACCACATCCACAGGCTCTCCTTTATCCATTCTACTTGTTACATCCTAAAAAAAATTCCGGAAGATTAGTCATGCTGACATTGACTGATCCTGTCACTGCTTTCCAAATGTGCTGCTACTACATCTCTAATAATCAACTCAAGCATCTTTTCCACTACCGACGGCAGGTTAACTGGTCTATAATTCCCTGTTTTCTCTCTCTCCCTCCTTTCTGAAAAAGTTACATTAGCTACCTTCTGGTCCAGAGGAACTGATCCAGGGTCTATAGAACATGGGAAAATGATCACCAATGCATCCACGAGTTCTAGGGCCACCTCCTTGAGTACTCTGGGATGCAGACCATCAGGCCCAGGGGATTCATCTGCCTTCAGTCCCAACAGTTTACCAAACATAATTTCCTGACATGTTGATTTCTTTCAATTTGCGCCAGCGCAGTGGCTGCCTAGCCAGCAGCTTGTCAGTCCTTTTGCCATTTTTGTTATTTTTAGTGCGTCTAAATGTATGTTTTAATGTTCCTCTGTATGTCTAATGTGGGGGTTGGTGGGGGGAATAGGGGGAAACTGTTTTTCCGTCACTTTCCTGGACGGAGATGCTTCTTTTCTCCCTTTCGATTGTTCGCCCCCCCCCTTGCGGCTTAGCAACTGGAGTGGCATGGCCTTTCCGACCCGGGATTGGCCCAGAGCTTCAGCAGCAGGCACAGCGTGGAATTACCATCACAGATCCTGGGATCCTTGTCGAGGATCGCCAGTGTTGGAGCTTCGATCGTGGAGCTGATGTCTGCGGAGCTTCTAGCTGCGGGTGCGGCACTGACTTTAACATCATTCCACTGTGTAGGATGTTTATGTTAAATTCTACTCTGTATTGTGCTCTTTTTAATCGTATGGCTGCATGGTAGCTCAAATTTCACTGTACCAGTTGGTGCATGTGACAATAAATATGAACTTGAACTTGAACTCCGTCTGGTTTACCAAGGAAAAATACAAAATGCTCGAGTAGCTCAGCGGATCATGCAGCTTTTACTTGAGGACATTGATAGGTGACGTTTTGGGACAAGACCCTTCTTTGGGGGAGGGGTTGAAATCTGGAAAAAAGACAGGTCAATGCCTGACATGTCTGATAGGTGAATACGGAAAAAGTCACAAAGTGCTGGAGTAACTCAATTTTATTGGAAAAAACTTTGACTGTTTTCCAAATCTTTGTTTATTTCACTTCTGACGCTAGACAGTAGCTCATTTTTGTTCTGTTTCCTTGGAACACAAAGCGATAGATTATACAGAGATTAAATGTTTTGAGCACAGGATGATCTTCATGGAGGACAGAGGGCATTCCACATTTCCTCAGCGTGTAACGTTGCCCTGGCGGTTCCACTGTGGTCCATGTCATTTAGTTTCATCACACCAATGCCACCGAGTTTGAGCCTCTTCAAGAAAGTTGACTTCATTGAAATGCTCTCTGGATCGTCATATCAGACCTGGTGGTAGGTTTTATCACGCTGTCGTAAAACCAGGGAGAGTTACACAGATAGAAGACAAGGTTAGATCCACACAATGCTGAAAACGGTTCACCACATCTGTCTGGACAACACATTTGTCAACACAGAACAGTTAGAAGAAACTGGCCTTTTGGGGTGGCATGGTGGTGCAGCAGTAGAGACGCAGCCTCGCAGTGCCAGAGACCCGGGTTCAGTCCTGACTACAGGTGCTGTCTTTACAGAGTTTGTACATTGTCCCTGTGACTGCGCGTGTTTCCTCCGGGTGCCCTGATTTCCCACAACCTTCCAAAAGCATGCAGGCTTGTCAGTTATTTGCTTCTGTAAATGGTCCCTGGTGTGCTGGGAGTGCATGAGAAAGTGGGTTCACATCATGGATTGTCAACATCATGGACGGTGAGGGCAAACTATAGCCGTGGAAAGGCTCAACGTCATCACAAGTATCAAATAAATCAATATGCAGCAGAAATATTGGGTTGTTCCAAATACAACGAGGTCCCCTAATGGGATGATTTACGTGACAAGCAGCAACTAATTTAATCTCCATTTCCCTAGGAAAGCAAATGAATCCCTTATCCAGGAAGTTAACAAACACAAAAACATAGAAAATAGGTGCAGGAAAAGGTCACTCGGCCCATAGAGCCAGCACCGGGTCTTGACCTGAAACATCACCTATCCATGTTCTCCAGATATGTTGCCATTCAATATGATCATGACTGATAATTCAAAATCAGTACCCCGTTCTGGATTTTTCCACATATCCCTTGATTCCTTTAGCTGAAGAGCGAAATCAAACACTCTCTTGAAAACATCCAGTGAATTGGCAGATAATTCCACAGATTCATAATTCTCTGGGTGAAAAAGTATTTCCTCATCTCAGTCCTAAATGGCCAACCCCTTATTCTTAAACTGTGACCCCTGGTTCAGGCCTCCCCCAACATCAGGAAAACATTTCATACATCTAGCTTGTCCAATGGTGTCGAGGGGGGAGGTAAAGTGACAGGTGTTGCACCTCTTGCAGTTGCAGGGTGAAGTACCTGGGGAGGGGGTGGTTCGGGTGGGAAGGGACGAGTTGATCAGGGTGTTGCGGAGGGAACGGTCTCAGCTGAAAGCAGAAATGGGTGGAGATGGAAAGATGTGGCCAGTAGTGGTCAATAGTCTGTCTCCTGTGATAGAGACAGTGTGATCCAGAAATGGTAGGGAGATGTCAGAGGTGGTCCCAGTGAAATTGAGTGCAGGATGGAAAGTTAATGAAGTCAGTGAGTTGTGCATGGGTGCAGGAATCTGGAAGTAATTAAATCAGAAATGGTGTGTGATATTAAGGCTGGTGCTCCTCTGTGGGGTCACGGTCCAAGAATAAATAGGAGGAGGCGTCTGAGAGTTGTCACCTGGCCTCAGGGCGGTAGAGGTCAGCACGCCAGACTACCGCAGCACCTCCCTTGTCGGTGGGTTTGATAATCAAGTCGGGGTTGTTGCAGAGTGAGCAGAGGACTGTACGTTCAGGGTGGGAGAGGTTAAAGTAAGGGGAGTGGGAAAGTTGCGGCGGCAGTTGGAGATGAGTTGACGTCGGTGCGTTCGCCCGGCGCGGCTTTAATGGCCGCGGAACATTCCAGCGCCTGCCGGGGGCTCCAACTTTGTGACTTTTGGGCCTAGAGTGGGACGTACATCGCCAGGCGCGGCCTCAATAGCCATGGGACTATTGAGTCCCCCGCCTGGGGCTTTGACATCGGGAGAGAAATGGTGCGGGGGAGAGAGAAGAACTTTGCCTTCGATCACAGTGAGGAGGAGATTCACTGTGATGGATGTTTGTGTGAATTGAATTGTTTGTGTGTTTTGTTTATGAATTGTTCTGTTTGTATGGCTTGTAGAAACGGAATTTTCTACAAGCCATTGCGGTGGAGTCCCGCAAGGGACTGGAGTCTGGGACAGCGGATGAAGCGTCGGTGGTCCCGGTCAGTGGATGGCCTGGGAGGCGGTGAAGGTCGATGGCAGTGGCGGTTGTGGCCCCAGAGAGGTGGTGAAGGTCGACGGCAGTGGCAGCTTAGGTGGTCTGGGACTGGGATAGGATGGGCTTGGGAAGGCAGTGAGGGTTGATACTGCTCCTTGTGGCGTCGATGGCATGGTGGGTCTGGACCTGCTGGTGTTCGGGCAGGCGGCGCGGGCCAGCAGTGGAGCCGCGTGCCTGTGGGCGGTCAGGTGGGCGGTTGAGTCAAGGAGTGTCGGTGGATGGAGCAGTCTGCAGGCAGGCAAGTTTGCGATCCTTGGTGGAGTCTAGGTAGGAAAGGAAGCATTTGTTGAGGGCATGGATCTGGCATTGAATGAAGTGCAATTGGGGTTAATTGCAGGTGTGGGAGAGTCAGAGCAAGGGCCTGCTGGTGCCGGTGTAGAACATAGTTATATAGACACATAGACAATAGGTGCCGGAGTAGGCCATTTGGCCCTTCGAACCCGTGTACGGACGTGGCATTGAAGAACGATATGCCGAAGCGAAGGAGTTCCGTTCACTCTGAAGTGTCCCGACCCGAAACGTCACCCATTCCTTCTCTCCAGAGATGATGCCTGTCCCACTGAGTTGCTCCAGCATTTTGTGTCTATTTGTCAGTGTAAACCAGCATCTGCAGTAACTTCCCACACAAGACCGCCCGGGCTGGAGGGTGACTGGGCACTCTGAACCCGAGCACCAAGGTATAAGAGGCCGAAGGAGCGCATCCTTCGGGACAGCCCGCACTCTCTTCCCGGGGTCAGCCCTGTCCGGCCACGGCCGCCCTCTGCCTCAGCTGGGGGCCCATGGAAGGTGGAGGAATTCTGCTTACTGGGAATAAAGCCCCGAGGCGGAGCAGCGCGAACACTTCCCACCCCTCGGATGTGCACGCTGACACTAACTCATGCCGATTCACACTTACTCATATCACTGAACCGACTGAAAGCCCTGTCCCACAGTACGAGTTCATTGCAAGAGCTCTCCCGAGTTTGCCCTGATTTGAACTCGGAGATTTATGGTAATGGCCACTCGTCGGTACTCGGGGCTCTCGTGGACATTTTTCAATGTGTTGAAAAACCTTCACGTTTCTTCCCATGCTTACCAGCCGTTAGCGAATCTTTCCGAGCACCTGCCGTTAGCGTTACGAGCCGCTAAGAGACATCCCCGATCTCCGACGTACCCGCTACTTTCATTCTCCGTGCTTACCATGAGTTTTATATTTTTTTAACTCGGGAGAGCTCTTGGAATGTACCACGGACAGGGCTTTGAGGGAGCTAAAATATTATTTTTTAAAAGTCATGTTTTTTTCATCTGGTTTCTCAATTCACACCCAAAAAGACCACTGGCCTTCAAGATGCACGGTAGTGAATGTAAATGTATTGTGGTAGTCAAAATATAATTGTTATAGTTGGTGTAAATATCTATGGAACCAATTTGCATTATTATTTTGTTAAATCAACTGAAAGTTTCAATCACACGGGGTTTTATTTTATATTCAGGAAAGTCCAAAAGTGGTGAAGGACAATTCAAAATGGCCCCCACCCTCCCCTCCCCCAGCCAGTGATGTGATGGATGCGGGGGTCTGGACCCATTGTTGACAAATCCCGCCCCCCGGCGATGTCATGCTCGTTATTTGGATTTTCGGCGATGCGTCCGTTCAGTTATCTGGCTTTTGGGCCTTGCACCCTTTCGGTGAGTTGGCTTTTCAGTGTTGTTTCTGTTCGGTTAGTTGGCTTTCAGGTGTCTCACCTTTTGGTTATTGGCTTTTCGGCGTTGTGTCCATTCGGTTATTTGGCTTTTTGGCGTCGTTACCGTTCGGTTATTTGGCTTCCACTTCTTCACTTCGTCATTTCGTCCTTCGATGCCACATCCGGGTACCTTTCGAACCAGCACCGCCATTCAATGTGATCATGGCTGATCATCCAGAATCAGTCCCCATCCTGCCTTCTCCCCATATCCCTCGATTCCACTAGCCTTGACATCTATCTAACTGTCTTTTGAATGCACCCAGTGAATCGGCCTCCAATAGACAATAGTTGCAGGAGTAGGCCATTCGGCCCTTCTAGCCAACACCGCCATTCAATGTGATCATGGCTGATTATCCACAATCAATACCCCAATCCTGCTTTCTCCCCATATCCCCTGACCGGTATCGATAAGAGCCCTATGAAAGAATGCAGAGAACCGGCCTCCACCTTCCTCCGAGGCAGAGAATTCCACAGAGTCACAATCTCTGTGTGAATAAGTGTTTCCTCATCTCTGTTTTAAATGGCTTACCCCTTATTCTTAAACTGTGGCTCCTGGTTCTTGACTCCCCCAAACATCGGGAACATGTTCCTGCCTCTAGAGTGTCCAAACACTATAATCTTATGTGTTTCAATATGATTCCCTCTCATCCTTCTAAATTCCAGAGTATACAAGACCAGCTGCTCCATTCTCTCATCATATGACAGTCTCGCCATCCCGGGAATTAACCTTGTGTACCTATGCTGCACTCCCTCAATAGTAAGAATGTCCTTCATCAAATTTGGAGAAGAAAATTGCACACAATACGTAAGGTGTGGTCTCACTAGGGCTCTGTACAACTGCAGAAGGACCTCTTTGCTCCTATACTCAATTCCTCTTGTTATGAAAGCCAACAGCCCATTCGCTTTCTTCACTGCCTGCTGTACCTGCATGCTTACTTTCATTCTCTGATGAACAAGGTCCCCCAAATCCCGTTGTACTTCCCCTTTTCCTAACTTGACACCATTCAGATATACTAATCTGCCTTCCTGTTTATGCTACCAAAGTGGATAACCTTACATTTATCCATGTTAAACTGCATCTGCCATGCATCTGCCCACTCACCCAATCTGTCCAAGTCACCCTGCATTTTCATAGCATCCTCCTCATAGTTCACACTGCCACCCAGCTTTGTGTCATCTGCAAATTTGCTAACGTTACTTGTAATCCCTTCATCCAAATCATTAATATATATTCTAAATAGCTGCGGCCCCAGCACCGATCCTTGCGGTACCCCACGAGTCATTGCCTGCCATTTTGAAAGGAACCCGTTAATCCCTACTCTTAGTTTCCTGTCTGCCTACCACGTCTCTATCCATGTCAGCACTCTACCCCCAATACCATGTGCCCTAATTATGCCCACTAATCTCCGATGTTGGACCTTATCAAATGCTTTCTGTAAGTCCAGGTACACTACATCCACTGGCTCTCCCTTGTCCATTTACCTAGCTACATCCTCAAAATATTCCACAAGATTAGTCAAGCATGTTTTCCCCTTCGTAAATCCATGCTGACTCAGACCAATCCTGTTACTGCTATCCAAATGTGCCGCTATTTCATCTTTTAGAATTGACTCCAGCATCTTACCCACCACTGATGTCAGGCTAACTGGTCTATAATTCCGTTTTCTCTCTCACGCCTTTCTTAAAAAGTGGGATAACATTAGCTACCCTCCAACCCACAGGAACTGATCCTGAATCTATAGAACATTGGAAAATGATCACCAATGCGTCTACAATTTCTAGAGCCACTTCCTTAAGTACCCTGGAATGCAGACCATCGGGCCCTCTGGATTTATCAGCCTTCAATCACTTCAGAGTACCCAACACCATTTACTGCCTTATGTGGATTTCCTTCATTTCCTTCGTAATCCCTGATCCTCTGGCCACTAGTACATCAGGAAGATTGTTTGTGTCCTCCTTAGTGAAGACGGATCCAAAGTACCTGTTCAACTCATCTGCCATTTCCTTGTTCCCCATAATAAATTCACCCTTTTCAGTCTACAAGCATTCCTCTTCACATACCTAAAGAAGCTTTTACTATCCTCCTTTATATTCTTGGCTAGCTTACTTATCTTCGTACCTTATATTTTCTCCCAGTATTGCCTTTTTAGTTTGCTCGTCTTTGCTACGTTGTACTTCTCTTTTATTTTTATACTGTCCCTGACTTCCCTTGTCAGCCATGGTCGCCTCTTACTCCCCTTGGAATCTTTCTTCCTCTTTGGAATGAACTGATCCTGCACGTTCTGTATTATTCCCAGAAATACCTGCCATTGTTGTTACACTGTCATGCTAGGGTATCTTTCCATACAACTTTGACCAGATCCTCCCTCATGGCTCCATAGTCCCATTTGCTCAACTGTAATACAAGCACCTCCGATTTACCCTTCCCCCTCTCAAAGGGATATATGTGAGGTTATCCACTTTGGTAGCAAAAGCAGGAAGGCAGATTACTATCGAAATGGCGTCAAGTTGGGAAAAGGTGAAGTACAACGGGATCTGGGGGTTCTTGTACATCAGTCTATGAAAGTAAGCGTGCAGGTACAGCAGGCAGTGAAGAAAGCCAATGGCATGTTGGCCTTTATAACAAGAGGAATTAAATATAGGAGCAAAGTACAGAGCCCTAGTGAGATCACACCTGGAGTATTGTGCACAGTTTTGGTCCCCTAATTTGAGGAAGGACATTCTTGTTATTGAGGTAGTGTAGCGTAGGTTTACAAGGTTAATTCCTGGGATGGCGGGACTGTCATATGCTGAGAGAATGGAGCAGCTGGGCTTGTACATTCTGGAGTTTAGAAGGATGAGAGGGGATCTCATTGAAACATATAAGATTGTTAAGGCTTGAACCCGCTAGAGGCAGGAAACATGTTCCCGATGTTGGGGGAGTCCAGAACCAGGGACCACAGTTTAAGAATAAGGAGTAAGCCATTTAGATGGGAGATGAGGAAACACTTTTTTTCACAGAGAGTGGTGAGTGTGGAATTCTCTGTCTCAGAGGGCGGTGGAGGCAGTTTCTCTGGATGCTTTTAAGAGAGAGCTAGATAGGGCTCTTAAAAATAGCGGAGTCAAGGGATATGGGGGGGGAAGGCAGGAACGGGGTACTGATTGGGGATGATCAGCCATGATCACATTGAATGGCGGTGCTGGCTTGAAGGGCCAAATGGCCTCATCCTGCACCTATTGTCTATTGTCAAATTGTAGATTAAAACTTATCATATTATGGTCACTACTTCCTAATGGCTCCTTAAACTCGAGTTCCCCTATCAAATCCGGCTCATTACACAACACTAAATCCAGAATTGCCTTCTCCCTGGTAGGCTCCAGTACAAGCTGCTCCAAGAATCCATCACGGAGGCACTCCACAAACTCCCTTTCTTGGAGTCCAGTACCAACCTGATTTTCCCAGTCCACCTGCATATTGAAATATCCCATAACAACCACAGCATTACCTTTACGACATGCCAATTTTAACTCTTGATTAAACTTGCACCCTATATCCAGGCTACTCTTTGGGGGCCTGTAGATAAGTCCCATTAGGGTCTTTGTACCCTTACAATTCCTTACTTCTATCAATACACACTCCACATCTCCTGTTTCAATGTCACCCCTTGCAAGGGACTGAATTTTATTCCTCACCAACAAAGCTGCCCCTCCCCTTCTGCCCACCTGTCTGTCTTTTCTGATAGGACGTAAACCCTTGAATATTCAGTTCCCAACCCTGGTCCTCTTGCAGCCATGTCTCTGTAATTCCCACAATATCATACTTGCCAATTTCTAACTGAGCCTCAAGCTTGTACACTTTATTTCTTAAACTTCGCACATTCATATATAAAACGTTGACTTTGGTGTTCACCTCCCCTCTCACTCTGGTCCCTATTGCCCCTGACCTTAATCTCTTATCCCTTCTTTGACTTTCCTTACCATTAATTTGGGAGTCTTTTGTAACTTTTCCTGTACTCACTTCCCCTTTAACTCCATCTTTATACTCCCAATTTGTCAATCCCACCCCGCCACTATTTAGTTTAAACCAACACGTGTAGCCCTAGCAAACCTGCCTTCCAGAACGTTGGTCCCCCTCCAGTTAAGGTGTAAACTGTCCCTTTTGTACAGGTCACCCCTACCCCAGATTATACCCCAGTTTTCTATTAAGCTAAATCCTTGCTCCCTGCACCAGACCCCCAGCCACAGATTCAGATCACGTATCTCCCTGTTCCTGCCCTCACCAGCAGGAGGTACTGGAAGCAATCCAGACATTACCTCCCTAGAAGACCTGCCTCCTGAGGTGGAGAATTCCACAAATTGACAACTCTCTGGGTGAAACGCAGGGCACGGAATGAAATCTTACTGTTGTGAAAAATAGTAAGATTAAATGAGAATTTACCAGTTTGAAGTTTGATCTTTATTAAATGAGGAGTTACGATGAGCGATTACGTGAATAAGGCCGTCAGCCCGCATGCGCGTCGATCTTCAAAGCAGCGGTGTGAAATCACAGATAACAGAGGACCACACATAACCCTTGCTGCTGGTGTTGTAGCAGCCCTGGTAGAGTGAGATTAGAAATTAGCATCTACTCCTGTACAAGCCAAAACCTCGCATAACCACCTGGAGAAGGTCTGAACTGACACCTTCTTATGAGGTTTTTTTTTTGTTTTTGTAACTAACAAACATAGCTAGTATCAGATCCTCTAAAGCTCTAGATGACCTTGATGTAATGTTGTAAATGTGTGACCACACGTAACCGAAGGTGCATGGGGTATGTAAACATGAATTATTATATAGCAGGTGTAACCATCCTGTCTAGTTGCAATTTATGTAATGACTGGACCCGTGCGCTGAGGGCAGCGCCAGGGGATTAGCTGTGAGAGCCGATCCAAAAATAGAGATATAGCTTTGTGACTTTGGTAGCATCAGCTGCGTAATAGCATAGGTCTATTAACAATGACCTATATGGCACTTGAGAGGTTACTACTTGCACGTTGAAAGTTCTGATAATGCAAGGCCCAATTGCACAGCTGAAACACAGCTGCTGTATTGCCAATTACACATGATGAATAGGAGTCTGATTGATAACAAGGTTGTTACAGGCTTCTATTGATTGCAATCTGTTGCCCCAAGGCGGAGTCACAGATAAATCCGTTAAAGGTAATCCGATAAACAATAATTTCCAGTTGGTATAAACTTAATTTTAACTGGATGGCTGAGGAACCTCAATTCCTCAAATATAGTTGCAGCTGAAACAGTTAGACAGTAGAGAAACTCCATATACTGAAAGCTATGTTGCACATGGGAGTTAATTAAATTATGAACCGACATCCTCCATCTATCACATTGAACAGGCCACGCCTGGTATAATTCCATGCCTGCCTCGAAAAACAGCTCAGGCCATACTACTGGGCCTGCCTTAAAAAACTGCTTCGGCCGTCATTCTGAGCCTGCCATTCAAAGACAACTCTGACAACTCAAGACAACTCTGATAATAACTCATCACATGTTATTATTTTCATTTGTACAAAAACAAGTGTAAATATTACCAACTTGTAAATGGTCCAATTACCCCATGTTTCGGAAGAAACCAGACCCACCTACCTCCATGGTTACCGGTGGCTAATGGTGTATGTGAATTCCATATTCCTGAGACCGGCTTGGCCTTTGGCCTGAAAGACCTGTGCCCAGCTTTCAAACGGCCTTCAAGTTCAGTGAACTGCTTACTGCCGATGAGGCATGGGGGTGTCATCGACGATGCGATGGTTTCATTTGATAGCTCTGTTCACTGCTGGCACTTGTAGCGTGAGGGAAATCTGGCCCCTTCCGGGTTTTCCGCCTCTTCCCTTGCGAGTATATCCTCGCACTCCTCTCCACCAAGAGGGAGAATTGTAGACAGCCCTGACACAGGTGCTGCCGCAGGCCCCTGAGGATACCTGTGCTGACATGGCCCTTCAGACCTATATCAGATATGGCTCTGGGCCAGACTGAAACTGACCCCAGATGCTCCGCTCCTCAAAGAGGGAGACATTGTGCAGCCCTGAGACGGGTGCCACTGCCAGCGGGTTCTCAATAATACCCGGGCTAAGATAGCTCTCTTCTGGAGCATATCTCTTTGGAGCAACCTCTCCATCAGGTGCTCCAGGTGGGTTTTAGGCGTTCGCATACGCTACCCATAGAAGGAGGGGGAAGCCTCCTGGCAAGACTCAACTGAGTTCCCAGTCCTGACTGGCTTCCTTGTGGTTTAACCCCTTTCCTGGAGAACCATGGTGGTCTGTGAGTTGCTGACCCCATAGTGAGTGACTGGGTATCGAGACCAGCTTACTGCCACTTTTCCCCTTATTTGGGGAGACCTTAGCGGTCTGGGAGCTGCTGACCTCATTGTCAGCGACTGGGGTAGTGAGACCGGCTTACTGCCAGTCTAACCCCTATATCTGGGAAGCCCTAAGCGGTCTGGGAGCTGCTGACCCCATTGTCAGCGACTGGGGTAGCGAGACCGGCTTACTGCAAGATTAACCCTAATTCTGGGGGACCATTACGGTGTCGGAGCTGCGGACTCCATAGAGTGACTGGGGTAGCAAGACCGGCTAACTGCCAGTCTAACCCCTTTTTCTGGGAGGACCATTGCGGTCTGGGAGCCCATACTGGGAGAAACCCCCCACTCGCACTCCCCTCCTGGGTGTCGCTGACCTCCTTGTCAACGACTTGAAAGCGAACCCGACGGCCGCCAGGTACCCGTGCTTCTGCGGTCCAGACCGGGATTTCCCCACCGTCCATAACCGGTTTCCCCGCGGCCCGTCCAACTTCGCCCCGAATTCAGCAGGCAAACTCTATGAAGAGCTTCCTGCAACACAAAAAAACAACCCTAGAAATAAGTTTAAACTTACCTTCCAGGTTTAAAAGTTACGGCTGGCAGGAGCAGTAATGACGCGCATGCAGGCTGACGGCCTTCTTCACGTAGTCACTCACGTGACTCCAAAGTAAAATGGCAGAAGATCGAGTGCCGGAACATATAGTCCGGGTTGTGTCCAAACTGGGATGTGTGGAACTGGAGCTGGAATCCACGAGATAAAAGATGGAGGTGCAAGCAAGCACCGAGAAAACACACATGGCTGTGGTAATGGGTCTGGGTTAAGACATGGTCGTAGAGTCGGAGGGCAGGAGGAGGAGCAGTAAGAGAGGATGTTGCTGAACTCTCGTCGGAGAGAGGAGGAGAATTTCTTCAAAGTAGACAGACCTTGGGGAGAATTCGCAGTGGGGCGACAAAATGTGTAGGAAAGAACTGCAGATGGTGGTTTAAATCGAAGGTAGACACAAAAAGTTCAGTGGGACAGGCAGCATCTCTGGATAGAAGGAATGGGTGACATTTCGGGTCAAGACCCTTCTTCAGACTGATGTCAGCGGAGTGGGTGGTATAGAGATTGAATGTAGTCGGAGATCCTATGACTGGTTGGAGAACTGGGAACATGGAGGGGATGGAGAGCAAAAGCAAGGGCTATTTGAAGTTAGAGACGTCAATGTTCATACCGCTGGGATGTGAGCTACTCAAGCAAAATATGAGGTGATGTTCCTCAAATTTACACTGGGCCTCACTCTGACAGTGAGATGCCGAATGGGAGGGGGAGTTACTGTGCTGGGCAACCCGGAGATCAGATAGGTTAAGGCAGACTGAGCGGAGGTGTTCAGCAAAACGATCGCCGAGGCTGCGCTCGGTCTCACCGATGTAGAGAAGTTGACACCTGGAACAGTGGTTACAGTAGATGAGGTTGGAGGAGGTGCAAGTAAACCTCCGCCTCACCTGGAAAGACTGTCGGGGTCCTTGGACGGTGTCTAGGGGTGAGGTAAACGGACAGGTGTTGCATCTCCTGCGGTTGCAGGGGGAAGTACCTGCGGTTGCAGGGGGAAGCACCTGCGGAGGGGGTGGTTTGGGTGGGAAGGGACAAGTTGATCAACGAGTTGCAGAGGGAACGGTCTCCGTGGAAAGCAGAAAGGGGAGGAGATGGGTAGATGTGGCCAGTAGTGGGATCCCGTTGGAGGTGGCGCAAGTGTTAGAGGATTATATGCTGTATGCGACAGCTGATGGGGTGGAAGGTGAGGACAAGGGGGACTCTGTCCTTGTTCAGAATGGGGGGAGGGGGAGCAAGAGTGGAGCTGCAGGATATCGAGGAGAGCCTAGTGAGAGCCTCATCTATAATGGAAGATGGAAGCCCACATATCCAAAAGTCTGAGGACATCTCCGATGATCTATTATGGAAAATCGCATCCTGGGTCCAGATGCAGTGTAGATGGAGGAATTGGGAGTAGGGGATAGAGTCTTTACAGGAAGCAGGGTGGGAAGAAGTGTAGTCTAGATAGCTGTGGGAGTCAGTGGGTTTGTAATAGATGTCGGTAAATAATTTGTCTCCTGTGATGGAGACGGTGAGATCCAGACACGGTAGGGAGATGTCGGAAATGGTCCAAGTGAATTTAAGTGCATAATCCTGTGTTGTATTGTTCTACGTTTTATATTCAAGTGAATTAGGAATTGGAGAAAGTGAAAAAGAATGAGACCGATACATCAGAGTCCAAATAATTGATTGCTAAGCTTGCTAAGTTGCAGAGAGTGCGAGGCTTGGAGGCCCAAAAGTCTTTTTATGCTGAGCTATAATCTTTGATCAAAACACAAAGTGCTGGAGTAGCTCAGCTGATCAGGCAGCATCTGTGGACGGAATGGATAGATGACGTTTTAGATTGGGACCCTTCTTCAAACTGATTGGGGAAGAGAGATGAAAGCTGGAATAATGAGCGGTGGGATATTGAAACAAGTAAGTGCATACAGTTTATACAGTTTTGTTTATTGTCACGTATACCGTGGTGCAATGAAAAGCTTTTGGTGCGTTAACCAGAAAGTGGTAAGACAATACATATGTTGGTTTACCAAGGAAAAGTACAAAATGCTGCAGTAACTCAGCGGGTCAGGCAGCATCCCTGGAGGACATGGATAGGTGATGTTTCGGGTCGAGATCTTCATTCAGATTGATCTGTTTTGGGTGGTAGGGGGGACATGAAAGAAACTTGGAAGAGAAAAGTGGGCAGTACAAAGCCTGGCAAGTGATAGGTGGATACAGGTGAAAGCCCTGTCCCATGGTATGAGTTCAGTTCCAGAGCTCTCCTGAGTTTGCCCTGATTCGAATTTGGAGATTTACGGTAATGGCCACTCGTCGGTAGTCGGGGCTCTTGTGGACATTTTTCAACATTTTGAAAAATCTTCACGAGTCTTCCTGTGCTTACCTGCTGTTCGCGAGTCTTCCCGAGTACCTGCCATTAGGGCTATGAGACGTCCCCAAACTCCGACGTACCCGCTACGTTCATTCTCCGTGCTTACCACGAGTTTGATTTTTAAAAAAAAATTCGGGAGAGCTCTTGGAATGAAATCGTACCGTGGGACAGGGCTTTAAGGCAGGTTTGATTGGTGAGCCTGGGTCAGAACACAGTCAAAGAGCAGGGGAGCTGCAGGAATCACAGAGGGGGGTGGGAGTGAGAGAGGGTCCCACTGTTTTCCTGCTCGCCCATGTTCCATCCATGTGCAAATTCATTTGTAGCACTCTTTGTATTTTGCTACAATTTAATGGATGAAACGTTAATCTGTTTTCCAGATCTTTGTTTATTTCACTTTTGACTCTAGAATGTAGCTCATATTTGTTCTGTTTCCTTGGAACACTAAGCGATAGATTATACAGAGAATAAATGTATTGAGCACAGGATGATCTTCATGGAGGGCAGAGGGCATTCCACATTTCCTCAGCGTGTAACGTTGCCCTGGCGGTTCTACTATGGTCCATGTCATTTAGTTTCATCACGCCAATGCCACCGAGTTTGAGCTTCTTCAAGAAAGTTGACTTCATTGAAATGCTCTCTGGATCGTCATACCACACCTGGTGGTAGGTTTTACCATCCTGTTGTAAAACCAAGGAGAGTTACACAGATAGAAGACATGGTTAGTTCCACACACTGCTGAAAACGGTTGACCACATCTGTCTGGACGGCACATTCATCAACACAGAACACGGAACAGTACAGCACAGAAACTGTAGACCAGATGCCGGTGTCTGAAGAAGGGTCTCGACCCAAAACATCACCTACTCATGTTCTTCAGAGATGATGCCTGACCCACTTCCTACAAAACCTTTGGTCCCAGGTGTTCAATTTTGCACAATTTTCCTCTTAAATGGGACTTCTACAAATGCTTTTTAAATATTCTAAATACTGAGTAGCCAATCATTCTCTTATCTATTGCAGGAGGGAATTTTGTATTAACATCGACACAGAAGCATAGAAAATAGGTGCAGGAGTAGGCCATTCGGCTCTTTGAGCCACCACCGCCATTCAATATAATCATAGCTGATCATCTAAAATCAGTCCCTTGTTCCTGCTTTCTCCCGATATCCCTTGATTCCGTTAGTCCAAAGAGCTGTCAAACTCTCTCTTGAAAACATCCAGTAAATTTGCCTCCACTGCCTTCTGCAGAAGAGCATTCCACAAATTCGCAACTTTCTGGTTGAAAAGGTTTTTCCTCATCACAGTCCTAAATTGTCTACCCCATATTCTTAACCTCTATGGCCTTTCATCTTTGTCTTTCCCCAGAGATATTTTTAGCCTTGCTGTTCCCTGCTATTTACAAAACCACTCTCCCATTTGGATAACAAATTGATGCATAAAAGTCACTACTCCCTGATCAGTTTTATTGCCCTCAGCTTAGTTTACAACCCCCAATGTTTATTTAACTTAACTAGCTATGCTGTGGATGATAAGCACCATGATAAATCTATTTATTGTCTCACTAGCATCCTTAACTTCAAAAGGTTGGCCATTTTTCCTATTATGCTACCCCAGTAAGTAAACTCTTGGTTTAAACAGATTACATACTACTCATCTTTGTAAGGCAGCAACTCTATCGCTGCGCCACTGTGTCGCCCCTGTGCCGATGAGTTAAAAGACAAAAGCGGTGAAAATGTGGATCATTTTTGTCCATCGGGCAGAGTAGAGTTGGTGTAAATTCTCTTTTGTAAACTGAAGACAATCTCTGCATTTATTTAACACAGCATTTAATAAAATGTGATTAGATTCATGATGAGGTACGTTCACTCCCAGATTCTTGGCAGTTGTTATTCTCCACCCCGTTTCCACCGTACAGACCCAGTGTTCTGAGCTTTGCACATCCCTTACACAGAACTGATTCAATCTTACAGATGGTAATATTTGCTTTGTCCTACTCATGAGCTGCCTATGTATGATCTTACCTGTGTATGTATGAATTTTTGGCGCCTTCCCTCACAGTGGAAAGTGATTTTGCTATGGGGGGACGTTCATGTTGAATTCGATAGTGTATTGTGTCTTTTTTTTCTTTTTTCTTTTATATGGATGTATGGTAATCTAATTTCTTCCCTGTAAAGCACTTGGCTTCAACATGATTTGATTTAAAAGTGCTATATAAATAAAAATTACTTACTTACTTACTTACCATGTAGACAAAATATGGGGCGCTCCGGACATCGTTCCACACCTTTCCAGTCAGAGATCTCGGCAGGTTCTTTACGATATCTTTATACGGGAACAATTTTGCTACTTGATAACTACAGGGGTTCTTATGAGAAGCATTTTCCAATTCACACGTACCGTCCTGAGACATATAAAAACATATATGTGATATGTGCGGTAAATAAAGTTAGTTCACTTCAGTTATTATCGTCACGTACCGAGGTACTGGAAAGCCTTTGTTTGCATGCTTTCCCAGTCAAAGGAAAGACTATACATGATTATAATCAAGCTGCTTACAGTGCATAGATATAGGATACAGTGTGCAAGATTTAGTGCAAGATAAAGTTCATTAAAGATAGTTCAAATATCTACAATGAGATTCAAGATTCAAGAGAGCTTATTGTCATGTGTCCCTGATAGGACAATTAAATTCTTGCTTTGCTTCAGCACAACAGAACATAGTAGGCATGACTACAGAACAGATCAATGTGTCCATATACCATTATATAAATATATACACACATGAATAAATAAACTGATAAATTGCAAATAACAGATAATGGGCTATTTTACTTCGGAGTCACGTGAAGAAGCCCCGCCAGGCGCATGCGCGTCATTACATCCGACGCATGGCGCATCGACGGGCTGGAGAGCGCAGCTCCACCAGCGGTAAGTAGTAACCCGCAGGTAAGTCAATGTTAAACCTTCCCTGTGAGTATTTTAAACTCTGTAAGTCTGGCTTGGAGATCCAGATAGAGTTTGTGATATGGAGGTATTGTAAATATAAACTGCCGTAGTGGAGCGGAACGCGCGGGGACCGCGGTTACTGCTTATAGATCAGGTCGGGAGATAACGGCTGCGCTAAAGCCGGTTCCGCGATTACCACTATGTAGATCGGGTTTGGAGATAACGGCTGCGTTAATGCCGGGTCCAATACCGGCTACTGTTTCTACTGGCAGCTCAACTGCCTCCATCAGTTTTCAGTGCTTCAGGGCACTGAGGCTACTCCACCAGGAAGGAATGCCAAAACAAAGTACTCTCAGGCTCATCTTATCTCATGGGTCTGATGATGTGGTAGACTCACCTCCTTTTAATGTAAAGGTATGGGGACGGCTCAACCAAATGGGAAAATGCTCCGAATTTAAAGAGCCATGTAAAATTTCAATTGGGGTCGAATGCCACTAGGATTCCCCACACAGCCTTTCACAGAGGTCCATACAGCAAAGAAGAAAACACCACTTATGGATACAAGTGGGAATCATCCTCTCCAGCACCTTGTTTAGGGCTGGAAGAGACCTCCCTAGAGCATGACTCGGGAGAAGCCAGGGCAGGAGGAGTCTGACCCTGAAGCTGGTGTCACTACTTTTGTGCACACACCAGAGCACATGAGCCATGCTCCAGGTGTCCCGGACGTAGCATTAAACTTCGCTAATCCGGAAGGGATTCGTGAGGCTATCGAGATAAATCTAGCCGCCAATGTTAATTACATGGCTTCTCACCAGCTCCAGGATACGATTATGGAAGACACGGCCACAAGATATAAAACACCTGTTAATTGTGCGTCGCTCAAAGTGCCCACCGTGAATCCTGCTGTATGGGCACAAATGAGTGCAACGATATGTGGACAAGAAATCATGTTTCAGCGGGTCCTCAAGTAGGTGTCAGCATGCATCACTGCATTTGGAAAAATGGTCTGGAGGGGGCACCAATGTGTGGCACACAACAAGATATGCTGGCCCTGTTTTGTAACGCATATTTTGTGGTCAACTGCATAAGAAAAATAGCTATAAAGCCGACGCTGAACCCGAAATTTGCATACTTTGTGTAGGTCCACCAACATCCAAGCCGCAGATTACTTATTTGGGGTGGACCTCCTCAAACAAGTCAAGGACCTGGAGGAAGATGCCAAAACAATTGGTCTCATGAAGACATACGTCCCTTCTGCTAGGATGCCACCTCGTAGGTCGTTTTCAGCGCGAAAGGTGACGGATCCAGGGGCAGGGGCAGGGGCAGGTCAAGCAGAGTGGGACCAGTGGGATGACAGTATTAATCACCGGTGTATCCCAGCTACAAGGGAAGAAGGAGGACTTCAAGGCTGACTGTAGAGGTGCAGGTGATTTCTGTCC
Organism: Raja brachyura; assembly: GCA_963514005.1. The sequence goes on from OY740790.1 coordinate 74,772,095, forward strand.
AGGATCAGATTTCTGGAGAACAACCTCCGGTTGGGGGTAGGTTGTAATTGGTTATGATGAATGGTGCTGCATAACATCTCATCGGATTATACTAGACACTGTGTCACGCTCGAATAGAGTTTATGTCAGGAATTGATCCGCCTGTACAGAATATGCCTAATTGAGTATTGGGCTTTTTTCTGCACCACAAACTCAGCAGGTAAAAGAAGAAATTACCGTTTTGTCCCAAAAAGGGGGTAATTGAGAGGACGACAAACCATCCTCGGCAATTTGTGTCCAATATATTCCCCAGACAGAGAAAAGATGGGGGGGGGGGGGGGGGGGGTGTAGAGTCACTCTGGACCTAAGCCAGTTAAATTCCTATGTTCACTGTAGGCATTTTTAAAATGGACACCTTCAATACTGCGAAACAGCTGTTATCACAAGGCTGTTATTATGGCAACTATAGATCTGAAAGATGCATATTATTCAGTAACAATTCATCATCAGTATTGGAGATACTTGAAATTTAGTTGGATGGGACGGCTGTGGCAATTTAAAGCATTACCCAATGAGTTAACCTCAGTTCCTAGGCTGTTCAAGAAATTGTTGAAACCAGTTGGCACTACTTCAGGCCCAGAATCACATGGCTTATCTAGATGATATTTTAATCATAAGCATCACTCAGGAGACAGCTGAGGAATCAGTTTCAGCAACCAAATACCTGTTTGAAAGGTTAGGGTTCCTGGTCCATCCAACCAAATTCAAGTTAGAGCCATCCTAAAAAAATGATTATTTGGGATTTGTCATTGATTCAGTTGATATGTCAGTGACTTTGCCTAAAGCCAAAGCTGTGGAGATCAGAGAGGTCTGTACTAGTCTAGCTGAAAATCAATATCCCTCCATCTGGGAAGTAGCCAGTGTTATTGGTAAATTGGTGGCAGCTTTCCCTGCAGTGCAGTTTCTACCACTGCACTATCAAAGTCTGCAACGAGCTGGAGAACTAGCACTTAAACAACATGCAGGTCATTTTGATAGACCTATGCAGTTACCAACCAGAGCCATAGCTCAATTACAATGGTGGATTATTTATATTGTACAAACTACCAAAAACATTTTTGTTCAGCAACCTTCAGTGCTTTTACAGACAGATGTGAGTGCAGCCGGATGGGGAGCTGCGGACAGCGAGTCTAGCTGTGGTGGTAGATGGAGTGTGCAAGAGGATTTAATCCTGCACAGGCATGGCATAAATTACTTAGAATTGCTGGGTGCATTCTATGGATTAAAAGCTTATTGTTCAACAATGAATAATTTACATGTTCAACTCCAGATTGATAATACCATGGCTGTGCCATATATCAATCACATGGGAGGAATAAGGTCAGTATCATGAGATAATCTGGCTAACCTCATGTGGCACTGGTGTATTTCCAGAAACATCTGGGTCTCAGCTATCTACTTACCAGGTAGAGATAATGTGGTGGCAGAGACCAGGTCACGGAAATTTAATGACAACATAAGAATGGATGTTAAATCCTGATGTTTTTAAAATGATTGTCAGCCGCTATGGTTTGCCAGATATTGATCTGTTTGCATATATATATATATATATATATATATATATATATATATATAATACCCTTTTGGATAGGGAAATTCCAACAACAGAATCACATCGACAAATATGGAAAAATGAAACAGGTTTATCTATATTAAAAGACACTTGGGAAGAAAGTCTACAACGTATACACCGTTGTTCGTTAAATGCCAGACATACCTTGATACAATTCAAAGTATTGCATAGATTACATTATTCAAAAACGAAATTAAATAGAATTTTTCCTAACATTTCTCCTATTTGTGATAAATGTCAGTACTCAGAAGCTAATTTAATGCATAGTTTTGTAACATGTACAAAATTTAATAGTTATTGGACTGACATTTTTTAAATCATTTCTATAGTTCTTAAGATGAAATTGGATCCTGACCCAAAGCTAATAATATTAGGAGTTTCAGATTCAAATCAAATATTTACAGTAAATCAAATAAATTTTCTTGATTACTGTTTAATAATTGGAAAAAAATTAATATTAAAATTCTGGAAGGGACCATTATCCCCTAAAATTAAAATGTGGACAGTGGAAATGATGGAGACGCTGCATTTGGAGAGAATCAGGTTTTCCCTAATGGACAAATATGAACTTTTTGAACAAATATGGTCTCAGTTCACTGACTATATGAAGGGGTAGCTGAGCTCAACATTGTAACTCAATAAGTACCCGGTGGTAGGATTAGATGAAAAGATCTATTCTGAGATTTGTATACACGTCTCTATAGATATTGTTACGTGAAATTGTTCCATTCATTGTTAAGATGTATACTTCAATTTTTCTTTTTTAAGTATAATAATTGTTTGCTTGTATTTTTTATTTTTATTATTTTTATTTTTTTATTTTTTCCTTTTTTTAATTGTGTTTTTTATCTTTTTTAATTATTTTTTTTTGTCATATATAATCATAATCAATATTATTTAATCACACTCCTCTTTGATTAAACACCTATTCTTTTACCTCTTTACTTCCTTTACTCTCTTAAAAAAATAGAAACTTATATATATTACTCTGTAATACTTGTATAACTTTTGAAACATGTTAAATGTGTATTCGAAAAACTGTTATATCATTGACAATATGTATGGCTTCTAATAAAAATATTAATCAAAATAAAAAAGATATTGATCTGTTTGCATCCAGGCTAAACCACCAGTTGCCTAAATACGTAGCAGTGGGTGCATTCTCGCAACATTCGGGACGTACATTATTTTATGTTTCTCCCCATTCTGACTGATTAGGCAATGTCTCACCAAAATAGAGCAGGACTCCGCCTTAGGCGTTTTGGTGGTTCCGCACTGGCCTACACAGCCATGGTTCCCTTTGGTGCTCAGAATGATGACTCAGCCATTCATGACTGTCCCCAACTGCAGTAAATGGTGGTGCATACAGTAACAGGAGAAAGTCATCCGTTACATGATCATATTAATTTGTTAATCTGCAGGTTCTGACCAGACAGTTCGAAGGCCTTGGACTGTCAAATAGGACCATGGATGTGATAACTGCAGCTTGGAGAGATAGCATTAAGAAACAATATGTGTCTCATATTAATAAATGGGAGATGTTGTTTACAGTCCGATATATCTTATCATACTGCAAGCATACTGGATGTATTGGAGTTCCTTGCTACATTGTATTTGATGAACACTTGAGTTATAGTGCCATTAAAAGTGCTCAGAGTGCTTTGTGCTCCTATTTAGGGCAGTTTCAGAACAACAACCTATCGGGTCATCCATTAGTGTCCCGATTCATGAGAGGAATCTTTAACAAAAATCCTCCTAAACCTAGATATACAGAAATCTGGGCTGTCAGTATAGTTCTCACACTGCTTCGGCAATGGGCTCCAATTACGTCATTGTCTTTTCAGAAGTTAACACTTAAAGTAGTTAAGCTCATGGTGCTAGTATCAGCGCAACGAGTGCTAACATTGCAAAAGTTACGACTAGATAACATGTATTCTTCTGCAGATAACATTACGTTTTATGTGTATGATTTAATCAAACAAAGCAGGCCAGGAATGGCCGGAACCAAAGTAAGTTTTAAAGCATACCCTGTTGACCATATGTTATGAGTAGTTAAGCACCTGAGTCAATATATCAAGGTAACTAAGAGTCTCAGACACTCTGAAACAGCAATGCTCATCAGTCACAAAAAACCTCATAAAAGGTGTCAGTATAAACTATTTCTAGATGGTAAAACAGGTTTTGGATTCCGCTGGAGTAGACACTCATGTGTTTAAATCTCATTCCACCAGGGCGACAACAACATCCACAGCGAGGCCGCAGGATGGTCTAAGGAATCAACTTTTCTTAAGTTATGATACACATGTCCTGACAGTGCCAGGGTTTGGGCATGCTGTTTTGGGCTCCGTTCGATTTGATTTGCTTTTTCTTAATAAAATTAATTTGTAAATTCCCCTGGGATAGAGGGGTTATTACTGTATTGTTATTTTAAAAATGATTATTGGATAATTCAAAGCAATGTTCAATGCATTATTTATTCACTACTCTGTCGTATGGAATGGATCTGCAGCATGAAATCACAGAGCTTTGAAATCTCCACCTAGTCACTCAACGAGAACTTACCATTTTGAAGTTTGATCTTTATTTTATGAGGAGTTACGATGAGGGATTACGTGCCCTCCGCTCCCGGCCCTCATAAACGCAAAGATCATCTGGTAGTTCTAGTCTTCTGAGTCTTACTATATCACTTCGGCTATAGTTTCTGTGTTTACACGCTGCTGCTTTGAAGTATGATGCGCATGCGCCTGGCGGGGCTTCTTCGTGTAATCCCTCATCGTAACTCCTCATAAAATAAAGATCAAACTTCAAACTGGTTAAATCTTACTATTAATGTTCAATGTTTTGTCAAATCCAAGTTTAATAGCCTGATCGTTGAACCTGGTCATTGCAGTCTTCAGGCTCCTGTACCTTCTACCTGAAGGTAGCGGGGAGATGAGTGCATGGCCAGGATGGTGTAGATCCTTGATGATACTGCCAACCCTTTTGAGGCAGCGACTGCGATAGATCTCCTCAATGTAAGGGAGGTCAGAGCCGATGATGGACTGGACAATGTGTTCTATTTATTGTAGTCTTTTCCACTCCAGGGTGCTCAAGTTGCTGAACCAAGCCACGATGCAACCGGTCTGCATGCTCTCTACTGTGCACGTGTAGGTTAGAGGGAGTCCACCTTGACAAACTGACTCACCGTAATCTTCTCAGGAAGTAGGGGCACTGATGTGCTTTCTTAATAATTGCATCAGTGTACTCGGACCAGGAAAGATCTTCAGAGATGTGCACGCCCAGGACTTTGAAGCTCTTGACCCTTTCAATCATCGACCCGTTGATATAAACGGGACTGTGGGTCCCCATCCTACTCCTTCCAAAGTCCACAATCAGTTACTTGGTTTTACTGGTGTTGAGGGCCAGGTTATTGTGCTGGCACCATATGGACAGTCGCTCGATCTCTCTTCTATACTCTGACTCATTCCCATCAGTGATACATCCCACAGTAGCGGTGTCATCAATGAACTTGAGGATGGAGTTTGCACTATGACCGGCTACACAGTCATGAGTATAGAGTGAGTACAGCAGCCTTGAGGTGCTCCTGTGCTGATTGTTATCGAGGCTGACACATTTCCACCAATACGAACAGACTGTGGTCTGAAAATGAGGAAGTCGAGGATCCAATTGCAGAGGGATGATCAGAGACCCAGTTCTGCGAGTTTGGGAACCAGCTTGGAGGGGTTGATTGTATTAAATGCCGAGCTGTAATCAATGAATAGCAGCCTGACATGAGTTTTTGTTGTCCAAATGGTCTAGAGCAGAGTGGAGAGCCAGCGAGATCGCATCCACCGTTGATCTGTTGTGGTGGTAAGCAAACTGCAATAGGTCCAGGTTTTTGTCGAGGTATGAGTTGATTAGCGCCATGATCAACCTCTCAAAGCACTTCATCACCACAGGCGTTAGGGCCACTGGACAATAGTCATTGAGGCACGCCACCTTACTCTTCTAAGGCACTGGTATAATTGATGCCCTTTTAAAGCAGGTGGGAACCTCAGACCTCAGAAGTGAGAGGTTGAAAATGTCCGTAAAAACTCCAGCCAGTTGGTCCGCACAGGTTTTTAGAACACAACCGGGTATACCATCAGGTCCAGACGCTTTTCGAGGGTTCACCCCTTTGAACGATTTCCTGACGTCGGCCTCTGTGACTGAGCCTGAAATACCATCACAGCAAATGGTGGCTCGGGAAGGCACATCAGTATTCTCCCTATCAAAGCATGCGTAAAATGCATTGAGCTCGTCACAGAGTGTTCTTTCGCCGACATTTGAGCTGCCTCCCGATTTCGCCTTGTAGGAGGTGATTGCAATCAGGCCCCGCCACAGCTGCCGAACATTTGTCTCATCCTCCAGTTTGGAGCAGAAGTCCCTTTTGATACCAAGGTCGTATCTGGACTTCTTGTAGACTACAGTATCATCAGACATGAATGCCCGGTGTCTGGTCTTCAGAAGAGTGCGGATCTCAACTTTTGTATGAAGTCTGAAACACCCCTGCTATTCACCCCTTACACACTATGCATGTTGAGATAGTCAGCACCAGCAATTTCTTGTGAAACTATTGAATAACAATGAGGAAAACTATCCTTCATCTCATAGGTACTAGTAAGCTCAGTGTACCTGTATACATAATAAACACCCCCAATGCCCGTTTAGCTTTATGAGATCATTCCCATAACAGCCTACCCCCATGTCATATATGACCCAGAGATGCAGTCGGAGATTGCGTAAAGTCTGTGTTCTTTGTGCTGAAATCAGTTGCTAACAGCATAATTAACTTAAAAGATACTGCTCCACTTTAGGAATAGAGTGGATGAATATCTGCATACTAATTACTGATACACATTCCACAATATTATGAGTTTAGGCTTTAGAGCCATGAGTAAGTTTATTGGCCAAGTATTCACATACAAGGAATTTGCCTTGGAGCAAATATTCATATAAAAGTGTTCATATAAAAGTGTTCATATAAAAGACACCTTGCATAACGTTAGTCAACAGTGGGTGAATAACCTATCATTTATTGTCCCACTTATAGTATGAGAGAAAATGACAAAGCAGCATGAGCAGTGTCAATTATGCAATAACATAATTGCTTCTCTAAGCCCAAACTGAAAGAACCACAAACCTCTGCTACTTCTGTTTAAAAGGTAGTCCACATGGGTCTCTTCACAAACTTCCCATACAACCGTGCAGAGCTAGCTGCACGAGAAATAGGCTGAACTAGCCACCACTCGTGACTTCGAGTAAGTAGGAGCTGCTTTCAGCCGCCTTTTACAATGGACGCCCTGAATGAGTAGGCCAAATTGGTACTATTAACATACATGTCACCTCATCTTTAATATCGTAAGAGGCATCAACTGATAAAAACCCTGAGCCTTAGCAACTACAAAAGCATGTTGTCTATAAACTCGATGACACAATGCCCTTTTAATCTGAGTAGAGCAGCATTAACTTTAGAATCTTTGTAAATAGGCTAGGCCACACCAGATGTATCTGTGCCTCTCATGTATAGATATGGAAAAGTATGTATCTTCAAGATTTGAGGCCCTAAATCAGCTAAATTGCTGAATGACCATTATCCATCTTAAACTGGTTAACCAAACACATGATCAGACTAGCTAAATCCTAACTTGATTTGGCATGCTACATTTTTCTTTCCCTGAGAATTCTCAAAACTTTCTGGCGTTAAAGCCTTTCGACTTTGATTTTGCCTCAACTGATGGCATTAACGTACAAACCTCCAGTGTCTGACAGAATCAGAACATACACCAGATTCTTATGCGACTAGAATAGTAAGATTAAACAAGAACTTACCAGTTCGAAGGTTGATCTTTATTTTATGAGGAGTTGCGATGAGGGATTTCGCCAATTCCTGGCGGGGTTACATCATGACGAACACCTCAGCTACAGTGCCATCAACAGCGCCAGGAGTGCGCTGTCATTATACCTCAATATTAAGGTAAGATCCAACAGGCTGGTGTCCAGACTCATGCGGGGAATATTCAATTCCAATCCGCCCAGACCTCGTTATAACATCACCTGGGATATTGGGAAGGTATTAACCCTGCTCAGGACGTGGTCGCCCATGGAGGGGCTTGAGCTGGACAAACTCACCCTGAAGCTGGTGATGTTACTGGCACTGACTTCAGCGCAGAGGGTACAGACACTCCACAAGGTCAGGATCGACAGGATGATCTCTACCCCTGGCGAAGTAATCTTCTTCATAGATGAATTACTAAAGCAGCATAGACCTGGGTTCACAGGGCTGCAGCTGAAGTTTCCGGCATACCCCGCTGATGCAAGGCTATGTTTAGCCGCCCATATCCGCCACTATGTCAAAGTGACGAGAAAATTGAGGGGAATGGAGAAATACTTGCTCATCAGCCACAAGAAACCTCACCATAGAGTGACGGTACAGACGATCTCCAGGTAGCTCAGGATCGTCTTGGGTGAGGCAGGTATTGACACTAATGTCTTTAAATCCCATTCCACCAGGGCTGCATCGACGTCGGCGGCAAGGGTCATGGAGGTGCCCATGGACCATATTCTTGCCACATCAGGATGGGCGAACGAAGCCACCTTCCAGCGGTTTTACAATAAACCTGTTGCCCCTCCTGTACTGTTCGCGGAGGCCGTGCTGAATGCAGGTCAAGAACGTGCAGATGTCCCCCAGTGAGGGGTTTTTTCCTTTGTTTGTTGTTAATATGGGAGCTTGCGTCTGTTTGTAAGTATACCATCGGATTGGGCAAAATGATGGGTTTAAATGAGTCACAAATATTGTCAATCCACCATTGTAACTCAATCTTTGCCTTTAGAGGCAGCTGCATTGGTCTATCGAAATGTCCAGCGTTCAGTTTTAATGCTGAGATCTTGGCTCTCTGCAAATTTTGATAATGTAAAGGTCCGTATTGGGCAGCTGGAAAAAGTGCTACGATCTTGCCAATCACCTTAGCAGTTTGTCTAATTGATGGTATACTGGCCCAGACTAGATCCTTGCATACTTGGGTGACATCCCCAACTTTGTTAGTTGGTATGGTGGCCCTCATGTGATTGGAATCCACCGTGAACCCCAGATAATCCATGACCTGTGAAGGGCAGAACTTTGATTTATCTGGATGGATAATGAACCCCATTCTCTGAAAAATTTCCACGGTGGCTGAAACTGCCAGTTCCGCTGATTCCAGGGTGTTCCCAATAATTAGGATATCATCTAGATAGGCCATCACTATGTGATTTTGTCTCCTTAGTGTAGCCAGTATTGGTTTGAGCAATTTAGTAAATAATCTAGGGGCTGTGGTAAGCCCATTTGGAAAAGCTCTGTATTGCCAGAGCTGATCCATCCAGGTAAATTTCAAGAACTTCCTGTGGTGTTTCTGAATGGACACTGAATAGTATGCATCTTTTAAATCAATGCATGCCATAAAGCAGCCCTCAGAAATCAATAACTTGGCTGTTTCGAACGTGTCCATTTTGAAATGGGTATATTTTACAAAGGTATTCAAATGGGTCAGATCAATAATAATCCGACATCCTCCATCCTTCTTGGTTTTTGTAAATACGTTGGATACAAATTCAATTGGTTCGTGTATAGTTCTTTTTATCACGCCTTTTTCTTGTAGCCTTAAGATTTCAGCATAGCCTACTGCCTTTTCTTTGCTGGACAGTGTAAATTTCCGATCTGGCATATGCTGGGATGGAGGGATTTTACCATTGATGAATTCAATCTCATGGCCTTGAATACTTTGTAAGATAAACTCATCAGAAGTGATGGTTCCCCATGCCTCCGTAAAGAACCGTAGTCTCCCACCAACATGTGAAGTTAAGCATGCAGGTGCATGAAATCCAGACCGCCTTACCTTCATGGTCATCAGCGGTCCCTGATATGTTTGGCGGGACGTGGAGGTGCTGGGTTGAGCTGGTAATGCGGCGTCCGCATTTTCCAGGCTGGCCGCTGGGGGCCTAGCCCTAAAAAAGGCCTAGGCTGTTGTGGTTGCTGGTATTGGGGTGGTGCTGGGGCATAGGTCCTTGCTGGCCTGACGGCAGGGCCTCGTGGCCGGAAAAATGGCTCTTTCCTGGCCGGCTGCCGGGTCGAGATATGTGACCTCATGAGTCCCATCGTCTTAGCGTGGTCATCCAGCTCCTTGACCCGCTTTGGGAGGTCCTCCCCGAACAACTGTCTGGGGGGCGGCGTAGGAGGTGCTTTGCATAACCCCGCAAATTTCGGGTTCAGTGTAGGTTTAATGATGCACTTCCGAAAGGCGTTGATTTCATACTGTGTGTTGCACAGTAGTGCCAGAGCATCCTCCTGCTCGGTGTTCAGATCCTCCCCGTCCACCGACCGTGCAAACGCGGTAATCCCAGCAGTAAGCAACTTCAGGATACGTTGGAGCTTCATCTCCTGGGTTCTGATCCCTGGGCTGATGTTGCCCCAAATCGGCGTATTGACGATGGGCACGTTGAGGGAGTTGCAATTTGCTGGGGTTTTGTGCCTATTCATGGCCTCCGACAGGACCCCCTCCTGAAGCTGATGGTTCGTCAGGAAGTCCACGGTGGCAGCCAGTTTGGGGTTGAGAGGTAGTCCTGATGACTCGGACAATGCAAATTTAGTTGCCACATCCAGGAGCTCCTCCTGAGGGGCCTCCGACGTAGATCGTGCATGGACCAAGATGTCCTCATCCTCCGGCTGTCTCAGGCTCCATGTGCCCTCTGGAACTAGATGTCTCCCACCTCTGATTTTGTTGCAGGAGAAGTTCCAACATCCGCTCCATCCTGTCAATATGCCCTTCGCCCTTCGAACCCGGGCGGTCGGAGTCCTCATGTTCAACGGAACTGCTGAGGCTCCTGTCATCGGCCCGTACCTCGTCGAGGTAATCTCCGTGCCGGAAAGAACTGTCGCTACCAGCCGCCGCAGCGAAGCTGAGCGATTCCCGCGCGGATCTGCTCAAACGCCTCCTTTTGGCGGAGCTCGATCCCGCTGCCTCGGAGGGCAAACGCGGTGAGAGGTCGGCACCCGACGCCTCGGCGTGGTGACCCGACATCCGCGCGGGCTTGCCGACTGCCCTAATCCTGGGCCTAGACGGCGTACGGTCCCGTCCTCCCATCGATGGGGGACTCGGTGACCGTGGCGGGACTCCACCCGAATGACTCTTCCTGGTCCTGGTGAGTCGACACTGGTCCTCTCAGGTCTCCCAGTGGACTTGAGTCCCGCCGATTCACCAGTCCGCAATCTAGCGACAGGTGATACCTTTGCCCGTGAAAGGCTAGGTTGACAGGCTCTATCCCTCCCTCTCCTCCGAGGGCTCAGGGAGAAGGGCCGTGCGGCAGCACGTGAACCCCGTTTGCCCTGGTCGACCAACGAGCCCGTTGGCGACAGCGATATGGAGTCAGGGTCAGCCTGCTCCGGTGGCACACCGAAATCCTGCTCCGCGGGATCCTCGCTAGAGCTCCGGTGTATCGGCGGGTCGGGTCCTGTGACGACAGGGCTCCCCGACTTCCTCGCCTTTTTCCTGGCCTGACTCGCAGGTGTAACCGTTGATGAGGGCTCCGGGATGGGTGGCCGGCGACTCCGTGCGGACGTCCTACGGCCCTTGTTCTTCCTATCCATGTTTCTGTTGGGAGAAAAACACTCGCACAACAAGAACCAACCAACTCAAGGTTAGTTACACTTACCTGAGCGGCCCTTATGAAGGGCTGGTGGTGAGCCGCGCTCCACCTCCAGCCGTCGACTGCAATGCGTTGCGACGATATGTCGCGCATGCGTGCTGGCGGGTTCTTCACGAAGTCACTCATGTGACTCCGAAATGAAATTGAAGCATAGCATCCACTTGGTCAGCTGCCTGCTCCGATCCTTACTGGCGGCAGCTGCACGGGTCACGCCTATTAGCTTTCCTAATTCAGGCCACCTGCTCTCGTTCTGAGCCTCAAGGTGGCAGCTGTATGGGCCGCGCCCGACAGTTTTACTAAGGCCGGCCGCCTGCTCCTATCTAGAGCCTCATCGGTGGCCTCATCAAGACCGGCTGCCTGCTCCCATCCGGAGCCTCACCGGCGGCCTCATCAAGCTCGCCCGCCTGCTCCCATCTGGAGCCTCACCAAGACCGGCCGCCTACTTCCGTTCAGAGCTCCGACTGCGGCAGCTGCACATCTGTGCCCGTCAGCTTCTCAGGGCCCGTTGCACCTATTTTTGGAGCAGCGGTCCGTCCCTGAAACAAAATTGTCGAACTGCTCCAACAAAATTTTCGAACTGCTCCGATTCCCATGCCATGCGTCGACGTATTAACGTGCATGCGGGCTGGCAGGCTCGTCACGTAGTCACTCACGTGACTTTGATATAAAATTCCTGCTGCAACTTACACCCTACATCCGGGCTACTATTTGGGGGTCTGTAGATGACATCAATTAGTATCTTCTTGCCTTTACAATTCCTCAACTCAATCCACAGTGACTCTAGCTCGTCAGTTCCTATGTCTTCCCTCGTAAGGGGCTGAATTCCATCCCTCACCAGCAGAGCTACCCCCCCCCCCCCCCCTCCCCTCCTCTGCGCACCTGCCTGTCCTTTCTATAGAATGTATAACCCTGAATATTAAGTTCCCAGGCCCGATCCTCCAGCAGCTATGTCTTAGTAATCCCCACAGTCATATCTACCAACCTCTAACTGAGCCTCAAGCTCATCTACCTTACTTCTTATACTTTGCGCATTCATATACAATACTTTTAATTCCTTACACATCTCACCTTTCACATCGATCCCTATTACACTTGGCCATACTCTACTATCCCTTTGTGAGCTTTGTTTCCCGTTAATTGTGGGGTCATTAACTATCCATTCACTCTCTTTCCCTTTAACTCTGACCTTGACTATCCCATTTGACACTGGTACTTCGTTGGACAGGTTCTTCAGATCTGCCTTCACTTAGGAATACACAAAAAATCTCCCAGAAGTACTGGAGGCCAGAGGATCTAAGGGGGTCGAGGAACTGAAATAAATTTTCATTAGGCGAGAAATAGTATTGGGTAGATCAATGGGACTGAAGGATGAAAATCCCCGTGGCCTGATGGACTGCATCCCAGGGTCCTCAGGGAGGTGGCTCTAGAAATAGTGGACGCATTGTGGCCATCAGGCTATTAAAACAGGCTCGGAACTCTGAACATTAATATCCCTCCATCTGTTATTTGCACTTTATTAATTTATTAATTCATGGGTGTATTTATGTATGGAATTGTAGTCAATGCCTTCTATGTTCTGTTGTGCTATGCAAAGAAAGATTTTCATTGTCCTGTCAGGGACACATGACAATAAACTCTTTTGACTTTGACTTTGGCATTGGTGATAATTTTCCAACGTTCAATAGAATCAGGATCAGTTCCTGTGGATTGGAGGATAGCTAATGTTATCCCACTTTTCAAGAAAGGAGCGAGCAAGAAAACGGGGAATTACAGACCAGTTAGCCTGACTTTGGTGGTGGGAAAGATGCTGGAGTCAATTATTAAAGAGGTAATAATGGGGCATTTGGATAGCAGTAAAACGATTAGTCCAAGTCAGCATAGATTTATTAAAGGAAAATCATGCCTGACTAATCTTCTGGAATTTTTTGAGGATGTGACAAGGAAAATAGATGAAGGGGAGCCAGTGGATGTAGTGTATCTAGACTTTCAGAAAGCCTTTGATAAGGTCCCGCACGGGAGACTGGTGACTACAATTAGAGCACATGGTATTGGGGGTATGGTGTTGACATGGATAGAAATTTGGTTGGCAGACAGGAAGCAAAGAGTAGGAGTGAACGGGTCCTTTTCAGAATGGCAGGCAGTGGCAAGTGGAGTGCCGCAAGGCTCGGTGTTGGGGCCGCAACTGTTTATCACATATATTAATGATTTGGAAGAGGGAATTAGGAGCAACACTAGCAAGTTTGTGGATGACACAAAGATGGGTGGCAGTATGAACTGTGGAGAGAATGTTAGGTGGTTGCAGGGTGCCCTGGACAGGTTAAGTGTGTGTGCAGATGCGTGGCAGATGTGTATAATATAGATAAATGTGAGGTTATCCACTTTGGTGGCAAAAACAAGGGGGCCGATTATTATCTCAATGGGGTTAGGTTAGGTAAGGGGGAGGTACAGCGCGACCTGGGTGTCCTTACACACCGGTCACTGAAAGTTGGCTCACAGGTAGAGCAGGCAGTGAAGAAAGCTGATGGAATGTTGGCCTTCATAACAAGAGAATTTCAGTATAGCAGAGGTTCTTCTGCAGTTGTATAGGGCTCTGGTGAGACCACATCTGGAGTATTACGTATAGTTTTGGTCTCATAATTTGAGGAAGAACATCTTTGTGATTGGGGCAGTGCAGCGTAGGTTCACAAGATTGATCCCTGGGATGGCCGGACTGTCATATGAGGAAAGATTGAAAAGACTGGGCTTGTTTTCACTGGAGTTTAGAAGGATGAGGGGGGTTCTGAGTTGAATGATCAGCCATGATCATATTGAATGGCTGTGCAGGCTCGAAGGGCCGAATGGACTACTCCTGCACCTAATTTCTATGTTTCTATGTTCTTATAGAAACATATAAAATTATAAAAGGACTGGACAAGCTAGATGCAGGAAATATGTTCCCAATGTTGGGCGAGTCCAGAACCAGGGGCCACAGTCTTAGAATAAAGGGGAGGCCTTTTAAGACTGAGGTGAGAAAAAACGTTTTCACCCAGAGAGTTGTGACTTTGTGGAATTCCCTGCCACAGATGGCAGTGGAAGCCAAATCACTGGATGGATTTAAGAGAGAGTTAGATAGAGCTCTAGGGGCGAGTGGAATCAAGGGATATGGGGAGAAGGCAGGCACGGGTTATTGATTGGGGACGATCGGCCATGATCTCAATGAATGGAGGTGCTGGCTCGAAGGGCTGAATGGCCTCTTCCTGCACCTATCTTTGATGTATCAGTGTATCTATGTATTCCCTCCATCACACACACACATACACACACACACAGCCTCCATCTAACACACACACAGCCACTCTCCATCTCACACACACACCCTCCATCTCACACACACACACCCTCCATCTCACACATACGAATACACACACGCCCTCCATCTCACACACACCCTCCATCTCTCACACACCCTCCATGTCTCTCACACACACACTCCCTCCATCTCATACACACCCTCCATCTCTCACACACATATACACACCCTCCACCTCTCACACACACACACCCTCCATCTCTCTCACACACACACATCCTCCATCTCTCTTACGCATGTGCACACACTCACACACCCTCCATCTCTCTCTCTCTCTCACACACACACACACTGTCCATCACACACACACACACATCCAGGACGTATGACAGTAAAACTCTCTTGACTATACCCACGCCCGACTTCTGGATTGAGTGCAGCCTTGGACTTGGGCCCAACTTCTGGACTCCGGACGGACCTCTGGACTGAGCATGACTTCCGGAATGAGCAAAACCTATGGACTGAGCGGGACCTCTGGACTCAGCCACGGCTTGTACTAACAGTTCACTCACTAACGGCTTGGAGACTCACAGTTCACTCACTAACGGCTTGTAGACTCACAGTTCACTCACTAATGGCTTGTAGACTCAATGAATGATCGCAATGAATGCCAAAATGCCACATGCTTTCTTCACTGCCTGCTGTACCTGCATGCTTACTTTCAGTGACTGATGTTCAAGGATGTCTAGGTCTAGTTGCACCTCCCCTTTTCCTAATCTGGCACCATTCAGATAATAGTCTGGCTTCCTATTAATGCCACCAAAGTTATACTTTACCATGTGGTCTAATTTTGCACATTAATCTCTTCTGTGGGACCTTGTCAAAGGCTTTTTAAAAGTCCGAATACACCACATCCACTGGCTCTCCCTTATCCATTTTATTTATTCCATTCTCAAAAAATCCAGAAGTTAATCAAGCATGATTTCCCCTTCATAAACCCATGCTGACTTTGACCGATGCAGTCACTGCTTTCCAAATGCGCTGCTGTTACATCTTTAATAATTGAAAAGGTTGTTTCAGTGGCCACAACGAAATAAAGAGCAAATTCTCATTGAAAGTGATGACAGACAAGACCTATACTCTACCTGAGAGAAACGCTTGCAAGTGTAGTCATAACCATACCATGCGATGCCCAACACAAGCTTCCTGGAGTCAACGCCCAGTTTGATGTAGTCGGATAGACCTGAAAGTACAGATTGGTGAGGTTGGGTCCCAGTTATTTCAGTGATACGCGGCCACTGATGTGTCGTTGGACGTACCTGTTAACACGTCCTGGTAGGAAGAGCTTGACACTGCAACACAACCATCCCGCATGTCATTGCGAATTTTAAAGGATTCAACAACGAAGAAGTCAATCCCTGATGAAATTGCTAAAAAGTCATAGCATTTTTCATTCTTGCAGTTTGGAGTCCAAGGCACAGCAAAGGATATCTATGGAGAGCAAGAGAAACAAGAAGAAGGGTCTCGACCCGAAACGCCGCCTATCTCCTGCGCTCCTTAGATTAAAGTATTATTGCAACATTTAAGAAACATTTAGACAGGTACGTGGATTGGGTAGGTTTAGAGGGATATGGGCGTCTCGCATCCCCCCAACTCACCCGTATGTTTACACCTACCACTTGCAGACAAGTGGAACTAGTGTAGATGGGGCATGTTTGTCGCTTTGGTCAAGTTGGGCCGAACGGCCTGTTCCACACTATGACTTTATAACTCTTGCGAATAGGAGAGGGGGGAAGAGGGTGTGATTATGGTGAAACTGGTCCTTGAATATGCTGGTGGCCTTGCCGAGGCAGCATGATGTGCAGGTGGTGTCCACGGAAGGGAGGTTGGTTTCCATGATGGTCTGGGCTACGTCCACAACTCTCTGGAACTCTCTGATTTTTGTGGACATGCCAAACCTCCTACGCTTTCTAAGGAAGTAGAGGCGTAGGCGTGCATTCTTGGTCATTGCTTGATGTTCTATGTTATCCCAGTTTTGCATCCACTCTCTCCACATTAGGGGCAATTCACAGAGACCAATTAAAGTACAAACCCGCATGTCTTTGGCATGTGGGAGGAAACCCATGCAGTTACTGGGAAAATGTGCAAACTTCACACAGACAGCACCCGAGTTCAGGATGGAACCCGGATCTCTGGTGCTGTGAGGCGGCAGCTCTACCAGCTGTGCCATTGTGCTGCCCTATATGGTTTTTAAATGAAATCCATTCTCAGTATTGGATAAGAAGAGTAACTGAGCTGGTCAGGCAGCATCTCTGGTGACGTTTCTGGTCGGGACCCTTCTTCAGACTGATTGTTGAAGAAGGGGCAAGGTTGGAGGAGAGGTGGGGTGGAACAATGCAGGGTGATTGATACAGAGTAAGACACAAAATGCTGAACTAACTCAGCCGGTCAGGCAACATCTCTGTGGATAGGTGATTTGGGATCCTTCTTCAGACTGGTTGGAGTGGGAGGAGGGGGTGGGAAAAAGCTGGAAAGGAGAGGTGGGGTCAGGACAAACCCTGGCAAGTGAAAGGTGTATTCATGCAGGTGGGTGGGGGATGGGGGAGGGGTGTGATTAGTGGATGGATGGACAAAGGGCAGAGATGAAATGAGATAAGGTGAGATGCATGAATTGTGAGGCTAGAGGAAGGGATGTAGGTGGAAGGGGACAAGAGGAAAGGAGGGCAGACTAGTAGGAGAATTGGGTACATATCCAGATTGGGCACGGAAGAGAAATAAGATAGGGAGTAGTAGGTTAATTATATCTAATATTGTAGAATTCAATGTTCATACTATGGAGAGACAAAGAACTGTAGATGCTGGTTTACGAAAAACACTGCAGTAACTCACAGGTCAGACAGCAATTCTGGAAAACATGGAAAGGTGACGTTTCAGGTGTGAACCCTTCCTGAACTCGAAAACCTCACCTATCCATGTTCTCTATAGAATCTGCTTAACCCGCTGCGCTACTCCAGCACTATGAGTCTTTCAATGTTCATACCGCTGGATTATAAGGCACCTGGATGGAATACGAGCTGCTATTCTTTTATGCAGTGAGCATCATATTGGAACGCAAGGCTTGAACGTTTGGCTTATTTACCTGACATCCAGGTAATTCAGTGCGGAAATGGGACGCAGATTTTATCACCATCTGGGTCAATTCATGATAATTCTGGGTTCCTTTTTTTAATTTACCGCCAAAATTTATAAATATTCCATCCAATTTATATGTTTTCACAAGTTTTACTGTGTTGACCATCCATAATTCCATTGTTGCATTTGTTCTCAAATGATACATTGTTATATTTGCTGAGGAAAGGTAAAGAAAAGAGAGAGTTAAGACAGCTCTAAGGTCAGAATGGGCATGTTACAAGGCAGATTACAGGGCAGAACTGACATCAACAACAAGGGAGGAGGATTTAGATTGAGTTTGCTCCTCAGCGTTGCTTTTTAGTGTGTTATGGGAGGCTGTGGTGGAGGCAGAGAGGATAGTGGGTTTAAGAGGCTTTTAGATGGGCACATGGATGTGCAGGGAATGCAGGGAGATGGATCACGTGTAGCCAAAGGAGATTAGTTTAACTTGGTATCATGTTCAGCCCAGACATTGTGGGCCAAATGGTCTGTTCCTGTGCTGTACTGTCCAGCATTCTGTGTATGCAGTTTCTAGACCATCCCAGAATGCTGCATCGATGAATTGTGTGCCTCTTAATCAGGGAACATAGAAGAACATAGAACAGTACCGGACAGGATGTTTGTGCTGAACATGATGCCAAGTTCAACTGATCTCATCTGCCTTCAATTGATACATATCCCTCTATTCCCCGTAATTCCTATCTAAAATCCTCTAAAGCGCCACTATTGTATCAGCCTCCACCACCACCTCAATGGCAATGTGTTCCAGGCTCTCGCTATATATAAAAACATGTGCTGAACATCTTCATTAAACCTTCTCCCTCTCACTTTATAGCTGTGTCTTTAATCTACATATAGATTGGACCAGGCAAATTGTTAATATTGCTGAGGAGGAGGATTTCCTGGAATGTATAAGGGATGGGTTTCTAAACCAATATGTAGAGGAACCAAGTTCAAGTTCACATTTATTGTCACATGCACCAAATGGTACAGTGGGATTTGAGTTACCATACAGCTATACAAATAAAAAGAACACAGTACATGATAGAGTTTGACATAAAATGGCCGACGGTTGATTGCGGTCACACTCTCGCCCCTGGCGGCAAATTTACGTCCCTTAGAGCCGGAGGGGGTTTCAAAAAACTTACCCCTGCGAGAAGCGGGCGAATGTCGCCTGGAAGTTGCTGCAGGAAGAAAATCCTGGTCCTTAACGGCAGCGCGGTGCCGGGAGAGAGTCGCAGTCCAGGCCTGGATGGGCCTGGACCGGGTCCACGGGGCAATGGTGCTTGGAGCCAGGCAGCGGAGCCCAGAGATGCGGAGAGTGGACACCAGGAGCGTGGAGCGGTGGAGACCAGAAGCTTGGAGCCGGGCAGCAGGCAGCGGGCGGTGGAGCTTGGGGCCAGGCAAGAGGCAGCGGGAGAGCCGGTGCATCGGTCATGGGCAACCGGCAGGTGAAGATGGCGGGCATTTCTCCTGGATTTGGCCATTCTAAAGTAAAGACTGAGATCTACAATACTATTGACGGTAAGGTTATTGTTGAGGGCGAGTTACTTAACTTTCTTGCTGTATAATTAAGACATTAAGCCAGGATGAGATCATCCATTTGGCTGCAAACACTTTTGATTCTGAGTGGATAGAGTCCTCGAAGAAAGTTCTGTTTGAACTCTGCCCCACTACACAGCGGAATATTTCCCATAAAGGGGCACCGAAAGACATCAACAACATAAAGAGTTGCCTTAAAGTAATGAATGGGTGTGGGGAGAATACTCCCAGATTTGTCTCTCATTACTTGGATGAACTGCAGCCGGTGACTTTTACTCACATGGATGTCTCGAACCTACTTGGGAGAATGGAGCAGCTGTTCGTGGAGGTCTGTTCTATGAAGCTCGTCATGCAGCTACAGGCTAATGTAAGCGAAGATTTTCGTGCCAGCACAGTGGAAATAGATCGGCGAGTGGGGCGCACCACTGACCTGACTCGGGGAGGAGGCCCGGATGCGTCGCCGGCGACGGATGGAGCCATTGGCATGGCAGACACAGTACTGGGAGCTGCACCGGCAAGAGCCTCTGGCTTGGTTGTCAGAGTGAGGGCTGCGTTGGAGAGCCTTGCCATAAACGTGGAGAGGGCAACGGCAATGAATAGTCCCAGTGGTTTAAAGTTGCAAGACTCTCCAAAGTGGAGTCATGTTGTGAAAAAGGGTCAACGTCATGCTCCAGAGAACACTGTTGGTAAGCCAAAATTGCGCACTATTGCCACCGGGCACAGAAAGAAATCCAGTAACGCTGTGCTATTATTGGTACCAGAGCTGCGGGTAACATTAAAATGATCAAGACTAAGCTGGTGAGTGTTTTTGCCTCCAAAGTTATCACCGGACCTAGACGCCAAAACTTTATCTGTGCATCTTAAAGAAAAACTTGGCCGTGAGGTTACCTGTCAAAAGATTGACACTGTACACTGTAGATACTGTTCATTTAAAGTATCTGCGGAATGTAATGAGGTTGGCGAAATGTACAATCCGGAGCTCTGGCCAGAAGGGGCATTTGGCCGGCGCTATTATTAGCCGCGCAGGGTTGGAGTCATCGGATCGAGCACCGCGCCTGCTGTAGGGGGAATGAGTGTGTCTGCTGGTGCTAGCGGCACTCACTAGTCTCACTAAATGAAACATAGAAACATAGAAAATAGGTGCAGGAGGAGGCCACTCGGCCCTTCCAGCCAGCACCGCCATTCATTGTGATCATAGAAACATAGAAACATAGAAAATAGGTGCAGGAGTAGGCCATTCGGCCCTTCGAGCCTGCACCGCCATTCAATGTGATCATGGCTGATCATCCAACTCAGTATCCCGTACCTGCCTTCTCTCCATACCCCCTGATCCCTTTAGCCACAAGTGCCACATCTAACGCCCTCTTAAATATAGCCAATGAACTGGCCTCAACTACCTTCTGTGGCAGAGAATTCCAGAGACTCACGACTCTCTGTGTAAAGAATGTTTTCCTCATTTCGGTCCTAAAGGAATTCCCCCTTATCCTTAGACTGTGACCCCTTGTTCTGGACTCCCCCAACATCGGGAACAATCTTCCAGCATCTAGCTTGTCCAACCCCTTAAGAATTTTGTAAGTTTCTATAATATCCCCCCTCAATCTTCTAAATTCCAGCGAGTACAAGCCGAGTCTATCCAGTCTTTTCCCATATGAAAGTCCTGACATCCCAGGAATCAGTCATGGCTGATCGTCCCCTATCAATAAGCCGTGCCTGCCTTCTCCCCATATCCCTCAACTCCACTAGCCCCTAGAGCTCTATCTAACACTCTCTTAAATCCATCCAGTGACTTGACCTCCACTGCCCTCTGTGGCAGGGAATTCCATAAATTCACAACACTCTGGGTGAAAATGTTTTTTCTCACCTCAGTCTTAAATGACCTCCCGTTTATTCTAAGGCTGTGGCCCCTGGTTCTGGACTCACCCAACATTGGAACCATTTTTCCTGCATCTAGCTTGTCCAGTCCTTTAATAATTTGATATGTTTCTATAAGATCCCCCCCTCGTCCTTCTAAACTCCAGTGAATATTCGGGTACTATCGTACAACTGTCGTGGGCCAGAGAGCGGGGGATAAAGTTCGCCGTTCAGTTGTTGACAACCCTCAGGAGAACTGTGACATGCAATGTATGCAAGAGACATTCTTAGTGAAGCAAGACTTGGACAAACTCAATTCTCTCAATTACAACTTTCATGGGGCTGGGTAGTCCACAACTGACCTTGGCATGGGAATAGTCAGAGGTAGGGTACCAGGGGGTGTGACTATTCTATGGAACAAGAGGTTTAACTCATCAATAAATGTGGTTCGTCTTGATGCTGACTGTTGTATTGCCATACGCTTTGCTCACAACAACAAGGAATTTGCTATCCTGAATGTATATACACCCTATGAATGCCATCAGAATGAGGATGAATATTTAAATAGGCTTGCTTTCATGTATTTGTTTATTCAAAACCATAATTATTGTAGTGTATATGTCATTGGGGATTTAAATGCAGATATCTCAGATAGGAACTCATTATTTGCCAATCATATGGCTCAGTTCTGTCAAGATAATAATTTAATATTGTCAAGCATGGTGTAGCAACACTTTTAGGGGTGTATTATAGACCGTCAAGTGGGGAGCGAGAATTGGAAGAGCTAATATGTAAGGAGATAGCAGATATTAGTAGTAAGCACAAGGTAGTGATTGTGGGAGATTTCAATTTTCCAAAAATAGACTGAGAAACACATTCTGTAAATGGGCTGGATGGTTTGGAGTTTGTTAAATGTGTGCAGGATAGTTTTTTGCAGCAAAGCATAGAGGTATCGACCAGAGAAGGGGCAGTGCTGGACCTCCATTTAGGAAATGAGGCAGGTCAGGTGACGGAGGTATGCGTTGGTGAGCACTTCGGGACCAGTAATCACAATACCATTAGTTTCAATATAATTATGGAGAGAGTCAGAACTGGATCTAGGGTTGAGATTTTTGATTGGAGAAAGGCTAACTTTGAGGGAATGTGTAATGTTTTAAAAGGAGTGAATTGGGACATTTTGTTTTATGGGAAGGATGTAGAAGAGAAATGGAGGACATTTAAAGGGGAAATTGTAAGAGTACAGAATCTTTGAGTCCCTGTTCGGTTGAAAGGAAATAGTAAAAATCAGAAAGAGCCATGGTTTTCAAGGGAAATTGGACACGGTTAGAAAAAAGAGAGATATCTACAATAATTATAGGAGGCATGGAGTAAATGAGGTGCTAGATGAGTATAAAGAATGTAAAAAGAATCTTAAGAAAGAAATAAGAAAATCTAAAAGAAGATATGAGGTTGCTTTGGCAAGAAAGGTGAAAGTAAATACAAAGGGTTTCTACAGCTATATTAATAGCAAAAGGATAACGAGGGATAAAATTGGACCATTAGAGAGCCAGAATGGACAGCTATCTGCAGAGCCAAAAGAGATGGGGGAGATATTGAACAATCTCTTTTCTTCGGTATTCACCAAGGAGAAGGATATTGAACTCTGTGAGGTAAGGGAAAAAAGTAGAGTAGCTATGGAAACTATGAGATTCAAAGAGGAGGAAGTAATGACACATTTGAAAAATATAAAAGTGGATAAGTCTCCAGGTCCTGACAGGATATTCCCTAGGACATTGAGGGAAGTTAGTGTAGAAATAGCAGGGGCTATGACAGAAATATTTCAGATGTCATTAGAAATGGGAACAGTGCCAGAGGATTGGCGTACTGCGCATATTGTTCCATTGTTTAAAAAGGGTTCAAAGAATAAACCTAGCAATTATAGACCTGTTAGTTTGACGTTAGTGGTGGGCAAATTAATGGAAAGGATACTTAGAGATAATATTAATAAGCATCTGGATAAACAGGGTCTGATCAAGAACAGTCAACATGGATTTGTGCCTGGAAGGTCATGTTTGACAAACCTTCTTGAATTTTTTGACGAGGTTGCTAGGGAAATTGATGAAGGTAAAGCAGTGGATGTTGTCTATATGGATTTCAGTAAGCCCTTTGACAAGGTTCCCCATGGAAGGTTGGTTAAGAAGGTTCAATCTTTGGGTGTTAATGGCGGAGTAGCAAGATGGATTCAACAGTGGCTGAATGGGAGATGCCAGAGAGTAATGGTGGATGGCTGTTTGTCAGGGTGGAAGCCGGTGACCAGTGGGGTGCCTCAGGGATCTGTGTTGGGTCCACTGTTGTTTGTCATGTACATCAATGATCTAGATGATGGGGTGGAAAATTGGATAAGTAAGTATGCAGATGATACTAAGATAGGTGGTGCTGTGGATAATGAAGTAGATTTTCAAAGTCTACAGAGAGATTTGGGCCATTTGGAAAAGTGGGCTGAAAGATGGCAGATGGAGTTTAATGCTGATAAGTGTGAGGTGCTACATCTTGGCAGGGCAAATCAAAATAGGACGTACATGGTAAATGGTAGGGAATTGAGGAATGCTGTGGAACAGAGGGATCTAGGAATAACTGTGCATAGTTCCCTGAAGGTGCAATCGCATGTAGATAGGCTGGTAAAGAAAGCTTTTGGTGTGCTGGCCTTTATAAATCAGAGCATTGAATATAGGAGTAGGGAAGTAATGTTACAATTGTACAAGGCATTGGTGAGACCAATTCTGGAGTATGGTGTACAATTTTGGTCACCTAATTATAGGAAGGATGTCAACAAAATAGAGAGTACAGAGGAGATTTACTAGAATGTTGCCTGGGTTCCAGCAACTAAATTACAGAGAAAGGTTGAACAAGTTAGGTCTTTATTCTTTGGAGTGCAGAAGGTTAAGGGGGGACTTGATTGAGGTCTTTAAAATGATGAAAGGGATAGACAGAGTTGACGTGGATAAACTTTTCCCATTGAGGGTAGGGAAGATTCAAACAAGAGGGCATGACATGAGAATTAAGGGACAGAAGTTGAGGGGTAACATGAGGGGGAACTTCTTTACTCAGAGAGCGGTGGCTGTGTGGAATGATCTTCCAGCAGAAGTGGTGGAGGCAGGATCGATTTTAACATTTAAAAGTAAAGTGGATAGGTATATGGACGGGAAGGGATGCTACAGCACTCTATGGTTTAAAGGCTTACTGCAGCAATATGCATCATGTGCATGTTCAACTTCAGATTGACAACACCGCGGCGGTGGCGTATGTCAATCACATGGGTGGAATAAAATCTGTATCATGTGACAGATTGGCAAACCTCCTTTGGCATTGGTGTATTGCAAGGAACATTTGAGTCACGGCCATTTACCTACCAGGTAGGTATAATATGGTGGCGGTGCTAGATCAAGGAAATTCAATGATAAAACAGAATGGATGTTGAATCATTTTGTGTTTACCGACATTGTTGCCCGATATGGCATGCTGGATATTGACTTGTTTGCTTCCAGATTGAATCACCAGTTACCCAAATATGTCTCATGGGAACCAGACCCAGGGGCAGTGGCAGTCGATGCATTCACACTGCATTGGGGAGGAATGTTCTTGTATGCTTTCCCTCTCCCACAAAGTCAGTATGTCTCTCACATCAAGAAGTGGGAGATGTATTGTCATGCCTCTAACATCTCATATGACACAGTGTGCATCACAGACATACTGGAGTTTCTGTCCACATTATATCATGACCATAAATTAGACTACAGTGCCATCAACAGTGCCAGGAGTGCACTATCCTCCTATTTAGTGCTGGGAGCGGGGGCACACCCGGTGGGAACACATCCTCTCATTACCAGATTCATGAAGGGAATATACAACACTATACCCCCCCAGGCCACGGTATACGGACACATGGGATGTTAGCGTGGTGCTAACACTACTTCGTTGGTGGGCCCCAGCCACCGCACTGCCCTTAACCAAGCTCACCCTCAAGGTGGTCATGCATATGGCGCTGGTAATGGTGCAACGAGTCCAGACGTTGCACAAGCTGCGACTGGACAACATGACCACCACTGTAAACACCATAACTTTTGTCATCTATGACTTAGTTAAACAGAGCAGGCCGGGGTACCAGGGCCCAAGCTTCAGTTCCTGGCATACCCCGAAGATCTACGATTATGTGTAGTCCCACACTTGCACCAGTACATAAAAGTCACCAGGAGCCTCAGAGGCACTGAGTTAGCTGTCCTAATCAGCTACAAAAAACCACACCACAGGGTATCAGCACAAACCATCTCCAGATGGTTAAAGGAGGTATTGGCGGGTGCAGGAGTGAATACTGACACTTACAAATATCACTCCACCAGTGCTGCATCAACGTCGGCAGCATGGGCGATGGACGTGCCCCTCAACAACATCCTAGCGGCTGCAGGATGGGTCAATGAAAGGATGTTCCACCAGTTTTATAATAAACCCATTGCTGGACCGGGGGTGTTTGCACGTACCATTTTAAATTCTGTTATATAGTTTCCCCCCAGGTTGGGCGGGGTCACAATCATTTTGTTTTCACATTAAAGCATCAGTTTTGTTACCTAACTATGTTATGTCTGAATGCATTAATTTTTTCTCTCATCCATGGTCAATCCATTCAGTGTGTGACGCCTGGATTCGAACCGGCGTGAAGTCACAGAGCTTTGAAATCTTCACGTAGTCACTCACATGATTCCGAAGCAAAATAGTGAGATTAAACGAGAACTTACCAGTTTGAAGTTTGATCTTGATTTTATGAGGAGTTACGATGAGCGATTACGTGCCCACCGCTCCCAACCCTCATATTATCAGGTCATCTGGTAGTTCTAGTTCTCCAAATCGTACTATCTTTAGGTCAACTTCTTTTATCTGTGATTCCACGCCGCTGCTTTGAAGATTGACGCGCATGACGACTGATGGCCTTCTTCACGCAATTGCTCATTGCGAATCTCTTGCGTACGTTTGCTGCGTGTGCAGATGTGGTGAAAAAGTCGCTGTTTAGAGCATATTGCACACCACTCTATACTGTGCACCTGTGGTCGAACTATGGAAAGACAAGTTTGCAGAGACTAAAGGCGTCATATGTTGATGCCATGAGAACACTGCTAAGGAAACCTAGATGGTGTAGTGCTAGTAACATGTTTGTGGCTGCAGGAGTCAGTGCACTAGAAGCTATCCTAAGAAATCATATGTATAAAAATCTTCTGCAGGATAAATTACTCTAAAAATGTAATTATTGTAGCCCTGTCAAACATAAGGTTTAGCACTACACGCTACGAATCCCAGTTGTGGAGGACACTGGTATCATCTTCTCATTGCAGGACATTGATCATTCTTTTTATTCTGGATTTTAATTCATGTATTGTGTTTTTATTTAATATATAATTTATGATGCTTTTATAAGTGATATACTAAGATTTTATATGTACTTTATCATGTTTTTTAATATGCAATGAATTTTTATGTAATGTTGTCCCTTGTCTGGACCATGAGTCCGAAAAAAAGTTTATTATTATTATATAACCATCCACCACAGCGGAATCAATGTTTCCCAATGTGATGGAAGTCAATAAGGTTCAGTCATCTTCCTCGTTGCTCACCCGTTGAACCCTACGCAGTCGCTGCGACAGACGGCCCAATGTACAGGCCCTCTCGCCGGGATGATTGTAACTCTGACGACGGAATGGATCGGAACACATCCAATTTAAAATACTACACAGACTATTTTACTCAAAAACTAAACTGAACAAGATTTTTCCAAATGTATCTCCTATCTGCGACAAATGTCTTTTTCAAGAAGCAACTATAACACACTCCTTTGCCTCTTGCATAAAACTCCATAAATTTTGGAAAGGAATTTTTGAAATGTTCTCAAATTATTAAAAACAAAACTGGACCCCCATACAGAATTGATCATTTTCGGAATAGCAGGAGCCTGCTCTGAGCTATCAATATTTCAAAGACGTTTCCTTAATTATGGCCTGATAATGGCAAAAAAACTTATACTTAAATACTTAAATTTTGGAAAAATGCATCTACCCCAACTCTTAAAATGTGGATCACAAGCATATCCAAGATGCTACATCTTGACGATATGAGAATCGTCTAAGCAGGAAAATCAGAGCAATTTTCAAATACATGGTCTCCTTTCATTGATTCACTACAAGGATAGTATGGTGCAACACAACTTCGGAATTAAACCGATTTACGGACAGGGTGATGGGTGTGGTGAGAAATGAAGCACGTATATCAACATGTTTTGGTCTTTTTAAAAATTATTTTTCGTTTTTGTCTTATTCTTTTTTAACTTATTCACTCTTTGACTACACTCTTTGGTAGTTTAGGGGTTTACACATTCACTATTTCTTTCACTTTCTTTCTTTCTTGCTCTTTCTCTCTTTTTCTATTTCTTTTTGTCAAAATAAAAATGGAAGATGTACAATAAATGTATTTTGTCATATGCCGCGGTTTATTCTACTGTACACTGCTTCTAATAAAAATATTATTATTTTTTAAAAAGGAATGTATGGGAACACACTCGCAGCTTGGAGTTTCCG
The DNA here is from genome assembly GCA_963514005.1 of Raja brachyura. The sequence continues at coordinate 74,799,855 of OY740790.1, forward strand.
AATCAGCCACTTCCTACCGGAGACCGCGGCTTCTGAATCCACAGGCCGAGCCGGGCGGAGTCCAACACTGGCGATCCCCAGCAAGAGATCCCAAGTTTCGTGATGTTAAAATGAGCGCTCGCTGCTAGAAGCTCCGCAAACCACACAGCTCCACGGTGTCAAAGTCAGCAGGCCCAACACCTCGGAGCTCCAATTCAGCGCTGCGCCCGCTGCTGAAGCTCTGGTCTCCGGTAGGAAAGGCTGTGCCAATCCAGTTGTTAGGCCGCGGGGGGGGGGGGGGGGGGGGGGGATGATGCGACACAGAGAAAAGATGCATTCCGTCCTGGAAAGTGACTGAGAAACGGATTCCCCCTTATTCCCCCCCCAAACCCCCCCACATAAGACATACTAAGAAACATTTAAAACATACATTTAGACATTAAAAATAACAAAAAGGGTGAAAGGACTAACACTGCTGGCCAGGCTGCCACTGTGGTGGCACCACCCAACCAGAGGGCAGGACATCCTAGACGGGGTATTGTGTAATGAGGAAGGATTAGTTAGCGATCTTGTTGTGCAAGGCCCCTTTTAGTGTTGTGTAATGAGCCGGATTTGATAGGGGATCTTGACGTTAAGGAGCCATTAGGAAGTAGTGACCATAATATGTTGAAATTAGACAATAGACAATAGGTGCAGGAGTAGGCCATTTGGCCCTTCAAGCCAGCACCGCCATTCAATGTGATCATGGCTGATCATCCCCAATCAGTACCCCATTCCTGCCTTCTCCCCATATCCCCTGACTCCGCTATTTTTAAGAGCCCTATCTAGCTCTCTTGAAAGCATCCAGAGAACCTGTCTCCACCACCCTCTGAAGCAGAGAATTCCAGAGGCTCACCACTCTCTGTGAGAAAAAGTGTTTCCTCCTCTCTGTTCTGGACTCCCGCAACATCGGGAACATGTTTCCTGCCTCTAGCGTGTCCAAACCCTTAACAATTTTATATGTTTCAATGAGATCCTCTCATCCTTCTAAACTCCAGAGTGTACAAGCCCAGCTGCTCCATTCTCTCAGCATATGACAGTCCCGCCATCCCGGGTATTAACCTTGTAAACCTACGCTGCACTCCCTCAATAGAAAGAATGTCCTTCCTCAAATTAGGCGACCAAAACTGCACACAATACTCCGGGAGTGGTCTCACTAGGGTTCTGTACAACTGCAGAAGGACCTCTTTGCCCCTATATTCGATTCCTCTTGTTATAAAGGCCAACATGCCATACACTTTCTTCACTGCCTGCTGTACCTGCATGCTTACTTTCATAGACTGATGTACAAGGACCTCCAGATCCCGTTGTACTCCCCCTTTTCCCAACTTGACACCATTTAGATAGTAATCTGCCTTCCTGTTTTTGCTATCAAATTGGATAACCTCACATTTATCCACATTAAACTTCATCTGCCATGCATCTGCCCACTCCCCCAACCTGTCCAAGTCACCCTGCATTCTCATAGCATCCTCATCACAGTTCACACTGCCATCCAGCTTTGTGTCATCTGCAAATTTGCTAATGTTACTTTGAATCCCATCATCCAAATCATTAATGTATATTGTAAATAGCTGCGGTCCCAGCATCAAGCCTTGCGGCACCCCACTAGTCACTGCCTACCATTCTGAAAAGGACCCGTTAATCCCTACTCTTTGTTTCCTGTCTGCCAACCACTTCTCCATCCATGTCAGCACTCTACTCCCAATACCATGTGCCCTAATTTTGCCCACTAATCTCGTATGTGGGACCTTATCAAATGCTTTCTGAAAGTCCAGGTACACTACATCCACTGGCTCTCCCTTGTCCATTTTCCTAGTTACATATTCAAAACATTCCAGAAGATTAGTCAAGCATGATTTCCCCTTCGTAAATCCATTTTGACTCAGACCGATCCCGTTACTGCTATCCAAATGTCGGCTATCTTATCTTTTATAATTGACTCCAGCATCTTCCCCACCATCGATGTCAGGCTAGCTGGTCTATAATACCCTGTTTTCTCTCTCCCGCCTTTCTTAAAAAGTGAGATAACATTACTGAGTGAAATCCAGGTTAGCCAGGAGGTGGGGTTGGGTAAATTGAACGGATTGAAGGCCGATAAATCCCCAGGGCCAGATAGTCTGCATCCCAGAGTACTCAAGGAGGTAGCCACAGAAATAGTGGATGCATTAGTGATAATTTTTCAAAATTCATTAGATTCTGGAGTAGTTCCTGAGGATTGGAGGGTAGCTAATGTAACCCCACTTTTTAAAAAAGGAGGGAGAGAGAAAGCGGGGAATTACAGACCAGTTAGTCTAACATCGGTAGTGGGGAAACTGCTAGAGTCAGTTATTAAAGATGGGATAGCAGCGCATTTGGAAAGTGGTGAAATCATTGGACAAAGTCAGCATGGATTTACGAAAGGTAAATCATGTCTGACAAATCTGATAGAATTTTTCGAGGATGTAACTAGTAGAGTGGATAAGGGAGAACCAGTGGATGTGTTATATCTAGACTTTCAGAAGGCTTTCGACAAGGTCCCGCATAAGAGATTAGCATACAAACTTAAAGCACACGGTATTGGGGGTTCAGTATTGATGTGGATAGAGAACTGGCTAGCAGACAGGAGGCAAAGGGTAGGAGTAAACGGGTCCTTTTCAGAATGGCAGGCAGTGACTAGTGGGGTGCCGCAAGGCTCAGTGCTGGGACCCCAGCTATTTACAATATATATTAATGATTTGGACGAGGGAATTCAATGCAACATCTCCAAATTTGCAGATGATACCAAGCTGGGGTGTATAGTTAGGTGTGAGGAGGATGCTTGGAGGCTGCAGGGTGATTTGGATAGGCTGAGTGAATGGGCAGATGCATGGCAGATGCAGTATAATGTGGATAAATGTGAGGTTATCCACTTTGGTGGCAAAAACATGAGGGTAGACTATTATCTGAATGGTGGCAGATTAGGAAAGGGGGACATGCAACGAGACCTGGGTGTCATGGTACACCAGTCATTGAAAGTAGGCATGCAGGTGCAGCAGGCAGTGAAGAAAGCAAATGGTATGTTAGCATTCATAGCGAAAGGATTTCAGTATAGGAGCAGGGAGGTTCTACGGCAGTTGTACAGGGTTTTGGTGAGGCCACACCTGGAGTATTGCGTACAGTTTTGGTCTCCAAATCTGAGGAAAGACATCCTTGCCATAGAGGGGGTACAGAGAAGATTCACCAGACTGATTCCTGGGATGTCAGGACTTTCATGTGAGGAAAGATTGGATAGACTCGGCTTGTACTCGCTGGAATTTAGAAGATTGAGGGGGGATCTTATAGAAACTTACAAAATTCTTAAGGGGTTGGACAAGCTAGATGCTGGAAGATTGTTCCCGATGTTGGGGGAGTCCAGAACAAGGGGTCACAGTCTAAGGATAAGGGGGAATTCCTTTAGGACCGAAATGAGGAAAACATTCTTTACACAGAGAGTGGTGAGTCTCTGGAATTCTCTGCCACAGAAGGTAGTTGAGGCCAGTTCATTGGCTATATTTAAGAGGGCGTTAGATGTGGCACTTGTGGCTAAAGGGATCAGGGGGTATGGAGAGAAGGCAGGTACGGGATACTGACTTGGATGATCAGCCATGATCACATTGAATGGCGGGGCAGGCTCGAAGGGCCGAATGACCTACTCCTGCACCTATTTTCTATGTTTCTATTAGCTACCCTCCAATCCACAGGAACTGATCCTGAGTCTATAGAACATTGGAAAATTATCACCAATGCATCCATGATTTCTAGACCCATTTCTTAAGTACCCTGTGATGCAGACCATCAGGCCCTGGGGATTTTTCAACCTCTCACTTCTGAGGTCTGAAGTTTCTGCCTGTATTAAAAGGGCATTAATAATACCGGTGCCCAAGAAGAGCAAGGTGCCGTGCCTCAATGACCATCGACCAGTGACACCAACAACGGTGGTGATGAAGTGCTTTGAGAAGATGATTATGGCACATATAAACTCCTACGTCAACAAGAACCTCGACCCACTGCAGTTTGCTTACCGCCACAACAGATCAATGGTGGATGCGATCTCACTGGCTCTCCACTCCACTCCACTCTGGACCACTTGGACAACAAAAACTCATATGTCAGGCTGTTATTCATTGACTACAGCTCGGCATTTAATACAGTCATCCCATCCAAGCTGGTTACCAAACTCTCAGATCTGGGTCTCTGCGCACCACCTCTGCAATTGAATCCTCGACTTCCTCATCCACAGATCACAGTCTGTCCGTATTGTGTCATCCTCAATAACAATCAGCACGGGAGCACATCAAGGCTGCGTGCTCAGCCCTCTGCTGTACTCAATCTATACTCATGACTGCACAGCCAGACATAGTGCGAACTCCATCATCAAGTTCAGCCCACAACACCACTGTTGTGGGACAAATCACTGATGGGGATGAGTCAGAGTATAGAAGTGACATCGACCGATTGACCAAATGGTGCCAGCACAATAACCTGGCTCTCAACACCAGCAAAACCAAGGAACTGATTGTGGACTTTGGAAGGGGTAGGATAGGGACCGACAATCCTGTTTATATCAACGGGACAATGGTGGAAAGGGTCAAGAACTTCACATTTCTGGCTGTGCACATTGCCGAAGATCTTTCCTGGTGCCAGTACACTGATGCAATTATAAAGAAAGCACATCAGCACCTCTTCCTTCGGAGAGTCGGAATGTTAAAGAGGACTTTCTCTTCTACAGGTGCACAGTAGAGAGCTTGCTGACCGGTTGCATTGTGGCTTGGTTTGGCAACTTGAGCGACCAGGAGCAGAAAAGGATGCAGAAAGTTGTGACCACTGCCCAGTCCATCATCGGCTCTGACCTCCCCACCATCGAAGGGATCTATCGCAGTCGCCGCCTCAAAACGGCAGCCAACGTCATAATGGACCCACACCATCCTGGCCAAGCACTCATCTCTCCGTTACCATCAGGCAGAAGGTACAGGAGCCCGAATTCTGTTCCATCCAGGTTCAGGAACAGCATCTTCCCCGCAGCCATCAGGCTATTACACTCGCCAACAAACAGACTCTGAACTGCAACAGCCTATCGCACTTTATCTACTTATTTATGTGTATATATTGAACTGAACTATTCTGTAATTTTGCTTACAATACTCTGTTGTGCTGCAGCAAGCAAGAATTTCATTGTCCTATCTGGGACACATGACAATAAACTCTCATGCCTTGACTTGACTTGACTTGAGTTTTGGTCTCCAAATTTGAGGAAGGATATTCTTGCTATTGAGGGAGTGCAGCGTAGGTTCACCAGGTTAATTTCCGGGATGGCGGGACTGTCATATGTTGATAGAATGGAACAGCTGGGCATGTACACTCTGGAGTTTAGAAGGATGAGAAGGGATCTTATTGAAACATATAAGATGGGTTTGGACCTGTTAGAGGCAGGAAACGTGTTTCTGATGTTGGGGGAGTGTAGAACCCAGGGCCACAGTTTAAGAATAAGGGGTAAGCCATTTAGAACGGAGATGAAGAAACCTTTGTGAGTCTGTGGAATTCGCTGCCTTAGAGGACAGTGGAGGCGGTTCTCTAGATACTTTCAAGAGCAAGTTAGATAGAGCTCTTAAAGATAGCAGAGTCAAGGGATATGGAGAGAAGGCAGGAAGGGGTACTGATTGTGGGTGATCAGCCATGAGCACATTGAATGGTGGTGCTGGTTCGACGGGCCGAATGGCCTACTCCTGCACCTATTGTCTATTACCTATTGTCTATTGCTAGTGGCATGGGGAAGAGAGAGGGGAGAGACTGGAGGGAAGGGCGGGGGTGGGGGGGGGGGGGGGGGTGGTTTGTGGATTTGTGTGTGGTCTTACACTTGAAATGGAGGAAGCCCAGGCTTGAAAGTTCAGCTTGGGGATGGGAAGACAAGTTAAAATAGTTTGCAACTGGAGGATCCCGTTGGCCTAGGCAGACCAAGCGCATATGTTTGGCGGAATGATCATCGAGTTTATGCTCATAGATCAGATGGTTGTAGATGGAATAAAACGTGCTGAGATGCCGACTAAACTCAGCTCTACACCGGTCTTAATGAATCCTTGGATCTTTGATGGTATTGTCTCAATCATCTGTGATAAAATGAGTTACCTTTCAGGACAAGTCTAATGTTATATGAATGGGCGAGACAGTAGATCTCTTCTTCCACCCCAGTAGACACTACAATCGTTGTAATCTTCGACCAGTGATATTGCGCCCATTCGTTTTGTTCAAGGTGAAATGCAAAGACCTGGAATAAAATTAGAATTGTCATATGAATTAAGAAATCACAATTTCCTGCAATGATACAGAATGATCTGCTCTCAGACCCTGAAGAAAATTAAGGGGTGTTGGTGGAACGATTTAGCCTGCAGATGATGTTGGTGGGACTTTTTGTTGCAATCCTGAATGCTAGAGATTTAAACTTTACCTCTTGCACCTCAAAGCTATGCCCCTCCCCTTCTTCTCTATGTATATCTTTGTTGGGTACATCGAGCAATTCCTGTTCCAAGCATACACTGGCCCTATCTCTGAACTCTATCTCTGCTACATTGATGACTGCATCGGGGCTACCTGCTACACCCATGCAGAACTCAGACTTCAACATGTTTCCTACTAAATGCATTTTGCACTCAAATACACTTGGAGCATCTCTGATATTTCCCTTTCGTTTCTTGATCTCACTAGTCGATAGACTATTAACCATATAACCATATAACAATTACAGCACGGAAACAGGCCTTCTCGGCCCTTCCAGTGCGTGCCGACCATTCATTTTCCCCTAGTCCCATATACCTGCACTCAGACCATACCCCTCCATTCCCTTCCCGTCCATATACCTATCAACTTTACTTTTAAATGTTAAAATCGATCCTCCCTCCACCACTTCTGCAGGAAGATAATTCCACACAGCCACCACTCTCTGAGTAAAGATGTTCCCTCTCATGTTATCGCTAAACTTCTGTCCCTTAATTCCCATGTCATGCCCTCTTGTTTGAATCTTCCCTACCCTCAATGGGAAAAGCTTATCCACGTCAACTCTGTCTATCCCTTTCATCATTTTAAAGACCTCAATCAAGTCCCCCCTTAACCTTCTGCGCTCCAAAGAATAAAGACCTAACTTTATTCTTTCTCCCTTTCTACCTTTTTCAACCTTTCTCTGTAACTTAGTTGCTGGAACCCAGGCAACATTCTAGTAAATCTCCTCTGTACTCTCTCTATTTTGTTGACATCCTTCCTATTGACTGACATATAAACTTAGAAAGTAGGTGCAGAAATAGGCCAATTGGCCCTTCGAGCCAGCGGCTCCTTTCAATATGATCATGGCTGATCATCCTAAATCAGTACCCCGTTCCTGCTTTCTCCCCAGAAAAGATTCCCTGGAGCCGCAGGACATGCAACACCTGTCTATACTTTCTCCTTCTTACATTATACTTATACTTCTTACATTATACTTATACTTTCTTACATTTTATCTGTTTGCTTTGTTGTTACCTTCTCCTAGCTAACAATGATCAATCCTACATTTTCTTTCTTGTCCACCCCCTTTGATGTCTAATTCTCACACCTTACACTTCCTAATCTCCCTCTCTCCTGACTCTCAGTTTGAAGAAGGGCCTCAACCCAACATGTCACCCATTCCTTCTCACCAGAGATGCTGCTTGTCCCTCTGAGTTACTCCAGCATTTAGTGTCTATCTTTGATTTAAACCAGCATCTGCAGTTCCTTCCTACACATTGTGCATTCTAACTCTGATAAGTGTCAAGTCAAAAGTCAAGTCAAATAAACTTTATTGTCATTTAGAAATACATCGACATATGCAGTTCCAAATGAAATTCCGTTGCATTTGGCTCCCTGTGCAACACGATAATTAACAGAAGGATAAACATGGATAAAATGGATAAAAAGGATAAAAGGATAAATAGACAATGGTGGCAGCCCATTACATGGCATTCAGGAGTCTGATGGCACCTTGATGTTCTGCTCCTTATGCTACGATATCTTTTGCCCGAGGGCAGCAGAGTGAACAGTCCGTGATGGAGATGTGTGGGGTCTTTTGTGGTGTGGGTGTTGTGTTGCCTCAGAGATTTGTGAATCTTAATAATGTTTCATTGCAGAGAGTTCAGGTCACTCATTAAACTAGATTAGCCAGGATCGGAATGAAATGCAGAACAGACACTGGGAGTCAAAAGTCCACCTACTTTTGCTCCCATTGTTCAAGTTGAAGTTTACATTTATTGTCACATGCACCAATTGGTACAGTGAGATTTGAGTCACCATACAACCATACGAATAAATAAAAGAACACAATACATGATAGAATTTAACATAAACATCCCCGCACAGTAGAACCAGCGTTTTCCACTGTGAGGAAAGGCAATAAAGTTCAGTCATCTTCCTCTTTGCTCACCCGTGTTCGGGGCCTTTGAGCCCTCCGCAGTCGCTGCTAGGGGTGGTCCGATGTTCAGGCCCTCTTGCTGGAATGATCGGAACTCCGACGTCGGAACGGAAGAATATTCTCAGCGCCTTGGAGTTCCGAATCGGCCACTTCTTACCGGAGACCGAGCTGGGCGGAGATTCAACACTGGCAGCCCTCGGCAAAAGGATCACCAGGACTCCGCAAGGTCGGAGTCAGCGCCTCCCACAGCTAGAAGCACCGCAACCATAGCTTCACAGTGTTAAACACCAGTCCCAACACTCCGGAGCTTTAACAAGCGATCCCCAGTAAGGCATCGCCTGCTGCGCGATGGTAAATCAGTGCTGCACCGCCGCTGAAGCTGTGGTCGGTCTCCGGCAAGAAAGGCTACGCCAATCCAGATGGTAGGCCACGGGGGGGGGGGGGGGGGGGGGGGTGGCGATGGAGAATAGACGCATCCTTGCCAGGAAGTGACTGAGAAACGGTTTCCCCCTTACCCTCCCCACCTCCCCACCATAAAATATACTAAGAAACCTCCAAAAACATACTTCTTAAACAGAATAAAAATGACAAACAGATGAAAAAACAGATAGAATGTAGGCAGAGGCTGCCATTATACGGCACCCCTGGTGTAGGTATGTTACAAAACTTACCTTGAGCAGCGCTGCAGTTCTGCCTCTCCCCGTGTGCGTGACTTTGGCGCCTTTCAGAAGGGGGCGGGCTTAAAGTGCCGTTTTTCTGCAGACTGGGAAAATCGATCCACGTCGGGCGATTTCGTTGCGGAAGAAAAATCGCTCCGACATTTCATTCATGAAGGTATTTTTAAATTACGCTAGATTATTTATTAACTAAAGTAATTTAAAAACCACCTTCAAAAGCCGTGAGCGCTGACAACGGGAAGGATTTTACGTAGGGGTTAAAAAAAGGTACAGTTTATTTTTATATTAAAAGTTGTTTTTTATGGAGGCTTTAATCACATTTTCATGTTGCGAAATGGGGTCCGAAAAAATGTATGAACCAACAGTATTTTTCCTCCCGACTTCACCGCAAACCGCAACGTTCCAATCCACCGCATTCCACTAAAACCCACTCGTGTTGATTTAAATGGCCATTAATTTACAGGCATTAAACACTAAATTCCTTCCATTTGGCCTAGAAATTCATGAAAATGAGATTTAAAAATTATGTTATATTGTGGATTATTGCGTGAATGTTATTTGGACACATAGGCAATTTAAAAAAAGTTTATATTTTCTTAAGAAATGGATAGATGTTTAGATCTACTCATTGAATTTTGTAATTAGCTACAATTAGATAGCTAACTAATTATATGCTTTAATTTCAGGTCATCCAAGTAAGATTGTTTCATATTTGTTTCAGAATGCTTCAATCTATATTAACTGAAAATTTCATTGTTCTCTTAATTTTTAAGAAAGTTATGGGCTTTTAACTGTTCTAGATCACAGCTTTTGAGTTAAGTCAATTGAAAGGCAATGGGGAACAAGATGCTAATTTCCGAGTATGAAAATGGTCATAACTTGCTTAATGCTGAAGATATGAATGTGATTTAGGTGTCAAATTAAACTTCTTTTTATGCTTTGTCTAATGGGATAAATTACAGACTTGATTTTTTAAATCTCAAAATTTTGTAACATTGCTACCTGGTGGTTACGACCAGGAGCGCCGTTGCCCATGTTATGTTCTGGTGTCCACACAAATAGAACATAGAACAGCACAGGAATAGGCCATGCACGATGTCCGTAAGGAACATGACCCCAAGTTAATCTATCAGTTTCCCATCAAATCTTTCCCCTCTCAACTTGAACCTATGCCCTCTGATTCTTAATTCCCCAACCCTAGTCGACATCCTCGATGCACTTTTTAGCTAAGAAATAAAAGGCTACACACTGCTTTCCGCCTCATCACTCACCTCAACTTGGACGCGATGGCTTGCAGAGATGGGTTTGCACAGAGTTTGATTCTTACACTTACAAACATCCTTGTCCGTGACTATGTTTTGCATCCACAGTGTGTTTATGACCAAAGTCAGCACTGATTCCAGTCTCCATCTCATCCTCTCTGTCTGACTCTGCCAGACCTGCTGCAACCAGTGTCTTATGTATGGTAATTCACTGAGAATGAAACCTCCGATGCCTTTCTATCTCTCTCTCTCTCTCTCTCTCTCTCTCTCTCTGCAAGTGGCAACAATGGAATATTGATGTCAAGGTCACGCAATCAAATGTAACTTTGCAGGAACAGTGATTTCCTCTCCTCTCCTGCAGCCTTGAACAACAGCCAGCACTGACTCCCTCTTTCATCTGACTAATATTCAACTGCAAGACACTAATCCCCTTCCCTCACAGACTCGGATAAAGTTTGTTTCCCAACCCGGATTTGATTTTCACCCTCCTCCACCATTTACACCTCTCCACACGTGCTAAGGCAATAATAATTATCGATAACCAATAAGTATCTGACATGGATTGGTTAAAAGATACCAATCACGTTATTCCCTTGATCATGTATCTGTACACTGTGGATGGTGTGATGGTAATCAGGTATTGGCTTTCTGCTGACTGGTTAACACGCAACAAAAGCTTTGCACTGTACTTCGGCACACATGACAATAAACTAAACTCTAAACAGTACAAATTATCTTTTTTTCAAGTCAGCCAGGAAGATTTATATCTGTGCTTTCAACTTGGGTGTTCAAGTGGAAATACTGTGGCAATGCTTTTTACAGCTTACTATTACACCCATATTTAAGGATGTAGGAAGGAACTGGAGATGCTCGTTTAAACCAAAGATAGATACAAAATTCTGGAGCAGCTGCGGCTCGCCTGTAGTCCGTCTGTCTTTTCCTTTTTTTTGTCTTTGTTTGTCTTGGTCTAGTCAACATTTAAAGGGCATTTGAATATGTACACGGATAGGATAGTGTGAGAGGTATATGGGTCTAATACAGACAGGTGGGACTAGTGTAGAAGTGGTACCTTGGTCGGCATGGTCAAATTGGACCTGTTTCCATGCTGTATGACTCTGTGACTGTACATGACCCTAAATGCAGAGAAGGGGAGATGCAGGATTGTGCTTACATGTTGAACACTAAAAGGTTCAGTATATAGGTTTAGAACATGTTGAATCTAGAAGGAATGTAATAATGAGAGGAAAAAAGTCACTTTGCTGGAGGAACCCAGCAGGTCAGGTAGCATCTATGGAGAGAAATGGCCCAGCAATGTTTCAGGTCAAGGTTTCACGATTTCAAGGTCAAGGTCTGTTTATTGTCACATGTACCAATTAAGGTACAGTGAAATTTGAATTACCATGCAGCCATACTACAAAACATGCAGTGTTTGGCTTGGAGCTCCCTCTCTAGCCAGGGACCGTGAGCTCCACGATGTTAAAATCCGCAAGCTCCCTTGGCTGGACCTCCAAAGTCGATCCCAGACAGTGATCGCTAGCTCCATGCAACAAGACACACAACTACATAAAAATTAACATAAACATCCACCACAGTGGAATTTACACATTGTTCACTATGATGTAAGGCAATAAAGTCCAATCTCCTTCCTTTGTATTTTCCCGTGGTCGGGGCAGTAAAACCATCCACAATCGGGACGATTGAAGCCCCCATGTTGGGGCGATCAATGCCCCCGCATTGGGGTTGATTAAAGCTCCCGCATCGGGGTGATCAAAGCCCCCGCATCGGGGCGATCAAAGCTCCCGCGTTGGTCCGGTTGAAGCCCCCACATTGGGCCGATCGAGGCTCCTGCGTCGGGGTGATCGAAGCTCCCGCGTTGGGCCAATCAAGGCTCCTGTGTGGGGGCAATCAAAGCTCCTCCGTCGGGGCGATCGAAGCTCCTGCGTCGCAGCGGTCAAAGTTTACGCGTCGGGGTGATCAAAACCCCTGTGTTGGGCCGGTCGAAACCCCCGCGTCGGGGCGATCGAAGCTCCTGCTACAGGGCTATTAAAGACCCCGCATTGGGTCGCGTCAGGGCGATCGAGACTACTGCGTTGGGGCGGACGATGCTCCTGCGTCCGGGCGGTCAAAGCTCCCGGGTCAGGGCAATCAAAGCCCCCGCGTCGGGATGATCAGTGTTCCTGCGACGGGGCAATCGAAGCTCCTTCGGCTTGGAGCTCCCTCTCTAGCCAGGGACCACGAGCTCCACGATTTTAAAGTCCGCAAGCTCCCTTGGCTGGACCTCCAAAGTCGATCCCAGACAGTGATCGCCAGCTCCACAAACGTAAGTCCCACTGGCTGTTGCAGTTCGAGCTGCTGAGGTCAGTCTCCAGCAAAGGCTGCCAGCTCTTCGATGTTAGGCCACAGTGCAGATGGAGATACAATACGGAAAGAAATTGCATATCCGTTGAGGTAAGAAACTTTAAAAGGTTTCCCCCAACCCCAACCCCCCCCACACATAATACAAGGTAAAGAACACTAAAACATACATATTCACATCTCGGTACATATGGCAACGATTATTGACTTTACATGACACTAAATGTTATTCCCATTTTATATATCTTACACTATAAATGGCGCGATTGTAATCATGTATTGTCTTTCTGCTGACTGGTTAGCACTCAACAAAAAGCTTTTCATTGTACCTCGGTACACGTGACAATAAACAAAACTGAACTGAACTGCAAGAAGGGACTTGGGTCACGACAGTTCAGTTCATCCACAGTTTTAAACATGTTCAAAACAACAAATAAGTTAAATGTGTATTTGTGAATAAGAATAGTAAGATTAAACTAGAACTTACCAATTTGAAGTTTGATCTTTATTTTATGAGGAGTTACGTGAAGAACCCCGCCAGTCGGCATGCGTGTTAATCTTCAAAGCAGCGGTGTGAAATCACATAAGAACAACAATTGAAGTATTATAGTAAGATTATAAACCTAGAACTACCAGATGAGCTTCGTGATATGAGGGTTGGGAGCGGTGGGCACGTAATCGCTCATCGTAACTCCTCATAAAATAAAGATCAAACTTCAAACTGGTAAGTTCTCATTTAGTCTTACTATTTTACTTCAGAGTCACGTGAGTCAAAGATCTGTGATTTCACGCCGATTCAAATCCAGGCGTCTTACACTGCAATCAGTTGACTCAGGAGGAGTGAATATAGCAAAACATCGAAACATGATACTGATTAACATGTTAAAGCTTTAATTCACAAATAAACAAATATACAATAGCGACTCCTCTCTCCCAGGGAGAAGCTATGAAACAGAACTTAAAACAGAATGGGGGAACACCCAGGCTTCAACAAGCGGCTTATTATAAAACCTTTGAAAAGTCAATTCATTTGACCATCCTGCGGCCACGAGGATATGGTCTAGAGGAACGTCCATTGCCCTCGCTGCTGACGTTGAAGCCACCCTGGTCGAGTGAGATTTAAAATTGTCAGTATTAACTCCTGCACTCCCCAACACTTGCTTCAGCCATCGTGAAATGGTCTGAGCTGACACTTTCATATGTGGCTTTTGTGGCTAATAAACAATGCTTGCTCAGAGCCTCTAAGGCTTTTCGTGACTTCAATATAACGCCGCAAGTGCACCACCACACACAGCCGTAAATCCGTGGCGTAAGCTGACAGTGCAAGCCTGAACCCGGACATCCCTGGCCTGCTTTGTTCACTTAAGTCATAGATGTAACATTTAACATCATTATGTGAGGACACCATCCTGTCCAGGCACAGTTTATGCAAGGTCTGAACCCTTAGCGCTGATACAAGTGCTATGAGCATAACCAACTTAAGGGTAATCTTTCTTAAGGGCAAAGATGTGGCTGTACCCCATTGACGAAGCAGCGTCAGGACCATGCTTACATCCCAGATTTCTGAATACCTAGGCCTGGGAGGATTAAAATTAAAAACACCCTTCATAAATCTGGAAATTAACAGATGAGATCCTAGAGTTGGAAGGTCCGACCCCCAGCATAGGTAGATGACAAAGCACTCCTGGCACTGTTGATGGCACTATAGGTTAACCCTTCATCGAAATGTAAGTTGGACGGAAATTCAAGCACATCTGGGATGGAGGCTGTGTGGTATGTAATGTTTTCCTGTAAACAAAATTCCTCCCATTTCCTGACATGGGAGATGTACTGCCTTTTCGTACTATCCCTCCAGGACGGTGCGATGACATCCACGGTCCGGTTGGATAGTCCCAGACCCAGATATGGCCTTCTTAAAATCTGCAAATCAATAAATATAGATGATCATGTAATGGGTGTTGACCTCCAGTCACAGGGTGCACTAACAGATTATGACATTTTGCAACCACCATAAGAGGCAGTGTACTAATACCCAAAATCAGAGAGAACCATGGCTGTGTAGGCCAGTTGGGTACCACCAAAACCCCTGAAGCGGAGTCCTGTTTGATCTTAGTCAAGCACTGACTGATGAGGCAGAAGGGGGGAAATGCATATAAAAACATTCCGCCCCAGTGCAGCGAGAATGCATTGACTGCAACGGCCCCTGGGTCTGGTTCCCATGAAACATATTTTGGTACCTGGTGATTAAGTCTGGATGCAAACAAATCGATATCTGGTACCCCATACCGGAGAACAATTTCCTTAAATACATCATGATTCAACATCCACTCAGTGTTGTCGTTGAATTTGCATGACCCGATATCTGCCACCATATTGAATCTGCCTGGCAAGTAGACAGCTGAAATCCAAATATTCTTTTTAATGCACCAGTGCCAAATAAGATTAGCCAAGCCGTCACAAGATTTCGATTTGATTCCACCCATGTGATTGACATACGCCACTGCCGTGGTGTTGTCAATCTGAAGCTGAACATGTAAATGATGCTTAGTGGTACAATAAGCTTTGAGCCCATAAAATGCTCCTAAAAGCTCTAAATAATTAATTCCATGTGATCGGAGAATCAATGCCTCATGCATATTCCATCTGCTTCCACAGCTAGACCTGGTGTCTGTAGCACCCCAACCCAGGGCATTAACATCAGTCTGCAAAACAACTGAAGGTGTTTCGATCAAAATTTTGCTAGAACAATTTGAAATGTTTCTAATCCGCTACTGTACTTCAGTAATGGCTGCAGATGGTAAGTGGATGGGTCGATTGAAATGACCTGCATGTATTCTCACTGCCTGTACCTTTGCCCTCTGTAAATGTTGGTAATGCAAAGGTCCATATTGCACAGCTGGAAAGGCAGCTACCAATTTACCAATTAAGCTGGCCACCTGTTTAATTGAAGGTGATTGCTCCCCCAAGAGCTTGATACAACCTTCAATTAAATCTAATGTCTTGCCATTGAGCAGAGTCAGACATATGTTAATTGAATCTATTGTGAATCCCAAATAGTTAATTGTGTTAACCGGCACCAATTTGGATTTAGCTGGGTAAATAATGAACCCCAACCTCTCAACCATGAGTTTAACAGCTGAAACTGATAATTCGGCTGCCACAAAGGTGTTTTCAATTATTAAGACGTTATCCAAAATGGCCATTAGAATATGGCCCTGTGCCCGTAATAACCCTAGTACTGGTTTTAGCAATTTGGTAAATAAGCGAGGGGTTGAGGTTAACCCATTAGGCAGTGCTCTAAGCTGCCATAATTGCCCCATCCAGCTAAATTTCAAATATCTCTGATACTCTTTATGAACAGGCACCGAATAATATGCATCTTGAACATCTATAAATGTCATAGAACACCCTCTGGAAAACAATTGCTTGGCAGTAGCGAACGTTTCCATCTTAAAATGATTATACTGCACAAACGGAGTAAGTCCTGACAGGTCCAAAATAATCAGACACCCACCGTCTTTCTTTGGTCTAGGAAACACATTAGACACGAATTGATGGGTTTGATAAACTGTTTTCTCAATTACACCTTTAAAACATAATTTTGCTATTTCAGCTTGAATCTGCAAATTCTCCAGTTGAGAGAAAAATGAGTGCCCGCTCTGGCTTATGCTGGGTGGGTGGACATAGGTTGGGAATACATTCAATTTGAAACCCTTGTATACTCTGCAGTATAAACACGTTTGATGTTATTTTACACCATTCTTTGAAAAACCTGTGTAACCTCC
Source organism: Raja brachyura (assembly GCA_963514005.1). Next base: position 74,816,362 of record OY740790.1, read on the forward strand.
CCCCAACTGGTAGGTAATTCTCACTCAATATGTTTCGACCAGAATCAGACCCACCTACCTCCATGGTTACAGGTGGAGTTCGGTGTCCCCTGGCTCTAGATGTAACCATATAATAACCATATAACAATTACAACACAGAAACAGGCCTTCTCGGCCCTTCCAGTCTGTGCCGACCATTTATTTTCCCCTTGTCCCATCTACCTGCACTCAGACCATACCCCTACATTCCCTTCCCGTCCATATACCTATCCACTTTACTTTTAAATGTTAAAATCGATCCTGCCTCCATCACTTCTGCAGGAAGATCATTCCACACAGCCACCACTCTCTGAGTAAAGAAGTTCCCCCTCATGTTACCCCTAAACTTCTGTCCCTTAATTCTCATGTCATGCCCTCTTGTTTGAATCTTTCCTACCCTCAATGGGAAAAGCTTATCCACGTCAACTCTGTCTATCCCTTTCATCATTTTAAAGACCTCAATCAAGTTCCCCCTTAACCTTCTGCGCTCCAAAGAATAAAGACCTAACTTGTTCAACCTAATAAAGACCTAACTTGTTCAACTTGTTAAAGGCATGTTTGCCCGTATTCCTGCTGGAGTGCGCCAGCTGCGCACATTGAATGGCCGGCTTGGTCCTTGTCCGGCTCCGGTTTCAGCAAACCATTTGTAAGGGTATGTGGCCGAAGGGTTCTGCTGGCCACTGGTGCCTTGATGAGCCCGACAGTTTTTCCCACTTCGTCGAGCTCATTTACCCCCTTTGCGAGGTCTTCCTCGAACAATAAGTTCGGGACCTGGATGTTGCTAGGCTTGCACAGGGCAGCGAACCTTGGGTTAATGGTAGGACAGATGGCGCTCTTTCTAAGGCAGTTAATTTCAAAGTGCACATTGCACATGAGAGCCAGGGCATCCTGCTGGACTTCAGTCATGTGCCCACCACCCACCAATCTATCAAAAGCCGTAATGCCGGCTGCGAGCAGTTTCAGCACCCGTTGCAGTTTCAACTCCTGCGCTCGGATACCTAGTCCTATATGGCCCCAAATGGCATGGTTGACGGCCGGCACTTTGATCAGAATATCTGGGGGGTCATATTTTTTGGCCGTTGTGTCCATCGCCAGTTCCTGAAGCTGGTGCGAAGCCAAGTAATTAATACTGGCAGCCAGCTCTTCCCCCAGTGGCTCCCCAGAATCTATTGGGACGGCAAAGCCGGCCACCAGGAATGGGACCTCCTGCTGGTGCCCTTCGTCCCGTTCATTCAATTTACCGAACACGACTTCTCGGCTAACCTGGATTTCACTCAGTTCCTCCACCTTATTTGACCGCCGGTCCCCTGCTATTTCCGGCAGATTATTTATGTCTTCCTTAGTGAAGACAGAACCAAAGTAATTATTCAATTGGTCTGCCATGTCCTTCTTCCCCATGATCAATTCACCTGTTTCTGACTGCAAGGGACTTACATTTGTTTTAACTAATCTCTTTCTCTTCACATATCTATAAAAACTTTTGCAGTCAGTTTTTATGTTCCCTGCCAGTTTTCTTTCATAATCTATTTTCACGTTCCTAATTAAGCCCTTTGTCCTCCTCTGCTGAACTCTGAATTTCTCCCAGTCCTCTGGTAGGCTGCTTTTTTCTGGCTAATTTGTATGCTTCATCTTTTGTTTTTATACTATCCCTGATTTCCCTTGTTATCCATGGATGCACTACCTGCCCTGGTTAATTCTTTTGCCAAACTGGGATGAACAATTGTTGTAGTTTATCCATGCAGTCTTTAAATACCTTCCATTGCACATCCACTGTCAACCCTTTAAGAATCACTTGCCAGTCTATCTTGGCCAATTCACTTCTCATACCTTCAAAGTTACCTTTGTTTAAGTTCAGAACCCTTGTTTCTGACTTAATTATGTTACCTTCCATCCGAATGAAGAACTCAACCATATTATGGTCATTCTTGCCCAAGGGGCCCCGCACAACAAGACTGCTAACTAACCCTTCCTCATTACTCAATATCCAGTCTAGAATAGCCTGCTCTCTAGTTGGTTCCTCTACATGTTGGTTTAGAAAACTATCCCGCATACATTCCAAGAAATCGTCTTCCTCAGCACCCCTGCCCATTTGATTCACCCAATCTATATGTAGATTGAAGTCACTCATTATAACTGTTTTACCCTTGGTGCACGCATTTCTAATTTCCTGTTTGATGCCATCCCCAACTCCACTACTACTGTTAGGTGGTCTGTACACAACTCCCACTAGCGTTTTCTGCCCCTTAGAGTTTTGCAGCTCTACCCATTTTGATTCCACATCCACCAAGCTAATGTCCTTCCTTTCTATTGCATTAATCTCCTCTCTCACCCAGCCTTGGTCCCCCTGGAGCCATGTCTCTGTGATCCCAACTATAGCATAGTCATTAATAGCTATCTGCACATTCAACTCGTCCACCTTATTACGAATGCTCCTCGCATTGAGACACAAAGCATTCAGGCTTGTCTTTACAACACTCTTACTCCTTATACAATTATGTTGACAAATGGTTCCTTTTGATTTTTGCCCTGGAAACCCACCACCTCTTATTCTCTGTTTATTATTTTTTTCTTCTTTCCCCCCTACACGTTGGGTCTGAGTGTGTGTTATGAAGTGTTATTTAAACCAAAATAAAGTGAAGATTCTGGAAATCTGAAATAGAAACAAATTGTGGAAAGTTTTCAGGAGCTCAGGCAGTGTTAGTGTAGAGAGAAACATAGTTGATGATGTTAGTTTAGGTTTAGGTTTAAACTTGTCACGGTACCGAGGTATAATGGAAAGCTTTGTTTTGCATGCTATCCAATCAGATTAGATAATACCTTGCATAGATACAATCGCCAAACTTAAGTATGATGGAAAAAGCAAAGCTAACACTAAGCCTAACCCTCTCAAATTGTAGAATAAATCGTATTATATTACGGTCACTACCTCCTAATTGCCCAGACTAGGTACATTCAGGTTTGAAAATATCTAGTCTGGACAAGGACGATTTAATACAAATATCTGATGTGTTCACACATGAGGCTATGCCTGTTTCTCAGCAATGCATTCCCAGACAGGAAAGCCTGAAACAATGGCCTTACTTGAAGGATATCAAGATTCTTGTAATAGACTCTGGCATCGACCTACTCATCGGAACAAATGCTTCAAAGGTATTGGAACCTTGGAAGTTGGTCAACAGCCAAGGGGATGGACCATTCGCCATGAGGACCTTACTGGGGTGGGTCATCTATTGTCCCCTGAGAAGAGACAATGGCAACAGGGATGAAAATGGCTCCCCTGCTGCTGCTGTCAGTCGAATATCCATTGTAAACTTAGAGGAGCTACTGGTCAAGCAATACAATCACGACTTTGGTGAAAGAACCAGCAAGGAAACAGAGGAAATGTTCAGAGAAGCGGTAAAGTTTTTGGATATTATGAATCACTCAGCGAAGATGTTAGATGGACGCTATTGTCTAGACTTACCTTTCAAGCAAGAAAGCGTCAGTGTGCTAAATAACCGTTGCATTGCAGAGCAGTTTATCCAGAGCCTGAAAGGAAACGCAGGTTTGGCAAGAATAAGAAATTTCATGATGAACATACATCTTTCATTACAGAAATTATTGATAATAGTTATGTTGAAATGGTACCAGTTGACCCGCTGAATTGAAGTGATGGAGAACTCTGGTACATCCCTCATCATGGGGTGTATCACTAATGGAAAATAACATTAAGGGTGGTGTTTGACTGTGGTGCAGTCTTCAAAGGAATATCACTTAACTGCCAACTGCTGCAGGGTCCAGATTGTGCCAACTCATTCATTGGCGTTCTCATCAGATTCAGACAAGAACCATTAGCGTTGATGGCTGGTATAAAAGCAATGTTTTATCAGGTCAACGTATCAGAAAACCATATTGACTTTTGGCCTGAGGGTGATGTGCAGCAAGATCTTGTTGAATACCGGATGAAGGTACAACTTTTTGGAGCAGTGTCATCACCAAGTTGTGCAAGCTTTGCATTCCTTTTCTCCGGAGATGCTGATCCATTTTTTGTGTATAAGGTGCTAACAAGATGTCCACAAACAGAAAAAGAGAAAAAAGGAGCATTTACTGAGGTACGATGAAAAGCTTTTTTGTTGCGTGCTATCCAGTCAGTGGAAAGACTATACATAAGATTGGCATTGAGAGCAGCGGTAGTTGCTGCCTTACAGCGCTTGCAGTGCCAGAGACCGGGGCTCGATCCCAACTACGGGTGCTGTCTATACAGAGTTTGTACATTCTCTACGTGACTGCATGGGTTTTCTCCGAGATCGTCGGTTTCCCCCCACACTCCAAAAACGTCCAGGCTTGTTGGTTAATTGTCTTGGGTTTGTATAGGGGGCATAAGTGTAAATTGTCCCTACGTGTAGATATTGCAGGGCTCGTTGGTTGTCGTGGACTCGGTGGGTCAAAGGGCCTGTTTCTGCACTGCATCTCTAAACTAATAACTACACTAAACAAAATAATTACAATCAAGCCACCCACAGTGTACAGATACATGATAAAGGGAATAATGTTTAGTGCAAGATAAAGTATATGACAGAGGCCATGTAGCTAACACAGATGATTGGGACAGACAGTCAGAACCTTGTGTCCCAGGGTGGAAATGTCAAGGTCTGGGGAGCATAGCTGTAACGTCAGAGGGGGAATGTTTAATGGAGCTGTGCTGGGCAAGTATGGACTACCTGCCACGTGAAAAGGTTGCTCTTGAGCTCCATCTTAAATCTCTCTCTTCTCACTTTAAGCCTGTGCCCTCTAGTTTTAGAATCCTCCCATGTGAGAATCCTGAACCAGGGGCCAGATTCTAAAGTAAGGAGACATCCATTTAAGGCAGGAATAGATGGAATCATGGAGTTATATAGTACAGAAACAGGCCCTTCCACCCTCATCCATGCCAATCAATGTGTCTTTCTGGGCTGCTCTCATTTGTCAGCATTTGGCCCAAAATCCCATTGCTTTCCATAAACCTGCTTTTCCATGAAAGGTCTTTGGAATCTTCTCATGGAGTCATAGAGTCATACAGCACTGAAACAGGCCCTTCGGCTCAACTTGCCGACACTAGTCGGACCTGCCTGCATTTGGCCCGTATCCCTGTAAACTTTCCTTTCCATATACCTGTCCAAATATCTTTTAAATGTTGTTATAGTACTTTCCTCAACTTACCTCCTCTGGCAGCTTGTTCCACATACTCACCACCCTCTAAATAAAATGGTTTCCCCTCAGTTCCCTTTCAAATCTTTCCCCTTTCTCCTTAATGCTTTAAAAAAATACTGTGACTGTTCGCCATATCTATATCTTCCATGGTCTTAAACATCTCTATAAGATCACCCCTCGTCCTCTTGCACTGCTAACAATCAAGTCCTAGGCTGCCCTACCTCTCCCTTTAGCTCACACCCTCAAGTCCTGTCAACATCATCATAAATCTTCCCTACACTCTTTCCAACGTAACAACTCTTCTCTGAGACTTGTTGATTTTCATGATTATATATCATCAAATATTAAGTTGTTCAGAAGAAAGTGTGCAGAGAGGATTTACGAGGATGTTGCCAGGACTGGAGGGGTTGAGCAGGCTAGGACTGTATTGCTTGGAGCACAGGAAGATGAGGGGTGATTTTCTAGACAGAGATGAGAGGGAGAAATAGGATAAATGCAGTCTTTTACCCAGAGTACGAGAATCCAAAAACACAGAAAATAGGCTTATGGTAAGCGGTGAAAGATTTAATAGGAACCTGAGGGGTGACTATTTTACACAAAGGTAGGTGTATGGAATGAGCTGCCATCGGAGGTAGTTGAGGTACTATCACAACGTGTAAAAAACATTTAGACAGGTACATGGATAGGACAGGTTTAGAGGGATACAGGCCAAAAGCAGGCATGTGGGGCGAGTGAGGATGGGACATCTTCGTTGGTGTGGGCAAGTTTGCTGAAGGGCTTTTTTCAATGCTGTATGACCGAATGACTCCACAATTCAATTAAAGTAACATTGAAGCACATACTGTATAAAGGTTAGATTTAAGCTGCAAAATAAATTTACAGTGACCCAGAATTCATTGAATGTAACTGTAATCTGTAACAATGACCCAGCCGAATATATGCTGCCTCAAGGCACCCAAGTTCGATCCTAACTACGGTTGCTATCTGTCAGAGCCGGATTTAGATGAAGAGAGGCCCTAGGATATTCCACTTGTGAGGCCTCTCCCTATCCCCCACCCCCATGGTTAGAGGACGAAGGAAAAATGTTTAAAATAATTTGATTAAAGCCAAGGATGATGATGGGCGTTTAAATTCCGCAATTCGCAATTCCTTCTCTAAAGGACATAAAATGTTATTGTTAAATACCGTAGTGTTTGAAAAAAAATGCATAAACGTTAAAAGTAACACTGTGACAAACTTTTGCTATAACCAAACTTTGTAAACATTTTGTGGAATAAGCAGGAATTGCGAGGAAAATAAAATTGTAAATTTACTGTTATATTAAAAATCAAAAGCAAAAACAGAAAACCAAAAAAACAACAAAAACGTGAGCTTAAAAATGTTATTTCCTGGGAAGTGTTAATAAGATGACCACGACTTCCTGAAAGTGACAGTGTGGCACTTTTAGATCCTACTGTATGTTGTCATTAAACAGTTGGTTTTAAAATACATATTGGATTCACCGCGGAGCAGGCGATGCCTTACCTGGATCGCCGTTTGAGGCTCCGGAGTGTTGGGTCTGCTGCTTCAACATCATGGAGCTGTCATTTGCGGAGCTCCCAGCCATGGGTTTCAACATTGCAGAGTCCTGGGACCCTTTGCCGAGGGCTGCCAGTGTGAATCTCCGCCCAGCTCAGCCTGTGGACTTTGGGAGCCGCAGTCTCCGGTAGGAAGTGGCCGATTCGGAAGTCCAAGCCACTGAGGGTGTTCTTCCATTCCGACGTCGGGGTTCCATCATCCCAGCAAGAGGGACTGAACATCGGGCCGCCCGTAGCGGCGACAGCGGGGGGCTCGGGAGGCCCCGACCACGGGTGAACATCAATCAAACATCAAAGAGGAGGATGACTGAACTTTGCTGCCTTCCCTCACAGTGGGAAAATTTGATTCCGCTGTGTGGGGATGTTTATGTTAAAGGTTATCGTGTTCTGTGTTCTTAATTTTATTTGTATGGCTGTATGGTTTCACTTAAGTAATAAAGAAACTACAAATACAATAAGACTAAAAATGTTTTTGCTAGCCTTCTTCATAGCAAAATCATCCAGAAGTTCATCCAGATTTGTTTGTCTAAGTTTGTCACTGTCAATGCACAGAATGGTCAGTGAAGACAACCTCTCTTGAGACATTGTGGCCCTAAATTCCTTTTTAGTTCTTTTGAGTCTTGAAAAAGACCTCTCTCCCGAGCAGTTAGTAACAATTAAGCTCAGAAACAGCCGCAAGATTGCTTCCACATTAGGGAAGGCCATCTGAATTGTTTCCTTGTATATAATTTGATAATGGTCTGAATGGGACAGAGAGTGCTCTTCTGTAGGCCTATGGCTTTGTCTCACGTACAAGTGAAAGTGTAAAAGTTCATCAGTAAGTTTCAGGTCAACGCCTTCTGGGTATGCTTCCATCAACAGTTCAACACCTATATGAATTTCTTACTTAGATGCGGACGGATTAGCAAGAAAGGAAAACATTTGTGCAACATCACTGTACGCAGTAGCTCTTCTTCTTAAATTGGTTTCAGGTGCATCTAGTGTAGGAATAAAGGATTTTATCCTAAACTTCTCTCTTGAAGAGAGTTCATCTAAAGCATCAGGACCAGGTGCACTTCCATCATTTCCTTGCCGTTTCCTTACTCTTTGTCTCCCTGCGACAGTTCTGTAGTTAATTCTCAATTTAATATCAAAGTCACATGAGCGACTACATGAAGAGCCCGCCAGCCCGCATGAGCGTCAATATGTCGACGCATGGCGCGAGAATCAGAGCAGTTTGAAACTGCTCCGGCAGGTAAGGGGTTTTTGTTTCAGGAATGGGCTGCTGGTCCGAAAATAGGGGCAATGGGCCCGGAGAAGCTGGCACAGCCTGTGCAGCTGCCGCCGTAGAGGCTCCGTAAGGGGCTGACGGCTGAAGTTTAGTGGCTGACGGCTTGGCCGGTGTAGCGGCTGCCGTGGAGGCACCGTAAGGTGCTGGTGGCTGAAATTCAGCGGCTGATAGAAACATAGAAACATAGAAATTAGGTGCAGGAGTAGGCCATTCGGCCCTTCGAGCCTGCACCGCCATTCAATATGATCATGGCTGATCATCCAACTCAGTATCCCGTACCTGCCTTCTCTCCATACCCTCTGATCCCCTTAGCCACAAGGGCCACATCTAACTCCCTCTTAAATATAGCCAATGAACTGGCCTCAACTACCCTCTGTGGCAGAGAGTTCCAGAGACCCACCACTCTCTGTGTGAAAAAATTCCTTCTCATCTCGGTCCTAAAGGATTTCCCCCTTATCCTTAAGCTGTGACCCCTTGTCCTGGACCTCCCCAACATCGGGAACAATCTTCCTGCATCTAGCCTGTCCAACCCCTTAAGAATCTTGTAAGTTTCTATAAGATCCCCTCTCAATCTCCTAAATTCTAGAGAGTATAAACCGAGTCTATGCAGTCTTTGTTCATAAGACAAAGACTGCATAGGGCTTGTTCAGGCAGAGGCCCGGGACCGTTGGAGCGAGTGGAGGAGGGTCAGGAGTGGTGAGTACATAAACCCAGCGCGGGGCTTGTTCAGGCAGAGGCCCGGGACCGTTGGAGCGAGTGGAGGAGGGTCATGAGCGGTGAGTACATAAACCCAGCGCGGGGCTTGTTCAGGCAGAGGCCCGGGACCGTTGGAGCGAGTGGAGGAGGGTCAGGAGCGGTGAGTACATAAACCCAGCGCGGGGCTTGTTCAGGCAGAGGCCCGGGACCGTTGGAGCGAGTGGAGGAGGGTCAGGAGCGGTGAGTACATAAATCCAGCGCGGGGCTTGTTCAGGCAGAGGCCCGGGACCGTTGGAGCGAGTGGAGGAGGGTCAGGAGCGGTGAGTACATAAACCCAGCGCGGGGCTTGTTCAGGCAGAGGCCCGGGACCGTTGGAGCGAGTGGAGGAGGGTCAGGAGCGGTGAGTACATAAACCCAGCGCGGGGCTTGTTCAGGCAGAGGCCCGGGACCGTTGGAGCGAGTGGAGGAGGGTCAGGAGCGGTGAGTACATAAACCCAGCGCGGGGCTTGTTCAGGCAGAGGCCCGGGACCGTTGGAGCGAGTGGAGGAGGGTCAGGAGCGGTGAGTACATAAACCCAGCGCGGGGCTTGTTCAGGCAGAGGCCCGGGACCGTTGGAGCGAGTGGAGGAGGGTCAGGAGCGGCGAGTACATAAACCCAGCGCGGGGCTTGTTCAGGCAGAGGCCCGGGACCGTTGGAGCGAGTGGAGGAGGGTCAGGAGCGGTGAGTACATAAACCCAGCGCGGGGCTTGTTCAGGCAGAGGCCCGGGACCGTTGGAGCGAGTGGAGGAGGGTCAGGGGTTTTTACCTAAATCCGGAACATTCCATTCTGAACAGGGAGGTTTCTGGTGGAAGCCGCTGATTGGTGGAAGCAGACTAGAGGAAGCAGCTGATTGGGTGGAACCTCTGGTTAGTATTTCTGCTTTCTGGTTAAAGTTACAGTGGGTGAGTAAAGGTACAGTGGGTGAGTAAAGGTACAGGGGGTGAGTAAAGGTACAGGGGGTGAGTAAAGGTACAGGGGGTGAGTAAAGGTGCAGGGGGTGAGTAAAGGTGCAGTGGGTGAGTAAAGGTGCAGTGGGTGAGTAAAGGTGCAGTGGGTGAGTAAAGGTGCAGTGGGTGAGTAAAGGTGCAGTGGGTGAGTAAAGGTGCAGTGGGTGAGTAAAGGTGCAGTGGGTGAGTAAAGGTACAGTGCTTTTGGTTTATATAGTAAAGGTGTAGGTTAAAGGTCAATAGGGAGCTGCTGTTTGAGTCGGATACCTGCTGATTTCTCACAGCAGTTTCCATTATATTATACTGATATCGGATCCAGGGTAAGGCGAGAGAATGTCAGCCAGAGCAGTGTACTGTACTGCATGTCAGATGTGGGAGGTCATGGTGTCGGATGGCCCTCTTGACGTCCACATCTGCATCAGGTGCAGAGAGATGGGGCTCCTAAGGGACCGTATTAGGATCCTGGAGCAGCAGCTCGATGACCTCTGCCTGGTCAGGGAGAGTGAAAAGGTGATAGAGGAGAGTTATAGGGAGGTGGTCACTCCAAAACCACAGGAGAGAGACATGTGGGTCACGCTAAGGAAGGGCAAGGGGCAGAGGCATGAACAAGTGAGTACTCCAATGTCAGTACACCTGGCAAATAAGTACTCCTGTTTGAGTACGGATGGGGGTGACAGCCTACCCGGGGGTAGCGACAGCGGACGGGCCTTCAGCACAGAGACCACCCCTGTTGCTCCGAAAGGGAGGGAAAAAAAGAGGAGGGCAATAGTAATTGGGGACTCTATTGTTAGGGGGTCGGATAGGCGATTCTGTGGACGCAGTCGGGAGACCAGGATGGTGGTCTGCCTCCCTGGTGCCAAGGTCTTGGACGTGTCTAAACGTGTCCAAGATATCCTCAAATCAGAGGGAGAGGAGCCTGAGGTCGTGGTACATATAGGTACCAATGACATAGGTAAAAAAAGAGAAGAGGTCCTGAAGGGAGGATTTAAGGACTTGGGAGGAGAGTTGAGGAAAAGGACCAAAAAGGTAACAATCTCAGGATTACTGCCTGTGCCACGTGACAGTGAGAGTAGAAATGAAGCAAGGTGGAGGATAAATGCTTGGCTGAAAGACTGGTGCAGAGGGCAGGGATTCAAGTTTCTGGATCATTGGGACTTCTTTTGGGGTAGGTGGGACCTGTACAGAAAGGATGGGTTGCACTTGAACCCGAGGGGGACCAATATCCTGGCGGGGAAATTTGCAAAGGCCACTGGGGAGACTTTAAACTAGAATGGTTGGGGCGAGGGATGCAAATAGCAAAAGCTAGCAGACAGAATGGGAGGCAGGAAGCAGAAAAGGGAAGCACTCGGACACAAGAGGAGAAAGAAAAAAAAGGAAATAAAGAGAGAATAAGAGATGGGGGGTTTCTTAAATGTGCATATTTTAATGCTAGGAGCATTGTAAGAAAGGTGGATGAGCTTAGAGTCTGGATAGACACCAGGAAGTATGATGTTGTGGCGATCAGTGAAACATGGTTGCAGGAGGGCTGTGATTGGAAACTAAATATTCCAGGATTTCGTTGCTTCAGGTGTGATAGAATTGGAGGGGCAAGAGGTGGAGGTGTTGCATTGCTAGTCAGGGAAGATATTACAGCAGTGCTTTGGCAGGATAGATTGGAGGGCTCATCTAGGGAGGCTATTTGGGTGGAACTTAGAAGTGGGAAAGGTGTAGCAAAACTTATAGGGGTATATTATAGACCGCCAAATGGGGAACGAGAATTGGAAGAGCAAATGTGTAAAGAGATAGCAGATATTAGTAGTAAGCACAAGGTAGTGATTGTGGGAGATTTCAACTTTCCACACATAGACTGGGAAACACATTCTGTAAATGGGCTGGATGGTTTGGAGTTTGTAAAATGTGTGCAGGATAGTTTTTTGCAGTAATACATAGAGGTGCCTACTAGAGGAGGGGCAGTGCTGGACCTCCTGTTAGGAAATGAGACGGGACAGGTGGCAGAGGTATGCGTAGGGGAGCACTTCGGGTCCAGTGATCACAATACCATTAGTTTCAATATAATTATGGAGAAGGACAGAACTGGGCCTAGGGTTGAGATTTTTGATTGGAGAAAGGCTAACTTTAACGAGATGCGAGATGATTTAAAAGGAGTGAACTGGGACATTTTGTTTTATGGGAAAGATGTAGAGGAGAAATGGAGGACATTTCAAGGGGAAATTTTAAGAGTACAAAATCTTTATGTTCCTGTTCGGTTGAAAGGAACCAGTAAAAATTGGAAAGAGCCCTGGTTTTCAAGGGAAATTGGACATCTTGTTCGGAAAAAGAGGGAGATCTACAATAATTATAGGCAGCATGAAGTAAATGAAGTGCTTGAGGAGTATAAGGAATGTAAAAAGAATCTAAAGAAAGAAATTAGAAAAGCTAAAAGAAGATATGAGGTTGCTTTGGCAAGTAAGGTGAAAGTAAATCCAAAGGGTTTCTACAGCTATGTTAATAGCAAAAGGATAACAAGGGATAAAATTGGTCTATTGGAGAGACCGAGTGGACAGCTATCTGCAGAGCCAAAAGAGATGGGGGAGATATTGAACAATTTCTTTTCTTCGGTAATTACCAAGGAGAAGGATATTGAATTATGTGAGGTAAGGGAAACTAGTAGAGTAGCTATGGATACTATGAGTTTCAAAGTAAAAGAAGTACTGGCACTTTTGAAAAATATAAAAGTGGATAAGTCTCCAGGTCCTGACAGGATATTCCCTAGGACATTGAGGGAAGTTAGTGTAGAAATAGCCGGGGCTATGACAGAAATATTTCAAATGTCATTAGAAACTGGAATAGTCCCCGAGGATTGGCGTACTGCGCATGTTGTTCCATTGTTTAAAAAGGGTTCTAAAAGTAAACCTAGCAATTATAGACCGGTTAGTTTGACTTCAGTGGTGGGCAAATTAATGGAAAAGATACTTAGAGATAATATATATAAGTATCTGGATAAAGAGGGTCTAATTAGGAACAGTCAACATGGATTTATGCCTGTAAGGTCATGTTTGACTAATCTTCTTGAATTTTTTGAAGAGGTTACTAGGGAAATTGACGAGGGTAAAGCAGTGGATGTTGTCTATATGGACTTCAGTAAGGCCTTTGACAAGGTTCCTCATGGAAGGTTGGTTAAGAAGGTTCAACTGTTGGGTATAAATGCAGGAATAGCAAGATGGATTCAACAGTGGCTGAATGGGAGAAGCCAGAGGGTAATGGTGGATGGCTGTTTGTCGGGTTGGAGGCAGGTGACTAGTGGGGTGCCTCAGGGATCTGTGTTGGGTCCTTTGTTGTTTGTCATATACATCAATGATCTGGATGAAGGGGTGGTAAATTGGATTAGTAAGTATGCAGATGATACCAAGATAGGGGGTGTTGTGGATAATGAAGAGGATTTCCAAAGTCTACAGAGTGATTTAGGCCAGTTGGAAAAATGGGCTGAAAGATGGCAGATGGAGTTTAATGCTGATAAATGTGAGGTGCTACACCTTGGCAGGACAAATCAAAATAGGACGTACATGGTAAACGGTAGGGAATTGAAGAATACAGTTGAACAGAGGGATCTGGGAATAACCGTGCATAGTTCCTTGAAGGTAGAATCTCATATAGATAGGGTGGTAAAGAAAGCTTTTGGTATGCTAGCCTTTATAAATCAGAGCATTGAGTATAGAAGCTGGGATGTAATGTTAAAATTGTACAAGGCGTTGGTGAGACCAAATCTGGAGTATGGTGTACAATTTTGGTCGCCCAATTATAGGAAGGATGTCAACAAAATAGAGAGGGTACAGAGGCGATTTACTAGAATGTTGCCTGGGTTTCAACAGCTAAGTTACAGAGATAGGTTGAATAAGTTAGGTCTTTATTCTCTGGAGCGCAGAAGGTTAAGGGGGGACTTGATAGAGGTCTTTAAAATGATGAGAGGGATAGAGTTAATGTGGACAAGCTTTTCCCTTTGAGAATAGGGAAGATTCGAACAAGAGGACATGACTTTAGAATTAAGGGACAGAGGTTTAGGGGTAACATGAGGGGGAACTTCTTTACTCAGAGAGTGGTAGCGGTGTGGAATGAGCTTCCAGTGGAAGTGGTGGCGGCAGGTTCGTTGGTATCACTTAAAAATAAATTGGATAGGCATATGGATGAGAAGGGTATGGAGGGTTATGGTATGAGTGCAGGCAGGTGGGACTAAGGGAAAAAAGTTGTTCGGCACGGACTTGAAGGGCCGAGATGGCCTGTTTCCGTGCTGTAATTGTTATATGGTTATATGGTTATAAGACAGTCCTGACATCCCAGGAATCAGTCTGGTGAACCTTCGCTGCACTCCCTCTATGGCAATAATGTCCTTCCTCAGATTTGGAGACCAGAACTGTACGCAATACTCCAGGTGTGGCCTCACCAAGACCCTATACAACTGAAGTAGAACCTCCCTGCTCCTATACTCAAATCCTTTTGCTATGAAAGCTAACATACCATTGGCTTTCTTCACTGCCTGCTGTACCTGCATGCCTACTTTCAATGACTGGTGTACCATGACACCCAGGTCGCGCTGCATCTCCCCTTTTCCTAATCGGCCACCATTAGATAGTAGTCGGTTTTCCTATTTTTGCCACCAAGTGGATAACCTCACATTTATCCACATTATACTGCATCTGCCAAACATTTGCCCACTCACCCAGCCTATCCAAGTCACCTTGCCGGTGGATCGGCCAGGACAGCTACCGCCGTCGAGACTCTGTAGGAGCTAGCAGCTGGAAGTTAATCGGTTGACGGCATGGCAGGGACAACCGTTGTGGAGGCTCTGGAAAAAGGAGCAGTCAGATTTGTTCAGTAGGCTGACGGCTTGGCCGATGCAGCTATTGCCATTATGGTTCTGAAGGAGCTGGCTGCAGGATTCATTTGGTTGGCGGCACGGACGGTAGCTAACGCCATTGAGGCTCCAAGAGGGAGCAGTTTTGGGGCTCCAAGCGAGCAGGGGACTATTTGAGGCTCAAAAAGGGAGTCAGCCAGATGCCTGAAGGAAGCAACACCTGGCTCAGAGTTGCATTATTTTCCTCCCCTCTAGACTCCGCTGAGGCTCCAGAAGGGAGCAAGCCTGGACTAAAGCTGGTCATTAGCAGGCACGATCTGCCCAGTGCGTATTTAATAGAATTGTGCTCCTGGCTCAGGGGACACTTACAGGATGCTCCAGTCAGATGACTGTGGAAGCAACACCTGGCTCAGGGTTGTGTTATATATCTCCCGCTCAGATGAGGGGAAGCAATACCTGGCTCAGGCTTGCGTTACACTATCTCCCACTCAGAAGAGGGGAAGCAACACCTGGTTCAGGGTTGCGTTATTTTATCTCCCGCTCAGTAGAGGGGAGTACTGGAGATTATTACATAAGTAACTACGACTATGGGGATGTCGTCAAGGAATTCGAATCCCCTGAACTTATGGGGCATATGCTGCAGTTTAATCATATGAAGGATCTTGTCACATCATTTGCCATCCCTTCGGGGATAGGAGATCCACTGGAGGAGATCTGGCTAAGAGTACCAGTCATTTAACTCCTCATCAGCTAAAGAGGCATGTGTTGGATACGGCTGGGAAATTTACCAGTCCAGATGAACTGCCAGACTTTGTTTTTTGTTTTTTTTAATTAAATTAAAAAAAAAAAATTGTATTAGAAGTCATGTACAGTAGTATAAACCAAGAATAACATAATACCTTTCTTGTACAACTTCGTGTTATACAATTTAATAGTCGAAAAATAACAGAAGCAAGAAAAAGAGAGAGAGAGAGAGAGAGACAGACAGTTGGTAAGTAATGGTATCTATGGTTCGTGAAAAAGTAAAGAAAAGAGACCATAAAGATGTGAAGCACGAGAAAGAGAGAAAAAAAAAGAAAAAAAACAAATAATAAAAAGAAGATATAATAAAAGGGAAAAAAAACAATTAAAAAGGGATACAATTAAAAACTACTTCATATCTTTACACACCCTTCACCCGGTTCTGAAACAGTTTATTTCCAGGGTTATAGAAACATAGAAACATAGAAAATAGGTGCAGGAGTAGGCCATTCGGCCCTTCGAGCCTGCACCGCCATTCAATGTGATCATGGCTGATCATCCAACTCAGTATCCCGTACCTGCCTTCTTTCCATACCCCGATCCCCTTAGCCACAAGTGCCACATCTAACGCCCTCTTAAATATAGCCAATGAACTGGCCTCAACTACCTTCTGTGGCAGAGAATTCCAGAGACTCACCACTCTCTGTGTAAAGAATGTTTTCCTCATTTCGGTCCTAAAGGAATTCCCCCTTATCCTTTGACTGTGACCCCTTGTTCTGGACTCCCCCAACATCGGGAACAATCTTCCAGCATCTAGCTCGTCCAACCCCTTAAGAATTTTGTAAGTCCCACCATTTGTATGTTGCACCATATGCTTGTAATAAGTCGATAAAGGGAGACCAGATTTTTAAGAATTGGTCTGATTTGCCTGCTAGGACGAATCTCATATCTTCGAGGTGTAACATTTGAAATCCACATTTTAAGCGGTGGTGTGGGTGCATTTTTCCAGAATTTTAGTATATGTTTTTTTGCCGTTATTAAGCCATAGTTAAGGAAACTCTTTTGGAATGAAGTCAGCTCAAAGCCAACTTCCATTGTTCCAAAGATAATCATTTCTACGTTGGGTTTCAGTTTTATTTTAAATAGTTTTGTGAAAAATTCAAAAATTTTATTCCAAAATTTTTGGAGTTTTATGCAGGAGACAAAGGAGTGTGCTATGGTTGCATCTTGAGATAAACATTTATCACAGATGGGAGAAACATTTGGAAACATTTTATTCAGTTTAATTTTTGAGTAATATAATCTATGTAAAATTTTAAATTGAATTATGGTATGTCCTACATTGATCGAGCATTTTTGTACATATAGCAAGTATCCATCTGTCTTTCGAGATTTTAGATAGTTCTTGTTCCCAATCTCTTCTAATTGTGTCAGATGATGGTATTTCTATATTTGGAATGATATTATACAAGTATGATTTTAAATATTTGAATCCACCTTTCTGTTCATGGCTTCATCTAATAGATCTGAAGTCAAAGTTTGGTATTCTTGTGTATGTTTTTTCAAGTAGTCACGGATTTGAAGGTATTTAAAGTATTGATTACTTTTCAAGTTGTATTTGAGTTGTAGTTATTGGAATGATAAAAAGATTTCCCATTTCATACATGTCTCCAAACATTTTAATTCCTATTGTTTCCCAATGGGTAAATGTTTTACCAATAATAGATGGTTTAAACAATGGATTATGAACTATAAGGATTGCTCCTATATTAAAAGGAGAACAATTCTCTCTCTCCATTACTATCCAATCTACCCGTTGGGCAGAATTGTCCAACAAGTGAATTACATTTTTGATATTTACTGCCCAGTAATAGTACAAAAAAATTGGGGAGTGTTAGTCCACCAAATTCTTTGGGTTTACACAAGTGTCTTCTTTGGATTCTATGGGACTTATAGTGTCATATGAAATTTGTGATATCAGAATCGAGTTTTTTTTTAAATTTTAGGTAAGTATATTGGTATTGATTGAAATAAATATAAAATTTGTGGTCAAAAAAATCATTTTTATGGCATTTATTCTGCCTATTAAAGACATCGGAAGACATCGGAAGTATTTTCCAAAATTTAATCAATTAGTAAGTAAGGGCAAACTCAGCGGGTGCAGCAGCATCCAAGGAGCGAAGGAGATAGGCGACGTTTCGGGTCGAGACCCTTCTTCAGGTCTCGACCCGAAACGTCGCCTATCTCCTTCGCTCCTTAGATGCTGCTGCACCCGCTGAGTTTCTCCAGCTTTTTGTGTAACCCTCGATTCTCCAGCATCTGCAGTTCCTTCTTTAACAGTAAGTAAGGGCATATAGTTTGCATTGAATAAAGGTTTATATTTTCTGGTAATTTTGATACCCAGATATTTAAATTTTTCTGTAGCAATTCTAAAGGGGAATTTTAAAAGGTGTGTCGGATTTTGAGGTTTTATCGTCATAATTTCACTTTTATTCCAGTTTATTCTATATCCTGAACTGCCTGACTTTTATGTTCTAAACGTCAATCTCACAATTTGGGATATCTCAGTGGTGATACGTGGGCAAGAATTAAAATTTCAGCGTATTCAAAGACTATTAACTGATGTTATTTCGGCCTTTGCAAGGGCAGTAGATGAACTCGATTGTGCAGAAGGTGCACTTATATTTAATAACCCCCCCCAAAAAACCTTCCCCCCCCCCCGACTGTGTGGCTAGGTTCAGCTCCAACTCGATAATCAAGTTTGCTGATGACACTATGGTGGTGGGCCTGATCTCAGACAACGATGAGAAGGCCTACCGGGAGGAGGAAGCTGATCTGGCACTCTGGTGTCAGGACAACAGCCTCCTCTTGAACATCAAAAAAACTAAGGAGCTGATCGTGGACTTTAGGAGGGCACATCATCCGAGGACGTACACACCATTGAGGATAAATGGGGATACTGTGGATAGGGTGAGCTGTTTTAAATACCTGGGCGTCCACATCTCTGAGGATATGACATGAACATCGCACGCTGCAGCACTCGTGAGTAAGGCAAGGCAACGCCTTTACCACCCCAGGCAATTGAGGAAATTCAGAGTGTCTCCGAGGATCCTCCAGTGCTTCTACTCTGCGGCTGTGGAAAGCATCTTGTCCGGGAACATTACAATCTGGTTTGGGAATTGCTCTGCCCAGGACAAGAAGGCTCTGCAGAGTAGTGCATTCGGCCGAACGCACTATGGGAACCTCTCTCGCCCCTATGCAGGAACTATACATCAGGAGGTGCAACTCCAGGGCCAATAAGATCATGGGAGA
Organism: Raja brachyura; assembly: GCA_963514005.1. The sequence goes on from OY740790.1 coordinate 74,834,960, forward strand.
TCCCTTCCACCCCTGCAATGGACTGTTCCAGCTCTTACGGTCAGGCAAACGCCTCCGTTGCCGTGCTGTGAGAATGGAGAGGATGAGAAGGAGTTTCTTCCCAGAGGCCATTCGGACGGTACACTCCTATCTCACCAGGGACTAACTCTACTAACTTACTGTACCACAATGCCACCCACAATATTTAATATGGAAAAGAACATGTGATTCTGTTTGTAGTTTGTTGGTTGTTTGTTTGTTTGTTTTTTTGTACAAAGTCTGCCACTTTTCATTTCACTGCACATCCCGTATGTGTATGTGACGAATAAACTTGACTTGACTTGCAGGAGAACCTCTTTACTCAGGTACTGAAATCCTCTTGTTATGAAGGACAACATTCCATCAGCTTTCTTCACTGCCTGCTGTACCTGTAAGCCAACTTTTAGTGACTGGTGTACAAGGACACCCAGGTCTCTCTGTATCTCCCCCTTACCTACACTAACCCCATTGAGATAATAATCTGCCCCCTTGTTTTTGCCGCCAAAGTGGATAACCTCACATTTATCTATATTATACTGCATCTGCCACGCATCTGCCCACTCACTCAACCTGTCCAGGTCCCCCCTGCAACCTCCTAACATCCTCTTCACAGTTCACACTGCCACCCAGCTTTGTGTCATCCGCAAACTTGCTAGTGTTGCTCCTAATTCCCTCTTCCAAATCATTTATATATATGGTAAACAATTGCGGCCCCAACACCGAGCCTTGCGGCACTCCACTCGCCACTGCCTGCCATTCTGAAAAGGACTCGTTCGCTCCTACTCTTTGCTTCCGGTCTGCCAACCAATTTTCTATCCATGTCAACACCCTACCCCCAATACCATGTGCTCTAATTTTAGTCACCAGTCTCCCGTGCGGGACCTCATCAAAGGCTTTCTGAAAGTCTAGATACACTACATCCACTGGCACCCCTTCATCCATTTTACTTATCACATCCTCAAAAAATTCCAGAAGATTAGTCAAGCATGATTTCCCTTTCATAAATCCATGTTGACATGGACTAATCCTTTAACTGCTATCCAAATGCACCATTATTACCTCTTTAATAATTGACTCCAGCATCTTTCCCACCACCGAAGTCAGGCTAACTGGTCTGTAATTCCCCGTTTTCTCTCTCGCTCCTTTCTTGATAAGTGAGATAACATTAGCTATCCTCCAATCCCCAGGAACTGATCCTGAATCTATTGAACATTGGTAAATGATCACCAATGCATCCACTATTTCTAGAGCCACCTCCCTGAGGACCCTGGCATGCAGACCATCAGGCCCAGGGGATTTATCATCCTTCAGTCCCATTAGCCTACCCAATACTATTTCTCACATAATGAAAATTTCTTTCAGTTCCTCTACCCCCTTAGATCCTCTGTCCTCCAGTACATCTGGGAGATTGTTTGTGTTCTCCTTAGTGGAGACAGATCCGAAGTACCTATTCAATTCTTCTGCCATTTTCTTGATGCCCATAATTATTTCACCCGTGTCTGCCTTCAAGGGACCCATATTTAACTTTGCTACTCTTTTTCCCTTAAAATATCTAAAGAAGCTTTTACTGTCCTTCTTTATATTCCTGGCCAGCTTCCCCTCGTACTTCACCTTTTCAGCCTGTATTGCCGTTTTGTTTCCTTCTGTTGTCCTATGAAAGTTTCCCAATCCTCCGGCTTCCGGCTACTCTTTGCTGTGTTATACATCTTTTCTTTTAGTTTTATTCTACCCATAACTTCTCTTGTCAGCCATGGTTGCCTCCTAATCCCCTTAGAATCTTTGTTCCGTTTTGGAATGAAATGATCCTGCGTCTTCCGGATTATGTCAGGAAATTCCTGCCATTGCTGTTCCACCGTCATTCCTGCTAGGATCCCTTTCCAGTCTACTTTGGCCAGCTCCCCTCTCATGCCTTCATAGTCCCCTTTGTTCAACTGCATCACTGCCACTTCCGATTTAACATTCTCCTTCTCAAATTGCAGATTAAAACTAATCATATCATGATCACTACCTCCAACCTTCCTTTACCTTGATTTCTCTTATCATATCTGGTTCATTGGACAACACTAAATCCAGAATTGCCTTTTCTTTGGTCGGCTTCATTACAAGCTGCTCTAAGAATCCATCTCAGAGGCATTCTACAAACTCTCTTTCTTGGGGTCCTGAACCAACCTGAATTTCCCTGTCTACCTGCATATTGAAATCCCCCATCACCACAGTGGCATTACCTTTGTTGCATGCTAGTTTTAACTCCTGCTGCTACTTACACCCTACATCCGGGCTACTATTTCGTGGTCTGTAAATAACACCAATTAGTGTCTTCTTGCCTTTATAATTCCTCAACTCAATCCACAGTGACTCTACCTCATCAGTCCATATGTCTTCCCTCACAAGGGACTGAATTCCATCCCTCACCAGCAGAGCTACCCCCCCTCCTCCTCTGCCCACCTGCCTGTCCTTTCTATAGGATGTATAACCCTGAATATTAAGTTCCCAGGCCCGATCCTCCTGCAGCCACGTCTCAGTAATCCCCACAATGTCATATCTACCAACCTCTAACTGTGCCTCAAGCTCATCTACTTTACTACTTATACTTCGCACATTCATACACAATACTTTTAATTCCTTACGCATCTCACCTTTCACATCGATCCCTATTACACTTGGCCATACTCTCCTAACCCTTTGTGAGCTTCCTTTCCCGTTAATTCTGGGGATATTAACCATCCCTTTACTCTCTTTCCCTTTAACTCCATCGTCGACTATCCCATTTTACACCCCAGCCCCCTTATTCGGTTTAAAACCACCCGTGTAGCAGTGGAATACCTGCCTGCCAGAATGCTGGTCCCCCACCTGTTAAGATGCAATCCATCCCTTTTGTACTGTTCCTCCTTACTCCAAGCTTGTGGTCTCACAGTTCACCCACTCACGGCTTGAGGACTCACAGTTCACATACTCACGGCTTGCGGACTCACAGTTCACTCACTCACAGCTTGTGGACTCACTGTTCGGTCATTCACTGATTCTGGACTCACAGTTCACTCACTCACATTTTGTGGACTCACGGTTCACTCACTGACAGCTTGTGGACTGACAGTTCACTCACTGACAGCTTGTGGACACACCGTTCAGCCACTCATGGCTTGTGGCCTCTCAGTTCAGTCACTCACAGCTTGTGGACTCACCGTGCAGTCACTCACGTCTTGTCAACTCACAGTGCAGTCACTCCCGGCTTATAAACTCACAGTTTACGCAGCCATGGCTTGTGGACTCACAGTACACTTAGTCACGGCTTGTGGACACAGTTCACTCACTCATGGCCTGTAAACTCACAGTTCATTCATGCCTGGCTTGTGGACTCACGGTTCACTCACGCAAGGCTTGTGGACTCACAGTTCACTCATTCACGGCTTGTGGACTAACAGTTCACTCACTCACTGCTTGTGGACTCACGGTTCACTGACTCATGGCTTGTGTACTCTCAATCCACTCACGGCTTGTGGACTCACAGTTCACTCACTCGCGGCTTGTGGACTCACAGTTCACTCACTCACGGCTTGTGGACTCATGGTTAACTGACTTACGGCTTGTGTACTCTCATTCCACTCACTCACGGCTTGTGGACCAACAGTTCACTCACTCGCAGCTTATGAACTCACAGTTTACTCAGCCATGGTTTGTGGACTTGCAGTACACTTAGCCACAGCTTGTGGACACAGTTCACTCACTTTGTCCTGTAAACTCACAGTTCACTCACGACTGGCTTGTGGACTCACAGTTCACTCATTCACGGCTTGTGGACTAACAGTTCACTTACTCACAGCTTGTGGACTCACGGTTCACTCACTCACGGCTTGTGGAATGACACTTCACTCACTCATGGTTTGTGGACTCAGTTTACTGACTCATGGCTTGTGTACTCACATTGCACTCACTCACAACTTGTTCACTCATTCACGGTTTTTGGACACAGTTCACTCACTCATGGATTGTGGACTCATGGTTCACTCACTCATGGATTGTGTACTCAATCCACTCACTCATGGCTTGTGGACTTACAGTTTACTCACTCACGGCTTGTGGACTCACATTTTATTCACGGCTTGTGGACTCATGGTTCACTGACACGGCTTGTGTACTCTCATTCCACTCATGTTTTGTGGACTTACCGTTTACTCACTCGCGGCTTGTGTCCTCTAACTCCACTCACTCACGGCTTGTGGACTCACAGTTCACTCACTCATGGCTTATGAACTCACAGTTTACTCAGCCATGGCTTGTGGACTCACAGTACACTTAGCCACAGCTTGTGGACACAGTTCACTCACTCATGGCCTGTAAACTCACAGTTCACTCAAGCCTGGCTTGTGGACTCACGGTTCACTCACTCAAGGCTTGTGGACTCACAGTTCACTCATTCACGGCTTGTGGACTAGCAGTTCACTTATTCACAGCTTGTGGACTCACGGTTCACTGACTCACGGCTTGTGTGCTCTCAATCCGCTCACTCACGGCTTGTGGACTCACCGTTCACTCACTCATGGCTTGTGGACTCACAGTTCACTCATGGCTTGTGGTCTCACAGTTTACACACCCATGGCTTATGGCCTCACAGTTAACACACTCATGGCTTGTGGACTCACAGTTCACTCTCTAACAGCTTGTGGACTCGCAATTCACTCAATAGACAAGAGACAATAGACAATAGGTGCTGGAGTAGGCCATTCGGCCCTTCGAGCCAGCACCGACATTCAATGTGATCATGGCTGATCATCCGCAATCAGTACCCCTTTCCTGCCTTCTCCTCATATCCCCAGACTCCGCTATTTTAGGAGCCCTATCTAGCTCTCTCTTGAAAGCATCCAGAGAACCTGCCTCCACCGCCCTCTGAGGCAGAGAATTCCACAGACTCACCACTCGCTGTGAGAAAAAGTGTTTCCTCGTCTCCGTTCTAAATGGCTTACTCCTTATTGTTAAACTGTGGCCCCTGGTTCTGGGCTCCCCCAACATCGTGAACATGTTTCCTGCCTCTAGCGTGTCCAAACCTTAAAAATCTTATATGTTTCAATGAGATCCCCCTCATCCTTCAAAACTCCAGAATGTACAAGTTCAGCTGCTCCATTTTCTCAGCATATGACTGTCCCGCCATCCCGGGTGGTGGGCCTCATCCGGGACGACAATGAGCTGGCTTACAGGGAGGAGGTGAAACAACTGGTGGACTGGTGCAATACGAACAACCTGATCCTGAATGTCGAAAAAACAAAGGAGGTCATCATCGACTTCAGGAAAAACCGGCACAGTGCCACACCACTTCACATCAATGACAACGATGTGGAGTTGGTCAAAGCACTAAGTTCCTGGGGGTGCAGATCACTAACAGTCTGACCTGGTCAAATAACATCACATCAATAGTTAAGAGACCGCAGCAGCAGTTGCACTTTCTGCGCCAGTTGAGATGAGCTCACCTCCCCCATCACGTCCTCACCACTTTCTACATGGGCACCATAGAGAGTATTTTGACCAGCTGTATCTCCGTCTGGTTTGGAGACTGTAAAGCCTCCGACTGGAATTCCGTGCAGAGAGTGGTGGGGACTTCTCTCCCCTCAATCGGGGATATTGCGACCAAACGTTGTGTGTCTAAGGCCAGCAGTATTATAAAGGACCCCACACATCTCCATCACAGACTGTTCACTCTGCTGCCCTCGGGGAAAAGATATCGTAGCATAAGGAGCAGAACATCAAGGTTTCACAACGAGCCATCAGACTCCTGAATGCCATGTAATGGGCTGCCGCCATTGTCTATTTTATCCTTTTATCCATTTAATCCTTCTGTTTATTATCATGTTGCACGGGGAGCCAAATGCAACGGAATTTCGTTTGGAATTGCATATATCGATGTATTTCTAAATGACAATAAAGTTTGTTTGATTGATTTGATTGATTGATTGATTGATTGATTGAATTAACCTTGTAAACCTACGATGCACTCCCTCAATAGCAAGAATGTCCTTCCTCAAATTAGGGGACCAAAACTGCACACAATACTCCAGGTGTGGTCTCACTAGGGCTCTGTACAACTGATGTACAAGGACCCCCAGATCCTGTTTCCTGCAATGATGCAGAATTATCTGCTCTCAGACATGAAGAAAATTAAGAGGTGTTGGTGGCAGATTTAGATTCAGATTCAGATTCAGAAAACTTTATTGTCTGTCGTAACAGAAAATCTTCTTTGACGTTGCTCAACATACAACAAGACATTATACAACAGTCATCATACAACACAGCCTTCTGCGGGCACACTCAGAGTGTATAGGTCTTAAAAACAAGTATAAAGATTAGAAACTAAAAATAGACAAGATAAAAGTTGAAAGTTGTGGATACGTGTAAAATGACAGTGCGTCAGGGTTAATTTGTCCATTTAAATAATGTATTATTTAAACTATTTATGGCAATGGGTATGAACGAGTTTTTGTGGATGTTTTTCTTGGATAGGGGGACTTTATATCGGCGGCCTGATGGCAGAAGTTGGAAGGACTTATGCAGGGGGTGGGTGGGATCCTGTGTAATGAGATTGGCTTTCCTTTTAACTGCCTGGGTGTGAAGTACTGACAATTGAATTTAAGTTTTGCCAGTTATTTTGCTTGCTTGATTGATGATCCGGGAAAGCTTTGATTTGTCTTTGACAGAGGTAAGGGTGAACCAGGATGTGATGTTAAAGGTGAGTACAGATTCTATAAGTGATTTATATACAGCTGTTAAAATGTCCTGTCTGACATCAAAGCTCCTGAGTTTCCTCAGCAGGAACAGGCGTTGCTGTGCCTTCTTGTACACAGAGTCTGTGTGCTGGGAGAACGACAGGCGGGTGTCAATCTCTGTGCCCAGGTATCTAAAGGCCGCTACCTGCTCGACTGTCTGCCCATTCAGCCTCAGATTAGCCTTCAGATGATGTTGGTGGTACCTTTTTGTTGTAATCCTGATTGGTAGAGCTGATGCCTCACAGCACTGGAGTCTCGGGTTCGATCCTGACCTCGGGTGCTGTTTGTGTGGAGTTTGCATGCTCTCCCTGTGAATGTGTGGGTAGATCATTATAGCATAAGAATAGGCCCGTCAGCTCTATGTGATCTCAAGAGACCCTATCTCAGCACAATAGGAATGCTCTACAAGGCGCTGGTCAGGCCACATTGGGAATATTATGAGCAATTTTGGGCACCATGTCCGAGGATGGATGTGCTGGCTCTGAACAGGGTCCAGAGGAGGTTTACAAGAATGATCCCTGGAATGAGTAAGTTAACATCTGATGAGCGTCCAATGGCACTGGACCTGTATTCACTGGAGTTTAGAAGAATGATGAGGGATCTCTGCGAAATGTACAGAATAGTGAATGGCTTGGTTAGAGTGGATGTGAAGAGGATGTTCCACTAGTAGGAGAGTCTAGGACTAGATGTCAAAGCCTCAGAATTAAAGGAAGGAGATGAGGAGGAATGTCTTCAGTCAGAGGGTGGTGAATCCTTTGCCACAAAAGGCTTTGGAGGCCAAGTTAGTGGATTTATTTAAGGCAGTGGTAGATTCTTGATTAGTATGGGTGTCAAAAGTTATGGGAGGAAGGCAGGAGAATGGGGTTAGGAGTAGCGTTGCCAACTGTGCCATATTAGCCGGGACATCACATATATTGGTCTAAGTTGGTTTGTCCCATACGGGACTGCCCTTGTCCCGTATTTGACTGCTACTACCGTGTAATCACCAGAGGGCTCACTTACAGACAGATCCTTGATCTTGTACATTCCTGAATACAAGCACTGGCAGAACAGCATCAACAGACTAAGCATGAACTCCATTTTTCCCTGCTGCAGCACTTTTCCACTCTTTCAGCCCTTGTGTGGCTCCATCCATCCGCCAGCCACCATCCTGTGCCTGGTCCACCACTGAGGTCTTATCCTTTGGTTGTGCGCTGTCAGGAACTTCCCCCTCGACTTGACTGCTGTGGGTGACCCTGCCAGGACCTCAGCTCCGGATGGTTCAGCATTCAAGATCTGAGGCTTAAGTAAGACATGGTCACCATATCTCTGGGCGGTGACACTCAGAGAAACCAAGTGTATACTAGAGCAGACACTACAACATGGCGTGGAGCAGTGATTCTATTCAGAGATGCTTTCTGAGGTGTAGCCATCAGTTTGACTGCTATGTTTACAGCCAACCAGGAAGGAGGAATTCCCTACAGCCACGGAAATAAATTAGTTCAGACGGAGAATGGCACAAGACACGAGTCCTTGAATTCCAACCGCCTAATGGCCTGCCCCCCTGATCGCATGATTGGTCGGCCAAGATCACGCCCGGTCCACGTGTGAGTTCGAGCCCGACCAGTGACGGTTTGATACCAAAATAGCTCAGGCCACAACATGACCATCCCCAGAACCGGATAGAGAAGTGGTTGGCAGACAGGAAACAAAGAGATGGGATTAATGGGTCTCTTTCATAATGGCAGGCAGTGACTAGTGGGGTATCACAAGGCTCGTTGCTGGGACCGCAGCCATTTACAATATACATCAATGATTTGGATGAAGGGATTCAAAGTAACATTAGCAAATTTGCAGATGACAAAAAGTTGATTGGCAGTGTGAACTGTGAGGAGGATGCTATGAGAATGCAGGGTGACTTGGACAGGTTGGGGGAGTGGGCAGATGCATGTCAGATGAAGTTTAATTTAGATAAATGTGAGGTTATCCACTTTGGTAGCAAAAACAGGAAGATTACTATCTAAATGGCGTCAAGTTGGGACAAGGGTTGTCTTAATTGTTATCTTAATTTAGATGGCAATTCTAATTTTATTCCAGGTCATTACATTTCACCTTGAAAAGAATCGCTGGACGCAATATTACAACGTGGATATGTGGGGGATGGAAAGATATGGATCACCCGCAGAAGATTACAATTGTAGTGACTGATGCTGTGGAAGATGAGATCTACTGTATCACCCATTCATACAACATTAGACTTGTCTTGAAAGGTAACTCATTTTACCACAGATGATTGAGTGAATACCATCAAAGATCCAAGGGTTAATTAAGACCGGTGTAGAGCTGAGTTTAGTCATCATCTTATTACGTTTTTTTCCATCTACTGTACAATCATCTGCTCTACGAGCTTAGACTCGGTGATAATTTTACCAAACACTTGTGCTCGGTCCGCCTAGGCCGACTGGGTCTCCCACTTGTCTTCCCATTCCCATGCTGACCTTTCTAGCCTGGGCTTCCTCCATTTCAAGAGTAAGACCACACACAAATCCACAAGCCCCCTCTCCTATCCCCTTCTTCCCTTCAATCTCTCCCATCTCTCTTCCTCATGTCCCACCTGATTGCTCTCTTCCCATTTCTCTCTTCCCCCAACACTCCCACCTATATTACTTGCTTTGGATTCACAATTCATACTTCTTCCGTTCTTATCTAACTCATTTTGTTTTTTCATCTGTGCCCTTTGTTCGTCCATCTGCCGATCACAACCCTCCTCACCATGTCCTGCCCATCCTCTGGTCCAGCTTTCACCAACCACAATCAGTCTGAAGAAAGGTCACAACCCGAAGCATCACTTATCCATGCTCTTCAGTGAAGCTGCCTGGCCTGTTGAGTTAGTACAGCACTTTGTGCCTTTTTTCGTGGTAAACCTGCATCTGCAGTTCTTTGTTTCTCCAGGTTTTATTCCTTCACGGGTTGAGAACAACATCAATTCTTGGTCATATAGATACCTGATCCAAATGGCTTGTTCGGCCATTTCAGGGAGTTGGTTGTGGGTCGGATGTCACGGGCTTTGGGATAGGTACACGGATATTCATGGGATGGATGGATATGGATTATGTGCAGACAGATAAGAGTTTGTATTGGCATCAAGTTCAGCACAGACATTGTTTGCCAAATGGTCTATTCCTGTGCTGTTCTCTTCTATGCTCAATGTTCTATCACACAAAGTCAAGTGTGAATGTCCTCCTGGAGGGTCTCCTTCTGTGGAGACCGATCCCCAGACACGTTCTCAGATAAGTTATCTCTCTCATATAACTATTTCATAATTTTAGTTTTCATCGCTCTTTGTTCTTTTCCACAATTCAATAGAAGTTCAACCAACCATAGTACACAGACGGCAGCACAGGAACAGGCCCTTCAGCCCACAATATCTGGACCGACCATGATGCCAGGTTAAACCAATCTCTTCTTCCTGCGGGTGATCCATATCCCTTAATTCGCCACATATCCACGTGCCTATCTAAAAGCATCTTAAACACCACTATCGTATCTGCTTCTACCACCCCCCTAGCAGCGTGTTCCAAGCACTCATCACCCTTTGTGTAAAAATTGATTTTTCCTTCACTACTGGTTTGTGACACTAGTCACATCTTCCCATCTCCACCTTCCGCATAGATCGTTCCCTCTGCAACTCCCTGGTTAATTCATACCTTCCCACCCAAACCACCACCTCCCCAGATACCTTCCCCTGCATCTGCAGAAAATGCAACAAATGTCCCTATACCTCCTCCCTCGACTCTGTCTAGAAACCCCGTCAGTCCTTTCGGGTTGGGCAGAGGTTCAGTTGCACCTCCTCCAACTTCATCTACTATATCCGTTGATCAATATATACTCTTTCCTGTTTCCTTCCTCATCTTTATTTTTTTGCATATCTTTCATTCATTGTTCTACATCATCGTCTATATCTCTTCTTTCCCTTTCGTGTGGCTTTTCAATCTGAAGAAGTCTCGTCCTGAAAAATCATCCATTCCTTCTCTCCAAAGATGCTGCCAGACCCGCTGAGTTACCCACTGTGTAAAAATGTGTTTTATGTCACTACTGCCTTTCCATCTCCATCCCCATCCCCATCCTTATTCTTGAAACTCCCAGGAAACAAATCCAACGTTGTCCAATCTCTCATACCTAACATCCCCTGATCCAAGTAACATTTTCTCACTCTTGTCTTGTGCCATTCTCCATCTGAACTAATTTATTTCCCTGGCTGAAGGGAACTCCTCCTTCATTGTTGGCTGTAAACATTGTAGTCAAACTGCTGTCTACACCTCAGACCATGGTGACCAGGTCTTGCGTATCCTCAGAGCTTGAAAGCTAAACCATCTGGAGCTGTGGTCCTGGCAATGTCACCCATGGCAGGCAAGTCAAGAAGGGAAGTTCCTGACAAAGCGCAACCCAAGAAGAAGATATCAGTGGTGGAAAAGGCACTGGATGGTGGCTGGACGGTGGGTGGAGCATCACAAGGGCTGAGAATGGATGAGGCTGCAGCAGTGAAATATTCCCAATCATGGTGGAGTTCATGCTGTTGGACCTGGGTCTGTCTCTGCCAGCAGACAGCGAGGAAGACTGACAGAAGATACAGAAACATATAGATCAGGTGCCGAAATGGTGGGGAAATGGCAGATGGAATTTAACGAGCAAGGGTGAGATGTTGCACTTTGGGAGGTTGAATGTAAGGGAAAAATAGACAGGTAATGGCAAGATCCTTAAAGGCATTGATGTGCAGAAGGATACTGGAGTCCAAGTTCAAGATTGGCTGAGGGGAAGCTGTTGGGGTTTTTTTCAGTGCTTCTTTTCAGTAGCAGTTGGTTTAAAAACTAACTAGGCGGGACCAGCCTAGAACACATCCCTTCAAGGTCGGCAGAGGAGCGGCAGGTGAAGGAGTGAGTTCGGTGATTGGCTGAGGAATTTATTTCGCCAATTGGTATATTGGCGAATTAGGCAATTTATCGGCCACATAAGCAAGGTTGTTCTGGGAGAGTGGTCTGTCGGGGAGCAGCCTTGTCGAAGGAACTTCCTTGTGAGAAATGTACGAGTCTTTGACTCAAGAGTCTCCGACGAGAAGGCTGAGGAGAGGAGACTATGCCAAAAGTTGAAGAGGATGAGATACAGTGAAATATGACAGGCAGGTAAGCTGATTCAGTGTGAGGATTGCAGGATGTGGGAAGTCAAGGACATTGTTAGTGCCTCTGGCTGCTACAACTAGGAAAAGTGTGTCCATGTTGGGGCACTGGAGAAGCAATATGATGACCTCAGGATCATCCGGGAAAACGACAGTTTCCTGGCCAGGACCTACAGCAAGATCATTACACCGAAGATGCCCGCAGGCAGAATGTGGGTGACGATGAGGAAGGGAAGGAAGCTGGGAGTGCAGCAGACCCTGGGGGATGTACCTCTTGAAAACAGATTGCAAAAAAAACCCAGACTGGTCACAATGCACTCGTAAGGCATGACGGGACACCCCGGGAGGGAGGGGTCCTTCAGCGCTCGTGGTGAACGAGGAGTGGCGACAGCCAACACCTGATGGGGAGGTTTGTGCTGGAGCTGGGGTGATGGCCGAGCCCGTGGCTTGGGATGGGGCTGTGACCGGGGTCGAGAAAGAAGCTGCTGCTGGAACCAAGGATGAGCCTGAGTCCAGGGCTATGGACGAGCCCGGAGATGAAGTTGGGGCCAGCACTGGAGCCCAGGCGGTGGCCGAGCTGACGGCTGGAGTCTACATACAAGGCTGGGCCGAGTACGTGAACAAGGCCGAGTTCCAGGCCCTGGCGTTGCTCAACGACCTGGATACGTCCTGAGGTAGGGAATGGGAGGGGACGAGGTTGAGGGAAATGAGGAGGAGGGAGATGGGGTGGGGAGTGGGGTGGTAGAGGGAGATGGGGGGGGGGGGAGGGTGTGGGGGAGGGAGATGGGGAGGGGTGGAAGAGGCAAATGCCCCCTCTCTATCTACCCTCATTCTCACCCTCGCTATCCCCTCCCTCTCTCTACCCCCTATGCCACTCTCCCTCTCTACCCCCTCCCAGTCACACTCCCTCTACTCCCTTCCTTCTCCCTCTCTACCCCCCTCCCTCTCTACTCCCGCCCCCTCCCCTTCCCTCTTTAACCCCCCTCCCTCTATGCCCCCGTCCTTCACTACCACCCCTCCCTGTCTACCCCCCCATTCCTCTAAAGGAATCGAAGAGGGAGGGTGAAGAGGAGGAGAAGAAATGGGGGGGGGGGGGGGGTGACGAAATGAGCTGCGCCGGCACAGTTGGGGGCTATGCGTGAGTGGTGCAATTTCATTGGGGGAACGGCTTGCGTTGGGGGAACGGGTGAGTGGTAGAATCTTGTGTTGGGGAGCAGACCCAACGGGTCTACACTTGGTCTAGTGCCTTAATAAAAACGACATTGGTACACAATGTTTGGACTCACTAGAATACATTACTAATTGCGATGAAGGGATTTAAATAGCAATGTTACAAAATGTTGAGATTTTAAAAATCAAGTCTGCAATTTATCCCATCAGATAAAGCATAAAAAAAGAAGTTGAATTTGACACCTAATTCACTTTCATATCTTCAGTATTAAAAAAGTTATGACCATTTTCATACTCTGAAATTAGCATCTTGTCCCCTATTGCTTTTCCATTGACACAAAAGCTGTCAAGGACAGTCAAAAGCCCATAACTTTCTTAACAATTAAGAGAACTGAATGAAATTTTCAGTTCTTATATATTGAAGCATTCTGAAACAAATATGAAACAATCTTACTTGGATGACCTGAAATAAAACCATATAATTAGTTAGTTACCTAATTGTAGCTAATTACAAAATTTAATTACTACATCTAAACATCTATCCATTTCTTTAATAAAAAGTTAACATTTTTAAAAAGCCTAAGAGTCCAAATAACATTCACACAATAATTCACAATATAACATGATTTTTAAATCTCATTGTCATAAAGTTATAGGCCTAATGGAAGGAATTTAGTGTTTAATTCCCGTAAATTAATGGGCATTTAATTCATCTAGCTAGTGGGATTTTATGGAACGCGATCGTTTGGAACATTGCGGTTGTGGTGAACTTAAACCCCATATCGGCAGGAAAAATACTGCTGGTTCGTATGGGTTCTAAGTCACCTTTTCGCAACGTGAAATTTTAATTAAAGGCATCCTAAGAAGCAAGTTTATATGAAAAAATAAACGGTGTACCTTGCCTTGTCCCCTACGTGAGATCCGTCCCGTTGTCGGCGTTAGCGGCATTGGAAGATGATTTTAATTTTACTCCTGCGATTAAATTATCCAGCGCTAATTATAGTAAACTTAAAAAAACGGCAGTCAAAGCGATTTTTCTTCAGCCACTAAACAGCCTGTTCAAGATCGATTTTAATAGTCTGAAGAAAAATCGCATTTTAAACCCGCCCCCCTCTCAAAGGCGCCAAAGTCACACACAAGGCCAGTGACAGAACTGCAGCGCCGCTGAAGGTAACTTTTGTAAAATACCTAATTTAATGTAACATTAGCAAATTTGCAGATGACACACAGCTGGGTGGCAGTGTGCACTGTAAGGAGGATGATATGAGGATGCAGATGATTTAGAGATGAGAATTAATATTTGACAATTAATTAAACCGTTCACTTGATGTGGACGGCGGCGCCTCAAGCGGCAACCATTGCGCGCGGCGGCGGTCGGGGACCACTGCCGTTTGAATCAAAGATTATAGAGCAGAGCAAGATGAGCCACTCAGCGAAAAAAGCGTAGTATGACGTGTGTGATTGTCGACGCCATTTTATAGGGCTGCCCCCACACTGTCATGGCATCTACATCTAAACCTTCATCTCTGCTATCAACTGCTCTAATTGTAAATGTAGACGACCGACATGTCATTCTTTAGGTTTGCCAATAAAAAAGAAACGTGAGAAAATGTTATTATTTTCTGTCGATATTATTGTCCTGGAATTGTTATTTTCTGTTCTCCCATCAACGGCCTCCCCTACCAGTCACCCCCCCGACCAGACAGACCCCCCGACCAGTCACCCCTCCTGACCAGACACACCCCCCCGACCAGACACCCTCCCCCCGACCAGACACCCTCCATTTGCAGTAAGTAGTGCCTTTTAACTTCAACCCAAAGCAGCCAAACCACCATTTGCAGGATGTAGTGCCATTTCACTTCAACCCAATGCAGCCAAACCACCACTTGCAGTAAATAGTGCCTTTTAACCTCAACCCAATGCAGCCAAACCACCATTTGCAGTTAGTAGTGCCTTTTAACTTTAAGCCAAAGCTGCCAAACCACCATTTGCAGTAAGTAGTGCCTTTTAACTTCAACCCAAAGCAGCCAAACCACCATTTGCAGTAAGGAGGGCCTTTTAACATCAACCCCAAGCAGCCAAACCACCATTTGCAGCAAGGAGGGCCTTTTAACGTGCATCCAAACCACCATTTGCAGTAAGTAGTGCCTTTTAACTTCAACCCAAAGCAGCCAAACCACCATTTGCAGTATGTAGTGCCATTTCACTTCAACCCAATGCAGCCAAACCACCATTTGCAGTAAGTAGTGCCTTTTAACTTCAACCCAAATCAGCCAAACCACCAGTTGCAGTTAATAATGCCTTTTAACTTCAACCAAAAGCAGCCAAACCACCATTTGCCATAAGCAGTGCCTTTTAACTTCAACCCAAAGCAGCGAAACCACCATTTAAAGTAACTAGTGCCTTTTAACTTCAACCCAAAGCACTCAAGCCACCATTTGCAGTAAGTAGTGCCTTTTAACTTCAACCCGAATCATCCAAGCCACCATTTGCAGTAAGTAGTGCTTTTTTACTTCAACCCAAAACACCCAATCCACCATTTGCAGTAGTGCCTTTTAACTTCAGCCCAAACCACACAAGCCACCATTTGCAGTAGTGCCTTTTAACTTCAGGCCAAAGCACCCAAGTCACCATTTGCAGTAGTGCCTTTTTACTGCAACCCAAAACCCTCAAACAAACATTTGCAGGCTGTGCCTTTTTACTTCAAACCAACCATATTTTCATTTTCAAACCACATTAAGGACACTCACAGTTGAGTAGACATGTGTTCATTGCTATTCAGAGCTCAGAGTGATGTGACCCTCTGGCTTCCTCCATCTTGCAGAGACTGAGGCACACTACTTCCTAGTTTTGTAGTCCCTCCCCCTCCCTCCAGCAGGGGCAGTAGAGAGAATAATGATATTTTAAAAAACATTAATATCTCTTGGATTTTTCATCGATGGGAAAAACCCTCTGGTCCAGCTAGGCGGAGGGGAGCGTGCTGGCCAAAAATGACAGCCGTAGGTGGCACCGTTCTCTCGGAAATCACAGCACAGCGTGCCAAAAGCGTTCAAGATCAGACTTTAAGTAATATAGATAATAACATTCACAATCCTTGGTAGCTATACAATGGTCGCATGCATTTAACAATAAAAATCAAAGTGATGATTTATAAAAAGATAGAGCCATAATGTAACACAGAACCCCAGAGTCCACCAAAGCAACTGAATGGCCAGCAGCTCCCATTTCCTTCATTGTACCCATGCATATCACTGCCAACCTTACGGAATCTTTTCAATTTCTTGGGAAATATTGGTAGCAAGGTTAGTGATATTAGAGGATTCATCAGGGATATAGGCGCAACATCTCGTCTTATTATAGTACAGGTGCCTCTTTGTTGATCTTTATGATCAATACTTATTTTATAGTAAGAACGTTTTTTAAATATTCTCTCTCATTAATCAGGCGCAGAAATGGCGGAATACGTATGTCTGATTGTAATTTGGTTTGAACATGTCCTTGAGCTCGTAAAGGGATATGGCATAAACCCAAAATTCTTATCAGATAAGGAAGCTTGTTTATCTTACAACAGCGAGTTCACTTCTAACACTTCTATCATTGTCACCCTCACTATTACAGCATGTAAGCAGGCTGGCATGCCATTTACTACTGCTGGTAAAGCCACGGAATAATAAGTTATCAGTCTTTATGGAGAAAAAGGCTAAACGTAGGCCAATTACTGTAAAGGTGTCGGCTTCTGCCGATATAGGTAACAGAATAATATTGGTGTCAGGTACTAAAGGAACAATAGGGATCACTATTTTTAATAGCTCTCAGGTCTTTAAATCTTTTAACTTTCTCACCTATACAACTGCAGAAGGACGTC
Source organism: Raja brachyura (assembly GCA_963514005.1). The sequence goes on from OY740790.1 coordinate 74,851,917, forward strand.
TTTGTTCCTATACACAATTCCTCTTGTTATAAAGGCCAACATGCCATTTGCTTTCTTCACTGCCTGCTGTACCTGCATGCTTACTTTCATTGACTGATGAACAGGGACCCCCAGATCCCGTTGTTCTTACATTTTTCTCAACTTGACACCATTCAGATAATAATCTGCCTTCCTGTTTTTGCAACTAAAGTGGATAACCTCACATTTATGCACATTAAACTGCATCTGCCATGTATCTGCCCACTCACCCAACCTGTCCAAGTCACCCTGCATTCTCATAGCATCCTCCTCACAGTTCACACTGCCACCCAGCTTTGTGTCATCTGCAAATTTGCTAATGTTACTTTGAATCCCTTCATCTAAATAATTGATGTATATTGTAAATAGCTGCGGTCCCAGCACCGAGCATTGCTGTACCCCACTAGTCACTGCCTGTCATTCTGAAAGGGACCCGTTAATCCAATCTCATTGTTTTCTGTCTGCCAACCAATTTTCTATCCATGTCAGCACCCTACCCCCAATACCATGTGCCCTAACTTTGCCCACTAATCTCCTACGTGGAATCTTATCAAATGCTTTCTGGAAGTCCAGTTGCACTACATCCACTAGCTCTCCCTTATCCATTTACCTAGTTACATCCTCAAAAAATTCCAGAAGATTACGTTACAGAGAGGTGGTCACTCCAAGACCACGGGAGGCAGACAAGTGGGTCACAGTTAGGAGGGGCAAGGGGCAGAGGCAGGGACTAGAGAGTACCCCGGTGGCTGTACATCTTGGCAATAAGTACTCCTGTTTGAGAACTGTTGGGGAAGACAGCCTACCTAGGGGTAGCGACAGCGGCCGAGCCTCTGGCACAGAGACTGGCCCTGTTGCTCAGAAGGGTAGTGAAAAGAAGAGAAGGGCATTAGTAATAGGGGACTCTATAGTTAGGGGGTCAGATAGGCAATTCTGTGGACGCAGTCAGGAGACCCGGATGGTTGTTTGCCTCCCTGGTGCCAGGGTCTGGGATGTGGCTGAACATGTCCAAGATATCCTGCAAGGGGAGGGAGAGGAGCCTAAGGTCGTGGTATATATAGGTACCAATGACATTGGTTGAAAAAGAGAAGAGGTCCTGAAAGGAGAATTTAGGGAGTTAGGAGGAGAGTTAAGGAGAAGGACTGCAAAGGTAACAATCTCAGGATTACTGCCTGTGCCACGCGACGGTGAGAGTAGGAATGGAGCGAGGTGGAGTATAAATACGTGGCTGAAGGACTCGTGCAGAGGGCAGGGATTCAAGTTTCTGGATCATTGGGACCTCTTTTGGGGAAGGTGTGACCTGTACGAGAAGGACGGGTTGCTCTTGAACCTGAGGGGGACTAATATCCTGGCAGGGAGATTTGTAAAGGCTACTGGGAAGACTTTAAACTAGAATGATTGGGGGAAGGGACTCAAATAGAGAAAGCTGGTAGACAGTGTGTGAGGCAGGAGGCAGAGAAGGCAAGCACTCAGCCACAACATGTAGGGGAGAAAGAAGAAAAATATAATATACAGTGAATTAGAGGTTTTGGGTTTCTTAAATGTGTGAGCAGAGAGACAGAGGGGTGGAAAATGAGGATAGAAGCAATAGGTAGCAAGGTGAAAAGTAAAAGTGGCAGGCAGACAAATCCAGGGCAAAAATCAATAAGGGCCATTTTTCAACATAATTGTATAAGGGGCAAGAGTGTTGTTAAAAACAAGCCTGGAGGCTTTATGTCTCAATGCAAGGAGCATTCATAATAAGGTGGATGAGTTGAATGTGCAGATAGTTATTAATGAATATGATATAGTTGGGATCACGGATACATGGCTCCAGGGTGACCAAGGGTGGGAGCTGAACATCCAGGGATATTCAATATTCAGGAGGGTTAGACAGAAAGGAAAAGGAGGTGGTGTAGCATTGCTGGTTAGAGTGGAGATTAACACAATAGAAAGGAAGGACATTAGCTTGGAGGATGTGGAATCGAAATGGGTAGAGCTGTGAAACTAAGGGGTAGGAAATGTTGGTGGGAGTTGTGTACAGGCCACCTAGCAGTAGTAGTGGAGTTAGAACAGGAAACAGGAAATTAGAAATGCGTGCAACACAGGTAAAACAGTTATAATGGGTGACTTCAATCTACATATAGATTGTGTGAATCAAATTGACAGGGGTGCTGAGGAAGAGGATTCTTTGAATGTATGCAAGATAGTTTTCTAAATCAACATGTAGAGGAACCAACTACATAACTACAGGCTATTCTGGACTTGATATTGAGTAATGAGGAAGGGTTAGTTAACAGTCTTGTTGTGCGTGGCCCCTTGGGCAAGAGTGACCATAATATGGTTGAGTTCTTCATTAGGATGGAGTGACATAATTAATTCAGAAACGAGGGTTCTGAACTTAAAGAAAGGTAACTTTGAGGGTATGAGACATGAATTGGCCAAGATATACTGCCAATTGATTCTAAAAGGGTTGACGGTGGATAGGCAATGGAAGGCATTTAAAGACTGCATGGATGAACTACAAAAAAATATTCATCCCAGTTTGGCAAAAGAATAAATCAGGGAAGGTAGTACATCCATGGATAACAAGGGAAATCAGGGATAGTATCGAAACAAAAGATGTTGTCGACTTCTCTACATCAGCGAGACCAAGCACAGGCTCGGCAACAGTTTCGCTGAACACCTCCGTTCAGTCCGCATTAACCAAGCTAATCTCCCGGTGGCCCAGCACTTCATCTCTCCCTCCCATTCCCAATGTGACCTTTCTGTCCTGGGCCTCCGCCATTGTTAGAGGTCCAGTGCCAATTGGAGGAACAGCACCTCATATTTCGCTTGGGTAGTTTATACTCCAGTGGTATGAACATTGACTTCCATAACTTCAGGTAGCCCCTCCTTTCTCTCACCATTCCCTCCCCTTCCCAGTTCTCCCACTGGTCCTACTGTCTCTGCTTACATTCTTTCTTAGTCCCGCCCCCTCCCCAGACGTTTAAATCGTTAATATATATAGACCTGTTGCAACTCATTCCATAATGCAATATTCCACCACTCACCTGTTCACAACACAACGGCGGGAGCGTTCTGTAGCCGGGAGATGGGGACGGCTTCAGGCGGGAAGCATCCTGCAGCCAGGGGAGGGGAAGGCATCATGCGGGGCTAGTGGTGGGTGTGTGGGGGAGGGGGTGTGTGTGTCGGGGGGGGGGGGGGTGTGGTGGACGGGGTGGTCGGAGTGTGGGGCAGGGGGAGGGTGTGGGGGAGGGGGAGTGTGGGGGAGGGGGGGTGTGGGGGAGGGGGGGTGTGGGGGAGATATGTACTCACTGATTCCCGACCCCGGCTCTGACTGCACTCACCAGCTCCAGGACTCGGTTCAGGACTCACTCAGTGACTCCCGTCCCCAGAGCCTGTTGCGTTCACAGGCCCCACCTGCTAACACAGCCCGCCCCCACCCACGAACACAGCTAGCCCCCGCCCGCGAGCAAAGCCAGCCTCACGCCCGCGAGTACAGCCAGCTCCCGCCCGCAAGCGCAGGCAGACCCCTCCCGCCTGCGAGCGCAGCCAGTCTCTACCCGCCTGAGAGCGCAGCCAGTCCCCACCCGTGGGCGCAGCCAGACCCTGCCCACGAACTCAGCCACCCCATCCGAACAAAGCCAGCCTCCACCCACGGGTACCGGAAGGGGCATCGCCGTCCCGGCAAATAACAGACCAATAATTTTTGTGATATTTCACCGATCGGAACAATACTTGGTGTGCTTGCAACAGAGGAGGATGGCGAGTAAGGTGGCATAAAAATCCTAGCGAAATAGGGTACCGGTTTTGTGCAAATTTGAAAACAACGCATACAGGAAGAGGACAAGATGAGAGTTTTAGTAATTAGACTAGACTAAGTGGGACCCGTTGGGTCCCATGTTCACACGGGAGGGCTGGTCCCCCGACGCAATATTCCACCTCTCCACCAATTCCAATATTGGTGGCCAGTGGGGGGGGGGGGGGGGGGGGGCTTTCTGAAGTGCTGGTATGGGTTATTGGGGTGGCAGCTCAGTCCCTCAAGGCTAATGTGCTGGCAGCTCACTCACGGCTGGTGGGCTGGCTGGTGGGCTATTCCTTGAAATTCTATTTCAAGCAGGATGCAAGACCACCAAATTCAAGTGCAGTTTCTTACCACTTCGAGCAGGATGCAAGGCCACTGAATTCAAGTGCAGTTTCCTACCACTTCTAGCAGGGTGCAAAGCCACCGAATTCAAGTGCAGTTTCATTCCACTTCAAGCTGGATCCAAGGCCACCAAATTCAAATGCAGTTTCATACCACTTTCAGCAGGGTGCAAGGCCACCAAATTCAAATGCAGCTTCATACCATTTCCTGCAGGGTGCAACACCACCACATTCAAATGCAGTTTCATACCATTTCATGCAGGGTGCAAGGCCATCATGTTCAAATGCAGTTTCATACCATTTCAAGCAGGGTGAAACCACCATAAAACCACACAAAACACCAAGCTCACAGTTCAGTAGACATCCAGTGTGGTCAGTTGATTCACAGCTAAGACAGAGTCGTGACCTCTCTCTCCCCCATCATGCAGAGACTGAGCCACACCCATACTTCCAGGCTTTATAACCACTTCCCCTCCCACCAGAAAAGGTGTGGCCTTCATGGTGTGATTGACAGGAGAGAGGTTCTCAACGTTTTTTAAACACTAATAACATTTAAATTTTTTATTGATGGGAAGAATCCTCTGCACCTGCTGAGCGGAGGGGGACTGAGTAAGAAGGCCAAAAATCACAGCCGTAAGTGGTAGTGTTTTATCTAAAATCAATATACAGTGAAACAGGAAGTTACCCAAAGCAGCCAAACCACCATTTGCAGTGAGTAGTGCCTTTTAACTTCAACCCATAGCAGCCAAACCACCATTTGCAGTGAGTAGTGCCTTTTAACTTCAAACCAAAGCAGCCAAACCACCACTTGCAGTGAACAGTGCCTTTTAACTTCAACCTCAAGCAGCCAAAACACAATTTGCAGTGAGTAGTGCCTTTAAACATCAACCCAAAGCAGCCAAGCCACCATTTGCAGTGAGGAGTGCCTTTTAACTTCAACCCAGCCAAACCACCTTTTGCAGTGAGTAGTGCCTTTTAACTTCAACCCAAAGCACCCAAGCCACCATTTGCAGTATGCAGTGCCTTTTAACTTCAGCCCAAAGCACCCAAGGCCACCATTTGCAGTAGTGCCTTTTAACTTCAGCCCAAAGCACCCAAACAAACATTTGCAGACAGTGCCTTTTTTTACTTCAAACCAACCATATTTTCATTTTCAAACCACATTCAGGTCACTCACAGTTAAGTAGACATGTGTTCAGTGCTATTCAGAGCTCAGAGAGATGTGCCACTCTGGCTTCCTCCATCTTGCAGAGACTGAGTGAGGCGCACCACTTTTTGGTTTTATAGTCCCTCCCACTCCCTCCAGCAGGGGCAGCAGAGAGAATGACGAATTTTTTAAAAACATGAATATCTCTCTGATTTTTCATCGATGGGAAAAATCCTCTGGTCCAGGAAAGCCGAGGGGGGCTCTGAGCGAGCTGGCCAAAGATGACGGCCATAGGTGGTGGCTTTCTCTCAGAAATCACTGCACAGCAAGCCAAAAGCGGTCAAGATCAGACTTTTAGTAATATACTAGACCAAGTGCAGACCGGTTGGGTCTGGTCCCCAAACATGCTTCAGTTGCGAAAATCAGCTGCGGGGAAATAAAATGGCGCCGTTTTTGGAGGAGAGCGAGCTGCAGCAGCAGGAGGCCACAAAATGAGTGAGTGTGTGTGTGGGGGGGAGGGTGAAGGATTTTATGTTAAAAAGTATACATAAAAATGTGTAACTGTAATGAGGAGTACATTTATGAATGTAAAAGTGTAATGTGTGGCAAAATGGAAAATATCTCGGGGTTTGAAAGTGTGGTTTTGGCGAACCGTGGTATCAAAGGGCAAAGCTGGCCGGTTGGTCGGTCGGCAGACACACACACAGAGTTTTAATAGTATATAAATAAGATGGATGGAACGATGATTAGATATAGATGAAGATAGAAGACAGAAGATAGATATAGTTAGATATAGATATAGGTAGATAGATAGTGATATACAGATATAGAAGACAGATATAGATAGAATAGAATACCTTTCATTGTCACTCACCGAAATTTCATTCCTCCAGTCATGACATTACAAAAAAAAAACAAGATCCACACTTAACACAATTTACACAAACAACCATCATAGTGCATATCCAACACCTCCTCACTGTGATGGAAGGCAATCCCTTTGTTCATTTCCCGTGGTCCAGCAATCCAACTGCAGTGTCGAGGCGACTAGGGCTCACGATTTTAAAGCCCCCGGCAGGCGATGGTAATTTCTGTTGTCGTTTAAGCCATGCGGGGTGATGTTATGCCCCGCTCTGAATCATTTACACCCCGCAATTCCGGCGGGAGAAGTTGTGGGAGCTCCGAAAAGCGGTCTCCCACTGGGGACCTGCGAACTCCCGATGTTCCTGTCCACCCGGCCTGCGGCCGGAGCCTCCAAAGTTCCGAAGTCGGGTTGCAACTGCGCCCCACCACAGTTCTCCCCCTTCTGAAGTCCGCCAGCTCCACGATGGTGAGTTCGCAGGCTACGCGACTGCAGCCCTCAGGTTGGTTCCAGTTGGAGGCAACCGCCGGCTACATGATGTTAGGCCCAACGACTTCGGAGACCTGACAGGGGAAAAGTCGGGTCCCCGTACAGGGAAGATATTAAACGATATCTCCCACCCCCCCCCCCCCCCCCCCAACCCACAGTCTAACATCGGTGTTGTGGGGAAACTGCTAGAATCAGTTATTAAAGATGGGATAGCAGCACATCTGGAAAGTGGTGAAATCATTAGACAAATTCAACATGGATGTACGAAAGGTAAATCATGTCTGACGAATCTTATAGAATTTTTCGAGGATATAACTAATAGAGTGGATAAGGGAGAACCAGTGGATGTGTTATATCTGGACTTTCAGAAGGCTTTCAACAAGGTCCCACATAAGAAATTAGTATACAAACTTAAAGCACACGGTATTGGGGGTTCAGTATTGATGTGGATAGAGAACTGGCTGGCAGATAGGAAGCAAAGAGTAGGAGTAAATGGGTCCTTTTCAGAATGGCAGGCTATATTTAAGTTAGATGTGACCCCTGTGGCTAGAGGGATCAGGAGGTATGGAGAGAAGGCAGGTACGGGATACTGAGTTGGATGATTAGTCATGATCATATTGAATGGCGGTGCAGGCTCGAAGGGTCGAATGGCCTACTCCTGCACCTATTTTCCATCTTTCTATATACACAGCGACAAAATAATATATGTGAAAACCAAAAACATACATCTAACGGGACAAAAATACAAAAAAGACTGACGGATTGCAGTCGAGCTGCTGCCGTTAGGTGCCGCCATACTCCAGATTGAAGATAGATAGAAGATAGATTGTAAATAACTAGTGTCCCAGCGCTGAGCCTTGCGGCACCCCACTAGTCACATAAACAGATTGGGAGAGCGGACAGAGAAGTGACAGGTGGAATATAGTGTAGCAAAGTGTAGAGTGATGCATTTTCGTAGGAATAATGGCTTAGACCTTTAACTAAATGGGGAGAGAATACAGAAACCGGAGGTGCAAAGGGATTTGGGAGTGCTGGTGCAGGATTCCCAAAATGTTTTTTCTGCAAGTTGAATCGGTAGTAAAGAAGGCAAACGCAATGCTAGCATTTATTTCAAGGGTGCTAGAATACAAAAAGAGGGATGTAATGCTGTGGCTCTATAAGGCACCACATGGTGGGTGGCTGCCAGGGAGTCGCCTTCATGGTCGTGAGGAGTTCCCGCATTTGGTAAACTAGTCGGGAACTGATTATAGTCACTGCAAATTTTTCAACATGTTGTAATGTTAGCGGTGACTAGAATGAAGCCGCCATGGAGAGTAGGGAGAATTCTCGTGCTGTTGGTGGGTCGCCATGAGGTCCTAGTGGGTTGCCAGGAGGCCGAAGGTTCTCGTAGGTTGTAGCCAGCGCTGACCGGTGAATTTCATTGGTTCATTGGGAAAATAAAACCTATGCAGCAGTTTTCAAAACCAAGGATAACTGACCAGTAATGTTAAATGTCCGCTGAGCTTTCACTCAGACAGCACTCCCCTGCTTGCCCTGTCCCCAGCCTGCATAACGGGCAGGTGAAGGAAGCGATGTGTGCGTGTGTTCCACTCTGACTAGGTATGTTACAAAACTTACCTTTAGCGGCGCTGCATTTCTGTCACTGGCCGTGTGCGCGACTTTGGCGCCTTTGAGGGGGGGGGGGGGGGGGGCGGGGTTAAAATGCGGTTTTCTCTTGCCATCCGGAGCTTTATTTTCTCGGAGTGCGAGCTTTTGCTAAAGATTCGTTCCAACTGCTGGTAAGTGAATTGCCCGACTATTTCAGCGCTGCAGTAAAATAATATTAGCTCCTAATGCCGTGAACGCCGACAACGGGGATGGATTTTACGTAGGGGACAGGTAAGTGAAAGCTGTTTATTTTTTCATATAAACTTGCTTGTTTAGATGACCTTAATCAACATTTCATGTTGCAAAACTGTGATTTATTCCCCATACGAACCGGCAGAATTTTTCCTGCCGATATGGGGTTTAAATTCACCGCAACCGCAACGTTCCAATCCATCGCGTTCCAGAAAATCCCACTCGCAAACTGATTTAAATGCCCATTAATCTACAGGCATTAAACACTAAATTCCTTCAATTTGGCCTATAAATTAATGACAATTAGATTTAAAAATCATGTTATATTGTGAATTCTTGTGTGAATGTTATTTGGACACTTAGGCTTTAAAAAAAAGTTAATTTTTTCTTAAGAAATGGATAGATGTTTAGATCTGGTAATTGAATTTTGTAATTAGCTACAATTGGGTAACTGTAAAGAAGTATACACGTACACAGTGTTTCTTTACCGATTCTTTATTAACCACATATATATCGATGCCCTAGTTGTACATGGTCTGCACGTTTTTACTAGAGGAGGTACCAGGGATGGAGAGACAGTAATATACTTGGTGAAAGGGGAGTGGCTACACAACCTACAATTAAAGGGACATGCACTGAACATCTACATCCTTCCTCTTACAAAAGAAAGGAACGTGACAGCCGACCATGTCTCATACACTAGAGCAACTGGAAAAGGATAGACAGCAAAATAACAGCAATCAAATATAATCGCCATAACGGTCAGGCGCCCTTACAATCCGCCCGAGCGGGTACGAACCCCGCTCACGCCCTCTCCCCCCAAAGGAACGGGCACCGGGGGAGACCCCACGACAGGAGGACTACGATGTGGGGACTTGCGTGGTGACAAAGGGTTCGGAGGCGAGCGACCTGGCGATGGGGAAGAGACAGCTGGAGGCACGGGAACAGACACAGGGAGAAGAACCGGGACAGGGCGAGCAGGCACAGGTTTAGTGACCGCTACAGGCGGGAGAGCGGACAGAGGGGGAGCATGGGGGTCAGCAGGAGGAGTTGGAGGAGGAGGCTCGTTCACCAGGCGGAGGTGCCGCCTGGACCGACAGTAAACAGTACCATCGAGGTTCACCAGATAGGAGCGAGGTGAACCAGCCGTCCCAACAACAACCGCAAGGCCAGGGTGACCGGAGGTGGAACGCATACGGACAACCTGACCAGGAGACAGAGGAGGCAGGGCACGGCAAGACCTGTCGTGGGATCGCTTCTGAATGGACTGCCTGGTAGCAATACGCTCACGGACCACGGCAGGTTTTACAACAGCTGGGGTAAGAGTCTGCTGGGCCACCGGAATGGGAGGTCGAGTAACCCGGGACATGAGGCGCTGCGCCGGGGATCCCAGAACACCGTCACGGGAAATGTTTCGCAGGTTGAGGAGGGCGAGGTAAATGTCAGACTTCGATGCGCGGCAGCGATTCAACAAGTCCTTAGCGCTGCGAACAGCACGCTCGGCCAGGCCATTGCTCTGAGGGTACTCAGGGCTACTAGTGTAATGCCGAAAGTTCCAGCGGTCAGCAAAGTCTTTGAACTCCGCACTGGTAAATTGGCTGCCGTTGTCTGACTGCAGGCTCGCTGGTGATCCAAAGGTCGCGAAGTGGCGGCGCAGCTTCGCGATAACAGCAGAAGAGGAGAGAGAGAACAGCTGGTCAACCTCATACCAGTTGGAGTAAGAGTCGACAAGCACCAAGAAGTGCTTGCCGTGCCACTCAAAAATGTCCGTTGCCAGCGCCGACCATGGCAGGTCCGGTGCGGGCTGCTGCAGAAGGGGCAAACGCTGCTGCTGCGGGGCGAGACTGTTGCAGGTAGGGCAAGATGACACCCGGTCCCGAAAATACACAGCCATATCAGGCCAATAAAACTGGCTTTGGGCGATAGAGAGAGTGGCCTCGGCGCCAGGATGACCCCGATGAGCGGTGTCGAAATACTGTTGGCGAAGAGCCTCAGGTACCACAACCTTGTGACCCTTAACAATAACTCCATCTCGTAGCACCAGCTCGTCACGGACCAGGAAGTAGGGCACTGCCGCGGCGGGCAGGGAAGAACGTCGCTCGGGCCAACCCCTTTGAATGACCGCAGCCAGCTGTTGGAGCGAGGCGTCGGCAGCAGTGTGTTTAACTAAGGACTGTAGTTGTTTTGAAGGAACAAAGTTGACATTCAGGACAATCATACCTGAAGTCTCGTAAGGGTGACGGGTGGTCGAAGCCAGAGGAGCCCGAGACAGCGTGTCAGCAATAAACATGTCCTTGCCTCTACGGTACACTACGGAGAAGGTAAAACGCTGCAGCTGCAGCATCATCCGCTGCAGCCTGGAGGAGGCAGCGTGAATCGGCTTGCCGAGGATGGTGACCAGAGGCTGGTGGTCGGTCTCAATCGAGAATTCGGTGCCCAGGATATAGTCCTTAAACTTTGAACATGCAAACACAACAGCCAGCAGTTCCTTTTCGATCTGGGCATAGCGCTGCTCAGCGGGAGTCATCGTGCGGGACGCGAAGGACACGGGCAACTGGACCCCATCATGAACTTGCAAACAAGCAGCACCCAGCCCGAACTTTGAAGCATCGCACGTGAGGACAATAGGACGGTTCAAATCGAAATATTGCAGCGTCGGAGTGCAGACAAGCTTAGAACGCAGCATATCAAAAGCAGCCTGGTGTTGCGGGAACCAGGACCATGCAGTGTCTTTCTTCACCAAGTCTCTTAAAGGGGCACTCAACTCGCTCAGATCGGGGATGAATTTTCACAAGTAATTAACCATGCCAAGGAAACGCTGGAGGCTCGGCACATCCACAGGAGCAGGCATCTCCGAGATAGCAGCGGTCTTCTGTGGGTCGGGCTTCAGCCCGGACGCTGTGAAGACGTGTCCCACATAGGTGACCTCCGGGGCACGGAACCGGCATTTACTGGGGTTGAGCTTCAGATTTACCTCCCGAGCTCGATCCAAAACTAGTCGGAGGTTGTGGTCGTGCTGTTCCACATCTTTACCATACACCAAGATGTCATCTACAATGATAGCGCACGGGAGCCCCGCAAACAGCTGTTCCATCGTCCTCTGGAAAACTTCACTGGCGGAGCTGATCCCGAACGGCATGCGCAGGAATCGGAACCTCTCAAAGGGAGTGGCAAAGGTCGTCAGGTAGGACGATTGTTCATCTAGCGGTATCTGCCAGAACGAGCTCTTAGCATCCAGCACCGAAAACACAGTGGCAGGGCCAACCTGTGCAGCAACATCTTCGACAGTACGCATGGGATAGTGCGGGCGCTTGATAGCCAGGTTCAAATCTTTGGGGTTGATGCAGATCCGTAGCTCACTCTTGTCCTTCTTGGCAGCAACCACCATGGTGGAGACCCACTGAGTGGGCTCGCTCACCTCTTTCAGAATGCCTGTAGCCACCATTTCCCGAAGGGTGGACTCGACCCTATCCTTCATCGCAAAGGAGACCCGGTGTGGAGGGCGTATAACTGGATCCACGTCAGGGTTCAGAGAGATCTCATAACTGCAGGGGAGCATCCCCAGCGCATTGTCAAACCGATCGGGGTACTCAGCTAACGGGTCCAAAGGTTGCTGAACTAAACGGATCTCCCGGTGAAAATTGACCAATCCGAGGTCTTGGCATGCCCGAACACCGAGCAGTGTAACACATTTTTCGTTAACCAGGAAGAAGGAGAGGGGCCGAACGGTCTCTAGCACTTCACAGTTCAGGGTAGCCTTCCCCACAGGGACAAGCAACCCTCCCCCATAAGCACGAAGGACAGAGCGCTCAACGGTGACTCGCTCATTATTCCTTATCTTCTTGAAAAGGCTAGTAGACATAACGTTCGTTGCGGCCCCAGTATCGACCTTGGCAGAGAACGTAGCACCATTGACAGTAACTTGCACAGTAGGGTCTGTTATTCGAGCAGGTGTCTTCCTAACTGAAAACACGCTGAGCTCACTCTGAGAAGAGTCCGAATCAGACAGTGGGAGGTTGTCAGGAGGGTGATAAGAACCAGACGCAGTACCATCCCGTACCAGGTAATTAGAGTGCCTGCGCTGTTGCTGGGCAGGATTTTTTCTAGCTCTGCATGCTGACGAGAAGTGGTTAGGCTTGTTGCAGAAGTTACAAATCTTTCCCACCGCAGGGCACACGTTGAAACGATGAGTCACAAAGTTACAGTTCGGGCAGCGCTTCTCCAGCTTGGAACTTGAACCATAGCTGGCCCCACGGCGAGTCTGCTGAGCAGGACGGCGGGTTGCGACGGTAGCTGCCCGAACCTCATGATCAGGGGGTGGTGCAGCAGAGATAACAGCCTCAGACATCTTTGCAGCATGCAGGGCAGCCTGGAGAGTCAAGTCTGCCTTACACAGGAGCTCCGACCGCAGCTTTTCATTTCGTAGACCATACACCAAGACATCGCGGGTCAGGGTCTCTGGGGTAGCGTCATTCAGGTGGCATCGCCTAGCCAGGTGCCGTAGGTCAGCGTAGAAGTTGCCGACAGACTCACCGGGTTTCTGACGACGTCCAAAAAACTTAAAACGCTCCAGAATAGAGTTCGTGGGCACATCGCACATCTCGTTGAACTTCCCCAGTAGACAGTCAAGGTCCTCGGGGTCCTCATTCGGCCCGTACTCAAACGATTCAGAGCGCTCCAGAGCCTCGGAGCCGGCTAGATTCAATAGCAGCGACGCTTTAATGGCAGAGGAAACTCCCGGGTGCACGATAGCCACATAATGCCGAAAATCCCGGCGGAACACATTCCACCGGTGAGCGATGTCGTCGTCAAAGACAAGGGACTCAGGCTTGCGGCAGGAGGAAGCCATAACCAGGCAGGGAAGGGTAACTGGGGCAAAAAAAACTAAACCCGATAAACAGGAGACGCGCAATTCGAAACGACTGACACCATGTAAAGAAGTTTACACGTACACAGTGTTTCTTTACCGATTCTTTATTAACCACATATATATCGATGCCCTAGTTGTACATGGTCTGCACGTTTTTACTAGAGGAGGTACCAGGGATGGAGAGACAGTAATATACTTGGTGAAAGGGGAGTGGCTACACAACCTACAATTAAAGGGACATGCACTGAACATCTACAGTAACTAACTAATTATATGCTTTAATTTCAGGTAATACAAGTAAGATTGTTTCATATTTGTTTCAGAATGCTTCAATCTACACTAACAGAACATTTCTTTCAGTTCTCTTAATTTTTAAGAAAGTTATGGGCTTTTGACTGTCCTCGATCACAACTTTTGTGTTAAGTCAATAGAAAAGCAATAGGAAACAAGTTGCTGATTTCCGAGTATGAAAATGACCATAACTTTTTTAATACTGAAGATATGAAAGTGAATTAGGTGTCAAATTAAACTTCTTTTTATGCTTTATCTGATGGGAAAAATTGCTGACTTGATTTTTAAAATCTCAACATTTTGTAACATTGCTACTCTGACAGTCGCCGTTCCAGTTGCCATTCGCCAGCAGTGGCCTGAAAAGTCGCCTAAGTGGGACAGGGCAATTACTCTTCTAACTTATGTCTGTGCCGAACATGACATCAAGACCAGCATATCTTCTTGTATGTGATCCTTATCTTCCATTTCTCAGACAACCATATCTATCCATAAGCCCCTTAAACAGCACTTTCATATCTGCCTCCACCACCACCCCTGGCAGTGCGATGCAAGCACTCACCACTCTCTGTGTAAAAAACCTGTCCCACACATGCTATATTTATCAGAGACACAAGAGATCGCAGATGCTCGAATCTGGAGCCAAAATCAAATTGCTGGAGGAATTCAGCAGGTCAGGTAGCATCTGCAGAGGGAAATGCACAGTTGATGAGGAAGGGTCTTGTAATCACCGAGTGGCGCGAGCAATGGCTGCCTCGCCAATAGTCTGCCTGTCCCTCCTTTGGTGTTTGGGGAGGGACGCATTGTTGCCAGTGACTCTGCCTGCCTACGTTTCTTATCTCTGTCCTCGGGAACAATTACATTTGATTATAAAGTGTTCTATTTTTCTAATGGTATATTTATTTTGGTTGTTGGGGCTTTACTATTGTTGCAGCTCATGATTGCTGACAATGGAGGGAAAGAGTGGATGCATGACAACTGGTCGATGGTGACAATTGTCATATCCATGGGAGTTTTTGACCCTGATCTATTGTGTCATCCCACGCACATAAGGCTCGAGTTGTCCTGTACGGTAAATGATTCAGCTGCTGGAGAAGAGAATGTTCTTCGGAACTCTGATGCAAGCTAGATTATTGCAGACTAATTATAGGAACGTACTTTGTGTGTGTCGCGGTGTGCTGCTCCAGCATCAAATCAATAGTGTCAACAATACAAAGGGACAGGCCCTTTGGCCCACTGAGTCCATGCCAACCATCGATCACCTGGTACACTATTTCATCTCCTAGTTTAGTTGGTTGTCACGTGCACCAAGGTACAGCGGAAAGTTTTTTTTGTTGCATGCTGTCCAGATTGTTGCAAATAGACGATACCAGATTACAGTCAAGCCGTCCACAGTGTACAGATGCAGGATAAAGGGAATGACGTTTAGTGCAAGATACAGTGTAAAGTGTAATTAAAGATGGTGTGAATGTTTCAATGAAGTAGATGGGAGGTCAGAACCGCTCACAAATTTGTGAGAGGACGGTTAAGTTGCCTGATACAGCTGGGAAATAAGAACTAAGGAAAGGAGTGTGTGTGTGCGTGTGTGTGTGTACTTGTGAATGCACGTAAGTGTATGAGTGTGTGTGCATGAGTGTTCATGTGTGAGTGTGTGAATGTATGTGTGTATGCGTGTGAGTGAGTGGGTGAGGGTGTGCGCGTGCGCGTCCGTTACGGAGTACGAGAAATCCAAGCATGAAATCATGAGCTTCATTTACAGTTTAGTTTTGAGAAACAGCGCGGAAACAGGCTGCTCAGTCCACCGAGTTCACATCGACCATGTATCACCCGTTTACATTAGTTCTATCCTGCACACTAGGGGCAATTTTACAGAAGCCAATTTACCTACAAACCTGTACGTCCTTGGGATGTGGAAGGATACCTGAGCACTGGAGGAAACACTGTGACAAGGCAGAACGTGCGAGCTACGCAGAGACAGCAACCGTAATGAGGATCGATATGCGGCTGGGTCACTTACACATTACAGTTACATTCCATGCAATTCTGGGTCATTGTAAATTTATTTTGCATCTTAAATTTAACCTTTATACAGAATGTGCTTCAATGTTACTTTAATTGAATCATGGAGTCATTCAGTCATACAGCTTGAAAAAAGCCCTTTAGGAAACTTGCCTAAACCAACCAAGATGCCCCATTACACTAGTCCCACTTGCTTGCTTTTGGCCCATATCCCTCTAAATCTGTCCTATACATGTATCTGTCTAAATGTTTTTTTACACATACCTGCCTCAACTACCTCCTACCTTCTGCTCCAAAAAGATGTACGTTCATCCGGTATTCAACAAGATCTTGCTGTACATCACACTCGGGCCATCACAGGAATCACAAATAGTCAATATGGTTTTTTGATACCATGACCCGATAAAACATTGCTTTAATATCAGCCATCAAAGCAACTGGTTTGAAAACATATAACCAAGAATACCAAAGTTGCCAGATATATTAGATGAAGGTATGAATAGAAACAAAGAGTCAAATAATTTAAAATCATACTTGTACAATATCATTCTAAATATAGAAATTCCATCGTCAGATGTAATTAGAAGAGAGTGGGAACAGGAATTAAGCCGAAAAGTCCCCAAAGCCAGATGGGAAAAATATCTCTTATATATACATAATTGTTCAATTAATGTAAGACATATTTTAATCCAATTTAAAATACTACACAGATTATACTACGCAAAAACTAAACTGAACAATTTTTTTCCAAGTGTATCCTCTATCTGCGACAGTCTACTCAACACCATTTCCTGCCTAATGTGGATTTCATTTCATTCCTCCGTCACCCCAGATCCTCTGGCCACTAGTACAGCAAGAAAATTGTTTGTATCCTCCTTAGTGAAGACGAATCCAAAGTACCTGTTCAACTCATCTGCCATTTCCTTGTTCCCCATAATAAATTCACTTTTTCGGTCTTCAAAGGTCCAACTTTGGTCTTAACTAATTTTTTCCTCTTCACATACCTAAAGAAGATTTTGCTATCCTCCTTTACAGTCTTGGCTAGCTTACTGCATCTTTTCTCCCTGTATTGCCTCTTTAGTTATCTTCTGTTGCTCTTGAAACATTACCCAATCATCTTGATTCCCGCTCATCTTTGCTACGTTGTACTTCTCTTATATTTTTATATTGTCCCTGACGTTCCCTGTCAGCCACGGTCGCCCCTTACTCCCCTTGGAATCTTTCTTCCTCTTTGGAATGAAGATTGTCTGGGAATGTTTATCTGAGAAACAGGCATGGCCTTACGTGTGAACACATCAGATAGTTGTGTAAAATTGACCTTGTCCAGACTAGATATTTCCAAACCTGAAATAAGGTAAAGGAGCCATTAGGAGGTAGTGAACATAATATAATAAGTTTTATTCTACAATTTGAGATGGTTAGGGTTAGAGTTAGCTTTGCTTTTCCCATCGTACTTGAGTTTGCCGATTGTATCTATGCAAGGTATTAACTGATCTGAATGGATAGCATGCAAAACAAAGCTTTTCACTGTACCTCAGTACCTATGACAAGTTTAAACCTAAACCAACATCATCAATTCTGTTTCTCTCTACACGAACTCTGCCTGAGCTGCTGAAAACCTTCCATGATTTCTGTTTCTATTTCAGATTTCCAAAATCTTCACTTTATTTTGGTTTAAATAACACTTCATGCTGCCTCAGGACAGCAATGATCATAATCAAGGACCACTCAATGACACTAGTCATTCCCTTTTCTCCTCTCCCCACCAGATTCAAGAACAGCTTCTTCCCCACTGAGCTCTTGAAGAGCTCTTAAAAATAGGGAGTCACGGGATGTGGGGAGAAGGCAGGAATGGGGTTCTGATTGTGGATGATCAGCCATGATCACGTTGAATGGCGGTGCAGGCTCGAAGGGTCAAATGGCCTACTCCTGCACTTATTGTCTGTTGTCTTTTATCAGACTACTGAACGATCTTCCCATTAATTAGGGAAGTTAATTCTGATTCTGATCTTCCAACCAACCTCATTGTGGACCTTGTACTTCCTCTCTGTGACTAATATTGTTCACTCTGATATTTTTCTCTTTGCATTACCTGTTGTATTTATGTGTGGTTTGATTGTACTCTAATACAGTGTGATTTGACTGGATGGCATGCAAACAAAGTTTTTCACTGTATCTCAGTATGTATGACAACAATAAACCAATATCAATTATAGGAGGCCAAAAATAATTTAAATTTTGATAGCTGTAAATATGCGATGTTCAGTTTAGGTTTAGCTTAGCCTTGATTAGTTTTGAGATACACCGAGTCCACACCGACCATCGATCACCTGCTCACATTAGTTCTATGTTATCCCACTTTCTCATCCACTCCCTACACACTGGGCATAATTTACAGAGGCCGATTAACCTACAAGCCCGCACGTCTTTGAGATGTGGGAGGAATCCGGTGCACCCAGAAGAAGCCTATGCAATCACAGGGAGAACGTACAAACTCCACATAATCAGCACCCATAGTCAGGATCGAACCTGGATCTTTGGCACTGTGAGGCAGCAGCTTTACCTGCTGCGCCAGTGTAGTGTGTGTAAATTAACTAATGCCATTTCCAGATTTTTCACGTGGAAACAAAATGGCAGTGCTTTCTTCAACTACAACACAAGTACACATTTAAATAATGTGCTGTTTTGAACATGTTTAAAACTGTGGCTGAAACTGAACTGTAGTGACCCAAGTCCCTTATTGCAGTTCAGTTCAGTTTAGTTTATTGTCACGTGCATTGAAGTACAGTGAAAAGCTTTTTGTTGCGTGCTGTCTAGTCAGCAGAAAGACACTACATGATTACAATTGAGCCATTATAGTGTAAAGATACATAAAACAGGAATAATGTTTAGTGTCATGTAAAGCCTATAATCGTTGTCACATGTACCAAGATATGTTATTTGTATGTTTTAGTGTTCTTTAGCTTGTTTTATGTGGGTGGGGGGGGAGGGGGGGGCGGATGGGAAATCTTTTTCATATCTATTACCTCAATGGGGATGCGGGACGTACCATCGTGGAGCTCGCCGTCCCTGGTTAGAGAGGGAGCTCCAAGCCACAGGAACTTCGACCGTCCCGACACTGGGGCATTGATCGCCCCAACATGGGAGCTCCGATCGCCCCAACACAGGAGTTTTGATAGCCCTGACACGGGGTCGTCAACTGCCCCAACGCAGGAGCTTCGATCGCCCCGACCCGGGAGTTACGATCGCCCCGACCCTGGAGCTTTGATCGCCTCAACGCGGGGGCTTCGATCTCCTGGACGCAGGAGCTTTGATCACCGGCTGTGAGAGTTTTGATCGCCCCGACTACGGACGGTTTGACTGACCCGACCGCTGGAGAATAAAAAGGAAGAAGATTGAAATGTATTGTCTTCCATCACAGTGAGGAATGTGGGAAATCCACTGTAGTGGATGTCTATGTTAACTTTTATGTAGTTGTGTGTTTTGCTGCATGTTTTTTAATATGGCTGTATGGTATTTCGGCTTTCACTGTACCTCAATTGGTACATGTGACAATAAACTGATCTTGACCTTGAAACCTTGAAACCTGGACCTGAAACATTGCTGGGCCATTTCTCTCCACAGATGCTACCTGACCTGCTGGGTTCCTCCAGCAAAGTGACTTTCTTCCTTCCATTATTACATTCCTTCTAGATTCAACATGTTTTAAGCCTATTTTCTGAACCTTTTAATGTTCAACATGTAAGCACATTCCTGCATCTCCCCTTCTCTGCATTTAGGGTCATAGACAGTCACAGAGTCATACAGCATGGAAACAGGTCCAACTTGACCATGCTGACCAAGGTACCACTTCTACACTAGTCCCACCTGCCTGTATTAGACACATATTCCTCTCACCCTATCCTATCCATGTACATGTGCAAATGCCTTTTAAATGTTGATATTGTACCTGCCTCAGTCGCCACCTCTGGCAGCTTGTTCCATATACCCACCACCTTCAGTGCCAAACCCAGCGGTATGAATATTGATTTCTCTCATTTCAAGTAACCCTTGCATTCCTCTCACTGCGTCCCTCCCCCAACCTAGTTGTCCTAACTTCACTGTCATCCTCCTGAGTTTCACTGTTTGCATCTACTCGTTTTCACCTTTTCCATAGTCACAATGGACCACTGTGGACTCCACTTTTCCTTGATCATCATTACTGGCTTTGATTTGTTTTCTTCAAACCTTTCATTCATTTGTTCTTTGTGCCTTTTCATGCCTCTAGATTCCCTCGCCCCTGACTCTCAGTCTGAAGAAGGCTCTCGACCCGAAACATCACCTATTCCTTTTGTTCAGAGATGCTGCTTTATCCACCGAGTTATTCCAGAATTTTGTGTCTATCTTCGGTGTAAACCAGCATCTGCAGTTCCTTCCAACACATCTTGTGTACCCACATTACTATAATATTACTTTTAACTTAACAGGGTCACCATGCATTGTATCTTTAACTTATCTCATGCTACACTGAGTCAATTCCGAGTCATACTGCTACCTTCAGTTAAGATAATAAAAAGTATAATAACTTAATAACTAATACTAGGTTGCTGAGGTTACTGTTGTGTAGTGTTCAAGAGCCTGATGGTTGTTGGGAAGAAGCTGTTCTTGAACCTGGAGGTCACGGTTTTTAGGCTCCTGTACTATCTTCCCAATGGTAACAGCGAGCTGAATGAATGAATGAATATTATCACATGTAACGTGTCACATTGAGATTTTTTGTTTTCCATGTACAGGTATGCAAAGAGTCGCAACATATAGGGTGCTGACAAAGTTACAAACTTATTCCATTTAGTTGCCAATGGTACCTCTTTTGTTCTTGCCCCTCCCCCTCCCCCCATCCCCCACCCCACCTTGATGGCTCGTCCTCATTTGCCTTCTGGCATTGTGTGGCATGTCTGGCCTCGGGCACCCACCACCAGCCTGTCGGACCTCCGGCACCTGCTGCCGACCCCTCCTCGACCATCAAGCGATCCACAGTGTACAGATACATGATCGAGGGAATAACGTGATTGGTATATTTGAACCAATCCACATGTGATACTTATTGGTCATCGATAATTATTATTGTTTAAGAAGGAACTGCAGATGCTGGAAAAATCAAAGGTAGACAAAATTGCTGGAGAAACTCAGCGGGTGAGGCAGAATCTATGGAGCGAAGGAATAGGTGACGTTTCGGGTCGAGGCCCTTCTTCAGAGTGATGTGAGGGTGGGGGGGCGGGAAGAAGGAAGGAAAAGACGGAGATAGTGGGCTGTGGGAGAGCTGGGAAGGGGAGGGAAAAGGGGGAGAAAGCAAGGACAACATGAAATTGGAGAAGTCAATGATCATACCACTGGGAGGTAAACTACCCAAGCAAAATATGAGGTGCTGCTCCTCCAATTTACGGTGGGACTCACTCTGGCCATGGGGGAGGCGCAGGACAGAAAGGTTGGAAATGGAATGGGAGGGGGAGTTGAATTGCTGAGCCACCGGGAGATCAGGTTGTTTATTGCGAACTTAGCTGAGGTGTTCGGCGAGACCATCGTTGAGACCAACCCATGCTTGGTCTCACCGATGTAGAACAGCTGATACCTAGAGCTGCAGATGCAATAGATGAGGTTGGAGGAGGTGCAGGTGATCCTCTGCTGAACCTGGAAAGACTGCTTGGGTCCTTGGATGTAGTCAACGGGGGAGGTAAAGCGACAAGTGTAGCATTTCCTGCAGTTGCAAGGAAAAGTACCAGGAGAGGGGGTGGTTTGAGTGGAAAGGGACAAATTGACCAGGGAGTTATGGAGGGAGCAGTCTGTGCATGAAGCCTAATGGGGAGGAGATGGGAAAATGTGGCAAGTGGTGGGGTCACGTTGGAGGTGGTGAAAATGTCAGAGGATTATTTGTTGTATGTGACGGCTGGTAGGGTGGAAGGTGAGGACAAGGGAAACTCCGCCCTTGTTATAAATGGGGGGATGGAGAGTGAAAGCAGAGCTACAGGGTATAGAAGTGACCCTGGTTAGAGCCTCATCTATAGTCGAAGAGAGGAACCCCCGTTCCCTAAAGAATGAGGACATCTCCGATGCCCTGGTTTGGAACAACTCATCCTGGGTGCAGATGTGGCGCAGACAGATGAATTGGGAGTAGGGGATGGAGTCCTTACAGGAACCAGGGTGGGAAGAAGTGTAGTCCAGATAGTCCACATGGGAGTCAGTGAGTTGAATTATTATTGCCTCAGTTCATGTGGAGAGGTGTAAATGGTGGTGGAGAAAAATCAAATCCGAGTTGAGGGACAAACGTTGAGCGTATCTGTGAGGGAAGGGGATTAGTGTCTTGGAGTTGAATATTGGTCAGATGAAAGAGGGAGTCAGTGCTGAATGTTATTCAAGGCTGCAGGAGAGGAGAGGAAATCACTGTTCCTGCAAAGTTACATTTGATTGTGTGAACTTGACGTCAATATTCCATTGTTGCCACTTGCAGAGAGAGAGCGAGAGAGATAGAAATGCATCGGAGGTTTCATTCTCAGTGAATTACCATACATAAAACACTGGTTGCAGTGGGTCTGGCAGAGTCAGACAGAGAGGATGACATGGAGACTGGAATCAGTGCTGACTTTGGTCATAAACACACTGTGGATGCAATGCATAGTCATGGGCAAGGATGTTTGTAAGTGTAAGAGTCAAACTCTGTGCGAACCGATCACTTCAAGCCATCGGCTCGAAGTTGAGGTGAGTGATGAGGCGGAAAGCACTGTGTAGCCTCTTATCTCTTCAGATGGAAAGTGGAGCAAGGATTTACGAGGATGTCTCCCAGGGTTGGGGAATAAAGAACCAGAGGGCGTAGGTTCAAGTTGAGAGGGGAAAGATTTGATGGGAAACTGATGCATTAACTTGGGGTCATATTCGGTATGGACATCGTGGATGGTCTGTTCCTGTGCTGTACTGTTCTATGTTCTAGTTGTGTGGACACCACAACATAACATGGGCAATGTGAGCAAATGTAGGTGGACTTTTGACTCCTAGTGACTGTTCAGAGAAACGATAGAAGAGTCTGCGCTTGGTCTCACAGATTTATAGAAATCACCACCTGGACCACTGGGCATAGCAGATCAGGATGGAGGAGGTGCCAGTGAACCTCTGCCTCACCTGAAAAGACTGTTGGGGTCCTTGGACATAGTCGAGAGAGAAAGTATAGGTACAGGTGTTGCATCTCCTGCTATTGCAGGGAAATGTACCTGGTGAGAAAGCAGGAACGGGGTATTGATTTAGGATGATCAGCCATAATCATATTGAAAGGGTGCTGGCTCGAAGGGCCAATTGGCCCATTTGTGCACCTACTTTCTATGTTTCTATGTCAATCGATAGTCTATCTTCTGTGATGGAGACAGTGAGATCAAGAAACGAAAGGGAGATATCAGAGATGCTCAAAGTGAATATGAGTGCAGGATGCAATTAGTAGTAAATGTGATAAAGTCTGTGAGGTCTGCATGGGTGTAGCAGGTAGCCCCGATGCAGTCGTCAATGTAGCAGAGATTGAGTTCAGAGATAGGGTCAGTGTATGCTTGGAACAGGAATTGCTCGATGTACCCAACAAAGATACACATAGAGAAGAAGGGATGGGCATAGCTTTAAGGTGCGAGAGGCAATGTTTAAATGAGATGTGCGGGACATGTTTGTTATGCAGAGAAAGGTGGGTGCCTGGCACGAGCTGCCAGGGCGGTGGTTGAAGTAGAGATGATCGTGGCATTTAAGATACTTTTGGATAGGCACATGGATATGCTGGGAATGGAGGGGTATGGATTATGTGCAGGGAGATAAGTGTTGGTCTTGGCATCATGTTTGGACAGATATTGTGGCTAGAGGACTGTTATTATGCTGTACTCTTTTATGTTGTATGTGTACGTTTTAGTAATTAGTGGGCTCATAGTAGATGTCAGTGGTAAGTTAATTTCATGAGATGGGAGCAGAGATGCTCTGAAAGGGACAGAATTAGAAAATAGAACATGGAATAGTACAGAAGTTAGACATAAAGATCTGGTGTAAAGCTATTGGCATGTTGGCCTTCATTGCGAGACGATTTGAGTTTAGGAGCAAGGTGGTCCAACTGAGTTTTAAAGAAGGTACTGCAGATGCTGGAGAACCGAGGGTACACAAAAGGCTGGAGAAACTCAGCGGGTGCAGCAGCATCTAAGGAGCGTAGGAGATAGGCGACGTTTCGGGTCGAGACCCTTCTTCCTTAGCAATTAAAGAGGACGTTGTGAAACTGTCTCCGTAGGGAAGAGGAGAACTTCTTCAAAGTAGGCATACCTTGAGGAAATATCGCAGTGGAGTAGACAAAGTGTTAATGAAGGAACTGCAGATGCTGGAGAATCAAGGGTACACAAAAGGCTGGAGAAACTCAGCGGGTGCAGCAGCATCTAAGGAGCGAAGGGGATAGGCGACGTTTCGGGTCGAGACCCTTCTTCGCACAGTGCCCTGCTGAGTGCACCTGGAGTATCGTGTGCAATTTCGGTCTCCTAATTTGAGGCAGGATATTATTGCTATTGAGGGAGTGCAGCTTAGGTTCACCAGGTTAATTCCAGGGATGACGGGACTGACATATGATGAAAGAATGGGTCGACTGGGCTTGTATTCACTGCAATTTAGAATGATGAGAGGGGATCTTGCAGGAACAAATAATATTCTTAAAGGATTGGAGAAAGTAGATGCAGGAAAAATGTTCCTGATAATGGGGGAGTCCAGAACCAGGGGTCACAGTTTAAGAATAAGGGGAAGGCCATTTAGGACTGAGATGAGGAAAGTGTTTTCGCCCAGAGAATTGTGAATCTGTTGAATTCTTTGCCACAGAAGGCAGTGGAGGCCAATCCACTGGATTTTTTCAAGAGAGAGTTAGATTTAGCTCTTCGTATTAAAAGAATCAAGGAATATGCGGAATAAGCCAGACTAGGGTCCTGATTTCGGATGATCAACCATGATCATATTGAATGGCGATGCTGGCTTAAAGGGCCGAATGGCCTACTCCAGTACATATTTTCCATGTTTCCATGACAGCACCTGAGGTCAGGATCGAACACAAGACTCTGTTGCTGTATGCTGTGAGGTTGCAGCTCTACCATTCAGGATTGCAACAAAAGTTACCACCAACATCATTTGCAGGCTAAATATGTCCACCAACACCCCTCAATTCTCTTCAGGGTCTGAGAGCAGATAATTCTGTATCATTGCAGGAAATTGTTAGTTTTTAATTTAGATGACAATTCTAATTTTATTCCAGGTCTTTGCATTTCACCTTGAACAAAACAAATGGGCGCAATATCACTGGTCGAAGATTACAACCATTGTAGTGTCTACTGGGGTGGAAGAAGAGATCTACTGTCTCGCCCATTCATATAACATTAGGCTTGTCTTGGAAGGTAACTCATTTTACTTCGGAGTCACGAGAGTGACTACGTGAAGAACCCCGTACAGCTGTTCGTGCGTCATTGCGTCAGACGCTTTCATGCAGACGACTGTGGAGCAGCGCAGCTCCTCCAACGGTAAGTCTAAAAATGTTTCAGGTAAGTGCTATTTTCTTACCTGTTCTAGGTCTCCTGCAGGAACCTCTGGGGTTTTTGCGGGATGTTCGCGATAGCCGACGAGGGAACCAGCCTAGGGCTTTGGGGGAAACCCTGGTCCGACCACAGAAGCGGAGAGCTGGCGAAAGTCGGGTTCGCGATCGGAGTCACTGATAATGCGGTCAGTCACTCCACACGTTGGGTTCCCGGGGAGGGGAAACCCGAGAATAGTGCGGTTTTAGACCGCAGTAGTCCCTAGGGGATGGGGCTTAACGGACCTGAACGGTCAGCCTGGGTTCCCGGTGGAGGGGAGACCCAAGGATATGCGGTTCTATGCCGCAGTAGTCCCCAGCACATGGGGTTAAAACAAACCTAAATGGTTAGGCTGGGTTCCCGGTGCAGGGGAAACCCAAGTATACACGGTTCCCAGACCGCAGTAGTCCCCAGGAAATGGGGTTAACTCACATAAATGATTAGCCTGCGTGCCAGGAGGGTACCGCGGGTATATATATATATATATATATATATATATATATATATATATATATATATATATTATATATATATATATATATAATATATTTATATGGATTCCCGGGGAGGGGAAATTCACCTATGGGATTCCTAAACTACAATAATCCCCAGGTTATGGGGACAACTGACAAAAATAGTCAGTACAATTAGGAAAGTTGGGAGGTTTCACCTCTGGGAATTAATTTAGAGAGCAGCACCTTTGGGTAGGGCTGCTTCATGGGAATGCCAAGTTATGGCAGTGCCGGCCTATGGGAAAGGCTGTGCCAGCAGAACCTTTGTTTAGGACTGCTCATGGGGATGCCAAGCTATGGCAGGCTAGCCTGATGGAGAGGCTGTGCCAGCAGTACCTTTGCTCAGGACTGCTCATGGGGATGCCAAGCTATGGCAGGCTAGCCTATTGGAGAGGCTGTGCCAGCAGCATCTTTGCTCAGGGCTCCTCATGGGGATAACAAACTATGGCAGGCAAGCCTATTGCAGAGGCGGTGCCAGCAGTACCTTTGCTCAGGGCTGCTTAATGATACGCCAAATCTATGGCAAATACTGGCCTTTGGGAAATTCTGCGCCAGCAGCACCTTTGTTCAGGGCTGCTTCATGGGCGCCAGCGGTACCTTGTTAGGGCTGCTTTATGGGAATAGCAGTTTAGTAGGGTATTCCCATTTACAGTGATCATGGGGGATGAGGAGGCATTGTTAGGATAAGGCAATAAAACAGAATGATGACAAAAAAGCAATCAAAGAAAACTATTCACTTTTTAAAAACGCTGGTTATATATGTGCTAAAATCCACTGTTAAGTCTCAAACTATATTTGAGAAATTGGGCTCCTCTATCCAGTTAGATTAAGTTCCTATCAAATAGACTTGTAGGATGTTGGGATTTACTTTTAGGTATTCAATTGGCCATTATGCCGGCCTGGGCAACAGATTGCAGTCAATAAGACTTTGGTTGCAGTTGTTATAAAACAGTTCTAGTCGTTGGACTAATTGTTAATTGTATAGATGCAATTCAGCTGTGTAAGTAGAGCAACAGTTATTTTGTTAAACGGTTAATTATTAAGTGCCATCTAGGTCATTGTTAACACCAGCTGAAATTAATAAAGTCACGATGATGGACAAACAGTGTTCATTACTGCTCCAGTAGTTGTTAGGTAAATCTTTCATTGTATTGCAAATTGGTGCTAATGGCCCTAAATGGGAAATTGTGTCAGCAGGGCTTTGTAGCAGGCCTGCTTTATGGCTCCCTCATGTAAGAGGAGAGCATGTGGGATTGGTATAGTTTAACGCTGGGTCTGAGGGTTTAGCCTTAGAGCATGCCCAAGAGATCAGGGCATGTGCCAGAGGACTATGCCTGGCAAGAAAGTTACCATCCCAAACACATATGCAGTGAACACCGCTCTCAGGGGGACATTACAGTTGGCTGCCGAATCTTCTATTCAGGTAAGACTTTTCCATAGGTGAAACCTGGAGGGCGAAGCACAAGCTATTGGAATGAGCAAGGTTTCATAGTTTCGGCGACAATGCATCCCATGTCTTTATTGGCAGTAGCGGTTCACTGAAGTTGCTGGCAGCATGAAAGCTGGCCAGAGGTTCCACGCACTGTACCTGTGCTACTCTACAATTAAGGGACCACTTGCAGTTTGGTAAGGTGTATACTTAGTTCTACATTACAAATGATTGAGACATTATCAGCTACTTTGAACAGTAAATGTACAATATTAGCTTTTCAAGCAGGTTAGAATTGGGCAGGTTCAGTATGACCAAGATTGTCTTGCAAGACTGGCTCAGAAATCGGGCCACATTTGCTGTTTAAGGTAGCTACCAAGTAGCTCAAATATCATCCCGAGTTTGGAGATGGAACAGATTTGCATGACTTGCTAAAAAATTATGTTATTAGTATCAACTATCTATAGACTCTACGGGCATTGTATGGGTTATA
Organism: Raja brachyura; assembly: GCA_963514005.1. The sequence continues at coordinate 74,879,598 of OY740790.1, forward strand.
GAGTGATTGGACAAATAAGCCTATTGTCATGCTCATGTTCAGGTTGATGCATTGTGATGATGGCATATGTTAGTCACGAGGGTGCAATCAGTCAAAGACCGCTGGAATGGTTACATAATCTTGTTGCCACAGGAGAATCATCAAGTGTGGGTAATGGCAACACAGAGTTGGTGTTTTCTCGCCAAAAGGAGGAGGGTCTTTTATGGCTACCTCCATTTTGTCTCATCAATCGAGACTTCAAATAAAGTCATTAAGAGGCTTTAAGTTCCTATTGTGTGATTATGCAAATTGATTCCCGATTTGTTGCGAATAATAATATAACCTTATTGGTTATTTTAAACTTAAATTTGCTTGTTCAGCCTGAGGCTTCGGAAATCAGATGTTGCATGATAAACTCAAATTATGTTCTGCAGGTTTAACAAACTGCCCTAAGATTTGGGTTGTTACATCTATCCTTTTATGTGTTCAAAGTGTTTGCATAGCACCAAACGGCTGAATTTTCTTTTCCAGGAGATGAAAGAGTTTGTTATGCTTATGTTCCATGGAAAATGGTATTGATTGCTAATGTTTCGAGTTCATGCTAAATGATTGTCTGTTAATTATGGAGTTATATGGCCATTAATTGGCTCGATGAGCTTCCTCATTGAGTTGGCTGTGGCAAACAATACTCGTTCTGTTGGGTCCACACCGGTTATCAAAGGGTAGGATATCTTCAACATAGATCCCAGGACCAGTATAATGCCATATGCGATGTTGACATTTGTGAATACTATTTCACCAGGAGGCAGCAACTATATCTTTAAATTTGGCTGCAGTTCATTAGGTAGTTATCTTTCTGGCACTGGTTTAGTGCAGCAATTTCAGTCGCTAAATAATTGTGTTGGTACAGGATGATAACGTCTGTAAATTATAATATATAATATTATATTATAAATACTTGAGCAGACCAGAAGGGGGTCGGGTCTCAAAATAGTCACAGGCATACCAGGGGACCTTTGATAAGGTAAGCACTCATGTATACAACAATATGTCAAGGTCATCAAGAGCCTTGGAGTTCTGGACTAGCAATGTTGTTAGTCACAAAGAATGTGGGAGAACCTATTGTTCAGGCCATTCCAGATGAGAAAAACGGAGTTGTGTTATGTACTAATGGATTCTGTTTCCAGATCTCATTCCACCAGGGCTGCTACAACATCAGCAACAAGGGTATTTATGTTCCGCTGGGTCGCATTGTTACGGCTGGAGCATGGTTCATCGAATGAATCTCCAAACATCTGTAATGACCCATTGGTGAACCAGGAGTATTTGTTAACTCTATTTATGTTCTGGTTATTTTCCATCTGGGTGGGAGATGGAAAAATTATTGTTTCATTTAAACAGCATCAGCATGTTTTACATCTATGCTATGACTGTATGCATTATGAATGTTTTCCCTTCATTTGTCAATGAAGCAGCTGTGGTTGTGTATACTCATTTCACATGGCATGAAATCACAGAACTTTGAAGTCTTCACGTAGTCACTCGCGTGATTCCAAAGTAAAATAGTAAGATTAAACAAGAACTTACCATTTTGAAGTTTGATCTTTATTTTATGAGGAGTCGAGTTGAGGGTATGTGCCCTCTGCTCCCAGCCCTCATACATTTCATCTGGTAGTTCTAGTCTTTGTTATCTTACTATTATACTTCAGTTACTATTAGCTGTGATTTCACACCGTTGCATTGAAGATTGACGCACGAACGGCTGTACGGGGTTCTTCACGTAGTCCCTCAACTCGACTCCTCATACAATAAAGATCAAACTTCAAACTGGTAAGTTCTCATTTAATCTTACTATTTTACCACAGATGATTGAGTGACTACCACCAAAAATCTTAATAAAGACCGGTGTAGAGCTGAATTTAGTTGGCATCTTAGCACGTTTTATTCCATCTTTGCACAACCATCTGCTCTACGAACATAGACTCGGTGACCATTTCACCAACCACTTCCATTCGGTCCCCCTAGGCGTTCTCGATCTCCCATTTTAACTTGTCTTCCCATCCCTATGCTGACCTTTCTAGCCTGGGCTTCCTCCATGTCAAGAGTAAGATCACACGCAAATCCACAAGCCCCCCCACCTTCTCCCCTCCAGTCTCTCCCCTCTCTCTTCCCCATGTCCCACCTGATTGCACATCAATTTCTCTCTTAGCCCAACCCTTCCACCTATTTCTCTCTTAGCCCAACCCTCCCACCTATATTACTTGCTTTGGCATCACAATTCACACTTCTTCCGTTCTTATCTAACGCTTTTTGTTTTTTCATCTCTGCCATTTGTTCGTACATCTGCCGATCACAACCCCCCCTCACCCACATCTACTCATTAGTGTTTGTCCTGCCCATCCTCTGGTCCAACTTTCACCCACCACAGTCAGTCTGAAGAAAGGTCACAACTCGAATCACCAGCTATGCATTCACTTCAGCCATGCTGCCTGGCCCGTTGAGTTACTCCAGCACTTTGTGCCTTTTTTTGTAAATCAGCATCTGCAGTTCTTTGTTTCCCCAGGTTTTAGACAACATCAATTGTTGGTCATATAAACACCCCTGATCCAAATGGCTTGTTCGGCCATTTCAGGGAGTTGATTGTGGGCCTGATGTCACAGGCTTTGGGATAGGTACATGGATATTCAGGGAATAGATGGATATGGATTATGTGCAGACAGATAAGAGTTTGTATTGGCATGAAGTTCAGCACAGACATTGTTTGCCAAATGGTCTATTCCTGTGCTGTTCTCTGCTATGCTCAATACTCTATCACACAGATGTCTTCCCGGAGGGTCTCCTTCTGTGGAGGCCGATCCCCAGACACCTTCTCAGCTAAATTATCTCTCACATAACTATTGCATAATTTTAGTTTTCTTCGCTCTTTGTTCTTTTCCACAATTCAACAGAAGTTCAACCAACCATAGAACACAGAAGGCAGCACAGGAACAGGCCCTTCAGCCCACAATATCTGGACCGACTATGATGCCAGGTGTTATCATCAGTGAACCGATGTTCACCTGCTGAGTCTCTCCAGCTTTTTTTGTCAACCTTCGATTTTTCCAGCATCTGCAGTTCTTTCTTAGACGTGATGCCAGGTTAAATCAATCTTTTCTTCCTGCATGTGATCCATATCCCTGAAATCCCTTAATTCCTCACATATCCATGTGCCTATACAAAAGCCTCGCCCAACCTTTCCAAGTCACCCTGCAGCCTCATAGCATCTTCCTTGCTGCTCACCCTGCCACCCAGCTACGTGTCATCCACACACTTGGAGATATTACATTTAATTCCCTCGTATAAATCGTTAATGTATATTGTAAACAGTTGCCAACCAGTTCTCTATCCAGGTCAATACCTTACCCCCAATACCATGTGCTCTAATTTTGCACACTAATCTCTTGTGTGGGAACTTGTCAAAGGCTATTTGAAAGTCCAGGCTCTCCCTTATTCATTCTACTTGTTACATCCTAAAAAAATTCCAAAAGGTTAATCAAGCATGACTTCTCCTTCATAAATCCATGCTGACATTGACCGATCCCATCACTGCTGTCCAAATACGCTGCTATAACATCTTTAATAATCGACTCCAGCATCTTCCCCACTACTGATGTTAGGCTAACTGGTCTGTAATTCCCCAATTTTTTTTCTCTCTCCTTTCTTAAATATGGAGTTACATTGGCTACCCTCCAATCCACAGGAACGGATCCAATGCCGAGAAAATATTGGAAGATAATCACCAATGCATCCACGATTTCTCGGGCCACCTCCTTGAGTACTCTGGGATGCAGACCATCAGGCCGTGGGGATTTATCTGTCTTCCGTTCCAACAGTTTACCTAACACCATTTTCTAACTAATGTGTATTCCCTTCAGTTCCTCACTTCCACTAAATCCTAGGTCCCCTTGTATTTCTGGGAGATTTTTTGAGTCTTCCTTAGTGAAGGCAGAACTAAAGTACTTGTTTAACTGTTCTGGCATTTCCTTGTTTCCCAATATAAATTCACCTGCCTCTGACTGAAAGGGACCGACAATCGTCTTCACTAATCTTTTCCGTTTTAACATGTATAACATATAATAATTACAGCACGGAAACATGCCCTCTCAGCGCTCAAGTCCGTGCCGAACATTTATTTTCCCCTAGTCCCATCTACCTGCACGCAGACCATACCCCTCCATTCCCTTCCCGGCCATATACCTATCCACTTTACTTTTAAATGTTAAAATCGATCCTGCCTCCATCACTTCTGCAGGAAGATCATTCCACACAGCCACCACTCTCTGAGTAAAGAAGTTCTGCCCCTTAATTCTCATGTCATGCCCTCTTGTTTGAATCTTCCCTACCCTCAATGGGGAAAAGCTTATCCACGTCAACTCTGTCTTTACCACCCTATCTACATGCAATTCCACCTTCAGGGAACTATGCAAGTTATTCCTAGATCCCTCTGTTCCACAGCATTCCTCAATTTCCTACCATTTACCATGTACGTCCTATTTTGATTTGTCCTGCCAAGATGTAGCACTTCACACGTATCAGCATTAAACTCCATCTGCCATCTTTCAGCCCACTTTTCCAAATGGCCCAAATCTCTCTCTAGACTTTGAAAATCTACTTCATTATCCAAAACACTACCTATCTTAGTATCATCTGCATAGTTACTTATCCAATTTTTCACCCCATCATCCAGATCATTGATGTACATGACAAACAACAGTACTTGCCTAAATAAACTTTTACACTCAGTTTTTATATTCCCAGCTTTTCTGCTCTTTCATTTCTTTTATGCTCATTTTTCCCCCTCTTAATCACCCCTTTGTTCTCCTCTGTTGAGTTCTAAATTTCTCCGTTCTCTGGTTTGCTGCTCCATCTGGCCAATTTTCTGTCTCTTCCTTGGCTTTAACACTATCCTTGACCTCTCTCTTCAGCCACGGTCGAGCAGCCTTCCCCATTTTATTTTTTCGCCAGACAGGGATGAACAATTCTGGAGTTCATCCATATGGTCTTTAAATTTTCACCATTGCATCTCCACTGACATCCCGTTAAGTATAATTCACCAGTCTATCCTTGCCAATTCCCGTCTCACACCTTTAAAGTCTCCTTTATACAAGTTCAGGACCCGAGGATCCTATCTGCCTCCCATCACACCCTAAAAAAGCAAGGCTGAGAAGCAAACTCCATCTAAATCCTCCTTCCTTGTTGCTAATGTCAGTTCTGTCCTGGAATTGTGCTTTGTAACATGCCCATTACAACCTGAGAACTGTCTAAACTCTGTCTTTCTTTTACCTTTCTTCAGTAGGTATAACAGTGAATCACTTGAGAAACGACGCAACGATGCAAATGCGGCTGTTCTTCGTAGTGCAGACTGTGGAAAAATATAAATTGGATGGAATTCATCTGCTTTTCAGTCCTAAATTAAAAAAAGGATCTAAGCATTATCATGATTTGACCCGGATGGTGAAAAAAATGGTGTCCTATTTCCACATTAAATTACCCGCATGTCAGGTAAAAAAACCAAAGATTCAAGCCTTGCGTCCCAATATGATGCTCACTGCATAAAAGAAGCAAATTTTTTTTTTTGTTTCCAAACTGGATGAACAGCAGCTCGTATTCCATCCAGGTACCTTACAATCCAGCGGTATGAACATTGAAATACTCAAAGTGCTGGAGTAGCTCAGCGGGTTAGGCAGATTCTATAGAGAACATAGGTAGGTTAGGTTTCGAGTTCAAGAAAGGTTCAGACCTGAAACGTCATCTTTCCTTTTTTTCCAGAATTGCTGTCTGACCTGTTGAGTTACTCCAGCACTTTGTGCCTTTTTTATAAACCAGCATCTACAGCTCTTTGTCTCTCCATAGTATGAACATTGAATACTACAATATTAGGTATAATTTTAGGAATTAACTGACTGCCCCTTTATTCTTTCTCTTCCCTGTGCCCTATCTGGATGCGTACCCATTTCTCCCACTAACCTGCCCTCCTTTCTTCTTGTCCCCTTTCACCTACATCCCTTCCTCTAGCCTCACAATTCATGCATCTCACATTATCTAATTTCATCTCTGGCCTTTGTCCATCCATCCACTAATCACACCCCTCCCCCATCCCCCCCAACCCACCTGTATGTATACACCTTTCACTTGCCAGGATTTGTCCCAACCCACCTCTCCTTTCCAGCTTTCTCCCAACCCCTCCTCCCACTCCAACCTGTCTGAAGAAGAATCCCAAACTGAAACGTCACCTATCAACAGAGATGTTGCCTGACCGGCTGAGTTAGTTCAGCACTCTGTGTCTTATTCTGTATCAATCACCCTGCATTGTTCCACCCCACCTCTCCTCCAACTTTGCCCCTTCTTCAACAATCAGTCTGAAGAAGGGTCCCGACCAGAAACGTCACCAGAGATGCTGCCTGACCAACTCAGTTACTCTTCTTAACCAACACTGAGAAGGGATTTCATTTAAAAACCATATAGGGCAGCACAATGGCACAGCTAGTAGAGCTGCTGCCTCACAGCTCCAGGGACCTGAGTTCCATCCTGACCTCGGGTGCTGTCTGCATGGAGTTTGCACGTTCTCCCAGTAACCACATGGGTTTCCTCTGGGCACTCCAGTTTCCTCCCACATGTCAAAGACGTGTGGGTTTGTAGTTTAAAATGTCTCTGTGAATTGCCCCTATTGTGTAGGGAGTGGATGCAAAACTGTGATAATATAGAACATCGAGCAATGGCCAAGAATGCACACCTACGCCTCTACTTCCTTAGAAAGCTTCGGAGGTTTGGCACATCCCCAACAACCCTCAGCAACTTTTGCAGACGTGCCATAAAAAGCATTTTATAACAATGTATCACAGCAGGTTTGAGGAACAGCTTCAATCAAAGACCAGGAGAAATTTCCAGAGAGTTGTGGACGTAGCCCAGACCATCATGCAAACCAACCTCCCTTCCATGGACTGCATCTGCACTTCATGCTGCCTTGGCAAGGCCACCAACATAATCAAGGACCAGTTTCACCACAATCACACCCTCTTTCTCCCCCCCCCCCCCCCCCCCCTCTCCTATTCGGCAAGAGTTATAGCCCCATCTACACTGCTCTCACCTGCCTGCAAGTGATAGGTGTATACATACGGGTGCGTTGGGGGGATGGGGAGGCTCAAGTCCCTCTAAACCTACCCAATCCATGTACCTGTCGAAATGTTTCTTAAATGTTGCAATAATACATGTAAACACTTATAGTCTTTTCGTTGAATGGATAGCGAGCAATAAAAAAGTTTTTTGATGTACCTCCCTACACATGATAATAGTAAACTAAACTAGTGTGAATGGTTGATTGATGGCTGGCATTAACTCGTTGGACTGAAGGGCCTGTTTCCATGTTGCATCTCCAAACTAAACATTTAACAGTGATGGGAGCCAATGTAAATGACAAGGTGCAATTGGATTCTTGTTTCTCTTGCTCTCCTTAGATCTCCTTTAATGTGCCGTGGACTCCGAACTGCAAGAATGAAAGATGCTTCGACTTTTTGGCGATTTCATCTGCGATTGACTTGTTATTTGTTGAATCCTTTAACATTTACAATGACATGCGGGAAGGTTGCATTGCAACATCGACCTCTCCCTACCAGCACGTTTTAACAGGTACATCTGACAACATATCAGTGGCCGCGTAACACTGAAATAACTGGGACCCAACCTCACCAATCTGTCATTTCAGGTCTCTCCGATTACATCAAACTGGGCGTTGACTCCAGGAAGCTTGTGATGGGCATTCCATGGTATGGTTATGACTACACTTGCAAGCGTTTCTCTCTGGTAGGTTGCAGGTCTTGTCTGTCCTCAACCACTTTCAATGAGAATTTGCTCCTTATTTGATTGTTGACATGTTTACAGACCTTTTCAATTATTAAAGATGTAATAGCAGTGCATTTGGAAAGCAGTGACCGGATTTGTCAAAGTTAGCATGGGTTTATGAAGGGGAAATCATGCTTGACTGATCTTTTGGAATTTTTTGGGAATGTAATAATTAGAATAGTTAAGGGAGAGCCAGTGGATGTGGTGCATCTGGACATTTAAAAGCTTTTAATAAGGTCCCACACAAGATTAATGTTCTAAATTAGAGCACATGGTATTGGGGGGGAGGATATCGACATGGATAGAGAACTGGTTGGCTGACAGGAAACAAAGAGAAGGAATTAACGGGTCCTTTTCAGATAGGCAGTCAGTGACTAATGAGGTGCAGCAAGGCTCAGTGCTGGGTCCCCTGTTATTTACAATATATATATTAACGATTTAAACAAAATAATTAAATGTAACAACTCCAAGTTTGCGGATGACACAAAGCTGGGTGGCAGTGTGAACTGCGAGGAGGATGCTATAAGGCTGTTGGGTGACTTGGATAGGTTGGCTGAGTGGGCAGACGCATGGCTGATGCAGTATAATGTGGATAAATGTGAGGTTAGAACAGGAAGGCAGATTATTATTTGAATGGTGTCAGATTATGAAACCGGGAGTTGCAATGGACCCAGACGTCCTTGAATATCAATCACTGAAAGTGAGTATGCAGGTACAGCAGGCACTGAAGAAAGCCTGTGGCATGTTGGTATTCATTGCGAGAGGATTCAAGTTTAGGAGCAAAGAGGTCCCTTCACACCAGGGACAATTTACAGAAGTCAATTAACCGACAAGATTTCACGCTTTTAGAATGTGGTAGGAAACCAGAGCACCCGGAGAAAACACACGTAGTCACAGGAAGAATGTACAAACTCCATAAAGACAGCACCCGTAGTCAGGACTGAACCCGGGTCTCTGGCACTGTGAGGCAGCAGCTCTGTTCAACAGCAGCTGCGCCAACATGCCACCCCAAAAGACAGTTTCTTCCCAGCTGTTATCAAGCAACTGAACCATCCTCTCACTGGTGGATGTCTCGCAACAGCTAGAGAGTGTCTTGAACTCTGATTAATTTCATTGAAGATCTTTGAACTATCTTTAATCAACTTCATCTTGCAGCCGTTATCCTATATCTATGCACTGAGGACGATTATAGTATTTTCTGTATAATCATGTACAGTCTTTTCTTTGATTGGGAAAAGCGTGCAAACAAAAGCTTTTCTCTCTACCTCGGTAAGTGACGATAATAAACTAAACTAAACTGAAGTGAACTAACTTTATTTACATGTACACATCACATATATGTTTTTATATGTCTCAGGACGGTGCATGTGAATTGAACTGCAGTAATCCAGTAAAAGAATCTATCCCGTATAAAACAATTGTAAAATTGCTGCCAAGATCTCTGACTGGAAGGTTGTGGAACGATGACCAGAGTGCCCCATATGTTGTCTACATGGTAAGCTCGTATATATGCAGCTTGTGTCAGACAATGCAAATATTACCATCTTTAAGATTGAATCAGTTCTGTGTTAGGGATTGTGCAAAGCGCAGAGCATTGGGTCTGTAAGGTGGAAACGGGGTGGAGAATAAGAACTGCCAAGAATCTGAGAGTGAATGTACCTCATCTTGAATCTAATCACATTTTATGGTTAGACAAAAATGCTGGAGAAATTCAGCAGGTGAGGCAGCATCTATGGAGTGAAGGAAATAGGCAACATTTCTGAAGAAGGGTTTCAACCCGAAACATTGCCTATTTCCTTCGCTCCATAGATGCTCACCCGTTAAGTTTCTCCAGCATTTTTGTCCACCTTCGATTTTCCAGCATCTGCAGTTCCTTCTTAAACATTTTATGAAGTGCTGTGTTAATCAAATGCAGACACAGAGATTGTATTGAGATTAAAGAAGAGAATTTAACATTTAACAGAGAAGGACATTATTGCCATAGAGGGAGTGCAGAGAAGGTTCACCAGACTGATTCCTGGGATGTCAGGACTGTCTTATGAACAAAGACTGCATAGACTCGGTTTATACTCTCTAGAATTTAGGAGATTGAGAGGAGATCTTATAGAAACTTACAAGATTCTTAAGGGGTTGTACAGGCTAGATGCAGGAAGATTGTTCCCGATGTTGGGGAGGTCCAGGACAAGGGGTCACAGCTTAAGGATAAGGGGGAAATCCTTTAGGACCGAGATGAGAAGGAATTTTTTCACACAGAGAGTGGTGGGTCTCTGGAACTCTCTGCCACAGAGGGTAGTTGAGGCCAGTTCATTGGCTATATTTAAGAGGGAGTTAGATGTGGCCCTTGTGGCTAAGGGGATCAGAGGGTATGGAGAGAAGGCAGGTACGGGATACTGAGTTGGATGATCAGCCATGATCATATTGAATGGCGGTGCAGGCTCGAAGGGCCGAATGGCCTACTCCTGCACCTAATTTCTATGTTTAGGAATGTGAAGAGGAAAAAATTAATTAAGACCAAAGTTGGACCCTTGAAGACTGACAATTTATTATGGGGAAACAAATAAATGGCAGATGAGTTGAACAGGTACTTTGGATCTGTCTTCACTAAGGAGGACACAAACAATCTTCCTGATATAGTAGTGGCCAGAGGATCTGGGGTGACAGAGGAACTGAAGGAAATCCACATTAGGCAGGAAATGGTGTTGGATAGACTGATGGGGCTGAAGGCTGATAAACCCCAGGGCCTGATGGTCTGCCTACCAGGGTACTTAAGGAAGTGGCTCTAGAATTTGTGGATGCATTGGTGATAATTTTCCAATGTTCTATAGACTCGGGATCAGTTCCTGTAGATAGGAGGGTAGCTAATGTTATCCCACTTTTTAAGAAAGGTGGAAGAGAGAATATGGGGAATTATAGACCAGTTAGCCTGACATCGGTGGTGGGGAAGATGCTGGAGTCAATTATAAAAGATGAGGTAGCCGCACATTTGGATAGCAGTAACGGGATCAGTCCGAGTCAGCATGGATTTATGATGGGGAAATCATGCTTGAATACTCTTCTGGAAGTTTTTGAGAATGTAACTAGAAAAATGGACAAGGGAGACTCAGTGGATATAGTACACCAGGACTTTCAGAAAGCATTTGATAAGGTCCCACATAGGAGATTAGTGGGCAAAATTAGGGCACATGGTATAGGGAGTAGAGTGCTGACGTGGATAGAAAATTGGTTGGCAGACAGGAAAAAGAGTTGGGATTAACGGGTCCCTTTCACAATGGCAGGCAGGGACTAGTGGGGTACCACAAGGCTCGGTGCTGGGACCGCAGCTATTTACAATATATATCAATGATTTGGGTGAAGGGATTCATAGAAACATAGGAAATAGGTGCAGGAGTAGGCCATTCAGCCCTTTCGAGCCTGCACCGCCATTCAATATAATCATGGCTGATCATCCAACTCAGTATCCTGTACCTGCCTTCTCTCCATACCCCCTGATCCCTTTAGCCACAAGGGCCACATCTAACTCCCTCTTAAATATAGCCAATTAACTGGCCTCAACTACCTTCTGTGGCAGAGAATTCCAGAGACTCACCACTCTCTGTGTGGAAAACGTTTTCCTCATCTCGGTCCTAAAGGAATTCCCCCTTATCCTCATACTGTGACCCCTTGTTCTGGACCTCCCCAACATCGGGAACAATCTTCCTGCATCTAGCCTATCCAACCCCTTAAGAATTTTGTAAGTTTCTATAAGATCCCCCCCCTCAGTCTTCAAAATTCTAGCGAGTACAAGCTAAGTCTATCTAGTCATTCCTCATATGAAAGTCCTGACATCCCAGGAATCAGTCTGGTGAACCCTCTCTGTACCCCCTCTATGGCAAGAATGTCTTTTCTCAGATTTGGAGACCAAAACTGTACGTAATACTCCAGGTGTGGTCTCACCAAAACCCTGTACAACTGCAGTAGAACCTCCCTGCTCCTACACTCAAATCCTTTCGCTATGAATGCTAACATACCTTTCATAACATTTCTTCACTGCCTGCTGCACCTGCATGCCTACTTTCAATGATTGGTGTACCATGACACCCAGGTCTCGTTCCTTCTCCCCTTTTCCTAATTTGCCACCATTCAGATAATGGTCTACCCTCCTGTTTTTGCCACCAAAGTGGATAACCTCATATTTATCCACATTATACTGCATCTGCCATGCATTTGCCCACTCACCCAGCCTATCCAAGTCACCTTGCAGCCTCCTAGCATCCTCCTCACACCTAACTCTACCCCCCAGCTTAGTGTAATCCGCAAACTTGGAAATGTTGCATTCAATTCCCTCGTCCACATCATTAATATATATTGTAAATAGCTGGGGTCCCAGCACTGAACCTTGCGGTACCCCACTAGTCACTGCCTGCCATTCTGAAAAGGACCCGTTTACTCCTACCCTTTGCTTCCTGCAGGCACGTGCCGTGAGTAATTACTCAGGGTAAGCACTCGGTCCGCTTAAAAAAAAATTATTTTAAAACGCGCATGCGCAGATTGTTCTCCCCGTTAAATAAATAAAAAAATAAAACCAGTGACAATTCAATTTGCCCAAGGCTTCCTAGTCTTCTTTATTCTGAATTGCTGAATATGGGGGGGGTGTGAAGGGTGATGGCAGTCTGAAAGATGGAGAGATGGTGGGACCAATTGGGGGGACAGTTGCTTTCACAGTGTGTGGAGAGTCTGTGCCAGGGGTAAAGTTGTGGGGAGGGCACGAGTGTTGTGAAGGAGGGTGTCGGGGATACTGCTAGTCACTCACAACTACCGCAGCTCTCTGGGCACGAAACCACACACTGTAGCTGGGGATAGAAGCAGCTCGGGGAGCGGCCACCGGCACCCGTCAGCAGAACTGGCCGCCTTTTCAGAGCCTTCTGCCAGCCCGCTTACCTTTGGTAATGCTCTCCGTCGGAACACCTGTCACCTGCCGTTCGCGACTTCGCTCATGTCAGCGGCTTCCTGCAAATCCTTAAATTTGAGTAATTCGCTGTCGGAATTTATGGACATAAATGAGTGAGGCCAGCGAGCGGCAGGAGAGAGGTTTTTAGATGGAGAGCTGCCAGAGGTGAGCGGGGACCGCCAGAAGGAGCTAAGGTGGAAGCTGGTACCGCTGTCTGGCCCGGCGGCCGCTCAGCCAACCGAGCTACTTCTCTCTCTCCCCCCCCGGCCTCAATGCGGTGGCATTCCACGCCTCCGTGCAAGGAGCGTCGCAAGTGGAATTATCCCAATCCCCCTCATTCATAACATTCGTGCCCTCCCTACAACTTTATCCCAGGGCCAGACTTGCCAAACGCTTGGAAAGGAGCTCTCCCCCACACCCTGGGAAATATGGTATTTAAAAACATCACCAAGAAATGTACTTACCACATCATTGGTACACGAGCTCCATTCTTCTCTCTTTGTTACCTAACATACACTTAAAATATTGACAAGCCATATTTGAAAACCCACCAAGAAACTTGCGCTGCGCATGCGCAGTACAGCAAAGGCAGAATATCAGCTGCCTTCAGCCCCGCTTGAAAGTGACGGCTTCAGGCAGCGCTGACGGCACGTGGGCTGCACAGACCTTCCCGTGTTACAAGCGCTGCGGATGAAAGGCATGGAGAATTATGCCTACCTAAGAGATCGGTCTCTTACATAGGCATAATTCTCCCATGCCTTTACTATTTATATTTAGTAATGACTGTTATAATTTTAGTCGGGGGAGGCAGTGCCTACCTTGCCTATCCTGACGGCACGCGCCTGGCTTCCTGTCTGCCAGCCAGTTCTCTATCCACATCAATACTGAACCCCCAATACCGTGTGCTTTAAGTTTGTATACTAATCTTTTATGTGGGACCTTGTCGAAAGCCTTCTGAAAGTCTAGATATAACACATCCACTGGTTCTCCCTTATCCACTCTACTAGTTACATCCTCAAAAAATTCTATAAGATTCGTCAGACATGATTTACCTTTCGTAAGTCCATGCTGACTTTGTCTAATGATTTCACCAATTTCCAAATGTACTGCTATCCCATCTTTAATAACTGACTCTAGCAGTTTCCCCACTACTGATGTTAAACTAACTGGTCTGTAATTCCCCGTTTTCTCTCTCCTTTTTTAAAAAGTGGGGTTACATTAGCTACCCTTCAATCCTCAGGAACTACTCCAGAATCTAAGGAGTATTGAAAAATTATCACTAATGCATCCACTATTTCTGTGGCTACTTCCTCGAGTACTCTGGGATGCAGACTATCTGGCCCTGGGGATTTATCGGCCTTTAATCCATTCAATTTACCCAACACCACTTCCCGGCTAACCTGGATTTCACTCAGTTCCTCCACCTTATTTGACCCCCGGTCCCCTTCTATTTCCGGCAGATTATTTATGTCTTCCTTAGTGAAGACAGCACCAAAGTAGTTATTCAATTGGTCTGCCATGTCCTTGTTCCCCATGATCAATTCACCTGTTTCTGACTGCAAGAAACTTACAAAATTCTTAAGGGGTTGGACAGGCTAGATGCAGGAAGATTGTTCCCGATGTTGGGGAGGTCCAGGGCAAGAGGTCACAGCTTAAGGATAAGGGGGTAATTCTTTAGGACCGTGATGAGAAGGACTTTTTTCACACAGAGTGGTGGGTCTCTGGAACTCTCTGCCACAGAGGGTAGTTGAGGCCAGTTCATTGGATATATTTAAGAGGGAGTTAGATGTGGCCCTTGTGGCTAAGGGAACAGAGTGTATGGAGAGAAGGCAGGTACGGGATACTGAGGTGGATGATCAGCCATGATCATATTGAATGGCGGTGCAGGCTCGAAGGGCCAAATGGCCTACTCCTGCACCTAATTTCTATGTTTCTATGACCGACATTTGTTTTAACTAATCTCTTTCTCTTCATAAATCTATAAAAACTTTTGCAGTCAGTTTTTATGTTCCCTGCCAGTTTTCTTTCATAATCTATTTTCCCTTTCCTAATTAAGCCCTTTGCCCTCCTCTGCTGGACTGATTTTCTCCCAGTCCTCTGGTTGGCTGTTTTTTCTGGCTAATTTGTATGCTTCATCTTTTGTTTTTATACTATCCCTGATTTGCCTTGTTATCCATGAATGCACTACCTTCCCTGATTTATTATTTTGCCAAACTGGGATGAACAATTGTTGTAGTTCATCCATGCAGTCTTTAAATACCTTCCATTGCACATCCACTGTCAACCCTTTAAGAATCACATGCCAGTCTATCTAGGCCAATTCACGTCTCATACCTTCAAAGTAACCTTTGTTTAAGTTCAGAACCCTTGTTTCTGACTTAATTGTGTCATTCTCCATCATAATGAAGAACTCAACCATATTATGGTCACTCTTGCCCAACGGGCCACGCACAACAAGGCTGCTAACTAACCCTTCCTCATTACTCAATACCCAGTCTAGAATAGCCTGCTCTCTCGTTGGTTCGTCTACATGTTGGTTTAGAAAACTATCCCGCACACATTCCAAGAAATCCTCTTCCTCAGCACCCCTGCCCATTTGATTCGCCCAATCTATATGTAGATTGAAGTCACCCATTATAACTGTTTTACCCTTGTTGCACGTAACAAAATAAAATTAGCAAATTTGCAGACATAAAGCTGGGTGGCAGTGTGAACTGTGAGGAGGATGCTATAAGAATGCAGGGTGACTTGGACAGGTTGCGGGAGTGGGCAGATGCACGGCAGATGAAGTTTAATGCAGATAAATGTGAGGTTATACACTTTGGTAGCAAAAACAGGAGGGCAGATTACTATCTAAATGGCATCTAGTTTGGGAAAATGGACAGTACAACGGGATCTGGAGGTCCTTTTACATCAGTCTGTGAAAGTAAGCATGCAGGTTCAGCAGGCAGTGAAGGAAGCGAATGGCATGTTGGCCTTTATAACAAGAGGAATCAAAGGAGGAGCAAATAGAAGCAAAGAGGTCCATCTTCAGTTGTACAGAACCCTAGTGAGACCACACCTGGAGTATTGTGTGCAGTTTTGGTCCCCTAATTTGAGGGAGAACATTCTTGCTATTGAGGGGGTGCAGCGTAGGTTTACAAGGTTAATTCCTGGGATGGCGGGACTGTCACATACTGAAGTTTAGAAGAATGAGAGGTGATCTCATTGAAACATATACGATTGTTAAGGGCTTGGACACACTAGAGGCAGGAAACATGTTCCCGATGTTGGGGGAGTCCAGAACCAGGGGCCACAGTTTAAGAATACGGGGTAAGCCATTTGGAACGGAGATGAGGAAACACTTTTTCTCACAGAGAGTGGTGAGTCTGTGGAATTCTCTGCCTCAGAGGGTGGTGGAGGCAGGTTCTCTGGATGCTTTCAAGAGAGAGCTAGATAGGGCTCTTAAAAATATCGGGGTCAGGGGATATGGGGAGAAGGCAGGAACGGGGTACTGATTTATTGTCTATAAGCAGGAATGGGATACTGATTTTGCATGATCAGCTATGATGATATTGAATGGTGGTGCTGGCTCGAAGGGCCAAATGGCCTACTCGCGCACCTATTTTCTTTGTTTATGTTTCTATGTAAATACAAAATTCTCTCCTGTAATAGATAAGAAAATGATTGGCTACTCAGTATTTAGAATATTTAAAAAGCATTTGAGGAAGTCCTACTTAAGAGGAAAATTGTGCAAAATTGAACATTGGGACCAAACGATTTGTATGCAGTGGGTCAGCAGCATCTCTGGAGAACATGGGTAGGTGATGATTTGGGTCGAGACCATTCTTCAGACACCAGCATCTGGTCTACAGTTTCTGTGCTGTAGTGTTCCGTGTTCTGTGTTGACGAATGTGTTGTCCAGACAGACGTGGTGAACCGTTTTCAGCATTGTGTGGATCTAACCTTGTCTTCTATCTGTGTAACTCTCCCTGGTTTTACGACAGCGAGATAAAACCTACCACCAGATCTGGTATGACGATCCAGAAAGCATTTCAATGAAGTCAACTTTCTTGAAGAAACTCAAACTCGGTGGCATTGGTGTGATGAAACTAAATGACGTGGACCACAGTAGGACCTCCAGGGCAACGTTACACGCTGAAGAAATGTGGAATGCCCTCTGTCCTCCATGAAGATCATCCTGTGCTCAAATCATTTAATCTCTGTATAATCTATTGCTTTGTGTTCCAAGGAAACAGAACAAAAATTAGCTACTTTCTAGTGCCAGGAGTGAAATAAACAAAGATCTGGAAATCAGCTTAACGTTTTATCCAATAAATTATAACAAAATGGAAAGAGGGACCAATGAACTTGCACATGGATGGAACATGGTGGAGGAGCAGGAGAACAGTGGGAGCCTCTCTCTCTCCCATCCTCCTCTGTGATTCCTGCAGCTCCCCTGCTCTTTGACTGTGTTCTGACCCAGGCTCAACAATCAAACCTGCCTCAACTGTACCCACCCGTCACATGCCAGGCTTTGTCCTGCCCTCTTTTCTCTTCCAAGTTGCTTCCATGTCCCCCTATTCCACCATCACAATCAGTCTGAACAAAGATCTCAACCCGAAACATCGCCTATCCATGTGCTCCAGAGATGCTGCGTGACCCGCTGAGTTACTTAAGCATTTTGTACCTTACCGTAGTCAATCAACATATGTGTTGTCTTTCCACTGACTGGTTAACACACCAAAAGCTTTTCATTGTACCATGGTATACGTGACAATAAACAAAACTGTATAAACTGTATGCATTTACTTGCTTCTATATCCCACCCCTCATTTTTCCAGCTTTCATCTCTCTTCCCCAATCACTTTGAAGAAGGGTCCCAATATAAAACATCAGTTATCCATTCCCTGCCCAGTTGTAGCCAGACCAGCTGAGCTTTTCCAGCACTTTGTGTTTTGATTAAAGATTGTAGCTCAGCATAAAAAGACCTTTGAGCCTGCACACATTGTTCGCTCTGCAACTTAGCAAGCTCATCTCCTCATTTTCCAATTGCAATTAAGGATATTTAATTAGAAACATTAACTCAGTTTCTCCCCTCACTAACGCTGTCTGGTCTACTGCGTAATTCCAGCATTGTATGCTTTTGCTTGGAATTTCCAGCATCTACAAATGATTGCTTCAATTATTTGGACTCTGATGTATTGGTCTCATTCTTCACTTTCTCCAATTCCTAAGACACTCGAATATATAACGGAGAACAATACACCACAGGATTTTGCACACAAATTTACTTTGACCTTTTTGGACATCTCCCTACCGTTTCTGGATCTCACCGTTTCCATCAGAGGAGACAGACTATTGACCGACATCTATTACAAACCCACTGACTCCCACAGCTATCTAGACTACACATCTTCCTACCCTGCTTCCTGTAAAGACTCTATCCCTTACTCCCAATTCCTCCATCTATGCCGCATCTGCGCCCAGGATGAGGTTTTCCATACTAGATCACCGGAGATGTCCTCATTCTTTTGGATACAGGCCCCCCCCTCCCATTCTGGATGAGGCTGGGGTCTCCTCGATATCCTGCAGCTTCACTCTTGATCCCCCTCCCCCCCCCCATTCATAACCAGGACAGAGTCCCCCTTGTCCTCACCTTCCACCCCATCAGCCGTCGCATACAGCATATAATCCTCCAACACTTTTGCCACCTCCAACGGGATGCCACTACTAGCCACATCTTCCCATCTCCACTGCTTTCTGCAGACACCGTTCCCTCCGAAACTCCCTTGTCAACACGTCCCTTCCGACCCAAACCACCCTCTGCGCAGGATCTTTCCCCTGCAACCCTGAGATGCAACACCTGTCACTTTAACTCCCCCCTTGAGTCAATGTATTTACCCAACAGTATTTTCAGGTGAGGCAGAGGATCACTTGCACCTCCTCCAACCTCATTTACTGTATCCGCTGTTCCAGGTGTCAACTTCTGTACATCGGTGAGACCAAGCGCAGGCTCGGCGATCATTTCACTGAACACCTCCGCTCAGTCCGCCTTAACCTATCTGATCTCCCGGTAGCTCGGCACTTTACTTCCCTCTCCCATTCCCAATCTGACCTTTTTGTCTTGGGCCTACTCCATTGTCAGAGTGAGGCCCAGTGCAAATTATAACCATATAACAATTACAGCACGGAAACAGGCCCTCTTGGCCTTCCAGTCCGTGCGAAACATTTATTTTCCCCTAGTCCCATCTACCTGCACTCAGACCATATCCCTCCATTCCCTTCCCATCCATATACCTATCCACTTTACTTTTAAATGTTAAAATCGATCCTGCCTCCACCACTTCTGCTGGAAGCGCATTCCACACAGCCACCACTCTCTGAGTAAAGAAGTTCCCCCTCATGTTATCCCTAAACTTCTGTCCCTTAATTCTCATGTCATGCCCCCTTGTTTGAATCTTCCCTACCCTCAATGGGAAAAGCTTATCCACGTCAACTCTGTCTATCCCTTTCATCATTTTAAATACCTCAATCAAGTCCCCCCCTTAACCTTCTGTGCTCCAAAGAATAAAGACCTAACTTGTTCAACCTTTCTCTGTAACTTAGTAGCTTGAACCCAGGCAACATTCTAGTAAATCTCCTCTCTACTCTCTCTATTTTGTTGACATCCTTCCTATAATTAGGCGACCAAAATTGTACACCATACTCCAGAATTGGTCTCACTAATGCCTTGTACAATTTTAACATTACTTCCCTATTCCTATATTCAATGCTCTGATTTATAAAGGCCTGCACACCAAAAGCTTTCTTTACCACTCTATCTACATGTGATTCCACCTTCAGGGAACTATGCACAGTTATTCCTAGATCCCTCTGTTCCACAGCATTCCTCAATTCCCTACCATTTACCATGTACGTCCTATTTTGATTTGTCCTGCCAAGATGTAGCACCTCACACTTATCAGCATTAAACTCCATCTGCCATCTTTCAGCCCACTCTTCCAAATGGCCCAAATCTCTCTGTAGACTTTGAAAATCTACTTCATTATCCACAACACCACCTATCTTAGTATCATCTGCATACTTACTTATCCAATTTTCCACCCCATCATCCAGAGCATTGATGTACATGACAAACAACAGTGGACCCAGCACAGATCACTGAGGCACCCCACTGGTCACCGGCTTCCAACCTGACAAACAGCCATCCACCATTACTCTCTGGCATCTCCCATTCAGCCACTGTTGAATCCATCTTGCTACTCCGCCATTAACACCCAAAGATTGAACCTTCTTAACCAACCTTCCATGGGGAACCTTGTCAAAGGCCTTACTGAAATCCATATAGACAACATCCACTGCTTTACCCTCATCAATTTCCCTAGTAACCGCTTCAAAAAATTCAAGAAGTTTTGTCAAACATGACCTTCCAGGCACAAATCCATGTTGACTGTTCTTGATCAGACCTTTATCCAGATGCTTATATATATTATCTCTAAGTATCCTTTCCATTAATTTGCCCACCACTGACGTCAAACTAACAGATCTATAATTGCTAGGGTTACACAAAAAGCTGGAGAAACTCAGCGGGTGCAGCAGCATCTAAGGAGCGAAGGAGATAGGCGACGTTTTGGGTCGAGACCCTTCTTCAGACTGCTTAGGGATCAGGGAAATGAGACATATAGACAGTGATGTGGAGAGATAAAGAACAATGAATGAAAGATATGCAAAAAAGTATTGATGGAAAAAAAGGAAACAAGCCATTGTAAGCTGTTTGTAGTGTGAAAATGAGAAGCTAGTGCGACTTGGATGGGGGGGGGGGGGGGAGATAGAGAAGGAATGCCAGGGGCTGAGGGAGAGGTGAGGAGGGGGAGGAGGCAGCCTGGGTTAACAGAATTGAGAACATTCAATGTTTAAGCCCAGAGGATGCAGACTCCCCAAGCGGAATATGAGGTGCTGTTCCTCCAACTTGCGGTGTTGCTCACTCTGGCCGTGGAGGAGGCCCAGGACTGAGAGGTCAGATACGGAATGGGAGGGGGAGTTGAAGTGCTGAGCCACCGGGAGGTCAGGTTGGTTATTGCGGACCGAGCGGAGATGTTCGGTGAAACGATCACCCAGCCTCCGCTTGGTCTCACCAATGTAGATCAGCTGGCATCTGGAGCAATGGATGCAGTAGATGAGGTTGGAGGAGGTGCAGGTGAACCTCTGTCGGACTTGGAAGGACTGCTTGGGTCCCTGAAAGGAGTGGATGGGGGAGGTGAAGGGACAAGTGTAGCATCTCTTGCGGTTGCAAGGGAAAGTGCCCGGGGAAGGGGTGGAGCGGGAGGGAAGGGAAGAATTGACAAGGGAGTTGCGGAGGGAGTGGTCTTTGCGGAAGGCAGACAGGGGGGAGATGGGAAGATGTGGCGAGTGGAGGGGTCACGTTGGAGGTGGCGAAACTGGCGGAGAACTATCTGTTGTATACGCCGGATGGTGGGGTGAAAGGTGAGGACCAGGGGGACTCTGCCCTTGTTGTAAGTGGGGGAATGGGGAGAGAGGGCAGTGTTGCGGGGTATGGAGCAGACCCTGATACGAGCCTCATCTATAGTGGGGGAGGGGAAACCCCGTTCTCTGAAGAAGCTAAGGAGATTGAGGAAAAAAGAAAAAATAGTAAGAAAATAAATTAGGAGTAGCCCATTCGGCCCTTCGAGCCTGCACCGCCATTCAATGTGATCATGGCTGATCATCCAACTCAGTATCCCGTACCTGCCTTCTCTCCATACCCCTGATCCTGTTAGCCACAAGTGCCACATCCAACTCCCTCTTGAATATAGCCAATGAACTGGCCTCAATGACCTTCTGTGGCAGAGAATTCCAGAGACTCACCACTCTCTGTGTAAAGAATGTTTTCCTCATCTCGGTCCTAAAGGAATTACCCCTTATCCTTAGACTGTGACCCCTTGTTCTGGACTCCCCCAACATCGGGAGCAATCTTCCTGCATCTAGCCTGTCCAACCCCTTAAGAATTTTGTAAGTTTCTGTAAGATCCCCCCTCAATCTTCTAAATTCCAGAGAGTACAAGCCGAGTCTATCCAGTCTTTCTACATATGAAAGTCCCGACATCCCAGGAATCAGCCTGGTGAACCTTCTCTGAAGCCCCTCTATGTCAAGAATGTCTTTCCTCAGATTTGGAGACCAAAACTGTACGCAACAGTCCAGGTGTGGTCTCACCAAAACCCTGTACAACTGCAGTAGAACCTCCCTGCTCCTATACTCAAATCCTTTCACTATGAATGCTCACATACCATTTGCTTTCTTCACTGCCTGCTGCACCTGCATGCCTACTTTCAATGACTGGTGTACCATGACACCCAGGTCTCGTTGCATCTCCCCCTTTCCTAATCTGCCACCATTCAGATAATAGTCTACCCTCGTGTTTTTGCCACCAAAGTGGATAACCTCACATTTATCCACATTATACTGCATCTGCCATGCATCTGCTCATTCACTCAGCCTATCAAAATCACCCTGCTGCCTCCTGGCATCCTGCTCACACCTAACTATACCCCCCAGCCTGGTGTCATCTGCAAATTTGGAGATGTTGCATTAAATTCCCTCGTCCAAATCATTAATGTATATTGTAAATAGCTGGGGTCCCAGCACTGAGCCTTGCGGTACCCCACTACTCACTGCCTGCCATTCTGAAAAGGACCTGTTTACTCCTACCCTTTACTTCCTGTCTGCCACCCAGTTCTCTATCCACATCAATATTGAACCACCAATACCGTGTGCTTTAAGTTTATATACTAATCTTTTATGTGGGACCTTGTTGAAAGCCTTCTGAAAGTCTAGATATAACACATCCACTGGTTCTCCCTTATCCACCCCACTAGTTACATCCTCAAAAAATTCTATCAGATTTGTCAGACATGATTTACCTTTCGTAAATCCATGCTCACTTTGCCCAATGATTTCACCACTTTCCAAATGCGCTGCTATCCCATCTTTAATAACTGACTCTAGCAGTTACCCCACTACCGATGTTAGACTAACTGGTCTGTAATTCCCCGCTTTCTCTCTCCCTCCTTTTCTAAAAAGTGGGGTTACATTAGCTACCCTCCAATCCTCAGGAAATACTCCAGAATCTAAGGAGTATTGAAAAATTATCACTAATGCATCCACTATTTCCGTGGCTACCTCCTTGAGCACTCTGGGATGCAGACCATCTGGCCCTGGGGATTTATCGACCTTTAATCCGTTCAATTCACCCAACACCACTTCCCGGCTTACCTGGATATCACTCAGTTCCGCCATGTTATTTGACCTCCGGTCCACTGCTATTTCCGGCAGATTATTTATGACTTCCTTAGTGAAGACAGAACCTAAGTTTGCATCTATACTATTAACAATTAGTCTAACGACTAGAAAAACTGTTTTATAACAACAAATGTTACCAGAGTCTATTGACTGAAATCTGTTGCCCAGGCCGACGTCACGGCCAATTGAATACCTAAAAGTGAATCCCAACGTCCTACAAGTCTATTTGATAGGAACTTAATCTGACTCAATTTCACTATCTCCAACAGGGAGAGAACAGGGACAGTGGGTCTTATGAGGTCGCACACCTCAACCAGACAAACGGCCAGGAAAACGCCATATTCCAGGCCACGGGGTCAAACCGAAAGGCCAGCAAGGACCTACATACCGGCGCCTCCACAATACCAGCAATTTCAACAGCCGAGGCCTTTTTTAGGGCAAGGCCCGCAGCGGCCAGCATGGAAGATGCGGCAACCGCATCACCAGCACAACCCAGCACCTTCACGTCCCACCAAGCATGCCAGGGACCGCCGGTAACCATGGAGGTAAGGCGGTCTGGATTTCATGCACTTGCATGTCTAACCTCACATGTTGGAGGGAGATTACGGTTCTTTAAGGAGGCATGGGATACCATCACCTCAGATGAGTTTATTTTACAAAGTATTCAAGGCCATGAGATTGAGTTTATCAATGGTCAATTTCCCCACCTCAGCATATGCCGAATCGCAAATTTGCACTTTCCAATAAGGAAGTGCAACCAGACTGATTCCTGGGATGTCAGGACTTTCATATGAGGGAAGATTGGATAGACTCGGTTTGTACTTGATGGAATTTAGAAGATTGAGAGGGGATCTTATAGAAACCTACAAAATTCTTAAGGGGTTGGACAAGCTAGATGCTGGAAGATTGTTCCCGATGTTGGGGGAGTCCAGAACAAGGGATCACAGTCTAAGGATAAGGGGGAATTCCTTTAGGACCGAAATGAGGAAAACATTCTTTACACAGAGAGTGGTGAGTCTCTGGAATTCTCTGCCACAGAAGGTAGTTGAGGCCAGTTCATTGGCTATATTTAAGAGGGCGTTAGATGTGGCACTTGTGGCTAAAGGGATCAGGGGGTATGGAGAGAAGGCAGGTACGGGATACTGAGTTGGATGATCAGCCATGATCACATTGAATGGCGGTGCAGGCTCGAAGGGCCGAATGGCCTACTCCTGCACCTATTTTCTATGTTTCTATGTTTCTATGAAGTAGCAGAAGGCTATGCTGAAATCTTGAGATTACAAGAAAAAGGGGTGATAGAAAGAACTATCCACAAACCAATTGAATTTGTATCCAACATTTTCACAAAAACCAAGAAAGATGGTGGATGTCGGGTTATCATAGATCTAACCCATTTGAATACTTTTGTAAAATATACCCATTTTAAAATGGACACGTTCGAGACAACCAAATCTCTGGTTTCCAAGGGCTGCTTCATAGCATGCATTGATTTAAAAGATGCACACTATTTGGTATCTGTAAATAGGCAATTTACAAACTCTAAAAGTGTTCAACACATTTTAATGATAGCACAAGGTATTACATACATCCTCAAATACTGGCTACATTCTTCTAGTGAACCGTATCCAGGAAGGGGAAGGCGTTATGATTGATGTTAACTAGGCGGGGTTAATGGTACTGAGGTAACTATGTTATTGGTTGCATGCAAAACCATCTACATCCTTCCCCTTAGAAAATTTAAAAGAAACAGACCGTTGTCACTACAACAGAATTAAACAGAATTAAACAGAATCGCCATAACGAACAGGTGGCTTGCTGATCCGGCCCGAGCACGTACGGATGCCTCCCCCTTCCCCCGGAGGAGCAGAAAAAACAGGGGGACCCGAGACAGCAGGGGAACCAGGGAAGGGCGGTGGGGTTGGAGGAACAGGAGAGGGAGAACCGCGACCGCCAACAGGTGACCCGCGCAGAGGGGAACCGGGCGCTCGATATGGGGACCGAGGCACGCAGGGAACGCTGGCTGGGACAGGAGCCGGCTGCTGGTATGAGAGCGGCGGGGCATAGGGGCCCGGGGCCTGCGGCTTCGGCTCATTAACCGCAAGCAGGTGTTGTCGGCTTCTACGGTAGATGGTTCCCTCATAGTCGACCAGATACGAACGAGGTGAGTCGGCCACCCCAACAACAGTAGCCAGACGGGAGTGACCACTGGCGGTTTGCAATCGAACAACCTGTCCAGGCAACAGAGGATCGAGTGGTCTGCACGACCGATCGTGGGAACGCCGCTGGCTGTCATGTTTCTCTTGAATGCGCCTCTGCACATAGGCAGGCTCCAGCACCCGAGGTTTCAGCTGGCGCTGGGCAATCGGGATGGTAGATCTGGTTGTTCTGGACATCAGACGCTGAGCAGGGGACCCCATGGCCGGATCTCTGGAAACATTCCTGAGGTTCAGGAGATCCAAATACAAATCAGAGTTAGACAGTCTCGCTTGTTCCATCAGAAGCTTGGCGCTGCGGACGGCCCGTTCAGCAAGGCCGTTGCTCTGTGGGTACTCCGGGCTGCTGGTGAAATGCACAAAATTCCATTTGTCAGCAAAACTTTTGAACTCACGGCTGGTAAACTGCCTGCCATTGTCAGTCTGCAGCCTGACGGGGGACCCAAACGTGGGGAAGTGTTTCCGCAGCTTCCGGATCACCATCTCCGACGTGAGGGATGTCAGCAAATCCACCTCGAACCAGTTTGAGTACGAGTCGACCAGGACAAGGTAGTGGTTACCACGCCACTCGAAGATGTCGGCAGCCAGCGAGGACCAGGCCAAGGCAGGAGCGGGCTGTTGCAGCAGGGGCTGTCGCTGCTGATGTGGAGCAAGACTGTTGCACGTGGAGCAGGCAGAAACACGGTCTCGAATATATTTGGCCATTCCAGGCCAGTAGAATTGGCACTGAGCGTGGGCGAGTGTTGCATCGACCCCGGGGTGTCCGCTGTGGGCTGCGCAGTAGTAAGAATCGAACAGGGAGAACGGGACCACCACTTTATGTCCCTTAACGATAACGCCATTCTGGAGCACCAGTTCATCACGGACCAGGAAGAAGGGCTGTGTTTCAGGCGGTGCAGCGGAGCGCTTTGTTGGCCATCCTGATTTAATCACAGACGCAAGCCGTTGCAAAACTGGATCGGCAGCGGTGTGCTCGGCCAAAAGCTGCAGCTGCTTGGTGGGAATAAAATTGACGCCCAGTACGAGCAAGTCCTCTGTTTCGTAGGGGTGGCGAACACAGGAGGCCCGCGGGGCGCGCGATAACGTGTCCGCGATGTGCATCTCGGTGCCTTTCTAGTAGACGATGTCGAAATCAAAGCGCTGGAGCTGCAGCATCATACGCTGCAGCCTGGCAGGGGCAGCATGAATCGGCTTGTTCAGGATTGTCACCAGTGGCTGGTGGTCAGTTTCGACTGTAAATCTGCTGCCAAACAGGAAGTCTCTGAACTTGGAGCAGGCAAACACCACCGCAAGCAGCTCCTTCTCGATCTGAGCGTACCGCTGCTCGGTGTCCGTCATGGTGCGGGAGGCATAGGAGACAGGATGTAACGATCCATCGACAGATTGGAGGCATGCCGCACCCAGGCCGAACTTAGAAGCGTCACATGTGACGGTGATGGGGCGACTCGCATCAAAAAATCGCAACGTCGGAGTGTTAATCAGTTTCGACTTGAGACAGTCAAACGCCTGCTGGTGCTGTGGGAGCCAGACCCAGGCGATATCCTTTTTTGTCAGCTGCCGCAGGGGAGCACTCAGCTCACTGAGATGTGGTACAAACTTCCCAAGGTAGTTCACCATGCCCAAGAAACGTTGTAGACCTGGCACGTCGGTGGGGGCTGCCATCTCAGAGATGGCCGCTGCCTTCAAAGGGTCGGGTTTTAGTCCGTTAGAGGTGAAAACGTGTCCAACATACGTGACTTCTGAGACACGAAACCGGCACTTCTTTGGGTTCAGCTTCAGGTTGGCCTTTCGCGCCCGATCCAGGACGCGGCGGAGGTTCTGGTCATGTTCGGCAATGTCCTTCCCATAGACTAAGATGTCATCCACGATGATGGCACATGGCAGGCCCGAGAATATCTGCTCCATCGTTCGCTGGAACACCTCACTAGCGGAATTGATGCCGAATGGCATTCGCAGGAATTTGAATCTGCCGAATGGTGTGGCGAAGGTTGTCAGGTCGGAAGATGCTTTGTCCAACGGGATCTGCCAGAACGAGTTCTTAGCGTCTAGGACCGAAAAGACGGTGGCTGGCCCGACCTGAGCCGCCACGTCCTCAACAGACCGCATGGGGTAGTGTGGTCGCCTGATGGCAAGGTTTAAGTCCTTGGGGTTGATACACACACGTATTTCATTCTTGTCTTTCTTTATCGTGGCAACCATGGTGGAGACCCAATCGGTGGGCTCGCTGACCGCTTCTAGCACCCCCTTGTCGACCATGTTGTTAAGCATTGCCTCGACCCTGTCTTTCATGGCGTGGGACACCCTTTGAGGTGTGCGGACCACGGGTTGTACATTTGGGTCAATGGAAATATGGTATGTCAGTGGTAACTTTCCCAGGTCATCGTTGAACAGGTCCTGGTATTCTGCAATCGGGTTAAATGACAGTTGCACTTTGTGGACCGTGTGGTCGAAGGACACCAGGCCAAGATCTTGGCACGCACGGTTTCCCAGCAGGGTAACACAGTCAGAGTTCAAAACATAAAAAATCAAGTTTCTCGTGGCCTTCTGTCGCCTGCAAGTTAAAGTGGCCCTCCCCACAGGCCTGAGAATTTCTCCACCATAGGCGTGTAGAGAAGCATTGTCAGCGACCAAGGCCTCATTAGTCCTTATCTTGTTGAAAAGATTTATTGACAAAACATTGACCTTTGCCCCAGTATCTAACTTTGCAAGGAAGGTTACATTGTTGACAGTCACAGACACGGAGGGATCAAGACGTTGGCCAGGTGCCTGGAGGAGGGTAAACACATTCGAATCCTCGGGAGAATTAATTGGATCTGCATCATAGGATTCAGCAACATCGGGCTGTGGGTTGGAACAGCTATCAGATTGTTTAAGCATGTTTAGACTGGGTCTGGAAATCTGTACCTGTCTCCCACGAGAACGGAATAAGCGGCAGGCAGAAGCGAAATGATTCAGTTTGTTACAAAAATTACAAGCCTTGCCATAGGCAGGGCACGTCGACCGTCTGTGGTGCATGTAGTTACAGTTAGGGCACCTTTTTGGGGGCACATCAGCAGGACCAGGGTTGGCACGCGGCAGAAAAGCATTGTTTCCCCTCTGAGGCAGGGCTCTACTAAATCCAGCCTGGTGAACAGACTTATCTCCCAAGTCCCGGTGATCATCTGGCAATACAACGACCTCAGACAATCTGCAGGCATGCATGGCTTTTTCTAACGTTAGATCCGGATCCCTAAGAAGCTCACATCGCAGCTTTTGGTCACGCATGCCAGTTACTAAAATGTCTCTAGTGAGCTGGTCTGTCATGTCACCGAAACGGCACCGCTGGGCGAGATAACGCAAATCGGCAATAAAACATTCAACAGGTTCCTCCGGCAGCTGTCTCCTTGTAAAGAACCGTGCCCTCTCTAGAATGCGGTTCGAGGGCAGGTCACAAATCTCCCTGAACTTACGTAGCAGGCAAGCAGGGTCACTGGCAGATTCCGCAGGGGTAACCACCACGTTGTTGTCGTCCAGGACCGCTGGAGCATAGACGAAAGTTCTGGCTCTCTTCATGGCATCAGGTCCGACAAGGTTGAGTAGGAGGGAGGCTTTGAGGGAGTCAGGATCATTGCGGTGAGCGACGTTGACAAAGTGGGTGAAATCAATTTCAAACGTAGCCCAGCGCTCAGAAATATCAGCATCAAAGACAAGCTGCGCGGGCTTTCTGCACGAGGATGCCATGGTCAGAGAGATAAAGCACAAAAGGCACAAATCAAATAAAAGAAATAAAACCCGATGGACAGGTTGGCGCAAGTATCTTCCAGCTCCGACACCATGTAAATAGGCAATTTACAAACTCTAAAAGTGTTCAACACATTTTAATGATAGCACAAGGTATTACATACATCCTCAAATACTGGCTACATTCTTCTAGTGAACCGTATCCAGGAAGGGGAAGGCGTTATGATTGATGTTAACTAGGCGGGGTTAATGGTACTGAGGTAACTATGTTATTGGTTGCATGCAAAACCATCTACATCCTTCCCCTTAGAAAATTTAAAAGAAACAGACCGTTGTCACTACAACAGAATTAAACAGAATTAAACAGAATCGCCATAACGAACAGGTGGCTTGCTGATCCGGCCCGAGCACGTACGGATGCCTCCCCCTTCCCCCGGAGGAGCAGAAAAAACAGGGGGACCCGAGACAGCAGGGGAACCAGGGAAGGGCGGTGGGGTTGGAGGAACAGGAGAGGGAGAACCGCGACCGCCAACAGGTGACCCGCGCAGAGGGGAACCGGGCGCTCGATATGGGGACCGAGGCACGCAGGGAACGCTGGCTGGGACAGGAGCCGGCTGCTGGTATGAGAGCGGCGGGGCATAGGGGCCCGGGGCCTGCGGCTTCGGCTCATTAACCGCAAGCAGGTGTTGTCGGCTTCTACGGTAGATGGTTCCCTCATAGTCGACCAGATACGAACGAGGTGAGTCGGCCACCCCAACAACAGTAGCCAGACGGGAGTGACCACTGGCGGTTTGCAATCGAACAACCTGTCCAGGCAACAGAGGATCGAGTGGTCTGCACGACCGATCGTGGGAACGCCGCTGGCTGTCATGTTTCTCTTGAATGCGCCTCTGCACATAGGCAGGCTCCAGCACCCGAGGTTTCAGCTGGCGCTGGGCAATCGGGATGGTAGATCTGGTTGTTCTGGACATCAGACGCTGAGCAGGGGACCCCATGGCCGGATCTCTGGAAACATTCCTGAGGTTCAGGAGATCCAAATACAAATCAGAGTTAGACAGTCTCGCTTGTTCCATCAGAAGCTTGGCGCTGCGGACGGCCCGTTCAGCAAGGCCGTTGCTCTGTGGGTACTCCGGGCTGCTGGTGAAATGCACAAAATTCCATTTGTCAGCAAAACTTTTGAACTCACGGCTGGTAAACTGCCTGCCATTGTCAGTCTGCAGCCTGACGGGGGACCCAAACGTGGAGAAGTGTTTCCGCAGCTTCCGGATCACCATCTCCGACGTGAGGGATGTCAGCAAATCCACCTCGAACCAGTTTGAGTACGAGTCGACCAGGACAAGGTAGTGGTTACCACGCCACTCGAAGATGTCGGCAGCCAGCGAGGACCAGGCCAAGGCAGGAGCGGGCTGTTGCAGCAGGGGCTGTCGCTGCTGATGTGGAGCAAGACTGTTGCACGTGGAGCAGGCAGAAACACGGTCTCGAATATATTTGGCCATTCCAGGCCAGTAGAATTGGCACTGAGCGTGGGCGAGTGTTGCATCGACCCCGGGGTGTCCGCTGTGGGCTGCGCAGTAGTAAGAATCGAACAGGGAGAACGGGACCACCACTTTATGTCCCTTAACGATAACGCCATTCTGGAGCACCAGTTCATCACGGACCAGGAAGAAGGGCTGTGTTTCAGGCGGTGCAGCGGAGCGCTTTGTTGGCCATCCTGATTTAATCACAGACGCAAGCCGTTGCAAAACTGGATCGGCAGCGGTGTGCTCGGCCAAAAGCTGCAGCTGCTTGGTGGGAATAAAATTGACGCCCAGTACGAGCAAGTCCTCTGTTTCGTAGGGGTGGCGAACACAGGAGGCCCGCGGGGCGCGCGATAACGTGTCCGCGATGTGCATCTCGGTGCCTTTCTAGTAGACGATGTCGAAATCAAAGCGCTGGAGCTGCAGCATCATACGCTGCAGCCTGGCAGGGGCAGCATGAATCGGCTTGTTCAGGATTGTCACCAGTGGCTGGTGGTCAGTTTCGACTGTAAATCTGCTGCCAAACAGGAAGTCTCTGAACTTGGAGCAGGCAAACACCACCGCAAGCAGCTCCTTCTCGATCTGAGCGTACCGCTGCTCGGTGTCCGTCATGGTGCGGGAGGCATAGGAGACAGGATGTAACGATCCATCGACAGATTGGAGGCATGCCGCACCCAGGCCGAACTTAGAAGCGTCACATGTGACGGTGATGGGGCGACTCGCATCAAAAAATCGCAACGTCGGAGTGTTAATCAGTTTCGACTTGAGACAGTCAAACGCCTGCTGGTGCTGTGGGAGCCAGACCCAGGCGATATCCTTTTTTGTCAGCTGCCGCAGGGGAGCACTCAGCTCACTGAGATGTGGTACAAACTTCCCAAGGTAGTTCACCATGCCCAAGAAACGTTGTAGACCTGGCACGTCGGTGGGGGCTGCCATCTCAGAGATGGCCGCTGCCTTCAAAGGGTCGGGTTTTAGTCCGTTAGAGGTGAAAACGTGTCCAACATACGTGACTTCTGAGACACGAAACCGGCACTTCTTTGGGTTCAGCTTCAGGTTGGCCTTTCGCGCCCGATCCAGGACGCGGCGGAGGTTCTGGTCATGTTCGGCAATGTCCTTCCCATAGACTAAGATGTCATCCACGATGATGGCACATGGCAGGCCCGAGAATATCTGCTCCATCGTTCGCTGGAACACCTCACTAGCGGAATTGATGCCGAATGGCATTCGCAGGAATTTGAATCTGCCGAATGGTGTGGCGAAGGTTGTCAGGTCGGAAGATGCTTTGTCCAACGGGATCTGCCAGAACGAGTTCTTAGCGTCTAGGACCGAAAAGACGGTGGCTGGCCCGACCTGAGCCGCCACGTCCTCAACAGACCGCATGGGGTAGTGTGGTCGCCTGATGGCAAGGTTTAAGTCCTTGGGGTTGATACACACACGTATTTCATTCTTGTCTTTCTTTATCGTGGCAACCATGGTGGAGACCCAATCGGTGGGCTCGCTGACCGCTTCTAGCACCCCCTTGTCGACCATGTTGTTAAGCATTGCCTCGACCCTGTCTTTCATGGCGTGGGACACCCTTTGAGGTGTGCGGACCACGGGTTGTACATTTGGGTCAATGGAAATATGGTATGTCAGTGGTAACTTTCCCAGGTCATCGTTGAACAGGTCCTGGTATTCTGCAATCGGGTTAAATGACAGTTGCACTTTGTGGACCGTGTGGTCGAAGGACACCAGGCCAAGATCTTGGCACGCACGGTTTCCCAGCAGGGTAACACAGTCAGAGTTCAAAACATAAAAAATCAAGTTTCTCGTGGCCTTCTGTCGCCTGCAAGTTAAAGTGGCCCTCCCCACAGGCCTGAGAATTTCTCCACCATAGGCGTGTAGAGAAGCATTGTCAGCGACCAAGGCCTCATTAGTCCTTATCTTGTTGAAAAGATTTATTGACAAAACATTGACCTTTGCCCCAGTATCTAACTTTGCAAGGAAGGTTACATTGTTGACAGTCACAGACACGGAGGGATCAAGACGTTGGCCAGGTGCCTGGAGGAGGGTAAACACATTCGAATCCTCGGGAGAATTAATTGGATCTGCATCATAGGATTCAGCAACATCGGGCTGTGGGTTGGAACAGCTATCAGATTGTTTAAGCATGTTTAGACTGGGTCTGGAAATCTGTACCTGTCTCCCACGAGAACGGAATAAGCGGCAGGCAGAAGCGAAATGATTCAGTTTGTTACAAAAATTACAAGCCTTGCCATAGGCAGGGCACGTCGACCGTCTGTGGTGCATGTAGTTACAGTTAGGGCACCTTTTTGGGGGCACATCAGCAGGACCAGGGTTGGCACGCGGCAGAAAAGCATTGTTTCCCCTCTGAGGCAGGGCTCTACTAAATCCAGCCTGGTGAACAGACTTATCTCCCAAGTCCCGGTGATCATCTGGCAATACAACGACCTCAGACAATCTGCAGGCATGCATGGCTTTTTCTAACGTTAGATCCGGATCCCTAAGAAGCTCACATCGCAGCTTTTGGTCACGCATGCCAGTTACTAAAATGTCTCTAGTGAGCTGGTCTGTCATGTCACCGAAACGGCACCGCTGGGCGAGATAACGCAAATCGGCAATAAAACATTCAACAGGTTCCTCCGGCAGCTGTCTCCTTGTAAAGAACCGTGCCCTCTCTAGAATGCGGTTCGAGGGCAGGTCACAAATCTCCCTGAACTTACGTAGCAGGCAAGCAGGGTCACTGGCAGATTCCGCAGGGGTAACCACCACGTTGTTGTCGTCCAGGACCGCTGGAGCATAGACGAAAGTTCTGGCTCTCTTCATGGCATCAGGTCCGACAAGGTTGAGTAGGAGGGAGGCTTTGAGGGAGTCAGGATCATTGCGGTGAGCGACGTTGACAAAGTGGGTGAAATCAATTTCAAACGTAGCCCAGCGCTCAGAAATATCAGCATCAAAGACAAGCTGCGCGGGCTTTCTGCACGAGGATGCCATGGTCAGAGAGATAAAGCACAAAAGGCACAAATCAAATAAAAGAAATAAAACCCGATGGACAGGTTGGCGCAAGTATCTTCCAGCTCCGACACCATGTAAATAGGCAATTTACAAACTCTAAAAGTGTTCAACACATTTTAATGATAGCACAAGGTATTACATACATCCTCAAATACTGGCTACATTCTTCTAGTGAACCGTATCCAGGAAGGGGAAGGCGTTATGATTGATGTTAACTAGGCGGGGTTAATGGTACTGAGGTAACTATGTTATTGGTTGCATGCAAAACCATCTACAGTATCCATTCAGAAACATCACAGGAAGTTCTTAAAATTTACCTGGATGGATCAACTTTGGCAATACAGAGCTTTGCCCAATGGGCTTACCACAGCCCCCAGATTGTTAACTAAATTACTCAAGCCAGTGTTAGCAACACTAAGGAGACAAAACCATATGGTTATGGCTTACCTGGATGATATCCTAATCATTGGTAATACATTGGAATCAGCAAAATTGGCAGTTACAGCCACTGTGAAATTATTTCAAAAAATGGGATTTATTATCCATCCAGATAAATCGAAGTTCTGTCCTTCACAGATCATGGACTATCTGGGATTTACGATTGATTCCAATCGAATAATTACCACCATACCAATTAACAAAGTTGGGGATATTATTGAAGCATGTAATAATCTGGTCTGCGCCAGTATACCATCAATCAGACAAGCTGCCAAGGTAATTGGGAAAATAGTAGCAGCTTTTCCAGCTGCTCAATTCGGACCTTTACCTTATCAAAATTTGCAAAGATCCAAGATTTCAGCATTAAAATTGAATGCTGGACATTTTGATAGACCCATGCAGCTGCCATTCAAGACAAAAATTGAGTTACAATGGTGAATTGACAATATCCGTAACTCATTCAAACCCATCATTGTGCCTCGTCCGTTGGTGTACTTACAAACAGACGCAAGTTCCCATGGCTGGGGAGCTACGGACAACAACACAAGTTGTGGGGGCAGATGGGACACTCTTGAATCTACCCTTTTGTTATCACAAGGGATAAATTATTTGGAGATGCTAGGGGCATTCCACGGACTTAAAGCTTATTGTTCAAATATTACTGACACTCATGTCCGTCTCCAAATAGACAACACCACTACGGTGACATATCTAAATCATATGGGCGATACCAGGTCAATTTCATGTGATGGATTGGCAAATACAATTTGGCTCTGGTGCATACAACGGAATATTTGGATTTCAGCGACTTACCTACCAGGTAAGCTCAATACAGTGGCGGACACCAGGTCACGGAAATTTAATGACAACATTGAGTGGATGTTAAATCCCCAAATATTCGCCAAAATTACAGCCAAATTTGATAAACCGGATATTGACCTTTTCGTGTCACGGTTAAACCATCAGGTTCCAACATATGTATCATGGGAACCAGATCCTGGGGGCAATGGCGATGGACGCTTTCTCGCTAGACTGGGGGAAATGGATTTTCTACGCATTTCCTCCATTTTGCCTCATCAGTCGGGTATTGCGGAAAATCCAGTCAGATGCTGCTAAAGGCATTCTTATCATACCCGACTGGCCTACAAAGCCATGGTATCCGATGGTCCTTGGAATGATAAGTGAACCATGGGCCCTCTTAGAGAATTGCCCACAATTGGTGACGAACTCTGTTTCAGGGGAACATCATCCCTGCCATAGTCATTTGAAATTATTGGCTTGCAGGTTCTGAATAGACCATTACTGCAGTATGGTCTCTCGTCAAGGACAATGGATACAATTGGAGCATCATGCAGGGAGTCCACAAGACGGCAATATGTAACGCAAATCAGGAAATGGGAAATGTACTGCGGCCGCTTGAACATTGCATATGATTCCGTCACAATAACAGATGTGCTGGAATTTCTTGCGGGGTTGCATCATGAAGAACCCCTCAGCTACAGTGCCATCAATAGCGCCAGGAGTGCGCTATCATTCTACCTCAATATCGAAGTAGGATCCAATAAACTGGTGTCCAAATTGATGCGGGGAATATTTAATTCTAACCCGCCCAGACCCCGTTACAATGTTACCTGGGACATTGGGAGAGTATTAACCCTACTCAGGACATGGTCGCCCATGGCTGGGCTCGATTTGGACAAACTCACCCTGAAGATGGTGATGTTATTGGCACTTACCTCAGCACAAAGGGTACAGACGCTTCAAAAGATCAAGATTGACAGAATGGTCTCTACCCCAGAGAAAGTAATTTTCTATATTGATGATTTACTAAAGCAGCATAGACCTGGGTTCACAGGGCTGCAGCTGGTGTTTCCAGCATACCCCACTGATGTTAGGCTATGTTTAGCCACTCATATCCGCCACTATATAAAAGTGACGCGGAATTTAAGGGGAATGGAAAAATATCTGCTAATCAGCCACAAAAAACCACACCATAGAATGTCAGTTCAGACGATCTCCAGATGGCTCAGGATCGTCTTGGACGATGTCGATCGATGTCGGCGGCAAAGGTCATGGAGGTGCCCATGGACCATATTCTTGCCACAGCGGGATGGGCTAGTGAAGCCACTTTTCAACGGTTTTACAACAAACCTGTTGCCGCTCCTGTAATGTTCGCGGAGGCCATGCTGAATGCGGGTCAAGAACATACAGCTACTCCCCAGTGAGGGGTTTTTCTTTGTTATAATTAATAAATATTATTATTTTTCAGTACATCCAGTCTGAAAACTTGACTACTCCTATCCATCCTTATAGTGGCGTGTGTGAGAGCATGGACGTGGTCCAGGGCATGAAATCACAGAGCTTTGAAGTCTTCACGAAGTCACTCACGTGACTCCGAAATGAAATAGTAAGATTAAACGAGAACTTACCAGTTTGAAGTTTGATCTTTATTTTATGAGGAGTTGCGATGAGGGATTTCGTGCCCTCCGCTCCCAACCCTCGATCATAAAGTCAACTGGTAATTAGAGTCTCTTCAATCTTACTATAACAAGTCATTTCTTTGTTTGTTGGTTCTGTGATTCCACACCGCTGCTTTGAAGAATGCCGCACATGCGTGCTGGCGGGTTCTTCACGAAATCCCTCATCACAACTCCTCATAAAATAAAGATCAAACTTCAAACTGGTAAGTTCTCATTTAATCTTACTATTTTAGCACATACATAACCAGCGTTTTTGAACTGTGAATAATTCTCTTTTAATGCTTTTTTGTCATCATTCTGTTATATTGCCTTATCCTAGCAATGCCTCCTTATCCCCCATGATCACTGTAAATGGGAATACCCTACTAAGCAGCTATTCCCATAAAGCAGCCCTGAACAAGGTACTGCTGGTGCCCACGAAGCAGCCCTGACAAAGGTGCTGCTGGCACGGCCTTTCCCATAGGCCAGTATTTGCCATACATTTGGCCTTCTCATGAAGCAGCCCTGAGCAAAGGTGCTGCTGGCACAGCCTCTCCAATAGGCTAGCCTGCCATAACTTGGCATT
The DNA here is from genome assembly GCA_963514005.1 of Raja brachyura. The sequence goes on from OY740790.1 coordinate 74,916,608, forward strand.
CCCCTGGAGCAGTCCTGAGCAAAGGTACTGCTGGCACCGCCTCTCCAATAGACTAGCCTGCCATAGCTTGGCATCCCCATGAGCAGTCCTGAGCAAAGGTACTGCTGGCACAACCTTTCCCATAGGCTGGCACTGCCATAATTTGGCATCCCCATGAAGCAGCCCTACCCAAAGGTGCTGCTGGCATAGCCTCTCCAATAGGCTGACACTGCTATAAACTTTACTGCTGACACGGCTCTCACATTAAGCCGCGCTGACCCAACTCCTGCTGAAGGAGTATCTCTAAATTCATTCCCAGAGGAGAAACCTCCCAACATCTTTCCTAATTGTACTGACTATTTTTGTCAGTTGTCCCCATATCCTGGGGAGTATTGTGGTTTGGGAACCCCATAGGTGAATTTCCCCTCCCCGGGAATCAATATAAATATATATATATATATACATACCCGCGGTACCCTCCCGGCACCCGGGATAATCATTTATGTGAGTTTAACCCCATTTCCTGGGGACTACTGCAGTCTAGAACTGTATATACTGTATATACAGAGTTCCTTCTGGGGAAAGGGAGTTTGATATGAGCAAGAACATCTGCCTGGTTCCCCCGTTTAATGAGAAGGATGTGGACAAATATTTTGCAGTGTTTGAACGGGTGGCTTCATCCTTGAAGTGACCTAGGGACATGTGGTCCTTGCTATTGCAGTGTGTCCTTGTGGGTAAAGCACAGGAGGTGTACTCGTCTTTATCTCTTGACAACAGTCTGGACTATGAGTGTGTGAAGTCTAGGGTATTAAGGGCTTATGAATTAGTTCCAGAAGCGTACCGGCAGAAGTTCCGGCGCTTTAGGAAGTTTGATAGTCAGACTTATGTGGAGTTTGCTTGGGAAAAGGAGGCACTTTTTGACAGGTGGTGCGCTTCTCAAGGAGTGAAGGATTTTTGGGCTGCTGCAGGCCTTGATGATTATGGAAGACTTTAAGAACTGTCTCCCTGAGAGGGTTGCTACTTACCTTAATGAGCAGAAGGTGATGGAGGTGTCTAAGGCCGCGGTGTTAGCAGATGAGTATGTATTGACTCATAAAACTGAGTTTGTTGGGCGATCCTATAGTTTAGCTGCACGGCCGTTTAATCGCGGTGGTGTCGCCGGTAGCAGTATCAAAGCTGTTTCTGCGCCTGCAAGTGTCAGCACATTGATACAGGGGGAGGTCCGAGCTGATAAGGTTGACGGAGATCTCAGGACTAAGGAAGGTCCTGTGTGCTACTATTGTAAAGGGAGCGGGCACATCTTAAAGTCGTGTCCCGTCCTGCACAAGAAAAATGCAAAGCCTGTGGCTTTGTTCGGTACACAAAAAGCACCTGTGGTTCCTGTGATGCCTGTGTCTGATGAGTGTAGTAATTATTCTGCATTCATCACAAAAGGTTTTGTTTCTCTAGAGGATGGGAATCATAGAGTTTCAGTATCCATCTTGCGTGATACTGGTGCTACTCAGTCCTTTATATTGGAAAGTGTACTGCCGTTTTCGGGGGAGTCATCGGTTGGGTCCAGTGTCCCTGTGGTAGGATTCGGGTTGGAGAACATGGTAGTGCATTTGCATACCGTGAGTCTCGAGTCCGAGTTGGTTTCGGGCCGGGTAATTGTTGGGTTACGGTCGTGTTTTTCCGTTGCGGGAGTTTCTGTGATTTTGGGGGTGTAGAGTCCAGATAGATTGACTATGCAGCATCCGAAGGTCTTCAAAGCTTGTGCTGTCACGAGGGCTATGGCTAAGAGCCAGGCAAAGTTTGAAGATGTAGTGGACCTGAGTGAGAGCATTTTTGGGGATCAGGATGATGGATCCTGTGTTGTGAAGGGTGTTTCTACATCTCAAGATAAGGTCTTGTCTGAAAATGTGCCGGTGTCACTGTCACATGACCGGCTGGTTGAGGAGCAAAAGAGTGATCCAGGTTTATAGGATCTGTTCGATTGCGCGGTGCCTGAGGGGGATATGGATTCCACAGCAAAGGGGTATTTTCTGAGGAATGGCTTACTGATGCGAAAGTGGTCTCCCTTGGATATGTCAGGGCATGATGATTGGAGCGTGGTTGATCAGATTGTGATACCTCGTCGGTATAGGGACGAGAGACTCGGTTTGGCTCATGATGGACCTCTGGGTGGACATTTGGGAGTCAATAAGACATATGAACGTATCTTACGGAATTTTTTTTGGCCAGGGTTGAAAAAGGAAGTGAAGCAGCACTGCAGGTGTTGTCACATTTGCCAGGTGGCAGGAAAGCCGAACCTACGCCTTGTTCCTGCGACTTTATATCCAATCCCTGTGGTCGGGGAGCCGTTTGAACGGATTCTAGTTGATTGTGTGAGTCCTCTACCTCGGACAAGGGTGGGCAACAAGTTTTTATTGATAATTACATGTGCGTCTACCCGCTTTCCGGAGGTGGTCCCTTTGGGTAACATTACTGCCCCTGCCATTGTGAAGTCTCTCACTACGTTTTTTTCGTTGTTCGGTTTGCCCAAGGTTGTGCAGAGTGACAACTTCTTGTCAAAGGTTTTTGGTCAGGTAATGAAGTTGTTGGATATTGGGCATTGTTACTCCAGTGCATATCATCCTGAGAGCCATGTAGCTCTCGAGCGGTTTCACCAGACTTTGAAATCTATGTTGAGGACTTTCTGCCTGGAGTTTGAAAAAGACTGGGATGAGGGGGTTCATCTACTTATGTCTGTGGTGCGTGAGGTCGTGCAGGAGTCTTTAGGGTTCAGTCCTGCTGACCTGGTGTTCGCGCATACGGTTCGTGGTCTGTTGTGGGTCCTGAAGGAGAAATGATTGCAGGAGAATTCAAAACGTAGTATTTTAGACCACGTCTGTACTTTTAGGTCTAGACTGCGGAGGGCATGCGAACTGGCAATGGGTAATCTTGCTTCTGCTCAGTCTAGGATGAAGGGTTGGTTTGACAGGAAGGCTTCTAGTAGGAATTTTTCTCCAGGTGACAAGGTCCTGGTGTTGTTGCCTATTCCTTGTTCCAGTCTGCAGGCTCGGTATAGTGGTCCCTATCAGGTGGTTAAGAAGGTTGGTGCAAGGGATTACGTTATTGGTACCCCTGATCGGAGGCGTAAGACTCAGCTCTGTCATGTCAACATGCTGAAGCAGTACCATGAGCAAGAGCATGTACAGGTTGATGGGGATGAGCTGTGTCCTTCGGGTTTGTCTAAGCCAGTTTTGGTTGTAGAAGTGCTGCCCCCTGACACGGGTGGTGATGTGGGTAAGGCACGGTTGTCTGTGGCAGTGACGCAGGGAAAGCTGTGCAACTCTGAAGCTTTGGAGTCGCTTCCCTTGTGGTTGTCTCATTTGTCTGGAAGTCAGCGGGATGATCTGCTTGCTTTGGTGGGGTCAAATGGGTCACTGTTCTCGGATGTGCCTTTCAGACGTCAGTGCTGCAGCATGACATTGACGCCAATTGCTGCGCCAATTAAACAGCATCCGTATCGGGTCAATCCTGACAAGCGTCATCGCCTAAGAGGTCAGGTTGACTATATGCTGCAGCATGCAATTGCTGAACCTAGTTGTAGTCCGTGGAGTTCTACTGGCTATGAAGGCTAATGGGGAGGACAGGTTTTGCACGGACCTTCGGAAGGTGAATGCTGTAACTAAGCCGGATTGCTATTCTCTTCCACGGATGGAAGATTGCGTGGATCATGTGGGAAGTGCATCTTTTGTGTCTAAGTTGGACTTACTAAAAGGGTATTGGCAAGTTCCTTTGACTAGGCGGGCGAAGGAGATCTCAGCTTTCGTTACGCCTGATAACTTTCTTCAGTACACGGTAATGGCATTTGGAATGCGCAATGCGCCGGCAACCTTCCAATGGTTAGTGAACATGGCATTGTCTGGTTTGTCCTTCTGTGAAGCATACCTTGATGATTTAGTTGTGTGCTCCAGGTCTTGGATCGAACACATCGGTCATCTGAAGGAGGTATTTTGTCGTCTAGCGGAGGCAAACCTAATGATTAATCTGGGGAAGTGTGAGTTTGGCCAGGCCACGGTGACGTATATGGGTAAGATGGTGGGTCTGGGTCAGGTTCGCGCTCTCGAGAACAAGGTGGGACATATTGTCGCATTTTCTGTTTCAACATCTAGGACTGAACTCCGTAGGTATCTGGCTATGGTTGGGTACTATAGGGGGTTCTGTCCAAACTTCTCGCAGTGGCTGCTCCTTTGACAGATTTGCTGAGTCCGAAGGTAGCTTTTGTGTGGTCTGCTGAGTGTCAACAAGCCTTTGATCGTACTAAAGGTCTTTTGGTGCGTGCACCTGTGCTTGCGGCACCTGATTTTGAGCGTCCATTTAAACTGGCAGTGGATGCTAGTGATTGTGGGGTTCTTATACAGGATGATGCAGATGGGGTGGGGCATCCAGTTTCGTACTTCTCTAAGAAGTTTAATCGCCATCAGAGGTGATACTCCACCATTGAGAAAGAAACTCTTGCTGTGTTAATGTCTCTGAGTCATTTTGAGGTTTATGTGGGCTCCTCGAATGTCCCTGTCATCGTATTCACGGATCATAACCCTTTGGTTTTTTTGGAGAACATGAAGAATAAGAACCGGCGGTTAATGAGCTGGAGTTGGCAGCTGCAAGAATACAACCTGGAGTTCAGGCACATCAGGGGCAAGGATAATATCTTGGCTGACGTCTTGTCGCGCCAGTAGAGTTTTAGTAATGAATGGTTTCTTCCGAAGCTTATTCAGTATCTTTGGGTGGTGGTGTTAGGCGCTTCACCCCCCCCCCCCCCCCCCCCCCCGGTGAATGCTATGTACTTATCTTTTCCGTTTCTCTCCTGAGGGCAGGCCCCGTGGCTGGGAGTCAGGAATCAAGGGGTTAAGGGCTCCTGTACCCGATTGTCCAAGCTGCGCCAAGTGACGGATGACTCATCAGAAGCTCAAATACCAGAAGTTCCCAGAATTCTGTCTCTTCTTCGTCGACCCTGACTAGTGAACAGGCTGTCGGTGTGAGCTGCAGGAGGCCTGGCCACATGACATAGCACTTTGTGTATTGTTTCCTATATTTGTCATTTAATGTTGTATTGGGACGGATAAGGGCTGACCTGAGGGTTTTCGTGTATTTTGTTTCAGGGTTATCTCCATTTAGGCAGGTTAGAGACTCTGGTTTGATGGTCCAGTGCGAGGCTGGCTGGAGCACTGTTATATTTATTTGTTAGTTGATTCTTGTCCCTGACTGTGTTGTTTAAATCAGGTTCGGTAGGCTGTGGGCCGAGGAGCTTTATTCCAACGTTTCGTGACCCAAGTCACAGAACTACATGAAATTTTCACATATTGTGTATAAATATTATATAAATCATCCCCTGAAGCTTGCCAAGAACAAGACTTGCACATTTTTATTAAATTAGAGAAAAAACGGAAAATGTTCGGGTATTTGTAGTCCAATCAAAGCACGTTTAACATTGAGTTGTATGCCAGTTGGCCAATCACGCACTTTGTTTCAGGCTAGCTAGGCAGGGAGCACACAACATGGCTGAGGGGACTTCACTGATGCCTGTTTTACTGGAAATTCCCATGAAGGTTCTTTCTGGTTCTGTGGAATACATGTCATGGAAACTTGCAGCAGGGTAATTGAATTTAGTGAGAAAAGCAGTAAGAAGTCTAAAGAATGTGCAGCTAAGTGGATAGAAGTGGAAGAAAGTCTTGAAAGCAAAGTCCCTGCTGAGGTGCTGCAACACAAAGTTGAAACCAGTCAAACTTTGTGAATCAACTGCAAGGTAAGATCTAAAGTATGAATTTATGAAAATTAATCTGTATGGACTTTAATTAATTTAATTTCACCCTTTATAATGTGAAAAAATGAGATTTGGAGGCTGTACATTTACTCGTTCACCCACTCGTTCACCCACCCACTCACTCACTCACTCATTCATGAAGTTGAGGGCCTAAACTATGTGCATCCATACAAGGTAAATTACACATTGTCACTAATGCCAGCTTGCTGTAGTCTAATAAGTCTTTAACATATAATCTCGGAGCTGCCTGCGATAACTTACCGAGTACAAGTGCTCCGATCGCGGGGCCTATGTACTTAACATAGTGAAGCCGCGGTCTCAATTAAGAAGCGGCCCATTTGCGAACGTGGAGTGTGTTTGGGGGGGGGGGGGGGGGAGGCTGTACATAGTGCCGTCCGTAGCGGCAGTTTCCAGGCCCCAACCAAGGGAGTAAAACGGACGAATATTCATTGCACTTTATAGGCTGCCATTGGAGTGAGAAATGGCTGATGTTTATGTTGAAATGAATTGGTGTATGTGAACTTGAACTTGAACTAATTTATCTTTGGTAGTAACAGTGTTATTCTCATTAACATTAAGAAGGGATTGGAAATATATGAACTAAAGTCCATGCTGACTTAATGACTATGAGATTTTTTTTTGTAACCTCTGCCTGACCCTCCACTTGAACTTCAACTAACTTATCAATGGACTTATCAAAAGCCTTGGAATCTGATGAAGAATATTCAGATGACACCCATGCACACACATACATCCACACATACATCCATCCACACATACATACACACTTACATCCACACATCCACAGATACACGTTTGACAGGCACACACACACACACACACACACACACACACACACACACACACACACACACACACACACACACACACACACACACACACACACACACACACACACACACACACACACACTACAGATACTCAAACAATGTAACACTTTTAGGGTTATTTTAGGTTAAAAGTAATAACCCTCATTTGCAAAGGCACCATCTGGGGTCTCTAACATAAATATAGGCTCATTGTAGCTTAAAATGAATACTCATCGAGTAAACATCAGAGCATTTGATTCTTGGTCAGGATGTGACATTTACATCAGAAATAAGACGGGTCTCTTACAGGTCTGTCCCCTAGCCTGGCCCAGCCCCAGTCCCACTATGGCTGTTACCCCCACTCTCCCCACTATGGCAGTCAGTGGGGTTCAGTAAACGGCGGAACCCAGAGGATCTGTCCTGACCCTTTAATTAGGCAGATTCATGAGCCCTTAAAACCCGGGACCTCTGCTGCAGTCTCATTACATTTCCTATTAAAGCGACTGGAAGATGCCTTGCAGGGCTGTCCCTCAGCCTGGCACTGCCCCAGTCCCACTATGGCCGTGACCCCCACCCTGCACACTGGCAGTCAGTGGGGTTCAGTAAAGGGAGCAACCCACAGGAACTGCCCTCACCCATTATTTAGGCTGGTTCAGGAGCAGGACCTCTGCGACAGTGTCATTAAAAAGCACTCACAATTATATTCATATTATTTTTATATAATATAATTATACTTAATGATATATGATTACAGTCATAAAGTCATATTATATATAGGTATAATAATATATGGTTTAAATGGACTGCAACACGGAGATAGGCTGCCCATGGTGTAATATGGGCTTTGGCAACTAGATGGCGCTTATTTTCCCTATCTCATTTTCTAATTAGTTTAATTAAGTAATGTGCAATGTTTGGCACTGGCAAGTTATGACTTCCTTCTCAATTATATTTCATCTAAATCTGTGGAACATTCCATGTACTTTTGTGACCTGGGTCACGAAAACTGATTTCTAGACACATTTTTGATGCTCGGCCCACAGCCTACGGGTTTTTGTCTTCTTTTAACTAAATTAAAGACTATTTTCTTAAACTTGAACCTGGTTCTTGATTATGTTACGCGGCTCTGAGGTACCAGACTTCGGGAGTCGTAACACTCACTGTGATGGAAGGCAATAATGTTCCGTCACTCTTCCTCCTTTTGTTCACCTGTGGTCGGGGGCCTAGAACCCTCTGCAGCTGCCGCTACGGTGTACAGGCCCTTTTGCCGGGATGATCGGAACTCCGACGTCAGGACGGAACGGAACACACTCTGCAGCTTGGAGTTCCCGAATTGTCCGCTTCTTACCAGAGGACGCAGCTTCTGAAGTCCACAGGGCGTGTTGGACGGAGCTCCAACACTGGCGTTCCTCGGCAAAAGATCCCAGGCTTCGTGATATTAACATCAGCACCGCACCCGCAGCTAGACGCTCCCCAGACCTTAGCTCCATGTTAAATGTTAAAGTCAGCAGGCCCCACAATCAAAGCTCCAACACTGGCGATCCTCGACAAGGATCCCAGGATACGCGATGGTCATTCCACGCTGCTGAAGCTCTGGGCCGAACTCCGGTCGGAAAGGCTATGCCAATCCAGTTGGTAGTCCTCGAGGGGGACATGGGGAAAAGACGCATCTCCGTCTAGATAGGTGACTGAAAAATTGTTTCCTCCTACTCCCCCCCACCAACCTCCACATAAGGCATACTGAGGAACATTAAAACATACATTTAGACGCACTAAAAATAACAAAAATGGCGAAAGGACTGACGAGCTACTCGTGAGACAGCCCTACAGTGGCGTCATACATAGGAAATCAACATGAGTCATTAAATGGTGTTTGGTAAACTGTTGGGACTGAAGGCAGATGAATCCCCTGGGCCAGATGGTCTGCATCCCAGAGTACTCAAGGAGATGGCCCTAGAAATAGAAAGATTAAACAAAAACTTACCGTTTGAAGTTTGATCTTGATTTTATGAGAAGTTGGAGTGAGAGAAGAACCCTCCAGCCCACATGCACATCAATCTTCAGAGCCACTATCTGAAAGCACAGGCTACTTAAACCAGAATCAATCTATAGAAAGATTAATAACTCTTGACTTACCGAATAAAATTTATGAGATTCAGGGTTGGTAGTGGAGGACACGTTGTCTCTCACTGCAACTTCTCAAAAAATCAAGATCAAACTTCAAACGGTAAGTTTTCATTTAATCTTTCTATTTTATTTAGAAGTCTCGTGATGAGACTACGTGGAGCCTTCGTAGCTCTGGTTTCATGCAGTAAACAAATCTGTATGTGAACACACTATACAGATAAACCATAAATGGTAGGAAAGACATGGGCCGTTAACAACATGATGCTAACTTTACACACATGGCCCTTAATTGGACCACAGTCCCAATTGCCTTTGAGTTAGACAACAGCTCATGTAGCACTGTTCAGAATTCTATCTACAATAGACCAGACATGTTCAACGATATTTTATAACTTCTGAAAGTGCATTCATCTGAGCCTCCTCCTGTCTATTGGCTGCTGATGACCCAGCAGCCCTGGTACAGTGTGATTTGAAATTATTTATATTCACTCCCACTTTCAGCTGCTTATACTCTATCCATCTTGAAATAATCTGCACCAACAATCTCTTGTGAAAGTATTATATAACAATGAAGAAATGTTTCCTTCATCTCATAGGTTCTATTAACCTCAATGTACCTTTTCACATAAGCAACACCCACAATCTCCAATCTGGTGGGTATGCTGTCAACACCAACTTGTACCCAACCATGCCTGCTCTGCTTTATGAGTTAATTCACATAAAATGCTACCCTCTTGTCAGATATGACCGAGTGATCCAGACGGAGATTGCGTAAAGACTGTGCTCTTCATTCTCAAATCAGAGTCATAAGCATGACTAACTTAAGTGTAGCTGTTCCAACGTTAAGGATACAGGTGATGTTAATCTGCATAAAAACATTATACTGATTAAACATTCCACACTACTTTGTATCTAGGCTTTAGAGTGTTCATATGAAAGACACCATCCATAACCTTTATCACCAGTGGGTGAGAGCCAATCGTTTATTGTCCCACTTCTAATACTAGATACAATGACAAAGCACCACGAGCAGTGTCAATTGTGCTATAACATAGTCGCTTCTCATGAACCCAAACTGAAAGAAACCCACAAACTTCTACTACTTCTGTTTAAAAGTAGCTCACATGTGTCTCTTCACAAAACTTTCCACACAACCATGCAGTGATAGGTGCACGAGTGATAGGTTGAACTAGCCACTGCTCGTGTCTGTGAGCAAATATAGGAGCTTCTTTCAGCCGACTTATTTACAATGGAAACCATGGTTGAGACTAACCTATCTCCCACTTAAATGCTTGGATAGAGTGGATGTGGAGAGGCTGTTTCTACCAGTGACAGGGTCCAAGATGAGAGGTCATAGGCTCAGAATTAAAGGATGTTCTTTAGGAAGGAGATGAGGAATTTATTTAGTGAAAGGGTGGTGAATCTGTGGAATTCATTGCCACAAGAGGCTGTGGAGGCCAAGTCAATGGATATTTTTAAGGCAGAGATAGGTAGATTCTTGATTAATACGGGTGTCAGAGGTTATGGGGAGAAGGCAGGAGAATGGGGTGGGGCGGAAGACATAGATCAGTCAGGATTGAATGGTGGAGTAGACGATGGGCCGAATGGCTTAATTCTGCTCCTAATGAACCTGTCCCACTTAGGAAATTTTTTAGGTCACTGCCAACAGTCTGTCTGTCCCTTCTTTGTTGTTTGGGAGGAACACATTGTTGCCAGCGACGCTGCCTGCCTACGTTTCCTTATCTTTGTTTTCGGGAACAATTACAGTTGATTATAAAGTGTTCTATTTATCGAATGGTACATTTATTTCGGTTGTTGGGGCTTTACTATTGTTGCAGCTCACGATTGCTGACAATGGAGGGAAAGAGTGGAAGCATGACGACTGGTCGAAGGTGACGACTGTCATATCCACTGGAGTTTTTTAACCTGATCGATTGTGTCATGCCCACGCACATAAGGCTCGAGTTGTCCTGTACGGTAAATGTTTCAGCTGCCGGAGAAGGGAATGTTCTTCTGAACTCTGACGCAAGCTAGATTATTGCAGACTAATTATAGGGATGTACTGTGTATGTGTGTGTGTACTTGCGTACGTGCGTGCGTGTGTGTGTGTGTCGCGGTGTGTTGCTCCAGCATCAAATCAATAGTTTCAACAATACAAAGGAACAGGCCCTTCGGCCCACCGAGTCCATGCTGACCATCGATCACCAGTACACTAGTTCTATCTCCTAGTTTAGTTTAGTTTGTTGTCACGTGCACCAAAGTACAGCGGAAAGCTTTTTTGTTGCATGCTATCCAGTCAGATTGTTGCAAAAATACATGATTACAGTCAAGCCATCCACAGTGTATACATGCAGGATAAAGGGAATGACATTTGGTGCAAGATACAGTCCAGTAAAGTGTAATAAAAGATAGGGTGAATGTTTCAATGAAGTAGATGGGAGTTCAGAACCGCTGACTAATTTGTGAGGACTCTGAAGTTGCCTAATAACAGCTGGGAAGTAAGGACTAAGTAAAGGAATATATATGTGTGTGTGTGCGCATGTGTGCTTGTGTGTGTGTGCATGTGAGCGTGTATGTATGTGTGTGTGAATGCATGTGTGTGAGAGTGTATGTATGCTTATGTATGAGAGTGAGTGCGCACATGTGAGTGAGTGAGCGTGTGAATGCATGTGTGTGTATGAGTGTGTGTATGAGTGTGTGTGTGTGTATGTGTGTGTGAGTGTGAATGCAAATGTGTGCATGAATGCATCCGAGTGTCTGTGTGAGTGTGTGTATGTGTGTGATTGCGTGGGAGTGAGTGTGCGCGCGTGCGCGTCCATTACGGTGTATGAGAATGCACTGCTCCAGCATTGAAATGCAAGCATAAAATCATTAGCTTCATTTTAAGTTTAGTTTAGAGAAACAGCGCGGAAACTGGCTGTTCAGTCCACCGAGTTCATGTCGACCATGTATCACCCATTTACACTAGTTTTATCCTGCACACTAGGGGAAATTTTACAGAAGCCAATTTACCTACAAACCTGTATGTGTTAGGGATGTGGGAGAAAACTGGAGCACTGGAAGAAACCCGCGCTGTGACAGGCAGAATGTGCAAACTAAGCACAGATGGCAACCGTAGCGATGATTGAACTAGGATGCCGTGAGGCAGCAGATATACGGCTGGGTCACTGTTACAGATTACAGTTACATTCCATGCAATTCTGGGTCACTGTAAATTTATTTTGCAGCTTAAATCTAATCTTGAAACAGTATGTTCTTCAATGTTACTTTAATTGAATCGTAGAGGCATTGAAAAAAGCCCTTCAGCGAACTTGCCCAAACCAACGAAGATGCCCGATTAAACTAGTTCCACCTGCCTGCTTTTAGCCCGTATCCCTCTAAATCTGTCCTATCCATGTACCTGTCTAAATGGGGTTTACATGTACCTGCCTACCTTCTGCTCCAAAAAGATGTACCTTCATCCGGTATTCAACAAGATCTTGCTGCACATCACACTCAGGTCACCACAGGAATCACAAATTGTCAATATGGTTTTTTGATACCATGACCTGATGAAACATTGCTTTTATATCAGCCATCAAAGCAACTGGTTCTTGTCTGAATCTGTAAAGCTTTTGTTTCAGGTCTTCCTGTCAATAGACAATAGGTGTAGGAGTAGGCCATTCGGCCCTTTGAGCCAACACCATTCAATGTGATCATATCTGATCATCCCCAATCAGTACCCTGTTCCTGCCTTCTGCCCATATACCCTGACTCCGCTATCTTTAAAAGCCCTATCTAGCAGAGCTACAGGGTATAGAAGAGACCCTGGTGAGAGCCTCATCTATAGTCCAACAGGGGAACCCCCATTCCCTAAAGAATGAGGAAATCTCCGATGCCCTGGTTTGGATCACCTCATCCTGGGTGCAGATGCAGTGTAGATGGATGAATTGGGAGCAAGGGATAGAGTCCTTACAGGAAGCAAGGTGGGAAGAAGTGTAGTCCAGATAGCCACGGGAGTCAGTGGGTTTAATTATTATTGCCTCAGCTTGTGTGGCGAGGTGTAAATGGTGGAGGAGGGTAAAAATCAAATCCGAGTTGAGGGATAAACGTTGTCCGTATCTGTGAGGGAAGGGGATTAGTGTCTTGGAGTTGAATATTGGTCAGATGAAAGAGGGAGTCAGTGCTGACTGTTGTTCAAGGCTGCAGGAGAGGAGAGGAAATCACTGTTCCTGTAAAGTTACATTTGATTGCGTGAACTTGACGTCAATATTCCATTGTTGCCACTTGCAGAGAGAGAGAGAGAGAGAGAGAGAGATAGAAAGGCATCGTGTTAAACTGAGTTCTTTTGTCAGTCTAATTCAAGAAAACTTGATTCAAACTCTTGTTGTTGAAATCGATTCTTTATTCTAACAGCGCTGGATAATTCTTTAAACCTTCCAACACAGAGCTTAAAATTCTGGGGCAAGTTGAAAGAACTACTACCTTTGGTATAAACGTAACACATTATATAGGTAATAGACAATTATAATACAAAAGGAGTGGCAAACTATTAACCAACCATTATGGTTTACCATACATTTAACTTATTTGCATTAATCAATCAACTAAATCAATTTTCCATTGATTGACAACATGTCTAGTCACATGGTTTTCCCTTTTCCAGCCCCTCTACAACTTTTCCCTGTCTGTGGTTTATTTCAACCTGTTTGCTCAAAATCATTTTATTTCAATTAAGTAAAACCACAGATATAAAACTAATTGTCAGAACATTTCTCAAAATAAACATCATAAAGCAATCACACAATACATACACACAATACATATATTTTCACTTTTGGAAAATAAAGTTATTTGTAAAACGTCATATTTAACCATACTTACAACCCTAATTAAACACAAATAATTTCCTTTCAACTACATAGTTAAAATACAGTTACTTATGGATTACAAGGATTAAATATGAGTGTTGCCCCATTCTTACAAAGTGATTAAGAACTCAAGTAATTTCTAATCACACCATTCCCAACTCTAAGCACACAAAGACCATATATGTCGCATGTGATACATTATAGTGACCTTTTACCAAGCTCAGGTCAAGTTTCATTCTGAATTAGCCTCCCCCTTGGTCATCTCTGGAGAAAAGGAATGTAGGCCTCTCTTACAACTTCTTACTGATAGCATTCCACATAGCAATTTGAAGATTACTATATGCACACCCCAATTAGATCAAAACACAATTACTTTCTCCATCTTCTATAAACATAAGAAATCTCCCTTATACAAAGGTCACACAACCATCACCTATGCCTTATCTCTTATCCCAAAAAATACTTTGAAACTGCACAAACCAAATCACAGACTCTATTATCTAGCCTTGGTGCCTGCAATCCAACATCAACAACCATAAATCCCCTTCATGACACAGCCGAGCTCAGAGATGTGTCATGAATAATGAATAAATGGTGCCCATGTCCTTGGAGGAGATACCATTACTCTGAACACTATCTTAAACCAAATACAACTTCTGACAATTATAGCCGCTCAAAAGCAATCAAAGCTATTCCCATTTACATCAACATCGTTATAGCCGCTCAAAAGCAATCAAAGCTATTCCCATTTACATCAACATCTCCTTGTTATAACAAGCTATCTATCCTCTTATGTGTGTGTGCTCTTTATTCCGTTATGGCCTATGTATTTTGAAAACCTCTGCTACCAGTTCTTCTCCTGCAAGTCAACATAAGTTTCTAACACAGAAATTATAATTTGAGCAATTTTATTGTATAATATTTCCTCAATCGGAGGTTTCATTCTCAGTGGATTACCATACATAAAACACTGGTTGCATCAGGTATGGCAGACTCAGACAGAGAGGATGAGATGGAGACTGGAATCAGTGCTGACTTTGGTCATAAACACACTGTGGATGCAAAACATAGTCACGGGACAGAATGTTTGTAAGTGTAAGAATCAAACTCTGTGCAAACCCATCTCTTCAAGCCATCGGTTCCAAGTTGAGGTGAGTGATAGGCGGAAAGCACTGCATAGCCTTTTATCTCTTCAGATGGAAAGTGGAGCAAGGATTTACGATGATGTCGACCAGGGTTGGGGAATCAAGAACCAGAGGGCATAGGTTCAAGTTGAGAGGGGAAAGATTTGATGGGAAACTGATAGATTAATTTGGGGTCATGTTCGGTATGGACATCGTGGATGGTCTGTTCCTGTGCTGTACTGTTCTATGTTCTAGTTGTGTGGACACCAGAACATAACATGGGCAATGGGAGCAAATGTAGGTGGACTTTTGACTCCTAGGGACTGTTCTGCTTTTCATTCCGATCCTGGCTAATCTAGTTTAATGAGTGATCTGAACTCTCTGCAATTAAACATTCTAAAGATTCACAAATCTCTGAGGCAACACAACACTCCTATCCATATTAAATGGGTATCCGATTTACAATGCATAATGTGATGGAAGGAACGGAGATGATGGTTTAAACCAAACATTGACACAAAATGCTGGAGTATCTCAGCGGGACAGGCAGCATCTCTGGAGAGAAGGAATGGGTGGCATTTCGGATCAAGACCCTTCTTCAAACTGAGAGTCAGGGGAGGGGGAGATACAGAGATAAGGAAGTGTAAGGTGTGAGAATTGGACATCAAAGAGGGTGGACCAAGGGAAATGTAGAATAGATCTTTGTTAGCTAGGAGAAGGTAACATCAAAGCAACCAGATAAAATGTAATCAGGGACAGTCAGACTGGTCGGAGAACTGTGAAGGGGAGGGATGGAGAGAGAGGCAAAGCAAGGATTACATGAAGTTAGATAAGTCAATATTCATACCACTGGGGTGTAAGCTGCTCAAGCAAAATATGAGGTGCTGTTCCTCCAATTTGTGCTGGGCCTCACTTCTACAATGGAGGAGACCAAGGAAAGAAGGGTCAATGTGGGAATGGGAGACGGAGTTAAAGTATTTAGTAACCGGGCGATCAGGTAGGTTTAGGCAGACTGAGCTGAGGTGTTCAGTGAAACGATTGATGAGTCTGTGCTTGGTCTCACCGATTTATAGTAATCCCCACCTGGAACACTGGGCACAGCAGATAAGGTTGGAGGAGGTGCAAGTGAACCTCTGCCTCACCTGAAAAGACTGTCGGGGTCCTTGGACGTAGTCGAGGGAAAAACTATAGGGACAGGAGTTGCATCTCCTGCGGTTGCAGGGAAAAGTACCTGGGGAGTAGGCAGGAATGGGATACTGATTTAGGATGATCAGCCATGATTCTATTGAAAGGCGGTGCTGGCTCGAAGGGCTGATTAGCCTATTACTGCACCTACTTTCTATGTTTCTATGTGTATCAATAGTCTGTCTTCTGTCGATGAGATCAGGAAATGAAAGGGAGATATCAAAGATGCTCCAAGTGAATTTGAGTGCAGGATGCAATTAGTGGTAAATGTGATGAAGTCTGTGATGGAGGTAGCCCTGATGCAGTCGTCAATGTAGCAGAGATAGAGTTCAGAGATAGGGCCAGTGTATGCCTGGAACAGGAATTGCTCGATGTACCCCACAAAGATATACATAGAGAAGAAGGGGATGGGCATTGCTTTGAGGTGCAGAGGCAACATTTAAAGGAGATGTGCGGGACATGTATTCTATGCAGAGAGTGGTGGGTGCCTGGCATGCGCTGCCAGGGCAGTGGTTGAAGTAGAGATGATAGTGGCATTTAAGATACTTTTGGATAGCCACATGGATATGCTGGGAATGGAGAGGTATGGATTATGTGCAGGGTGATAAGTGTTGGTCTTGACATCATGTTTGCACAGATCTTGTGGCTAAAAGGCCTGTTATTATGCTGTACTCTTCTATGTTCTATGTCTACATTTTAGTAAGTAAGTAATTTTTATTTATATAGCACTTTTAAATCAAATTACGTTGATGTCAATGTGCTTTACAGAGAAGAAATTAGATTACCACACATACATATAAAATTAAAAAAATAAAAAATAAAAAGACACAACATGCTATAGAGTTTAACATGAAACGTCGCCCCACAGCAGAATCAACATTTTCCACTGTGACGGAAGGCACCAAAAAGTCCAGTCCTCCTTCACTTATTTCACCCGAGGTCGGGACCTATTTGAGGACTCCGCAGTCGCCGCAACGGCGGCCCGATGTTATAGGCCCTCTCGCCGGATGATGGAGTTCCGACATCAGGAGAACACTCTTCAGCGACATTGGAGTAACTGGAATGGCCGCTTCCTCCCCGGAGACCGCGGCTCCCGGCCCCCAGGCCGACTGGTTGGAGCTCCGACACTGGCAATCTCGGTGAGAGATCCCAGGCTCCTCAGTGTTCCAAGTCTTAGTAATTAGTGGGCTCATAGTACATGTCAGTGGTAAGTTGATCTCCTGAGATGCGAGCAGAGATGCTCTGAAAGGGACAGAATTATGAAAATAGAACATGGAATAATACAGAAGTTAGACATGATGATCTGGTGTAAAGCTACTGGCATGTTGGCCTTATTTGTGAGATGATTTGAGTTTAGGTACAAGGTGGTCCAACTGAAGTTGTACAGGGTCCTGGTGAGTTCACACCTGGAGTATCGTGTGCAATTTTGGTCTCCTAGTTTGAGGCAGGATATTATTGCTATTGTGGGATATTGCAACATAGGTTCACCAGGTTAATTCCAAGGATGACATGACTGACATATGATGAAAGAATGGGTTGACTGGGCTTGTATTCACTGCAATTTAAAATGATGAGAGGAGATCTTGCAGGAACAAATAATATTCTTAAAGGATTGGAGAGGGTAGATGCAGGAAAAATGTTCCTGATAATGGGGGAGTCCAGAACCACAGGTCACAGTTTTAGAATAAGGGGAAGGCCAATTTGGACTGAGATGAGGAAAGTGTTTTCAGCCAGAGAATTGTGAATCTGTTGAATTCTCTGTCACAGAAGGCAGTGCAGGCCAATTCACTGGATTTTTTCGAGAGATAAATTTAGCTCTTCGGGTTAAAAGAATCAAGGAATATGCGGAACACGCCAGTCCTGATTTCAGATGATCAGCCGTGATCATATTCAATGGCAATGATGGCGCGAAGGGCCGAATGGCCAACTCCAGTACATATTTATCGATGTTTCTATGTTTCCATGACAGCACCTGAGGTCAGGATTAAACCCGAGACTCGGATGCTGTGAGGCAGCAGCTCTACCATTCAGGATTGCAACAAAAAGTACCACCAACATCATCTGCAGGCTAAATCTGTCCACCAACACCCCTCAATTCTCTTCAGGGTCTGAGAGCATATTTGTTAGTTCTTAATTTAGATGGCAATTCTAATTTTATTCCAAGTCTTTGGATTTCACCTTGAACAAAACGAATGGGCGCAATATCACTGGTCGAAGATTACAACGATTGTAGTGTCTGATAAGGTGAAAGATGAAATCTACTGTCTCGCCCATTCATATAACATTAGACTTGTCTTGAAAGGTAACTCATTTTACCACAGATGATTGAGTGACTACCAACAAAGATCCAAGGGTTAATTAAGACTGGTGTAGAGCTGAATTTAGTCAGCATCTTAGCACGTTTTATTCCATCTTTGTACAACCATCTGCTCTACGAGCATAGACTCGGTGACCATTTCACCAACCACTTCCATTCGGTCCCCCTAGGTCTTCTGGATCTCCCAGTTGCTAACTATTTTAACTTGTCTTCCCATCCCCATGCTGACCTTTCTAGCCTGGGCTTTCTCCATGTCAAGAGTAAGACCACAAGCAAATGCACAAGCCTCCCCCACCTTCTCCCCTCCAGTCTCTCCCCTCTCTCTTCACCATGTCCCACCTGATTGCACATCCATTTCTCTCTTTCCCCAACCCTCCCACCTATATTACTTGCTTTGGCATCACAATTCATACTTCTTCCGTTCTTATCTAACTCTTTTTCATCTCTGTTGTTTGTTCGTCCATCTGCCGATCACAACCCCCCCTCACCCACATCTACTCACTAGTGTTTGTCCTGCCCATCCTCTGGTCCAACTTTCACCCACCACAATCAGTCTGAAGAAAGGTCACAACCCAAAGCACCAGCTATGCATTCACTTCAGCCATGCTGCCTAGCCCGTTGAGTTACTCCAGCACTTTGTGCCTTTTTTTTGTAAATCAGCATCTGCAGTTCTTTGTTTCTCCAGGTTTTATTCCTTCACAGGTTTTGGACATCAATTCTTGTTCATATAATTACCCCTGATCCAAATGACTTGTTCGGCCATTTCATGGAGTTGGTTGTGGGACTGATGTCACGGGCTTTGGGATAGGTGCATGGATATTCAGGGAATAGATGGATATGGATTATGTGCAGACAGATAAGAGTTTGTATTGGCATCAAGTTCAGCACAGACATTGTTTGCCAAATGGTCTATTCCTGTGCTGTTCTCTGCTGTGCTCAATGTTCTATCACACAAAATCAAGTGTGAATGTCCCACGGAGGGTCTCCTTCTGTGGAGGTCGATCCCCAGACACCTTCTCAGCTAAATTATCTCTCTCACATAACTATTGCATAATTTTAGTTTTCATCGCTCTTTGTTCTTTTCCACAATTCAACAGAAGTTCAACCAACCATAGTAGGCAGCACAGGAACAGGCCCTTCAGCCCACAATATCTGGACCAACTATGATGCCAGGTCATCAGCGAACCGATGTTCACCTGCTGAGTCCCTCCAGCTTTTTTGTCTACCTTCGATTTTTCCAGCATCTGCAGTTCTTTCTTGAACATGATGCCAGGTTAAATCAATCTTCTCTTCCTGCATGTGATCCATATCCCTTAATTCCTCACATATCCATGTGCCTATACAAAAGCCTTACCCAACCTGTCCAAGTCGTCCTGCAGCCTCATAGCATCCTCCTCGCAGCTCACCCTGCCACCCAGCTATGTATCATCCACAAACCTAGAGATATTACATTTAATTCCCTTGTCTAAAGTGTTAATATATATTATAAACAACTGGGGATCCAGCACTGAGCCTTGCGGCACCCCACGAGTCACCGCCTGCCATTCTGAAAAGGACCAGTTAATTCCCACTCTTTGCTTCCTAGCGGCCAACCAGTTCTATATCCAGGTCAATACCTTACCCCAATACCATGTGCTCGAATTTTGCACACTAATCTCTTGTGTGGGAATATGTCAAATGCTTTTGGAAAGTCGAGGCTCTCTCCTATTCATTCTACCTGTTACATCCTACAAAAAAATCCAAAAGATTAGTCAAGCATGACTTCCCCTTCATTAATCCATGCTGACTTTGACTGATCCCATCACTGCTTTCCAAATGCGCTGCTATAACATCATTAACAATCGACTCCAGCCTCTTCCCCACTACTGATGTTAGGCTAACTGGTCTATAATTCCCCATTTTCTCTCTCCCTCCCTCCTTCCTTA